>CM035841.1:190976651-193376651 GCA_020510985.1 Pholidichthys leucotaenia
CATTGTAGCTAGATGGAATAATATGTAGATATATAAACACAGTGCGGAGCATTGTAGCTAGATGGAATAAATATGTAAATATATAAACACACAGTGCGGAGCATTGTTGCTAGATGGAATGAAACAGCACAACCGTCTACTAACTACTACGTCTACTACGTCTAAGGTGGTCTAAAGTGCTTTTACCACGTCTGAACCCACACTGGTAATCAGTTAAAAGGCCTTTAGACTCAAGCACCCACACAAGGCGATTGTTTGAAAAGGAGTGTCTAAGTCAGGGGTGTCAAACTCATTCCATGGAGGGCCAAGACCCTGCAGGTTTTGCCTCCACCCAGTGCCTTCAACAGGTGATTTCACTGAATGTCTTCCCACTGATTGCTGATCAGTGAAAACATCTGCTGAAGATACTGGGTGGAGGTAAAACATGCAGGGTCTTGGCCCTCCATGGAATAAGTTTGACACCTCTGGTCTAAGTGATGGTCAATACATAAGCAATGTATCCCATCATGCATTATGCACTGGAGAGAGAAACCAAGCTAAACTCAACAAATGTGGAAAAAATAAAATGCATTTAAAGTGGAGGAAAAGATACACTTTTACAAAGACAAAAAGTGGATTTTTTTTAATCAATTTATTACTTTTATGACTCCATAATTAACATGTGAGTGTACTGTGTTACCTCTCATTTAAGTAACACGAATGGAAGAAAATACCAAAAAGAAGAGGAGGACTGATTTTGAGAGCTGAATACGACAAAAAATCAGCGAATAGAGCTGCCTCGAGTCTTCTAAGATTGAAACAATCTTTTTATGAACAAGGTGAAAAATCAGGAAAATTATTAGCATGGCAGATTAAACAATTGGAAATTAAAACACCAATTACCAGTATTATAAGTAAGGGACAGGTAGTTATAGATCCTTTAGAAATTAATAGAGCCTTTAGAGATTACTATGAAAAATTATATGATACCAAAAATGAACCTGATTTAACAAAACTAAATGGGTTTTTGAACGAACTATCTATACCGTGTATTCCAAATGAAAACAGGGAGATATTGGAGTCTAAAATTAGTCAAGAAGAAGTTGGGCTAGCCATTGATAATATGAAATCAGGAAAAAGTGCAGGACCAGATGGTCTTCCAGTTGACCTTTATAAAAAATTTAAGAATAAATTAATAAAACCTTTTTTGGAAATGGTTTTAGAAGCATTTCAAAATAATAATTTACCATCATACATAAATAATGCCTTAATTATACTGCTGCCAAAACCAGGTAAGCCCTCTAATAAATGTGAAAATATGAGACCAATAAGCCTATTAAACGCCGACCTTAAGATAATCTGTAAAATTTTAGCAAGACGAATACAAGAAATTTTACCAAATATTATTAATCGAGATCAGAATGGCTTTATAAAGGGTAGACAAGGCTTCCATAATGTAAGAAGACTATTTAATATTATCTATTTTAATAAAGAAGCACCGGATACAGCTCTCCTATCATTGGACGCCGAAAAGGCCTTTGATAGAGTTGAATGGCCCTTTCTTTTTGAAGTCCTACAAAGGTTTGGACTTGGAAATAATTTCATAAAATGGGTTCAAATAATATACAATAATGCTACAGCAGAAATCCTAACAAATAACAATATTTCAAAACCAATAAAAATCAATAGAGGATGTCGACAAGGCTGTCCACTCTCACCTTTACTGTTTACTATGGCAATTGAACCTTTAGCGATAGCGATACGTTTACATTCACAAATATATGGAATTAAAGTTGGACCAACAGAACATAAAATCTCCCTGTACGCCGATGATATAATTTTGTTTATGTCGAATCTAAAAAAATCAATTCCAACCTTGTTGAATTTAATAAAGAATTTTGGGGAAATATCAGGATATAAAATAAATAAAACTAAATCTTCAATATTAATGCTAAATGAGACCCAGAGAAATTACCCAGCCCCTGAGGTAAATCAATTCAATGTTGTAAATCAGTTTAAATATTTAGGAATCCAAATTATGCCTAAGCTAGAATCAGTCGCCAGTGTCAACTATGAAGCCTTAATGTCAGATATCAGTGAGTTAACTCAGAGATGGATGTCACTACCAATGTCGATGATCGGGAGAATCAATATACTTAAAAGTAATATTTTACCTAAAATACTTTATTTATTTCAATACATTCCCTTATCACCACCTTTAGATCTATTCTCAAGAATAAAAAAAAAGTTAGTGGAATTTATATGGAACAACAGGAGGGCTAGATTACGTCTGTCTTTATTATATTTACCATTTGATCGTGGAGGTCTGAAATGTCCAAATTTTATGTTGTATTATTGGTCGGCACAACTGAGGTCTATGACATATTATTTTTTATCAAATGATCTCCCTCACTGGACTGAAATGGAATCATACAATTTACCTTTACCTCTTCCCATATTCATATACTCAGATTCGGCAAAAAAATTACAAAAACAAGTTAAAAATCCATTTGTAAAGCATATGATCAAAATATGGTGTGAAGCTAAAAACTATTTAAAAGAACCACAGTTATTGTCACAATTTAGTCCAATATGGGGTAATCAATATTTTAAACCAGGGAGAGCGGACGCTGTATTTAAAGTATGGAATTTAAAAGGGATACAAAAGATTCAGGATTTATATTTGCCATGTGCAGACAACATAATGTCTTTTGAAGAGCTGAGGATCAAATTTAATCTCAATAGAACACATTTTTTTAAATATCTTCAACTTAGAAACTTTATTCGATCAAATCAAAATAAAGCTCTCACTCGACCTATTTATTCATCCTTGGAAAAAATGATGATGAAAGATAGTAAAAGAAAGGGTATTATTTCAGAGTTTTATAACTCATTGACACTATCTTCAAGTGAAAATTCACTGAAAAGATTAAACTACTGGAAAGAAGATCTGCAAATTGAAATTTCGGAGGAACAATGGGAATTGGCTTGTACAGAAGCTCAAACCAAATCAATAAATGCACGCCTTAAATTGATACATTTCAAATGGTTAATGCGGATGTATGTTACACCGGAGGAGTTAAATAGATATAACAAAAATATACCAGATACATGCACAAAATGCATGGAAAGTAAAGGAACCCTATTTCATTGTTTATGGGAATGTAGATTAATAAGAATGTTTTGGGAAGAGGTGAGGGTAACAATTGAAAAAATAATCTCAAAACAAATCATATTGAATCCTAAACTGGTTTTGTTGGGTCTGTACCCAGAAAAGCATAATTTCAATAAAAGTGAAAGAACTTTCATAGACCTCAGTTTGCTTAATGCCAAAAAATGTATTGCACTATTATGGAAAAAGACTCATAGACCAGATGTGACTCAGTGGTTAAGACAGATGTTAACAAACCTTCCATTAGAAAGAATAACATATATACTGAAATCAAAGGAAATTGTGTTTGAGAATATATGGAGACCTTTTATTGATTATGTAAAAAATTTAAACATAACTCTTGAAGAAGAAGGTGAATGATGTGTGTGGACCTTGTAAATTCCAAACTGGTGAACATAATATGTATACTTATGTATTGGATTGTCTAGACTAAACAGAGGAGCATTGTTGAAGACTTGATTTTGTTGGTGGTTGTTGGTGTTTTTAGTGCATTTTTTTTTTTTTTTTTTGTAGTACTTTAGTGTTAGTGTTTGATTGTTTGTATCATGTTTGTTAAAAAAAAAAAAAAGGTTCAATAAAGATATTGTGGAAAAAAAAAAAAGAAGAGGAGGAGAACAAAGGCTGAAGAAGGCCCCAACTTGTGTTTGCCTTGGGCCCTAAAATGACCAGAACCACTGCTGCCCAAAAACATCACAAAACCTGGCATCTTAAAAGTGGTGTGTAAACTTTTTTACAGTATATCCACATTAAACTGATGTGGTGAAGACCTGAATTTTCAGATGAGCTCATGACAACACCCCATCTAACTTTTTTACAATGACAGTCACAGTGGAATAACCCCCTCTGTTGTGCTGCTGCTGCTGCATTGGGCTTGTTTTCAGGCTCCACTGGAGCCCCCCCCCAAAAAAAGAGGCCAGACCTTTGCCATTTGGCAGCAGAGCAGAACCTTTGAATAACATCTGACCATTACATTTGACATTTAACTTCACAGTGCTGAGCGTATGCTTCTGTGCATGCCTACGCTGGCAGCAGGCTGACTCATATAAATGGCTTTAAGTTGCAAAACTGACAGAAATGAAACTGAAAGTTACAGAGTCAATGACGGGACAGGCTTTCTGACAAAACTAAACTAAACTGCACATAGGTAAATCGGGAACATTTCAGTGCACTGACTCACACAAAGACTGGCACATCAGAAACTCTTACAGTTCAAGGTCAGGGTCTGCATATGATGTGCAAATATTTCAATTCCCTGTTTGGGGGGGCAATAAACAGAACATTTTCTAAAGAGTAAATATTAAGGGGGACACCATAAGCATTACTGTTCTGTCTCTCTCTCTCTCTCTCTAGAAAATTCACCAGTTTTTGAGCGAGAAGAAAAAATGTCTCTAATACTTTCAGTATAGCTACAGTACACCAACAGGCAAGTTTATACTTCTGCAGTTACAATGCCTAATGCACATATTAAAAATCTGTACAACTTTGTTGTTAATCTAAACAAATTCATTGTTTTTGTGTTGAAAATGCATTTCCTAACATTTAGGGTGGTATTACAGCAGCACCATCCATAGTCAATTGTCTCAGGCGTGGGGCACATTTATGGTTGTTTCCAAGTTCACTTCACTATTACAGCAGAGCAAAAATGAATTTTGCCAATTTTTCTGTCCTTACTTAAAAAAACAATGGCTGAGTGTGTGGTTTTCATTAATCAGGACACACACGCACAAACGGACATGAAATATGCTGACATGATGCTATGTTTCTTCATGTGCTCCTGTCCCAAGTGGATATGAAACACTGGACTGTGCTGCACATTGGCAACACAAATCGGCCCTATGATTTGTTTGCACAAATGTCATTAAAATCTAACATATAATAATAATAATAATAATAATAATAATAATAATGGCTACTGATTAATTGGGAGGCGAACACAGGGTAGACCCAGAACACGCTGGAGAGACTATGGCTCCTAGTTGGCCTGGAAACGCCTTGGTGTCCCCTCTGAAGAGCTGGAGCAGGTGGCCAAAGAGAGGGAAGTCTGGGTATTGCTGCTTAGGCTGCTGCTTCTGCAACCCAGACCTCCAGAAAAACAGATGGATTGAAATTAATTTTACACACTGGGTAAATTACAATAAGGATAAGATTGTAAGATTAAATGTCCTTGTCTGTATTTTTACTGGAACTGAAATTCCTGCTAATTTTGGGTTGACAATCCAGCTCACATTAAATTTAATTTTCCCCAGGATTGATGTTGACACCTGATGATTAAGTTCTTCAAGCAAAATACCTGAAATAAACCTTAGCCCTACAATCAAAACTACAAACACAAAAAAGATGTGAATTAATGAGACAAAAATCACACATTGATGAGAAAATTATCAGAAATTAATGAGAAAAAAGTCACAAATGAATACGCAAAATCTTGCAAATAAATAAGAAAAAAGTCACAAATAAATGAGAAAAAAAATCAGATTAATGAGAAAAAAAAGTTGCAAATAAATGACAGTCACAAATGAGAAAAAAAAATTGCAAATGAATGAGACAAAAGTCACAAATGAGAAAAAGTTGCAAATAAATGAGAAAATTCACAAATGAGAAAAAAGCGAATGAGAAAAAAGTGAAAAACATTGCAAATAAATCAGAAAAAAGTCACAAATTAATGAGAAAAAGTTGCAAATAAATAAGAAAAAATACCAGCAGCTGCCAGTGGTACCCCTCAGCCTCTTTGTTGTCGAGATGTTGTTTATATGGCATTTTGACCTTGACCATTCTTTTTTTTTTCCGGCACCGTAAGAAGAGGCGGCCGTAACATGTCTTTGTGTCTTTATTTTCTTACTCTTGTATATAGTGTGTTTCTTTTCATCAGGGCTCGGGAGTAAGACTCGGATTAATGACTGGACAAAGTTTTTTTCCCAATTTTCTCCTGATCTTTCTCTTACTTTTCTTTTACAAACTCCACACAGAAAGGTTCCTACCCCATGCCGGCCTGGGGATTCAAACTAGATACTCGGTACTAGAAATAGAGATTGTACCTCTCCTGTTGTGGCCTCCCTTCACTGGCTACCCATAGAATTTACAATCAAGTTTAAAATCCTTCTCACTTACAAAGCTCTAAATTATCTAAACTAGTGTACTGCCCGTAGAATGCAAGTATTCTTGTGTGAAAACAGGTATCTCAATTACGCTTTACAGGCCCAAATGTAGGCTGTGTTTAAAAGTGGAATTCAAAGCGGTGTAGGCTGCCTACTGGTGCATTCCAAATAACCGTACATGTACGGGTATTTATTTCGCCAAAAAATGCAGCCCTATTCGGTCTTATTTGGGTCTATACGCTTATTGGGATATGCTCTATGTCACCCTATACGGTTTTATTTGGGTCTATACGCTTATCAGAACGCGTGGACCTGAACGTAGGTCCCAGTCGTAGGTGTTCTCCGGAGTTTCGCCTGGAAACTCTGCGTCGTAAGTCTCCCTGAAGCGGAAGGGAGAGCAGATCAGTCAGGCTGCTGCGTTCGCTTGTCGTCGGAGACTCACCGCCGGGTGCTGCGTTCGTTGCCATCAGGACACCAGCGAGGCTGTCCAAACCAGAGCGTTGCGTTGCACAAAGCGTGTGCATTTTCGGGGTCCGCGCCAGCTTTGACATGAAGGACATTTTTTCGAGATTTATTCAAAGCTTTACCGATTGAAGTGTGGCACTCGTATGTATATATTTTTTCAAGTGTGTGTGTACTAAACAGCAGGCCCGCAGCCACTAAATCACTCCTCGTAATTGGCTGAAAATTTATTTCCGTATTATCTCGGCTGTGTTCGGGATACACGTGCCGGTTGTTTACAAAACAGTCTACATGTCGTCATGCCATGTGCCCGGGGCCATGCGCGGAGCAGCAGACGATGGCTTCTGAAGTGTCTGACCCGGTGTCTGACAGTTTTGATTTAAAGTTGAAGAAATACTCTATGAAACAGAAAGAGGAGTTGGGAAAGCAGGTTTGTAAGCTGATTTGCAATATTATGAATATACTGGTACATTTGTTGTATTATTTTTTTTCCAAATGTTTAAACTTCACCATTAAATTTGGTAAATTTTAAATTGCTATTAATGTTCCTCTGATAAATTGTTCATACAATATTTTCAAAAGAAATAAAACCAATTCAGAAGGTGGTTTCTTTTAATTTTGTAGATATTTCAATATCTCAGGCATAATTATGAACATTATTTAACTTTGTATGTATTGTGCGTCCCTATACTATTATTGCGCACCTATACTTTTATTGAAATTTTAACAAATTTCCAGCCTATACCATTATTACGCCCTATACTCTTATTAAAATTTTCAGTTTTTTCCACCCTATACTATTATTCCTACCTATACTCTTATTTGGAATGCACCAGTAAAGCTGGTTCCATAGGAGAGGAACCTGATAACTGAAAGCTCTGCCTCCCATTGTACTTTTAGACATTCTAGGTATTACAAGTAATCCTGCATTTTGGGAGCATAGTGCTCTGTTAGGATGATATGGTACTCTCAGACCTTCTAAATAACAAGGGCCATCATCTATCTATAATTGCGCGAAATCTCTGTGTGTCTGTCTGTTCCACACATATCTCTTGAACCATTCGTCAGACTGGCCTCAGATTTTATAAGTGCTTTGCTGAGGTTACGGGGGTGTGCTTCCCCGAGTATGGAGTCACTCAGTCAAAATATGCAAGTATGGCCCCCCTCACCACTGGTGTCCACCACTTGGCTCTGGGGTTGCCACCACAAGATGCACCGATGACCTTGTGGCCACAGCTCTGGGCAGCCGCTTCAACAACGGAGATGGAGAACATGGCCAATTCAGACTCCATGTCTCCAGACTCCCTCGGAATGTGGTCAAAGTTCTTCCGGAGGTGGGAGTTGAAGACCTCCCTGACAGAGGCCTCAGCCAGACATTCCCAGCACACCCTCACTATACGTTTGGGTCTACCAGATCTGAATGGCATCCTCCCCTGCCATCAGCTCCAACTCACCACCAGGTGGTGATCAGTTGACACCTCTGCACCTCTCTTTACCCGAGTGTCCAAGACATACAGTCGCAGGTCTGATGACACAATAACAAAATCGATCATCGACCTGCGACCTAGGGTGTCCTGGTGCCAAGTGCATATATGGACACCCTTATGCTTGAATATGGTGTTCATTATAGACAAACCGTGGTTAGCACAGAAGTCCAATAACTGAACACCACTCAGGTTCAGATCGGTCAGACCGTTCCTCCCAATCACCCCCCTCCAGGTGTCACTGTCATTGCTCATGCATGCATTGAAGTCCCCCAGTAGGACAATGGAGTCTCCAAGAGGAGCACCCTCCAGCACCCCAGTAAGAGACTCCAAAAAGGGTGAGTACTCTGAACCATCATTTGGTGCACAGGCACAAATGATGGTCAGGACCTGTTTCCCAACCCGAAGGCGCAGGGAAACAACCCTTTCATCCACAGGGGAAAACTCCAATATAGAGGCAGCAAGGTTGGGGGATACAAGAATACCCACCCCTGCTCATCGCCTCTCGCCCAGGGCAACTCCAGAGTAGGTCAAGCTCCAGCCCCTCTCCAGGAGAGTGGTTCCAGAACCGGAGCTGTGTGCTGAGGTAAGGCCGACTATATCTAGCCGGTATCTCGCAACCTCACGCACCAGCTCAGGCTCCTTCCCCGCCAGAGAGGTGACATTCCATGTCCCAAAAGCCAGTTTAGGAAGCCTGGGATCAGACCGCCAAGGTCTCTGCCCTCGACCGCCATCTGATCCACATAGCACCGGACTCCCATCATCCCTCCTGCAGGTGGTGAGCCCACTGGAGGGCGGACCCATGTAACTCCTTCAGGCTGAGCCCGGCCAGGTCCCATGGGCAGAAACCCGGCCACTAGGCGCTAGTCATTGACTCCCTCCCCCAGGCCTGGCTCCAGGGTGGGGCCCTGGTAACCCCATACCGGGTGGGGTACACTGAATCCCTGTTCGAGCATTCATCATGAGTCTGTTGGATCGTTCTTAGTCTGGCCCGTCACCCAGGACCAGTTTACTTGGGTGACCCTACCAGAGGCAAATTGCCCAGGACAACACAGCTCTTGGGATCACTAGGGCACGCAAACCCCCCACCATCATAAGGTGACAATCCATGAGGGGTGATGTTGGGTGTTTTGTAGTTAATTCTGTTGATTAAAGTTTAAAAAAAATATTGCTAAAATATAAACTGATGCACTTCAATGGGTCTCAAATATTTGTAAACATGTCCTGTTATAGTACTGCATGAGTTTATTGATGATACACAGAAGAAATTCACTATTACACTTAACTCCATCAGTGAACAGTGATATAAACTAAAATAGTTATAGTGGTGACTGAACAACTCCCATTCCCCAAAGTGCAAGATACACTATTATGAATATAAGTAATACAAGATCACACAATAAGTGATCCGACAAACAAATGAACACGGGATCTGAAACAGTTGGTAATACTGGATGTATCCCATTCATTTTCAATAATTAGGTATTCTGTAATTAATAGTCAAATAAATCTTGGTGCCATTTATCCCCTTTTATAGTATTTGTCAAAGTCTAACATATGTGATTGCCTACATATGGGCTACCAGGGGTGTCCAATCATGTGCCATGGAGGGCCAAGACCCTGCAGGTTTTCTCTTCTACCCAGGTCTCTTCAGCAGGTATTTTCACTGATCAACAATCAGTGGGATTAGAAGTTCAATGAAATCTGCTGTTGAAGCCACTGGTTGGAGGTAAAGCCTGCAGGGTCTTGGCCCTCCATGGCACATGATTGGACACCACTGGGCTACACCTCTTTGTATTCCACTTTCAAACACAGCCTACATTTGGGCCTGTAAAGCCTAATTGGGACACCGGATTTCACACAAGAATACTTGCGTTCTACAGGCAATGCACTAGTTTATGTTAAAATACAAAAACAGTACCTACAAATTCACAAAATTGTTAACATTTTTAATGAATTTCACCACTAAATGCAAGAAAACAAAACTAAGCTGATGTCTGTGGTATTTTTAAAGATCACTGAAATGCAGATTTAAGAAATAATTGTTATCTTTGAGGATAATTAAGGCATTAATTTTGGATAAACAAATCTAGTTGCTTTTTTAACTGTAGGTTTGTTGGTGGACCAAAAACAGTACTCATGAAAATAGCAGCCAGTAGGTGAGTAGTAGTAAACATGAACCCGCTCCCACTGCGCAAGTTAGTTCAAGCTTTCCATTTTTATTTACTATACTCTCATCACACTGCTTACAGAGGCAGTTTCCCGGTATTATCTGTGTAACTCACAGTGAAATATTGCTGATATTCAAATGTATCTGTGTAACTACCACATCAACAGTGGCTATTTAAAGTGAACTGGATATTTGACACAAAAACAAAACAAAAAAAAAACGGGAACGAAGCTGAAAAGTAGGTCAACTCACCTTGTAAGAATCCGTCGCTAGCAAGAAATTAAAATCCTGTGCTGCCATTGTTGCAAGATGAATGAATGAGCGTAATGTCACCTCGGTGTCCGTGTTCTCCGAAAAGCAGCTGTGTTTAGGTCCGATCCACACCGGAGAAACGAACTCTGAAAACGTCGACTTTTGTTGCGATTGGCAGTTCTGTGTTTACAAAGCCAGGAATGAGTGGGACCTCACCACCCTGACCAAACCAGCAGCCTTTCAGCTGAAGGAGGGAGTAAAGGGGCGGTCTGAGAGGGGGAACACTGCGTGGGGAGGGACACTCACGTACAGCATGTGTATCCTCACATGACATGCTGCATTCAGGTGACTGAAAAAAATGTATTTTTTTTTTAGGTTTTTACCTAAATGCGTCTATTGATCAAGTTATTAGGAAAAAAATATATATATATATAGTTACGTCTGAATAATGGAGGACGGAGAGCTTTCTCTGTTGAACACTGATCTCACTTTCTTTTTCTTTTAGATTTGAGTGGTGGTTGGCAACCAGCTTTTAGGTGCATTACTGTCACATACGTCACTCTACATAACTCTTCTATTTCTTCTTCTAGATTTTTCCTTCAAGAACTCTTTGTCAGTGTCCTATTTCTGTGCATCTGTAGTTCTGTCTCTGTTTGATCTGTCCATGCAGTTCTTTGTATAAGGAGTCCCTATAAGGAGTTCCGAACAACTCCTGTGAAAAATTATCCGTCCTCATGCGAGGAATGGCTGCCTCTGTGGCATACGCCACAATTTCTTAACTCACTTTATTGAACTTCACATTCCAATTTATATCCCCAGCTGTAGCCCGCCTGACATCACTCACCCCCCAACCCCAGCTGAGCTACTGCAAGCCCCAAAGTACAATTCCCATATGTAACATTCTCCCCCCCCCACAAAGTTCCAAACCCCAGTTCAATAACCCAACAAACATAGAACACAGTGCACAAATACCACCATTTTTTAAAATTTATGTACATGTAAAACTATAAACAAATGAACCCCACGGGCATCTGGGTAGACTGCCAGAACGCCCCGCCTGGTTGGAGCGGATTATTCTGCCGCTAGTCCCAACCAGTGTCAAACATAACAGTCTTCACCACAAAGTCCTCCAGGTACCTAGGCCTCTGACGAATTCTAGCCGGGCGTCCCCTTGGAGGGGACCCTGCACCTGGCACCACTAGCCTAGCCTGTGGGTCTACATCTGTCAGGACCCCCCAGTCCTAGCTCTCACTGAACCGTCCAACTGTAGCTTCAGTCCTACGCATCAGCGGTGACCTTCTCAGCCTACTGGCATGCCACCAAGACCCATCCTCAAGCTCAAACATGTCCGGTCCTCGCCGCCTCGCGATCCGCTGTGGCCCTGTCCACAGCGGCTGTAGCTTGTGGGTGCGGACTGGGGGCTTGATCAACACCTGGTCTGCTTCCCTCAGACCATGGTCTCTCGCCCTGTCCTTCCTGTCAAACCTCCGTTTCATTCTGCGTTGTTGTCTGGCGACCCGGTTCCACACTGCCTCCATTCCCTCTAAAGCACCTGTCGTTGGTGGTCTCAACTGGCCCACCAGCAAGGGCAACTTGCGCCCCAGCATGAGGGGAACAGCCCGTCGTGGCGTGGACTGACACTCTATAATGCAGCAACGTGTTATGTAGGGCGTCCAAGAATGCAAAACCATCTGCCAAATGGGCTCTCAGTCCATTCTTCAATGTCTTATTGAACCACTGAACACCTCCATTGGCCTGAGGATGGTAGAACACCGTCTTCACATGTTCCACGCCCCTGCTGCCCAGAAACTCCTCAAACGCTCCGGAGATAAATTGCGGGCCATTGTCCATCATAATGGTGCTCGGGGTTCCCCACCTCGCAAACAGGGATGCCAGGAACCCCGTGACCACTTCCGTTGTGACCGAGTTGGTTGGAAGTACTTCTGGCCACTTCGAGAACACGTCATAGGCCACGAGCAGGAACCGGCTATTCACAGGCGCCACATGCAGTTCACCACAGATGTCCAACTCAACGTGCCTCCAAGGCCCTTCCGGGTACGGCACCGGCCGCAGTGGTGGGGGAAGTGGTCCGCCAGTCTTGCCGCTCTCCAGGCATGGAACACAGTGCTTCACCATGGCCTCAATGTCCCTATCAATACCCGGCCACCAGACAGCATCTCTACTGCATTGCTTCACTTTGACCACCCCCAAGTGACCCTCATGCAGCATCGCCAGGACCCGAGCCTTCAGGGACGACGGGACTAGGGCGCATTGCCCTCTGGCTATGCACACCTCGTTCCAGCAGCTCAGTTTGTCCTTGAATCGGTGATAAGGTGCCAACTCACCCTGCACCCTCACTGGCCAACCCTCTCTGATTGCCAAGCACAATCCCGCCAGCACCAGATCCCATTCCAACTCCTCTCTGAGTTCCTGAGGAGATACTATCTTCTGCAGGGTTCCATATAGCACGTGGATCAGGTCCGCCTCGGCTGGGTCATCATCACTGTCATCCTGCAGGGAGGAATTAACTGTGGCGCGAGACAGGAAGTCTGCCATGATGCTATCTTTGCCCGAAGCAAACTTGGTGATGAAATAATAGGCTCTCAGCCTCTCAGACCACCTATGGATCCTCAGCGGCCTGTGCCCCGACCCCAACATCTCCAGCAAAGTTGTGAGTGTCCGGTGGTCCGTCCTCAGGGTGAAGTGGCGCCTGTAGAAGTAAATGTGCCACCTCTCACACGCCCAGACGAAGGCCAGCACCTCCCTCTCACCCATGGCATACTTCTGTTCCGCCGCCGAGAGGGACCTTGACACGAATGCCACCAGGCGTTCCGTACCGTCCTGCACCTGGAACAAGACCACCCCCAGAGCCGAACTGGACGCATCACAGGTCACAATAGTCTCCTGGTTGGGGTCAAAATGGGCCAGCACCGGTGGAAAAGTGAGTTGCTGCTTCAACTTGGTGACCGCCATCGAGCATGCTGGGGTTCACTCCCACGGCGCATCCTGCTTCAACAGAGCTCGGAAAGGCTCAATAGTCTCCAAATAGTGAAGGATGAACCATCTACAGAAGTAAACCATGCCCAGAAATGACAAAATCTGAGCGGGCGTTGAAGGATCCAAGATGCGCAAGACCACCTCAATGTTAGAATGTAGTGGTTGGAGCTCCCTCCTGGTCAGCCGAAACCCCATAAACTCTACAGCATCCACTGCGAAGATACACTTCTCACCATTCAGGGTAACCCCGTGCTCTTGGAGTGCTGCCAGGACCCTCTCCAGCCTCCCGCCGTGTTCTTCCTGCGACGCGCCATGCACCACGATGTCATGTAAGTATGCCACCACACCTTTGAGACCGGCTAGCATTGTCAACATCACCTTCTGGAAACAACTGGGTACAGAGCTCAGGCCGAATGGCATCCGGGTATACTTGAAAACCCCCATGTGGGTCACAAATGCCGTCAGGTGGAGTGGCACCTGCAGGTAGCCCTGGCAGAGATCCAGCTTCGTGAAAAACTGGGACCCACTGAATGTCGCCGTAGTCGACTCCTCACTAGCTGGTGTTATTAGCTTCTGCAGTGTAGCGGATTCCTTTTGCTTCACTAAGTCCAATACACCTTCCAGTGATAGAGGTTTCTGGGTTAGCCTTAGCATGCTTCCCAGCCCCGAGTCAGTGGTGCTGTGAGCTAGCTTATCCCTCACCAGCTCCTCCACCATAGGCCCAAAGGCGCATTCCCTCGCAAAGCTGAGTAGTTCCATGATAAACACCTGCGTGGACTTACCCACTCACTGCTTTCGGTTGTAGAATCCATACCTCTTTTCGGTGATGGTGGAATGGTCACCGAAGGTACTGCCCATAAGCGTCAGCCTGTCTTCCAGCGAGCTGCCGCCACACAGCCCGAAAAAAACATGCTGTCCTTCAGTGCTGAGGTAGTGCACTAGCAGGCTCCTCCATCTCTCCTCACTGATACTATCGAGTCCGGCCGCTGTCATATACACCTCGAACATGTTCCTCCAGTGAGCCCACGGTATATCTGGTGTACCCTGGTACTGAAGGAATGGAGGTGGCTCCCTGGCGCAGACACCCATTTTTCCTCGTCGCCAAATGTTATGTCTGAATAATGGAGGAAGGAGAACTTTCTCTGTTGAACACTGCACTCACTTTATTGAACTTCACATTAAACTTCACTTCAATTTATATCCCCACCCATAGCCCGCCTGACGTCACTCACCCCTCAACCCTGGCTGAGCTACAGTAAGCCCCAAAGTACAATTCCCATATATATATATATATATATATATATATATATATATATATATATATATATATATATATATATATATACGGGTGCTGTGCTGAGTGGGCAATGTTTAGAACACATTTTCTAGGCCTTTCCCCAGTTGAGGTGAGCAGTGCGGTCCCTAAATAGAGCTGCTCAGACGCACAGGAGTCTGCCGGAAGCAGCTGACACTCAATCCCAACTACTAACGACTGTTGTCCTGTGCCGCTGACGTGCAGAGTTCCAGCTGGAAGCTTCCAGCTCATTCAAACCTGCCCCCGTTACTGGATGCTCCATCGCCGCCAGACTTTAGAGGTCGGAAACTCAGGTAAAGAAGATACCTGTGCAGTGATGGTTTTTAGAGTGGCATGGGGGGGGGGGTGCGCTTTTCCCAATGCCACTACCTTGATTGTAGAGAAGATGGTTCCAGTGGCAAGGGAGACCCTAGACGACCGGCATCTTCTCACAACTGCAGGAGGCTGCCGGAATCCAGATTTTTGGGAAACCGCCTCAAAGCGTGCCACCACCAGCTTGCTTTTTGTCAGGGTGTGCTCCCTTAGCCTTCATCCACTATTACAGCCATTGTGGTGTTTATCGTTACTACCAGCTTCTGCCTGCTCTACCGTTGAGGTCTTCATCTTCGTCTTCGGGATCACTCTTAGTCTGGCCTCTACCCTTCGACCTGTTCGGCTTGGGTGACCCTGCCAGGAGTACGAGACTCCGGCCGACTTAGCTCTAGGGGTCATGGAGACGCTCAAAGTGCCCCACCACGATAAGGTGGTGATCCCATCGGGGCACAGAAAAGGCCTAGAAAAGGTGGCCTAAACATTGCCCACTCAGCACAGCACCTGGATAGGAAACCGCACCTGTCGGAACATTCCACTATGCGGTCGAAAAATAAAAACAATACCATTTAGAATTGCAGCATGGAACATAAGGACACTCCTGGATGCCAGTCCGGAAA
Organism: Pholidichthys leucotaenia; assembly: GCA_020510985.1. Lineage (NCBI taxonomy): Eukaryota > Metazoa > Chordata > Actinopteri > Cichliformes > Pholidichthyidae > Pholidichthys > Pholidichthys leucotaenia. Next base: position 190,992,507 of record CM035841.1, read on the forward strand.
GACCACAGCGCAGAACAGCACTCGTTGCCAGCGAGCTGAAGCGTTACAATGTGGATGTGGCAGCCCTCAGTGAGACATGACTTCTCGAGGAAGGCTCACTCAATGAAGTAGGAGAGGGTTATACATTCTTTTGGAAAGGATACCCCATTGGCAGTCAACTCCTTCATGGAGTTGGTTTTGCAATCAAGAACAGCTTCCTGCACAAGCTCACAGAATCACCAGTGGGTGTCAGTGAAAGGCTCATGACTCTTCGCATCCCCCTTGCAAAATGCAGGTATGTCACTTTGGTAAGTGCCTATGCACCAACTCTGTCATCGAACGCTGAAGAGAAGGACCGCTTCTACCAGGCACTCGATGACATCCTCAGTCACATCTCGAAGGGTGACAAAATCATGCTGCTTGGTGATTTCAATGCAAGAGTTGGAAAGAACTTGCAAAATTGGAATGGTGTGATTGGTGCCCATGGCATTGGAAAAGTCAACCCCAATGGCATGAGACTTCTTAGTCTCTGTGCAGAACATGATCTTACCATCACTAACACGATCTTCCAGCAAAAGAACAAATATAAGGCATCCTGGATGCATCCCAGGTCCAAACATTGGCACCTGATCGACTATGTGATCGTGAGGAGGGCTGACCTCAAGGAAGTGCTCATCACAAGAGCTATGCGAGGGGCAGACTGCTGGACCGACCACCGCATGATTCTGTCAAAGGTCAGAATGCATGTTTGGCCCCTAGCTCGCCATGGTGGCCCAAAGAGGAAAACACTCCACTGTGCCAGACTCTCCAGCAGCGACATCTGTGACAACTTCCATCGCTCCCTAGCTGAGAGGCTGGCAGGTATTGAACAACTGATCATCTCAGAGTCTGGGATGGATGAGAAGTGGACCGATCTATCTACCATTCTCTTTGACACTGCAGCCCAAGCCATCGGTTTCAAAACCAAGAAACATCAGGACTGGTTTGACCAGAATGCTGGAGAGATCTCCACCCTCCTGGACAGAATGCACAGGGCACACAGAGCCACCTTGAACAACCCACAATCCCAATTCCATAAGAAGCAATGGCAAGCCCTTCATTCTGAGGTCCAAACAACTCTCAGGAAACTGCAAGATGAGTGGTGGATCTCAAAGGCCAATGAAATCCAGACTCATGCTGATAGAAACGATATGCACAGTTTCTATGATGCAGTCAAAACCATCTACGGCCCCAGAAACTGCTCCCTGGCACCTGTGAGATCTGCTGATGGTTCTTCTTTAATCAAGGATCAGGCCACGATAGTGGAGTGGTGGGCTGAGCATTTTAACACCGTGCTTAACCAGCCCACCTCAGTGGACCCAACTGTCCTTGCAGAGCTCCCTGAACATCCTACCTTGCCAGATCTTGACCTCCCCCCAACCTTCAAAGAAATCCTGCATGCAGTAAAAACCCTGAAAAACAATAAATCCCTTGGACCTGACGGCATCCCAGCTGAACTTCTCAAGGAAGGAGGCTACCTCTGTACTTGGACACTGTATCTCTATATCTCAGAGGTGTGGAGACGAGAGTGTGTCCCACAACAGTGGAAAGATGGCAACATTGTGACCATCTACAAGAACAAAGGAGACAAAGCCATCTGCTCCAATAGTAGGGGTATCTCTCTGTTGGCTACTGCTGGAAAGGTCCTTGCCAAGGTCATGCTCTGCAGACTCATCTGTGCAATATCAGAGCGGGTCACCCCAGAGTCACAGTGTGGTTTTCGGAAGGACAGGGGGACTGTTGACATGATCTTTGTGACGCGTCAGCTCCAAGAGAAATGTCGGGAGCAGCATAAGGACCTGTTCATTGCCTTTGTCGACCTGTCAAAGGCATTTGACACAGTGAACAGGGAACTACTGTGGCAAGTCCTAAAGAGATTTGGGTGTCCACCCAAGTTTCTCACCATCCTTGCGCAGTTCCATTCTGGGATGATGGCCCGAGTGGTAGTGGGAAGGCACAGCTCAGAACCTTTTGGAGTGCAGACCGGAGTGAGGCAAGGCTGTGTGCTGGCCCCAGTTCTCTTCAACATCTTCCTTGTCTGTGTAACAACTCTGCTACGTAGGAGGGTGGAGAAACAAGCTGGAGTTACCATTGACTTCAGGCTTGATGGTAACCTGTTCAACATCAGGAGGCTACAGGCAACTTCCAAGCTGACATCAGAGACCATCATTGAGCTACAGTACGCCGATGACTGTGCCCTAGTTGCTCATACACCAGACGCTCTACAAAACATCCTCTCGGCAGCTGTAACTGCATACACCAGAATAGGACTGACAATCAACACCCAGAAGACAGAGGTACTCTGTCAGTCCAGTACCGACCCCCAACAAAACCCAATAACCCTCACAGTAGCAGGGCAACAGCTGCTCACAGTGCCCACATTCAAATACCTGGGGAGCATAATGTCTGACACCTGCTCAATGGATGACGAGATCCAGAACCGCCTCAAGCAAGCATCAGCATCTTTTGGTCGTCTAAGGAGAAGGGTTCTTCAGAACAGCAATCTCAAACTCCACACCAAAGTGCTGGTCTACAGAGCTGTATGTATCACCACCTTACTATATGGATGTGAGGCATGGACTATTTACAGCCGCCATCTGAGAAGCTTGGAGACCTTCCATGTAAGATGTCTCCAGAAGATCCTTGGCATCACTTGGAAGGACAGAGTGCTGCACACAGAAGTGCTGGAGAGAGCTGGCAGCTGCAGCGTGGAGTCCATCATGGCCCAGCATCAACTCAGGTGGTTGGGGCATGTCATCCGGATGCCCAGCCACAGACTCCCACGCAGAATCCTGTATGGTCAGTTACACCGTGGCCAACGCAGTGCTGGTGGGCAGAAGAAGCGCTTCAAAGATCAAATGAAGTCCATCCTGAAGAGATGTCAGATCAACCCCTCTTCACTGGAGGAACTCGCTTCCTGCCGAGACATCTGGCGCTTCCACTCCTCACAGGGAGTGGATTATATGGAGGAACAGCGCACACAACACCGGACAGCAAAGCGTGCAAAGAGGCATGCTCGCCAAGTCCCCCCTGCTCCCCCCAGCACCTCCTTCAAATGCCCGGTCTGTAACCGAATCTGCAGATCCAGGATCGGACTATTCAAACACCAGCAGACTCACAAATAAAGAAGATGGTCATCATCGAATCGATGGACTACCAGATATGTATATATATATATATATATATATATATATATATATATATATATACAGTATATATATATGGGATCCTGCGGTGTGGGTATGTATGTATGTATGTATGTTTGTATGTGCCAACTTTGTCCCCCTGCTAACTCAGAGCCCACTTGACCGCGGCCTGTCATCTCTTGCATGATGATGCCACAGTACCTGAAGAGTGTACCTGACATCGTTTCACTGAACACTTCAGTGAGAATTGATAATTTTTCACTCAAAACACAATAATCTGGAGATTTTGCCAGAAATGTTCACTCTACTATGTCACCCCCTGGAGGAAAAAGTTGCAGTAACGGATCCCCAGAATGCTTTATGATCACGTCACATGGTTCATGTAACCCTCAAATAGTTCCAGGAAGTGCTTGGTGGACTATTGAAATACATTTTTGGTAATTAGATGTAATAAATGTATCGATCTACCAGATTTATCAGTCACCTGTGTTGTTTGATCAGCATAGTTATATGGTATGTATATATTTTAAAAAGTAAAATTAATTTAAATTGGATGATTATTTAGCCCAGGTACCTTGTTGATGGGCTCAAATTATCTTTATAATGGACATTACTGTTGCTTTTTATTACCTTCGCCAAAGAGGTTATGTTTTTGGTGGCGTTTGTTTGTCTGTTTGACTGTTTGCAGGATTATGCAAAAACAACTGGATGAATTTGGATGAAATTTTCACCAAAGGTGGCTCTTGGCTTAAGGATGAACCCAATAGATTTTGGTGGTGATCTGAGAGTGCATACCTCCACCAAGGCTTTATCTTCTCACAATGTTTTAGCAAGATTACTCAAGAACAACTGGACAAAGTTTGATGCAATTTTCATCATAGGTGGCTCTTGGGCTACACATGAACCCATTACATTTAAATTAAAAATTAAATTAAATCACCCTTATTGTCATTCAACCGTACAACCAATCATGTACAGCAGAACGAGATTGTGCTTTACCTATCTACAGTGTCAATCACACACACCCCAGTGTAGAATCAGAGGGCCACTGCCATGCAAGGCGCCGCCACAGATTTCCCTCCTCCATTCCATTATTGCTGAGCACCAAGCTGGATGGCAGGAAGTTCCACTTTTATATGGTCTTCGGCATGACCCGGCCGGGATTTGAACCCCTGCCTCCCGGGTGTGGGGCGGATGCTCTACCAACTGAGCCACCACTCCGGTATTTTGGAGGTGATCCACGAGTGCATAACTCCACCAATGTTCAGTCTTCTAGAGCAGTGGGTGGGTAGCAAGGCAGTGATGTTTACCTTTTAGGGGCGGCTGTGGCTCAGGTGTAGTGTGGCCGACTACTGATTGGAGGGTCAGGGGTTCGATTCTCACTCTGTCTGCAGTCTGCATGTCGGTGTCCTTGAGCAAGACACTGAACCCCCAGCTGCTCCTGGTGGGTCAGGCCAGCACTAGTGTACGACAGCTCTGCCGCCATCAGTGTGTGAATGGGTGGAATGCAGGATCTGTAAAGCACTTTGGTCATCTAGAGATGAGAAAAAAAGTGCTCTATAAGTGAATGCCATTTACCATTTTAGTGACATTTACCTTTTAGTGATGTACAGGAGCAAACACTGATGAATTAAAACAGCTTCTTGCAGAGAAAAATTATATAAAGATTGGAATAGTTTTGGAATAGTGAAAAGCAGAAAAGTTAAAGGCCAAATGTCACGTAACAGGGTACTTTAAATATCTTGAAACTAGATATAAAAGGGAACCGATCCGTTCAGGTCTTGGTGCATATGCTTCAGTAACAACGAAATATTCGTTAATTTAAAACTGCCGCGCTTGGCCTGACACGGCCCCTGGAATCGCCTGGGGAAGAAGGCGGAAGTGACGAAATCGATTGTACCCGAGTTTGATGCTTGGGGTATTTCAATTGATTGTTTATATGGAGACTGGAAGGTTGAAGTGAGCAACAAGAAAGAAAAAATTGGATATTTCACCCATACCTTAAAACGGGACTATCAGGGACAGCTGGGTAATAAGGGACACTTCTCTGGGAAATGTTTTCATACCTGTCAAGTGAGACGTTTTCGCCGTACTTCAACACCGTAAAAAGCGGCTATAAGGAACGGCGGAGCAACAAGGGACACCTCTCTGGGAAATGCCCCAAATGCAACTCGTGTTGTTATTGTCAAATATTTTAAGGATTCATGGATATTTGACAATAACAACACAACTCAGCGTCCGGCGCTAAATAAAAAAAAAAAGCAGAATTCTGTATTTGTCAGGCGATCTCTGTCTGTTCCGCAACTGCTGCACAGCTCAACGTGTTAAACCATTGTCCTAATGACTTCTCATTGTAGTGAGAATAGCTCAAGCTGAGCGATCAGCCTGCCCGACAATTAGACTAATGAGTGACTCCACACTTCTCATGGTAGTGCGAATAGCTCACGCTGAGCGATCAGCCCGCCCAGACAATCAAACTGATTTACTCCACACTTCTCATTGAAGTGATAATAGCTCAGGCTGAGCGATCTAACAGCACCAGCTGTGGCTGATCACACACAGGACGGGCTCCTCAACACACTCAGTTTTTTTTCCAGTATATTTTTTCTTTTGGGCGTACAGAAATGGCAATACGCCCGTTTTTGCTAAAATTGCATTTTCCCCGTATTTTCCTTAAAATATTTGACAATAACAACACGAACTACATTTAAAACATTTCCCAGAAAAGTGTCCCAAACCACTCCGTCGTCTCCCACAGCCGCGCTTGGCACCAAAATACGGCGAAAACGTCTCACTTGACAGGTATGCGCCTCCATTTTCATATTGATCTGGTCAATTTCTTGACAGCAGCGGCTCTCCTCCACTGTAATAATAATGGCTTCCGAAAAATCAATATTTATGGGGCGCCCTCGACAGACCCCCTTCGGCTTCGCAATTCTGGAGGCGATTAATGTCCAGTTCAATGACATTTTCCACTGGTTCTGCTCTCTGGTCATCGTTGGAACTGTTGTCATCAGACAAAGCATCTGATTCCATCTCAGACGGCTCGAACCTGTAAGGTTCTATGCCTCTGTCACTGTCTGAACCACTGACAAAAAAAAAAGACAAAACTAAACTAATTTGTTCACAATTGCTGTCACTTTCCGTCATGATTGTCCAATGTTGATAAGTGTGAATGTGGATAGGCAGGGCAGCCAGGGTACAACTGGTGATGTCAAAAACATGGGCGTGGTCTGGACTGGCTGTCACAAGCCAGCAAGCAAGGTGGGGCCTTCACCTGGTGTATTTTGTGCAATTATGTAAATACAGGTGGGTGATATGGTCTCCGGTATGAATATTTGGTTTAAGCTATGTGTATTTTATCTAAATTCGTTGTCATTTAGAAAAAAAAATTACGTGACATTTGGCCTTTAAGGATTGCCTTTGTTCTGTTGTCAGTTTTAAATCCTCCCAATAAAACGTGTACAGGCCCAGGCATGCACTTCCACCACGTTATCATCACAGGCTTGTTTTAATGGCTAGAATGGAGGCCACCACTGACAACCTGACTTTAGTCAGATTGACTGTCTGACTTCAGTGTATCTGGAAATGGGGATGGGACAAATAAGGGTCTGGAGCATAAAACTGGCTTGGCTAGATTCAGGACCCAGTGGCAGTTGCAACAGCAGAAACTCACAGAGACAAATACGCCAGGTTTTGTATTTTTATTTAAAAGATGATGCCAGGAACTTGACCAGAACTGACCCGGGAGAAGAGAAGAGAATGTAAGTATACTGGAGTTTGGCACAGGAGATATTGCATTGTAGTAAGAATGTAAATGCTTATTGTTCTTGAGGATGAAGTTGTGTGTGTTTAGGAGAGGGGGTATTGTCTGTAGAAAGGTGAGATCAAGGCAAGCATACAAGAGCACAAGGGAGGCAGAAGAACCAGCATTCACAGCAGTGATAATCCAAGGCAAACCCACAAATACTGAAAGAAACTGACATGATTTGAGGTTTAAACCCAGGAGCAGACAACAGACTCGATCAAAAATACAATGATCTTTACTGAACATGTGAGAGTGTGTGTGTGTGTGTGTGTGTGTGTGTGTGTGTGTGTGTGTGTGTGTGTGTGTGTGTGTGTGTGTGTGTGTGTGTGTGTGTGAGTGAGTGCTGAGCGGGAGGAGCCTGCAACCCTGCAAGGAAGAGAGAGAAGGAGATATGAGTAATCTTGTCACACACTGATGAATTAGTGGAATAAATAATAATCTTACTGAGCAAGGAAGGGTAGGAATGAAACTACTTGCAGCCTTGTTAATTTCCAGGTTACCATAGTTCCATGACGGTGAAGAAGTGCCAGTGCAAATATGTACAGTGATCCCTGCAGAGGAATCCTCAGCAGAGGAGGGAAAGGGAAAATTCAGTCTAGGTGCTGAGGCACTTACGGGATGCTGATGAGGGAGAAGAGCCTCCAGCCCATGGGGTGAGTCCTGGTCCGCTGCCCGGAGTTGGGTTGGTCTGCCAGGAGGATGGTCCACCTGTGCACAAGTATAGAGAACAAGGAGAGGATGATGCAGGTTGCGATAGAACGATGCGATAGACCTTGATCTTGGTGCTTAGACGAATGCCACGCTTCAACCATAGACGATGCTGTAGGCGTCCATAGGATGCGCTAGCCTTGCTGATGCGGTGGATAACTTCATCATCAATCTTAGCGTTCTGCGAGATGGTGCCCCTCAGGTAGCAGAACTTGTCAACTGCCTTGAGGGGTTTGCCACCGATGGTAATAACAGGATTTATTGGGAGCGTACCAGGACGACGTTGATGTAAAACCTCTGTCTTCTTGATACTTATAGTGAGTCCATAACGATTTGTTGCTCTAGCAAACTGGTCAATGATGAACTGTGCGTCTTCAAGAGTGTGAGCGATGAGTGCGAAGTTGTCGGCATAGAGAAGATCTCGCAGTATCATGCATGATGTCTTTGTTTTAGCCTTTAAACGTTGCAAGTTGAATACATTGCCATCAGTGCGAAACCAGATCCTTACACCCCTGTCACAGTCCTTGAAGGCATCAAGGAGCATTGCAGCGAAGATGATACTAAAGAGCAGCGGGGCCGTAACACACCTCTGCTTAGTGCCATTGATGATAGGGAATGGATCGGAGATTAAACCACTCTCAACCACCCGCCCGACCATGCCATCGTGGAATGAGCGGATGACATTGACAATCTTAGGAGGGCACTTGACCCTGGTGAGCAGCTTCCACAGGCCCTCTCTCCCAACAGAGTCGAAGGTCTTAGTCAGGTCTATGAACACTATGAACAAATCACAATTTTTTCTCGGCACTTCTCTTGTATTTGCCTGGCTGCAAACATCATGTCAATGGTGCCTCGTCCTGCTCAAAAGCTGCACTGACTCTCGGGAATTATGTTATTGACAACATAGTGATTGAGGTGGTTTATGATCACACGTTCTAGAATCTTACCAGCGATGGCGAGGAGCGATATTCCTCTGTGGTTATCGCAGCAGTGGCGGTTTCCCTTATGCTTGTACAAGTGAACAATCATTGCATCCTTGAAGTCTTGTGGAACTGCCTCCTGCTCCCATATGGTGGCAAATAACTGGGCGAGACTGGCGACGATGATGTTACCGCCACACTTATAAATCTCTGGCGGGATACCATCTCCACCAGCTGCCTTACCACTAGACGTCTGTTTGATGGCATCTTTAATCTCAGTAACCGTCGGTGGGACATTCAGCTCCTCCATGATAGGTGTCTGAGGAAGCTGTGCGATGGCTTCATCAGAGATCACAGACTGGCAATTCAGAACACCATTAAAGTGTTCTACCCAACACTCCAGGATGAGAGCCGGCTCCCTTATGAGCGTCTGACCGTCCAAAGAGTACATTGGCGTACTGCCCTGTGATGTCGGACCGTAGACTGCCTTCAGGCCATCGTAGAACGCTTTCACAGCATTCTTGTCAGCAGCTTCCTGAAGGTCCTCAGCTCTAGCAATCCACCACTGGTCCATCATACTATGCAGCGAAACCTGCACTGTCTGCCGGACATGGTGGTAGGTGTCCTTCTTTGCAATCGATCGTTACTGGCGGATAGCAAACAACTGAAAGGTGCATACTGCCACCTACTGTACAAGAGTGTGTAACATGTCATCTGAGCCCAACCCCTAAATTCTATGACTTAATCCTGTGTTATTTAAAAAAAGAGAAAAGAGCACTTCTCATGATTCTTATTGCCTCTCCATCTCCATCTGTTCCCAGAAACCCAGTTAAAGGGTACCTGTGGTGGTCGTCTAAACGCATTCAACTTGAAAACATTAGGCAAAGTATTCGTTATTTGGTTAAATAATTATTGCTAGCCATATACCACCAGAGAAATATGCAAATACGACCGCAGGCATGGCCAGCCAATGAAAACTCTGCACGCAGCCATGACACATGCGGATGTGACGTCACTTCATTGATACTGAACAGTCAATACTCCGTCTGTATGAGAGACTAGGATGCTGTTGTGAGTGTTTTTATTCTATTATGGCTGAACTGTCGGACTCTGAGGAAGAATTTGTCCAACATGGCTACAGGTTTGAGCCAGAAAGGTCTTCTGAGGGTGAAAGTGACGAAGTGGTCCTCACACACAACGCAATTTCATCTGAAAGGATTCGTCTGTGCCCTGTTCTGAGATTGCGCAATCACTTTTCCGCTACGATCTTCTGACAAGGTGAGCTGGGTTTGGGTACACAAAAGAAGTGTTTATCTTTGTTTTTTCGCTTATTATTGAGACATCCAAAGGCTTTACATTCCGCCATGTTGCGATATCCATATCGCATTGTATGTTTTTGTTGTTACAAGAGCGCCGAGTGTCTGCTGCTCTGTATAGCGGCGAGGGAGGAGCTGAATCATCTGCCGTCTGGCGGCCGTTACGACCTCAGATCAGACGAGACGACCCGCTGAATTTAAGCATTTATTTATTTATTTTCTACTTGTTTTAGTTCTGCATTTAATATGAACCCTGAGTTTGAAATAAACGTTTGAATTTGAATTTGAATATCCCGAAAGCCACTGCTCATCCGGGCACTCCAAGCTCAGCCAATATTGATCCAGATCGCGGTATCCACGCTACTACGTCACAGGAAGCATCCTGGCAGGCCATGTAGCCGCTAGTATGGCTGCACCCATGTTTTGCTGACATAGCTGAACCAGCACATCAGCAATGGATTTATATCACATTGCTTTGAACTTGAACTTGAACTTAAACTTTAACTAGAACGTGAGACAGGGGCTCAATATAATATCTTTTTTTTCACAACCACCACAGGTACGCTTTAAATCCCATTCCCTACTGGCCTGTCAGACTTCGTTTTCCATTATCTGTCTTTCATTTCCGTATTTGTGACAGTGTAATAAGATGTGCTCGACATTTTCTTTTACTCCACATTCTCTACATTTGTCACTTTCACTTTTCCACATGGTGAGTAAAGTGCCGTTTAAACCTGTGTGATCCAGTCTGAGTCTTACCATAATGATGTCTTCTCTCATTTTGGTTGTTATGAAATTCTTTATTGCAATAGATTTTTGTATTTTGTAATACAATCTACCTTTATGATCTTCATCCCATCTTTTTTGCCATAGCTCAGTTCCTTTTTTCTTGATTACTGCTTTTCCTTCACCTTTTCCAAGAGACAATGGTATAGTAATCTCTTTTCCAAGCGCACTTTATGCTAACTTGTCATTCCTTTTCAACCCTTCATGTGCAGGAACCCAACAAAACTGAACTTCTCCACCACCCCTGTGTACCCTAAATAAACTGTGATATAGCTCAATCACTAAGTCTTCCCTTGTAGATTTTAGTGTCCGTATGGTTTTTAGCGCTGCAAGTGAGTCCGTGCACACCACCGCTCGGTCTGGTCTGACCTCCTCCACCCACTGCAAAGCAATAATTATTGCCACCATCTCTGCTGTAAACACGGTTGTATTGTTGGAGAGTCTTTTTGCAATGGTCACTTTAAATTCTGGGATGTATACTCTAACTCCAACAGAGCCCTCTTTATTCTTTGAACCGTCAGTATAGAGCTGTAAGAAGTTATAGTAATTGTTCCTGAGGTAAATGCTTGTTTTACCACCAACTTTACTCAATATGCCAATCCTTTTTCCTCATTAGCAGACTAGCGTCTACTTCTATTCCCGGAAACAGCCAAGGGGGAACATTACTCAGTGGACTGGTGTTAGCTATATCAATAGTGTGCAGCCCATACATTCTGGTCCTTCTTTCAATTGTCTACCCAAACCCATGTCCCTGGAAATTAGAGTGTTCCCAGCAGTCTTGTAGTGTTGTTTTTGAAATATTTGCTTTGTCACTTCCTTTCAGCTTGACCCAGTATGATAATGTGAGTTTATCTCTTCTCAAATCTATTGGCATTTCTCCTGCTTCTATTAAAACTGCATTGTTTGGTGTTGTTTTGACGGCTCCAATGCACAGGCAAAGCACTCAATGCTGCATTCTGTCTATTTTTTCCGGAGTCGTCTTTGCCGCTGCTCCATAAATCATGCATCCGTAGTCTATTGTCGATCGCATTAGTGCTCTGCAAATGTCTATTAATGCCTGTTTTTCTGCACCCCATTCATGTCCAGGGAACAGCGCTGGAGTAGCCACAGCATGAAGACGCGGCAACTCTGCTGAAGAAGAAGAAGGCGATTCGACCAGGACAGGAATTTAACTAGGAGGAATGGAGGTGCGAAGCGAGGATGAGGAAGTTTGGAGCACGGTGGAGTCTAGAACAGTCCTTCTCAAATAGTGGGGCACGCCCCCCTGGGGGGGGGCGCGATGCGATGCCGGGGGGGGCGCGTGTGACCCCGGGGAACAGGCTTTGCTTTTGCCGTGTAAAGTGTAATTGCACATCCACGGCAGCAGGTGGTGCAGTGGCGCTCTCATTGTCAAAGTCTGTGCGGGAGTTTAAAACTTTTTAAATTGCTGTCAACAAACCCCTCGAGAGACACCATGGAGAAATATTTAACAGTAACGAAAAGAAAGGCGGAGAGAGACACAGGTAAAGAGACAAATGAAAGTCTCCCAAAAGCTAAGACGAGGAAATATGACGAAGCTTATCTAGCGCTTGGCTTCACTCTGACTACGGTGGGAGACGAGGAAAGACCGGTGTGTTCACTGTGTCTGAAAGTGTTGGCAGCGGACAGCATGAAGCCAAATAAATTAAGACGTCACCTACAGACATTACATCCTCAACACGTTGATAAGCCGCTTGATTTTTTTCAGCGAAAACGTGCGGAGTACGGCCAACAATCATCCCGCTTTGTGAACGCTACATCAGTAAACCAGCGAGCACTTTCAGCATCATTTAAAGTGGCGTACCAAATTGCGCAGTGCAAAAAACCCCACACAATTGCAGAGGAGTTGATACTGCCTTTTTCTACCTTTTTCTTCAGACTAAAATGTTAAATATATTGGTACTCCTGTGTTAATGTTCCAGATCAATTTACATTTAATATTATTTATTGATTGAATTATTTTTCTCAGCATCAAATGGTTCAGTTGGTCAAAAATGTTTCTAGTTTAAATAAGGATTGACATATTTTTTATTTCAGGCACTTTGATGCACTTTAAGTTTTTTTTTTCTGTTTTAGACTATAACAGGGTTTCTGTGTGGCAAAATAAAGTTAATATTTGTTGAAAGTTGATTTATATTGCTTTTTTCTTTTGTTAATGTTAAAAAGGATACAATTTTAGGTATACTTACACAATTTTTATAGATAATGATCTTATTTATAGTCACTGCGGCGAGTTGGGGGGGCGCGAAATATTTTCTCTTTCCTAGGGGGGCTTTGCAAAAAATAATTGAGAAGCACTGGTCTAGAAGAAAGAAAAGTAGATGTCACTCAAGTGTGTTATCAGGTGCTGATGAATCAGAAGATGATCAGTCCCGGAATAATCAGAAGGAGTGTAAAGTAATCATTAAACTTACTTAGGAAGCGGCATCATTTCATGAGTGGAACCAAATAAAGCTCACAAATGCAATTAATAAGTTACTTGGAGAAGTTTTAAATGCAAGAATCCTTCGTAGTGGTTCATTATTAGTTACATGTAAAGATAGCGTTCAGCAAGGAAAAGCAGTCAGAGTCACTAAGAAGGAGGGGACAAGTGTGCAGTGTTCAGTATTGGAAGGAAATAAGGCAATGACAGGAGTGATATTGGGAATTTCAATGGCTGTCTCAACTGATGAAATAAAGGAAAACATATGGGTTCCTGCTACCCCACAGTGTACTATGTGCATTAAAATCCCCACACCAAACCACCTTACCCTGTGCTTGTCTATGTACAGTATTCAAAGTGTCAACTGTCAATCTGTTACATGGATTATAGTAAATAATAATTGTAACTTTGTCTTTTACTGCCCATATTTTTTCCATTATTGATTCATGCTCTTTACCCATTTCCATTATTTTATAATTTGTTCCATTACGCACAAAGGTTGCTACACCTCCTCCTCTACCAGTTTCCCTGTCATTCCTTATTGATGTGTACCCTTGAATGACAAAATCCAACTGAGGTTTTAGCCATGTTTCCTGTATACAGATTACCTGGGGTTTCTCTTGCATATCAGATATAAACTTTTTGAATTCTTGGCCATTTGATATTAGACTTCTGGCATTCCAGTGCAAAACTGTGATTACCATTATGACCCACTAGTCTGCAAACATAGAGAACCCCCATTTAGAGAGCCCCCATTTAACAAGTCCTCAACTGCTTCCCAATGTAGCCCCTTAATGCCAAGATATTTTTCTGCTGTTTTCACAGTGATTTTGATTTTTTCCATTTTCTTGGAAGTCTGCACAGTGCAGTTTATCACAAAATTTTTTCCTTCATAACCAGAGTATCTTCCTTAATTCTACTGGATGCATTGCAAGCCTGCACACTTTCCCTGTTAGAGTCCACTGCCACTTTTTTAGCTGGCACCTTTTTTGCAGCTTCTGCATATGTTAATCCCTGGGAGACTTTTACCTGCTGAATTTCTGCCGCTCTTTTCCTGGCTTCACAGCCTCAATACACAGGGCTATGTTCACCACCGCAGTTACAGCACTTTAATTTGGCTCCGCTTTCACACTTGCCATACTCATGTTCATTGGAGCATCTTGCACATCGCTGTCTACATTTGCATATTGCTGCAACATGACCAAACTTTTGACATTTGAAACATCTGAGTGGAGGCGGAATGTAACGTCTGACTTCATAGCTCATGTAGCCAGCAAACACCTTACTTGGCAGTCTTGTTTGATCAAATGTTAACATTACCGACAATCACATTTTTCACCATTTAAATGAGGATTTTTTTAGAGGATATGGACTTAATATGCATAAATGATGGGAAAGGTACGAAATTTACTAGTAACCTAGTCACAGAAAGTGTGTTAGACCTAACTTTGGTTTCAAATGCCATTGCAGGAATCACATCTTGGGAGGTGTTAACTCAGTCAGCTAATGGGAGTGATCATTACCCAGTAAGAGTTAAAATTGGTCTAGAAGCAGGAGAAGAAGTGATGCAATCTGGCACAAGATGGAAACTGGTTAAGGCAGATTGGGATAAATTTAAATATTTGTGTAAGACTAGATGTGAGCAGCTAAATAGTGAGGGGATGGGGAGGAGTTTAGTAAAAGTGTCAGTGCGATTATAATCGAGTCTGCAAATCAAGCAATACCAAAAAGTACAGGTTAGAGACAACGAAAGAATCTTCCTTGGTGGGATGATAATTGTAATAAAGCTATTAAAAGTAGAAATAGGGCATTCAGACAAGTGAAAAAGCATCATACTCTGGAAGCAGTGCTTGAAGCACACATCCAAGGATGTAATGGCAGCAGCGCGCATGGACGCAGCGGCCCCTCTTGGCATCAGTGAGTGTGAAAGCTTTGAGTGTTTTCCCAGACGTACATTCTGTAAAACTTACAACCGTGAGACCTTATTCAACATCAAGGTAAACATCATGGCTGCACGGTGGCACAGTGGTTAGCACTGTGGCAGCACAGTTTACCCTCGGCCGGGGGATCGCGGGGATCGTGAGATCGTGGGTTTGATCCCTGCCCCCGGCCAACACTGATCTGTGTGGAGTTTGCATGTTCTCCCCGTGTTGCGTGGGTTTATTCCGGGATTTCTCTGGTTTCCTCCCACATGCCAAAAACATGCAGGTTAGGGATAAGGGGCGCTTGCGCACGCAGTGACCAGCAGCTGGTGGCTTGTCACCAGACTGCAAAACAAATCTACCTATGGGTACAAAATAAGTAATAAAAAAAAAAAAACAAAAACAAAAAAAAAAAGGTACTGCACGCTGCAAGAATTGCGGCGCTTGGTTGTGATTTGGACATTCTACGCCAGCATGGAATTCTGGCGGAGTCCCCGCTGGAAGCTACCCGAGAGAGGAGGAAGCGCAGACGGTGTGAACGCAAGCAAAAGCGTGGAAAAAGGGCTGGGATCCATGCTAGGCTAAAGGTTAACCCCTCCAGACCAGCAGTACCGTCGCTCCTTCTCTCTAACGTCCGCTCCCTCGACAACAAGCTGGACAAGCTGCGTCTGCTGAGAGAAACCCAGAGGGAGTGGAGGGACTGCTGTGTGCTTGCGTTCATGGAGACATGGCTCCACGACAACATCCCTGACGAGGCCATTCAACTAGAAGATACGTCGGTGTTCCAAGCAGACAGAGAAACGGCGAGCTCCGGTAAGAGCCGGGGGGGGCGGAGCTATGCATCTATGTTAACAAGAGCTGGTGCGTTAACGCCACATTAGTATCTAAACACTGCTCTCCGTTGGCGGAGTTCCTTATTGTAAATTGTCGGCCATTTTATCTGCCGAGGGAATTCAGCAACGTGTTTGTAGCGGCTGTTTACATAGCGCCGAGCGCTAACGCTAATGGTAATGCTAAGAAGGCACTCGGGGAACTACACGAGGCTATTAGCGAAATCCAAACTTCACATCCGGACAGTTTTGTGGTGGTTGCGGGGGATTTTAACCACACCAGCTTAAAGACTGTGCTCCCCAAGTTTAAACAATGTGTAGACTTTAAGACCAGAGGAGAGAATATGTTGGACTTAGTGTACACAAACACAGATGCATATAAGGCGATACCCCGCACCCACCTCGGCAGGCCAGCGGTGAAACAAATCAGGATTTGGCCAGAGAGTGCAACCTCTGCACTGAAAGACTGTTTTCTGCACACAGACTGGGAGATCTTCAAAATAGCAGCCTCCCAGGAAGACAAGACAGATGTGGAGGAGTATGCTGAAACGGTCACCAGCTACATCTCGAAGTGCACAGAGGGTGTCACTACAGTGAAGACCATCACTATGCGGAGAAACCACAAGCCCTGGATGACTGTAGAGGTGCGCTCACTGCTTACAGCCAGAGATGCAGCCTTCAGAACGAAGGACAGAATTGCCCTCCGCTCAGCCACGTCTGCGCTCTCAAACAGAATTAAGGCGGCAAAGCGCGCCAATGCGGAGAAAATCCAGGGACACCTCTGTGACACTAGGAACACCAAGCAGATGTGGCAGGGAGTTCGGACACTGACGGGCTATAAGTCTAGGCAGGAGGTCGATGATGACGACGCTTCGCTTCCAGACAGGCTCAATGACTTCTTTGCATGTTTTGAAGCATCAAACCCGACAATCAGAGGGAGGGCTGGCCCACCCCCACCATCGGTCGGACCAGCTTTTACCATCAACACAGCGGACACACGGAGGACCCTAACCAGAGTCAACCCACGTAAAGCTGCAGGTCCGGACAACATCCCGGGACGTGTGCTCCGAGACTGCGCGAGCGAGTTGGCGGATGTCCTGACTGACATTTATAACATCTCCCTGAGTCAGGCCATTGTTCTCAGATGCTTCAAGACCTCTATCATTGTTCCGGTGGCAAAGAAACCAGTTGTGTCCTGTTTGAATGACTATCGTCCCGTTGCACTGACACCAATTGTGATGAAGTGTTTTGAATGGCTTGTCAAACCACACATTACAGCCTGCCTCCCTGCATCACACGACCCGCTCCAGTTTGCATATCGTTCAAACCGCTCCACGGAGGATGCTATAGTCACCACCCTGCACTCTGTCATCACCCACCTGGACCAGAAAGACAACTACACCAGACTCCTGTACACTGATTTCAGTTCAGCATTCAACACCATTATTCTCCAGAGACTGATGGAGAAATTACTCCTTCTTGGTCTGAACACCGCCACATGTCTCTGGATCCTGGATTTCCTGACTGAGACCTCAGTCTGTCCGGGTTGGAAACAACATCTCCAACTCTGTCACGCTGAGCACCGGATCCCCTCAAGGCTGTGTACTCAGTCCACTGTTGTTCACACTTCTAACACATGACTGTGTATCCAGACACAAGGGGAACCAGATTATTAAGTTTGCAGACGACACCACGGTGGTGGGACTTATTATTATGGGATGAGGAATCAATGTACAGGGAAGAAGTGAGAGACCTGGAGGGCTGGTGCAGGGAGAACAATCTGGTGCTCAACGTGGACAAAATGAAATGAAGGAGATGATTATCGACTTCCGGCGGTCACAGCCTGAACACGTCCCCCTCAGCATCGGCGGCCGTTTAGTGGAGAGAGTGGAGAACATCAAGTTCCTCGGAGTGCAGATCTCGCAGGACCTGACCTGGAGCAAGAATTCCTTGGGGATCAGGAAGCGGGCTCAGCAGAGACTGCACTTCTTGAGGAAACTCAAACAGGCTACATGGTACTCCAGCTGTAGTATGTCAGACAAAAAAGCCCTGCAGAGGATAGTCAAGGGAGCTGAGAGGGTAATTGGAGTCTCCCTCCCCTCTGTCCAAGAACTTTTTCAGAACCGTTGTAGGAGCAGGGCACTGAACATTGTCAAGGACTGTTCTCACCCTCTGCATAAACACTTTGAACTTCTTCCATCTGGCAAACGATTCCGGAGCATCAGAGGCAGAATCACCAGATTGATCAACAGCTTCCTTCCACAAGCTGTTAGGATGCTGAACAGTTGATCCGGAATCTCTCATATTCACTACTGCACCTACGGACATTATGTGCATTATTTGTATATTATAGTTAGTTAGTTTTTTTTCAAGTATGTCTCTGGGATGTGTGAATGGATGAGGGTGGGGGTGGGGGGGTGAAGATATGTGTGAGTGTGTCTTAAATCATGTTGCTTCTACTTATATGGATGCCGAGAGAAACGCAATTTCATCTTGCCTGTATGCACAGCAATATGACAATAAAGGTTGATTTGATTTGATTTGAGTACAAACGGTGTCAGGCAATCGTCTGGAAAACAATTAAAACAGCTAACCGTTTATTTTCAAGACAGTATTGTAATACTATAGGAAGAGAAACACAGCTATCAGATATTTGGGGAATGATTAAAAAAATGAGTGGTATTAGGAGAGAGTACAAAATACCAGTGCTAGACAATAATGGGGAAATAGCTATTACTAGTATAAACAAAGCAGAGCTTTTGGCACAAACTTTAGTGAAGATTCGTAATTCAGAAAACCTACCAAACACAATTAGACAAAGCAGGGAATGCACTTTATTCAAACACCCACATGTGAACATAAGGAAGAATACTTCAAGGGACATGATAGATTTGCCATTCACTCTACTGGAATTGAAAAGGGCTACTCTGAAATTGAAGCAGTCTTCACCAGGGAAGGATGGCATATGTTATACGATGTTGTTGCACATGGAGGAGAGTGCACTTCAAACAATATTAAAGCTGTTTAATAAAGTTTGGGAAACTGGGAAGATTCCTAGGACATGGAAACAATCAGTTATAGTTCCAGTGTTATAGCCAGGGTAAGAGTCATCAGATCCCAGTAATTATAGGCCAATAGTGCTTACCTCACAGTTAGGGAAAACAATGGAACGAATGGTGACTGAAAGGCTGAATTACATTTTGGAAGGAAGGGAATGTCTTTCTCCTTTTCAAAGTGGGTTCCAAAAAGGGAGAAATACTATAGATTCCATTTTACACCTAGAATCTGAAATTAGGAAGGCCCAGGTAAATAGGGAAAATGTAATGGCTGTCTTCTTTGATGTAGAAAAAGCGTATGACATGCTGTGGAAGGAAGGGTTACTGATTAAATTAAATCAATTTGGTACTGAAGGTAATTTATACAACTGGGTATTAGATTTCCTGTGTGATAGAACAATTGAGGTAAGAGTTGGTACAGAGTACTCCAAAATATATCAAGTTGAAAATGGTACTCCCCAGGGCAGCGTGTGTAGCCCTGTTCTGTTTAATATTATGATTAAGGATATTTTTGAAGGAATCGATAGGGGAATAGGGAAGGCCTTTTTAGCAAATGATGGGGCCTTACGGATAAGGGGACGTAATCTTGAGTACATTCAGAGAAAAATGCAGGCAGCAATAGACCAAGATGAACAATGGGCAAACCGGTGGGCTTTTAAATTATCGGTCTCAAAGACACAAGTGATTTGCTTCTCTAAAAGTCACAAAGAAATTTCTTTAAAACTTTATGGCCAAAACTTAGAGCAAGTAAAGGTAGTTCGGTATTTAGGTGTGTTATTCGATAAAAAACTAACCTGGAAGCAGCATCTTGAAAAAACTAAAGGGAAATGTAAGAAAATAAATAATATTTTGAGGTGTCTGGCAGGACGGGACTGGGGGGCCTCTAGGGCCTCTCTGTTGAGGGTATTTTGAGGACTAATGAGAGAGACACTAGACTATGGATATGTTGCGTTCATGTTGGCTGGTGATTGTCACTTGGACCAATTGGACATAGAGCGGACAAAGGCTCTTAGGATATGTTGTGGTGAATTTAAAACTTCTCCAGTATCAGTGATCCAAGTAGAGATGGGTGAAACGCTCTTAAGGTTAAGAAGAACCAAATTAATGCTGGCATACTGGATCAACTTGAAGGGACATAAGAGGTCACATCCTGCAAAAGCTATTCCTAATGATTGCTGGGAACACATTGAGTCCAACATTAGTAGCTCTGGATAGATAAGTGATGCCATTGCTGAGCAGGCAGGATTAAAATACATAGATTTTAGCCCAACGGTCCTGTGGTCTGTTATTCCTCCATGGCTGTTTAAAGGCCAAATGTCACGTAACAGGGTACTTTAAACATCTTGAAACTAGATATAAAAGGGAACCGATCCGTTCGGGTCTTGGTGCATATGCTTCAGTAACAACGGAATATTCGTTAATTTAAAACTGCCGCGCTTGGCCTGACACGGCCCTTGGAATCGCCTAGGGAAGAAGGCGGAAGTGACGAAATCGATTGTACCCGAGTTTGATGCTTGGGGTATTTCAATTGATTGTTTATATGGAGACTGGAAGGTTGAAGTGAGCAACAAGAAAGAAAAAATTGGATATTTCACCCATACCTTAAAACGGGACTATCAGGTACAGCTGGGTAATAAGGGACACTTCTCTGGGAAATGTTTTCATACCTGTCAAGTGAGACGTTTTCGCCGTACTTCAACACCGTAAAAAGCGGCTATAAGGGACGGCGGAGCAACAAGGGACACCTCTCTGGGAAATGCCCCAAATGCAACTCGTGTTGTTATTGTCAAATATTTTAAGGATTCATGGATATTTGACAATAACAACACAACTCAGCGTCCGGCGCAAAATAAAAAAAAAGCAGAATTCTGTATTTGTAAGGCGATCTCTCTGTTTCGCAACTGCAGCACAGCTGAACGTGTTAAACCATTGTCCTAATGACTTCTCATTGTAGTGAGAATAGCTCACGCTGAGCGATCAGCCCGCCCAGACAATCAAACTAATGAGTGACTCCACACTTCTCGTTGTAGTGATAATAGCTCAGGCTGAGCCATCTGCCAGCACCACCTGTGGGGGATCACACACAGGACGTGTTCCTCAACACACTCAATTTTTTTTCCCGTATGTTTTTGTTTTGGGCGTACAGAAATGGCAATACGCCCGTTTTTGCTAAAATTGCATTTTCCCCGTATTTTCCTTAAAATATTTGACAATAACAACACGAACTACATTTAAAACATTTCCCAGAAAAGTGTCCTCCACCACTGCGCCGTCCCCCACAGCCGTGCTTGGCACCAAAATACGGCGAAAACGTCTCACTTGACAGGTATGAAAACATTTCCCAGAGAAATGTCCATTATTACTCCGCTGTCCCTTATAGCCGCGTTTTACGGTATTAAAATACGGCGAAAACGTCTCACTTGACAGGTATGAAAACATTTCCCAGAGAAATGTCCATTATTACTCCGCTGTCCCTTATAGCCGCGTTTTACGGTATTAAAATACGGCGAAAACGTCTCACTTGACAGGTATGCACCTCCATTTTCATATTGATCTGGTCAATTTCTTGACAGCAGCGGCTCTCCTCCACTGTAATAATAATGGCTTCCGAAAAATCAATATTTATGGGGCGCCCTGGACAGACCCCCTTCGGCTTCACAATTCTGGAGGCGATTAATGTCCAGTTCAATGACATTTTCCACTGGTTCTGCTCTCTGGTCATCGTTGGAACTGTTGTCATCAGACAAAGCATCTGATTCCGTCTCGGACGGCTCGAACCGGTAAGGTTCTATGCCTCTGTCACTGTCTGAACCACTGACAAAAAAAAAGACAAAAAAAAAAGACAAAACTAAACTAATTTGTTCACAATCGCTGTCACTTTCCGTCATGATTGTCCAATGTTGATAAGTGTGAATGTGGATAGGCAGGGCAGCCAGGGTACAACTGGTGATGTCAAAAACATGGGCGTGGTCTGGGCTGGCTGTCACAAGCCAGCAAGCAAGGTGGGGCCTTCACCTGGTGTATTTTGTGCAATTATGTAAATACAGGTGGGTGATATGGTCTCCGGTATGAATATTTGGTTTAAGCTATGTGTATTTTATCTAAATTCGTTGTCATTTAGAAAAAAAAATTACGTGACATTTGGCCTTTAAGATGCCACTACAAGATTTTGAAATACAACAACTGAGGAGGCAATATAAGCAATCAGCAACAGATTATATAGTGCATTAATATATTGAACAGAACTTCAGAAACATGCTGATAGCATTTACCGATGGTTCCAAGGGCCCTACAACTGGTCGTAGCGGAGCTGCGGTATACATTCCTCAGTATAAAATATCTATCAATAAAAGAACCAGCAATCACTTATCAGTATACACAGTTGAGCTAGTTGCCATCATATTAGCTCTACAGCGGTTGGAGATAAATTATAGGAATAATGCAGTCATTGCTTCAGATAGTTGGGCAGCTCTCAAGAGTGTTCAGTCACTGCAGTCGTGTAGGCAGGACCTAATTGTAGAAATCCACTCCTTAATTTATAACCTCTACAGTAAAGGCCAGTCAGTAAGCTTTCTTTGGGTTCAAGCCCATGTTGGAATAGAGGGTAATAAGGACGTGGACTTATTAGTAAAACAATCATTGAAATTTGAGGCAGTGGATCTGGAGAAATCTGATCAGACCTAAATGAAACGGTCATTGTCACCCACAACAGACTGCTACGATGATGATGATGGATCTGGAGATCTCTCAGTAAGGCAGAAGGCAAATCAATAATTAACAAGTATAAAGTGGAAAAGTGACAAGAATATTGGGACTCAATAGATACAGGAAGATATCTTTATGACATTCAAAAGCGGGTGGTCTCTGAAATGGGAGTTGGAAGAAACAGGAAAGAGGAGACACTCATCACCCGATTAAGAATAGGACACACTACTTTGAACCAGACGCTACATAAAATAGGTAAACACCCAACTGGCAGCTGTGCACATTGTGGTTCTCCGGAAACAGTTCAGCACATTTTGTTGGAATGTCAGGGATACCAGGAACAAAGGAAACATCTGATTGCAGTAATGGAAAGGGGTAATTTAAGTTTTGGTTTGGAAAACATGTTAGGAACCTCAGTCAAAGAAATATATGTCGCTCTATTTAGATATCTAAGTGCAACTGGATTAATCAAAAGAATTTAGTTTTGGTTTTTTTTCCCTGCCATTCTCTTGTCCACGTTCCAACCCGGTGGGTGGTGATGGTGCACCTGCAGGCTGGTTGCTGGCCGGCCATCAGATCTACAAGAAGAAGTAGAAGAGTGATATAAGCAGTGACGCCGGTGACGACAACAAAACCTGGATGAATCCCAAATCTTGGTCAAAACATCACAAAGCTATGAGGAAGACGTCACAAAGCTAAAGGAAAATGTCACAAAGCGATGAGTTTAACGTCACAAAGCTACGAGGATTATGTCAGAAAGCTATGAGGAAGATGTCACAAAGCTATGAGGAAATCATCACAAAGCTATGAGGAAAACGTCACCTAGTGATAAGAGGAAAATGTCACAAAGCTATGAGTCAGAAGTCCACAAAGCTATGAGGGAAATGTCACAAAGCTATGAGGAAAGCATAATCAAGTCAGTGGCAGTAATGCACCTTTGAGCTGGTTGCCAACCACCAATCAAATCTTAAGTTGAGGTTTGATTGGACACACCAATGATGATAAAAGGACTACAGCTCCTGACCAGATAGAGTGATGATATAGAGTGAAGTACGTGGCAGTAATGCACCTGTAAGCTGGTTGCCAACCGCCAATCAAATCTAAAAGAAGAAGAAGAACCCAGC
Organism: Pholidichthys leucotaenia; assembly: GCA_020510985.1. Classification (NCBI taxonomy): domain Eukaryota; kingdom Metazoa; phylum Chordata; class Actinopteri; order Cichliformes; family Pholidichthyidae; genus Pholidichthys; species Pholidichthys leucotaenia. Next base: position 191,016,286 of record CM035841.1, read on the forward strand.
AGAGGTGCAGCATGAAGACAGCTCCTCTGATCTGGGTGGTGGCGTGCTTGCTTGCACCTGCTTTCAACAGTCCAAAGACGGATCATTTTTTCACACATAAGTAGTTGTTCAGAAATCCTTATACAAAGAAATCGGCTGCACCTCGGACACAGTCCAAGGATGGATAATTTTTTCACACATAAGGAGTTGTTCAGAACTCCTTATACAAAGATATAGAGTGATGTGATAATCAAGTCAGTGGTGGTAATGTACCTGTAAGTTGCCAACCACCAATCAAATCTAAAAGAAGGAAAAGAAGAACCCAGCTTAAGGGGGATGAGTAAGGATTTTTTTTAGGATGGATTTCATAGATGCGCGGCCGCCCTATCTGGGCAACATGCAAGTTGTGAACCACTGTCTTGCAGGAGGCAGACACCTTTGGTCAGCATTTCACACTTCGATCAAATGCAAATTAATTTATTACTCTTAATTAATATTTTTCTGGATTTTTTGTCGATCTTCTGTCTCTGTTAAAATAGACCTACCATAAAAATTATGGACTGTTCATTTCTTTGTAAGGGGGTAAACTTCCAAATTCAGAAGGGGATCAAATAATTATTTCCTCCACTGTATTTTACAGTACAGACCCAGGTGCAGAAACAACACTGGACAACAATAGCAATTTTAACAGGTTTATTTATAAGGGGATTGAATATTGAGAACAGTGTGCAGTGAGAACCTTCAGTTTCCACTGATGTTCGACCACACTTAAACTGTCAATGCCAGTGCTTGACTATGTCATACGATGGGGCATCCTCCCCAAAAGTCTCTCTCATCTCATCAAATGTGTCCTGTGGTGTGTGGCCTCTCAAGTACAGGAACCTGATGACCACTCTACATTCAGCAGGCTCTATTATCACACCTAACTCCACCTTAGCACCTGTGAAACAGAAACTCTTTGGAGTTCAGAGGCGTAAATTATCGCATGACCTATGGAGATATGTGCTATTATATATTTGCAATTTAAGCCTCCTACAATAGCCGGAAGTGGGTCAGGGAAAATCTTTAATGAACAGGCCTTGAGCCTGTTCATTAAAGGTGCCCGCTCAGGTGCCCGCTCAGGTGCCCGCTGCACCTGAGCTCACCTCAACGGGCTCTGCCACTGCCAGCGACCCTGACCCTCCTCTTCCCTGTTCTCTGTCCAAGTCCTCTCTCAGGGTCGCCGGAAAGAATCTTACACTACGGGATGTGTCCGAGGATCCAGGCTCGCTGCTGGAGGTCACCATGGGCCCAGCTACCCCCACTGTGGAGATAGCCATGAGTTCACCGTTTGCCCAGCCTGGGTCCACTGTGGGTGCAGCGTTGGCCCAACCCGGGTCCACTGTGGGTGCTGCAGAGCTCCAGCCTGGAGCCACCATGGGTGCTGCAGAGCTCCAGCCCGGAGCCACCGCGGGTGCTGCAGAGCTCCAGCCCGGAGCCACTGCGGGTGCTGCAGAGCTCCAGCCTGGAGCCACCGCAGGTGCAGCTGAGCTCCAGCCTGGAGCCACCGTGGGTGCAGCTATGTCCCGGAGTGGGACCACCACCGGTGCAGCTGTGTCCCAAGCTGGGACCACCGAGGGGGCAGCTGTGTCCCAAACCGGGATCACTGAGGGTGTAGCCGGCCAGCTTGAGGATGCCGAGGCCTTCTCTCCCTTTCCAGAGGCCTTTCTCCTCTGCCGGGTGCCATCGGAGTCCTCTGTCTTCTGCCACCAGTTGCCGTGGGGGTTCCTCTCCTCTGGTCTGGCTTCCCACCTCTGAACCTCCCGGTGGGTAGGCCGCCTCCTTGTTCACTTCTCCGGTCCTGGTGGTTCAACAACACTGGCCAGCTGCCCGAAGGACTGGGTCTCTGGGTCGGGTGCCGCATATGCTCCGGCAGTCCGCCTGACTATAGTCTGTGGGCCATCTGCTGGGTCTGGGACTTTGGCCGGCAGCCCAAACCCTGGAGCCCTGGGACTGTGGGGGCTTAGGGGTTGCCGGGGTGCAGGTATTGTGTTGAGCTGATTATTTTTTCCCTCCTAGCCACTTTCCCCCACCTCCCCCCCGGGTGGTGTTTGTTGTTCTCCTCTTGGGGGGGGGGGGTGTCTTTTTTCTGATGTTGCCGGGGGGGTGTCTGGAATCCACCCTTTGAGGATGGGGGAGCTCTGTCATGTGTCTAGGGTCCAGTGTCATCCTAGACCCCAGACACAGGTTATTGTTGTATTTTATTTCCCTGTTTTTGTCTGTTCTTATGTCTAGGTTTATCTGTGTTCCTATTTTGCCCCTCTCTCTGTCCAGGCATTCCCCCCTGGCTGCTCACAGCCTGCCTCTGCTGCTGAGCAGCTTGCAATCAGTTCACCTGCAGCTCAAACTCACACCCGAATCCATTCTTGTATCAACTCACTGTGTATTTTACTCTGTCAATTCATTCACTCCCTGTCACTCCGTTAGTCAACCTGGCTAGATGAGCTTGTAGCCTTAGCTCCTAGTCATCATCCTGTCCAGCACAGCGTTGGTGCTGTTATACCCCGGAGCTCAGCCTAGCTCCGAGACACCCAGTGTAAGTCTTCTCTTTTTCCCTGTCCAAGTTTCTTTTCCTTCAGAGGCCCTGTCTGGCTCTGAAGTGTGACGTGGACTTCAACCTTGTTTACCTAAACTGTATTCTTCTTCTTCTTCGTCGATCACTAGATGGTCACACCAGCTGCCCTGACGAATGCTGCCGTCCTGCGGAGGTCCCCGAGGTCCCCGTGCAGCTTTTGGTTCAGCGATGTGGGGTCAGGCCACGTAGTTTGTCTGAGTGCAGCGTGGTGTGGGCAGTCTTGGAGGAGGTGTTCGCTGGTCATTTGGGCAGTACCACATGGGCATCTGTCCGATTGTCCAACTTTAAGTTTCTGGTGCATGTGAGCATGCATTCAGTTATGATGAGTAAACTGTATTAAGAGTTGAACTGTTACACCTGCAGTGCAGCGTTGTTTTTCCAGAACCTGGTCCCACTCCATGGCACTTCAGGGTGGTTTATCTTTGGACAATTTATGTTGGACACTATTTGAACTGTTTGTCTTTTTGCTATAATAAACACATACTTCATCCAGCACGTGGGCTCGTCTCTTTTCCTCTGCGCCTCGGAGAGGCGCATATACGACACTAGGCCACTCTGAGGCTGGTTCTGGGCCACATGCTAATTGAATAGGCCTGCCCTAGATTGTAGTGGATCAGATGAGTGTGCACTATCTAGTTGCTGTAGCTCTATGTTGTTGCATAACCTCTCATTACGGCCAAGGAGAGTGACTGTCTGCAGCTGGATGATTACCTACACCTGCAGGTAATCAAGGATGCCCAGAGCTTTGATTAGGCTCCATACTTACATCATCGTCCACTCTGGCCTGCAACCCTTCTGTTGTAATCCCTCCCCTGCAAGATGCTCATGATCCCTCCTGCAGGTGGTGAGCCTGCTGCAGGGCGGACCCATGTGGATCATCTGGTAAGAACCCAGTTACCAGGCTCCAGGGTGGGGTCGTGCTAACCTCATAGATGGGTTCCACTGGACTGCTCTTGGTCTGGTCCTTCACCCAGGACCACTTTGTCTTGGAGAGACCCTTCCAGGGGGCAAGTTGCCCCTGACAACATAGCTCCTGGGATCGTAAGGGCAGACAAACTGCTCCACCATGATAAAGTGGCAATCCATGATGGGGAATGTGAGTTCTGAGGAAGTTAAATCTGGGATCAGTTGTTGGTTGAGTCACACAGTTTGTGTCTTCTGAAATCATAGTCATACTGTAGATATCTGGCCTAGAAAAATTAACGGACATAGCTTAAGGAGTTTCCTAGATAAAGCTTTTATTTAAAAGTGGCTTCATTATAAAAATATTTTTCAAGAAAGCTAATGACAGTAGAGTGCTGAATTAGGACACTTTTCCTGTTCAGAAGTGTGTATACTACAAACTTTTCATTCAAATCTAGGAGGATTACATGAGGAAATTGTCTTAAATTTGATCATTGAACATGGGTTGAACCTTCATGAATGAGACCCATAAAATCCTTTAAGTTTCTCCAAACCCCAGATGCTAATGATGGCTGCTGTGGCTAACATTAGCTCCTTTTTAGGGGTGGGAATCACCAGAGGCTGCATGATACGATATTATGATAATTGGGTTGTGATGTGATATTATCATGATCTTGCGATGTGCTGACATGACATGACACAAAGCCCTAAGACTGTCCCTTTCCCCTTTGCGCCCTGAAGTGCCCTTTTGAAGAGCTTTTTTTTTTTTAATCCTCATGATGTCCTCCCGATTGCCTTACACCTTTTGTCCTCTTGGGCCAAAAATGATCCCGCATAGTTTGACTGTTATTTAAAGAGTATAGTATAAACTGCTAATCCGTTCTGTCTTATTCCCCTGTCACACTTATTCAGAATCAGCAGGAATGAAAGAGACCAGAACCCAAACCATTATAATCAGAGTAGTTCAGGCTCCAGGACTGATTATTAGATCCAAACACACAGTCCTCACTGTCTCCTTTCCTCCTGATTCCTCTGTAACTCACCGATACTGTATATAAACCCCTCCTCTCCTCTCAGCCTCCCAGTAACAGCGACCAGTCAGACCATTTCTACACAACAGCTGAGGACAGACATCAAATCTGTGTGAATGATCAGAATAGTTCTGGTCCTCCTCCATCCATGCACCTTCCTGTTGTTGTCAGTTTAAGCCATGTGTTTACAAAGTTTGTGTCCACTTCAAGTTGACAGAAATCTGATGGAGAGACAAAGACAGAACACGGCTGCTGTTTATCACTGATGGTTTTATTCTTTCTTTACTGACTGATATGTTGTTCATTCAGAGAAAGTTTCATCATCACACTTTTGGCTGTAATAATCCAGTCAAGGTGCACATAAATAAATAAATATTTAATAATTTAACATTTTATAAATTTGTGACTTTTTTTGTCTTAAATTTGGATTTATTTTTTTTTAAAATCTATTCTGTTTTCTATAAATTTGAAACTTTTTTCTCACAAATTTGTGATGGTTTTTTCCAGTAAATTACATTTTTTCTTCTTAAATTTTTATCTTCTTTTTCTCATAAATTAATAGCTTTCTCCATAGTTTTTCCTCATAATTTAGTTATTTTCTTTTAAATTTGCTCATATTTTGAAGATGACTGATTTTTTTTTTCTTGCAACGTTACAACTTATTTGTGGCAAATTTTGAATTTTTTTTCCTCTGTTTTTTTTTTTAATTTTTTCTTGTAAATTTTTTCCTTCATAAATTTTCAGTGTTTATCCCCTCATGAATTTATGACTTTTGTTTTGTTAATTTGCATCATTTTATCATAATTATGCAAGGTGATTCTTTTAAACTTGCAACTTTAATGAGTATTTCCAACTTTTTTGTTAATTTGCAGATTTTTCAAAAAGTTTGACACATTTCTCTCAAACATTTATTGCTTTTTTCACTTAAATTTTTGGCTTTTTTCCTTTCTGAGTCACAACTTTTTCTCATAAATATGTGGCTTTTTTAAGTAAAGTTGCATCTTGTAAATTTTCAGTGATAATATTTAAAAAAATGTCATGAACATGGCCATATTGTCCATGCTCAATGTTATTCTCTATTTGTTGCACAACACTGTTCATGTCATGGTCTGGGAAATGACCTTTGGGTCATTCCCACTTTTTGAGTTTGTTTTTGCGCTCTCTGTGTTCCCTGCATTTGGGATTTATTTTCTGTATTATTATTATTATTATTATTATTATTATTATTATTATTATTATGATTGCTGTCATCATTGTTTTGGGATTTATTTTGACAGTGTTTTCTGCTTGTCTGCAAAGTTCAGTTTGTGGTTATATTTTGTATTATTTTTCCCCATGCTGTCTTTAGTCTCGTGGTCAGGTTTTGTCTGTGTCTCCTGTCTGTGTTTGTCTGTACAGCCCCTCCCCTCTTGTGTGTCTCACCTGTAGCCTCTTATCCTCCGTGATTATACCCATCTGTCTTGTGTTGATTTGATTATTTCCCTTCCTATAAATACCTGTGTTCAATCTTCTTTTTTGTGGCATCATCTCAGTATCACCTTCTGATTCATCTTTGTCTTCTTCCTCTTCTGATATTGTGTTTACTCCCACTGGCTCATTTTGTGTTTTGACAGCCTGTGCTAGTTATTGTTGGCACTCTGTTAATAAAATATGTTACACTGTGGAGTTCTGCCCACCTGAAGGAGTCATTAATTCCTGTTCTGCCGGAGGTCAGTCATGACAGAATGATGCCACCAGTTGACTCTACGGGTATGGACTTCAGTGTGTACGGTTTGGATGAGGATGAGTGTTGGGTGGCACAGCTAATTGAAGATCTCTTCTCAGACGCTCGCACTTCCCGCACTCCTGAGGCAGCCCTGAAGTTTCTGCATGGCGTGGCTACAGTTATAGAGGTAATCCCCAGCCTGTTATCCGGGACTCATGGGTCTCCTTGTCTCTGCTTTCAACCTCCAGCAGATGCTCCGCAGATTGGTGAGAAGCTCTCCCCTGCCTGTACCTGTGCCGACAAAGAAGCGCCTCCTAGTGCAGACACCTTCAGCCTCTCGCCACTCGCCAGCTCTGGGATCCTCTCCACACCGCCCTCCAGCACCAGCCTCCGCTCCTCACCGTTCCCCGTCTGTACCTGAGCTGACGAAAAAGCATTCCCTGGTGCAGACGCCTTCAGCCTCTCACCACCGCCCGGCTGCACCCCGCCAGTAGAACTTCTCCGCCACACAAGGCATTTCATCTGGTTTTCCCGTGGCAGCCCCAGATGGCAAAATCAGTGGTAGTGGAGTGAGAATTTGCCTTAACTTTCCCAGCAGCTCTCTCTTCATGACTTCAGGGAATCACAGCGCAGCCTCCTCTTCATTCCAAGGTTTTTTTCGTCGGCTGTCCCGTCAGCTTCTTCTTCCTCCTCGTCAGTTGCTGCTGTCCCCCTCTCCTCCACAGCGTTGGTGCCCGCTGCTGAGGTTCCTACCGCCTCATCTCCTGTTTCACCTATCATCATGCCTGCAGTGCTGGCTCTCACATCTGCTGTGTGGGTGCCCACGCCTGCTGCTGCTCTTCAGACTGTTTCAATTGTGGCTCCTTCTGCATCTCCTGAGATGGTCAATGCTCCCCCTGCAGCAGTTCCTTCGCCATATCAGAGAATCACAGCAGCAGCCTCCTCTTCATTCCAAAGTTTTTCTTCGTTGGCTGTCCCGTCGTCAGCTCCTCCTTCTTCCTCATCAGTTGCTGCTGTCTACCTCTCCACGGCGTCGGCGTCTGCTGCTGTTTGCTGTTTTGCCCATCACGTTTGCAGTGCTGGCTCCTCCATCTTCTACATTGGTGCCCTCCCCCACTGCTGTTTCCTCGTTGGAGTTCCCGGGGTGGCTTCAGAAGCAGCAGAGCAGGCCAGGCAAGTACCTTTTTCTCTTTGTACATCTATGGGAGAGGGATCTTGCTTGGTACTAGATGGGGGTTCGCAGTGGCAGTCACCAATCATTGCTGAGCCTCCGTCACCTGTTTCTGGTGCCATTTTACCGGGTATGGACATGACGCCTGCCTATGTTTCTCCTTCCCTGTCTAAGGTGCCTACGTCTGGGATGGTGCTGCATGCCACAGCTCCACCTGAACCCAAGGCGCACACCACAGCTCCAGCTGAATCCAAGGTGCACGCTAGAATCCCAGCTGTCCCTGAGGTACACACAGCTTCTTCAGCCGTCCCTGAGGTGCACCCAGCTGTTTCAGTCGTCCCTGAGGTGCACACAGCTTCTTCAGCCGTCCCTGAAGCACATGCCACAGCCCCAGCTGTCTCTGTTCCTGTTCAGCCAGAGGAGCATGTTCCTGTTCAGCTCGAGGTCCACACTCCAATCAGTAGCTCAGGCAAGTACTTCTCTTTACTTTCATAACATCAGTACTAGTTAAGTCTTGCCTAGCTCCTGAGGTTTTTGGTGATACCTCATCCTGCCTTTCTCCTCCATCTGAGGTGATTACTACGGGGGTGGCGCTCCAGGCATTGGAGCCAGACGCTCCAACACCATCCATCCAAAAGAGACCGAGCAGTCCACTCCACCTGTCATTGTTGTCCAGGAGGTTGAGCAGTCCGCTCCACTCATCGTTCTGGGGGTCAGGAGACCTCCACCCGTCATCCCAGAGGTCGAGCAGCCCGCTACACCCTCACCGCCCTGAGGACCTTGCTTGTCGGCTGCCATTGGCTCCCATGCCAAAGGTCCCTCCGGAACTGTCTTTTGAACTTGAGACTCCTGTGTCTATATCCTCTGAAATGTCTGCATCTGTGGGTCATGAATTTGAAATTCCTGCATACGTGTTTCCTTTGTCAAAAATTTCCGTATCTGAGTGTTTAGAACCTGAAACTTTTGCATTTATATGTCCTGAAATACAAATTTCTGTACCTGTGTTCCTTGAGTTTAAAGATTCTGTACTTAGGTCCCCTGAGTCAAAGATTCCAGCATCTGTGCCCCCTGAGTTAGAGATTTTCGCTTCTGTGTCCCCTGGCCCGGAAATTTCTGCATCCGAGTTCCTCGAGCTAGGTACGCCTCTATTATCGGTGTCTGGATTTAGGTCGCCTGATTCTGAGGCTCTTACGTGGTTTGGCGCTCCTTTGTGGTTGCCCCCGGCCCTAGGTGCTCCTTTGTGGTCTCCAGGGCTGGAGCTTCTGTTGTTGCCGTCTGAGTTTGAAATCCCCAGGTGGTTATCTTTGAAGCGTGGGGCTCCAATGTTATTTCCTAAGTTTAGGGATGTTGCTTTCCATTTTCTGAGTTTAAGAGTTTTTGATGCCTCCTCTGGAGGTTAACTGGTCCATGTCATCATCCACTGGGTTTGGGATGTCTATGTCTTCTTCTCCCGAGTGTTCTATTTTGTTATCTTCTGAGACTAAGGTGTCAGTGTTATCTTCCCCAGAGGTTAAAGGGTCTTTGTTATCACTTCCCGAGGCTGAGATGTCTACGTCTTCTCCTTCTGAGTGTTCTACTTTGTCATCTCCCAAGGCTAATGTGTCATTATCTTCCCCAGAGGTTAAGGTGTCCTTGTTGTCACTTCCTGAGGTCAAAATGTCTGTCATCCTCTCCTGAGTCCAGGGCTTCCATGCTACCCTTTGAGGTTAACATTCCCGAGTTTTTCCCTGAGTATGGTATTCCTGTGTTGGCTTCTGAGCATGGTGCCCCTATGCTATTTTTAGAGCAAAATGCTCCTGTGTTGTTATTTTCAGAGTAAGATGCTCCCATGACGCTATTTTCAGGGCAAAGGGTTCCTATTGTGTTGTTCTCTGTGCAGAGGGTTTCTGTGTTATTTTCAGAGCAGAGGTCCCCTGTGTTTTCTCCTTGTCTGGCAACCCATGGACTTTGATAGGCCACCTGGCGCATTATGTTTATCCGTCAGGTGGCTTATGGACTTGGGTAGGCCTCCTGATCCACCTCGCTTCTCAGTCTGGGGGTCCATGGACTTCGATAGACCACCAGATGTGCCATATTTTTTGCTGTTGGTGGTCTTGGGACTCTGGCCGACCACCTGATGAGCATTTCTTCTTTTGTGTTCGTGTCCTTGTTTTTGCCCCTCCGTGCCTTTGTCCCCCTTCTCCCACCCAACTGGGGTGTTCTTAGTTTTGGGGCATCTGGAATCCGCCCTTAAGGAGGGGGGGGCACTGTCATGAGCATGGACATATTGTCCATGCTCGATGTTATTCTTTACATGTTGCACAACACTGTTCATGACATGGTCTGGGAAATGACCTTTGGGTCATTCCCACTTTTTGAGTTTGTTTTTGCTCTCTCTGTGTCCCCTGCATTTGGGATTTATTTTCTGTATTATTATTATTACTGTCTTCAATAATCATGCAATAACCATCAGCACCAAAATCATGGTTTTTTGGGCCGTTGTTCTTTCCACCCTTCTTTATGCCTGTGAAGCCTGGACCTTGTATCGTCGCAATATCAAGAGCCTTGAGAACTTCCAACAGAGAAAGCTCAGACAAATACTTGGCATTCGTTGGGAGGATCGACTTTCAAACAATGAGATTCTCAAGCGTGCTCTGCTGCCTAGTGTGGAAGTTACCATCTTGCAGCACCGCCTTCGATGGACAGGACATGTCGTACGGATGGACCCCACCAGACTACCACGAATCATGCTCCAGGGGGAGCTTGAGACAGGAAAAAGACCACATGGTAGGCCAAAACTGCGCTACAAGGACCAGCTAAAATGTTCCCTGAAGCAAGCCAACATGACATAACGCACGGCTCAGGAGACACACACACAGGCTCAGAATAGGTTTAACAGTTTATTTAACAACAAGTGTGTGCGTGGATGCGTGTCTGTGGAATGTGGATGTACTGGTGGTGGACGTCAGCGTCAGGCACGGAGGCAGGAAACCATACAGCCAGACAACCCTGGGAAGAGAGCACAGGGAGAAGGTCACAGGCACCAAACCAGTACAGCAGGAGATAAAAGGTTAGTTGGCTTACTTGGCAGGGCAGGTGGCAGGCACGCACAAGGGAGGGTCTGGAAGACAGAGACCTGGCGATGCACCTGACAACAGCCGCGAGATGGTGATGCGGGGCGGGGTCCGCCGCCGGGAAAGGTCCACCTGTGCACAGGGGAAAGACTGGAATACGAGTTGAAAGTAGCTTACGTGAGCAATCTTGCTGTTTGGCGAGGGGGTTCCTCTGGAGCAAGTAGCCGAAGGGAACAGACGGCTTCAGGCCGAAGCCCAGGGCAGAGCGGCTTATATGCTCCGCCGCTGATGAGGTGCAGGTGTGCACTCAGCTGGCACTGCTAATGAGCGGCGAGTTGTAACAGTACTCCCCCCTCTAGCAGCGCCTCCTGGCGATGGTTTATTAGGGTACATCCGGTGAAACTCGGTGATGAGAGAGCGATCCAACATGAACGAGGAACGGACCCATTGCCTCCACTCTGGACCATAGCCCTCCCAGTCCACCAAATACTGTAGCCCGTGACCCCGGCATCGGGAGTCCAAGATGGTCGAGACAGTCCAAGCCGGATGGCCATCAATCATCTGAGGCGCGGGCGGCGCAGCAGGAGGAGGGCAGATGGGATCAGACACCACCGGTTTCACCTTAGAGACGTGGAAGGTGGGATGGATGCGGAGGGAGGGGGGAGTAGCAACGCGCACTGCCACCGGGTTGATTACTTTGGTGACGCGGAATTGGCCCATGAAGCGTTTCACCAACTTCCTCCTCTCACCCTTCAGGTTAACATCCTGCGTGGAGATCCAGACCGGTTGGCCCACCTGGTAGGCAGGAGCAGGTCTTCTTCGCCGATCCTCTGTGGCCTTATTGCGCTCCGCCGTGCGTAAAAGCGCATTACGCGCGGCTGTCCAAATTGAGCGACACCGCCCGAGGTGAGCCCGGACCGTGGGGACTGCAGATTCGTCCTCCAGTGAGGGGAACAAAGGGGGGTCGTAACCCAGGGACACTTTGAAAGGGGACATCCCTGTGGCTGAAGAACGAGCGGTGTTGTGAGCATATTCAACCCAGGCGAGATGTTTGCCCCATGACGCAGGCTTCGAGGCAGTGACGCAACGGAGAGCAGCCTCCAGCTCCTGGTTGGTCCATTCACACTGCCTGTTAGATTGGGGGTGATGGCCGGAGGAGAGGCTTACCTGGGCTCCTATTGTCCTGCAGAAGCTCCGCCAGACCTCCGAGGCAAACTGGGGACCCCGGTCGGAGACCACGTCAGCTGGTATCCCATGCAGTCTGACCACGTGCTGGACGAGAAGGTGTGCCGTCTCCAAGGCAGAGGGTAGCCCCCGTAATGGCACGAAATGGGCAGCCTTGGAGAACCGGTCGACGATGGTCAGGACAGTGTCGAAGTTGTTAGAGACGGGGAGGCCAGTGACGAAGTCTAATGCAATGTGCGACCAGGGCCTACTAGGGACGGGCAGGGGCTGGAGCAAACCCGCAGGAGGAGAGTTGCCAGACTTACTGGTGGCACAGACGGGGCAGGCCCGGGCGTAGCGGGCAGCGTCCTTGCGTAACCCCGGCCACCAAAAGGAGCGTTGGAGCAGGTCAATCATACGGGAGGTCCCAGGATGGCAGGCTAACTTGGATGTGTGGAGCCAATGGATGACCTCCCCCCGAACGGAGGACGGAACGTAGAGCCTCCCCTCCAGTCCGCCGCCCGGATCCGGTTCTGATTCCTGCGCCTTTCGGACCTTATCCTCGATCTCCCAAGTAAGGGCTCCCACGATGCACGACCTGGGCAGGATGGTATGAACAGTGTCCCCCGAATCTTCAGGGGCGAATTGCCTGGAGAGGGTGTCAGGGAGACCGTTTTTGGAGCCCGCCCTGAATGTGATGGTGAAACGGAACCTGGCAAAAAACAGAGACCAATGGGCCTGGCGGGCGTTCAGGTGCTTGGCAGTTCTTAAGTACTCCAGATTCTTGTGGTCCGTTAACACCACGAAAGGCAGGGCAGCCCCCTCCAGCCAGTGACGCCACTCTTGGAGTGCGAGCTTGATGGCAAGAAGCTCCCTGTCCCCCACGTCGTAGTTGCGCTCCGCCGGGGACAGGCGCCGGGAGAAGAAGGCACAAGGCCGTTTGACCCCATCAGCCGGTGACCGCTGAGACAACACCGCCCCCACCCCCGTATCCGAGGCGTCGACCTCCACGATGCACTGCAAAGAGGGGTCGACCTGGCAGAGGACCCGGAAGGATGAAAATTCTGCCTTCAGCGCCTGGAAGGCCGCCACGGCCTCTTCAGTCCACTGGAACCGGGTTTTAGGGGAGGTGAGACGGGTCAGAGGGCTGACAATGGCTCCAAAGTTGGGCACAAAGTGGCGGTAAAAGTTGGCAAAGCCGACGAATTGTTGCACCTGCTTTCTAGATGAGGGAGTCGGCCAATCTACCACCACTTTAATCTTGGCTGGGTCTGGAAGCACCTGGTCATGGGAGATGACAAACCCGAGAAATGACGTCTTCTTGGCATAGAATTTGCACTTCTCCGCCTTCACGTATAGCCGATTCTCCAGTAGCCTCTGCAGGACCCGTCTCACATGCACCTGGTGCTTGTCCCTGGACTTGGAGAAGATGAGAACATCATTTATCAGGCGCCGGAAGACGGCTGGAGCGTTGGTCAACCCGAACGGCATGACCAGGTATTCAAAGTGGCCGTTCGGGGTACGGAAGGCTGTTTTCCATTCATCTCCCTCCCGGATCCGGACAAGGTGGTACGCGCTGCGGAGATCCAGCTTGGTAAACCAGGTCGCCCCCTGGAGGGAGTGGAAGGCAGTGTCCATCAGGGGCAGGGTGTAACGATCCTTCTCCGTGATGTCGTTTAGGGCCCGGAAGTCGATGCACGGACAAAGCGAGCCATCTTTCTTGCCCACGAAGAAGAACCCTGCACCTAATGGCGATGATGATGGGCGAATAATACCTGCACTGAGAGATTCCTTGAGGTATGAGTTCATGGCCTCCTTCTCCGGTGCTGACAGGCTGTAGAGGCGTCCCGAAGGGAGCGGCGCCCCCTGGCGGAGGTTTATGGCGCAGTCGTAAGGCCTGTGTGGAGGAAGGGACATTGCCTTGGACTTACTGAAGACCGCGCCCAGGTCGTGAAACTCCACGGGCACCAAGGAGAGGTCCGGAGGCGCAGCATCCTTGACCACGGGAGGAGAGGATGGCGAGCAGGCAGCGGATTGGAGGCAGGTGCTCATGCAGAAGGTGCTCCAGGCTGTTACCTTCCCGGTCTTCCAATCCAGGACGGGATTATGGATACGGAGCCACGGATAACCCAGGATCACAGGTGACACAGCGGAGGGCAAGATGTAAAAGGAGATCTCCTCCCGGTGATTTCCTGAGACGATGACAGAGACGGGATTTGTCCGGTGGGTCACTTTTCCCAGAGATGCATGGGAGAGATTAATGAGGGTGAGAAGAGTTTTGAGGGGCTGGCAACGGATGCCCAATCGGGTTGCCAGGCTTTGTGAAATAAAGCTGCCTTCCGCGCCTGAGTCCACCAGTGCGTGAGTGAGATGCCCGGTGGTGTTGTGGCAAAAAGGGATGGGCAGCGACAAATGAGTGAGGGGGGTTGACCGGTTAGCGTCCGCGAGGCTCCCTACAGTAATTCGCGGACCTCCCCATTTGGGCTTCTCCGGGCAACGCTCCACAATGTGCTGGTTGTCTCCACAATACATGCAGAGACCCAACTCACGGCGGCGTTGTTTCTTTGCAAGGGGGAGCTTTGCCCGGCCCGTCACCGTGGGTTCCGACTCCTCGGAGACCTCCGATGGCGGTAACGCCAGGGGGCGAGCTTGGGACGGGCGTGACGAGGCACCCCGTGAGCAAGAAGGCAACTTCCGCTCCGAGGCGCGCTCGCGCAGCTGGTTATCCAAGCTGATGGTGAGAGAGATTAGCTCCACAAACGTTCCAGGGAGATCCCGACCAGCCAGTTCATCCCTCAGACCAGCGTTTAAACTGCGGAGGAAGATGCCACAGAGGGCGCGTTCCTCCCAGCCAACCTCCTCCGCTGTAACCCGGAAGTCAATGGCGTAATCGGCGGCCGATCGGCTCCCCTGCTGAAGGCTGAGGAGGCGATCGACCTGGACACTCTCAAAACGAGAGTGATCAAAGACTTCCAGGAATAGTTTAATGAACTGGCCATAGGTGAGGGTGGCGTAGCTGGGCTTCGCCATTACGGCATAAGCCCAGGTGAGCGCATGACCCTCCAGGAGGTTTCCTATGAAGCCAATTCGGCTGTGGTCTGAGAGAAAATCCCCGGGGACGCGCAGGAACACCGACTCACACTGCATAATAAACCCCCGCGCTCCTCCAAGCTTACCGCTAAAGCGGGCGGGGGTCGGGATAGGAGTGAGTCAGGCTGGGCCACCCGGAGCAGGCTGGACGGCCGCTGGAGCAGCAGGAGCTGCGCCTCCCTGACGAGCCGGGGGGAACGGCTGACGGGGGTCCAGGCGGTCTAACCGGTCAGTTATCTTAGATAATTGATTCAACATCACCTGTTGTTGATAAACTATCAAATCTACTTGAGCCTCAAAGATGGTAGGACGGCGCATGAGCCCGCTGTCCACCGAGCCGCTCTGCTGAAGCCGTACTGACATAACGCACGGCTCAGGAGACACACACGCAGGCTCAGAATAGGTTTAACAGTTTATTTAACAACAAGTGTGTGTGTGGATGCGTGTCTGTGGAATGTGGATGTACTGGTGGTGGACGTCAGCGTCAGGCACAGAGGCAGGAAACCATACAGCCAGACAACCCTGGGAAGAGAGCACAGGGAGAAGGTCACGGGCACCAAACCAGTACAGCAGGAGATAAAAGGTTAGTTGGCTTACTAGGCAGGGCAGGTGGCAGGCACGCACAAGGGAGGGTCTGGAAGACAGAGACCTGGCGATGCACCTGACAGCAGCCGCGAGATGGTGATGCGGGGCGGGGTCCGCCGCCAGGAAGGGTCCACCTGTGCACAGGGGAAAGACTGGAATACGAGTTGAAAGTAGCTTACGTGAGCGATCTTGCTGTTTGGCGAGGGGGTTCCTCTGGAGCAAGTAGCCGAAGGGAACAGACGGCTTCAGGCCGAAGCCCAGGGCAGAGCGGCTTATATGCTCCGCCGCTGACGAGGTGCAGGTGTGCGCTCAGCTGGCGCCGCTAATGAGCGGCGAGTTGTAACACAACATAGACAAAAGATCTTGGGAACAACTTGCCACCGACAGAGCAGCCTGGAGAAGAAGAACTTGGGAAGGCACAGACTCATTTGAGAGGCACAAAAAACAACAGGATGATGATAAACACAAACGAAGACAAGAAAAACAAAATCAACCACGTCCCCCACCCACAATAAAATGTGACTTCTGCCCACGACAGTTCTATCATAGGCTGGGCCTTCAGAGCCACATCCGCCATCGACATCGATCACAGATGGCAACGTCCTGAAAACTAAGACGAAACCAATGCTCGGACATGAGCTGGAGCCGATGATTATTATTATTATTATTATTATTATTATTATTATTATTGGATTTATTTTGACAGTGTTTTCTGCTTATTTGCAAATTTCAGTTTGTGATTATATTTTGTATTATTTTTCCTCATGTTGTCTTTAGTCTTGTGGTGAGGTTTTGTCTGAGTCTTCTGTCTGTGTTTGTCTGTACAGCTCCTCCCCTCCTGTGTGTCTCACCTGTAGCCTCTTATCCTCCATGATTATACCCATCTGTCTTGTGTTGATTTGATTACCTCCCTTCCTATAAATACCTATGTTCAATCTTTTTTGTTGTGGCATCATCTCAGTATCACCCTCTGGTTCATTTTTCATGTTCATCTGGAATTTCCCCATTGTGGGACTAATAAAGGCTTATCTTATCTTCTTATTTTTGTCTTCTTCCTCTTATATTGTAAGTGTTTAGCCCCACCGGCTCATTTTATGTTTTGACAGCCTGTGCTAGTTATTGTTGGCACTCTGTTAATAAAATATGTTACACTGGAGTTCTACCCGCCTGAAGGAGTTATTAATTCCTGTTCTGCCAGAGGTTGGTCGTGACAAAAAATAATATTGTGCAACTTTTTTTTATAATAAATTTATGACTTTTTCCTCATAAATTTGTCATGAACGGGGTTGATGCCTCAACACCGTTTCTTGATTTGTGGCTGTAGTTCCGGTTTGACTGGTAATTATTCCCAGCTGGCAGGTGGTTTGAGCCTCTGAGCTGGGCTCCCTGCCAGTCTACATCCACGCCTCTCCCTCTGCCGGCACCCACCTGTTGTCTATTATTATTATTTGTCCTTTTCTCTGTTTTCCTACTTACTTGCACTCAGGCACGCACACACACACATTCATCCTGACACACATACACACACGCTTACATGCACACACACATCCATTCATTCTCATTTATGCATTAGCTGCCACCACACCTGCATCCGCTTGTCACTCATTGGTACTACCGATATTTATGGGTGACGGTGTGAGCATTCAGTGTGGTGGTGTTAGTCTAAGCAGGATGTCCAGACTCCTCAGTTGGTTTCTCCTCCCTTTGGACTGTGTAAGGTGTTGTTGTTTCCAGAGCTACAGGTACATGTCAAAATATTAGAATATCATGAAAAAGTTCAATTTTTTTGTCACTCATTTCAGAAAGTGAAAACCATTCATTACACAGAGAGTGATATATTTCAAGTGTTTATTTATTTTAATTTTGATGATTATGACTTACAGCCCATGAAAACCCCAAATTCATCCATCCATCCATCCATCCATCCACCTTCTGCCACTTTTCCGGAGGTCCGGGTCGCGGAGGCAGTAGTTCAAGCAGAGAAGCCCAGACTTCTCGCTTCTCTTCGAGTCCTTATGGCCACTTTCTGATTCAGTCCTTTAACTAACTGTTGAATAAAATTCAGTCAAAATAAAATTCAGTTATTTGGATTTGTGAGAATTCTGGCTGCAACATTTTATACTATAATCTGTAAAACAACATGATCATTAGTTATAAAGCAGAATTTAAATGCTGTTCCAAAGAACGTCAAAAACTTTCTTCCATAATTCAGCTGCTGTAAATGTGATCAAAACTGACCTATGACTGAATTAAATGTAGGATAATGAAGATGTGAAAATGAAGGCGTTAAATCAGAATGAACGTGTGAATTTGTTCTGAAGTGTAAAGTGTCAGGAATCTGGATTTGGTTCTGACTTATTGTTACGATTTGTCCTAGTTTCCTCCTGACAGCTCTGGCACGCCCCCTCCTCCTGTCAAGCTCCGTCAGCTGCACTATCACGGGTGCTCACACACATACACACACCCACACGCACACACACGTGCACACGCTCCATTCACTGTCATTCACACGCGCTCTCACACACCAGATGCCAATCAGTTCTGCCCACGCATTCTCACACCAGTAATTTCTTTCCTCGTTAGCTTCTGGAGTTATTTGTTGGCCGCTCCAGAGGAAAGAGATTGTCGGGGCATTCACTCTCGTTCATGGGTGCAAGCTCTCCATGAAAGACGTACCACTCCCTTCACGTTCTCTGCCCGACATCTCCAGACAATCAATTCCTGGGTGTTCGCGGCTTCCTCAGCTTACAATCCTCTTCCACCAGACTGCTCAGTTCGCCTCGGATTGCTCCAGCCCTGTAAGTGTCATTTTGTTTTGCCTTTCTTTTCATGCTGTTTGCAGCCCTGCAGCACTAGGCTTATCACCTTTCCTTTTGTGCTAAACAGTCCCGCAGCACTAAGCTTCTTTGACCGGGCTGTAGAGCATCCTGTAGGCGCCCTGTATGTCTGTTGGCCTCGTCCTGCCATAACACCTCTCTGTATTTTTGTGTGCTAAACTGAACTGATACTTGGTGATAATTGGACTTATTATTTCCTTTGTGTTGTTAATAAAAGTGCACCATCTACTCTCGCTTTTGGGTTTATTCATTCTCTCTCTCGTGCGTCGAGCCATGGCGCACGGAGGTTTATGACATAAAGCAGCTGAGGAAAATCTGATTCCTCTGAATTTATCTGCTAAATAAAAACATGTGACTGATATTGATGCGATAAAGAGTCAGAAGTGAAGCCGATGCATGTGAGTAGAAAAGTAATGGAGCACACTATGTTCCAGTATGAGAGATGAGGATAAATGAAAGTCAGATAAAGAGGACGGAGACAGTCAGCAGTAACCAAGTGACTGATCCTCCTTATTACAGTCTCATATTTATTCTAGTTTACAACAACATTCATTCTGTTTTCTCAGACGCTCATCAAAGTGGCTCATTCAGTGAGTGGATCGATGCTGACTCAGCATCAGTCTGTCCACACCTGAGAGTGTCCAGTTTGAACTGTGGATCCACCTGCAGAGCAGACAGGATCTTCACTTCTGACTCTCTGGTTGTAGCTCAGGTCCAGCTCTCTGAAATGGGACGGGTTGGACCTCAGAGATGAGACCAGAGAAGAACAGCCTTCCTCTGAGACCAGACACCCTGATAGACTGGAATTAAAATAACAATGTTATGAAATCAAGGATGAAGATGAAAAGTCAGTTACTGTATTGATTTTCATGATGATCAAACTAAAGTCTTTGACAGAGCAATTATTTCTGTTCTCACCTGATGGTCTCCAGTCTACAATGTGGACTCCCCAGTCCAACAGACAAAATCTTCACTCCTGAATCTGTCATGGTTTTAATTAGCTGACAGCTCACGTGCACAATGCAACAGCAACTGGAGAACAACCACACAAAGAGGCACGTTTGAGAATTTATTAGATTTCAAAATAAACGCACAGCTATGGAAACAGTCACTTGCCAGAGGAATCAACCTGCGGAGAGAAGACGAGAGCTGTGAGAGGAGGAACGGAGTAAGGGGAAATGGACGAGCCAAAATGCCACTTACTTGGGTTCCAAGGGAGAACCGGCAGGGCCCCAGCAGGAAATAGACGAACCAGTAGGATGAAGGGGAAGATCTGGTGGTGCCTGACTGGGTGGAGGTTGGACATGTGGCAGAGGAGCACGCACAATCCCAGAGACACACCTGCACGGTGGCAGCAACCTGAGGAAGAGAGAGGAATAAAGTTAGACGACGTGTCTAAGTTTGTCAAACAAAACTTGCTTGTACTTTAACGGGGCAGTATAGCCAGACGAGCCAGCGTTGAATGCACGGAGAGAGCCTCCTTAAGTACGCTGGCTGATGAGCGGGAGCAGGTGCATCTTCTTCCTCAGGTGTAGTGATGAGTTGGTGAAGGTGAGACGAGACGGGAGGGGCACACTCTTGCTGCCCATGACAGAATCCCTCATGTTGCTGTTACTCAGGTCCAGGTGTCTGAGATTAGAGGACTGGGAGCTGAGAACTGGGGACAGAGCTTCACAGCTTCACTCTGAGAGGTTACAGCTGCTCAACCTGAAGAATGAACATTAAATAATCTATTCAATTACTTACCAAAGTTACCATAATACATGGTAACATAATGCACGGTGGCGCAGTGGTTAGCACTGTGGCAGCACAGCAAGAAGGTCACAGGATCGATTCCACCCCTGATCATCGTGGGTTTGATCCCACCCCCTGACCATCGGTGACCCTTCTGTGTGGAGTTTGCATGTTCTCCCCATGTCTGTGTGGGTTTACTCCAGATACTACAGTTTCCTCCCACGGGCCAAAGACATGCAGGTTTGATTAACTGGCATCAGCTGGGGATTCTAAATTGTCCTTAGGTATGAATGTGAGAGTGAATGGTTGTCTGTCTCTTTGTGTTGGCCCTGCGATGGACTGGCCATCTGTCTAGGGTGTACCCTGCCTCTCACCCAAAGATGCTAGGATAGGCTCCAGGGCCCCCCCCCCCCCCCAACTCGAAAAGGATTAAGCGGTAGAAGATGGATGGATATTCTACTGAATTACTTACCAAAGTTACCATAATACTACAATTCTGAATGGTTCATAGATCTGTCTACAGAGCTTTGTTGGATGCTTTGACCTCTGGCAACAGTCTCAGAAGAACCTCCTCTGAAGCAAAGTATTTCTTCAGGTCAAACACATCCAGATCTCTTTCTGATGACAGTAAGATGAAGACCAGAGCTGACCACTGAGAAGGAGACAGTTTATTTGTGGAGAGACTTCCTGATCTCAGGAACTGTTGGATCTCCTCCACTAAAAAAAGGATCATTCAGTTCATTCAGACAGTGGAACAGGTTGATGCTTCTCTCTGCAGACAGATCTTGACTGATCTTTTTCTTGATGTACTGGACTATTTTCTGATTGGACTTTAAATTACTTCCTGTCTTTGTCAGCAGGCCTTGGAGGAGAGTCTGGTTGTTCTGCAGTGATAGACCCAGGAGGAAGCGGAGGAACAAGTCCAGGTGTATATTTGGACTCTGTAAGGCCTTGTTAATAGCCCTCTGGTGGAGGTGACTGAGTTTAGGTTTCTCTTTAAACAGTTTAGATCTATTGGATGCTCTTTCTAGCAGCAGGTTGACACCAGAGTTGATGAAGGTCAGATGGACATGAAGAGCAGCCAGAAACCCCTGAACACTCAGATGGAAGAAGCAAAACACCTGGTCCTGATACAGGCCTCTCTCCTCTCTAAAGATCTGTGTGAACACTCCTGAGTAAACTGAGGTTGCTCTAATATCGATGCCACACTCTGTCAGGTCTGATTCATAGAAGAGTAGGTTTCCTTTCTGCAGCTGCTAAAAAGCCAGTTTTCCCAGAGACTCAATCACCTTCCTGGTCTCTGGACTCCAGCGTGGATCTGTCTCAGTTCCTCCTTTATACTTGACCTTCTTCACTTTGGTCTGAACCACCAGGAAGTGGGTGTACATGTCAGTCGGGGTCTTGGGCAGCTCTCCTCCCTCTCTGGTTTTCATCTCATCCTCCAGAACTGTAGCAGTGATCCAGCAGAAGACTGGGATGTGGCACATGATGTGGAGGCTTCGTGATGTCGTCATGTGGGAGATGATCATGCTGACCTGCTCTTCATCTTTGAATTTCTTCCTGAAGTACCCCCCCTTCTGTGAGTCAGTGAAGCCTCTAACTTCTGTCATTATGCCAACACACTGAGGAGGGATCTGATTGGCTGCTGCAGGTCATGGGGTTATCCAGAGGTGAGCAGAGGGAAGCAGTTTCCCCCGATGAGGTTTGTCAGCAGAACATCCACTGAGGAGGACTTTCTAGGGTCAGTTAGGATTTTAGTTCTGTTGAAGTCCAGAGGAAGTCGACATTCATCCAGACCATCAAAGATAAACACAACCTGGAACTGATCAAAGAGTCCTACTTCATTGGTTTCAGTAAAGAAGTGATGAACAAGTTCCACCAGACTGAACCTTTTCTCCTTCAGCACATTCAGCTCCCTGAAAGTGAATGCAAGCATGAAGTGGATGTCCTGGTTGGCTCTGCCTTCAGCCCAGCCCAAAGTGAACTTCTGTGTTAAGACTGTTTTCTTAATGTCAGCCACACCCTTTGCCAGCACTATTCTGATTGGTTCAGCTCTTCCAGGTGAGCCTTTAAAGATGCCTTCTGGTCTGATGGTTGTTTTCTGGTCTGTCTGGTTTCCTGGATACTGTTTCAGTCTATCTGATCTCATGTTCATAAATGGCCTCTGTAGTCCCTCCCTCTGTGATGGAGAGCTCTGTGTAGATCTGCTTCAGAAGGGTTGGGTTTTGTGCTTTAGCGAACAAAGAATCAAAAGTAAATGTTTCATTAAATCTGGCAGATGTAAATACTTAAGTGTTTTGTTTAAATCTGTTCAGCATTTGAAGGAATCAAATCTGTTTTCAGCCCAGTAGAATTCATGGATGTTTGAAATGTCTGAATCATATAAACAGCAGCATTTCTGAAAATAACCTTTTTGCTCATTTCTGTTTTTCACTGTATTAAAGGTGTCATGATCTTCTTACTGCTCTGCAGACTGTCAGCCAGCTCCTCCTGCTTCAGCATCCTCAGGAAGTTCACTGTGAGCTTCAGAAATGACTCTCTGCTGCTCCTCCTCTCATCTTGATCCTCACCCTCCATCATCTCCTTATCCTCACTCTGACCCTCTCTGCATTCTGGGTAATCTGGACTCTGGACTTTCTGCATCTTCTTCAGCCCTTTCTTCACAAAATTGACAATGTTTTCCTGCAGCAGCTGAAACAGAGAAATAGAAAAAGTTTACTGTTAAACTTGAATTCTGATCTCTGTATAAATTCACTGCTGGACAATATTAAGACCAATATTACAGATAAATATTAACTGTATTTTATGATTTTACAGGCTGGTCACTGAATACTTTCTTGTGTGATAATTAAATAGTGTTTAATGTAGAACATTCTTCACCATAAATATGGAGTCCAGATGTGTTTGATCTGAGCTCTGCTGGTTAACACTGCAAAAACATTCAACTTTAGCGCACATTCAGTTTGTCACAGCTGTTGTGTTCTAGAATGATGAATCCTGACAGAAACACAAAGTGATCTCTGATGGAAATGCTCTTCTCACAGTTGGATGTGACGTTTTCAGAGAGGAATTATGATCAACGGTTTATATTCTCACCCTTGATCAGCAGACTGGTGTCCATCTTTGAAGTAAAGGGGGTCTATTATCGACTGATCACTCTTCATGGACACAAAGCTGGGTACCAGAGAGGCTGGTCTTTGTTGGAGGTCACTGATAGAACAAAAAAAGACCACACAAGTGATACTCAAATCAAAACTACATGAAGAGTAGTTCTATTAGTATTTCAATTTGAACTATTAGGGAAACATGAGAGTTTAGAAAATGTGACACTAAAAATGATATCTGGTTGTTTATTTGTTCAATAAAGAATTTCATCTGACTCTGATGTTGTTAGTTGGGTCACATTTTATTTATTTGGCTGTAAAACCTAATGTGTTACTAAACTGTTACAAAATATACATGCAGCATAAACACAAACTTATATTTATGCAGAAGTGTCTTTTTCTTCAAAACCCATCGGTTTGTCCATAGACCTGCTATTCTTCATAGATATACAGCTGGGTGCAGGTTCTGGTCCAGGTCTGAGAGGTTGCTGCCTCTTTGATCTTTAATATAAAACACATATTGAGGATTGTGTTAATAATGGAGATTTTTTTAAACTTTACACTTAATTAGTTATATTTCACTGACTCACAGCATTTTATAAGACTGGAGTATTTTAAAAACAAGATCTATGTCCATAGATGAGTTTCTCTTTATGGAGATACTGCTGGGTCCAGGTCCAGGTCCAACATAGTGTGGTCTGGTGTTCTGCTCTGATCAATGAGTGTGAATAATGAAGGTTTGGTGACATGAGTGCTGAGCTCTGACATGGAGAAGAGTCCTGGACTGTTAGTCCTCTCATCTTTGACCTTTGGTCTGGACCTCATGGTCCCCCCCACAGCGTGGTTTAAGAGGGAGGGACTTTGTCCTCTGGGTCCTCACACTGATCCATAACAGAGACCTCAGACACAAACACAACTACCTCATTAACAGTCACCAACACACATCTGAGACAAGGAGACCAAAACTGTCTGAGTGGTGCTGCAGGTTTTATTGGTGATGACAGTCCACTTTATTGTTAAACTGATTTTTTAGGAACAACATTAACATCATTAAGTCAGACTGACGTCATATTGTAATCATCACAGTCCATTTATTAACATTAAGTGTAAATTGAAACAAAAACTCAGGTGAGTTTGATCACTAATTTCAACCTGACTTCCATGTTTTTACAGTGTAAAAGCAGAAATCATCACATGAAATTGTTCTTTTCAGTCAAATTTAGGCACAATGTGACATGAGAGTTCAACTCTATAGAAACTACCAGAGTGACGTTAACTCCACTCTAACCAGTCACAAACCCAGTCAGTCATAGGAAGCAGATGTGACATGATGTGTGTGTCCACTAGGTAGAGCTGATGGACCAGCTGATGGACCGGAGTAGAAGCAGTTTGGACACATGATCCAGGACTAGATGACATCACTCTGGTCCCCAGTCCTGGTTCCGAACAAAGGGGGACCAGACCCTCCAGAACCTCAGGCTGACATACAGTACATGGGCTCTGATTTTAAATCTCTTCTTTACATCAACTTTGGATTTTCAAAAATTTTTCTTGAAAGAGCTTTTTCTTCATTGGTCACTTCTAAAAACTGTCATGGACTGGGTTGGATGTCTCCAACCCTGTTCCATGCATTATTTTTTTTATTATTATTACTTATTTTGTACCCGTAGGTAGATTTGTTTTGCAGTCTGGTGACAAACCACCAGCTGCCGGTCGCTGCGTGCGCAAGTGCCCCTTAACTCCCTAACCTGCATGTTTTTGGCATGTGGGAGGAAACCGGAGAAATCCCAGAGTAAACCCACGCAAACACGGGGAGAACATGCAAACTCCACACAGATCACTGTTGGCCGGGGGCAGGGATTTGTGGCTGTATTTTCCCTGAACGTGTTTCCTTAACTTTCAGCTGGCAGCTCTTAAGGAGCCTCTGGGTCCTGGGCTCCCTGCCAGCCTACAGCCACGCCTCCCTCTCCCTGCCGGCAACCACCAGTTGATTGTCATTATCATTTGCCCACTCCTCTGTTCACTCAGTCATGCACACACACCTACACGCACACCTTCATTCTTTCTCTCATGCACACTCTTTCATGCATGCATACACACACACACACACACACACACACACATTCATTCACATGCTCTGACATTCATTCATGCACCGGCTTCAGCCACACACCTGCATCCAATTGTCACTCATTAGTACACTGGGTATTTATGTTTGACAGTTTGAGCACTCAGTGCGACGGTATAGTCAACCTTTGATGTCCAGGCACAACTCTAAGTTGGTTTCTCCTCTTTCTGTACTACATTGGTGTTGTTTTTTCCAGAGCCCAGCTGCGCTCCGACACTCACATGTAAGTCTTCCTTTTCCTGGTTTATGTTTCTTGTTTTCCCCCAGTGGCCAGTCTTACCCTGGGGCGTGGCGTAAACTTCCTCCTCTGACCAATGGAATTTGTGCACCTGCTCATCTGTTACATAACTTATTTTGGACTGTATCATGGAAAAAGCTGCATTTTGATTCTTTGCTTAATAAACACATTCACTTCACCTGCATTTGGGCTCAAATCCTTTTCACCTGTTCGCTGCGAAAAGCGCACAAACATGACAGTATATCGCCACCGGTGAGAGCCCAGTGGTGAAGTCTGTTGTTTTTTCACCTTTTTCTGTGTGTGTTTTTCTTACCTGTTTGGAGCTTGCCATGTCTCCGGGTCATCGGCCTCGCCTAAGGAGGGGAGGGTTGGCACTGGGAAGACCCAGTTTGGAGGAGGAATGGGCGGCGGACTTCGTCCAGAGCTATGTGGACGAGGCTCTCAAAGCTTGAGGTCCCAACCAGGTATGTTAGTGTTTGCATGGAGCCACGGGAATCCTGAAGGCGCATCCTGAACTCAGGAATTATCCACAATATGCGGAACTGTTCTCCACGGTCCGTGCTTTCCAGCAAATGTTTCCCGATCTGAGGTTTGGAGCGTTTCCCACTGCGCCGAAGCGGAGGCCACGGGCATAACACCGGTTCCAGAGAGTGCGCACTCGGCTTCATGATGAAACAATCGTCCAGCCCCGGATCACCAGAGAGGCATCATCTCCTCCTCGCTAGCAGCCCTTCTCTCATCCAGTGAAACTATTCCCGAGGCAGTCCTTTCTTCCAGTTCACTTCGCTGACCAACTCTTCCTCTCCAGCTGCTGAAAGAGCCATCTCCTCGATGGCTCCTCCCGCTGCCCAGAGGCACTCCGTGTCATCTCCGGAAATTCCTGTCTCCATGATGCCAGGGGCGGTCCCTACTCTCTCCACAGTGGGGCCCACACTCTCCACAGCCAGGGAGAGGGACAACTCTCCACATACTGCAGCAGTAAACACCAAGGCCCGGGAGAATAGGGAAGTTTTGTTTCATTTAACCTCAACTTATGATGAAATGTCTTGCCTGATTC
Organism: Pholidichthys leucotaenia; assembly: GCA_020510985.1. Classification (NCBI taxonomy): domain Eukaryota; kingdom Metazoa; phylum Chordata; class Actinopteri; order Cichliformes; family Pholidichthyidae; genus Pholidichthys; species Pholidichthys leucotaenia. The sequence continues at coordinate 191,042,679 of CM035841.1, forward strand.
CCGGTAGGGAGACTCAGGAAAAGCAGTCCCCTGAGTTCTCCCCACCTGCTGCAGCTATGAACTGCTCACCAGCCCTCTCTATGCTTTCTCCTGTCACCAGTGAGTGCACACTGGCTCCGGAGCTGAACCGCTGGGACCAGGAGGAGCTAGAGGCCTGGGAGAATCCTTCCCCCGCAACAATGGTGAGCCAGACCCCAGCCATCATGCCAGAGGAACCCCCTGCATGGAACATGCTGACTGGGGCCAAGAAGACTGCAGTGACCATCACGCCTGCTGCGGATGCCACCGTAGCAGAGTCAGTGCCCGAGCTGAACCTCCAGAAGGCCGAACCCGTGAGAACATCGCCCGGATCATCGAAGTCCTGGACGGCAGTGGAGCTCTAGCAAAGGCAAGTGCTCTCTTTTGTTTTTGTCCTCTCAGTTTTAGAGCAATTTTGCCTAGCTCTAGGTGAGGAGAGCCGGATGCAGCTGCACGCTGCTCCTGAGCTCACCTCGTCGGGCTATGCCGCTGCTGGCGACCCTGACCCCTCTTGTTCTCTGTCCAAGTCCTCTTCCAGGGTTGCCGGAGAGAGTCCTTCGCCACCTGACAAGTCCAAGGATCCAGGCTTGCCGCTGGAGGTCACCAGGGGTCCTGCCTTCCCCGCTGAGGAGGTTGTCATGCCTACTCAGCTCCAGCCCAGGGTGCCCATGATTAATCGTCTCCTGGCTCGGGTGCTCATGCGGGTCGGCTGGCCCACAGTTAAGGCGGTGTTGGGGTCAGCAGTGGCCCAGCCGGGTCCCACCACAGGTGCAACAGGGGCCCAGCCGGGTTCCACTGTGGGTGCAACCATGGTCCAGTCGGGGTCCTCCGTGGGTGCAACACGGGCCCAGTCGGGGCCCACCGCGGGTGCAATGAGGTCCCAGGCCGGGACCACCACTGTTGCAGCCATGGCCCAGCCTGGGTCCACCGCGGGTGTGACCGAGCTCCAGTCCCAAGCCGGGACCACCGTGGGTGCTGTCGGCCAGCCTGAGGACACTGAGGTCTCCTTTCCCCTTCCAGAGGCCTTCCGGGTGTTCCTCTCTCTTCTTCTGGGCACCGTCTTGGTCCACCTGGTCCACCCCTCTGGTCCTGGTGGCTCAACTATGTGGGCCAGCCACCCAAAGGACTGGGTTTCCATGTCAGGTGGCCCATTCATCCTGGCAGGCCACCTGACACTGTTCTGTGGGCCGCTTGCTGGACCTGGGACTCTGGTCGGCCCCTTGAACCTTGGGACTCTTGGTTCTTGGGGGAGGGGTAGTCCTAGGTTTGGGGTTGGGAAGTTCACTGGGTTTCCTGTATTTTATTGCAGCATTGTTTTGCTTGTTTACTCCCTCCTGACCTGTTCCCCCCACCTCCAACCCTGGTTAGTGGTTCTCTGATGGTTCTCCGATGGTTCTCTGGGTGAGGGGGGGGCAGGCTTTCTTTTCGTTTTCGTGTTTTCTGTTGATGGAACGGTGGGTGTCTGGCTCCACCCCTTGGAGGGGGGGGGGCGCTGTCATGGACTGGGTTGGAGATATCAAAACATGTTCCATGATTTATGGCTGTATTTTCCCTGAACGTATAAACATGTTCAGGGAAAACACAACACTTAATGTTCACTTAATGTTCACTGAACACTTAATGTTCAGGGAAAACATTAAGGAAACTTCCTTAACTTTCAGCTGGCAGCTCTTAAGGAGCCTCTGGGTCCTGGGCTCCCTGCCAGCCTACAGCCACGCTTCCCTCTCCCTACCGGCACCCACCAGCTGATTGTCATTATCATTTGTCCACTCCTCTGTTCACTCACGCATGCACACACACCTACATGCACACCTTCATTCTTACTCTCATGCACACTCTTTCATGCATGCACACATGCATATTCATTCACATGGTCTGACGTTCATTCATGCACTGGCTTCAGCCACACACCTGCATCCAATTGTCACTCATTAGTACACTGGGTATTTATATTTGACAGTTTGAGCACTCAGTGCGATGGTATAGTCAGCCTTTGATGTCCAGGCACAACTCTAAGTTGGTTTCTCTTCTTTTTGGACTACATTGGTGTTGTTTTTCCCAGAGCCCAGCTGCGGTCCGACACTCACATGCAAGTCTTCCTTTTCCTGGTTTACGTTTCTTGTTTTCCCCCAGCGGCCAGTCTTACCCTGGGGCGTGGCGTAAACTTCCTCCTCTGGCAAACGGAGTTTGTGCACCTGCTCATCTGTTACATAACTTATTTTGGACTGAATCATGGAACAATCTGCATTTTGATTCTTTGCTTAATAAACACGTTCACTTCACCTGCGTTTGGGCTCAAATCCTTTTCATCTGTTCACTGCGCAAAGTGCACGAACATGACAAAAACTACCACTACTGCTACTAATACTGCCACTAATACTGCTACTACTACTACTATTACTACTGCTTCTAATACTGCTACTACCATAGATGTAATTTATGGGGGAGGGGCTGTAACCCCCCCCAAAAAATCAAATCCAGCCAATATAACCCCTCCCCCAATAATCATGATTTTAATTAATAAAAAATATTTACAGTGCAAGCGAGTATGAAGAAGTTGTTTTTCATTTGCAAGCAATGAAAAGTAACATTTATGGTACTAAATCTTAACCCTGTTAAAGATAAAATTATTTCATTTTCAGAGGCATTGAGCCTACAAATAAATTTAAACATAAGGTTCCTTAAAGTGGCTCCAAATGTTCTAATTCCTGCAACCACGAAGAGCTCACTGCACTAGACCATCTAGGCCTCTTCAGTAAGTGTCTAAGGGCATCATTATAGTCAACTTGAAGTCTCCTCAAACTCCCTGCCTTATAATTGGCCCATAAATGTGCAGTATACATGGGTGTACAGTATGCTCTGAAAAGAGACAACTTCACATGAGCATGCACTAAACCTCCGACACAGAATGTTAGCCTGTGCATACAACAGACCACACTGTCTGTAGATGTCTTCATCATCAGTCATTTAGTCAGTGATGATATGTCCAAGATCCATCCATCCATCCATCTTCTACCGCTTTTCTGGAGGTCCAGGTCGTGAAGGCAGCAGTTCAAGCAGAGAAGCCCAGACTTCCCTCTCCCCAGCCACCTGCTCCAGCTCTTCAGAGAGGATACCAAGGTGTTCCCAGACCAGCTGGGAGACATAGACTCTCCACGGAGTCCTGGGTCTGCCCCGGGGTCTCCTCCCAGTGCGACATGCCCGAAACACCTCAAGTGGGAGGCGTCCAGGAGGCATCCTAATCAGATGCCCATACCACCTCAACTGGCTCTTTTCAATGTGGAGGAGCAGCGGTTCTACTCTGAGCCTCTCCTGGATGACTGAGCTCCTCACCTTATCTCTGAGGGTGAGTCCAGCAATCCTACGGAGAAAACTCATTTCAGCCGCTTGTATCCATGATCTCGTTCTTTTGGTCATTACCCAAAGCTCGTGACTATTGGTGAGAGTAGGAAGGTAGATTGACTTGTAAATTGACAGCTTTGCCTTAGAACTCAGCTCCCTCTTCACCACAACACACCGGTACAACGTCCGCATCACTGCAGATGCTGCTCCGATCTGTCTGTCAATCTCTCGCTCCATTCTCCCCTCACTTGTGAATAAGACCCCAAGATACTTAAACTCCACCACTTGGGGGTAGAGGAGTAATAAGACCAAGATATTTGGTCTTATTACAGACTGGCAGAACATTCCCTGATAATTTAATTTTAATTTAAAGTTGTTGGCTGTCGTTAATGAGTAATATTTAGTTTTGTTTAAACGACTAATGGACAACAACTCCCATCATCCCACATCACTAAACTGTAATCGTGTTTAGTGCTGTTACTTATGCAAAAGAGTTTTTATGTTGACTATGTTTACTATAAATCTGCTGTTGCTTATGTAGAATGTACAGTGGTGTGAAAAAGTATTTGCCCCTTTCCTGATTTCTCATTTTTTTGTTGTTTGTCACACTTAAATGTTTCAGATCATCAAACAAATTTAAATATTAGACAAAGATAACACAAGTAAACACAAAATGCAGTTTTTAAATGAAGGTGTTTATTATTAAGGGAAAAAAAAATCCAAACCTACATGGCCCTGTGTGAAAAAGTGATTACCCCCTAAACCTAATAACTGGTTGGGCCACCTTTAGCAGCAACAACTGCAATCAAGCATTTGCAATAACTGGCAATGAGTCTTTTACAGCGCTGTGGAGGAATTTTGGCCCATTCATCTTTGCAGAATTGTTGTAATTCAGCCACATTGGAGGGTTTTTGAGCATGAACCACCTTTTTAAGGTCATGTCACAGCATCTCAATCGGATTCAGGTCAGGACTTTCACTAGGCCACTCCAAAGTCTTTATTTTGTTTTTCTTAAGCCATTCAGAGGTGGACTTGCTGGTGTGTTTTGGATTATTGTCCTGCTGCAGAACCCAAGTATGCTTCAGGTTGAGGTCACGAACAAATGGCCAGACATTCTCCTTCAGGATTTTTTGGTAGACAGCAGAATTCTTGGTTCCCTTTACCACAGCAAGTCTTCAAGATCCTGAAGCAGCAAAATAGCCCTAGACCATCACACTACCACCACCATATTTTACTCTTCCACACACACCTTCCAAACAGTTCAACTTTTGTTTCGTCAGTCCACAGAGTATTTTTGCAAAATTCTTGGGGATCATCAAGATGTTCTTTGGCAAAACTGAGACGAGCGTTTATGTTCTTTTTGCTCAGCAGTAGTTTCCGTCTTGGAACATTTTTGCCCAGTCTCTTTCTTATGGTGGAGTCATCAACAATAACCTTAACTGAGGCAAGTGAGGCCTGCAGTTCTTTGGATGCTGTTGTGGGGTCTTTTGTGACCTCTTGGATGAGCCGTTGCTGCGCTCTTGGGGTAATTTTGTTCCGCCGGCCACTCCTGGGAAGGTTCACCACTGTTCCATGTTTTCGTCATTTGTGGATAATGGCTCTCACTGTGGCTCGCTGGAGCCCCAAAGCTTTAGAAATGGCTTTATAACCTTTTCCAGACTGACAGATCTCAATTACATTGTTTCTCTCGGGGTGTATGGAGTGTCAGGGAGGAATAGTACCTCTGACGGGGCAAAAGTTGCACCTCCAGGTGGTCGGTCCGCTTTGGTTCCCACTTGGCACTCAACTCTCACCTGTGGCTCCAAGTAGCTGTTTGCATGCAACAGCGGCCACACCCCAGTAAACCGCTTCGACTGGCAGGCGAAACCAGGTGAGGGTAGCTGACGGGTTTGAAACCCTTGGTGAGGTAGGTCTTGTCTACCTACGCATGCGTAGACTGGACCTGGCAGACTAGTTGGAGGAAACCACCAGATTGGCTCAACGGGCAGGAAGGCAGACCCAGCAAAGCGCTGTGGAGTGCAACTAGGGCACAGTGAGACACGTAGGACACTGCTGGCCATCCACTGCATCCTAACCTATCTCCAGCCATCTTGACTACGTCTTGCCACTGGATCCAGATAGGCTGGGATGAGAGAGTGAGGCTGATAACCCTGCGCAGCTCTCCCTCACTTAAATCAAATTCACACTCAAGTCAAGACATCACCCCCCCACCAATTTCCTTCTCACCCCCCCCACCCCAAGTCCCGTGGCGATAGGCAAGTGACAAAGCAGCAGGTGCAGATACACTGGAAGCTGTAGCCACAATCCCACACATAGGCGACCCAGGGCAAAGGGTCACTCTCTATTGGACCGAAGCAACAGTGGAGTTCGGCAGCCCACTGGGTGTCTGAGCAGCCCTCTTTAGGATTTGTTCTGCTCACCTCCAAGCCTTGAGGAAGGGGCTAGAAAAGGTGCCCTAAACATAGCCTGCTTCACTACACCCTGGCCAGTAAGCCGCGGCTGGGGGGGATCCCACCCTAGCGGTCGAAATTCTCAGAAGAAATCAACTAAGGTGACATCACTTCCAGTGGCACTTGGAATGTGCAAACGCTTATGGACAGCTCCAAAGTGGACAGACCTGAGAGACGGACAGCACTTGTCACAACAGAACTCAGCAGGTACAACATCCACATCGCAGCTCTGAGAGAGACCAGGTTTGCAGATGAAGGTCAGCTGACAGAAGTCAAAGCCGGCTACACCTTTTTCTGGAGCGGTTGAGGCAGCAAAGAACGCCGTAAAGCAGGGGTTTTGCAATCAGATCCAAGCTTACCAAGATCAGCAAGCTTACCAGCCTCCCCAAAGGAACCAACAACCACCTCATGACCCTGCGGCTCCCCCTCCGAGGAAAAAGCCATACCACATTCATCAGTGCATATGCCCCCACCATGACAAACCCAGATGAGATCAAAAACAAGTTTTACGAGGACTTAGAGACTCTCATTGAAGGAGTACTGAAGGAGGACAAACTCATTGTTCTTGGAGACTTTAATGCCAGAGTTGGTGCAGACTACCAGACATGGGAGGGAGTCCTTGGGAGAAATGAAATTGGAAAGTGCAACAGCAACAGTCTTCTCCTGCTGAAGACATGCATCTCTCATGACCTTCTGATCACTAATACCATCTACTGCTTGCCTAATCACAACAAAACCTCTTGGATGCATCCACGCAGCAAGCATTGGCATCTGATCGATTACATCATTGTGAGAAGGAGAGACAGGCAGGATGTTAGCGGGACGAAGGTGATGTGTGGCGCAGACTGCTGGACGGATCACAGACTCATTCTCTCAAAGCTCAACATGCACATCCAGCCCAAATGGCGTCCACAGGGGAAAAAGGCAAACAAGCGACTCAATGTCAGAAAGCTGGAACAGCACGCTGTGCGACAGAAAGTCAGTGAGGACCTGGACAGCATGCTTTGTCAGCTTGACCTTGGGGCGTACGGAGCAGAAGAAGACTGGGTAGCTTTCAGAGACATGGTGCATGTCACCTCACTCACTCATCTGGGCCAGAACATCACAAACACCAAGACTGGTTTGATGAAAATGATGAGGACATCCAAAAGCTGCTTGATGAGAAGCGTGAAGCCCACAGAGCACACCAGCAAGACAGCAGATCTGCCTCTAAGAAGGCGACCTTCAACTCCATCAACGGAAAGGTGCAGGCAAAACTCAGAGAGATGCAGGACTTCTGGCTCAGCAAAAAGGCAGATGAAATACAGTAGTATGCTGACAGCAACAACTCCAAATGCTTATATGATGCTCTTAAGACCACCTACAGGCCTCAGTCTTCTGGAACATCACCACTGCTCAGTGCTGACGGGTCCACTCTCCTCACTGACAAGAACGCAATCTTGGAAAGATGGGCAGAACATTTCAGCAGTGTCCTGAACAGACCTTCGTCCATCAATGCAGAAGTCATCATTCGCATGCCCCAAGTAGAGGTGAACACATCTCTGGCAGAACCTCCAACGGACTCAGAAGTCCAAAATGTAATCAAACTCCTTTCGAATGGCAAATCACCAGCCTCTGACTTCAGCCCAGCTGAAATCTACAAGGCAGGAGGACCAGTTCTAATACAAAAACTTACCGAGCTCTTTCAGACCATGTGGCAGCAGGAAGTTATCCCCAGGAGCTCAAGGATGCCTCCATTGTCCATCTTTACAAGAGAAAAGGAAACAGGCAGTCCTGCGACAACCACTGTAGGATCTCTCTCCTCGCCATTGTCAGCAAGATCCTTGCAAGAGTCCTTCTCAACCACCTCATTCAGCACAAGGAAGGCGGTCAACTGCCGGAGAGCCAGTGTGGCTTCAGAGAGGGTCGTGGAGCTGCTGACATGATCTTCGCCACACTCCAACTTCAGGAGAAATGTCAAGAGCAGAACAGGGACCTCTACAAAACATTTGTAGATCTGACCAAGGCTTTTGATACTGTCAGTCGTGAGGGGCTGTGGAAGATCATGGCAAAGTTCGGCTGCCCGGAGAAGTTCATCAGCATGGTACGCTAGTTCCATGACGGCATGCTTGCTCGAGTACTGGACGATGGAGACTCTTCCGAAGCTTTCCCAGTCACCAACGGGGTCAAGCAGGGCTGTGTACCCGCGCCCACACTTTTCAGCATGATGTTCACAGCCATGCTGTCTGATGCCTTTTGCGACGATGAAGAAAGCACCATCAGGATCAGGTACAAGATGGATGGCAGGCTCTTCAACCTGCGGAGGCTCCAAGCCAAAACCGAGGTGGAAGGGGGCTCTGTGCATGACTTCCTGTTTGCAGTCGACTGTGCACGCAACGCTGCTACAGAGGCCCAGATGCAGCAGAGCATGAACTGCTTCTCCACTGCTTGCGACAACTTTGGGCTCACAATCAGTACGAAGAAAACCGAGGTCCTACATCAACCCGTACCGCAGACGACTTATGTGGAACCAGCCATCACTGTCAAAGGGGAGACCCTCAAGGCTGTCGACAAGTTCACATACCTCGGCAGCACGCTCTCCAGGTCTGTCAACATCGACGATGAGGTCGATTCGTGCATTTCCAAGGCAAGCTCAGCATTCGGATGGCTACGTGCAACGGTGTGGGAAAGGAGAGGCATCAGGCTGACTACAAAACTGAAAGCATACAACACAGTTGTCCTGCCTTCCCCACTGTATGCCTGTGAGACCTGAACAGTCTATGAGCACCATGCCAGAAAGCTAAACTGCTTTCATCTGAACTGGCTCAGAAAGCTCCTGAAGATCACCTGGCAGGATAAAATCCCTGACACAGAGGTCCTCTCCTGAGCTGGTCTGCCTAGCATCTACACCCTGCTCAAGAGAGCCTCGATTTGGTAGGCTGGCCACCTCGTTCGTATGCCTGACTCATGCCTACCAAAGAGACTGTTCCATGGTGAACTAGCAGACTCATGATGGGTAGAAGTAAAGAGCTCTCTCTAGACCTTTGCAACTTTACTGTTGCAAAACAAGATGGCAATGGTTACAGGTGCATTTCTAAACTACTGAAAAAGTATGATTGACATGCAAAAAACCGAAAGGAGTAGCATGATCATGATGTGAAGTTGAAATGTACTACCTGTAAATACATTTATGAAGTTTGAAAACATTATTTTTACTTTTATTTTGTTTTTATAGAACTCTTATTTCTGTTTTGATATTTTATTATTATTGTTTGGTTTTTATCTTTTATGTTTGTTTTTATACAAGCTGCAACACAACACACATAGCTATGACACGTATATCCATATTATATCTTTACCATTATCCTTATTTTATTTTGATTTCATTGTTTTTACCATTAATTACCTTCATCATTAATTAATGAGTTTAATTGTTCCATTTCTCCTCCTAAAGGACTAAAGTGTTAGCTGGAGTCTTTGGAAGCAGGGCCGATGGTGGACTTTCCCCGTCACTAGCTAGTTAGGATCTGTTTCACACAAATGCACTGAAGCTTAGGATAACTGCCAGATGGGGTTTTAGATGATGCCTTGCATGGCATCAAAGGGGGGAAAATGATAGAAAAGTTTCATTGTTTGTAATATGCTTTGTCTCAGAGTCCATGTGAAAGTGCTGAAGATGTTGATGCAGATGTATTGTATTATCACTTTGTTTTAGTTCGCATGTAGTGTTCTGGTGTGACTGGTGCTGAGAGAGTGACGGTTCCTGAGAAAGAGATAATCTGTACACCAAGTTCTGACCAGATGTACTGAACCAATCACCATGGACATTTTCTACTCCAGCTCTCGGATAATGGAGGGCTTAAACAACTGAGCGATCTGTGATTGAGTGAGAATGATGTGCAAATAGGCTCTGAAACTATTATTGTATTGTTCTCCACTGGCCAGTGTAATTAAATTTGCTGAAACTTTGATCCTGCCTGATTCTTGACTGAAGGTTAAGAAGAGTTTTTTCTAACATACTTGGCACCCGAGCACAGGGACTCCAGATATCTCTCCTTCTGCTTTCGGTGTTTTTGGACTGAGACAGGAAGAAGTCCTCCCCCACCTACCCCAGTGGGTTGGCTTTGTGGAAGTGAGGCAAGGTCTGGAGATGCTGGGACTGGACCGGAGAGTGACGGAGCCAACCTCCAGGCAGATTAAAGTGAGTAAATTTAATTATTAATGATTTAAAGATAAAAATAAATAAATGATTTAAAGATTTAAAGAGTTGAGAATTAAAAGTTAAGCTTTATTTACCGTAGGTCCAGGTTCGTTCAGTAAAGCTTAGCTGTGCCCCGGTTAGAGTCCATCAGAGAAGTGCATTTCTGCTGAGTAAGCGCGCACAAACAGCGAAACAACCTTGAGAGAGAGAGAGAGAGAGAGAGAGAGAGAGAGAGAGAGAGGACAAAATAATAACACAAAAATAGAGAAGATAAAGATTATAATAAAAAATAACCTTAAAGCAGAAAGACAGCAAGAGAGAGAGACAGAGAGAGAAAAACAATAAAAAAAAGGCAAAAAATAGAGAATAATGATTATAACAAGAAAGAACCTTAAAATAAACAGAAATACCGCTAATATAATAAGGATTAACTTTAACATAATAACAACAACCAAAATACCTTAAGGTATAACTCAAAATAAGTTTAAAATAAAATAAAATAACCTCTAAAAATAGAATAAAATAACCTCTCTAACGATAATAAAATAAATACATTAAATAAATAATTGCAGTTTGTCTGGTCATTCACAATTGTGTATGTTTTTAATAAAAAACATTTTTATGGGTTACTTTGATGAAAAAATGGGTAATTGTTGTAGCAGAGGGACAGACCACGAGAATGCAGAAGTCAAGCAGCATAGCAGAAGGTGAAATTGTTTTTCTTGTTGTTGTGAAGAGCAAGATGATGTTAATGAGATTTTTGTTTGACGGTGAACCTTGGGTTGCCAGATCTGCTGATTATTAAGCGACTTTGGGATTGTTTACTAACGTGTGTGCGTGTGTGTGTGTGTGTGTGTGTGTGTGTGTGTGTGTGTGTGTGTGTGTGTGTGTGTGAAAGGACTAACTTGTGTTTGTGCTAAAGGCAGTAATAAGGTCACACTGAACTGGGGATTTTGGTGAGATGAAATCTATTAAATGCTTGTTTTTATCTCAAGATAGTTTTGACAGTAATTTCTTTGTTGTGCAGTTTTCTTTGGGATTCGTGCTTGTTTTAGGATGGATTACTTGTATTAAGCAATGCAATCTTACTTTGTTGGCAGATGTCTTTTTATTTTTAACTGACATTTTCTATTGCCAGAATTTTTTTTGCTTATTTTAAGTAAAATTATCTGCCAGCAGAGCAAGAGAATTTGATTTTTCTTTTGTTTGGGATGCCTGAAGGCATGTAGACAGCATTTAGTTATTTCATTTGACTTATATTTGACTTATTGCAGTATAATTATATTCTCTAGCTCACAGCTGCATTATGGCTTCAGATGATAGAAAAAAAAGGCAACAGGCAGACTTGGACTTGTGACGGTGAAATCAAAATCTAATGATAAATCTGAAAAATTGACCATGGTAAAAGAAAAGAGAATTTGACTAATGTGTTCTGTCTGTTCTATGGTGCATGACGGGTCTGGCGTGAGGGCAAGGCGCCATGTGTCTGCTCCTCCTCCTCCATGTCCCCCTGCTGTTCAGCCCATATACCCCAACATCACAGAACACCTCCAGGTTGGGGGGGGCCTGCCGCTGATGTCACCTCGCCTCCGCTCGTCTCCACCCCTCTACCCGCTGATGCCAAACCCAAAGTGAAGAAGGAGTGGGGTACCTCTGGAGCAGCCACACTGGGGCACCAGAGAGTTAAGTAGATATGCACACATATCCACTCCACACTCACCATCAATACGATCAATAAAACTGAAGATTATGAAATATGTTGTCACTGAACAATATCCTATTACTGAGCTTTCAAATACAGCTTATATGGGACGATCCACACCACAAAACAAGGTAATGATGAAAGTGTTGAAGCTTATAGAACCAGGTTACAAGAGGTTTTTGATAGCCATTCTAATTTAACCCCTTGACGCCTGAATTTATTTCCAATTGTGAACAATTTTTTTTTAAAATTTTTGTCATAATTGAAAATCACTGTTTTTTTGTTTTTTTTTTTTGATTGATGCGAATTTGCGACAACAGGCGTCACGGGGTTAACTAAGGCTGATTACATCGGCAAACATTTGGTCACATACCACACCTGTGCATTGAGTGATGTGTTAACCTATGCCAAACATGTAGAGACAATAGGGAGGAAAAAGGGAAAAAAAAACTGAAAGAAAAACCAACTCACGTTTGTGTGATTGCTGACACGGGGGTGGAGGGGGCTTCCCCCAATTCTATTTTTCAGGGTGGCACTGGAACTGGACCTCAGCGGTGGAGGGGGGATGGAAGGAGGCGTAGGGCAGGTTGGCGGCGGCAAGGGGAACGTGACATTTGTCATCAATGTGAACAAAAAGGGGCCATTGGCGGAGGCAATGTCCTGGATGCCAGCAACAGTGGGGAGGATATGGAGGACCCCATGGCTCGACTACCTGACTGACCACATTGAAGATAAGTGCAACTGTTGATGCTAACATTGACGTAACAGACATCCATTTACCTGACTTTGATCTGATGTTGAAAAAGCAGTGTTTACCTGAAGTGATGTTGCAGGTTCAGGACATTCCAATAAAGCTTTTATGTGACACAGGAGCATGCAGATTGGTAATAGCATGTGCAGACATTCACAATTTTACAAAATCAGATGAAAAAATAACCATGAAAGCCACAAATGGAAAGTTAAAAACAGAGCACTGTTCAAATCACTCCTCATCACTCCAGTGTGGAGTGTGTGAATAAAGAGGCGGATTCATGGACAGACGATTTATTACACACTCACATCTCACAAGCACAGAAAAGACTGAATCATTACAGCAAGCTCTCCTCTTTAACCCAACTCACTCTTCACACGTTTCAAGGCATTTCCCATCACACAGCATGACATTTACATTACACTGCATTCAACCCCCTATGTCCTTGACTCCTTCCTGCTATATCGCCAGGAACCCCCTGGGCATTTTTCTCCCATGCTTATTCACTGTCTCTGTCTGAGGTGCTAAATAATCTGACTTCTCCAAGGTCCTATACCGCTCCCCCAGCATCTTAGGCAGAACATCAGTCCACACTCTCTTTTGGCTTCAGTCTCCTCCCATATCTGCTGTAACTGGGGTTTACCGCCTCCGTGGCACTGCTGCGCCAGCGGGGGGGGGGGGGGGGGAGCCCGCTGGGGGTGTGCAACATGCGAAAAATGTTGACTGACAGAGATATTGTTCATGCTTCTCTTCCCAGGAAGGACCACGGTGAAGCACCCATCTTGGCCAAACCGGGGATTTGGTCCCTATCAAAGTCATCAAAAAGAAAAATTGGGCCAACACTCCCTGGCAAGGACCACACAAGGTCATCCTGGTAATGCCAACAGCTGTGAAAGTCGAAGGACGTGACTCTTGGGTGCATTTGACACATTGCAAACTTTACCCCATTCAAAGCCCTCAGCAAGAGACTATTTAATCCACATTGCAAACTTGATTCCACTAAAAATCCTCAACAAGTGACTGTTAAACTGTTTCTCTATACAAGTGTTCGGCTGATGCTTTGTCCCAGCAACAGATTACTTAGCGAAACAACTGTTGTTACCTCCGCCAAGGAGGTTATGTTTTCATCGGCGTTGGTTTGTCTGTCTGTTTGTTTGTTTGTTAGCAAGATAACTCAAAAAGTTATGGACGGATTTTCATGAAATTTTCAGAGATTGTCAGAAATAGGGTATCCTACAGATGATTAGATTTTGGTGGTGATCTGGATCACCGTCCAGAAGAAAACCGCCATTACGGAAAATGCAATTTTCGTGAATAACTACTGAACCACTAATCCTATCATTGTGAATCCAATTGCTAGTCATATGTTTTCATGGTCAAGGAATCTGAAAACATACACACAAATACTGTATGGGGGGAACTGTGGTGCTTGGCGGAGGTCTGCGCTCTCCGAGTGCTTTTCTAGTTTATCATGGAGAGACAAAATGCCAGAGAGAGAACGTTGGCAGCAGAAGGATGTGAATGGTACACCTGTTTTTTTCATCATCATCATCATCCTTGTGGTGACACTTTTGTTTTGGTTGCTTTTAGGGACACCATTACCTATTTATCACAGGGCTAGGTACGTTACTCACACGCATGATGACTGGCTAGAAGGACCAGGCCATGACGACCATGTTTATGCTGGTAATGTGTGGTCGAAGTATTCTAACTGCAGAGCCAAAACAGCTAATCATTCAAATTGTTATGTGTGTTCTTTGCTGCCATTCTCAGCTGGCCAAATATCTGCTACTACTAAACCAATGGAACCGTCAGAAGCTGTTTGTTTCTTGCAAGAGGCTATGTATGGAAATAGTACAGCAGGCATTAACTTGGATCACACCTGCCACATTGTCTATGACTCCACTGACCGGAGACACAATGACACTCCTTGGTAAAGACAAGATTAACCTCGCTGGGGAATTTTTCATTTTGTCTAAAAGGGTGTGGAAATGTCTCTTTGGGCAGTTTATCATTTCCCAGGTGAGCAATGGTACATAGCCCATCTCACCCCTGTACTGCTACCTGCCGGACCGGCGTAGTGGGCAAAAGCTGTCTTGAAGATCCTTATTGTCATTCTAGAAGTCTGGAAGGCAATGTCACCCTGCAGGAGCTCTGTAGCCCCACAATTTGTGATTCTCACAAGTACGGCACGCATATGGTGACAGGGGGTTGGTGGCTGTGTGGCCACCATGCCTACTCACACCTGGCCATGAAATGGGGAGGGGTGTGTGCCCTCATAGTAGTGACTGACCATACCATCATATTGTCAGAAGGACAGGCGGGCAGGGTAAAGAGAGATGTCGCTTTTGCACCACATGATCCCACCTGGGGCACAGATGTGCCGAAAGAATTCAAGTTAGAAACTACTGGGTAGAAGGTACTTCATTCCCTGTTTCCTTGGGTGGGAGTGGCTAAGAACACCTTGTGGATTGAAACAACTAATTATAGATTACAATCATTTGTGAATTTTTATTTGTCTGCTTTTTCTGGTATAAATGAGGAGTTAGCAGCTCTTAGACTTGTGTTGACCCAAAATAGAATGGTTCTTGATCAAGTAACTGCCACCCCAGGGGGTGTATGTGCAATTGTGGGTGATTATTGTACTTTTTTCCTGAAAATGATACAGATGGTCACGTGATTGCCTCAGCATGCCAAACTTGGACACTTTAAAGACTGCTATAGCCAAAGACAATATTACTGATGAACATACCTGGTCAAGTTGGTTACTCTCTTCATGGAGAAGTCTCATCATGAGCCTGTTAATGATTTTTGTGGTAATATTTTTGGTCTTTTCTTGTGTCCATCCTGTATCCGTAGTATGATGATGAGACTTGTGCATGTTACCTTAGTGATGTACCATGGAGCAGTTGCCGGGGATGATGGGAATGATGAACAAACAGTGTGAACTCAAGATGTCTCTCCATGACCCAAGTACAGAGTAAAAGTATGATTGACATAAAGAAAACTGAAAGGAGTTGCATGATCATGATGTGAAGTTGAAATGTACTACCTGTAAATACATTTATGAAGTTTGAAACTTTTTACTTTTATTTTGTTTTTATGTTACTCTTATTTCTGTTTTGATATTTTATTATTATTGTTGTTTTTGTGGGGAGCGTGAAATAAGGAGACTGAATTATTTCTCAATTCAGGTTTAATGAAGATTTCACATCCCCAGCTTTCTCTCAGAACAAGAAGAGAGTGAGCTCTCAAAAAAACCCCACATTTATACAAGAAACATCAGAGGCAAAATCACACATTGACGCCAAACCCCCCGAGTCCCTTCGTCCTCCGTCTGACCCCAGGAGGTCAGGAAGTCCTCTCAAAGTCTTATCTTGGCACCTCCACCTCATGCCGTTATCCCCAGGAGGTCCAGACGTATTGTTCCATCCCAGACGTGAGGTCAAACCACACATGCAGTTCTAAGCATCTCACTCTTGTGCTTATACATATGCAGTCAAAAATATATGAGCCACATAACCCCCCCCCCCCCCCCAAACGTCGAAGAATGGGCAATACAGCATAGTTCACACAACCTGATAAAATCAACAGCATAGTCTACACAACATGATAAAATCACACATCAGTCCGTACGCCGTCTGGGCTTCAAACGTCTTCCAAACTTGCTGTAAGCGGGCTTCACAGCCCCTGCGGTGCCGCCTTGCAGTGAATCTGCTAAGTGAGGAAGAGAATGGTTATTTGATCCCTGCGGGGGCTCCAGGACATGCTCCCTGGGGGGTCTGCCACGTCGAGGGGCCCTCGCCACCCATACAGACTCGTCGTTCATCACAAAAGCAGGCTTTAGTCTGTCAATACTAACTGTTTCCCTTCTGTCCCCCAAGTCTAGCACAAAATGTTTATCGCTAGTTTCCAGCACCCTAAATGGACCATCGTATGGCGGGCGCAGGCTTGGGCGCAGGGCCTCGTGCCTGACAAAAACAAACTCGGCATTTTTTAAAGCTTTGGGAACAAAAGCACGCGGAAAAGCGTGATGAACGGGGCCCGGGAGCATGTCTGCTCCCGTGCCAATCAGTGGCCCCAGAGCCGGGGGACGCCCCGGCGCCGGATGCTCCGGTAGGAACTCGCCTGGCAGCCTGAGAGGTTGCGCAAAGACCATCTCCGCTGGGGAGGCATTTAAGTCCTCCTTGGGCGCAGAACGCAACCCCAATAAAACCCATGGTAGTTTGTTTACCCAATCTGCATCCGTAAGCGACGCTCTGAGGGCTGCCTTCAAAGATCTATGAAAACGCTCGCATAAACCATTAGCCTGGGGGTGGTAAGCGGTAGTGCAGTGAATTGTCGCCCCTAAGCTGCTGGCCATCCCTGACCAAAGCTCGGACACAAATTGAGGTCCTCTGTCGGACGTAATATCCGACAGAACCCCGCAACGCGCTACCCAGGCCGTCAAAAATGCGCGGGCCACTTCTGCAGCCGTGGTCGATGCCAGTGGGACCACTTCCGGCCAGCGTGTGGTTCGGTCCACCATTGTCAAAAGATGTGTGAACCCCTGCGATGACGGTAGGGGGCCCACGAGGTCAACATGCACATGATCAAATCTCTTGGCCGGGATGTGGAATGGTTCTAAGGGGGCTTTTGTGTGCTTGTGAATTTTGGCCCGCTGGCAAGCCATGCAGGTTCTTGCCCACTCTTTCACGTGCTTGCGCAGGCTAGGCCAAACAAACTTCTCCGCTACCATTTTCACAGAAGCGCGCACCCCCGGGTGTGCCAGGGAGTGAACCGAGTCAAAAACGCGGCGGCGCCAAGCGTCCGGTACCACCGGGCGCGGTCGCCCGGTAGAGACATCGCAGATTAGAGGGGGCATACCGGTTTGCAAACTCCTGCTCTCCAGCCTTAACCCTGTTGGTCCAGACTGGAGCGCGCACACGTCCACATCTCTACTCTGATCCGCTGCCATGGCTGCATATTCTATCCCCACGTGAACTGGGGCCACGTGCGCTTCCGCGCTGCTATTTTGCTCGGCGGCTGCGGTAGTATAATCTACTTCCGCGCGGACTGGTGCTGTTACCGCGCGAGAGAGGCAGTCTGCCACTACATTGAGTTTACCCGCTGCGTGCTGAATATCAGTAGTAAATTCCGAAATTGCGGCCAGCTGCCTCTGCTGCCAGCCTGACCAAGGTTCCGAAATTTTGGCCATCGCAAAAGTGAGCGGCTTGTGGTCGACAAACGCGGTGAAACGCTGACCTTCCAGCCAGAACTGGAAGTGGCGAATGGTTAAGTGGAGCGCTAACAGCTCCCTGTCAAACGCGCTGTATTTCCGCTCGGCTTCGCGCAAGGATCTGCTGAAAAAGGCCAGTGGCTGCCAAACCCCGGCAACATGCTGTTCCACAACCGCCCCTATGGCCAAATCTGACGCGTCGGTGGTGAGCGCTATGCGGGCCGTTGGGTCTGGGTGAGCCAGCAGTGCAGCGTCTGCAAGGGCTTTTTTTACCTCCGCGAATGCGCGCTCCCGCTCCGGGGACCAATCGATCATATTGGAGGGTTTTTGCTTTTTAAGCGCGGCATATAATGGTTGCATGAGCTGCGCTGCGTGGGGTAGGAAACGGTTATAAAAATTTACCATTCCTAAAAACTCCTGCAACGCTTTGACGGTTTGTGGCCGGGGAAAATCTGCCACCGCGCGCATTTTGTCCAGTAGCGGAACTGCCCCTTCTGGGGAAACGCGGTGCCCCAAAAAATCGATCTGCGCCACCCCGAACTGGCACTTGGCTGGATTGATTATTAACCCGTGATCTCCCAACCTCCGAAAAACCGCTGTGAGGTGTTTTTCGTGTTCCTCCTCGGATGTGCTGGCGACTAAAATGTCATCGAGGTAGACGAATACAAAAGGGAGATCGCGTAACACGGCATCCATCATGCGTTGGAAGGTTTGTGCAGCGCCTTTGAGGCCAAACGGCATGCGTAAAAACTCAAAAAGTCCAAACGGGGTTATTACCGCTGTTTTGGGAATGTCCTCAGCTCGGACTGGGACCTGATGATAGCCGCGGACCAGGTCTATTTTAGAAAAAATGCGCGCCCCTGCCAGATGCACCGAAAAATCCTGGATGTGTGGGATTGGGTAGCGGTCGTGCGCTGTGGCGTTGTTCAACCTGCAGTAATCACCGCAAGGTCTCCACGAGCCGTCAGCTTTAGGGACCATATGCAGTGGTGAGGCCCATGGGCTGTTCGAGCGGCGAATGATGCCCAGTCTTTCCAGGTTGGCAAACTCCTCGCGTGCTATGGAGAGTTTAGCTGCATCCAAGTGCCGAGCTTTCGCAAAGACGGGAGGGTCAGCTGTGGTGATAAAGTGCTCCACCCCGTGTTTAGCAACTGTTGCCGAAAATGTGGGAACTGTGAGCACTGGAAACTGGGTGAGGAGTGTGTGAAACTTACCGCCTGCTGTGGCGACGTTGGTCTGTGCCGGTGGCGGGGACACTCGAGCTGCACAAGGGATGGAATAAAAAGAGAGTGCATTAACCAGCCGCCTATTGGCAAGATCAACTAACAAACCATGTGAGCACAGAAAATCAGCACCTAACATGTTGAAACTCACCGCCGCTATAATAAAAGTCCATTCATAAGTGCGGCCGTGCAAGGACAGAAGCAGAGTCCTTTCGCCGAAGGTCTTGATGCCCGAGTCGTTCGCCGCCATTGCCCCGTCACCACGGGGGCCTGCCAGCCGGTCAGCATAGGTCAAGGTGATGAAACTCACTTGGGCGCCGGTGTCCACGAGGAAGTGCCGCCCGGAGCGTGCATCCGTGAGGTAGAGCAGCTTGTTTCGTTCGCTGAGAGCTGAAGCTGCTAACGACTCCCGGTCCTGGCGTTTCCCGAGCTCTTGAAGTGGCACGGCGGCACACATCTGCGCGCCTTCTCTGCGAAACGCCGATGGTAAAAGCAGAGATCATCTCCTCCGCTGCGTTGGGACCGCGCCGCTGCCATCGTTGGCGGGATCGATTCCGCTGTCTCTGGCCCTTCGCTGCTCCCGGTCGCCGCACCGAGGTCTGCCGCTGCCGCGGTGGCCATCTGCTCATCGCAGGAGTTGAGGATCCGCTGCGCCTCTCGGGCCAGTGCACGGAAGTCCCGCTGGGTCACACAACGAATGCTGGACAGGGTCGCCCTCATCTGCATCGGAAGGGTTCTCAGGAAGATGTGTTTAAACAGGAAATTGTCATTGTCTGTGTCCCTCAGCTGCAGCATGTCTTCCATCAGGTCGACTGGCCTGCGTCCTCCCCGGTCGTGTAGAGCCAGGAGCCTCCTAGCTCTCTCCTCGGCTGAGGGCGTGAAGCACTGGATGAGGGCAGCCTTCAGCTCGCTGTATTTGCCGTCAGCGGGTGGTTGCTGCACCAGGCTCCGCACGCATCGAGCTGTGCGGTTGTCGAGCTTGGCGATGACGTGGTAGAATTTTGTATCATCTGCCGTTATTCCCCCGAGTGCGAACTGTGCTTCGGCCTGAAGGAACCACGAGTCCAGGTTGTCCTGCCAGAATTCTGGTAGCTTGATCGAGACGGCGCTCGCTCGAGTGGTCCCTGACAAGTCTGGTTCGGGGGAACTGCTTCTAGACATTTCACGTCTTTGGTCACCAATGTGGGGAGCGTGAAATAAGGAGACTGAATTATTTCTCAATTCGGGTTTAATGAAGATTTCACATCCCCAGCTTTCTCTCAGAACAAGAAGAGAGTGAGCTCTCAAAAAAACCCCACATTTATACAAGAAACATCAGAGGCAAAATCACACATTGACGCCAACCCCCCCCCCCCCCCCCCCCCCCCCGAGTCCCTTCGTCGTCTGTCTGACCCCAGGAGGTCAGGAAGTCCTCTCAAAGTCTTATCCTGGCACCTCCACCTCATGCCGTTATGCTCAGGAGGTCCAGACGTATTGTTCCATCCCAGACGTGAGGTCAAACCACACATGCAGTTCTAAGCATCTCACTCTTGTGCTTATACATATGCAGTCAAAAATATGTGAGCCACAGTTTTGTCTTTTATGTTTGTTTTATACAAGCTGCAATAACACATGCAGCTATGACACATATATCCTTATTATATCTTTACCATTATCCTTATTTTATTTTGATTTCACTGTTTTTACCATTAATTACCTTCATCATTAATTAATGAGTTTTATTGTTCCATTTCTCCTCCTAAAGGACTAAAACGTTAGCCGGTGCCTGGGGCAGCAGGGTGGATGGTGTACTTTCCCCGTCACTAGCTTGTTAAGATCTGTTTCACACAAATGCACTGGAGCTTAGCATAGCTGCCAGATGGGGTTTTAGATGCCATAAATTGTTCTTTTATGATGTTTTGCATGGTATCAAAGGGGGGGAAATGATAGAAAAGTTTCATATTTGTAATCTGTTTTGTCTCAGAGTCTGTGTGAAAGTGCTGAAGATGCTGATGCAACTGTATTGTGTTATCACTTTGTTTTAGCTTGCATGTACTGTTCTGGTGTGACTGGTGCTGAGAAAGTGTGATGATTTCTGAGAAAGAGATAACCTGTACACCATCCCATCCCCCATCAGTGCGAATTAATTTCAGCTGGTTAAGTCCTGAATAATAGCCCTTAAAAAAGGTCTGTGAATATCAGATTGTCACACCACAAATAACTCAAGATAGGTAGAAGCAAAGAGCTCCCTCTAGACCTTTGCAACTTTATTGTTGCAAAACACAATGATGGCATTGGTTACAGGCACATTTCTAAACTGCTGAATATTCCAGTGAACACCATTGGAGCCATCATTCGGAAGTGGAAAGAACACCATTTTACCATAAACTAGCCACGACCAGGAGCTCCTTGTAAGATTTCTGACAGAGGAGTCAAAAGAATTATTAGAAGAGTTATCCAAGAGCCAAAGACCACTGATGGAGAGCTCCAGAAAGACCTGGACAATAGTAGTGTCAATAGTAGTCACAATAGTAGTCACAATAGTAGTCACAATAAAGCTCTGTTGATGGAAATGATGAATTGTATTCAGCAATGTAGGCCTCATGCCGAACAAGGAGCTGTGTTTACAAACTGAAGTGTCACAAAAAATGTCAAAATTATCAACCCAAAAGGACACAATACCATAATGTATTGCTAAAAGGGCCCACAATCATTTTCCAGTCATGTGAAGGGCAGACAATAGGAAACTTTCTCTTGTATTCGTCACTCTAGAGGGCACTATACTATAGTGAGGATTTTTCATCCCCTCAGTAAACCAGTGCATACAACTGTCCGCATCTAAACACGTGTCGCTTTTTAGTAATTTAAGTGGATATCAAGCGAGATTCTCTCCACTGCTGATGCTGATATCACTGAGCCAAACCGCTGTGATTCCGGTCTGGTGCTGTTCAAGCCTGTCCTCAGTGGACTCAGCTGGATCATCAGGTGGCCGTTCACGCTTTGTGCTCGCGCTGATCCCAGAACAGCCCGGTGTCTGGTTTCAGCACCACGGTCAGCTGCCAGCCCTCCTCCTCCTCCTCCTCCTCCTGCGTCGACACATCAGCCTTCCTCCTGCGACCCCTCCCCCCTCGGATCTGCTCTCATTATAAACCCATTCTCTGTACAACTGACTAGCACAGTTGAAAGCCGCAGAAATCACGCAACCAGTTGTCTTTAGTTGCACACTTTCGGGTTTTTTTTTCTTCTTTCCAAAACTAAACTCGCCTCGCTTCAGCAATTTCCCCCCCAGAGGAGCAACAGTGTGGTTGTCATCCTCCATCCCTCTCCCTCTGTGGCTCACACTAAAGCTCATCGCCGCCTTTTTTTTCCCCCCCGTTTTCTTTTTTTTCTCTTCTACTTTTGCAGTTTCACCTTTTGTGTCCACACAGTCGACCCGATCCTCGGCAACATGCTGGATCCGTCTTCCAGCGAGGAGGAAGGGGATGAGGTCCAGGAGGTAGAGCGCAAAGAGGTGGCCGCTCCGAAGAGCGCCGGGAGAGCGCGGCTGTCACCGGGCCGAGCCGCCGACGGCCACGCCGGCGGAGGGCTGCAGCCCCGTGGCCGCGGGTGCAGCGGCGGCGGTGGAGGCGGCGGCCGACCCTCCAGCCCCAGTCCCTCGGTGGGCAGCGACAAGGAGAAAGAAGATCTGGAGAAGATGCAGCGAGACGAGGAGGAGAGGAAGAAGCGACTCCAGCTGTACGTGTTTGTGATGCGCTGCATCGCCTATCCGTTCAACGCCAAACAACCGACAGACATGGCCCGGAGGCAGCAGAAGGTAAGGTCGGAGAGAAAAGGGCTCAAAAACCCGAACTCCAAAGCTGTGATTTGGGTAGAGGTTTGAGCAGAGCTCAGCTTGAGACTCCAGACCAACTGTTGCTTCCACCGCCGCTTGTTGCCTGCTAGGCGAATATTCAAAAAAGAAAAAGGGGGAAAAAGCATTGAGTTTTCACTGTCTCCGAGTCCCATGTGAGGCACCTTAGGCCTGCATTGATTACACATCACACGACAACCCAGAGATACAGCAGATGATCGACTGTGAGGAAGTGCAGTCAATAGTTTGCTCTTGCTCTCTGTTATAAAAAAAAATCGAAGCAGATGCAGAAGCAGGTCTACAAAAAGCCAACCACACATCTCCGGTTAATTACAATTTTTTTCTTTCCTGGTGTATTGAGAATAAGAAAGCAGGGTTGAGTTGGAAATATTGGGAAACAGGCTTCAGAAGCAGCAAAATGTGTAAAGGAAAACTGAAGAAAGGTCGCTATGATTGGCAGGAGAGGAATTGCACACAGTTCCCACCCATTATAGTACTGAAGTACCTCTGTGCATGGTCTCCTGCTCTCTCAAGCACTCTTATGTCACTGTAATGCACAGGACTAATTCCCTTTATACGCCACACAGCAGTGGCATCTCTCTGCAAAATTGTGTTTAATCAACAGCCTCACATGTACATGGGACTATAAAATTATTTGTTACCAAGCTACAGTACGTTGCCATGGGGGTTAGGTGGTGGACAGTCCTCTGTTGCCCTGGGCGGGTACTGCAGGTCTTCAGGGACAGCATGATGCTGAAGGTGTTAGTAGTACAAAGTGCTGACCGCATAGCCTGGAGGTGAAGGTGGCTGGTGTGGGGAGCAGCAGTCAGATATGGTCAACCTTTCTCTGAGTATTCCTGATAAGCCAGGGTGCGGTTGTTCTCAGAATCCACAGTTTTGCTTACAAAATAATAGGCCTATGCATCAAGTTTCCTTTAGCATTAATTGATAAGAAATAGTGATTTCAATTATATTTATCACTTAAGCAATATTACACCCAGTAGGCAGATGGTGGAGGTGGGGAGCATTCACAAATTTAGGTGCAAATCTATAAACCTTTAAAAAAGTATAAATTTGGTGGAAAGCAAAAGGCAAAAAAAAAAAAAAAAAGAGTATAGAGAAGGTCAGAAGGAGTTGCGCTGTGTCTTTGTGGATCTAGAGAACACATATGATTGGTGCCAAGAGAGGAAGTGTGATACTGTATGAGGAAGTCAGGAGTGACAGAGAAGTATGTGAGGGTGGTGCATGACATGTATGAGGTCAGCAAAACGGTGGTGAGGTGTGCTGTAGGAGTGACAGATGGATTCAAGGTGGGGGTGGGGTTACATCAGGGTTCAGCTCTGAGCCCCTTCTTGTTTGTTATGGTGACAGACAGGCTGACAGACGAGGTCAGGCAGGAGTCTCCGTGGACCATGATGTTATCAAACAACATTGTGATCTGTTGTGGGAGTAGGGAGCAGGTGGAAGAGAACCTGGTGGAGGCACGTATGTTCTCAAGAGAAGACGAATGAAAGTAGAAGAATGACTGAATGCATGTATGTGAATGAGAGGGTGGCAGGTGTAAAGATGAAGATGCAAGGAGTAGAGATAATGATGGTAGATGAGTTTCAATACCTGGGGTCAACCATCCAAAGCAATGGATGGTGCACAATAGAGGTGAAGAAGAGAGTGCTGGCAGAGTGGAGTGGGTGGAGACAAGTGTCGGGGGATTTGTGACAGAGGGATAGCAGGTAGAGTGAAAAGGAAAATTTACAAGATGGTAGTGAGACGTGCTATGATGTATAGTTTGGGGACAGTGGCACTGACAAAAAAGACAGGAGGCAGAGCTGGAGGTGGCAGAGTTTAAGATGCTAAGATTTTCATTGGGAGTGACTAGGAGGGACAGGATTAGAAATGAGCATATCAGAGGGACAGCTCAGGGTGAGCGGCTTGGAGACAAAGTAAGTGAGTCAAGGCTGAGATGGTTTGGACATGTGCAGAGGAGGGGTAGTGGATATACTGGACAAAGGATGATGAAGATGGAGCTGCCAGGCTGGAGGAAAAAGAGGAAGACCACAAGATTCATGGATGCGGTGAAGGAGGACATGGAGAGGGTTGGTGTTACCGAGGAAGATGGGAGGGATAGGGTGAGATGGAGGCAGATGACCCTCTGCAGATTTGTATAAATTTTTGTCTTTTTTTCTCTGATAAATTTCACATTTTTTTTTTTACCAGTTTGTGAAGGTTTTCTTGCAAACTTGTAATGTTTTTCTTGGAAACTTCTAAGTTACCAACTTTTTTCCTGGTAAATCTGTGGCTTTTCTAATACATTTCATACTTTTTTTTTTTTTACTATATATTTGCCATTTTTTGGTGATAAATTTGTTACCATTTTCCACACAGATGTACAGCTATGTAGTCATAAACTTGATATTTTTTCCTCAGGAAATTTCAACATTTTTATGTATTTACAACTACCTCACTGCCATCCAGTTTTGCTGTATTACCTATGCTTACACGCTTTATGGGGAGGTAGGGGGGATGACAGCTTAACCAGGGGGATGGTTTTGAGCCCTTTTACTAACAGGAGGTTAGCATCCCCCTTCACCCCTTAAATTACCTGCTGATTGCACCTATTCATGATGCCACACAGCCTCAAGTGTAACATTACTTTTATGCAGCAGTTCCTCAAATACTCTTTGTAAGTTGAGAGTAATAAGGGTCAACAGATTGTGTTTTGCTTGTTTATTCATTAATATATCCTTCTGCCAAGACTGTTATCACTTTGTGAAAAGAAGTGCAATAGTTCCCAGCTGTTCCTGTGGATGTTGGTAACACAAACAGCAAGCATAATATAGAAGAGAATTGCATTATAGTCATTTTGCACACAGTTGTAACCACAAGCTTACACACTCTGTATAAAAAGACATTATCTTTTGTTTCCTCACTGTTTGACATTAAATCAGACTAAACTTCTCCTCTTTTAGGTCAGTTAGGATTACAACAATTATTTCTATTTGCTAAATATTTTTTATATTTGCTAAATAACTGTTTTAGAGTTTTTTATTACTTTCTTCAAAGTCAGAAGTTTAAATACACTATTATCAGGAAGAGAATTGTGGACCTCCACAAGTCTGATTCATCCTTGGGTACGATTTCCAGATGCCTGAAGGTGCCACGTTCATCTGTTCAAACAATCATACAAAAGTATAAACACCATGGAAATGTCCAGCCATCATACCGCTGAGGAAGGAGACTGCTTCTGTGTCCCAGAGGAGAACGTGCTTTGGTGCGAAATGTGTATATCAGCCCCAGAACAAAAGCAAAAGACCTTGTGAAGATGCTGGCTGAAGCTGGTAAAAGAGTGTCATTATCCACAGTGAAATGAGTCCTGTACTGACACGGGCAAATGGGTCTTCCAAATGGAAAATGACCTTAAACATACCACCAAATTAGTTACAAAGTGGCTTAAGGACAACAAAGCCAATGCTTTGGAGTGGCCATCACAAAGTCCTGAGCTCAATCACATAGAAACTTTTGTGGTAGAGCTGAAAAGACGTGTGCGAGCAAGACGGCCTACAAACCTGACTCAGTTACACCAGTTCTGTCAGGAGGAATGGGCCAAAATTCCAGCAGACTATTGTGAGAAGTTTGTGGCAGGATACCAAAAACATCTGACCCAAGTCATGCAGTTTAAAGGCAATGCTGTCAAACACTAAGGAAATATACGTAAACGTCTGGCTTCACCTGTATTTATTCAGCAAAAAATTGCAGTCGTCGTCCAGTCCATCCATCTTCTACTGCTTATATGGGGGTCTGGGTCACAGGGGCAGTGGTCCAAGCAGAGCAGCCCAGACTGCTACCCAGTTCACATCGCATCATGAAGGCCGGACCTGTGTGGCTTGTTGTGTACACTGGGTCCTTGTTGTAACTTTTCCATAGGGATCCACAGGACCTCTCTTGCTCTGGCCCTTTACCCAGGACCTGTAGGGCATGGAAGACCCTACCAGGGGCAAGCTGCCCTCAGCAACATTTACAGTAGCTCCTGGGATCTTTAAGGCATGACGTTTCCTGAGTACACTGGTCTGGTCTCTGTAGTTGAGTGGCTTGCTAGCTAGCTGATTATCTAGCTACTCAACTGCTTTTGTTTACAGTGCCTTTGCTGTCTTCTTATAAGCATTGTCAGATGAAGTAGAGACTCAGAAGCATGCATTACATTGTGATGCTGCACTGTGAGGCTTTAATCTAAACTCTGGGATAACAAATTGCAAAAGTGAGCTCATGCAGCCAACAAGGTTAATGATTAGCATGAACACAGAGCACAAGAACAATGTCTGGGTTGTGAAGTCTGTTTCTTTTCAAATGTTGCCTTACTGTGAAAAATTAGGGTGCCCAGCACTACAATCTTTACATATCCCCTTAATTAGTGTAATTTAAAATTATTTGGAGTCTGGTGAAGCATCTGAGTGTGGTTATTGGGGAATATACTTATTTCTACAATCCTTCTTATCCAATGAATGTGCTTGGTCATAATTAATTGTATAGGATAATACAATGATGACATAATGGCCTGCTTTATTCTGATGTATGCTTAGATGAGTACTTACCTGAACAACATCACAGTTTTAATGAGATTCAGCAGCATGCTTTAATCAGTCATTATAAAGGCTTGTTAGGGTAACTTTTTAGAATAACAATTCCACTTCTTGTTTCATGATCATTACACCCCTGCTGGAAAGTGGCAGCTGTTCTGAAGAACATGAGAAAAGCGTTTGATACTTTAAGCGTTCTGACAAAGTCTCAGTGGTCTGTAGAGTCATTAAGGGCCATTAGTGACAGCATTACTCTCAGCCCACACCAAACAACCAATGATAGTAAGTGCAGCACTGAGACACATTTTGATAGTATTGTAGTCAGTTTATATAGCTTTGGCTTTTTCTGAGTACAGTTAAGCAAAAGAGTGTCTTTGCTTCCTTCTTTTCTTGTAGTTTGTAGCTGTAATGCCACCTTCACTTATCAAGCCCTTTGCAGTTAATTGGATCCTGATAAAGGAACTGGATCCCAAAGGAGATGCACGTGAACACTGGGTTTCATGCAAGAACCATTAGTGCTAACAGATCTGTTCGTAAACGTGAAGTACAATCAATGTATGTGAACTTGTGTATTCACCAATCTGTCAGTATCTTGATGTTTAGTCTAGGTACCTGCCCCGGATTATAGCAAGGGCCTACTTGGGTTAGGAGCCCAGGGGCCCCGGCTTGTGTGGGGCCCTGAAAGTGAATCAGTGAGTGAATGAATGTATGAATGTAATGGCATACGGTAGTGGCTCCCAAAAAAGAAAAAAGAAAAACAGGAATGTGGGAAGGAAGTTTTAAAAAAGGACTTGTAAATTGAGAGGATTTTTTTAAAGTCGCGACACAGCCGGACAGTGTCAGCTTTACAGTCACAACAAGATGTTTGTCAAACTGCTAGCGTTACAAATGCCAATACAGGACGCATCGGCGGTGCTGCTGTCTGAAGATCCATCAGTCACAGTGGGCAGAAGCTCCAGGTCACTGAAGTTGTAAAACACCTGTTGGAAGTGTGAAAGATTCGTACACACTGGGAGTACTGGGCCAGAAAAAGACTGAAGAGCTGCCAGAATAAGAACACTGATATCAGAGCATCGGCAGAAACATTTTTTTTCCAAGTGCCATTTCAATTGCAAACTTGCAAATGGCTTCTATTTTCTCTTTCCACGGCTGTTTGTATTGTTTTGCTTACTACATATACAATGATTTGTTTGCACTATGCTGGGTTCACATTGTAGCATTTGGACCGACTTTTACAGACAAAAATCAGCAAAATTAGTCCAAATGTTGTGAAATTACATTCGTGAGCAGTTTTTTTAATCCAGCGCGCACCAACTTTTCCCAGCTTTAAAGGAGCTTTTTAACCCCACAGCCTTGCTTGGCCATGGATAAGAGCCGTCCGCTACAATTCAGAGATGATGCCAGTCTTTCTCTTTGTCCAGTAGTTGTAAAATTTCCTTCAGTTATATTATTGTTCATCTCAGCCAGAGTTCTATTTAATGCAAAACTGTAGATTTAATTCAAAACAACTGTTGGGATATTTTCATTTTGAATCATTCTTTTAAAAGAATGACAGTGAATGAGGTTAACATTGTAAAAACTGTCATCATTAGATAATGAATATGGGGTTTGTACACACATAACCTGCCCTTCTCCTGGGTCGTGGAGAAGAGCAGCTGTTTTCCCAGTAGGGCCGACTGGTCTGGCAATGTTTTTTTTTTCCCTCTGTGTTAGTGAAAAACCCTGTTCTGGCTTCAAATAGTTAATATTTAACCCTTGAACAGAAAACACTGGCTGAGTGTGTTTTTACATTGTCATAATTAAAGTAGTGGGTTGATACAAGATATTTGTCCTGATGGCACTATATTGTTCTGCTATATAACCTAAACCTAGAACTTTGTGGCCATTCACTTTATTTAGTAATTGACAGTGGTTATGGATACGGAAACTGTATCCCAATATGAAATGTCTATTGGTACGGAAGAGCTGACAATCCGATAAAACCTTTTCAGATCAGCTCCAAGCCAGCTGCTGTTGTGGCTTAGGTAGATAGTATGTTGGGCCTGTGATCAGAAGGTTACTGGTTCGCGTCCTGCTCTCGGCACCTTGTCCAAACCGTTTTACTTCATGAGATGAAATTTAGACTTAAAATTAAGAGGTTAGCCTTAGGATTTGGGAGTGGGTAAGGTTAAAAAAGTAGTAAATTGATATTAATTAAAATCTTGAAACAAATAAATGCCTCAGATTTCTGTACCTGTAGCCTGCTGCTTTTAAGATACACATTAATAGAACATACTGGCCAATCAGATTCGAGCCGTATCTATAACAAGAGTTCTATGGGTATGGTTCCGTATCCATACCCACTGCCTTAGTAATTTAGGACCTATAATAATCCAATAACTAATAATAATCAGATCATGGTAATCAGATTTAACATGTTTACATGCACTTAATAAATGAGTTATATGACAATAAACTATGGGTCAGATTTATTAACATGCTGGACCATCGCAAAACCCTGTTTTGGTGTTAAAAAAACTAGTGTTGAGATTTACTAAAAGACGCAGGGCAAAATTAGCAGTGGAAAGGCATGGACTATGTTAATTTTGAACCTAGCCTCATTGCATATGTATTTGTGGGAGTTGTCATGTCAACTCGCAAATTTGAGGGAGAGAGTATTTAAATGACTGGTGCAAGGTGATTTACTAAGGTTTGCAGTTGTCAATCTCCTGGCAAATGCGCCGGGATTTAACGTCCAAAAAAAGCTTGTCTTAATTCAGCTGCGCCTGATGACAGCAATCGCTGGTGCCGAGACACCGGCGACAACCACATATATTTATGTGTACATATGTATATTCACTGCTCTTTTTTCTTATCTGCTAAATTATTGCTCTGAGTGTTGCTATCCCTGTGCTGTTTCAATCCTGGAATTCCCCCACTGTGGGACTAATAAAGGCTTATCTTATCTTATCTTATCTTAAACTCGCACAATACTCACACCATACTTCCCTTTCACTCTTGCTGCTACCCTTCTGTCACAAATCACCCCTGGCACTCATGATAACAAAAGAAAAAAATCCTTTTCAAATCGATATCATTGTATCTTGGATGGTTGACCTCTTACTATCGTTTTGGAGTCAAAAGGTCAAAGGTTAACATTAGTGTTCCCTGTGCCAGGGGTCTGCAACCTTTGCCAACCAAAGAGCCATTTTGCCCATCTTCGACTAAAATAGAAGTGGCTGAGGGCTGCAACAGCAATTTGACCTTTAAAATCAAGATTATACTGCTTATAAATGACATGTTTCAGGACCCAGGAGACAGACACTGACACGAGCAGATAGTGACAATAATCTTTATTTTATAGTGAGTGAGTGTAATGCGAGTGTGAGTGCAAGGATATCGTTCTGGTCACTGGAGCTGAGCGACCTGGACGGAGACCCGGCAACCCTGGAACAGATAAGCAGAGACAAATTACTAATGCTCCACACTAGCAAAGAGCTGCAGATAACAAGGCTTACTTGAGAGCAGCACTGGCTTCGCTCTGCTGAGTTCCAGCGGCCGGGCAGCGTGGAGGTGAAGGCGTCCGTGACCGTGCTGGGATTACTCCCCGTGGCTGTGACAATGACAGTCCTGACGATGACACCGGCTGTGACAATGACAGCCCTGACGATGACACCGGCTGTGACTCCACAGACCGGGATGACGATGATCCTGACGATGACGCCGGCTGTGACTCCACAGACCGGGATGACGATGACACAGATGATGATGCAGACAAAGACGAGGTTAGTGACTCCACACACAGTGGCAATGACGACACAGCTGATGCTGATGACAGTGATTCCACCGATAACGTTGGCCAATACTCCTGTAATTGATACAATAATAGTTCTGGCAATTGAGGAGCAAGACGTACCGGTAGGCGTGGTGGTAGCGAGCCGCTACGAAGACGTGATGGCGTTACCCCGTCAGCTGGGGACGCAGGTCCGCCGCCAAGGTGGTCCACCTGTGCACAGGGGTAAAGGTTTGGCATTGAGTAGCAAATGGTGCGCTTACTTGCTTGACGCTGGGAAGAGTTCCTGGATGCAGCAAGTGAAGCTCTTGACGAGACAAACGAGGTTCCAGACGAGACAGACAAAGTTCCTGACGAGACAGACAAAGTTCTTGACGAGACAGACAAAGTTCCAGACGAGACAAGAGATATTCTTGACGAGACCAGAGAGCGGAGTGCAGGTTCATTCTCCGATGAGGAAGACAGACGACTCCGTGCCGGGCTGTCAGCGACACTGGCTTTTAACAGCCATTGATTCACACCTGTTGGTCTGTGCGCAGCTGGGGCTAATGACACTAATGACGGCCCAGAGGCCGCCATGACAGTACTCCCCCCTCTAGCAGTGCCTCCAGGCATCTGCCCAATCCTACCTGGATTCGCCCGATGAAAATCACGAATCAGCTGTTTATCCAAGATCAACGCTGGGCAAATCCAAGAGCGATCCTCCGGTCCAAAGCCCTCCCAGTCCACCAAATACTGAAGACCATGACCCCGCCTGCGGACATCAAGGACAGCAGTCACCCCCCAGGCCGGATGGCCATCGATCATCCTCGGGGGTGCGGGAACTGCTGGAGCAGGACACAGGGGGTCCAAGACGTATGGTTTGACCTGGGAGACATGAAAAATGGGGCAGATACGCATCGAAGAGGGGAGAGACAAGCGCACAGACACAGGGTTAATAATACGATTAATAGTGTAAGGGCCAATGAAGCGCTTCGTGAGCTTCCATTCCTCGGCCGGTACACAAATATTCCGGGTTGACAACCAGACCTTCTGACCCACCTTAAAGTCCGGGGCGGGTCTCCTATGCCGGTTGGCCACCTGGATATTACATTGGGTAGTCCTCCTGGTGGCGCACTGAGCGCAGGCCCGGATGTGATTAACAATGTCCTTCCGTAACCCTGGCCACCAGAAGGTCCTTTGAAGGAGATCCACGGTCCGACCTACTCCAGGATGACAGGCCCATTTGGAAGCGTGACCCCACTCAATCACCTTGCCCCGGATAGCGCGTGGAACAAACAAGCGGCCCGGGGGCCCCCCCCCCCGGGGTCCGGCTCTGTCTTCTGAGCCTGGCGAACCGTCTTGCAGATTCCCCAGGACAGGGCACCCACGACGCAGGAAGGCGGCAGGATAGGGGTCTCCTGGTCCTCAGAGGATGGAATGTCAAACTGCCGAGAGAAACCATCCGGCTTACCGTTCTTACTTCCCGGCCGATACATGATAGAAAAGTTAAAACGGCCGAAGAAGAGGGACCAGCGAGCCTGGCGTGCATTCAGGTGCTTCGCCGTCCTGAGGTACTCCAGGTTACGATGATCCGTCCAAACCACGAACGGCTGAGCAGCCTCCTCCAGCCAATGTCTCCATTCCTCCAAGGCGAGTTTTACTGCCAGTAACTCCCTGTCTCCGATGCAGTAATTCCTCTCTGCAGAAGTGAGACGGTGAGAGAAATAAGCACAAGGGCGAATCTTACCGTCCTCGGGAGACCGTTGGGAGAGTACCGCTCCAACTCCTGAATCAGAAGCGTCCACCTCCACCAAGCACTGCAGCTTAGGATCCATCTGAGTAAGGACTCGGGCCGAGGCGAACTCCCTCTTAAGTCTTTCAAATGCTTCAGCTGCCTCCTTACTCCAACAAAACGGGATCTTAGGGGAGGTAAGAGCAGACAGGGGACGAGCAATATTGCCAAAATTAGGCACGAACCTCCTATAGAAATTAGCAAACCCCAGGAACCCCTGAAGCTGCTTTCTGGAGGTGGGTGCAGGCCAATCCACAACTGCCTTGACCTTGGCCGGGTCAGGGAGCACCTGGTTCCGAGCTAAAATAAACCCAAGGAAGGAGGTTTGATCAGTGTGGAACTCACATTTTCCAGCCTTCACGAACAGTTGATTCTCCAGGAGGCGTTGCAGTACCCTGCGCACATGCACTCGATGCTCCTCTAGTGTGCGGGAGAAAATGAGAATATCATCGAGACAAACAAAAACAAACGAGTTCAGGAAATCCCGTAGTACATCATTTATCAGACGTTGGAACACGGCTGGAGCGTTAGTTAACCCAAACGGCATTACCAGGTACTCAAAATGTCCGCTGGGGGTCCGAAAAGCCGTCTTCCACTCATCTCCTTCCCTTATGCGCACAAGATGATAGGCATTCCTAAGGTCCAATTTAGTAAACCAGGACGCCCCC
This sequence comes from Pholidichthys leucotaenia, assembly GCA_020510985.1. Lineage (NCBI taxonomy): Eukaryota > Metazoa > Chordata > Actinopteri > Cichliformes > Pholidichthyidae > Pholidichthys > Pholidichthys leucotaenia. Next base: position 191,076,177 of record CM035841.1, read on the forward strand.
TGGAGGGAGTCAAAAGCAGTGTTCAAAGGCAGGGTATAATTGTCTTTCACAGTTATTTCATTCAATCCCCGAAAATCGATGCAGGGGCGTAGAGAACCGTCTTTCTTTTCAACAAAAAAAAAATCCAGCACCTACTGCCGAAGACGATGGGCGGATGATACCAGAAGCCAAGGACTCCTTAATATATGTGTCCATAGCCTCGCGCTCTGGGGCTGACAGGCTGTACAGGCGGCTAGCAGGTAGAGGGGCCCCAGCCTTAAGGTTGATCGCGCAGTCATAAGGGCGATGAGGGGGTAAGGACAATGCCCGAGACTTGCAAAAAACTAGCCCCAAATCGTGATAGACCTCTGGCACCTTGGACAAGTCCGGTGGCGATGAATCAGGCAGAGGCACCTTGACGGATGGGGCGCATGCCGCCGATTGAAGGCAGGCACTGAGGCAGAACGTACTCCATGCCGTTATTCTCCCAGCTTGCCAATCAATAGTGGGGTTATGTAGGCGCAGCCAGGGGTACCCCAGAATAACGGGCGAAGAAGAAACAGGCAGAACAAAAAACTGAATCTCCTCCCTGTGATTTCCTGATACAATAACTGACACAGGAACCGTCTGATGAGCAATAGTAGTCAACGACGCTTTAGACAAGGTGATCAGTTTGACAGGGGGATCTAGAGTCTGACAGCTAAGACCCATCCGGGTTGCCAGGTCTCTAGAAATAAAATTTTGCTCAGCTCCAGAATCTACTAACGCCAATGTGGAGTGTTCTGTATGTAAATGGATGAGCCTAAGAGGTAATCGACAACAAGTAAGGGGCTCTTTAGAGTTATTGCCCGTGAATCCCCCTACTCTGATCCACGGGCCCTCCCTTTTTAACTTATTGGGACATTCAAAAACCCTATGTGACTCTTTCCCACAGTAGAAACAAAGGCCCTGATCCCTGCGGCGTTGTTTCTCTGCTGCTGACACTTTAGACCGACCACTGATTATAGCTTGCTGAACCGGAAGTTCCTCTGACGCAGATAGAGCGAGAGGAGGAGAGCTGGGGAGGCGAGGGTGGGGTTTAACCGAACGGGAAGTAGAACGCCGTTCAGCCGCCCGCTCCCTTAATCTGCTATCAAGACTAACCGCTAGGGCAATCAAATCCCGTAAATTATCCGGTTTGTCCCGTGTCGCTAACTCATCCTTCAACTCATCATTAAGACTACGTAGAAAGATACCGCATAATGATGGCTCCCCCCACCCAATCTCTGCAGCCAGGACCCGGAAGTCAATGGCGTAATCAGCAGCTGATCTCTTTCCCTGTTGTAAGCTCAGCAATCGTTCTGTCAACACCTCACCTCTATCCGTATGATCAAATACAGACAAAAATTCATTCACAAATTCCTGGTAAGTGAGCAGGGAATAGCTTGGTTTCGCCATAATGGAATACGCCCAGTCCAAAGCTCTTCCTGCTAACAAATTAATAATGTAGCCAATCCGGCTAGAATCAAGAGTAAAGTCCCCCGGAACACGAAGAAAAACTGACTCACACTGTAATATGAATCCACGAGCTTCCCCGAGTTTTCCGCTGAACCGGGCAGGGGTGGGAATAGGGATGAGGCGAGAAGATGAGGAGATGTTAGCTTGACCAGATGCTAAGCCCACAGAGGCAGAACTGTCTACGGTGGGGGGAAACGTCTGGTGTCCCTCCAGACGATCCAGCCGACCATTTATTGCAGTTAACTGATTTAAGACTACTGTCTGTTGGTGTGCAAATAAATCTACCCGGGCGCTAAGAGTGTTGATTTGGCGCGACAGTGAACTGTCCGCTGGGTCTTCGTGACGGAGTTGTACTGACATGTTTCAGGACCCAGGAGACAGACACTGACACGAGCAGATAGTGACAATAATCTTTATTTTATAGTGAGTGAGTGTAATGCGAGTGTGAGTGCAAGGATATCGTTCTGGTCACTGGAGCTGAGCGACCTGGACGGAGACCCGGCAACCCTGGAACAGATAAGCAGAGACAAATTACTAATGCTCCACACTAGCAAAGAGCTGCAGATAACAAGGCTTACTTGAGAGCAGTACTGGCTTCGCTCTGCTGAGTTCCAGCGGCCGGGCAGCGTGGAGGTGAAGGCGTCCGTGACCGTGCTGGGATTACTCCCCGTGGCTGTGACAATGACAGTCCTGACGATGACACCGGCTGTGACAATGACAGCCCTGACGATGATGCCGGCTGTGACAATGACAGCCCTGACGATGACACCGGCTGTGACAATGACAGCCCTGACGATGACACCGGCTGTGACAATGACAGCCCTGACGATGACACCGGCTGTGACTCCACAGACCGGGATGACGATGATCCTGACGATGACGCCGGCTGTGACTCCACAGACCGGGATGACGATGACACAGATGATGATGCAGACAAAGACGAGGTTAGTGACTCCACACACAGTGGCAATGACGACACAGCTGATGCTGATGACAGTGATTCCACCGATAACGTTGGCCAATACTCCTGTAATTGATACAATAATAGTTCTGGCAATTGAGGAGCAAGACGTACCGGTAGGTGTGGTGGTAGCGAGCCGCTACGAAGACGTGATGGCGTTACCCCGTCAGCTGGGGACGCAGGTCCGCCGCCAAGGTGGTCCACCTGTGCACAGGGGTAAAGGTTTGGCGTTGAGTAGCAAATGGTGCGCTTACTTGCTTGACGCTGGGAAGAGTTCCTGGATGCAGCAAGTGAAGCTCTTGACGAGACAAACGAGGTTCCAGACGAGACAAACGAGGTTCCAGACGAGACAGACAAAGTTCCTGACGAGACAGACAAAGTTCTTGACGAGACAGACAAAGTTCCAGACGAGACAAGAGATATTCTTGACGAGACCAGAGAGCGGAGTGCAGGTTCATTCTCCGATGAGGAAGACAGACGACTCCGTGCCGGGCTGTCAGCGACACTGGCTTTTAACAGCCGTTGATTCACACCTGTTGGTCTGTGCGCAACTGGGGCTAATGACACTAATGACGGCCCAGAGGCCGCCATGACAATAAAGTTTTTTTATATATATACATAGCTCTGAATATTATGTAGCATTAATGAATTCATACTACAACAGTGGAAAAAAAACTGTTAAGCTTTGTATTTAGCTTCATTTGTGAAATAAAACTATTAGAAATATATTACAAATGGTTTTGTGCTGAAAAATAAATTTCTGAATATCTGACCATAATTTTTTGTATAGTTTTTTAAAATTATCAGCACATTCATAAATTCTTTAAATCTGAAAAATATCATCCATCTTCTACTTTCAACAGTGATCACACGACTTTATTTTCTGGTATCATCACTCTATATATACAGTAATTCAAGAAATCTCTGTGTGCCTGTCTGTCTGTGTGTCTGTCACAATCATAGGACTTTGTGATGCCATGGTAACCACGTCAAAGATCAAAGGCAGGCATCATTCACAATCATAGGACTCAATATGATGTCATCAAAGATCAAAGGCAGGCATCACTCATGATCATAGGACTCGCTATGATATTATCAAAGATCAAAGGCAGGCATCACTCATGATCACAGGTCTCGCTGTGACATCATCAAAGATCATAGGACTTGCCATGACATCATCAAAGATAAAAGGCAGGCATCACTGAATGAGTGGTGATGTCAAAACTCAAAGGCATGTTTCACCAGGATTACTGTTGCCATGGTAATCATGTCAAAGATCAAATGCAGGAATGCAGAAATGCTTGCTTACACTTGCTTTCTACGGGCATGCAGAAATACTTCCTTATACTTGGTTTCTACGGGCATGCACAGGTATGCACTAGTATAAACGATTTGCCATCAGTATGTGACACAGTCATCTACACACATGGGAAGGATGCCAAACAAGTGGCTGACAAGTTAATGATAGTAATAGTCATTGTCATTCTACTCATGTCTGAGCATTCATGACCTCAGTGATAAAGTTTCTCCAGTAATGTCGGTTTTGGGTCATGTTGTAATAGGTGTAGATAGACTTCTTGGAGAGTGGTACAATTCCATGTCTCCACCATAGTTTCTGTCTCCCTCTGCTCCTTTTCCCTTCAACTATACCGAACATAATTAGTTTCTCCAGATTTTCTCCTTCCCGTCTGGCAATGTGTCCAAAATATTGCAATTTTTGTTTTGAGATTGCTTTGAAGAGATTGATCCCTCCACCAATTTCATGAAGGACATTCTCATTGGTTCTTTTGGCTGTCGAAGGACTGCAAAGAAGCTTTCTCCAACACCACATTTCAAATACTTCAATCCTCTTTCGAGGACAGACAACCGTGTCGCACTCCTTTTTCAACATCGAACAATTAAAAAAAAAGTGTCAAAATGGCTTAATCAATCATGCCTCACTCTGAACGTAGGGAAAACAGCTACCATGTATTTTACCAGCAAACAAAATCATACACACTATCCGAGTATAACTGTAAATGGAGCAAATATAGACAATGTAACAGAGTTTAAGTATTTGGGCATCACATTAGATCCCATGCTCAGCTTTAAAAAACACATAAAACGGATGAGCTGCACTCTGAAATATAACCTTGCAAACTTTCGATGCATCAGAAACTCACTTACTCTCAAAGGATCAAAAACCTTTCTGAATGCCATGATTTTGACACATTTCTCCTATTGCATCTCATGCTGGTCACAAGCCAATAGTACGACTCTGAAACCTTTGGAATCCCTGTATAACCTTTGTATTATGTTAAGGGTCAATTTTGTGGCGGCATGAAATAATAAGCGGCGAACTGAGAGTTTTTGAGGGTGTTTATTAATCATACCGCCATCACAAGAACTCACTCCGGCGCCATGCATGCGCGCCAGAGCGAGCCCGGAGGCTCTCCAGCAGATAAGCAATGTGTGCAGTCAGATGAGCAGTGAGAGAGAGAGGGAGTTACAGAGCAATGCAGTTTTTATACCCAGTTACAGACAATACATGAAAGGCATGGGACATTTGCATCACAGTGAGAGCAGGAAGCATGAACGTTTGCATTTGAGTCATACATATCAACAGCGGAACTGGCAGGAAGAAGCTAGACAAAGAGCGGCTGCCTATTGATATCAATACACACATCCCATTGTTCTGCTAATTGCCCCAGCTGAGCGCTCTGCTTGTCCGTGGCTGTTGTGGGGATTACCCATACACTCCCCCCCAGAGGGCTCAGTGGGAAGCTGAGGCCTCGATAGTCCGGCTTTGGGAGAGAGCTGCGGGGGAAGCTCGCTGCAGGCGGCGGTGGAGGGAGGGGGGTGGGGGTAGCAAGTGCCGGCCCGGGACGGCGAAATTGTCTGGGCCGTGCAAAAATTGCCTGTGGATCTGCGATGTTGAGGGGCTGTCCCGTTGAACGTGCGGAGGTCCACAGCAGCTGTAAGAAGAAAAATTTGTCTCTGACTCCTCTCGCGGCCATGAAGAAAAAAAGGAGCTGCAGCTGTGAGGGACTTGGCGTGTTGACTTTAGGTGCGTGCGCAGCCCTAAAGTCCTCGGGGAAAGCTGACGACTGAATTCCCTTGTGCGCCGTGGCTGAGACCATTAGAAAATCCTGTGAGCGAGCTGCGTGTGTGCTTCAGGTGTGTGAGCAGCCCTGAAGGTTCTGTGTGCAGCGGCGAAGGACGATGGCAGTCTGTGTGGAGCCGGTATTGTCCCGTGCATGGTGCGCTGTCCTTGGAACCCCCTGGTGTGCGTGCGGGGTTCGGTGCATGGCAGGACCGCTGTAGAGGCGAGTCAGGGTCAGGGAGCTTGCTGGAGATCAGCGCAGTTGGCGCCGATGGTCCTCCCTGTCTTGGCTGTTGCTGTAGTTAGTGCCGGGTCATGGTGCGTTCAGGTCCACGCGCTGCGTTCTCCGTCGGCCCTGGAGGTCACCGTCGTGGAGAGAGGACGAGGTGCGTGCGCTCTCGTGTGGAGGAGCTGTGAGAGCGGCCGGTCCCAGCGTGGATGTGCAGATCTCAGGCGTGCAGATCTCACCATGAAGCTTTTTGCAGCTTTCCCGGTCGTGGGTGATCTCCGGAGAGTTTCGCCTGGTGGTGGCTCTGCGTCGAGGTCTCCCTGTAGCAGAAGGGAGGGCAGATCATTTGCATCAGGCTGCTGCGTTCGCTTGTCGTCGGAGAGTCACCGCCGGGGCTGCGTCGTTCATTGTCAGCGTGTTCTTTCTCGGGGTCACCAATGTGGCGACATGAAATAATAAGGCTGCGAACTGAGAGTTTTTGAGCGAGTTTATTAATCATACCGCCATCACAGACTCATTCCGGCGCCGTGCATGCGCGCCAGAGCGAGCCCGGAGGCTCTCCAGCAGATAGGCAATGAGTACAGTCAGATGAGCAGTGACAGAGAGAGGGAGTTACAGAGCAATGCAGTTTTTATACCCAGTTACAGACAATACATGAAAGGCATGGGACATTTGCATCACAGTGAGAGCAGGAAGCATGAACGTTTGCATTTGAGTCATACATATCAACAGCGGAACTGGCAGGAAGAAGCTAGACAAAGAGCGGCTGCCTATTGATATCAATACACACATCTCATTGTTCTGCTGATTGCCCCAGCTGAGCGCTCTGCTTGTCCGTGGCTGTTGTGGGGGTTATCCATAAATTTGACCCATTTCGGTTTTTGTGTTGACCAAAGTATGGGTTATCCTTTCTTTTTCTTCATGAAATTTTGTGACTTTTCCTCATCTAGGGTCATGAACTGGTGTGTAAAATCTGGACACTTTGATGTGTAGTGGAATGTATGTGCAGAGTTTGTATACAAAGATGATGTTGCGGGTCATTTTGACCCGGACACTTTTATGTGGGTAAGTAGCTGTACAGATCCAAAATAAACATGCCTCTTTGATGTACTTTATTTTGACTGCCCAGTTAAATGTATTTTGACTGCCAGAGACCCAGGTGTGTGTCGAGGACGGACTTTCTCTCCCTTGTCCTTGTCACTTTTCTCATGCCATCTCTTTGACAAACACCAAAAATGAGCTCCAGAAGATTTACAGCTGAAGAAGCTTCATCACATATTTTGAACTGGGATAGTGACGCAGAGGAAGAGATTTCAGAGACTGAGAACAATGTAATTGATGATCCAGATTGTCAATTTTCCGACGATGAGGAGGATTCAGAGGACGAGCCTGCCGTTGTGTCTCCATCGGGTGAAAGCCAAGGAATGCAGCAATCATCATCCACAGAGGTGACATGGGCATCTAAAGATGGTAATATAAAATGGTCAACATCACCACACCAAAGCCGAGGTAGACTGTCATCTTCCAATGTCATCAAAATGACTCCCGGTCCTACAAGATTTGCTGTCACACGAGTTGATGATATTCAATCAGCATTTCAGTTCTTCATATCCCCACCAATAGAGAAGATTATGCTGGAAATGACCAACTTGAAGGGGAGGCGTGTATTTCAGGAGAAATGGAAGCCACTGGATCAGACTGACTTGCATGCTTCTACCTTTGTTGTACAATCCTGGTCCCCATGTTACTGTAGATGAGCGCCTTGTACCATTCAGGGGGCACTGTCCTTTCAGACAGTACATGCCCAACAAGCCTGCCAAGTATGGCATCAAAATGTGGGTAGCCTGTGATGCAAAATCTAGCTATGCATGGAATATGCAAGTGTATACTGGAAAGCTACCTGGAGGAGCATCTGAGAAGAATCAGGGGATGCGTGTGGTGCTGGAGATGAGTGAAGGGTTGCAAGGTCATAACATCACATGTGACAACTTCTTTACATCCTACCGCCTTGGAGATGAACTTCAGAAGAGAAAGCTGACTATGTTGGGAACAGTCAGAAGAAATAAGCCAGAACTTCCCAGTGAAATTCTGAAGATGCAGGGCAGACATCTGCATTCCTCAATATTTGTTTTCACTGAGAAAGCAGCAGTTGTTTCATACTGCCCAAAGAGAAACAAGAATGTTCTTGTAATGAGCACAATGCACACAGATGCATCTCTGAGCACAAGAGAAGACATGAAGCCACAAATGATCCTGGACTACAATCTGGACAAAGTCACAGCAACATACAGCTGCCAGCGCAAGACTGCCCGTTGACCCTTGGTGATTTTCTACAACTTTGTCGATGTGTCTGCTTACAATGCCTATGTCCTGTGGACCGAAATCAACCAGCAATGGAATGCCGGCAAATTGTACCGACGTCGGCTTTTCCTGGAAGAACTCGGCAAAGCACTTGTCACTCCCAAGATCCAGAGGCGAGCCAGGCCAGCTCGATCCCCAGCAGCTGCAGCTGTCATTGAAAAGGTCAAGGTCAGGTCATCCAACCAATCTGCAATGGATCCAGTGGACACAGGTGTAAAGAAACGGAAAAGATGCCAGGTCTGTCCCTCCCGAGAGGACAGTAAAACAAGTACCTCTTGTGTGAAATGCAAGAATTACATCTGCAGAAAGCACACAGTTACATTCTGTCCATCATGTGGAGAGCATTGAAAATGTTGAACATTGAAAATGTGAGAAAAAGGGGCAAGTTAAATGAAAAGAAAAATGCAGAGGGAAAAACTTGAACAAAATAGTTCCTAAATATAGTGTTGAAATTAAAAATGTATTGTTATGTCTCTTTTATAAATGTTTATATAATCTAAAATAAAGTTGTTATTGGTTTAACCTGTTTTTTGACTGTTTTGAGTCGATTTACACAGTACGGTTCAAAATGACCCACAACATAATCAATGTAATTTTTTTTCAACATAATACAAGGGATAAACAATCCGTCAAAACTCTGGATAAGAAGATACAACAGTATCACCATTGTGGTGTACTTGCCAAACACAAGATGTTAAGCTTTGAAAATATGATCATGTATGTAAATATACAGTTGGTCTTTAAAATTATTCATGGTTCTGCACCCCTGCCCCTTAAGACTTTTGTGTACTTAACTTCTGAACAACATACCAGAGTAACAAGGACTTCTTCTCGGTGGCATTGTTGCATTCCCTTACGTAAAACTGCTTTTGGACAATCAGCCTTCTCATGCAAAGCTATAACGGAATGGAACAAGCTCCCCACTGCTTTTGAAGACCAGAACAAATTACAGACTTTTCCACAGAGATTAAAAAATGGATTTTATGTAATCAAGCCTGCCAGCATTGACTCTCTTCCTTAAATGGGATTTGAAATTGGACTTTTAAATTGCTTTTATGTGTCCTGTTCTCTTATCTTTTTACCTTTTAAACTTACTCCTTGCTTGTTTCAGGGACAACAGATTCTGAAATCTGACTTGAATTGCTTTCTATATGTGCTGTTTTTAGTTTAAAATCTTACCGACTGCCTCAGGGACTACAGATGGAAATTAGTGAGAACGCTATGATCTGGTACAGAGCATCTTTACCCTGTTTTTTTTTTTTTTTTCTGTACATGGTCCCTGACAAATAAACCACTAAACTAAACTAAACTAAACTAAACTAAAATATTACAAGTCCACAAAAACAGGAGAACAGTTAGGATGAGCATGGTCTGTATGTGGTCAGTAATCATGTAGAAGGAGATTTAACTTCCAGAATGTGCTTAGAGAGAACATACGGTTGTGCTCATAAGTTTACATACCCTGGCGGAATTTGAGATTTTTTTGGCCATTTTTGAGAGAATATGAATGAAAATACAAAAACGTTTCTTTCAGTCATAGTTAGTGGTTGGGTGAAGCCATTTATTATCAAACAATTGTGTTTGCTCTTTTTAAACCACTAGTGCATACCTGTGCATGCCCGTAGAAACCAAGTATAAGCAAGTATTTCTGCATGCCTGTAGAAAGCAGGTGCAAGAAAGGGTGTAAGCAAGCACGTCAGCACTCGTTCAGTGATGCCTGCCTTTGATCTTTGATGGTGTCATAGTGAGTCCTATGATCTTTGATGATGTCATAGCGAGTTCTATGATCGTGAGTGATGACTGCCTTTGATCTTTGATGATGTCATAGTGAGACCTATGATCTTTGATGATGGCATAACGAGTCCTATAATGCCTGCATTTGATCTTTGATGATGTCATAGCGAGTCCTATGATTGTGAGTGATGCCTGCCTTTGATCTTTGATGATGTCATAGTGAGTCCTATGAGAGTGAGTGACGCCTGCCTTTCATCTTTGATGTCCTATGATCGTGAGTGATGCCTGCCTTTGATCACACAGACACACACAGATTTTCTTGAATCACTTTATACTATGGTGTCTATATGACGTCATAAAGACGTCATGTAGAGATCATAGGCACGTCATAGGTGATCCTATGATCTTTTAGCGAGTCCTATGGTCGTGCTATATCACAGTTTATTTAGGGTACACAGGGGTGGTGGAGAAGTTCAGTTTTGTTGGGTTCCTGCACACGAAGGGTTGAAAGGGAATGACTGTGCAGACAAATTAGCAAAAAGTGCACTTGGGAAAGAAATAACTATACCATTGTCTCTTGGAAAAGGTGAAGGGAAAGCAGTAATGGAGAAAAAAGGAATTGAGCTATACCAAAAAAAGATGGGATGAAGATCATAAAGGTAGATCGTATTACAAAATACAAAAATCTATTGCGATAAAGAATTATAAAAAAAAAACAAACAGGAGGGAAGACATCATTATGGCAAGACTCAGACTGGATCATACAGGTTTAAATGGCACTTTATTCACCATGGGGAAAAGCGAAAGTGACAAATGTAGAGAATGTGGAGTAAAAGAAAATGTCGAGCACATCTTATTACACTGTGACAAGTATGGAAATGAAAGAGAGAGATTGAAAAATTAAGTTCGAGAGGCCGGTAGGGAATGGGATTTAACTGGCATTCTGAGAACAGATGGAGAGGCACTTAGAATCACAAGAAGGGCTCTTTTCTCTTTTTTAAATAACACAGGATTAAGTCATAGAATTTAGGGGTCGGGCTCAAATGACATAATGTTACACACTCTTGTACAGTAGGTGGCAGTATGCACCTTTCAGTTGTTTGCTATCCGCCAGCAGCCGAGAGAAGAAGAAGATATAGAGTGGAGGAGATATAGAGTGATACGATAGAGTGATGACCTGAAGAATATAGAGTGGGACCAGATAGTGTGTTACATGGAAATCTCACTGTTTGAAGAAGAAGAAGAAGAAGAAGAAGAAGAAGAAGAAGAAGAAGAAGAAGAAGAATGTTCCGAACTCCTTATAAGAACTCCGCCCATCCATCCATCTTCTTCCGCTTAATCCTTTTTGGGTCATGGGGGGGCTGGAGCCTATCCCAGCACTCCTTATAGAGTAATGACCAGATAGCATGCTATCGACATCATGCAGACATGGAAATCTCACTGTTTGAAGAAGAAGATTGTTCAGAACTCCTTATATTAACTCCATATACAAAGATATAGAGTGAAGAAGACGAAGAAGAGGTTGGCAACTGAGAAGAATTCTGACTTTTGATACATAGAGTCATGTTTACTGAGTGAAGTACGTGGCGGTAAGGACTACAACTCCTGACCAGATAGAGTGATGATACAGAGTGAAGTACGTGGCGGTAATGCACCTGTAAGCTGGTTGCCAACCGCCAATCAAATCGAAAAGAAGAAGAAGACCGACAGACAGACACTCACACAGACAGAGATTTCTTGAATTATATATTAGATTATTTGTTCATTTGACAGGGACAGTGCAATAAACATAGACAATTAATTAATGACAATCAATCTGATGTATTGCACAAAGAGTGTATAGCTATTAGCTAATTTGCAACTCTTGTCCCTGGATGGGCTTTAGAAATATAGAGTGATTATGAAGGACAGGCATATAGACCTGACAGGTGAGAGCTGATAGCGTGAGAAGTGATGATATAGTTTTGGATAGAGTGAAGTACGTGTGAAGAAGAGCTCCTGGTGATAGAGTGATGACCTGAAGAATATAGAGTGGGACCAGATAGAGTGTTATAGACATCATGTAGACGTGGAAATCTCACTGTTTGAAGAAGAAGAAGAAGAAGAAGAAGAAGAAGAAGAAGAAGAAGAAGAATGTTCAGAACTCCTTATAAGAACTCCTTATAGAGTGATGACCAGATAGAGTGTTATAGACATCATGTAGACATGGAACTCTCACTGTTTGAAGAAGAAGACTGTTCGGAGCTCCTTGTGGGAGCTCTTTGTACAAAGATATAGAGTGAAGAAAATGAAGAAGAGGTTGCCAACCAAGAATTCTGACTTTTGATACACAGAGTGATGTTTACTCAGTGAAGTATGTGGCGGTGAGGACTACAGCTCCTGACCAGATAGAGTGATGATATAGAGTGAAGTACGTGGTGGCAATGCACCTGTAAGCTGGTTGCCAACCGCCAATCAAATCTAAAAGAAGAAGAAAAAGAAGAAGTGATAATGACAACAGAAGCTGAAATCTAAAAAAAGAAGAATCTTAGCAATGATGATATGGGGTGAGGTGTGTGGCGGTGATGCACCTGTGGGCTGGTTGCCAGCCGCCGATCAAATCTAAAAGTAGAAGAAGAAGAAGACAACAAACTACTGAAATGAGTCTGATCAAAAGTTTACATACACTCTTTGTGCACTCTTTGTTCTTAATATCGTGTATTGCCGCCTTTAACATCACTGACAGCTTGAAGTCTTTGTGGTAGTTGTGGATGAGGCACTTTATTTTCTCAGATGGTAAAGCTGCCCATTCTTCTTGGCAAAAAGCCTCCAGTTCCTGTAAATTCTTGGGCTGTCTTTCATAAACTGCACTTTTGAGATCTCCCCAAAGTGGCTCAATGATATTGAGGTCAGGAGACTGAGATGGCCACTCCAGAACCTTCACTTTTTTCTGCTGTAGCCAATGACAGGTTGACTTGGCCTTGTGTTTTGGACCATTGTCATGTTGGAATGTCCAAGTGCGTCCCATGCGCAGCTTCTAGGCTGATAAGTGCAAATTTTCTTCCAGCACTTTCTGATAATCTGCTGCATTCATCTTGCCATCAATTTTAACCAAGTTCCCTGTGCCTTTGTAACTCACATCCCCAAAACATCAGTGATCCACCTTAGTGTCTCACAGTAGGGTTGGTGTACTTTTCATCATAGGCCTTTTTGACTCCTCTCCAAATGCAGCGTTTACGGTTGTGGCCAAAAAGTTCAATTTTGCTTTCATCACTCCAAATAACTTTGTTCCAGAGGTTTTGAGGCTTGTCTCTGTGCTGTTTGGCGTATTGTAAGTGGGCTGCTTTGTGGCATTAGTGTAGTAATGGCTTTCTTCTGGTGACTTGACCATGCAGCCCATTTAAGTGCCTCCTTATTGTGCATCTTGAAACAGCCACACCACTTTTTTCAGAGTCCTGTATGCCAGCTGAAGTTATTTGAGGGTTTTTCTTTGCATCCCACAGTTTTTCTGGCAGTTGTGGCTGAAATTTTTGTTGGTCTACCTGACCGTGGCTTGGTTTCAACAAAATCCCTCATTTTCCACTTATTCATTAGAGTTTGAACACTGCTGATTGACATTCTCCATTTCTTGGATATCTTTTTATACCCTTTTCCCGTTTTATAAAGTTCAACTATGTTGTCCCCCAGGTCCTTTCATAATTCTTTTGCTTTCCCCATGGCTCGGTATCCAGCAGCGTCAGTGCAGCACTGGATGAAACATTCAGGAGTCTGTCAAGAGCCCAGAAACTCACTGTCTTTTTATACACACACACTAATTACAAGTAAACAGATCACAGGTGAGGATGGTTACCTTTAGTAGCCATTTAAACCTGTGTGTGTCAACTTGTGTGTATGTTATCAGTCCAAAACTTCCAGGGTATGTAAACTTTTGATCAGGGCCATTTGGGTAGTTTTTGTTGTCATTACGATTTAAAAAGAGCAAACACAATTGTTTGATAATAAATGGCTTCACCCAACCATTAACTATGAGTGAAAGAAAAGTTTTTGTATTATCATTTATATTCTCTGAAAAATGGCCAGAAAAATCACAAATTCCGTCAGGGTATGTAAACTTATGAGCACAACTCCACCAACACTTCTGTGTTAGATCCAGATTTTTACATGGATACAGACTATCTTGTACACCCTCACAGATTTCACCTCACATACTGCATACAAAATATTTACCCCATTGGGTTCCCTGCATATCTGAAAGAAATAAATAAAAATTAAAAAAAAATCCCTTTGAAAAGGTTAAGTAATTGAAGATGGAATGAATGAATGATATCAGCCTATGAACTATTGACAGAGCTCTCAACTTGATTTCTCCTGGTTTTGCTCTGCGTTTTTTTGAAATGTAATCTTCCTGTTCTGTGACATGTGGGACAACTTAGAAAAGTAACAGCAAAAGACTGTCAGGGGGAAGCGGGGGAAATGGCCTTGTTAAACTGAAAGTACAAGCCATGTGCATCTATCAGATTGATTACCCTGATAAAGCTTCATTGTCATTGCAGTTTAGTATTGCTTATATTTTACATTTAGTTTTTAAGTGCTTTGCTAAACATATGAGGAGCTTAGTTAGTAATGTAGACAGCTACTTTTAATTCTCTCAAAAATACGAGGGGGGAGGCTGAAAAGTTCATAGTGGTCAAATTTGACCAAATGTAGTTTATTTTTCAACAGACAGTGCATCCGGAAAGTATTCACAGTGCTTCACTTTTTCCACATTTTTTTATGTTACAGCCTTATTCCAAAATGGATTAAACTAATTTTTTCCCTCAAAATTCTACACACAATACCTCATAATGACAACGTGAAAAAGTTCTTTTTTTGAGAGTTTTGCAAATTTATTTTAAAAAAACCCCTAAGAAATCACATGTACATAAGTATTCAGAACCTTTGCCGTGAAGCTCAAAATTGAGCTCAGCTTAATTGGAGTCCACATGTGGTAAATTCAGTTGATTAGACATGATTTGGAAAGGCACACTCCTGTCTATATAAGGTCCCACAGTTGACAGTGCATGTCAGAGCACAAACCAAGCATGAAGTCAGAGGAATTGTCTGTAGACCTCTGAGACAGGATTGTCTCCAGGCACAAATCTGGGGAAGGGTACAGAAAATTTTTTGCTGCTTTGAAGGTCCCAATGAGCACAGTGGCCTCCATCATCCATAAATGGAAGAAGTTTGGAACCACCAGGACTCTTCCTAGAGCAGGCCGGCATGTACATGTACATGTGATTTCTTAGTTTTTTATTTTTAATAAATTTGCAAAAATCTCAAAAAAACTTTGTTCGTGTTGTCATTATGGGGGGTTATGTGTAGAATTTTGAGGGGAAAAAAAAGGAATTTAATCCATTTTGGAATAAGGTTGTGTAGCATTAATTCATGTGGCTCCAATCTATAAGTTACTCTTCATCTTAAAGAAATTGTTTCACCCCAAAAAAAGTATGGTCCAGAACTGTTTCCTCCATCTAAGGACCACGGTGAAAACACATTCCATGGTAAAAGGGCCAATAAGGATCTCATTTCGTGCCAAGAACAGATTTTCTTACGAGTCATAAATCCTGAAGCTTCCTCCCCTAACCAGACAGGTTTATGCTGAAGAGCACTCTGTGAGATACCCCAGAAATTTTGAACTGTATTCCATAAGTCACTAGGAATTATCCACAGCTCAACATTGCCCCCTTCTGTCAACTCAGAGACATGGATTTAATCAACCTTGGAACTTTGTTCTTTGTTCTTTTTTTTATTATTTTATCTGCTGAAATAATCCTTTCTCCTCAAGACTTTATTTTTCCAGGAAACACTGCTCAGAACACCGTTGAAGATGACTGAATTTGTGTTGGACAATAATGGGTTTGAAATGTTTCATTAATCATTGATTTTAAATGTGTGCATGTTTGAAAATTGCTTAAATGAGCCTTATTCCATGTTAGACCATTCCATGTTAATTATAGGAGGACAAGTTTATAAACGTGCATGCTCACTGAATATTAGTCTTGAATCACTGAAGTTAGCTTAGATTTCATATTAAGTATATAATGAATTTCATAGAAAATGTGTGTATGTCTTCTGCATATTGTACCAGTCATCTGACTGGTACGAGCCAATCATCAGGCCATCTCTGTTGGATGAGGCCCCTTTCATTCTGTTGGTCGGTTACAGACAAAGAACTGTTTTTTCATTGGACCATCGTTGGCTCCAGCTCGTGTCCAAGCATTGGTTTCGTCTTAGTTTTCAGGACGTTGCCATCTGTGATCGATGTCGATGGCGGATGTGGCTCTGACGGCCCAGCCTATGATTGAACTGTCGTGGGCAGAAGTCACATTTTATTGTGGGTGGGGGACATAGTTGGTTTTGTGTTTCTTGTCTTCGTTTGTGTTTATCATCATCCTGTTGTTTTCTGAGCCTCTCAAATGAGTCTGTGCCTTCCCAAGTTCTTCTTCTCCAGGCTGCTCTGTCGGTGGCAAGTTGTTCCCAAGATCTTTTGTCTATGTTGGCTTGCTTCAGGGAACATTTTAGCTGGTCCTTGTAGCGCAGTTTTGACCTACCATGTGGTCTTTTTCCTGTCTCAAGCTCCTCCTGGAGCATGATTCGTGGTAGTCTGGTGGGGTCCATCCGTACGACATGTCCTGTCCATCGAAGGCGGTGCTGCAAGATGGTAGCTTCCACACTAGGCAGCACAGCACACTTGAGAATCTCATTGTTTGAAAGTCGATCCTCCCAACGAATGCCAAGTATTTTTCTGAGCTTTCTCTGTTGGAAGGTCTCAAGGTGCTTGATATCGCGACGATACAAGGTCCAGCCTTGATTGGACCATAGCCCTTTCGAATCTTCCACAATAGCCGATAATTGGTTCTTCCTGATGCCAGTCATATTTTATGATCCGAGGAGTGCGCTCAGTTAAATAGAGGGAGAACCACCCTAGTAGTTCTGTTTTTGTTTTTCGTCTTTGTTCAGTGAAGTTCAGTTTGTTTGTTCAGTCTTCTGTAAGTCTTTTTCTGTTTTTTTTTTTTGTTTTTTTTTCCCTGGCATCTGAGGAGAGATCATCCTTTCCTGTTGAGCTCAAATCTGTGAAACTCCAAAACACCTTTTTTCCCTCTCCTCAGAAGCTGTGTTTATTCTACTGAGCTTTCGCTATTGATTTAACGTAACTCACTGTTAAAGTGGACTTATAGTGAATTTTGAACTTTTTCTAGAGACTGCTTCACCCACGTCCCACGATGTCAGAAGAACTAGGAACTCGTGGGTGGAACTGTCTAAATACATTTTTCCTTCAGCCTTTAGTTCTTATCGGCTGGTGGATATCCTAAATTTGTGGACCTGTTGCCCAGGAAAGACGTCACACCTGCCTCTGGGGCCAGCTGTTTCATTCTGCCACTGCCTCCATTCCCCGGACGCCCGCTGCTGAGTCTAGGCCATCACAGCTGTAACTGAAAAGGACTGCTGGCAGTCGCTTTTCCTGTTTGCCACCTGCTGGCATTCAAGATCACCGCTGGAATCTGAAGACACAGCTGTTTTGTAAGCCAGACTTCCACTTACTATTTGCTGGGATAAATGTGATGTCTAATTATAATTGAATATGACCAATTCTTCAGGTTAAAGTTAGTCCATAAGCTACGATAGGAGCTATAAGCTGAAGGAAAATTAATACTCCCTTTTCAATGTCAATTTCAAATTTCAATTGTTCAATAACCTCCGTTCTTTTTGTAGAGTAACTCAGAATTTTATTTTTCATATAATCAGCTTTCTTATATCATTTTTCTTCATAAAATTGCATCCAATTTTATGCATATTACATAATGCAATGGGAGACTATTACATAGTCTCCCATTGCATTACAGTTAAAATTCAAAATCTGGTTTCTCTTGGTTCCACAAAGGTTTAACTATGGACTTTATGCTCAGGAATCCATTAACAGTTAATATGATATTTGACACTTGTTGTTCATTTCACCTGCTTACAAATCATTTGAATGTAATGTCATTTAACCTGAATCTGATTATTAAAACTTGTTAACGGTAGAGAGAAGTTTCTGTTTGATTTCTTTTGTGCGTGTGCTTTTCTGGGTCACCGTAGAAGAACTCACGAATATTGAGACTGGTTAATAACAGGTTCAAGGATTAGTTATTAATAAATTGTCCAAGTTGGACTGGTGCCCCTTACGAGTGTTTTCCTCTCTAGCTTTGTGTGTTTGTGGCGACGGGGTAAACCAACCCCCACCCCACCCCACACACACACTTCTATCCATCCATCCATCCATCTTCTACCGCTTTTCCGGAGGTCCGGGTCGCGGAGGCAGCAGTTCAAGCAGAGAAGCCCAGACTTCCCTCTCCCCAGCCACCTGTTCCAGCTCTTCAGAGGGGATACCAAGGCGTTCCCAGACCAGCTGGGAGACATAGTCTCTCCACCGAGTCCTGGGTCTGCCCCGGGGTCTCCTCCCAGTGGGACGTGCCTGAAACACCTCAAGTGGGAGGCGTCCAGGAGGCATCCTAATCAGATGCCCATACCACCTCAACTGACTCCTTTCAATGTGGAGGAGCAGCGGTTCTACTCTGAGCCTCTCCCGGATAACTGAGCTCCTCACCCTATCTCTGAGGGTGAGTCCAGCAATCCTACGGAGAAAGCTCATTTCAGCCGCTTGTATCCGCGATCTTGTTCTTTCGGTCATTACCCAAAGCTCGTGACCATAGGTGAGAGTAGGAACATAGATTGACTGGTAAATCGACAGCTTTGCCTTAGAACTAAGCTCCCTCTTCACCACAACAGACCGGTACAACGTCCGCATCACTGCAGATGCTGCTCCAATCCATCTGTCGATCTCTCGCTCCATTTTCCCCTCACTCGTGAACAAGACCCCAAGATACTTAAACTCCTCCACTTGGGGCAGTAGCCTGTCCCCAACCCGGAGAGGACAATCCACCTTTTTCCGGCTGAGGACCATGGACTCGGACTTGGAGGTGCTGATTCTCATTCCAGCCGCTTCACACTCAGCGGCAAACCGTCCCAGCAAGAGCTGTAGGTCATTGCTGGATGAAGCCAACAGGACAACATCATCTGCAAACAACAGAGATGAGATCCTGTGGTCACCAAGCATGACACCCTCCATTCCCTGGCTGCGCCTAGAAATCCTGTCCATAAAAATTATGAACAGGATCGGTGACAAAGGGCAGCCCTGGCGGAGTCCAACTCTCACTGGGAATGACTCCGACCGAGAGTTGGCAATACGAACCAAACTCTCACAACGGTCGTACAGAGACCGAATAGCTCGTAACAACAAGCCCGATACCCCATACTCCCGAAGCACCCCCCACAAAAATCCACGAGGGACGCGGTCAAACGCCTTCTCCAAGTCCACAAAACACATGTAAACTGGTTGGGCAAACTCCCACGAACCCTCAAGAATTCTCAAGAGGGTAAAGAGCTGGTCCGATGTGCCACGGCCAGGACGAAAACCACATTGCTCCTCCTGAATCCGAGGTTCGACCAACGGCCGGACTCTCCTCTCCAGTACCTTGGCATAGACCTTCCCAGGGAGGCTGAGGAGTGTGATCCCTCTAAAGTTGGAGCACACCCTCCGGTCCCCTTTTTTGAAGACAGGAACCACCACCCCGGTTTGCCATGCCAAAGGCACTGCCCCCGACCTCCACGCAATGTTGCAGAGGCGTGTCAACCATGACAACCCAACAACATCCAGGGCCTTGAGGTACTCAGGGCGAATCTCGTCCACCCCCGGGGCCCGGCCACCAAGGAGATTTTTAACCACCTTGGCAACCTCAGCCCCTGTGATAGGCGAGTCATCCCCCTCGTCCCCAAACCCTGCTTCCTCTGTGGAAGGCGTATCAGTGGGATTGAGGAGATCCTTGAAGTATTCCTTCCACCGCCCAACGATATCCCCAGTTGAAGTCAACAGTGTCCCATCCGCACCATACACAGTGTGGACGGGGAGCTGCTTTCCCCTCCTGAGCCGCCGAACAGTTTGCCAGAATCTCTTTGAAGCCGACCGAAAGTCTTGTTCCATGGCCTCACCGAACTCCTCCCATACCCGGGTTTTTGCTTCAGCAACCACCCGAGCTGCACTCCGCTTGGCCTGCCGGTACACCTCAGCTGCTTCGGGAGTCCCACAAGCCAACCAAGCTTGATAGGACTCCTTCTTCAGCTTAATGGCCCCCCTCACCACTGGTGTCCACCACTTGGTTCGGGGGTTGCCACCACGAGATGCACCGACCACCTTGCGGCCGCAGCTCTGGGCCGCCGCTTCAACAACAGAGGTGGAGAACATGGCCCATTCAGACTCCATGTCTCCAGACTCCCTCGGAATGTGGTTGAAGTTCTTCCGGAGGTGGGAGTTGAAGACCTCCCGGACAGGGGCCTCAGCCAGACGCTCCCAGCACACCCTCACTATACGTTTGGGTCTACCAGGTCTGAATGGCTTCCTCCCCTGCCATCGGATCCAACTCACCACCAGGTGGTGATCAGTTGACAGCTCTGCACCTCTCTTTACTCGGGTGTCCAAGACATACGGTCGCAGGTCTGATGATACGATAACAAAATCAATCATCGACCTGCGACCTAGGGTGTCCTGGTGACAGGTGCACATATGGGCACCCTTATGCTTGAACATGGTGTTCGTTATGGACAGACTGTGGTTAGCACAGAAGTCCAATAACTGAACACCACTCGGGTTCAGATCTGAACCCGATCTGAACACACACTTCTAATTATAAAATAAATAATCCTTGTACCTTATCACACTTCTAATCAATTGTTACACACTACAGCTGGAACATAACAAAATGTGGAAAAAGTGAAGCTCTGTAAATACTTTCCGGATGCACTGTAGTCTCCCCTTCGGTCCATACACTATGAACTTTTCAGCCCCCCACCCCCACCCCCGGTGTACGAGCCATATTAGCTTTCTGGGCTGAGGATGTCAGAGTGAGATGACAGGTGCAGCACTGTGCTCTGTCACTAGGGGCACACGAAATCTCACACGCAAAGGGTTAAATTGCCTAGCTGGACCTTAAGGAAAAAACTGTGATATATTCGTTTTTTTGTGCTATTGTTATAAAATTTAAACCAAAACTTGGTAACACGTGGTGCCTAAAAAAAACATGGTGGTGAACTTTATTTTCTTCAAATTCAGTATGTTCAGACCACTGTTACTCAGTGGCAGAAGCACTTAGACTGATTCTTACTATTTTGCTAAAAAGTAGAGTGTTTTCTTTTGAATAAACCCAACCCCATGAATGTACAGCTACTGGTCTAAGAACTGTTTTTGATTTACTTTGGGTATGGTATTGTTAGGTGTGCTGCAGGAAATTTGCTGCATTGCTAATTAAGAGGTGTAGGACATGCACATCCAAAAACTTTTATAGGAGCTGGATCCTAAAAGGGTTGGAGACAAAGATAGAAAAAGAATGTACACACCATAATTATGAAGCTCCCATGATGTTAATGAAAGAAAGCAATGTTTCATTCTGCTAAAACTTCATCAGGTATTTTCTTCCTTATACAGGAGCTTCAGATGGCCAGCTCTGTTTTTGATTGGTCCAAGTTAAAAGGGTTGACTCACAATCATGCAGACTGATGTCACCAGTGTGATGAATTTGTTTTTACATGTCATTTGCTGTTGTGATGCCCAAGTAAGAATGCCCAATGAAGGTCTAGTTTCATTAAAGTTCATAAGAGCTTTATAATTATAGTGTGCAGATTCTTTTTTCTCTCAATGCTCCCAGTTAAAAAAATCTCTTTAAAGCAAGTATTATTTGTACAGAACCTCAATGGCTTCCTTCAGAATGTTTTGTACAACTACATTGTTTCATCAGAAAGCACCCATGTTTAAGTTCTGCAGACAGATTAATTATTGGATCTGTTGTGCTGTTTGCACTATGTAATGGTACAATTTCTGTTTTGTACCATTCACTGAAAAGACAGAGGAAGTTCTTATATCAGGTCATGTGTGACCACATATTCCCTGCAACAAACATTTCTCTAAGTTTATAATTCTGGAGGAACAAGCAGGGCAGTTGTAGTAATAATAGTTGTAAATATATCCCAAAAATCTTATTGTAATCTCATGAGAGCCTGATGGATGTAGCGGTGATTGTCAGTGAGGTATTTGAACAAGTTATCTTGCAGTATTAATTGGCTGGTGTGTACAATACACAATCTTACAGTGGAATAAGGCAGCAGCACCCACCACAGACTTCACAATCAGAGATAACAAGCAATTGTTTGCATAATGATCCACTGTGGATATAATGGAACTGTGTTTTCTAATGCATTAAATAACAGCTGAGGAAGATATTGGCATAGTCTTCCTGTATCTGAGCCTCAGTAAAACAGACAACTCATTGGTAAAGACGTAAACTGTGATGTCAGGATGACTCTTTGTTGTAGCGTGATTGTTGCAGGCCTTAGCGCTGATACTGCTGTATCTGTGATGATACTGGTGTGGTGTTTATGATGTTTACTGCTGACAAGTGATGTAGCTGTCAAGGTGTGTTAGGCTCGAGAACTTCAACTGGTTTAAAGGCAGAGATGGACAGTAACTAGCACATGTACTCAAGCAGCTTTTTCATAAAACTGTATTTTCATGAGTGATTTTACTGTATTTTATATTTTACTTTTCCTTGAGCTAAGACCCTCCAAGTTTTCTCTTTCACCCAGTCTCTTCAGCAGGTGTTTTAACTGAACAGCAATCAGTGGGAGGAAATTCAGTGAAATAACCTGTTGAAGACACTGGTTGGAGATAAAACCTGCAGGGCCTTGGCCCTTCATGGCACATGGTTGGAGGCCCCTGAGATAGAGCAGTAAACAGCTGAAGAATATCATAGTGCAAACAGTGCAGTGTAGCATGTCCAGTTGCAAGAAAAAGCATGTGAATCCTTTGGAATTACCTGGTTTTCTACATTAATTGGTTATAAAAATGTGGAGTCCAAGCAATGAAGCAAGACTGCAGTGAGATGTAGAGCTACTTTGACCTATAAAAAACACAAACTGAGTTTGCTATTCATAAGAAGCATCTACTGATGTGAACCATGTATCACAAAAAAGGGATCGCTGAAGAGTACTCTCCCTAGAATTGGGTGCCGAGCCAAAGGCACAATGCAGAATGTTCAGTGAGGTAAAAAAGAACCCTGGAGTAACTGCTAAAGGCTTGAAGGAATCTTTGGAACTGGTTAACATCTCTGTTCATGAGTCTACCATCGCCAAATCATTGCACAGGCATGTTGTCTATGTCAGGACACCACGGAGGAAGTCGCTGCTTTAAAAAAAATAAATAAAAAAGATCACTGCACACCTGAAGTTTATCAAAGAGCACAATAACACTCCACTGTGCTACTGGGAAAATGTTTGTGGACTGATGAAGCTAAGGTTGAATTGTTCCAGAAGAGCACACAGCGTTATGTATGGTGTGAAAAGGGCACCACATACCAAAACATAAAAACATCATCCCAACAGTGAAAAACGGTAGAGGGAGCATCAAGATATGGGTCTGCTTTGCTGCCCCAGGGTCTGGACTGCTTGCCATCATCTAAAAAAACCAAAACAGCTCCCATAAATAATAATCTTGCACATTTTTACTTTACACACAAGCATGTCTGAAGTATCTTAAGTATCTTAGGGTCTTATTCACGAGTGAGGGGAGAATGGAGCGAGAGATTGACAGACGGATTGGAGCAGCATCTGCAGTGATGCAGACGTTGTACCGGTCTGTTGGGGTGAAAAGGGAGCTGAGTTCTAAGGCAAAACTGTTGATTTACCAGTCAATCTATGTTCCTACTCTCACCTATGGTCACAAGCTTTGGGTAATGACCGAAAGAACGAGACTGCGGATACAAGCAGCTGAAATGAGCTTTCTCTGTAGGATTGCTGGACTCACCCTCAGAGATAGGGTGAGGAGCTCAGTCATCCGGGAGAGGCTCAGAGTAGAACCACTGCTCTTCCACGTTGAAAGGAGTCAGTTGAGGTGGTATGGGCATCTGATCAGGATGCCTCCTGGACGCCTCACACTTGAGGTGTTTTGGGTACGTCCCACTGGGAGGAGACCCCGGGGCAGACCCAGGACTTGCTGGAGAGACTATGTCTCCCAGCTGGTCTGGGAACGCCTTGGTATCCTCTCTGAAGAGCTGGAGCAGGTGGCTGGGGAGAGGGAAGTCTGGGCTTCTCTGCTTGAACTGCTGCCTCCGCGACCCGGACCTCTGGAAAAGCTGTAGAAGATGGATGGATGGATGGACAAGCATGTCTGTTTACTCAGCGGAAAACAGTCTGCCCTCCCAGATAAACACTATTGTAACAGTAATCTGCAAAAAATCATGTGCACTTACCTTTTAAAGGTGAGGTGACGAGACATTCTGATTGATTTATGGCACGTTCCACCTAAAACACACCTCAGAATAATTAAGGATTAGGATAATCATTTTAAATGTTTTGCCGACCCAAAAGCTCTTCTTTTTTTTTTTTTTACACCACCATCGTAGCAAGAATGATGATTTTGCTTTTGACATCACACTTTTTTTGACCATCGTAACAGGTCCTGTGGTGTGTGTCGTACAGTTTATGTGTTACAACCCACAGAAACACAAGTTTGCACAATAGTGGGCCTTTAAAGTCATAAAATTGGAAGTGGATACTAGGAGAATCATTAAATGTAGCTCAACCATAGTTAAGGACATCATTCACAGTTGAAGTTTTGTTTAGTTCTAAGAAGCCAAAAAAAAAGGAGAAAGGCAACAGTTCAAGTACATTTGTACTGCAGTTTTGCTTGTTTTGTCAAACTATGACTCAAAGTGTTAACTTGTACTGATGATATACCTGACCTTTGGGCTAATATACCCTTTTGAAACTAAAATCCTTAAGCAATTCACTTTCATAATACTTATGCTGTTCTTTCTGAGTGCTGTGTTTGTTCCACACAAATCCAATCCCTTTTCCCCCACATCAGCCTCCACACTGTCAGTCACAGCTTTCATTGCATCATGTTCTGACAATTTCAATCACTCCATAGCTGTGGAAGTGGACAAGTGTTAAAAGTTCAAATGACTGCATGCACCATACTGCTATAACAAATGAAACATCAGCACAGACGGTCCCGTTAAATATGTGCACCTATTGTGCCATGCCCCAAAGCAATGGTAAAGCTGAGTAGTAGGGGAATGGAGTAATTAGTCCCATGATCACATTATTCCTTATTTAAAAGATGTAAAACTAGGAATAATTTCATAACTTAAATATTCTCACGTTTCAACAGCAGCTTCTTCAGTAACTCACACTTCTCTACTGTACAACTGTCTGCATCAGTTTGTTTGATTCTTGATACTGAAACTGTTTCTGGTTGGTATAGTTGCTGGGTTAGGCAGGGATGTGTACAGACATTTTGAGAGGCTGTTGCTCTAAACTGAAAAAAGGAAAAAAAATTATCGGAAAAAAGTGAATTTATAAGACAAAAGTCACAAATGAATGAGAAAAGTTGCAAATTTAAAGAGTTACATACTGTACATACAATAACAATCATTGGAAATGTATAAGAAAGCAAAAATGTATCAAAAGATGCACTGAATTTGTCAGGAAAAAAGGTATAATTTTTGGAGGAATCACAAAATTACAAGGGAAAAGTAACATTTAATATTTTTAGTCTTAAAAACAGATGAATGAAGAAAATGAGTGAAAGAAGAGTGTGGATGAAGGAAAGATGGTGAACAGGGAAGTTCCAAGGATTAGCAAGGCAGGCAGTTATAGAGGATGAAGAGTGGAAAGGCGGTTGGTCCAGACGACATACCTGTGGAGGTATGGAGATGTTTAGGAGAGATGGCAGTGGACTTTTTAGCCAGATTGTTTAACACAGTCTTGGAAAGTGACATGATGCCTGAGCAGTGGGGAAGAAGTTTTTTGGTATCAATTTTCAAGAACAAAGGGGGTGCTCAGATCTGTAGTGACTACAGAGGCATAAAATTGATCAGCCATACTAGATATGGGTAAGAAAAAAAAATAGAAAAATAGAAAAAAATGCATCTTTCTGTAAGAAACAAAAAACAAAAATGGACCCAAAATATAATTCCATACTACAGAATTCCTCCTCCATTTTCTATTCAGGAAAAAATCCTGAATAGAAAAAACTACTGCGTGACAACTTGGTCCTTATAAAGCAAAGTATTTGCAGTGACCCATGAATTTACCTCCAATATCTTTTATTAAAACAAATGGAAGAGAAATCTGACACATGGACAAATTTATCTCAAAATGTGCTTTTAAAAACTGCCATCATTTCATTGACATTCTTTCAGAAGACCACAGCTGTCTACAGACAAGCTGTTATGACTCCCCGTGCGCCATTACGCAGCACACAAAGGAAGGAATGAAAAACCCAATTGCGGGAGTAGAATGTGGACTTTATTAAACATAAACCCCAAAAATAACAAGTCCAGCAAAATCACGCAGAACAGTGAGTTGAACAAATGCAGTAATGACAATGGAGGCCACCAGACATACAGGGACGCCTCCTGGATGCTCAACTGCCCGGGAGAGGGAAAGCCTAGTGCCGCAGGGCTGCTGTTGGCACGGGGAGAAAGGCTGACATTAACTTACGGTGCAAGAGCGATCCAGGGCTGTCCGTGCAGTCCGGTGGATGAGGAAAAAACAGGCTGTAGATCATCCGAAGGGAGTGAATACAAGCATACACGGAGGAAAACACTGCACTCGTAGGAGCACAGAGAGAGGGTTTGGAGAGATCAGTTGAAGGGTTGCTATATGCCGCTGGGGAGGAGCACTCAGGGGACTGCAAACCCCAAGTCTCCTGGCCAGGAGGCAGGCAAAATTGTTCATCAACAGTGAGGGTAAACTGAGAAAAAAACTTGCCTGTTCTCCTGGCTCTGGATGTCCCCAGCGGCCTCCGAGGTGTCTCCTCACTGGGCGCTCCTCCTCAATAAGACAGTTGATGAGAGCGAGCAACCCCAGTCTCTCCTCCTTCATCATTACGTCCGTAGATTGGGTGGGCGCCGGCCCGGAGGATGGAACAGTCATGGCCCGTGAAGCGCGCTCTTGTTCCTCCCTCTCGCGGCACTTCTCCTCAATCTGGCGGTCTATCAAGGCGATCACCCCCCGTGTCTCCTCTTCCGTCATAGCATCAGGAGACGGAACGTGCCCAGGCTCTAGGGGTGACACAGGAGCGGGCGAGCCGCGGGAGGTAGATGTCTTCTTCCGCCGGGAGTGCTTGTTCTGACGGCAGGCTGGCCCCGATGTCGGAGAGGCCCACTCCGACTCCACGTCTGGCGGGGGGAAGAATGACGGAGAGGATAGCGTCCACCCTCGGAATTACCCGGAGATTAGGATGGCGCCGCTCAATGTCTTCAGCGACGAGCCGCGCCCACACAACATCTTTGGGGAATTGCAGCCACTGAGCGGAGAAGAGCACCTCTTCCAGCAGGTCCTGGGCTTTCAGCTCCTCGTCCGTCCAAGGCACCATGGTGTAGATTAGGAGGGGAAAGGAAGAAAAAAGAAGGTGAAAAGAAAAAAAACACACACGTCTACTCCGCTGGGTTTTTTCTTGATGGTTGGAGCATTCTGTTATGACTTCCCGTGCGCCATTACGCGGCGCACGAAGGAAGGAATGAAAAATCCAGTTGTGGGAGTAGAATGTGCACTTTATTAAACATAAACCCCAAAAATAACAAGTCCAGCAAAATCACGCAGAACAGTGTGTTGAACAAATGCAGTAATGACAATGGAGGCCACCAGACATACAGGGACGCCTCCTGGATGCTCAACTGCCCAGGAGAGGGAAAGCCTAGTGCCGCAGGGCTGCTGTCAGCATGGGGAGAAAGGCTGACATTAACTTATGGTGCAGGAGGAATCCGGGCCGTGCAGTCCGGTGGATGAGGGAAAAACAGGCTGGGAGTGAATACAAGCATACATGGAGGAAAACGCTGCCATGTATAAATCTCAATGCTCCGACGGTCTCTTCCTACTGACACAGCATTTAAGTAATAATAATACTAACGAGGGAAGAGACCGCCAGTGTGTGGATGCGTAGGCTGAACATAACTGAAAGCATGTGTGCATGAGTGAGTGTATGAGCGTGTGAATGAGAATGAATGAAGTGTGTGCGTGTACATGTGTGAAACACCCATTAACAAGACACAGCTGATGTCACTGACAGGAGGAGGTGGTGTGCCCGAGCTGTCAGGGAGCGAAGGACCCAAATAGCTCCCTGAAGCGCCTGATGGAAAATAGGAAAGTGGGCCAAAACCACGGGTCAGAACTGGGTTTGGGACCACCAAACCCAGGTTCATGACACAAGCCAGTATCATTTAAGTTGCTTTCACACATTATTTTATTAAGCTCATGTTTTAGCTGCTTTTAGTGCTATATTAATTTTTTAAACAAAAAATAAAATAAATTCTTTTTTCAATTTCAAACAAAATATATAATTTAAAATTTTATAATATGGGAGAACACTAATGTGTTTGACTCCAAATAAATTGGTCTAAAATTTTAAAATCTACAACTAAAATCCTAAAACTGTTTTCTAGGAGAACACAAACTAAATTGTATTGCATTTTTTAAAAAAAGATTAATATCTAAAAACAAAATTTCACAAAAAGTCCACCTCTATACAATATTTTCAGTGCAAAAAACTGTCTCAAACTGTAAGACAGCAAAAAAGCAAAAATGGACATAAAACATAATTCCATACTACAGAATTCCTCCAACATTTTTTTTTAATCTCAACAGTAAACTCTGTTACAGCATGGATGGAGCTGTAACTCCATGACAATGCTGGCAAAGGGGAGTTGGAACTTTTCATGTTCAGTAACACACAGAGCTTTTACTGAGTTTTTATGTGATATCAGAGGCTACGAAACCAGCATGGACTACTCTCAGCAAAACAGAGGAAGAAGTGCCTCGGTAAATATACTCAATTTCACAACAGTGCTTCATTTCATGGATATGGACCTGAAACAAAGTGTGGCTGTCCGGGGTGGATGTCCTGGCTGTCAGCCTTGTGTGTGTGTTGCACCCGCAGCGAACTGTAATTTTGCAACCAGCTGCATATACTCTGGAGCGGTTGGAGGCGCAGAGTGAGAGTGGCGTTCATGGAACGGCGGAGAGGGGAGTCTGCAGCAGGAGAGCGCCCAAGGGCTCGTGCCATTATCTGTCCAGGTGGTCGCCAATACAGCAGTGAAGTTCTGCTTTTTTTCCCATCAAAACAAAACAGTCTCCCTTTTTCCCAAATTATCAAAAGGCTTTGGGGTCTGAACAGAGGACTCTTATGGTCCGGATACGGACTGGAGTCCGCCAGTTGGTAATCCCTGCTCTAGACAATGACTCGAGTTTATATTTTAAAGTTTTTGTTGGCAGGGGAGATTTTTTTTTTATGTTGAAGGGTTAGAAATCATCCCAATTACCAAACACAGGCGTGCATAGGGTCCCCAAAAAAGTTAGAAATAGCCCTGAAATTCCTCAATGTCCACTGTTGTGCATCTTCTTCCAATCTACTGCACAATGATCAGCTGCAAGCATGACTGATTCTGCATCGGTCATTTAAAATTTACACATAAAATAGTCTAAGAGGAAATCCTTGAAAATAAAACTGGGTACTGTAATAAACCTTCCACAAGCATCACAGAAATACCGTAGTCCATCATGGGGTTCAGTTTATCTCCTTTAACATGGCCATCTCATTACAGCTTCCTCTTCTTCAGCGCTTTAATGGCCTCCATTAGTTCTGTGAACTGCACTCTACTCCTAATATTCATGCATTAGTTTGAAGTTTCTTTTGCATCTGGTTTGAAACTTCACTGTTAATCTGATTTAGTTGTTTGTGAGTTCAGCCTCAGACTTCAGACATGAGCAGAGACTGACTGCCAAGCCAGTATTATGTTGATCAAGTGCTTGCTGCCCCTCTGTCACGATCATTATTAGAGCTTAGTATGGTGACCGCACGGTTGGAGTTGCTTATTTAAACATTATTTAACATGAAAAAAGTTTCACTATCTCAGTATAGTTAATATAGGGTAATATAGGGTTCTCTTGCTGTGTGAAAGTTGATGCTGGATTTAGGTACAGTAGGTATTGGCAGTTCATCAGTTTGTAACTTAAAGTTGATAATGTACTCTTGTTTCTCCTATAACAGCTAGAAATGATTTAGTCAGCTCTATACAGAATTAGCTGCCTGTCTATTTTTTTTATGTTTTCTTATTCACATAGGATATGTTGAAATGCTTGCTTAAGTTAGTTAAGTTTGTGAGGTTAGTAAGTTTTTTTTACCCCCTTAAGGTAGGTAATATTTGATTGTACAGCTCAGTGTTTAAGCATTAAGCAGTTCAGCAGCAACTCTCTACCCACTGCAACATTATCTTTAAAAATAAAAGATGCATTCAAGTAGGGCTCATTGTATACAGTGTAACAAAAACATGAACTTTGGTCTGGACTTTGGTGCGGACTTTCAGATGTGAAAACTCTCTGAGCGAAAGTTGGCATCATGGTCCTGAGCAAGGTTCATGGGTTTTTTTTATACACTCAGTACATTTGGTCCAGTTAGGTTTGGTTTCACACTGCTCCTTATTCAGGTGAACTAAACAACATTACATGATGCACCTCCAGTCTTATCATGACAGCGCCCTGTTGTCATGACAACGTTTGTGTTGTTAGCAAAGACAATCAGTTAGCAAACATGCTACCCACCCGCCAAAGTGTTTTCTGCAGCTCTGAACGCATCATGTAACCACACTTTAAGTTGAAACTGGTTCAGACGCCGTCATATTAGTCAATGAACTAGTTTAGTCAGGCTAGAATATTATCCAGATCTTCATTAAAAAGATGTTTGTCCTGCTCATCAGCCGTGCTCATTTTCAGGTGGTATTGCTGGTCCATTTTTTTCCCAAAAGCTGTCTCATCCTCTCCAAAAATATCTGGCTAATTGCTACATTCTTATAATTTTTTTTTTCAAGTGGCTATTTCTGTTACTAACAGCAATGTGTCCTCTGAGTGCTACCTTGGCTCATTTACTCTATCGGCTGCCTGTGTTTGGTTCAGAAGTGTGAACCTTTCTGAAAATTGCTTTCACACTCTAAAGGATGGACTTCTTTTTGACAGACTAAATTTTGGTTCTTTGGTCCAGACCGTGGTTCAGAGGAGGTTTCACACTTAAAATTGTGGTCCAGATCAAACTGTAAAAAGTCTTAAGGTTAAGGTGCGTTCACACCAAACACGAACGGGCAAATTTTTTGCGTGGCACGATTACATCATAACTGTAAACACGCAAACAAGACATGAATCCCCCTTCTGAGTGAGATGCAGACAGGCGAAATTGCCTTTAAAACTTCTGCAGCTGTGTTGAACCTGCTGTGGAAATTCCCAAAATAACGTCATGCTTATGTTTACATTATCCAACCGGGGGCTCACCTGAAAATGTTGTCTCAAGCCTCCAAAAGTTCACAAGATGAGGGGTGTTTACGTTGCAAGCTTGTCTGTGACAGGAAACCGTTGGAAAATAACGACATCCCCATTCAGCTGAAGGGCTCCCGGTCCTCCTGAGTCTCCAGGTGAGTGAGTCAAATTTTCAAACTAGTTTACTCTGCAATGGTGATACTTTTACTCCGATGATGACAGAATCTCAAAACTAGCAGCTAGCTAGCTAGCTAGCCTGGGATGCGAATGCATGACTGCGCAAATTTGTGCGTACTCACGTCTTTGGATTCGCACCGCCCGTTTGCATTTGGTGTGAACGCACCTTTACACTCCACCAAAAATCCACCAAAAATCATCTTTTTTTTGTTGTTAACATGTCTATAACATGTTTTTTGTGACTTAGTAGACATATCAAGAGCAAAATCAGACCCAAGTCCCAAGTCTGTTTTTTTTTTCTGCTGTGAATGTCCAGTTAAGGCCCCCCCCCCCCCCCCCAGCAAAAGGGTGACTTTGGACAGAGCATTTCTAGCTACAGTATGTAAGCATTTGTGCTTAGCCTTATTGGTTATAACATTAACCATCATGGCTAAACACCTGAGTTCACTCCTGCAGGAGAAGAGGGAGGAGCCAACATGGCTCTGTGGACGGAGGCTTACGGTCTACCTACTACTGACCACAGTCCTTCCCATGAACGGCGTAAAACCGACCGCAGATGCCCATAGTTTTCCACCACGGGGGCTACCGTATTCTGGAACCTTGTAGCGTATGCAGAACGCGGTCAGCTTGGAGATCAGAATCCAGTGGCTGCTGCACGTGCGGGGTCCCGGAGGTGCCCATGGAGGAATGGGAGTCACACAATCGGAAGGCCGAACCAGAGAGAGACGTCTGCTCTTAGGGGGATGAAGGTGCCAAGACCACCACCTGTCTGTTTTGCATTCATTTGACTGGGTTCGGTAAAGAGGTTTTCGGGGAGGACACAAAACCACCCGGGCGCTCCACTCCCTCCATGCCAGGGAGAATGGAGGAGGAAATATTAAACCCCTTGCTCCCTCCGGAGGAGGGAGGCAAGTTAGGTAACCGGGGGGTGCGTGGTGCAATGGCTGGGGTGATACCACATGCACTACACTGAGGTCATGGTTCTACAATGGTGAGCGGGCGCATCGGACCGCTGGTTCCCAGCGAGTTGCTCAGCGGGCACCTGTCAGCCCCCAGGTGGGACCGCCGAGAGCCAGCACGCTTTGGCAATGGGTCTGCGGTGTGTACATGTACGGCTGAATTACTCCGATGTTTTGACTAGCAATTGTTGTTTAGCGAGGCAGTCTTGGGTGTTCTCAGGTCAGAGGACAGTGTGGAGGGCTGGCCTTGCAGCATCCGCTACTGGTGAGCAGGAGTATGGGTGGAGCTAATTAGAATATTTATAGATCCATGCATACTTAAGTAGCTGGAAGATGTAAAAGCGCTTTCCAAGCAATTCTAAGGCAATTTTGTGGATAAAAAGGCACAATATACTATTTTGGGCAGTACACATTTGTTTTTGAGGTGGTTTTAGAGCAGCCAGAGTGCGTCTTTAAAGTCCAAACCAAATGGGTTATGTGTGAAAGATATTTAGATGTTCTTAGACATGAACACAGGCGGCTGTGGCGCACAATGTCGGGGCGGCTGTGGCGCAGGTGTGGTGTGGCCGATTACTGATTGGCGGGTCAGGGGTTCGATTCCCACTCTGTCTGCAGTCTGCATGTCGAAATGTCCTTGAGCAAGACACTGAACCCCCAGTTGCTCCTGGTGGCTCAGGCCAGCGCCTGTATGTATGGCAACTCTGCCACCGTCAGTGTGTGAATGTGTGTGAGGATAGGAGGATCTGTAAAGCGCTTTGGTCATCTAGAGATGAGAAAAAGCACTATATAAGCGAACGCCATTTACCATGAATCAAACACGCAGGGTAAGCATCTACCCTATTGATATACAAACAACGCAGGGTAAGCATCTACCCTATTGATATACAAACAGTAGTATTGGTATTGCAGCACCACCATCTGCAAAGAAACATAAAAAATATCTGAAGTGAAGCAAACTGCCTCCTCATTGTAAAGATTACTGCTGTGTTCCCGTGTAAAGGGCACCGGGGAGATCACATCACCCTTGCAGTGCTCACTTAAAGGTCTTGTTATTTTCAGTCCTTGGCAACATGTATGATACACAATGTCGCATTGTTCCCTCGAGACTCTCCTCCACTGAGGGGAGTGCATGATGAAAGATTCACAGTGAGAGGCTGTCACTTCTCCACCTCCATGTAGTGGTGTGCACGAGTGTGGACTAGTGTATGAACTCTCTGTGACTGATGGTTTTGTATCAACTAAGTCTGCTGTATTTGCACTCTATTCTGTTGTAAAAAAAAAAAAAGAGGTGGTGATTCATTCTATTCAGTTTAAATTTCACTTAAGCCAGCCAGAATTTAAAGATTTATTATTGGCAGAATCTAACTCATTGTAGGGAGAATATTAAGAAGCTGGACACTGGTTGTAAAATTACACTGCCCCGTTTTGTAAAGAATATTTTTAGGGTTCTCGTCTGAAGCAGAACTGGGATCAGGGTAATGGATGAAAACTTTAACTAAGACTTTGAACTCTGAATGCACTTTGAAAAACTCCAGGAACCATATGAACTGCATGGACAAAAGTACTGGACCACACCTCTTAATTATTGATTTCAAGTGTTTCATTCCAGTAAAATTTTAATGCTTCAGCTTAGTGAGATGCCCGGGACAATTCTGTGGCAGCAGTTTGCAGAAGGCCTTTTTCTGTTCCAGCAGAGCTGTGCCCCACTGCACAAAGCAAGGTTCATAGAGGTATGCTTTGATGGGTCTGGTGTGGAAGAAATTGACTGTTCCCTGACCCCAACTCCAGCCAATAAATTCAAGATGAACAAGAACAGAAACAACCTCACAAGTGCTTTTTCTGAAAAAAAAAAAATAAAAAAAAAATCCCACAGCCACACTCCAAAATTTTGTCGAAAGTCTTCCTAGAAGAATTGAAGCTCTTATAGCTGGAAGTAATGTGTATTGCCCAGTATTTTTATTTGTATACTGTATATAGAGTAGTTCTTTTTAAATTATTGTGGCATCTCTCTAAGATTTTCCACAACCTCTTCCAGCCTTCACATAAGTGTTCTTGCACAAGACACTTAGCTCTGAGGGTAAACACCCCCAGTGCATTCATAAAGCAAGTGAATGTGCTAAAACATAGAAGAAAAAGCTGTCTAAATGTCTATCTCATCTCTGTGAATGTGGCTTAGCAACATTTTTTTTAACAAAATGAACATAACAAAGCTTATAAATATAATTATGTTTAACACCAGTAAATGCCAGACATTAAAGTCACCAGTGTGGTTAAAATAGAACCACACACTCTGTGTAGATATACAGTATGGCTGACATTACTGTGGGAGGTGTTCACACCACCAAAATGTGAGTGTTTGTACAGCTGAAAAGATGAAGTTTGAGCCCATAATATCTTACACACACACACACACACACACACACACACACACTCACACACACACACACGCTGCTGTGAAAAAAGTATTGACTTGTTATATTTTTGCATATTTGTCACACTTACATATTTCAGATAAACAAATTTTAATATTAGACAAAGATAACCTGAGTAAATTCAAAAATGCAGTTTTTAAATGATGATTTAATTTCTTAAGAAAAAAAAAAACCTATCCAAACCTACCTTGCCATATGTGCCCCCTAAATTTAATAACTGGTTGTGCCACCCTTGGCGGCAACAACTGCAATCAAGCATTTGCAATAATTGGCAATGATCCCTTTTGAGGAATTTTGGTCTACTCTTTTTTGCAGAATTGTTTTAATTCAGCTACATTGGAGGGCTTCAGCTTGAGGTCACAAACAGATGGCTGGATATTCTCCTTAAGGATTTTAGATAGATAGATGGATAGATAGATAGATGTGCTTTATTAATCCCAAACTGGGAAATTACAGTGTAGAAGCAGCATAACACGGTAGACAACCCAAAAGCAACAGAAATACACACAGCATAATAGAAAAAGGAGTTACCCAGGGAAGTAAAATAAAAATGCTGAGATGACTTTATATACTACATTCAGTAGGCTACTACTAGGTTAAATAGATGATGATCCTTATGAGTCTATGGATAGTACCAACTGTACAAAGAAGGATTATAAAGCACAGAGTGAAATGCAAGGTACCAATTAGACCAGGCCTATTCAATTAGCGGCTCGAGGCCACATGTGGCCCAGAACCAACCTCTGAGTGGTCCAGGCCCAGTCTTTGGTCCAGCCAGAGAAGCAAAGGCCAACACGTTTCACAGAATTGCAGAAGTCCATTAATTACTACAGACCGTAAATGCAGCACTCTGCGTAGCCTAGCAACCGTCAGCCCACAATGCAGAGCATTGGTTTTGATGTGTGGGCTATGACCGTGGCTAATGGTGCTAGTGGCAAGATGCCAAGCCTACACCAAACGTGAATGGGCAGGACCAATGCATACAAAGTCAATGGAAAGCCAATTGAAAGCAGTGACCACACACGAAATCGCACATTTGCGCCCGAGGGATAGCGCTAGCTTTGAGATTCTGCCATCATTGGAGTAAAAGTATCAACATTGGACAGTAAACTAGTTTGAAAATGAGGCTATCACTCACTGGACTGGGAGCTCTTCAGCTGAATCGGGATGTCGTCGTTATTTCTTAGACTCCTGCCATGGATGTGCTAACAAGGCTAGCAGGCTAGCAACGTAAATGCCTATCATCTTGCGAAGTTCTGAAGTGAGGGACAACTTTTTCAGGTGAGCTCCCCGTTGGATAATGTAAACCTAAGAATGACATTATTTTGGGGATTTCAACAGCAGGTTGAACACAGCTGCAGAAGTTATAAAGGCAACTTCACCTGTCTGCAACTCCCTCAGATGGTGAATTCATGTCGATTAGCATGTTTACATTGAGTTATAATGTAATCACGACACGCAAAAAATTTGCCCGATGCATTTGGTGTGATACCATATTGGCAAATTTTAGGCCTATTTCCAAACTGCCATTTCTCTCAAAAACCTTAGAGAAAATTGTCTGTATGCAGCTGAAATGTTTTCTGGACAAACACGGTATTTTGGAGGTTTTTCAATCCGGTTTCAAAGCTCTTTATAGCACAGAGACAGCCTTGTTAAGGGTTTTTAATGACATCCGCTTAGCATTTGATTCAGGTGAATATGCTGTTATTGTGTTGCTTGATTTAACTGCTGCCTTTGACACAGTGGACCATCACATAATTAATTTCCCGTTTGTAGCACCTAGTGGACATTTGTGGCACTGCTCTCAATTGGCAGAAGGCTGCCATCCAGGCTGCAGGCCTGGATGGCATCAGCGCGAGGCTCCTCAAGTCCTGTACAGACCAGCTGTGTGGGATCGTGGAGCACATCTTCAGTCTGACCCTGAAGTTGGGGAGGGTACCACAGCTTTGGAAAACATCCTGTGTGGTACCCGTACCGAAGACTCCACGCCCCAAGGACCTGAACAGCTACAGACCAGTGGCCCTCACATCACACCTAATGAAGACCCTGGAGAGGCTGCTCCTCACCCACCTCCGCCCCCTGGTTGGACCAGTGATGGACCCACTTCAGTTTGCCTACCATCATGGCATTGGAGTGGAGGATGCAGCGACCTTCCTCCTACATCGTTCCCTGTCCCACTTAGAGAAGGCTGGGAGCACTGTGAGGATCATGTTCTTTGATTTCTCCAGTGCTTTCAACGCCATCCAACCAGTGATCCTGTGGGACAAGCTGCTGTGTGCAAGGTTGAACCAGCACCTGTCATCGTGGGTCCTGGACTACTTCACAGACCGACCACAGTTTGTGAGGACCTGGGTCTGTGTGTCTGACACCATCATTTGTCTGACCCCCGGGCTGCAATGGACTGAACTGGAGATCCAACACTGATGCTGTGCACAAGAAGGGAATGAGCAGACTTTACTTCCTGAGGAAGTTAAGATCCTTCAACGTGTGTAGCAGGATGCTGGAGCTTTTCTACCAGACCATTGTCACTAGCGCCATCTTCTTTGCTGCTGTCTGTTGGGGTAGCAGTATCAGGGCCAACGACACCAACAGACTTGACAAGATTATCAGGAGGGCTGGCTCTGTAATTGGTCTCAGGCCGGAGGCCTTTGAGACAGTGGTGGAGAAGAAGACACTAACTAAACTGCGATCTATCATGGACAAGCCAGATCACCCCCTCCACCACACACTGGACAGACAGCGGAGCACTTTCTCCAGTAGACTACTACAGCTTCTTTGTCAAACGGCCAGGTACAGGAACTCTTTTCTGCCGCATTCCATTTCACTGTACAGTAACTCACTATGATGTTGTGTTCTGGTCATAACTATGCTGCCATACTGCACCTTACAGTCTAACTGGTACCTCACATTTCACTCTGCTACTGATAGTCCTGCATTGTGCAGCAGGTATGATTGATGTGCTTATACGGGTCACTATCTATTCAGCTATGATGTACAGTATATAGGCTTTTATAGTAGTGTTAGTTTTACTTTCCATGGGTAATCGTTCAGCTTTTAACGCACTGCAGCCACACCTTTTAATTAAGAGGTTAAATGATTTTAAAGTGCATCCTGTCATTATTAAATGGTACCGTACCACTCATTTTTAACTTATCGTAAACAGCAAGTTAGTGTAAATGGAACTTTATCTAAATCCAGAACCCTCAGCACAGGAGCTCCCCAAGGCTGTGTTAGTTCACCATTTTTGTTCACCTTGTACACTGATGAGTGCAGAAGTGTATATCCAGGCAATCAAATTATTAAATTTTCTGATGACACTATTTTATCACAACTTCAAAAGACTCATGATCTGTCAAGCTATTTTATAGAAATTCAGAGGTTTGTCAATTGGTGTGATGACAGTCATCTCATTTTGAATACTGATAAAACAAAGGAGATGGTGTTTGACCCTCGGGGAGTTGGTGACCACAGGCCTGTGGTCATCCACAACCACACTATAACACAGGTTAGTTCCTATAAATATTTGGGAGTATTTATTGACGATTCATTAACCTGGAGTACACATACTGATTACCTCTGTAGTAGACTACAACAGTGGCTGCATTTCTTGCGTAGATTAAGAATACATGGCGTTGATAAAAGGATTATGCTAATATTTTACCAGGCTGTGTTGGAGAGCTGTATTAGATACAGCATTACAGCTTGGTTTGGCAACCTCTCTGTGAAACTAAAGAACAGAGTGTTGCGTTTAATTCATACAGCATGGAAAATTATTGGAGTTAAAGAGTATTTACCCATGCAGATCTTACATGACCAGGCAGCCTGTAGACAAGCTCAAAAATTAATCAGTGACATGAGCCATGTACTAAACAATGACTATGTGCGGCTGCCCTCAGGGAGGAGATACAGAGTCCCCAAGTGCAGGTTCAATAGATACAAGAATTCATTTATCCCAACGTCAGTAAAACTTTTAAACTCAGATGAATAGGTCAGGGACACTTATAACTCCTGTTCTTAATGACTGCTGTTATATATATTTATGTATATATGTACTTGTATTATTTATTGGGTTTTATTTCATTTATTTGTACTACATCCATTGTGTATGTGTGGATTGTGTGGTTGCAGCATAGGTGACAAGCCCAAGACAAATTTCCCCTTGAGGGACAATAAAGTTTATCTTATCTTATCCTATCTTAATCCCTTTGTCTGTCATGTGTGTGTTTTCTGCCGTTTGGTTGTCTACTGTCATGCTGCTGTTACACTGCAATTTCCCAGCTTGGGATCAATAAAGTACATCTATCTGTCTGTCTGTCTGTCATCTGCAGTATGGGGCCCCCCTAGGGAACAGTTCTGGCTCCCTTCCACATTTTACGGACATAACAGGCTGTTACTGCATTTTCTTCTCAGCTGACCATATGTTTTGTAGAGTGGCCTTTCTTACCTAAATCATTGCAGTATTGCCTCTCTTTCATTGTATGATTTATTATCTCTTGGCATATGGTATATAAAAGATTGTTACATCTAAACATTATTAGAATGGAAAAACTGTGCAGAATGAATCAAGGTTGAGTTTATTTGAATAAACCACACAGCTATTTGCAACTGTTTTCTAGGGCAGTTAGTGTGATGCAGTAAATCAATATTCAGTCTCAGTAATGTTTATTGTCATTTAAAAAGGTGTCTTTTTAGTCATCATTATGGTGCAAACTTCCATTGAGTTCCCTAAACACAGTGTCTTATTGCCAATTTCTTTAGGTTTTGTTTTCCATGTAATGAATCTTTTTTTTCTGCTAAACTAAGTTCATTCAGTTGCTAAAAGTCACTTTCTGAGGAATGGATGATGGGACAAACATGGGGTGCCTGCAACATTCCACCAAAGAAGAAATTGGCTTATGTTGCAGCAAGATCAGAGATTTCATTCTCATTTTTATCCAAGTTATTCGGCAAGTCCTGTCAGTGCAAACTATAGTGAGGCTGCTCAGACACAATGCTGTGAGAGAATGCACCGCGGTAGATGGATAATGAAAGTCTAAATTAACATTTTTGTTTAGATCAAATTTAAAACGCCTTCTCAAATATGTTTGCCAGTCAGCTGGGAGGTGGGTGGCCTGCACCAGGCTTCAAATGCTGTGGGCTGAGAAGAGAGAGAGGCTGTTCTTTGTTAGAAAGGCTTCTTTAATCATCAGACCTGTCTCATGCAGTCTTTGAAATTATTTAAATATTCTAATCTTTATACTGTTGCAACAGTGTTACTGCTTTGAAGACAAAAATAATGTCAATGCTGAGTCAACCAATAATGATGAAGCCAGTGCTGACATATTCATATTCCACACCCATGGTATAGAATCACCAGTCTTCAGCGATGCTCATTCAAGTTGTTTTTGTAGGGGAAAAAAGATCACTTAGAGGAAAAATATAAAGTCATTCACTGTCTTCAGCAAAAAAAAAAAAAAAAATTATCAACCAAAAATATCACAGTGGATACAATGGACCTCCTCTGGCTTGGATTCTCTGAGGCATGAACATCACTAATGAAAAAAAAATATTCTTCATAAATCAGGTTCCAATTTACTCTTATAGCAGTTGACAGATCAGCTTGGTAGGATGGGGCTTGTCATGGAACATTTTCTTTAATTTGCACCATAAATTTCTAATCAGATTGAAATCCGTACTGTTTGCTGGTCATGTCACTGAGTTATTTCTTCAGGTCTCTTCTGAGGAAAAGTTTTGTCACTCTTTGTCTGCGTTATCATTTTGAGAGATTATTTTATTATCACCAAACCTACTTTTAATTGATGGAATGAGACAAAGGTGTCTAAAATGTCAGTGCACCTGCGTATTTACTGTGAGGTAATGACTGCCATCTCCCCGGTCCTTTACCTGACATGTCCTCCTATATCATCAATGACTGGAAGTTTGCATGTTTTCTTCAGGGAGTCACCTTTATGCCTTTTACTGAAATGCAGATTTGTGATTCATCACTGACTGACGTGACTGCTTCTGTTTGGCCTACAGTAACCTTGTTTTCTCCTGTGTAGGTGTTAATGATCATTTGTATCTGCCTATGGGCGGATATTTCATTTTACTGTAGGGGGAGGGGCAATAAACAGAACATTTATCGGGAGCAAATATTGAGGGAGACTCTACAGCCTGGTTTACCATACAAGGATTAAGTCCTAGTTCTAGACTAAAGCGCATTTTAAACCAGGATTTATTGAAATGGCTTTCTCAGACATAGATTAAAATAGTCTCAGGCTTGTTTTAGGCTTGAGTTAAATAATCTGATTTCTTAAAGGAGGACTAGGGCTAATCCAGATCCAAATAAGGTCTTAAATTAAACCTGGCCAGAAGAAGGTTTAACATCAGGTTAAAGGCTGTTTGCCTCATTGTGCATAGTGAAAATGGATTACCTTGACAATATCAATGACACTGGAAGACCAACACCACCAGGACCAGAAAGAAGATTGCTCAGAGATCAGAGTAACCAGCTGAATGAATTTGATGATTTAGATTTTCGGGATTGTTTCCAAATATACAAAGGTAGTGCAGCTGAAATTTTTGCTTTGCTTCAGACAGAGCTTTCATGTGATTCAGTGAGAGGAATCCCTATACCTCCTTCCTTACAAGTAATTATCACCTTGAGATCTTTGGCATGTGGAACCTTCCATTGTGAAAGCAGATTTGAGAATCAACTGTGTGTAAAAAAGTTATATGTATGTATTTCATTTGGGAAATACGTTTTTGGAAATACATTTATTGTTCTAATAAATTTTAGCTGAATTGTTTTTGCATTGTTACAAAGGTTTTTATTTCACAAAGGCACATGCTTAACAGAGGCATTGCTACAAAGAACATTGACATATTGCTCCTACTGCCATCTCATGTCTCCATCTCTTTGATAGACAGCTCAACATGAAGGATTTTCATCTTGAATTCATGTTCTCTATATATAGGGCTGTCTACACATACGGGTACTTGCACCGGAACGCGCCCAATGCAGTAGCATGGAGGGAAGAAAACTGACAGTTTACCATTGAAACAGTATGGCATATCAATATTATGATGCGCTTTCACCGCAAGATCGGATCAGATATGATCAAAAACTTTAAATTTGTGATGTCAAAAAGTGTCCCTACCAGCCAGTATGTTTGTCTACCAGCCAGTATGTGGAAGATTGTTCCAATGGAGTGGCCAGATACAACATTTACTGATAATTGTAACTACTGGATACATGCACCAGCTTCACTGTGCATTGGTGGAACACTCTAGTAATGGAAAATAAATTGTACCTGCTGTGGAAATCCCTAAAAAGCCATCATGCTTAGGTTTGCAAAATTTATACACTGGCACTCACAGCTGGGAAAATATTACTTGCCTCCACAAAGACAAACAGCCTCTCATCTCCTGTATGGGAGATACTGTTTGTTTACACTCGTTAGCCCTCCTTAATCCCAACACTTTGTTTCAGCTCTACAGAGCTTCGATCAATTTGTCAGCAGGTTAGTGTCAGTCTCATTTTTATACTAGTTTAATTGCAGTGTTGATACATTTACTCTGAGGCTGATTAGTGGCTCAAATTGGAATGAATATTCCTACCAAGCTGACACTTTTCTGTGCTATTCTAGCTATTAACTCCCTTGGATGCAAGTTCAGTAATTTTTCGCATGTTCGCATTAACTTTTCATGTAGCTAAATTACTTTTAATGATAAATAAGAGTCATAGTTTGGTAAACAGACATACCTGTTATAAAGTGGCTAGAACAGATGGAGACATGGGTCATATCATCCCTTAGCCTCCGCATCCTGTTATGAAAAGGCATTCTCCTTCGGCAGACATTAGCCCATAATATCCTCCTTTGGTAATCTCTGCTGGCCGATGGGAATCTAAAAAGACTTGTTTCTGATTGCCATCACCATCTTTCTTAAGATGGTGACGGCTACATGAGGCAATTGCGCACCATTTTTGCATTTTCTTTATTTAAATTTAACTAACATTTCCACAGAAATACATTGAGAATTTTTTTTTTTTTGAATTTTGTATACTTTATTGATCCCCAGAGGGGAAATTGAGGGCATCCACCTGGATGGATGAAGCAGCCACGGTACGGCGCTATCCCTTAACCATTCACACACACATTCACACCTAGGGCCACTTTAGAGTCTCCAATTAACCTAAGCTGCATATTTTTGGCCTGTGAGAGAAAACCGGAGAAATCCCGGGGTAAACCCACACAGATACGGGGAAAAACATGCAAACGTCACACAAATCGCTGTTGGTCAGGGGCTGGAATCGAACCAGGGATCCCATGGCCAAGGGTGAGTTGCTGTGCTGGCGCAGTGCTAACCACTGCACCACCGCACCGGCCCTTTTTTTAATAATTAAGTGGGAGGATGTGGGAGAATTTTTTTTTCTTTTTTGTCATTTAATGTCGTTTATTTTTGCCGTGCTCTGCCACTAGGGCTAAGTTCATGTGATTGGTGACGTAAGCATGGACAGCCCTATATACAGTGATGTGAAAAAGTGTTTGCCCTCTTTCTGATTTCTCATTTTTTTGTATGTTTGTCACACATACAGTAAATGTTTCAGATCATCAAACAAATTTAAATATTAGACAAAGATAACACAAGTAAACACAAAATACAGTTTTTAAATGAAGGTGTTTATTATCAAGGGTAAAAAACCTACATGGCCCTGTATGAAAAAGTGACCCCCCCCCCCCCGTTAAAACATAAATTAACTGTGGTTTATCACATCTTTGGAAAGCTGAGTTCAATTTCTCTAGCCACACCCAGGCCTGATTACTGCCACACCTGTTCTCAATCAAGAGATCACTTAAATAGAACCTGCCTGACAAAGTGAAGTAGACCAAATGATCTTCAAAAGCTAGGCATCATGCTGCAACCCAAAGAAATTCAGGAACAAATGAGAAACAAAGTAATTGAGATCTGTCAGTGTGGAAAAGGTTATAAAGCCATTTCTAAAGCTTTGGGACTCCTGCGAACCACAGTGAGAGCCATTATCCACAAACGGCGAAAACATGAAACAGTGGTGAACCTTCCCAAAAGTGGCTGGGCAACCAAAATTACCCCAAGAGCGCAGCGATGACTCATCCAAGAGGTCACAAAAGACCCCACAACAACATCCAGAGAACTGCAAGCCTCACTTGCCTCAGTTAAGGTCAGTGTTCATGACTTCACCGTAAGAAAGAGACTAGGCAAAAATGGCCTGCATGGCAGAGCTCCAAGACGAAAACCACTGCTGAGCAAAAAGAACATAAAGGCTTGTCTCAGTTTTGAAAGAAAACATCTTGATGATTCTCAAGACTTTTGGGAAAATACTCTGTGGACTGAAGAGGCAAAAGGTGAACTTTTTGGAAGGTGTGTGTCCCATTACATCCGGCGTAAAAGTAACAGAGCATTTCAGAAAAGGAACATCATACCAACAGTAAAATATGGTGGTGGCAGTGTGATGGTCTGGGGCTGTTTTGCTGCTTCAGGACCTGGAAGACTTGCTGTGGTAAATAGAACCAAGAATTCTGCTGTCTACCAAAAATTCCTGAAGAAGAATGCCCAGCTATCTGTTCATGACCTCAAGCTGAAGTGCACTTGGGTTCTTCAGCAGGACAATGATCCAGAACACATCAGCAAGTCCACCTCTGAATGACTTAATTAAAACAAAATGAAGACTTTGCAGTGGCCTAGTCAAAGTCCTAACCTGAATCCAATTGAGATGCTGTGGCATGACCTTAACCCTTAAGCTGTGTGATTTCCTGTGCCCCTAGTGGCAGAGCATGGCGCTGCGCCTATCAACTGATATAACGTGTGCCAAACACTCCCCAGCTGGACTGAGGATTTGTACTGATC
Source organism: Pholidichthys leucotaenia (assembly GCA_020510985.1). Lineage (NCBI taxonomy): Eukaryota > Metazoa > Chordata > Actinopteri > Cichliformes > Pholidichthyidae > Pholidichthys > Pholidichthys leucotaenia. Next base: position 191,120,866 of record CM035841.1, read on the forward strand.
ATGCCAGTTCACAAGGTGGCAGGCACACGTTGGAAGACATATGGATAACACGTAATACACCAAAGAGGAAGAAATCCTTCTTCTTCTTCTTCGTCTTTCAGATTACAAAACAAAATGGATGGCACCCATTGTTGTGGATATACGCGATTGCAGAGGAGCAAATTCGGAGGATTTGGTCCCGAATTTGCCAACTATGATTCTAAAAAGAGATTATTTAGCTTATGAAGGTAGATGTTTACATGTTCTTATAACACGGGGAGCGCAAAGCTCATTGATTTCACCTACCTGTGCCCGGAGTGCCATGTGACTGTGGGGCAATCGCCGGTTGCATGTTGTCATAAGAAAAAATTCCCTTGGAATAAAAGTGAAATTAAGGTGGAATAACCAATAACAGTTTCTGGATGTATGAGAGAAAGCTAAAATTACCGGGAGAGGACAAAATGATAACCAGAATGCTGCAAAAAGACACCGCCTTGCCAGCGGTAAGTGACGAATGTCTTTGTTTGTTTGTATGCAAATTAGATACCTAAATTTACTGCTATCTGACACTATGCATTATATTCTACATCTTTTTAATTGACAGTAAGCCATTATCTCTTACCACTTTCAAGTTATAGCCTTGTAAAGTTCTCACATCTGATCTGAATATTTTCTTGAAAAAATCTTTACTGCTCTTGACCACTAGAGGTTATGTCGCAGTTTGGCGACATACACAGTTAAGAGGTTAAAAAGGCGGTTCATGCTTGAAAACCCTCCAATGTGGCTGAATTACAACAATTCTGCAAAGATGAGTGGGCCACAATTCCTCCACAGAGCTGTAAAAGACTCATTGCCAGTTATCGTGAACACTTGATTGCAGTTGTTGCTGCCAAGGGTGGCCCAACCAGTTATTAGGTTTAGGGAGCAATCACTTTTTCACACAGGGCCATGTAGATTTGGATTTGTTTTCCCTTAATAATAAACATCTTCATTTAAAAACTGCATTTTGTGTTTACTTGTCTTTGTCTAATATTTACATTTGTTTTATGATCTAAAACATTTAATGACAAACATACAAAACAATGAGAAATCAGGAGGGGACAAACACTTTTTCACACCACTGTATTTTAATTTACATTCATGGTAATTTTATAGCAAATTTCTCATGAATGGTCAGCCTGTTTCCTCTTGTCCTGTTGTCTGGGTTGCAGATACTGGGCTGCTGCTGCTGCTGCTGCTGGTGCAGTGAGCTGATTTTCTGGACCCTGCTCTGGCTCCTACATCTGGTTCAAGCTGAGGTTATCTTTTTCTAGAAAATAATTCTCATATTACACGGGTCTCCCGAGTCGGCGGACGGAGCCTCTGTTTACAGCAGGAGACGATACAGCAGGGAAGAGCTAGCTAGCACTCAACCGCCACCCGGTGCTAACGGAGAAACTCGACATACCGGGAGAAACTGAAACGAAAACGACGCAGGTGCCGGGCTGGAGTTTAGGTGGCGTGCAAGAAATATAAGACAGAATAATAAAGAGCGATGGCAAGAACCAAGCAGACCGCCCGTAAATCTACTGGAGGAAAAGCCCCCAGGAAGCAGCTGGCCACCAAGGCTGCTCGAAAAAGTGCTACGGCCACCGGCGGAGTGAAGAAGCCTCACCGTTACAGGCCCAGTACCGTGGCTCTGAGAGAGATCCGTCGCTACCAGAAATCCACGGAGCTGCTCATCCGTAAGCTGCCCTCCTAGCGCCTGGTGAGGGAGATCGCTCAGGACTTCAAGACCGACCTGCGCTTCCAGAGCTCCGCCATCATGGCTCTGCAGGAGGCCAGCGAGGCCTACCTGGTGGGTCTCTTCGAGGACACCAACCTGTGCGCCATCCACGCCAAGAGGGTCACCATCATGCCCAAAGACATCCAGCTGGCCCGCCGCATCCGCGGAGAGAGAGCTTAGACTTTCTGCTGCACATCCACCAACCACAATGCTCCGCACTGTGTCTATATATATATATTTATATTAATATGTACATATGTATACTAGCTGCTCTTGTTTTTTCTTGCCTTCTGATTATTGCTCTGAGTGTTGCTATCCCTGTGATGTTGCAATCCTGGAATTTCCCCATTGTGGGACTAATAAAGGCTTATCTTATATTAGACATAAGAGTTCAAGACTTGAGGTGATGACATCATTTTTAGTTGTGCAAAAGATAACACTGTTTACCAGGCAGTATAGCTCATATTGAACTAATGAGTCTTATACCAGATCAATACTAGAGTGTTTCTCCACTTGAACATTCCAGATGGTCATCATCTGGGATACTTTCCAAGGGTTTCAATCATCCCAGTCAACAAGTTTCCAGGGTCATCTATCTCTGGTCAAACTGGAGGTCCCCCATCTGTTTTGAAATGCTCCCTATGTGCAATGACAATTGTTGTTTTTTTTTTTTCAACTGTATTTTAATGTTCCTCCTTCTTAGGCCTCCGTCGGTCAGAGTTGACCATGGGTGAAGCATCTTAGTTCTGGTTGTCTGCTTGCCTGGAGCAGCGTTATTTACTTACTTACTTGGTCGCCATTAGGTGAGCGACCACATGCTTCCTCCAAACCTGTCTATCATCCATTAGTGTTCCGCTCCGTTACAGTGACTCCACCTGCATCCTGCCTTAGGACTTCCACATAGCTTTGCCGTGGTCTCCCTCTGGTGCGTTGACTGTGGGTTGGTTGCCACAGGACTAGTTTGTGGGCACTTATTTCTGGGTGGCGATGGCAGTGTCCAGCAAGTTGCATTCTCCTTGCTGCTATTTTGTTTCCCACTGGGGGAAGGTCACCATACAACTCTATATTGGTTGTATGTGTCCACCATTTTACATTGAGCACTTTCCTCAGCATGCAAGTGTAGGTACCATTTAGAGAGTTTCTATCTGCAGTGTTACTGTCCAGCTTTCGCATCCATATAACAGGATGGACTCTATGGTAGCCAGAAAGAATCTGATCTTTAAATTCCTCGACATTCTTGACTCCCACATATTCTTCATCTTGTTCAAGACATGCCATGCTTGTGCTTTTCATGTCTTTATGTCTTTCTCCATGCTGTCTATCCATGAACCCAGGTATTTGAAGTCTTCTTTCTTTTCCAGCTCAGTACCCTCTTTTGTTTTCAGTGGTCCTGTTTCCCTGATGTTGTAGGTCAGGTACTTTGCTTTCTTGGCATTAATACCAGGGCCAACCTTTTTACATTCAACCTCTACTCTAATTAGTAGTTCCTGTGCTTGTCTTATCAGATCTGATAGCAGCACTATGTCATCTGCGAAGTCCAGGTCAGTTAGTGTTTCCTTGGGGAATCTTGATGATCTTACGGGATAGATGGTGAATCCCAGTTCCTCTTCCCTTCCTTCCATGGCTTTTCTTAAAGCATAGTCAAGGACTATGATGAAGAGGAAGGGAGCTAGTGTATCACCTTGTAGCACACCCACTGTGATATTAAACAGCTCTTTTTCACCATCCGGGGTTATTATTCTTGCTCTGGTGTCCTTGTACATGGCTTCAATGGCCTGAACCAGTCTTGGTGGAATTCCATATGCCCTTAGTATTTTCATCATTTTACTCCGGTGGATAATGCCTTCTTGAAGCTGATGAAGGTCAACACTGCTGGTAGGTTGTTGGCTTTCACCCCTTCCACGATTCTTCTTAGTGCCAGAATAAGGGTGACTGTTGTACGTTTGGTTCTAAAGCCATTCTGGTTTCTCCTTAGCTTTATATTCAGAGCATTTCTTGTTCTGTTCAGTATCCTTCCATTGTACATGTTGGGAATTACACTGGTTAGACTTATGCCTCAGTAGTTGTCAGGGATGGACAGGTCTCCCGACTTGGGTACTGGGATTATATTCATGAATGACTATATTTCTGGTTTGTCATTCTTCATTAGCGTTGTGTTACAGAATTTGAGACCAATATCGTCAAATTGACAATACTTGAGTACTTCTGGTGGTATGCCATCTGGACCAGAGCTTTTTCCTACTTTCAGGGACGTCTTCACTTTCTTGAATTCTAGCTCTGTGAAAGGGGCAATCCCCTATATCCAGCCCTTCGTAGATCACTGGGATCTCTTCCTCTGGGTCATGGACTTCCAGGGGACTGCCCAACAATTTCTTGAAATGTGTGAACCAGGTATTCACTCTTTCTTCAGGACTAGATCCTGCTACTTGTCCTTCTCTAGCACTCTTCCTTCCATACACCACGTTCACTACTTTCCATGCTTCCCCATACTTTTGTTCTCCATGGGCCTCTTCAATTCTGTCAATTGTTGCTGTTAATTCCTCTTCTTTTAACCTGTCTTATGTGTCATACAGGTGTTGTAGAGCTAATTTCCACTCTTTTTCATCATCAGATGTTCCACTCTCTGTGAATTTTGAGTGTGCTGACTCTACCACCATTCTAGCAGCCACTATGTCTGGATGTTTTGCTCTTAGTGTCTTCTTCACCCTTTGCGTCTTTGTTACGCATTCCTCCATGGCTTCTTCATTTGCTTTCACAAATTTCATGTACACCTCATCATTCACCTCGTCATCCAGAAACTAGAAGTGATTTCTAACAGCCATGGTGTGCCTCTGTTGCATTTCCCAATCTGTTGAGAAGCTCTGCCAGTCATACTTTACTCGTGCCCTAGTTTTCGGCACTCGTAAGCTCAGGCGGATGCTGGCTGTTACTACTCTATGATCGGACTTTGCTGAGTTGAAGGAGTTGTAGGCTTCTGCATTTTTAACACTATTCCTCCATTTCCTCCTGATCGGTATGTAATCCAGTTGCCTGCATCCATTTGTTGCATTGTCCCTGAATGTCCAGAGTTTTCCTTTCCTCTTCCGGAATTCTGTGTTTGCTGCAATTAAATCGCATTCCATCAGACGTTCAGCCAGGTGTGTTCCATTTCAGTTAGTGTTCTCATGGTAGGTGTGTCTTGCATCATCTGGTCCTAGCCTGGCGTTGAAGTCACCAAGTACTGTTACAAACTTATGCGCTGGAACATTCTGGAGAGTACCCATTAGAACTATTTGTAGGGGAGTATACCACAATTACTGTGCATTTAGGGTTCCCATAGAATTCTGCCACTAGTAACCTTGTCAGCTTTCAGCAGTGCTTTCCGAGCATTCCTTCCTAGTAGTAGTCCAACTCCACCCTGAGAGGCCTGAGCTTCATTTCTCCAGCCTGATGATGTTATCAGGTACCTGTTTCCGACCTTTCTGTATTCCACAGGATCTTGATGGATGATCCTATGTTCCTGAATTCCTACGATATCTACGCCTTGTTCTTCTGCACACTGTGATAGCTCTTCTGCCTTGCTTTCTGCTCTCATTGTGTTGATGTTGAAGGTGGCAATCTTGAGTTGCTTCTGATACCAAAACAGTGCTTTTGACTCTGTGCTCTTGTCAGACAACTCCCTCCAAGACTGGTTTGGGGAGCTGTTGTCATGCTGTCGTTTTGCACTAAATCCAGACCGCCTAGCATCCGAGTCATCAGCTTGATTCCTGCTCACTCCTGGAGCTGGAAGTATAGGATTTGCTTGTTTGGTTGTATCCATATTGTGATCGCTTTACAAAGCTAGTAATTTCTGGGGGCACCACTCCTCTCAGAAATACCCTAGATCAGTGGGGAAAACCAGTTCCTTCGTACGGACTCAGATGTGGGTGGAGTCTTAGCTTCTTCCTAAAGAGGAGGGAACTGGGAAGCACCAGTTACTATTTATCCCATAGCTGGGGACTTGGTTCATGGGTACCAGGGCATTTCCACTTACGCCGGTGGGCCTGCATACCACATGTCTGGGGGCCAAGTCTCCTCCGAGTCCTTTGTAATTCAGCCTGGGGTCGCGAGGTACCCAGTTACCATGTGTTACCACATGGAGGTACTACACAGGGTTTGCTGCTGGAGACGCTATGTACTGGCAGGAGAGACTTACACACTCAGCTCTCTTTTCACAACTGAAGCTAGCCAGTGGTGAAAGCTGAAAGTGAGAAGCTTCACAAGCACACTAGACGCATACAAACAGCCATTAAACACACACGAGCAGTGTTGTCTGTGGCTAAATTAAGCGATGCGGGAGTGGCAGTCTCTATCACAAAGGTCACACCTGTGTGTAGTCTCTGGTCTGTTGGAGCTGCTGCTTTCTTTCTTTCGTGCTTGTTTTGCACGTTTCTGCAGCAGCGGTCATCATTTTCTCCTCTCCTGATGTCAGGTGTTGCTTCAGGGTCCCTTTCCACTTTGCATGGTCACCTGCTAGGCTCTCCGAAGTCTCCGTGTTGATGCTGGTGGCCTTCATGTCTTTCTTAACGACATCTTTGTACCGGAGCTGGGGGTGACCAGTGGATCTCCTCCCAGATGCCAGTTCTCCATACAGAATGTCCTTTGGGATGCGCCCATCGTCCATGCGGTGGACATGGCCTAGCCAGCGTAGCCTGTGCTGTCTGAAGAGAGTGAACATGCTGGGAAGTCCCGCGTGATTCAAGACATCTGCATTGGTTACCCTGTCCTGCCAGGATATGCCCAGGATGCGGCCGATACTTCACAGATGGAAGATATTGAGTTGCTTCTCCTGTCTGGCATATGTTGTCCATGACTCACTGCCGTACAGCAGTGTGCTAATGACACAGGTGTTATACACTGCCATCTTAGTCTTCACTGACAGCTTGGCGTTTGTCCACACTCTGGTTGTGAGGTGAGTGAGTGTTGTAGCTGCCTTCCCGATCCTCCTGTTTGTGTGTCAAGGGAGAGGTTGTCGGTTATGGCAGAGCCAAGGTAGGTGAAGTGGTGGACGACATCGAGTTCATAGTCATCGATGGTGATGGCAGGTGGTGATTCAGTGTCTTGTCCCAGGACAATGGGCTTTTTCAGGCTAATGGTGAGTCCAAAATCCTTGCAGGCCTGCGAGAAGCGGTCTATCAGTGTCTTCAGCTCCTGTTGGGTGTGTGTTGCAATTGCTGCATTGTCAGCAAACAGCATGCCTCTGATGAGCATTTCATGAACCTTCATATTGGCTCTGAGGTGGGCAAGGTTGAACAGCCTGCCATCTGACCTGGCGCATAGGTAAATTCACTTTGCTGAGCCTTGATCCTGGCAGCCCTGAGAATCTGCAGGCTCTTCTCACTGGGTGACCACTTATACTCGGTGAGGGCATCGTGCTTGGCTTCAATAATGGGAGTCATCTCTGTGGACTTGGCCTCAAGCCAGTCATGAGACTTGGAGGACTTCTTCCCAAATGTAGCCAAGATGGTGTGGTGCATGGTGTCCCGCAGTACTTCCCACTTCTCTGTGGCAGAGTATCTGGGCTGAGGTTTGCATTTCCTTCTTGACGGTCTCGAAGGTCTCTGCATACTTTTCCACGAGGTCTGGTTGAGACATCTTTTTTTTTTAGATTTAGTATACTTTATTGATCCCCAGAGGGGAAATTGAGGGTCATCCACCACCTGGATGGATGAAGCAGCCACGATACGGCGCTATCCCTTAACCATTCACACACACATTCACACCTAGGGCCACTTTAGAGTCTCCAATTAACCTAACCTGCATGTTTTTGGCATGTGGGAGGAAATCGGAGAAATCCCGGGGTAAACCCACGCAAACACGGGGAGAGCATGCAAACTCCACACAGATCACTGTTGGTCGGGGGCTGGGATCGGACCCACGATCCCACGATCCCCACGATCCCCCGGCCAAGGGTAAACTGTGCTGCCGCAGTGCTAACCACTGCGCCACCGTGCATCTTGCTGACATCCCTTGTTTCTTTGAGCGGTGGATCCTCTTTGGCTGTAGCCTGATCTTGCAGCAGACTAGGGAGTGATCTGTGTCGCAGTCCGCACTGTGGTAAGAGTGTGTGTGGAGGACTTTCTTGATGGCGGCACGCCTTGTGCTTTGAGCGTGGGTGTCTCCAAGAGACCTTGTGCTGAGGCTTGGTGTTGAAGTAGGAGTTGGCGATGCACAATTCATGGTAACTGCAAAGCTCAAGCAGTCATTAGCCATTCTCGTTCATTTTGCCCACACCAAACTGTCCAAGGCAAGAGGGCCACGAGTCATGATCTGCACCCACTCTGGCATTGAAGTCACCCAAGAGAACAAGTTGCTCCTTGCTGGGGATGCTTGCGACAATGGATGCGAGCTTCTCGTAGAGCTCATCCTTTGTGTCCGGTGTGGAAGACAGTGTTGGGGCATACATGCTAACAAGGGTGACTGGGCTTTCAGTGGTGTTGAGGTGAAGAGTGAGGAGACGCTCTGTGCTGTTGCTCCCTGGCTCTACCATATTTAGCAGGTTGTTCCTCACTGCAAAGCCGACTCCATGCTCCCTTGGCTCGTCAGAGCCTTTTCCCTGCCAGTAGAATGTGTAGTCCTTCTCCTTCAGTGTGCCTGAGTCAGCAAGGTGTGTTTCCTGAAGGGTGGCTATGTCCACATGCAGCCTCCTGAGATTGTCATTTATAACAGCTGTTTTCCTGGAGTCAATGATGTCCTGAAGGTTTTCAGAAAGACTGGTCATTGTCCAAATGCTCCAACATCCCAGTTTCAAAGCTGGTTTCTTTCGTTTTGTTTTGTTTCCTGGTGTGACGATTGCAGTCTGGACATTTCCTAATCCCCATGCACCCAATGAGGATGGCAGACTGTGACAAGACAACACCTTACTGGCTGGGGGCTGCTCAGCTTGAGGTGGGTGGTAGTTATCCAGTGAGATCCAAGGATCCCTTCCACCATCGGGAACAACCCCTGGCGCCAAGCTCTATGCCAATCGAGCAATGACTTATAACCGGTAACTGTTGTTTCCCGTGTTGTGTCGATGCTGCAAGCAAAACTGGAGTGACCTCTCCAGGGTGTAGGGTGTGAGTTTGTGTTGGTGAGTGTTGCTGGTTGCTAGTCTGGGCAGTGTGATATGGAGGACAGGCTGTTGCCCATGTACCATGTCCCCCTCTCCATGTCACTGATGGATCCAAAGGAACAGCAAGGCTGTTACAGTTTGGCACCAGCACCATCGCAGGAGCTGCCAGAATGAAGTTTAAATCAATGACAGACTGCCTTAGGGGCTCTGACTCCAGATTTTACCTCAGGGTTGACTCCCGAAGCCTTTTCTATGACCGGGTATGCTGCAAGGAAGCAGAGGTTTGAAATCAGGGTTTTCATTCCCCTAGATGGACTACCCTCCCAGGTTGTCGAGCCCCATCTACCCGAAGCATCTGGTTTGAAGGCACCAGAGACTCGCCTTCGCCCCTTTTCCTGTCAGTAGAAGCAGTTCCGCCAGACGTAGAAGCTAAGCCACACAAGCAAGCCAGGAGTTGGACTTGGTTGTCAGAGGCTATTTGAGACCCACACCATAAAGAGCATTTTTTGAGCTTTGGAAGCTTATCCCCAGCACCAGTCCTGGCTATGACAACCTTGGAACCAGGGAATGTTCCTCCACAGACCTTTAAAAGGCAGTATAAGAATTGTATTAGTAGCTGTGTCACTAGAGAAAACAGTGAGTGATTAGTGCAATAAGGCCGCCATGCAGTGGTGTGAAAGTGTTTGCCCCCTTCCTGATTTCTCATTTTTTTGTATGTTTGTCACACTTAAATGTTTCAGATCATGAAACAAATTTAAAGGCCAAATGTCACGTAACAGGGTACTTTAAATATCTTGAAACTAGATATAAAAGGGAACCGATCCGTTCGGGTCTTGGTGCATTTGCTTCAGTAACAACGGAATATTCATTAATTTAAAACTGCCGTGCTTGGCCTGACACGGCCCCTGGAATCGCCTGGGGAAGAAGGCGGAAGTGACGAAATCGATTGTACCCTAGTTTGATGCTTGGGGTATTTCAATTGATTGTTTATATGGAGACTGGAAGGTTGAAGTGAGCAACAAGAAAGAAAAAATTGGATATTTCACCCATACCTTAAAACGGGACTATCAGGGACAGCTGGGTAATAAGGGACACTTCTCTGGGAAATGTTTTCATACCTGTCAAGTGAGACGTTTTCGCCGTACTTCAACACCGTAAAAAGCGGCTATAAGGAACGGCGGAGCAACAAGGGACACCTCTCTGGGAAATTCCCCAAATGCAACTCGTGTTGTTATTGTCAAATATTTTAAGGATTCATGGATATTTGACAATAACAACACAACTCAGCGTCCGCCGCTAAATAAAAAAAAAAAAAAGCAGAATTCTGTATTTGTCAGGCGATCTGTCTGTTCCGCAACCGCTGCACAGCTCAACGTGTTAAACCATTGTCCTAATGACTTCTCATTGTAGTGAGAACAGCTGAAGCTGAGCGATCAGCCCGCCCAGACAATTAAACTAATGAGTGACTCCACACTTCTCATGGTAGTGCGAATAGCTCCCGCTGAGCGATCTGACAGCACCAGCTGTGAGTGATCACACACAGGAGTGCTCCTCAACACACTCAGTTTTTTTTCCAGTATATTTTTTCTTTGGGCGTACAGAAATGGCAATACGCCCGTTTTTGCTAAAATTGCATTTTCCCCGTATTTTCCTTAAAATATTTGACAATAACAACACGAACTACATTTAAAACATTTCCCAGAAAAGTGTCCCCCACAGCCGCGCTTGGCACCAAAATACGGCGAAAACGTCTCCCTTGACAGGTATGCGCCTCCATTTTCATATTGATCTGGTCAATTTCTTGACAGCAGCGGCTCTCCTCCACTGTAATAATAATGGCTTCTGAAAAATCAATATTTATGGGGCGCCCTGGACAGACCCCCTTCGGCTTCGCAATTCTGGAGGCGATTAATGTCCAGTTCAATGACATTTTCCACTGGTTCTGCTCTCTGGTCATCGTTGGAACTGTTGTCATCAGACAAAGCATCCGATTCCGTCTCAGACGGCTCGAACCTGTAAGGTTCTATGCCTCTGTCACTGTCTGAACCACTGACAAAAAAAAGACAAAACTAAACTAATTTGTTCACAATCGCTGTCACTTTCCGTCATGATTGTCCAATGTTGATAAGTGTGAATGTGGATAGGCAGGGCAGCCAGGGTACAACTGGTGATGTCAAAAACATGGACGTGGTCTGGACTGGCTGTCACAAGCCAGCAAGCAAGGTGGGGCCTTCACCTGGTGTATTTTGTGCAATTATGTAAATACAGGTGGGTGATATGGTCTCTGGTATGAATATTTGGTTTAAGCTATGTGTATTTTATCTAAATTCGTTGTCATTTAGAAAAAAAAATTACGTGACATTTGGCCTTTAAATATTAGACAAAGATAACACAAGTAAACACAAAATGCAGTTTTTAAATGAAGGTGTTTGTGGCGGTTTGGGAAAACCCCCACAAACAGACTAAGGACAGACAACTCGCTACTCCTGGTTTTTTCCGCTACACTACTGTGATAATGTCACCTTTCATGTATTGTGTTCATGCGTCCTGTCCTTACTGTGACCTAGAGACTCAGATCAATATGTAGATGTGCCTGTTAACCCCTTTGTTCTGCACCTATAGCACAGTCTAGCAAATCTGCCTATTGTGATGTATGCCTCTCAAATGCAAATGCCATACTCCCTGCTGTGAATGCCTTTCATGCATTGTTTGTAACTGGTATTTAAGCTGACTGAAATCCATGCTCTCTCTCTCACTCACACTTCAACCTCTGCTGCAGGACACAGACTTTGTGTCCCCTCTTCACTGAGAGCCTGAGGAATTCGGCTTCAGCCTGCTCACGCTATGGGCTGGAGCCGAGTTCCCGTGACGGCGGTATGATATAATAAAACTCTACTTAAAACCTCCAACAACGCCACTTTATTTCATGCCGCCGCACTGGTGACCCGAAGCTGAAACGAACACGCTGCCAGCGAACGCAACACCCGGCGGTGATTCTCCGACGACAAGCGAACGCAACAGCTCCCTTCTGCTTCAGGGAGATTTCGACGCAGAGTTTCCAGGTTGAAACTCTCCGGAGACCACCCACGACCGGGAAAGCCGCAGCAACGTTTCATGGTGAGATCTGCACGCCTACATCGGCACATCCACGCTGGACCGGCCGCGCTCACAGCTCCTCCACACGTGAGCGCATGCACCTCGTCCCCTCTCCACGACGGCGATCCCCATGGCCGACGGAGAGCGCAGCGCGTGGACCTGAACACACCATGGCCGCACGAGCGACAACGATCATCTCCTCCCTCGCACCGCTCCAACGCAGCTGCACGAGCCCGGGGCACAAAGATCGTCTACTGCCTCGCACCGCTCCAATGCACCTCCACGAGCCCGAGGCACAAAGATTGTCTATTGCCTCGCACCGCTCCAACGCATCTCCACGAGCCCGAGGGACAGAGATCGTCTACTTCCTCGCACCGCTCCAACGCACCACGACCGAATGACGCAACAGACAACAGGGATGATCTCCAGCAAGCTCCCTGACCCTGGTTCTCCTCTCCAGCGGCCCACCCACGCACGGGACCCCGGCACACGCACCGGGGAGTCACGGGCACGGCGCACCACGCACGGGACACATACAGCTCCACAGACTGCCTTCCTCCTTCGCCACTGCCCTTCAGGGCTGCTCGCTCACCTGAGGCACGCATGCAGCATGCTCGAAGGATTTGTTAATGGTCTCAGCCACGGCACACATAGGGAATTCAGCTGTTTTGCGATTCCCGAGGACTTTAGGGCTGCGCCCGCACCTAAAGAGACACGCCACGTCCCTCTGCTTTTGTTTTTTCCCCCACAGCCGCCCCTGCTTTTCTTCATGGCCACGAGAGGAGCCAGAGACTAATTTTTCTTCTTGTGGACCTCTGCACGTTCAACGGGACCAGCCCTTCGACATCGCGGACCCACAAGCAATTTTTGCGCGGCCTGGACGTTTTCATCGTCTCCGGCCGGCTTTTACTACCCCCACCCCCTCCACCCCCTCCTGCACAGAGCTTTTCCTGCTCGCTGCCCAAGCTGCACTATCGAGGTCTCGACCACCTGCCGAGCCCTCTGGGGGGGAGCTGTGGCGGTTTGGGAAAACCCCCACAAACAGACTAAGGACAGACAACTCGCTACTCCTGGTTTTTTCCGCTACACTACTGTGATAATGTCACCTTTCATGTATTGTGTTCATGCGTCCTGTCCTTACTGTGACCTAGAGACTCAGATCAATATGTAGATGTGCCTGTTAACCCCTTTGTTCTGCACCTAGAGCACAGTCTAGCAAATCTGCCTATTGTGATGTATGCCTCTCAAATGCAAATGCCATACTCCCTGCTGTGAATGCCTTTCATGCATTGTTTCTAACTGGTATTTAAGCTGACTGAAATCCATGCTCTCTCTCTCTCACACTTCAACCTCTGCTGCAGGACACAGACTTTGTGTCCCCTCTTCACTGAGAGCCTGAGGAATTCGGCTTCAGCCTGCTCACGCTATGGGCTGGAGCCGAGTTCCCGTGACGGCGGTATGATATAATAAAACTCTACTTAAAACCTCCAACAACGCCGCTTTATTTCATGCCGCCGCAGTGTTTATTATTAAGGTAAACAAAAATCCAAACCTACATGGCCCTGTGTGAAAAAAGTGATTGCCCCCAAACCTAATAACTGGATGGGCCACCCTTAGCAGCAACAACTACAATCAAGCATTTGCGATAACTGGCAAGGAGTCTTTTACAGTGCTGTGGAGGAATTGTGGCCCACTCATCTTTGCAGAATTGTTGTAATTTAGCCACATTGGAGGGTTTTCGAGCATGAACCACCATTTTAAGGTCATGCCATAGCATCTCAATTGGATTCAGGTTAGGACTTTGACTAGGCAACTATAAAGTCTTCATTTTGTTTTTCTTAAGCCATTCAGAGGTGGACTTGCCGGTGTGTTTTGGATCATTGTCCTGCTGAAGAACCCAAGTGCACTTCAGCTTGAGGTCACGAACAGATGGCCAGACATTCTCCTTCAGGATTTTTTGGTAGACAGCAGAATTCATGGTTCTGTTTACCACAGCAAGTCTTCCAGGTCCTGAAGCAGCAAAACAGCCCCAGACCATCACACTACCACTGTGGTGAACACTCAATGGACCTGTTGGACCGGTTCTGTGACTCGCATTTTAGGTCAGAACAAAGGCAGGAAGCTTAGCCTTGTTATGCAAGGCTGGAGACTGTGGGGGGTCGATTAAAGGATGCGTGGGAAACAGTGGAAGTGATATCACGTCAGCCTCCTGCCAAATCTGCTGTAGCTAGGGGTGCACACATCTTCTGACAATGGTGGGCCACCAAAGCGAATGGTGGGCCACCGAAGTGTTGGTGCGGTCCACCAACGCTTCGGCGTTCCGTCGGACATTACGTCCGACAGAGGCCCTCAATTTGTTTCCGAGCTTTGGTCAACAATGGCCCGCAGCCTGGGTGTCACAATTCACCGCACAACCGCGTACAATCCGCAGGCTTACGGGTTATGCGAACGTTTTCATAGGTCATTGAAAGCGGCTCTCAGAGCGTCACTGACGGATACAAATTGGGTTGACAAGTTACCATGGGTGTTATTGGGGTTGCGTTCTGCACCTAAAGAGGATCTAGAAGCCTCCCCAGCGGAGCTCATGTTTGCGCAGCCACTCCGGCTGCCTGGGGAGTTTCTCCCAGATAACCCTGCGCCAAACGCCTCCCCGTCTCAGCTGTTGCGGAGTAACATAGAATCAAGCACGCTGCCCTGTCCCACGTACCAGTTTTCCGTGCGTTTTTGTGCCTAAAACTTTGAAGAACACAGAGTTTGTTTTTGTTAGACACGATGCGCATCGAACCCCGCTGCGACCGCCTTATGACGGACCATTCAGAGTGCTAGAAACAGGAGACAAGCAGTTTTTGCTAGATTTGGGGGGTAGGAAAGAGAAAATTGGCATAGACAGACTTAAACCACGTTTTGTGGTGGTTGCGGGGGATTTTAACCACACCAGCCTAAAGACTGTGCTCCCCAAGTTTAAACAATGTGTAGACTTTAAGACCAGAGGAGAGAATATGTTGGACTTAGTGTACACAAACACAGATGCATATAAAGCGATACCCCGCCCCCATCTCGGCCGTTCTGATCACATATCCGTGATGCTGGTGCCTGCCTACAAACCTTTATTGAAGCGCAGCAGGCCAGCAGTGAAACAAATCAGGATTTGGCCAGAGAGTGCAACCCCTGCACTGAAAGACTGTTTTCAGCACACAGACTGGAAGGTCTTCAAAATAGCAGCCTCCCAGGAAGACGGGACAGATGTGGAGGAGTATGCTGATTCGGTCACCAGCTACATCGCGAAGTGCACAGAGGATTTCACTACAGTGAAGACCATCACTATGCGGGGTAATCATAAGCCCTGGATGACTGCAGAGGTGCGCTCGCTGCTCACAGCCAGAGATGCAGCCTTCAGAGCGAAGGACAGGATCGCCCTCCGCTCAGCCAGGTCTGCGCTTTCTAAGGGAATTAAGGCGGCAAAGCGCGCCTATGCGGAGAAAATCCAGGGACACCTCTGTGACACTAGGAACACCAAGCAGATGTGGCAGGGAGTTCGGACACTGACGGGCTTTAAGCCTAGGCAGGGGGTCGATGATGACGACGCTTCGCTTCCAGACAGGCTTAACTACTTCTTTGCACGTTTTGAAGCATCAAACTCGACAATCAGAGGGAGGGCTGGCCCTCCCCCACCATCGGTCGGACCAGCTTTTACCATCAACACAGCGGACACACGGAGGACCCTAACCAGAGTCAACCCACGCAAAGCTGCAGGTCCAGACAACATTCCGGGACGTGTGCTCCAAGACTGCGCGAGCGAGTTGGCGGATGTCCTGACTGACATTTATAACATCTCCCTGAGTCAGGCCATCGTTCCCAGATGCTTCAAGACCTCTATCATTGTACCGGTGGCAAAGAAACCAGTGGTGTCCTGTTTGAATGACTATCGTCCTGTTGCACTGACACCAATTGTGATGAAGTGTTTTGAGCGGCTTGTCAAACCACACATTACAGCCTGCCTCCCTGCATCACATGACCCACTCCAGTTTGCATATCGTTCAAACCGCTCCACGGAGGATGCTATAGTCACCACCCTACACTCTGTCATCACTCACCTGGACCAGAAAGACACCTACGCCAGACTCCTGTACATTGATTTCAGTTCAGCATTCAACACCATTATTCCCCAGAGACAGATGGAGAAATTACTCCTTCTCGGTCTGAACACCGCCACATGTCTCTGGATCCTGGATTTTCTGACTGAGAGACCTCAGTCTGTCCGGGTTGGAAACAACATCTCCAAGTCTGTCACGCTGAGTACCGGATCCCCTCAAGGCTGTGTACTCAGTCCACTGTTGTTTACACTTCTAACACATGACTGTGTATCCAGACACGAGGGGAACCAGATTATTAAGTTTGCAGATGACACCACGGTGGTGGGACTTATCCAGAGGGATGAGGAATCAATGTACAGGGAAGAAGTGAGAGACCTGGAGGGCTGGTGCAGGGAGAACAATCTGGTGCTCAACGTGGACAAAACGAAGGAGATGATTATCGACTTCCGGCGGTCGCAGCCTGAGCACGCCCCCCTCAGCATTGGCGGCTGTTTAGTGGAGAGAGTAGAGAACATCAAGTTCCTCGGAGTGCAGATCTCGCAGGACCTGACCTGGAGCAAGAATT
The DNA here is from genome assembly GCA_020510985.1 of Pholidichthys leucotaenia. Lineage (NCBI taxonomy): Eukaryota > Metazoa > Chordata > Actinopteri > Cichliformes > Pholidichthyidae > Pholidichthys > Pholidichthys leucotaenia. The sequence continues at coordinate 191,137,437 of CM035841.1, forward strand.
CCTTGGAGATCAGGAAGCGGGCTCAGCAGAGACTGCACTTCTTGAGGAAACTCAAACAGGCCTCTCATCCCATCTGCATCCTCAGGACCTTCTACAGAGGTGTGGTGGAGAGTGTTCTGACATACTGCATTGCTACATGGTACTCCAGCTGCAGTATGTCAGACAAAAAAGCCCTGCAGAGGATAGTCAAGGGGGCGGAGAGGGTAATTGGAGTCTCCCTCCCCTCTGTCCAAGAACTTTTTCAGAACCGTTGTAGGAGCAGGGCACTAAACATTGTCAAGGACCGTTCTCACCCTCTGCATAAACACTTTGAACTTCTTCCATCTGGTAAACGATTCCAGAGCATCAGAGGCAGAACCACCAGACTGATCAACAGCTTCCTTCCACAAGCTGTCAGGATGCTGAACAGTTGACCCGGAATCTCTCATACACACTACTGCACCTACAGACATTTTGTATATTATAGTTAGTTATTCTTTTTTTTCCCCAAGTATGTCTCAGGGATGTGTGAATGGATGGGGGGGTGGGGGTGGGGGGAGCTATGTGGGAATGTGTCTTAAATCATGCTGCTTCTTATATGGATGCCGAGAGAAACGCAATTTCATCTTGCCTGCACTACAGTTGTATGTACAGCAGTATGACAATAAAGTTTGATTTGATTAAACCCACTTTTGTGGTGGCAGAGGAGGAAGCGCTGTTGGCAAAGGCCCCGCGGCAAGGTAGACCACCACGGAGGGTTTCACACAGTAATGTTTCCCAAAGTAATGTTTCCCCAGAACACCCGCAGAGACTGACAAAGGGTTTCCGCCCCCAGACGACAAATCCCCAGCGGGACAGCGCCGCAGAGACGGTGAACCCCAGCTACAGCAGATTCGGCAGGAGGCTGAAGCCTATCCAGCATGTGGACAGGCTGAAGCCTATCCAGCATGTGGACTGATGTGTATTGATGCTATCACGGCATGCATGTGGTTATTTTCTTGTTGTTTTTCTAAAATGCTGGGGGGGCTTGTGTGGTGAACACTCAATGGACCTGTTGGACCGGTTCTGTGACTCGCATTTTAGGTCAGAACAAAGGCAGGAAGCTTAGCCTTGTTATGCAAGGCTGGAGACTGTGGGGGGTCGATTAAAGGATGCGTGGGAAACAGTGGAAGTGATATCATGGAGGGAAATGCATTGTGACTGTCTTTATTATGCAAGGTGGTCTGTGGGACATGTGATCTATGAGGTGTGAAGTCCCAGATATTTAAGGACGAGAGTTTACTGTTTCACTCTTTTTTCTGCTTTGAAATGGTGGAGATGTGAATAAAGCTGACTCTGAGAAAGAATGCTGCCACGTCATTTTCACATCTTCCACACCACCACCATATTTTACTGTTGGTATGATGTTCCTTTTCTGAAATGTTGTTACTTTTACGCCAGATGTAATGGAACACACGCCTTTCAAAAAGTTCAACTTTTGTCTCATCAGTCCACAGAGTATTTTCCCAAAATTCTTGGGTATCATCAAGATGTTTTCTGGCAAAACTGAGACAAGCCTTTATGTTCGTTTTGCTCAGCAGTGGTTTTCGTCTTGGAACTCTGCCATGCAGGCCATTTTTGCCCAGTCTCTTTCTTATGGTGGAGTCATGAACACTGACTTTAACTGAGGCAAGTGAGGCCTGCAGTTCTTTGGATGTTGTTGTGGGGTCTTTTGTGACCTCTTGGATGAGTCGTTGCTGCGCTCTTGGGATAATTTTAGTCAGCCGGCCACTTCTGGGAAGGTTCACCACTGTTCCATGTTTTCGCCATTTGTGGATAATGGCTCTCACTGTGGTTCACTGGAGTCCCAAAGCTTTAGAAATGGCTTTATAACCTTTTCCAGACTGATAGATCTCAATTGCGTTGTTTCTCATTTGCTCCTGAACTTCTTTGGATCGCAGCATGATGTCCAGCTTTTGAGGATCTTTTGGTCTACTTCACTTTATCAGACAGGTCCTATTTAAGTGATTTCTTGATTGAGAACAGGTGTGGCAGTAATCAGGCCTGGGTGTGGCTAGAGAAATTGAACTCAGCTTTCCAAAGATGTAATAAACCACATTTAATTTATGTTTTAATGGGGGGGGGGGGTCACTTTTTCACACAGGGCCATGTGGGTTTGTTTTTTTTTTTAACCCTTAATAATAAACACCTTGACTTAAAAACTGCATTTTGTTTTTACTTGTGTTCTCTTTGTCTAATATTTAAATTTGTTTGATGATCTGAACATTTAAGTGTGACAAACACAAAAAAATGAGAAATCAGGAAGGGGGCAAACACTTTTTCACACCACTGTAAATAATATAAATAAATCTTACCTGAAGTTGTTGGAGGGTCCAGTTGGTTACTTTTTCATTTCAGTTACATTCATTCACAGCTGCAGTCTTTGCATTCCTTTTGTTTTAGGTTTCTGTGCTTGAATCATGCTGATTGTTTTTAGTTATAGGATACTTAAAGTGTCTTCTCACTTTCACTAATGTTTTTTGAATGCTTTTCTAGGTCAAAGTTGCAAATTTACAAGAAAAAAGTTGCAAAATTAAAAGAAAAACGTTGCAAATTTAAAAGAAATAGTTGCAAATTTATGAATGAAAAAAGTTGCATTTTTTAAAGTAGCAAATTTATGTGAAATATTTTAAATTTACAAGCATCTTTTTTCATTTAGCATTGGTGCTTCAAATGTATTTTATTCTGTTATGTACACTGATATAGAGAGGTTTATGATAATATTGGGGAGGGAGGGACATTTCTGTTTTTCCCAGTTGGGAGGGACATGCCCCCCCTTCCTTGATTTACACGTATAGTATGCATCTGCCATTTCTGTTTGTAAATCCCATTTCCTTCAGCAGATTTCTTCTGGTTTGGTCACAAACACCGATTCCCCTTTCTGCCCATATGTTTTTCCATTTCTTTTGTTGTGCATTTCTTTATTCAAGGCATATTGCTTTGAGTTTTCTGTCCTGATGCTTTGATCGCTTGTTCCACTTTCACAAGCTTTCGGTTTTGTTTTTGTACTTGCCCCAAATTTTAGACACAGCTACTCATTAACAACTAAAATCTTTTCCAACTGCACATACTAGAACTCCCTGCATGCCGTTGTAACTGATTATGTTTTGGAGCTAAACCGCTGTGACCTGCAGGCGACACAAATACACAAACGGCAGAGGGCATCAAAGGGATGGTGTTCATGATCCTCACCATGAGGTTGTGTGTCACAGCGGGTAATGAAGCTGGGAGATTGCTTATTTAAAAAGAGGTTCCTTTGAAGTCCCTGCCCATGCTTCGCAGGTGACTATTCTAATGACAATCCTCTCCGACCAGTCAGTGGTGTGCTGTGGCTTTATCTTTGCTCAGTGCAATGGGAATTTCATCTAAACTTGTCATGACGATTGTACTGATGTGTCGGCATCTGTTTGAAGCCTCGGTCACTCTTACACGTACTGGTTATTTTGTCTGTTTTTATTTATTTTACCTACTCCTTTTTAAAATTTTTATCTCTTTTATTGATATTAACTTTCTATTTAGTGATATTAACTTTTTAAACTGGAGCTAGAACTTTATTGATTGGCTATATTGATCATACAGCTCCCAACGGCTGGACAAAAAATGGACATGACAGTGCCTGGGGGTGACAAAATTCTATTGCAGAAAGCACAAAAGAAAATTGCTGAACTGGAGGAGGATATACGATGACTCTCTGATGAACTGCAGCAGAAAAACACACTCCTCTCCAACTTCACTCTATGTCTTTTTCTGCTGTCACAGATGATGAGTCTTTTAGCGGCCCAGGAGGCCAAAAAAATGGCCTTGAGTGACTCAGCCCTCCGAGACACAATTGCCTGGGACCCCTCCGCCTGTCCACGGCCCTCCTCCTGCTCAACGCCAAATCAGATGGCCTGGTCTGAGGTGATGGTCTGGGGCAGGAAAAAGGCTTCAGACGCGTCAGCCTCCAGCCCTCCTCTGCCCGTCTCCAACCGCTATGAGGCTCTGGCAACAGCTGATAATCCACCTTCCACCGATGCTCCAGCTTCACTGGTTCCAGTTTGCCTGAGCTCCGCTCGGCATGCAGCTTCTGCTGACATCGCACCCATCCCTTCGCTGGAAGACCCGGCGGCCTTTCCTCCGCTGAGGGCTGACAGCAGTGGGGTGGCTGGCGCGGCCCCAGCCAAGCCACAGCGGCTCCAGCCCATTTTGGAGAGTCCTGTGCCCGACGTATGATCCTGAGGGAGGCTGTTTGCTAGCACTCTGGGAGGACACACCGCACGGAGCAGTTGGGGAATCCCTCCTCCGGTTCTGGTGCTGTGTCGCTGCCCTGTTTGTCAGCTGGTGAGGTAAGGGGCCCTACCTGTCCCAATGACAGGACCCCCACACTGCTGCCACCTCACTGCACTGACTCTTGCCAAGGGACCCTGCAACCACCAACATCCCGCCCACTTTTTCCTCCAACCACGATGATCGTTGATTACTCTATCATGAGGCACATCAGGTATTTTAACTCTATCACTCACTGTTTCCCAGGAGCTACTGTCCCCGACCTGTTAGAAAAGCTCCCGGATCTGCTGCAGTCACAACCTCCGTCCATCACACTGATTATTATTCACGTAGGGACTAACGACACCACCCACAGACAGTCTGAAATCACTAAAAATGACTGACTGTTTGACTTCTGTAAACTTTTTAATATTTTATCAAATAGTGTAAAGTCTGTTTTTATTTCTGGCCCCCTTCCCACACTGCATCGTGGATCAGACCGTTTTAGCTGTGTTCTTGCCCTCTCAACTTGGCTCAAGTCCATCTGCAGCAGCAACAACATTAATTTTATTGACAATTTTAAGTTGTTTTGGGGCCGCCACACTCTCTATAAATCTGACGGCATACAGTTAGGCCCAAAAATATTTGGACAGTGACACAAGTTTTGTTATTTTAGCTGTTTACGAAAACATATTCAGGATACAATTATATAATCAATATGGGCTTAAAGTGCAGACTCTCAGCTGTAATATGAGAGTATTCACATCCAAATTGGAGCAAGGGTTTAGGAATTACAGCTCTTTAATACGTAGCCGCCTCTTTTTCAAGGGACCAAAAGTAATTGGACAATTGACTCAGAAGGCTGCAAAAAAAAATAACAAGGCTGCATGGTCTCTTCCCTCATTAACCTGTCATCAATTAAGCAGTTAAAAGGTCTGGAGTTGATTCCAGGTGTGGCGTTTGCATCTGGAAGCTGTTGCTGTGAACACACAACATGCGGTCAAAGGAGCTCTCAATGGAGGTGAAACAGACCATCCTGAGGCTGAAAAAAAAGAAGAAATCCATGAGAGAGAGAGAGCAGAAATGTTAGGAGTGGCCAAATCAACAGTTTGGTACATTCTGAGAAAAAGAGTGCACTGGTGAGCTTGGGAACTCAAAAAGGCCTGGGCGTCCACAGAAGACAACAGTGGTGGATGATCACAGAATCCTTTCCATGGTGAAGAACAACCCCTTCACAACATCCAGTCAAGTGAAGAACACTCTCCAGGAAGTAGGTGTATCATGTAGCATCATCTCACTTTGGCTCAGCAACAATTATTTTTCTGCTTAAAGACATTTTGTTTCATCCAGGAATAACACACAAAAAATGGATTTTCTTCCTCCAGGCCACAGCTGAAATCCCCCTTCTTTTGTTAAAACCAGCCTCAGGAATTTCCCCAGTGTCCGGCTTCACTTTTATTGCCCCCATAAAACATGCAACAGACCCACAACTCAGTTAATTTCCTTAAACTCTGGAAACGCTGGATTTAAACAGTGAACTTTAAAGTACATTATTACAAACTCAATTCTAAACCTTCATTCTTTTCAGAACTATGAAAATGCAGATGGACTCTTGATGTTTTTGATGTGGAAAATATGTGTGAAATGCATTAATCTGTGATTTTATATATATGCATGCTAATGTTTATATGAATGTTTATTCCTGCATGTTGATTTAGAAGCACTGCTTATAATTTATACTAATCACTAAAGTTATCTTAGTTTAATACATAAAGGGAAATATTAACTTCCAGTATGTATCAAAGTTTTGCCTCGATATCACATGTGACTCCAACAGCCAATCTCTGCATGACAACTCTTCATTCCAAAGCGCTCCAAACAATAGACTGTTTGTTCATTGGACTAAAAGTTCATCGAGCCCGCCCACGAAGGACGCTCATTGGCTGAGATTCCGGTCAGGCCGGAAGCCCGCGAAACTCAACAGAGCTTATATAAAGGAGAGAGACTCCTGCTTCAGCCTCTTTTTGCTCCGGACTCTCTTTTCGCCTGCTCTTTTCGTCATCCCTTTTTTCTGATCTCCTCCATTGTCTACACACAGCAAGGAAGAACAAAGGACCATCTGAACAAGACTTGACCATGTGTCGCTTTTCTGAACACAGAGCAGATAACTCGTAATTTATGTAACTTTGTATTTTCTTTTTCTCTTAAATGCCTAGGAATTCCTATTTCTTTGCGCTCAATTCTTAATCGGAGTTAAACTCCAATTTTTATTCATCACTTTTCTTTGTTAAACTTTCTGTAAAACCACCGTTTGTTTGATTTTAATGTAAACTTAATCTTGACTTTATTTTTATATTTTTCTTGACCAAGCACCCACCAGAAGCTACTATTTTTATCTAAAGTCCGAAAGTTTTTTTTTTAATTTGAGATCGGATTAGATATCTTTAATTATTCCCGAAAACCTCTGCAGCTGCTTGTCTACCAGGAAGAAAAGACGCAGCTGAGGAATCAACGCGCAGCTGTCCCACATCGTGCAGAAGAAGCATTGGCACCATCTGGCTAGAACCCGTTTCAACTGTGGGTCATACGGCCAAGATCCAGCCCCCTTCGACCGCTTGAATTTAAAGGTCGAACTGTGGACCCTGAAATATCTGCGGGCAGATATTTCCCTTAACATCCACAAAATCTTGGGCTGAGGACGACGACAGACATCGACCGAGGATCACGTGAGCTGCAAAAAACTTTAATTCCACTGCTGAATTAACGTCTGAGGTTCGGTGATAATTTGTATATCTAATCAGATGCAAATTAAGAAGCCCTTAACATAACTCTTCTTTTCATTAAAATTCATTTTTTATTTTCTTAAGATTAATTTAGGACTTCTTCATATAAGTAGTAAACTTTCTCCATAAATTTGCGTTGTTTTTAATAATCTGTTAACTCAAACTGATAGAAATTCATCTCTCAGTTTAACCCTGGTTCCGAAAATATTGACATTGTTAATCTATCATTTACAAGATTGATTTTATGATTAATGAAATTACTGCAATGTCTGTTAATCATTTCGTTTAATAAATATTTAAAAATGAGAGAAGTTGTTGGGAATTTATTTCATTCTGAGTCTGTTTCAAGCCCAGGTATCGAATTCACGGAAAAATTGAGACTGATTATTGATTAATTTATTGAGTGATCAAACAGGTATAAAGTGAAATTAAAGATCAAATTGCTTCTTAAAGATAGAAGCTGGTGCCCCTTACGAGTGTTATTAACTTTTCTGATGTATATGAAATGAGATTTGAGCTCAGATTCCAATAATTCAATTCAATTCAACTTTATTTATATAGCGCCATTTCACAACAACAGTCATCTCATAGCACTATCAACTGTAGGGGGGAACCCCCACAGTTGCAGAAAGACCCCAGCAATCAGGTGATCCCCTGTGAGCAAGCACTTGGCGACGGTGGAGAGGAAAAACTCCCTTTTAACAGGAAGAAACCTCCAGCAGAACCAGGCTCAGGGAGGGGCAGTCATCTGCTGCGACTGGCTGGGGGGTGAGGGGACAGAGAAGATGAAAAGAACAGACATGTAGAGAGCAAACAGCACGGTGGGGACTCAATCTATGGGAGAGAACAAACAAATGTTAATGACCAGCAAAAAAAAATATTTCATAGAGAGTGAGGAAAGGAGTGAGGCCCAGTGCATTACTGGAGGTCCCCCGGCTGACTAAACCTATTAGCAGCATAACTAAGGGAGGGTTCAGAAACACATGATCCCTCCCTAATTGTAGGCTATATCAAAAAGGTAGGTTTTAACCCTAATCTTAAAAACAGAGAGTCTGACTCCCGAATCCAGATTGGCAGCTGATTCCACAGGAGAGGAGCTTGATAACTGAAGGCTCTGCCTCCCATTGTACTTTTGGAGATTCTAGGTATTACAAGTAGTCCTGCATTTTGGGACCGTAGTGCTCTGTTAGGATAATACGGTAGTATCAGATCTTTTAAATAAAGAGGAGCCTGATTGTTTAGAGCTTTGTAAGTAAGAAGAAGGATTTTAAACTTAATTCTAAACTCTATGGGAAGCCAATGAAGGGAGGCCAGAACCGGAGAGATATGATCTCTCTTTCTAGTACCTGTTAAAACTCTTGCTGCAGCATTTTGGATCAGCTGAAGACTTTTTAAAGATGTTTTAGGACAACCTGATAATAAAGAATTACAATAATCTAATCTCGAGCTAACAAAAGCGTGGATCAGTTTCTCAGCATCTCTCTGAGACAAGATGCTCCTAATCTTGGCAATATTACGCAAATGATAGAAGGCAGTCTTAGAAACAAATTTAATATGTGAATTGAAGGACAAATCCTGATCAAAAATAACTCCAGGGTTCCTCACAGAGCTATTAAGAGAGAGTAACTGCATCCAAACTGAAAGTTTGATTTGGAAAGGAATTTCTAAGGTTTTTTGGACCAACAAGAATGACTTCAGTCTTATCTGAATTTAATAGCAGGAAATTACAAGTCATCAAAGCTTTGATTTCCTTAAGACAGGCTTCTAACTTGGCTAATTGATTACTATCATCTGGCTTCATTGACAGGTATAATTGTGTGTCATCTGCATAACAATGAAAATGTATACAGTGCTTTCTAATAATGTTGCCTAACGGAAGCATATATAAACTAAAAAGAGTAGGGCCTAGCACAGATCCCTGTGGAACTCCATGACTAAGCTTTGAGTTGAAAGAAAACTCATTATTTACATGAACAAACTGGAACCTATCAGATAAATAAGATCTAAACCACTGCAACGAAGTTCCATTAAGTCCAACATAGTGTTCTAATCTATCAAGTAGAATATTATGATCGAAAGTATCAAAAGCTGCACTAAGGTCTAAAAGGACAAGTACAGAAACTAGTCCATTATCAGATGCAATGAGGAGGTCGTTAGTGACCTTCGCTAAGGCTGTTTCAGTACTATGATGGATTCTAAACCCAGATTGAAACTCTTCAAGTAAACCATTTCCCTGCAGGTGGTCGAATAATTGCGTAGCAACAACTCTAAGATTTTTGAAATGAAAGGGAGATTAGAGATTGGTCTATAGTTAGCTAAAGCTCCTGGATCTAGCGTTGGCTTTTTGAGTAAGGGTTTAATTACAGCTGTTTTAAAAGCCTGCGGTACATGGCCTAAAGTTAATGAAGAATTGATTATATGAAGAATAAAGCTACCAATAAGTGGGAAGACTTCTTTAAATAACCTAGTAGGAATAGGGTCTAAAAGACAAGTTGAAGGTTTGGATGAGGAAACTATTTTGTCTAACTCACAAAGGTCGATTGGAGTAAACTCATCAAGACAGACATCAAAAGAAGGAGTTGTAGTAGTTACAGTATTTAAGTTAACTGTGGGAAGAATCTGATTGATTTTTATCTCTGATGGATGAAATTTTATTATTGAAAAAGTTCATAAAGTCCTGACTAGTAAGCTCTAAGGGAATGCTAGGATTGACAGAGTCCTGACTCTTTGTCAACCTGGCTACAGTACTGAAAAGAAACCTGGGATTATTCTTGTTCTCTTCTATTAATGCAGAGTAATAACTTGTTCTAGCTTTTCTAAGAGATTTTTTATAAATTAAAAGATGATTTCTCCAAGCTAAATAGATTTCATCTAAATTAGTAGAGCACCATTTTCTTTCTAATTGACGAGTCTTCTGTTTTAAGCTACGAGTTTCTGTGTTGAACCAAGGAGTTAGAAATCTCTGATTAGACTTTTTCTTTTTTAAGGGGGCCACCAAGTCTAGAGCCTGATGCAGAGAAGCTGAAACACTATCCACCATGTTATCAATTACAGAAGGAGCAAGCTGTCTATAGCTTATTTCCGTTGTGTTGACACATGGCATAGAGGAAACAATCTGCATAAATTTGGAAACAGCATCATCTGAGAGGCATCTACTGTAATAATATTTTTCTTTAGGAGCCAAATAGTCAGAAATGGTAAAATCAAAGGTTAACAGACAATGGTCTGACAGTACAGAGTTATGAGGAGACACTACAAGATTTTCTATTTCTATGCCATATGTCAGAACAAGGTCCAATGTATGGTGGAGGTAATGAGTAGAATTTCCTACTTTCTGAGAAAACCCAATCGAGTCTAATATTGAATTAAATGCCACATTAAGGCAGTCACTATCTACATCCACATGTATATTAAAGTCCCCTACTATAATTATTCTATCAGATTTCAGCACTAAATCAGCTAAGAAATCAGCAAATTCAGATAAAAATTCTGAGTAGGTTGATGGGGGACGATAAACTATGGCAAATAAAATTGGGTTTAACCTAAAATTGCTAAAGTGCCCAATACTGAGGACCAGGCCCTCAAAGGAATTATAACATGTTTCTTGCTTTACATTAACTAGTAATTTGGAATGGTAAATTGTTGCTACTCCTCCTCCACGACCAGAACTTCTGGGATTTTGACAGTTTAAATAACCAGAGGGAGTTGATTCATTTAAACCAACATAATCCTCTTGCCCTAACCAAGTCTCTGTAAGGGAAATTAAATCAATCTGATGATCAATTAACAGATCATGGACTAACAGAGACTTGGGAGTTAGAGACCTAATATTTAGTAAACCACATTTAATTTTTAAATTATGAGGAGGAACAGAGGCCAAATCATTCAATTTAGAGGCTTTATGTTTAATTTGAGTTTTACCAATGTTTTGCTTTATCACTTTGGGATGCTTATGCATGATATTTTTATTTACTTTGGAGGGAGCAGACAACGATTCTCTGATGGGGAAGACGGGGGCTAAGCTGAGGGGTGGCGGATGAAGAGGAGCTGCAGAGAGGCGTGTAAGACTGCGACTCTGCTTCCTGGTCCCAACTCTGAGTAGTCATGGTTTTGGAAATTTGGATAAAAAAAGATGCCAGATTGTTAGATAAATGAGAAGCACCATCCAAAGTGGGATGAATGCTGTCTCGTCTCATAAGACCAGGTTTTCCCCAAAAAGAGCTCCAATTGTCAATGTAGCCCACATCATTTTTAGGACACCACACAGACAGTCAGCGGTTCAAGGATGACGAGCGACTAAACATGTCATCACTGGTCAGATTGGGGAGGGGCCCAGAGAATACTACAGTGGCAGACATCGTTTTTGCAAAGTCACACACCGATTCTACATCAAGTTTGGTGACTTCCGACTGCCGGAGACGGATGTCATTAATGCCAATACATCAATATAAATTAAATAATTCATACCTGATCATATTTATTACTTATTAATATTCCCATTTTCCCTTACAATCAGTATCTAAGTCTACCATAAAGAGAAGACTTCATGAGAGTAAATACAAAGGATTCACCACAAGGTGCAAACCATGAATCAGCCTCAAAAATAGAAAGGCCAGAATTGACTTTGTCAAAAAACACCTGAAGAAGCCAGCCCAGTTCTGGAACAGCATTCTTTGGACTGATGAGACTAAGATCAACCTGTACCAGAATGATGGGAAGAAGAAGGTTTGGAGAAGAAGTGGAACAGCTCATGATCCAAAGCACTACATCTTCTGTAAAACATGGTGGAGGCAGTGTGATGGCATGGGCGTGCATGGTTTCCAGTGGCACTGGGTCACTTGTGTTTATTGATGATGTGACAAAAGACAGAAGCAGCCGGATGAATTCTGAAGTGTATAGGGATATACTTTCTGCTCAGATTCAGCCAAATGCAGCAAAATTGATTGGACAGCACTTCACCAATGATCCATAACATACTGCAAAAGAAACCCAGGAGTTTTTTAAAGCAACAAAGTGGAATATTCTGCAATGGCCGAGTCAATCACCAGATCTCAACCCAATCGAGCATGCATTTCACTTTCTCAAGACAAAACTTAAGGCAGAAAGACCCACAAACAAGCAACAACTGAAGACAGCTGCAGTAAAGGCCTGGCAAAGCATCACAAAGGAGGAAACCCAGCGTTTGGTGATGTCCATGGGTTCCAGACTTCAGGCAGTCATTGCCTGCAAAAGATTCTCAACAAAATATTGAAAAGTAACATTTTACTTAGGGTTATGTTTATTTGTCCAATTACTTTTGAGCCCCTGAAATGAGGAGCGTTTGTATAAAAATAGCTACAGTTCCTACAAGTTTAATCATATATTTTTGTTCAACCCCTTGAATTAAACCTTAAAGTCTGCACTTCAATTCCGTTGTAGTTGTTTCATTTCAAATCCAATGTGGTGGCATGCAGAGCCCAAATCATGAAGATTGTGTCACTGTCCAAATATTTCTGGGCCTAACTGTACATTTAAATGTATCAAGTAGCCGGCTTTTAGCAGCAAACCTGATGCATATCATTCAAACCACAATATGCAATTGACTGTTTACATCCCACAACTCCTCCCCTCTGGATCCACTCACATCTTTGACCTCCAGGAAGACTATCCAGCACCAGTCCCTTTTTTGTCAGCCTCCACCATCTGGTCTGGAAATTAATTCACTACCCACCATCCCCATTAGGACACTGATCACGGTCAGACCTCCATCCATAAAACATACAGTTCACAAGAACTGTAGGTCAAACATTACATGGTCATCTGCTCTCTATCTCGATAACAAATAAAGCTAGGGTGACCAAATTTGGTACACAGGTTGATCTCAAGACCCTTGCCCGTTGTTGTGGTTTCTAATACATAGGTTTACATTATACAGTATATGTATGTGCATATATTTTAAAGGGGTCATTGATTGCACTTTTTTCCACATTTTAAAAGCTCACACATTTTAATGAAATGTTTGTGACACATTTTGTTCAAATTTTCTTTAACTAGTTCATTATTGCAGCAATTTTTTAAAAAGTTTTCCAGCCTTTCTGAAAACTCCGTGATAATGCTGTCACTTTAAGAAAAATCCCTGACTGGATTCAACTCTGTCCATCCTTCTTACTTTACTTAGCCATTAGCTGGCTAGCTCCTAGACTTTAGCTTGGATAAGTGGTGCTGGCTTGGCTGTATTTTGAGCTGAATACCAAGTCAAGTCGGTCCCTGACCAAGTTGGCCCTCGATGACAGTCCTTGAATCCTCAAGCATAACGTGAGCATTTGTCTTAAAGAATGAATGAAATAAAGCATCACTGGTTGACAGGGGTGTGTGGTTTTTGTAGTCGATAGAATGTGACCAGTTCCTGGAGTACAATAAGCACAGAAACATACCTGAATCAGTGGCTAAAATGCTAGCTTCAGCTAGCAGCCTTGGATCCCGGTTTGAGAATATAAAACTTTAACCAAAAGCTAAAATAAGGTCTAAGAACGAAATATGGTCAAGCATAGTTAGATGAACAAAGATTCCAGTGGGGATGAACAGAACTGATAGAAAATAGCAATCAAAAGCAGACACATCCAGGCGGCCGGTCCGTCACATCCTCCCCACCGACACGAGTGGTGTCCCAGTTGTGATGATCAATCCGGACCACCTAGCACACTAATGCTAACAGTTCATAATAGAATCATGGCGAAAATATAACAAAATAAAGCCAGAATGACACAAGATATATTATCGACGGTGGATTAGTGAACCAGGTGGAAATAAGGATGTCTGTTAGAGTGAGTGAAATCTAAAGAAAATAACAATATAAGCCATGCTTAAGCTGGATTCATGCTGTACCTCCGCTGTCCGCGTACGTGCAACCGGAAACCTCATGTGATGAAATTTGCGTCATCGTCTCCAGTCTGCTACTGTATGCAGGACTCTACTGTGGACGACCGTGTGCAGCCCGAATTTTATGACCACGTGGCCTGCCCATGACCTGAACGCGCTGACAGAGCATGTGCAAGACTGAACGTCCCATTCACAAGGTGGCGCTACCAACACAGCATGCAAAGACAAAGTAGATGAGGAAGACAACGAGGAGGCGGAAGATGAGAATACACATACATGGATCGTTTTGCAGCAGCAGCAGCTTGAGCGGAGAAGATCACTGGAAAACGGTAATTCCTCCTTTTCCTTGAAATGACACCATTGTTGTTGCTACGAAAAAAAAAAGTGCAATGGGCAGGTATCAAGGACGGCACTGGGCTGGGGTTATCATTTCTTGATGTAGAGGACAAACCCCAGAAGAATCAAAACGGCTTATTGGAGAGAAAAATTAGATAAAGGCTGTGCATTTTTATGAGAAGCGAGTGTTTTGATATTTTTTTAATAATCACGTGACCAATAGACACATCTCAGATGATTAAAATCTACAAACACACCATTTTTCAGTCAGTGACCCCTTTAAAGATGAAACAAAGATGGGGGAGCTACTCAGAGCTGTTATTAGAGAATGCAATTCTCCTTTTTGTATTGTTAGATGCTTGACAGAAATGATACAAACATGCAACGTTAGGGAAACCTTCCAACAACGTTACACTGCAGTTCACCTTTACTAAAAAAGTTACAGTGCAGACATACTTCCCTGAATCACAGATTTCTAATGCATTGTATCAAGAAGCAATGATAGCTGGAGCAGTGGACCTTTGAGTCTTGTTGATTTTGTTACTTGACACTCGCCTGATGAAAGCATCTCTACCAATTAAACATGACAGCCATGTGGCCTCTTGTTTATTGTGTAATAAACCACCTTCAGCACAGCTGATAAGCTTTATCATACAGATTATGTAAGAAATAGGAATGTGGGGTGATAAAGATGAGTGCTTTCTACTGTGGTATACACATAAAACCATCTATAAAATGTGTGAGAAACAGAAGAAGGCTGAACACTTAAGAATAATTTGCTGTGCTGATATCTGAACAAGATCCCCCTTATCCCCCTCTCTAACCTCTTGTCGAGGTTTTGTCAGGCGTGTTGACTATAATCACACCTTTGTTTTTTCTTAGAGATGCCAGTATGACAGCATCCTTACTGAGATATTTTTTGCTGGACTAGAGGATGATGTTCCCTTGCTCTTTTTTATGGTGTGCTTTTTCTTCTAATCAGACCGGGGGGATTAGTATGCCCAGGTGAGACACTCGGTTCAATAACACAATCAGGCCATCTGTCTGTTCGTTGTCTGCACCACAATAGGCTCTCTGATGAATCCACTCCTCTCTCCTGCTGTGCTATCTGTGCAGCTTCTCCTTACTTCACTTAAAATTCAAATTTGTCATTAAGGGCTGGGAAACATGGCCAGAAAAGAGTATATCTTGATGTTTTAAAGTTGCATATATCTGTATTTTAACTAAAATGTTGCAAAAATTAACATATAATTTGTGATGACCCACCGCAATATACACTACCGTTCAAAAGTTTGGGGTCACTTAGAAATTTCCTTATTTTTGAAAGAAAAGCACTGTTTTTTTCAATGAAGATAACTTTAAACTAATCAGAAATACACTCTAATATCTAATATACATTGCTAGTGTGGTAAATGACTATTCTAGCTGCAAATGTCTGGTTTTTGGTGCAATATCTACATAGGTGTATAGAGGCCCATTTCCAGCAACTATCACTCCAGTGTTCTAATGGTACAATGTGTTTGCTCATTGCGTCAGAAGGCTAATGGATGATTAGAAAACCCTTGTGCAATCATGTTAGCACAGCTGAAAACAGTTTAGCTGGTTAGAGAAGCTATAAAACTGACCTTCCTTTGAGCAGGTTGAGTATCTGGAAAAAATTATTATTTCAAATACAAATCATTATTTCTAACCTTATCAATGTCTTGACTATATTTTCTATTCATTTTACAACTCATTGTGGTAAATAAGTGTGACTTTTCATGGAAAACACAAAATAATTGTCTGGGTGACCCCAAACTTTTGAACGGTAGCGTACATGGACATTCAGCCTTCACACTCAGCTAGGGCAGGAAGCAGAACAATTTGCATACGGACAGAGAGCCCCTAGGGGGACAACCAGAACAATGACTATTGTTATACATCCCTGGATTAAGGAGAGGAAGTCTGGCGCCGGTACAGTGGGGCAAAAAAGTATTTAGTCAGCCACCAATTGTGCAAGTTCTCCCACTTTAAAGATGAGAGAGGTCTCCAATTTTCATCATAGGTATACCTCAACTA
Organism: Pholidichthys leucotaenia; assembly: GCA_020510985.1. NCBI lineage: Eukaryota > Metazoa > Chordata > Actinopteri > Cichliformes > Pholidichthyidae > Pholidichthys > Pholidichthys leucotaenia. The sequence goes on from CM035841.1 coordinate 191,153,735, forward strand.
TGAGAGACAAAATGAGAAAAAAAAATCCAGAAAATCACATTGAAGGATTTTTAATGAATTAATTGGTAAATTCCTTGGTAAAATAAGTATTTGGTCACCTACAAACAAGCAAGATTTCTGGCTCTCACAGACCTCTAACTTCTTCTTTAAGAGGCTCCTCTGTCGTCCACTCGTTACCTGTGTTAATGGCACCTGTTTGAACTCGTTATCAGTATAAAAGACACCTGTCCACAACCTCAAACAGTCAGACTCCAAACTCCACTATGGCCAAGACCAAAGAGCTGTCAAAGGACACCGGAAACAAAATTGTAGACCTGCATCAGGCTGGGAAGACTGAATCTGCAATAGGTAAGCAGCTTGGTGTGAAGAACTCAACTGGGAGCAATTATTAGAAAATGGAAGACATACAAGACCACTGATAATCTCCCTCGATCTGGAGCTCCACGCAAGATCTCACCCCGTGGGGTCAAAATGATCACGAGAACAGTGAGCAAAAATCCCAGAACCACACGGGGGGACCTAGTGGATGAAATGCAGAGAGCTGGGACCAAAGTAACAAAGGCTACATCAGTAACACACTACGCCGCCAGGGACTCAAATCCTGCAGTGCCAGACGTGTCCCCCTGCTTAAGCCAGTACGTGTCCAGGCCCGTCTGAAGTTTGCTAGAGAGCATTTGGATGATCCAGAAGAGGATTGGCAGAATGTCATATGGTCAGATGAAACCAAAATAGAACTTTTTGGTAAAAACTCAACTTGTTGTGTTTGGAGGAGAAAGAACACCATACCTACTGTGAAGCATGGGGGTGAAAACGTCATACTTTGGGGCTGTTTTTCTGCAAAGGGACCAGGACGACTGATCCGTGTAAAGGAAAGAATGAATGGGGCCATGTATTGTGAGATTTTGAGTGAAAACCTCCTTCCATCAGCAAGGGCATTGAAGATGAAACGTGGCTGGATCTTTCAGCATGAAAATGATCCCAAACACACCGCCCGGGCAACGAAGGAGTGGCTTCGTAAGAAGCATTTCAAGGTCCTGGAGTGGCCTAGCCAGTCTCCAGATCTCAAGCCCATAGAAAATCTTTGGAGGGAGTTGAAAGTCCGTGTTGCCCAGCGACAGCCCCAAAACATCACTGCTGTAGAGGAGATCTGCATGGAGGAATGGGCCAAAATACCAGCAACAGTGTGTGAAAACCTTGTGAAGACTTACAGAAAACGTTTGACCTCTGTCATTGCCAACAAAGGGTACATAACAAAGTATTGAGATGAACTTTTGTTATTGACCAAATACTTATTTTACCGAGGAATTTACCAATTAATTCATTAAAAATCCTTCAATGTGATTTTCTGGATTTTTTTTTCTCATTTTGTCTCTCATAGTTGAGGTATACCTATGATGAAAATTGGAGACCTGTCTCATCTTTTAAGTGGGAGAACTTGCACAATTGGTGGCTGACTAAATACTTTTTTGCCCCACTGTATATCAATATGCAAATGTGCCATGCATTCTCTTTTGTCTGTATAAAAGAGCTGACTTTACATGCCTCACGTAAGCACACACACAACACACACAGCACACACAGCACAGCGCACAACGCTGCAGTGTGTCTCATGATGATGGAGGAATAAAAACTCTGAAACCTTCCAGCTCGTAGCGTTTCGCCTGAACTTATTTTTACCTACACACGGGTGACCCTTGATGAAGAATGGAACACAAGGCGAACACCCCGGAGATGACCCAGACCGGGAAAGCCCCAGAACGCGTCATGGTGCGACCCTCGCCTGATCTCTTCCCTCCACACTGGTGACCTGACGAGGGAGAATGACCGTCTGCTCCCTCTCACCACGCTGTGGACACAGAGGACCAGAGAACGCCTGCAACCTCTTCATCCTCACCAGAGCGCAGGGCTGGGACCAAAAACGCAACATGAACGACATGAGCGAACGAAGGAAGCAGCCTGAACGGGGACAATCATCGACGTCGACTGTGCTGATTTCCACCGAGCTCCCCGACTCTGACTAAACTCCAGACAGTGGACCTCCCGCGCACAGAAGCCCTGCAGCACTCCGCAGAATTACGAGGACAGCCCAACTGCCAGCTATGTGGTCACTGCGCCAGGCGTGCGCCACACACCGGGGACAAACCGGCTCTACAGACTGATACATCATCCTCCACCGCTGCACATGCCCGAGAAAAACGGCCGATCACCACCCTCGGAACCTTCAGGGCTGCTCGCGCACCTGGAGCGGACATGCTGCCCCCACACAGGACTTTGTATGGGTTTCTCAGCCGCGGCGCACAACGGGAATTTAGCCGATTGCTTTCCCTGATGACTTTAGGGCTGTTTCCTACACCTAAAACCAAACTGCCGAGTCTCTCACACAGCTGCAGTTGTTTGACAGTCGCTACGCATCCTCGGGGAATTTGGCCGCTTGCCTTCCCCACATCCTCGCTGATCGAGCTGCGAAAGGGTCAGAGATATTTTTTTTTTTTCACAGCCGCTGTGGCTCTCCGTCAGGCTTAACAGGAAAGCCCCTCACCATCGGGGATCCACACGCAATTTTTGCGCGGCCCAGACATCTTTGACGTCCCAGGCCGGCACTCGTTTACTCCAACCCCCTCCCCCTTCTCCTGCACAGAGCTTTTCCCGCACCTCACTCCCTAAGCCGGCCGATCGCCGTCTGGTTCCATTACGCACGACTGCACACCGGCCCGTACGCCCACCATCCACGGCCGTTCAACGTGCTGGAACTCGGAACGGAGCACACTGCCCTTTCCATCCCTTCCCCATCCCCCTCACGACAGTTCTACCGGAGCTGGAGCCAAACAACGGGGGGGGAAGGTCACACCCCCTGCTGAGTATTCTGGGGGGAGCCCTGTGGTGACCCACCACAATATACATGGACATTCAGCCTTCACGCTCAGCTAGGGCAGGAAGCAGAACAATTTGCATACGGACAGAGAGCCCCTAGGGGAACAACCAGAACAATGACTATTGTTATACATTCCCGGATTAAGGAGAGGAAGTCCGGCGCTGGTTAATCAAGCGATTGATATGTATTGACTGACATGTATATCAATATGCAAATGTGCCATGCATTCTCTTTTGTCTGTATAAAAGAGCTGACTTTACATGCCTCACATAAGCACACACACGACACACACAGCACACACAGCACAACGCACAGTGCTGCAGTGTGTCTCATGATGATGGAGGAATAAAAACTCCTTCCAGCTCGTAGCGTCTCGCCTGAACTTATTTTTATCTCCACAATTTAAAGACGCACTCTGGTGGCTATAAATCCACTATAAAAACAAATCAGCATTGTCTAAATGGTATCCTATGCTCTTAATATCTACAAAAAAATCCTTTCATTGTCTTACAGGTTTGTGTCAAAATCTTTTCACCCCCAGTGACTCGACCTAACACACATACCACAAGGCTAATAGTGGCTAGTGCTACATTAAGCAGCATAAATCCTGTGTTAAAAAGACTTATTGGTTGAAGGACATGCCCAGTTTTTGCACGGTGGCCCTGTATAATGACTAAAACTGCATCGGTCCTTAAAAGCAGTTTAATGGTAAAATCCATCTTAATTTGGGTCAAGTTTTCAAATCAGTTTGTTAAAAATGCTAACTAGCCTGGAGGATAACTTCAGTTAGGCCAGAGAGTCCTGATGCACAGGTACATCACCAAAAATGCTGCGTCTCAACTCGCCTTTTCTCAGGGGGTGGGGCTTAAGTGAAACTTTACAGCAAAAAAAAAGAGATATGAGGCATTTGAATGATTTTGCTCTTGATATGTCTTGTAAGTCATAAAAAACATGTTACAGATATGTTAAAAAAAATAACTCAATTTTTGGCAGAGTGTCACTTTAAGATCCCATTCACTGCACTTTTTCCACATGTTGATGGTTTGCACAGGTCTTAATGAAATGTGTGTGACATACGTTGGTCAAATTGCCTTTAACTATTTAATTATTGCAGCACCATTGTGAATCATTTTATGCAGCCTTCTTCAGATCGTCAGTTCAGTTTGTGTTTCTTTAAATATTCATGAACCCCAATTCACCCCACCCTTCCTCTTCTGTCACATATTTGTTGCTAATGTTAGCAGGCTAGCTCCTAGCTTGGATAGCTAACACACTCTGAGCCAACTAATGTAAATCCGTCTTAAAGAATGAATGAACTAAAGCATTACTGGTGGACAGGGGTGTGTGGTTTCAGTTGTGGGTGCAGTTGTGGCACAAGCGTAGTGTGGCCGACTACTAATCAGAGGGTCAGTGGTTCGAGTCCCGCTCTGATTTGCAGTCTGACTGTAGAAGTGTCCTTGAGTAAGACAATGAACCCCTAGTTGCTCCTGGTGGGTCAAGCCAGTGCCTTGCATGGCAGCTCCACTGCTATCAATGTATGAATGTCTGCCTGAATAGGTGAATAACAGGATCTGTAAAGTGCTTTAGCGCTATGTAAATGAATGCTATTTACCATTCACATCAGTCCTCATTGATTAGCATCAGAGGTAGCTAATCCAATCTTGAGGAAAGTTAAAGTCCTGTCAATTCAATTCAATTCAACTTTATTTATATAGCGCCATTTCACAACAACAGTCATCTCATAGCACTATCAACTGTAGGGGGGACCCCCACAGTTGCAGAAAGACCTGTCCCATTTTTATACCTTGGTGAAAACAAAGGCATATGGTAATCGGTCAATGTGTGTGTGTGTGTGGTTGGTTGATTGGTTGTATCTGTCCGCCTGTCTGTTTCAGCTCGCCCGGTCAAAATTAAGTGCAACTAAAGGCTTCTATCATTGTATCGCCATATTTTCTTGACATTTAATTTGCCAGAATTTCGAGATAATGCTTTGTTTTCAAAATAAACACAAATTTAAATCACCATTGCAGTGTAATGGAGCCAGGGGAAAAGGTATTGTAATAACTATGCCAGGCCAGTAGAGGTGGCAGTGCACCTTTTTTACAACACACGGTGATTTCCTGTCACAGCCGAGCTCTAACTGAACTGTTCTAAAATAGCTAAAAATATAAAAAAAACACATATTCAGCAACTACACCATTTATTCATCATATGGACTGTTTTCACACTGGTTTTACTGTTTAGTTTTGCATAGGAAGAACGAGGTATTTTCTTCCTGGAGTTTTCATATCATCGCTAAAAAAACTACAAGTACCAACATTCCTCATCGCAAAAACATGGCGGACCCACGGACCACTCACTGATCTCTTTAGAAAAACTGGATGGATCGTTGGCCATCAGAACACTCAGAGTCAATGGAGAATGACTGGGTTTAGTAGTAAACAGTGCCACTTTTACCTCAATAACTTCCCAAAAAATTAGTGTGACTTTTTTACAGCCCCCAATACCACAGGCACCAAGGTATCAGAACCTTGGTGCTTTCATTCTTCCACCCATTCATTAACCCAGATGGTTCTGATAAGCACAGCTCTACAGGAATGTAAAGGGGCTATTCCTCACTCAGACCAAACCATGGCAGCACATCACCCCTACTCTGAAACAATTGCACTGGCTCCCTGTTAAATTATGGATCATTTTCAAACTTCTCCTCCCCACCTACAAGCAGTGTTGGGCAAGTTAAAAAAAAAATAGTAACTAGTTACAGTTACTTCTTTTCAAAAGTAACGGAGTTACTTACCAATTACTGCATGATTAAAGTAACTAGTTACTTGGAAAAGTAACTTTCACATTTCACGTTTATCTGCATTTTGTGTTTACTTGTGTTATCTCTGTCTAATATTTAAATTTGTCTGATGATCTGAAACATTTAAGTGTGACAAAAACACACAAAAAAATAGAAATCAGGAAGGGGGCAAACACTTTTTCACACCACTGTATGTATGATTCAAGATTATTGGGTAGAGGCTCTTACATGTGAGCTGTGGAGTGCACCTGGTAAGGATTGGTAGTGTGATGCAGGAAAGGGTCTTTAACCCGTAGATCACAGGCCAAGGAGGTTGGGGTTAAAGTTAGGATTGTGCAAGTGTTGAGGTCCTTCCTTGGGGGTTTCATAAGGTCTAGGAAATCCAGCAATGAAGGTCCAACAGAAAGAAGTACATTGGGGATCCAGAGATCCTGAGGCAAGGGGTTATTCCGCTTGATCCTTTTCGGGTCGCGGGGGGGCTGGAACGTATCCCAGCATCTTTGGGCGAGAGGCAGGGCACACCCTGGACAGATCGCCAGTCCATCGCAGGGCCAACACAGAGAGACAGACAACCATTCACTCTCACAGTCATACCTAAGGAGAATTTAGAATCCCCAGTTTTTGATCCCAATTAACCTAACTTGCATGTTTTTGGCAAGGGGTTAGTGACTGTTAATTATTCAGAGTTCGTACTTGAAGGGATTCCAGGGGGAAAGAGTCAGAAGGTGTCCAGCAATGAGAAGGTGGCTGTCAGGGACAGGGCAGTCAGCTGGTTGGGCATGCTTCAGTGGGGAGAGCAGGGCAGACAATTAGGTTCACCTACAGAGCAAGGATCAAAGGTTTGGTGAGTGGGATTCAAAGAGCTGAGGCGATTACTGCTTATAGTCCTGAAGATCACAAGGAAGGTTTACGATACAACACTCCCATGACAGGCTGCTCTCAACTGGAGCTTAAGCCCCTTTTCCACTAGGACCTATATAGCCCTACTCACTTCGACACGGCTTTACTCAACTCAGTTCGCTTTTGTTTCCATTACAGCTGAGTACCACCTGGGGTGGGATTTTTTTACAGCAAGGCGGCGCCACACTCCTGTGACGTAAAACACGCAACATGAGCAAAACACAAGATGGCAGATTACAAAGCGACTGCTCGGTCTCTGGCTTTTTGTCAGAGTAAAGGCAAAAAAGGAGAGCCAGAGAAGGCTACACGCACCGAGATGAAACACTCTGGAAAAGTATCGTAGTGTTTAGGAAGCCATAGAGCCATAAAGCCGAAGACGTGAGGATATGAACTAGATCACATATGAAGGTAAGCTAATGATTGCGAATGCTAGTTTGCTTTAAGTCCGCCGTACTACATTGTAATGTCGGCAAGTTATTGCTATTAAGTACTAAAATATGTATGCTGTGTGTGTGTGTTTCAGATGCTCTCTTGTGGCAAAATAACCACTTCAAACCATGGGTCTGGGCGTTCAACACAGCCTCTCACTGATGTCATCTCAGCTCAGTGGTTACAGAACTTCAGAATGTCTGTAGAAACATGTAGCTTCCTGTGCAACAAATTGCTCTGATCTGTGTGAAAATCATGGAGAGACTTTTGAGACATCATGGCATGTACCTACTCCAGCAGCACTGAGTCTGTGGTGGTGTCATGGCAAAAAGTGACCAGCTGCCAAAACTTGATCGCCAGGTGCCATATTCTAGTTATGGGGGTTATATTAGCCATAAAATATATATACTGCTCAAAAAATAAATAAATAAAAGGAACACTTTGAAAACACATCAGATTTTAATGAGAAAAAAATAAGCTGGATATCTACACTGATATGGACTGGACAATGTGTTAAGAATGAAAAGATGCCACATCTTTTGATGGAAATGAAAATTATCAACCTACAACCTTAAAGAGGGCTGAATTTTTTTTTTTTTTTCCAAGATGGCGCCCACAGCGGCCGCCATGGTGCCTCGCTGCTCTTTAATTTTTATAATTTGTCTGTTTTTGTTCATTGATTGTGCGTCTGCCGGTTCATACACCCGTGAAGAACTATTAAATATCAGGACTCTCACTCCCATGGACCTTCTTCCAGTTTTTTTAGCTCCTGCCGCCGATCTGATCCATTGTCTGGCCAAAAAAGCAAGACGGCGGAAAAGAGGAAAGAGAGGGGGGATTCTCGCTCGGCTCCGGAAAAGAGGCACGTGAACAGCCTTGCCTGGCATATTTCTATCCAATGCCAATTCTCTCTCGAACAAGGTAGAAGAATTAAGACTGCTGATGCGATTCAAGGACCTTGTTTCCTCGTCTGTCATCTGTTTCTCTGAGACCTGGCTTAAATGGAACATTCCAGATTGTGCAATCAGCCTCGAGGGATTTCAGCTGTATCGTGCAGATCGTGTCACAGAGCTCTCCGGTAAGTCTATTGGAGGAGTGTGCTTCTATAGTAACAACAGCTGGTGCTCTGATGTAACGGTGATTTCCAAACACTGTTCTTCCGCCCTGGAATTTCTTTTTATTAACTGCAAGCCATTTTATTCCCCGCGCGAGTTTGCCTCATTCATCCTCGCCGCTGTGTACGTCCCTCCCGACGTGGACACGTGCGAAGCTCAGCGCGTGCTCGCAGATCACATCCAACTTACGGAGCGGAACTTTCCAGACTCCCTGGTTATTGTGTTGGGCGATTTTAACCAGAGCAATCTGAGTCACGAGCTCCCCCGCTACAAACAGTTTATTAAATGTCCAACCAGAGGAAATAACACGCTGGATCACTGTTACACCACAGTGAAAGACGCATATCGCGCTGTTCCCCGCGCTGCACTGGGTCTATCTGATCACGTGATGGTCCACCTCATCCCCACATACAGACAAAGACTCACTAAACCTGTTGTGACCACTACAAAGAAATTGACCAGTGAAGCTGGAGAGAAACTGAACACATGCATGGAAATAACTGACTGGGGCATGTTTAAAAGAGCCACACATGATCTTAATGAGTACACAGACACTGTGAACTCATATATCAACTTCTGTGAGGAGCACATTCTCCCATCGCGCACCAGGGTGAGATATTCTAATGACAAGCCCTGGTTCACAGCTAAGCTCAGACGGATCAGGAAAGAGAAGGAAGCAGCGTTGAAAAGTGGAGACAGGGACTGCTACAGAGAGGTCAAATATCGGTTTAACAGAGAGCTGAGGAGAGCTAAATCTGTGTATTCTGAGAGACTCCAGCAGCAGTTCACTGCTAATGACTCGGCTTCTGTGTGGAGAGGACTGAGGCAAATCACCAACTATCGGCCTCAGGCTTCTAAAGGTCAGGATGACAAAGCCCTTTGTCAAAAACTGTCCCAACATTACGCCCGTTTTAACACCTCGTCAGCTGTGTCCAACTCACCCACTCCACCCAGCTCCACTGCCTCCTCAGCCCCTAATTCATCAAAAGCGGTCCCCCCTCCTCCTCCTCCTCCTCCCCCCCTCCCCTTGTCATCAGTGAGCAGGACGTGCACAGACAGTTCTCCAGACTGAACCCGCACAAGGCCCCCGGGCCGGACGGTGTGTCTCCCTCCACCCTGAGACACTGTGCGAAAGAGCTGGCTCCTGTCTTCACAGACATTTTTAACACCTCCCTTAAGCAATGTCACGTGCCGACCTGCCTCAAATCCTCCACCATCATCCCTGTCCCCAAGAAGCCACGGATTGCTGGACTTAACGACTTCAGACCTGTAGCGCTCACCTCTGTAGTCATGAATCAGAATCAGAATCAGGTTTATTGCCATTGTTCATGTAGTACACAAACTAGGAATTTGTCTCGGTGCAATGCTGCAACATTAAACATGATAAGATAAAAGAAATAAACTATATGTAACGGATGCCAACTAGTGCTGTTCGGCGTAGAACGTTAGTAAACCTCCCTCCCAAAGCCTCATACAGTATCGGTAGCGCTGAGCTACCGGTCGGACCTTTAGCTCAGCACGATCGTGCTGTGCGTGTCTCTGACCAGTTAACTGTGAGGTCGCGGGTTCGTGTCCTGTGTAGGGCGAACTGCGCTGATGACCTCAGTTACAAACTGGTGCTGTGAGCCCCAGATGGTAGCGCTGAGCTACCGGTCGGACCTTTAGCTCAGCGCGATCGTGCTGTGTCTCCCATGCTCGAACTGTGTGTTAGTTGACTGAGAGGTCGCGGGTTCGTGTCCCGTGTGGGGCGAACTGCGCAGGATGATCTCTGTCACACTGGTGCCGTGACCCGGATGGGAGTGAGGTTTAAGGGGGAGAGTGTAACGGATGCCAACTAGTGCTGTTCGGCGTAGAACGTTAGTAAACCTCCCTCCCAAAGCCTCATACAGTATCGGTAGCGCTGAGCTACCGGTCGGACCTTTAGCTCAGCACGATCGTGCTGTGCGTGTCTCTGACCAGTTAACTGTGAGGTCGCGGGTTCGTGTCCTGTGTAGGGCGAACTGCGCTGATGACCTCAGTTACAAACTGGTGCTGTGAGCCCCAGATGGTAGCGCTGAGCTACCGGTCGGACCTTTAGCTCAGCGCGATCGTGCTGTGTCTCCCATGCTCGAACTGTGTGTTAGTTGACTGAGAGGTCGCGGGTTCGTGTCCCGTGTGGGGCGAACTGCGCAGGATGATCTCTGTCACATATACATGCAATAAAGTGTAGAATAAGAGTAAGTGATACTGGTCAGCAGTTAAAATATATTAGTGAGCAGCAGTTACTGTGGAGAACTATATAGTGCAGTCGGTAATGCAGGAAGAAAACAGTGATGATTGACATGAGTCTGGTTGAGCTGCTGTACATAGTGCACGAGAGTCAATAAGTCACTTAGTGTTCAGCAGTCTGATGGCAGAGGGGAAGAAGCTGTTCATGTGATGGGAGGTTTTAGTCTGGATGGACCGAAGTCTTCTACCAGAGGGGAGGGGGGCAAACAGTACGTGACCAGGGTGTGAGGGATCGGCTATGATCCGGCCAGCACGCCTCCGGGTCCTGGAGATGTACAGATCCTGGAGAGATGTGAGCTTGCAGCCGATCACCTTCTCAGCAGTGCGCACGACGCGCTGCAGCCTTAGTCTGTCCCTGGCAGTGGCTCCTGCGTACCACACGGTTATGGAGGTGGTGAGGATGGATTCGATGATGGCTGTGTAGAACTGCACTAACATCTTGGTGGGTAGCTTGAGCTTCCTCAGCTGCCGCAGGAAGAACATCCTCTGCTGGGCTTTTTTGATGAGTGAGCTGATGGTCGGCTCCCATTTGAGGTCCCTGGTGATGGTAGTGCCTAGGAAGCGGAAGGAATCAGCAGTGGTGATGGGAGAGCCTGAGAGGGTGAGGGGGGGCAGAGGGGTAGTGACTTTCCTGAAGTCTACAATCATCTCTACTGTCTTCAGAGCGTTCAGCTGCAGGTTGTTATTGTTGCACCAGGACGCCAGCTGGGCCACCTCTCTCCTGTAGGCGGACTCGTCGCCGTTGGAGATGAGCCCGATGAGGGTGGTGTCGTCCGCAAACTTGATCAACTTGACAGACTGGTGGCTGGAGGTGCAGGAGTTGGTGTAAAGGGAGAAGAGTAGGGGGGAAAGTACACAGCCCTGGGGTGATCCGGTGCTGATGCTAGTAGAGTCTGAGACAGTCTTTCCCAGCCGCACATGCTGCCTCCGGTCCGTCAGGAAGTCAGTGATCCACCTGCAGAGGGAGTCAGGCACGTTGAGCAGGGACAGCTTGTCCCGGAGCAGAGCGGGGCGGATGGTGTTGAATGCGGAGCTGAAGTCCACAAACAGGATCCTGGCGTAGGTTCCCGGGGAGTCCAGGTGCTGCAGGATGGAGTGGAGGGCCAGGTTGACTGCGTCGTCTACAGACCTGTTGGCTCGGTAGGCAAACTGCAGCGGGTCCAGGAGAGGGGTGGTGATGGACTTGAGGTGGGGCAGGACCAGGCGCTCAAAGGACTTCATGACTACAGAGGTGAGCGCTACAGGTCTGTAGTCATTAAGTCCAGTGATCCGTGGCTTCTTGGGGACAGGGATGATGGTGGAGGATTTGAGGCAGGACGGCACGTGGCATAACTTAAGGGAGGTGTTAAAAATGTCTGTGAAGACAGGAGCCAGCTGTTTCGCACAGTGTCTCAGGGTGGAGGGAGACACGCCGTCCGGGCCGGGGGCCTTGCGCGGGTTCAGTCTGGAGAACTGTTTGAGCACGTCCTGCTCACTGATGATAAGGGCAGGGGGGAGGAGGGGGGGTGCCTTTAATGAAGTAGGGATTGTGGAGGCTGTGGAGCTGGAGGGAGGGGGGGGTTGGACACAGATGATGAGGTGTCAAAACGGGCATAGTGTTGGGACAGACTTTGACAAAGGGCTTTGTCATCCTGACCTTTAGGAGCCTGAGGCCGATAGTTGGTGATTTGCCTCAGTCCTCTCCACACGGAAGCCGAATCATTAGCAGTGAACTGCTGCTGGAGTCTCTCTGAATACACAGATTTAGCCCTCTTCAGCTCTCTGTTAAACCGGTATTTAACCTCCCTGTAGCAGTCCCTGTCTCCACTTTTCAGCGCTGCTTCCTTCTCCTTCCTGATCTGTCTGAGCTTAGCTGTGAACCAGGGCTTGTCATTAGAGTAACTCACCCTGGTGCGTGATGGAAGAATGATCTCTTCACAAAAGTGGATATATGAGTTCACAGTGTCCGTGTACTCATCCAGATCATGCGTGGCTCCTTTAAACATGCCCCAGTCAGATATTTCCATGCACGTTTCCAGCTTCTCCTCAGCTTCACTGGTCCGTTTCTTCGTAGTGCTCACAACAGGTTTAGTGAGCTTCAATCTCTGTCTGTATGTGGGAATGAGGTGAACCATCACGTGATCAGATAATCCCAGCGCAGCGCGAGGAACAGCGCGATATGCGTCTTTCACTGTGGTGTAACAGTGATCCAGTGTGTTTAATCCTCTGGTGGGGCATTTAATAAACTGTTTGTAGCGGGGGAGATCGTGGCTCAGATTGCACTGATTAAAGTCGCCAACCACAATAATCAGCGAGTCTGGGAAACTCCACTCTGTGTGTTGAATGTGATCCGCGAGCACGCGCTGAGCTTCGCGCGTGTCCGCGTCGGGAGGGGCGTACACAGCGATCAGTATAAAAGAAGCAAACTCCCGCGGGGAATAAAAAGGCTTGCAGTTGATAACAAGAAATTCCAGGGCGGGAGAACAGTGTTTGGAAATTACCGTTACATCAGAGGACCAGCTGCAGTTGATGAAGAAGCAGACTCCGCCTCCTGTGGTCTTGCCGGAAAGCTCTGTGTCACGATCAGCACGAAAGAGCTGGAAGCCGTCGAGGCGCAGCGCGCTGTCCGGTATATTTTCCCGGAGCCAGGTCTCAGTAAAGCAGAGGGCAGCCGAGGAGGCGAGGTCCCTAAAACGCATCAGCAGTCTCAGTTCATCTACCTTGTTAGAGAGAGAGTTGGTATTGGACAGAAATATGCCAGGCAGCGCCATTCGCGAGCCTCTCCTGCGAAGCCGCACGAGAGCGCCCGCTCGTCTACCTCTCTTCCGCCGTCTCACTTTCCGAGCCAAGCAATGAACCAGATCGGCGGCAGGGGCTAAAAAAACTGGGAGGAGGTCCGTGGGGGTGAAAGTCCTGATATTTAGAAGTTCTTCACCGGTATAAGTGCAAGCAGACACACAATTGACAAATAAAAACAAACAAAGAGCGCAGCGAAGCACCATGTCGACCGCTGTGGGCGCCATCTTGGTCTTCCAAGTCCAAGTCATGAAGTCCTTTGAGCGCCTGGTCCTGTCTCACCTCAAGTCCATCACCACACCCCTCCTAGACCCGCTGCAGTTTGCCTACCGTGCTAACAGGTCTGTGGATGACGCAGTCAACCTGGCCCTCCACTCCATCCTGCAGCACCTGGACTCCCCGGGAACCTACGCCAGGATTCTGTTTGTGGACTTCAGCTCCGCATTCAACACCATCCGCCCCGATCTGCTCCAGGACAAGCTGTCCCTGCTCAACGTGCCTGACTCCCTCTGCAGGTGGATCACCGACTTCCTGACGGACCGGAGACAGCATGTGCGGCTGGGGAAGTCTGTCTCAGACTCTGTTAGCATCAGCATTGGATCACCCCAGGGCTGTGTACTTTCCCCCCTACTCTTCTCCCTTTATACCAACTCCTGCACCTCCTCCCACCAGTCTGTTAAGCTGATTAAGTTTGCGGACGACACCGCCCTCATCGGGCTCGTCTCCAACGGCGACGAGTCCGCCTACAGGGAAGAGGTGGCCCAGCTGGTGTCCTGGTGCAGCCACAACAACCTGCAGCTGAATGCTCTGAAGACAGCGGAGATGATTGTGGACTTCAAGAAAGTCACAACCCCCTTGCCCCCCCTCACCATCACAGGCTCTCCCATCACCATTGCAGATTCCTTCCGCTTCTTGGGCACCACCATCACCCGAGACCTCAAATGGGAGCCAACCGTCAGCTCCCTCATCAAAAAGGCCCAGCAGAGGATGTTCTTTCTGCGGCAGCTGAGGAAGCTCAAGCTACCCACCAAGATGTTAGTGCAGTTCTACACGGCCATCATCGAGTCCATCCTCACCTCCTCCATAACTGTGTGGTATGCAGGAGCCACTGCCAGGGACAGACTAAGGCTGCAGCGCGTCGTGCGCACTGCTGAGAAGGTGATAGGCTGCGAGCTCCCATCTCTCCAGGACCTGTACATCTCCAGGACCCGGAGGCGTGCTGGCCGGATCATAGCCGATCCCTCACATCCTGGTCACGTACTGTTTGCTCCCCTCCCCTCAGGTAGAAGACTTCGGTCCATTCGGACTAAAACCTCCCGGCACATGAACAGCTTTTTCCCCTCTGCCATCAGACTGCTGAACGTTAAGTGACTTTTTGACTCTCGTGCACTATGTACAGCAGCTCAACCAGACTCACGTCATTCATCACTGTTTTCTGTTGCATTATCGACTGCACTATGTGGTACTTCACATTATCTGCTACTTGCTAATTTTTTAAAACTGCCTTGACTAGTACTACTCATTATTACTAGTATTGTTATTATTATTATTATCATTATTACTTATTATTACTTATTTTTCTACACTTATTGCACTTTTTCAGTCCTTTAGTTTTTTAGTTTATCTCTTTTTCTCATCATGTTTTTAATGTTGCAGCATGGCATCGAGACAAATTCCTAGTTTGTGTACTACATGAACAATGGCAATAAATCTGATTCTGATTCTGAATTCAAAACACTCCAAAACTTACTCAGATTAAAAAGTGTTCCTTTTATTTTTTTGAGCAGTATATTTCAACAGGTAAACAGTACTGAGTTAAGTATAATAAGACATATTTAACAATTATGATGTATTTTTAAGCCAAAACAAACTTGATCTAGGATTAAAAGCAATTAAAATAATACAGTCACAAGGTTACATGGAATATACTTGAATTTACTGGATATATACATGTAGATACTGTATAAATATATATTCTCTGCATCAACAATGTACTATACATGTATTAATTTAGTATAGCACTGAGAATTTTGACAATAAACCTTTGTACTTTTTGCAGATGTGTCTCCACTTTTGTTTTATGTGTGAAGGTTGCATGGCTGCACGGTGGCGCAGTGGTTTAGCACTGTGGCAGCACAGTTTTACCCTCGGCCGGGGGATCGCGGGGATCATGAGATCGTGGGTTCGATCCCAGCCCCCGACCAACAGTGAGCTGTGTGGAGTTTGCATGTTCTCCCCGTGTTGCGCGGGTTTACTCCGGGATTTCTCCGGTTTCCTCCCGCACACCAAAAACATGTAGGTTTAGGGCGCTCGCGCACGCAGCGACCAGCAGCCGGTGGCTTGTCACCAGACTGCAAACCAAGTCTACCTACAGGTACAAATAAGTAACAAAAAAAAAAAAAAAGGTTACCACTAAGTGGCATAAATTAAATACTTAAAGATTGGAAAAGCTGTCTAAGAACAATCCAGCAGTTTGAGAAATCACTTTTGGTTTGGTGTAAGTCTGTCAACAGAATTATTATTAATTTTCGGCGCAAGATGGCGGCGCGTGCACAACGCGAGGCTCAGCGTCCTACCAGATTCTGGGGACTAGCAGTGTTATTTCTGCTCATTTCGGGTATGTTCGTTCAGAACAGCTCTGCTTTTACATCTTACACCCGAGATGAGCTTTTGAATATTGGTTTACAAAACAACGATAACGACCTTTTTATCAGCAACCTACGTCTGAATCTACGTCTCATCCCGGAGCTCTGGAGAACTCCCGACGCTCGGCAGGCTTCCCGGCCGACCGGAAGTGCTCGCAGGCGGCGTAAGGACCGTAAACAAAGGAGGGGTAAGCGCGGT
Source organism: Pholidichthys leucotaenia (assembly GCA_020510985.1). Classification (NCBI taxonomy): domain Eukaryota; kingdom Metazoa; phylum Chordata; class Actinopteri; order Cichliformes; family Pholidichthyidae; genus Pholidichthys; species Pholidichthys leucotaenia. The sequence continues at coordinate 191,169,741 of CM035841.1, forward strand.
GGGCTAAGAGCTAAGCTAAAGCTAACACCGCACCGGCTATCGCTACCCAGTATTTTCCTTGCTAATGTACGGTCTCTGGCGAGCAAAATGAGTGAACTACGGCTTCGGATCACCAACAATAAGAAACTTATGAACTGCAATATCATGATTTTTACGGAAACATGGCTTCACAGTGGAATACCCGACAATGCTATCGAGCTAGCCGGCCTACACACGCTCCGGGCAGACAGAGCAGCAGTTGACTCCGGTAAGACAAGAGGGGGGGGATTGTGCATTTATATTAACAAGGCTTGGTGCACGAACTCTGTCACTGTTGAGAGACACTGCTCAGCTAACCTGGAGTTTCTCATGGTTAAATGTAGACCTTTCTATCTGCCACGCGAGTTCACTTGTACCATCATAACAGCCGCTTACATTTCTCCGGATGCTAATGCTAAGCTTGCTATGAAAGAACTGCATGCAGCTATTAGCAAACAACAAACTGCACACCCAGAGGCAGCATTTATTGTGGCGGGTGATTTTAACCACTCTAACCTCAAGACAGTGCTTCCTAAATTCTACCAGCATGTCTCCTGTCACACAAGAGGGGACAAAACATTGGACCATGTTTTACATCAATATTGTGGGAGCCTACACAGCAACTCCCCTCCCCCACCTAGGTCAGTCTGATCATTTATCCTTGTTCCTTACCCCAAGTATGTACCGCTCATCAACCGGGTGAAGCCATCAGTGAGGACCATCAAAGTGTGGCCAGAGGGGTTGACTCTGTACTCAAGGAGAAGTTTAGGAACACAGACTGGAGTATGTTCACCTCTCAGGCTACCTGTGGCTCCCACATAAACATCAACTCTTACACCCACTCAGTCCTGGACCATATCAACACCACTATTGACAGTGTCACCACGGAAAGACAGATCACCACGTACCCAAATCAGAAGCCGTGGATGAACAGAGAAATGCGACTTCTGCTAAAAGCACGTAACAATGCCTTTAGATCTGGTGATGCACAGGCCTACAGTTCATCCAGGGCAGATCTGAAGAGGGCATCAAGAAGGCCAAGCACAGCTACAAGCGAAGGTGGAGGAACATTTTGGGGACTCTGACCCCCGACGTATGTGGCAGGGCATTCAAGCTATCTCTGATTATAAGCCCAGCAACTCCCATACCTATAGCCATGACTGTGCCCTTTCTCAGTGAGCTAAATAACTTCTATGCTCGTTTTGACAAGGACAACAATGAAAAGAACATCAATTTCCCACCCTCTGATGACCTCCATCACCTCACACTCACCCACACCGACGTCCGTAATGCACTGAGTCATGTCCAACGTACGTAAGGCTGCTGGCCCTGATGGCATTCCTGGGCGTGTGCTGAGGGCATGCGCTGAGCAGCTGGCAGGGGTCTTCACAGACATCTTCAATCTGTCCTGGCCCAGCCGTGGTACCAGCGTGCTTCATGACCACTTCAATAGTACCAGTGCCGAAACATTCAACACCATCGTGCCTAAATGACTATCGCCCTGTGGCACTGACGGCCCATAGTCATGAAGTGCTTTGAGCGACTGGTCTTGGCACAGCTCAAAAAAAGCCTGCCCCCTACACTGGACCCTCATCAGTTCGCCTACCGGAGCAACAGGAGTACAGAGGATGCGGTTTCTACAGCGCTGCACTATGTACTCTCACACCTGGATGACAAGAACACCTACGCAAGAATGCTGTTTATTGACTTCAGCTCAGCATTCAACACAGTTATCCCCTCCAAGTTGCTCACCAAACTTGGGGACCTGGGAATCAGTACCTCCACCTGCAACTGGATCATGGATTTTCTGACCAACAGAACCCAGCATGTTAGGTCAGGCCCCAACCGTTCTTCCGTCATCACACTCAACACTGGTGTACCACAGGGCTGTGTGTTCAGCCCATTCCTCTACTCCCTCTACACCCATGACTGCAGGCCTATGTATGGATCCAATTCCATCATAAAGTTCGCAGATGACACCACGGTGATTGGACTCATCAGGGACAATGACGAGTCAGATTACAGGGCAGAGGTTGAGCACTTGGCTACTTGGTGGCTCTGACAATAACCTGCTCCTTAACACCAGCAAAACCAAGGAGGCTCATAGTGGACTACAGGAAGGAGAGGGAAGAGACACATAACCCCATCCATATCAATGGCATAGCTGTTGACGTGTCCCCAGCTTCAAATTCCTGGGGACCCACATCTCGGAGGACCTGTCCTGGTCAGTTAACACCACCAGCCTGATCAAGAAGGCCCATCAGCGCCTCTTCTTCTTGAGGACATTGAGAAGAACCATCTGTCAACTGACATCCTGGGCAACTATCTACCACTGCGTGATAGAAAGCACCCTGACCAACTGTATCACACTCTGGTATGGGAGCTGCTCTGTAGCTGACCGCAAGGCGCTGCAGCGGGTGGTGAAAAACCGCCCAACGCATCACAGGGACTCCACTTCCAGCTATAGAGGACGTCTACAGGAAAAGATGTCTGCGCCGGGCACGCAGCATTCTTAGGGACTCCAACCATCCTGCTCATGGACTGTTCCAGCTTCTCCCCTCCAGAAGACGTTTCAGAAGCCTTCGGACTAGAACCAGCAGGTTTAGGAACAGTTTCTTTCCAACAGCTGTCACGTTATTGAACTTAGTTCCCCGCTGACTCTCTTACAATCATCTTTTTACCATCCTCACCTGTACATAACTGCATAACTTACATAACTACATCTAACTTATTGCACATTATTTGCACATGACAGTACTTTTAACTTTCTGCACTGCTGCATATATTTGCTTAAATTGCACATACTGTTAATTACCGTATATACTGCACTGCTGTCCTTTGCACTTCTGATTGGATGCTAAACTGTGTTTCGTTACCTTGTATTCATACATGGTGTAATGACAATAAAGTTGAATCTCATCTAATCTAAAAAAAAAAAATGAACCATTAAGCAGTTTGTGTTAAAATGTTAAATCCCATTAAACCCCTAACCCAGGGGTGTCCAAATCATGTGCCATGGAGGGCCAAGACCCTGCAGGGTTCTCTCTTCTACCCAGTCTCTTCAGCAAGTGTTCTTCACTAATCAGCAATCAGTGGGAAGAAATTCAGTGGAATCTGCTGCTGAAGACACTGGTTGGAGGTAAAGCCTGCAGGGTCTTGGCACCCTCCATGGCACATGATTGGACACCCCTGCCATAACCCCATTATTTGGAAATACCAGATGCTAATATGGCCCAGAATTCCTCCATATACTGGCACAATCACTAAAAGTGTGCAGTGTCTTCTGCACTGGCACATCCATCAATACAGTCCTCCAGTAAATAAAATAATTGTTTTTTGTTACTTTTTTCTTAAAAAATGAGCCATTATTTTCAGCATCACTGATAAATGGTTTGTGCTGTTGACTCTTTTCCCACCGATGACTTAACAGACAAAATAGAAAATCATGATGCAAACACATAAGTCACTAAATTGTTTATTACAATCAGCTGGAAATTCCAGATTATTTAGAAATGTGCAAAATTCAATTTGTAAGACTATAAAACAAACACAACGAACAAACCAAAAACTTAGAATGGGTCACACATGCCAGCCATGCTACCTCACTGAGAAGCAACTGGATGTGCCCGCTCACACTGGTCCCAGTTCAGCAGATCTTCAGCCTGCATCTCTGTTAAATAGTGACACAAGGTCCGGTTTGTGGTGGATCGTTTTCCTCTTGCCTAGACGACCAGAAATGGGAGGTGGTTAATTAAAGCAAGTTTAAAACATATTTGGGAAATACACTTGTTTGCTAAAAGCCAGTGGTGGAATGTGACAACAATAGTGGTTTGTTGTTGTATTTAACCACAATTTTCATGTAGCTGCACTTCAGTGAAGTAGATTTTAAAAGGGCTGTGTTTCGTTTAAAATAGTTTTTTACTGTGGTCTCAGCAGTCAGAATGAGTTGATATCTTCAGTTGAATTGAATCTAGTACTTTGACTGAGGGCGTGCATACCTGAGTATGGAGTCACTCAGCCAATGTGTGTCATTTTTATCAATAAAAGTTTAGCCACCGCTCTGTCACTGCTCTGTCACCGCTGTCTCTTGTCCTGGCTTCAAGTGTGGGTGAGGTTTTTGTACTTGTATTGCTAAAATATAAAAGGATGCACTACAATGGGTCTCAAATATTTGTAATGTGGCCTGTTACTGCATGAGTTTATTGACGATAAACTATAATCTACACATATAAACTAAATTATAACAGTGACTGAACAACTCCCATTCCCCAAAGTGCAAGATACACTATTATGAATATAACTTATAAAAGATCACACAAGTGATCTAACAAAAATAAACACACGGTTCTTAAACAGTGGCTAATATTGGATGTCCCATTCATTTTCAGTTATTCTGTAATTCACACAATCAAATAAATCTCAGTTCAGTCCCTTTCATATTAAGTGGAAATTGTGCTACTTTAGTTTTGGCACTTTATCTATACTTTAACTTAAAAAGCAAAGGATTTGAGTACTTTTTTGTCCACCACTACTAAAAAACAACACAACTTGCCAGTCATAACACATTGCTGTGTTGTGCTACGTTGCGGTGTCAAAGCAGATGCCGGTCGGTCTCTAGAACTTGCTTTTTAACCGGAGTTAGCATTGATGGCTAACTAGCTAGGTCATTGTCTGAATAAAGGAGACAATGGTGCTGTTTGTTCAAAGTGAGCTTTCCACCGCTGGGATAAATAACGTAAAAGATGCATAATATCACATCACTCACCATCCTCTATATCCTAATATCATGGCTTTCAACTGCCGTGGTCAGGTCCTTCCGTTATTTGCCAGTGAGTGGTCGTAAATGCATTTCGGGTGGCTCTGTCTAGTTCCCTCTGGATTCTCTCATCAGCCAAAGGCACAGAAAAGTCCTGCTGGACCAGGGTGTTGATTTCCTGTGAAGGCGATTCTATCATTGTTGTTATTACTGACGCTTGCTTGCTGGCTCACGGTATAGAATCTTTGCAAATGGTGGGCTCGCGATTCTGTTTGAAGACGTCGCTCTCATGGACATTATGCCCTGACCAATCAGTGGGCTGCGTCTGTTGGCGTCACATTTTTCAGCTTGACTCAGCTCACTTGGAACCTGAAGCAGATGGGTATGAAAAAAGTACCTGGATGCTGGTACCAGGTACTAATGGAAAAGCCTAAAGTGCGCCGAGTCAAAGTGAGTAGAGCAATCAGGTACAAGTGTAAAAAGGCGTATTAAATAGCCGTGGGGCCAGTGATCACCTGCAAGTGAGGGTGATCACACAGCTGCTGCCACTCAGCCTCCCGGACTCATGATGAAAGCTATTATGCAACTATCAAAGTGTGCCAAGCAAGATAAGATAAGATAAACCTTTATTAGTCCCGCAAGGGAGAAATTACAGGATTGCAGCAGCACCCAGGATAGTAGCACCTCAGAAAAATAATAACTTAAGATAATGAATAACTTAAGTTATTCCCTGCCAATGGCGCAGGGCGGGCCTATCTCCGTTTCATGACCCTTGGCCACACAGCTACTGTAAGCAGTGAAAGGCTCCAGTGGGGGGTCAGTCCTCTGGTAGCTTTCTGTGTTAACTTTCTTTTCCCCCATTCTATTATGCTGAGCACCAAGCCTAGAAGGTGGAAAAGTACCATTTTTACCTGGTCTTTGGTATGACCCGGCCGGGATTGAACTCTGGCCTCCCGGTTGTGGGGCAGATGCGCTACAAACTAGGCCACCCACTCCAGTATATGATAATGAATAAGATAAGAAATTTGGGTAGACAAACAGTAAATATGCTTTTATAACTCAGTAAAATACCACAGTGCAAGAGCATTGCAGGTTAAATGGTATATGTAGACGAGCTTGGAAGAACGAGGCGATGTGATATATAAACCAAAGTTTATTATCAGCTCCTCTAACAAGTCTCATCCCTAGTGCAGCAGCAGAAAAGGAAAAGAGACCGAACACTTTCGGCTCTATGAACTTATACTTGCACAATAACAAAAGACATGCATATCAAAAGCTGACATCCCTCATTATCTTAATCCCCCCGTTATCTTCGTACTCCTCCTTATGGCCCTGGGGGGTCAGGGCAGCTCCTCCGGTCTCCACCGCAGTGCCTGGGAAGCTCTTTGATCTTCACTGGCGGCTGAGACTCTTTGTCCTGTTCTGAGGTGTGAAGTCGCCTTACATATGTAATCACCAAACATTCTCACATGCTTCAACATATGTAGGTTATGGAATATATGATTAATATAGACCACAGTATACACCATTACAGTTAGTCAAATTACCCGGCAATATATAGTTATAAATCCAAACAGTATATTTCACAGTCGAATGAACAGTGTTGTTGCCACCTTCAACAATAATTGTAATTGTATTAGTAGTATATTGGAAGGGAATGATCCCTATTGCGCAAAGTAGTGGTGTTACGTATGGTCTCTTTGAGCACCACAGATTAGATTATAAAGTCTAACAGCAGCAGGTAGAAAGGACCTATGGAACCTTTCTCTCGAGCACCTATGATGGTGTAGACTGCCACTAAATGAGCTCCTCAGTGCATTCAGCATGTCCCACATGGGGTGGGACTTGGATTCCAGCAGAGATGACAGCTTAGCTATCATCCTTGTCTCTCTCTGGGTCGAGGCGGCACCCCAGAACAGAGCTAGCTTTTTTGATCAGCCTGTTCAGTCTCTTCCTGTCGGCTGCCATGATGCCGCTGCCCCAGCAGACCACTCCATACGTGATGGCTGATCCCACCTACTGTATGTCAAATGGGTGTCCCACAAGGCTCCATACTTGGACCAATATTATTCTCTCTATACATAAAGGATTTACCAAATACATGCAGAAACATTCATATACAAATGTATGCAGATGACACGGTAATATTCACACTTGCAAAAAACACACAAGAAGCCGCCTGTATTCTTACAACAGCGATGACCCAAATCCATGACTGGCTGAATAATTCATGTCTCCTACTAAACACTAAAAAAAGTGTTTGCATGATGCTCACCAAACACCAGTCAAATCTTTCTATAAATGCAAGATATCACTGTTTGTGTGTGTTTGTGTGCGTGCGTGTGTGTGTTCCTCACATATCTCTCAAACCATTTGTCAGACAAACCTCAGATTTTGAAAGTGCTTTGCTGAGGTTACAAGGGTGTGCATCCCCGAGTATGGAGTTGCTCAGTGAAAATATGTAATTTTTATCAATAAAAGTTTAGTTGCCGCTCTGTGACCACTCTGTCTTCATGTCCTGGCTTCAGGAAGTGTGGGAGGGGTTTAGCTCTGTGTGTGTATGCACTGCAGGCAGCAGAGCTCAGCAGAGCCGTGCAGGGTTTTTCCTGTGAACAAATGCTGCAATATGCCATATAGAGTAGCTCCAAGTTAAGAAAACCGTTCAAGGCACGACCCGTTCACTGGATCGTAATTTTTGTCGACTCCGACCGCCACAACAACTCAAAGTTTCGGGAAGGATGGGGGGCTGAAAACCGTTCAGACAAGCAGGCACACAGTAACAGCACATTTACTGGATGCTGCAAATTCCTTTTCTCCCTTTCAACAGGACACCGTGAGTCCTGGCCGCTGCATGGCTCTAAAGGATAATTTGGCATATCGATGGATGAAATGCAAAAAACTCCTCTATCTGCCAGGATTTTCTGATTTGCAGATTACACTTTAGATTACGAGAACAAGGAAGGCTGCTCATATCTATCAGCAAGACAGTCCCTGCCCTTTATTGGTAATGGAATAGTTTTCTTGCATTTTTCCTTGTTTTTGTTTTCTTGCATTCTGCAAGAAAACAAAGTTTTTTTTAAAATTTTTTTTCTCAAAAAAGTGCATTTTTCAGATAGGAGGTTTTGCATTTCAGCCATCGAAATGCACTCTCACACACACGCACACACACAGCCACACACACACACACACACACACACACACACATGCCCTCACACACATGCATTCGCCCTCACCTGCTGTCACTCAGCTCTACACACCCCCCCTCATTCCCATGCGCATGCACACAGCCGCACACACACCTGTCTTCACTCAACTCACCCATACATTCCTACACATACGCACTCACTCTGTCACACTGGCAATCACTCAGCTTGTTATGTGTTGTATTATTTAAGCTCGGGGTTCCCACTGGTGTTTGCCAGATTATTGTTGCACAGTCTGTTGCATAGTCTTATGCATTATTTCCTCTGTGTTGTTTTTCTGGGATTTTCACCACGGACTGCCCTGTCCCTGGCTCGTTGAGTACTGTTCTGTTTTCCCTCGTTCCCAGTCCCGTCTCGGCCTTCTCGTTTGCTTCCCCCCACTGGCAGTCCCGTCTGCAGCACCTTGGGTTATCTCCTTGTGTACTCACCTGGAGCTGAGGGGTGTCCGGCGCGTAATCCCAGTAATTCTTCTTTGTACATCATTACCTGTTTGTTTGTTTGGAATGTTCATCATGTTTTGTTTAATAAATACACACAACATCCTCCTGTGTGTGGGTTTCAGTCTCTCCTGCCTCAAAAAGGCAGGAAATCATGACAGTCGATAAGTGGAGAACACAGGGTGCGCGCAGTGGTGGTGGTGGTGGTGGTGGGGGGGGGGGATTGGCAGCCGGACCGGCTTATCACTGTCCTTCCCAGGGAGCCAAGCCCAGCCTGCCCGATTAACGGGACGGAGACTTGGTTGCTGCTTCACCCGTTCCACCGCTGTCCTTTGCGGCACCGTGGGTTCAACATGGCGCTCCTCCCGATGCACAACTATCTAAAAATTAAAAGTTAGTGTTACCGCCATGATTGTGGAGAGGAATGGCCAGATCAATTGCATATCATATGCAGACACATATGCAGGCTTTGACTAAACAACGACCGTGACAAAAAACACCCAAATAATGAAATAAATCATTTTTTATTTACTGACAAAGGGCCAACACTGATGCAACAGTTGCAGCACATTGCAGTCATTCTTCTGAGTATAATAATGTTTGGTGTTTTGTACTTATAATATTGCTAAAATATAAAAGGATGTACTACAATGGGTCTCAAATATTTGTAAAAGTGTCCTGTTATAGTACTGCAGGAGTTTATTGACAATAGACTATAAACTACACATATAAACTAAAACAATTATAATGGTGACTGAACAACTCCCATTCCCCAAAGTGCAAGATACAACACTTACGAATATAAGTCATAAAAGATCACACAAATAAGTGATCTGACAAACAAATAAGGGTTCTTAAACAGTCTCTAATATTGGATGTCCCATTCATTTTCAATAATTTTGTAATTAATATTCACACAATCAAATAAATATTAGTGTTCAGTCCCTTTTATATTTATCAAAGTCTAACATGTGTGATTGCCTACATATATGCTACACCTCTTTGTATTCCACTGTCAAACACAACCTACATTTGAACCTGTAAAGCCTAATTGGCCTACCTTTTTTCAGACCAGAATACTTGCTTTCTATGAGCATGCACAAGTATAAACTAAATTATAATGGTGACTGAACAACTCCCATTCCCCAGCATAATAGTGCAAGATACACTATTATGAATATAAGTCATAAAAGATCACACAAATAAAGGATCTGGCAAAAAAATAAACAAGCGGTTCTTAAACAGTGGCTAATATTGGATGTCCCATTCATTTTCAGTTATTCTGTAATTAATATTTATACAATCAAATAAATCTTAGTGTTCAGTCCCTTTCATTTTTGTCAGTCAAACATGTGTGATTGCCTATATATAGGCTCCGTCGTCGGCCTCCGTCGGTCTATGATGACCGTGGAAGAGAATCCTAAACGTCTACTCTGCTGGAACAGCACCGCCTGTGGCTGAACAGGCCGATGCGTGAATGGCAGTCCCTGTCACACAGGTCGCACTTGTGGGTGGTCTCCGTGCTGCTGGAGCTGTGGCGGTTCTTCCTGCGGGCCTTTTTTTCATCTGCTGCAGCAGTCAGTCTCTCTTCACCCACCTTGAGCTGTCTGGTCAGGGTGCCTCTCCATTTGGAGCGGTCCGTTGCAAGGTCCTGCCAGCGCTCTGTGTTGATCTCCAGGGCCTTCATGTCTCTCTTGCAGACGTCTCTAAAGCGCAGCTGTGGGCGGCCAACGTCTCTCCTGCCAGTCGCCAGTTCTCCGTAGAGGACGTCTTTGGGGATTCTGCCATCCTCCATACGGTGAACGTGGCCTAGCCAGCGGAGCCTGCGCTGCCTGAGTAGAGTGAACATGGAGGGAAGGCCGGCGTGGGACAGAACTTCTGTGTTGGGCACTTTGTCCTGCCAGGATATGTCCAGGATGCGGCGAATGCAGCACAAGTGGAAGGAGTTCAGTCTCTTTTCCTGCCGGGCGTATGTTGTCCACGTCTCACTCCCATAGAGCAGTGTGCTGATGACGCAGGCGTTGTACACTGTCATCTTCGTCTTGACAGAGAGTTTGGGATTCTCCCACACTCGTGTGGTGAGGCGAGCGAGTGTGGAGGCTGATTTTCCAATCCTCTTGTCGATCTCTGTATCAAGGGAGAGGTTGCTGCAGATCGTGAACCCCAGGTACATGAACTGATTCACGACCTCCAACTCGTAGTCATCGATGGTGATGGTTGGTGGTGCTTCCGTGCCTTGTGCCAAGACGTTAATCTTCTTCAGGCTGATGGTAAGCCCGGAGTCCTTGCATTGCTGGGAGAAGCAGGCTCCATCAGGGTCTGAAGCTCCTGCTGTGTGTGGTTGCGACTGCAGCGTCGTCTGCGAACAGCATGTCTCTGATTAGAGCCTCGCGTACTTTGGTTCTGGCTTTCAGGCGGGCGAGGTTGAAAAGCCTGCCGTCAGATCTTGTATGCACGTAGATTCCCTCTGTTGCTGTGCTGAAGGCATGCCTCAGGAGCATAGCAAAGAAAATCCCAAAGAAGGTTGGTGCAAGTACACAGCCCTGTTTCACTCCGCTGCGTATGTTGAATGGCTCTGAGACGTTGCCGTCGTGCTGCGCTATCCCCTGCATGTTGAAGTGAAACGATTCAATGAGGCTTTGCAACTTTGGTGGGCATCCTATCTTTGGCAGGATCTTTGAAAAGGCCCTCTCTGCTGACCAGATCGAACGCTTTGGTGAGGTCGATGAAGGCGACGTACAGGGGCATGTTCTGTTCTCTGCATTTCTCCTGGAGTTGGCGGATGGAGAATATCATGTCTACTGTCGATTGCTCAGCGCGGAAGCCACACTGAGACTCGGGGTAGACATTTTCGGCAAGCTTCTGTAGACGAACGAGAACAACTCGTGCGTAGACTTTGCCAACAACGCTGAAGAGGGAGATGCCCCTGTAGTTGTTGCAGTCGCTTCTCTCCCCTTTGTTTTTGTAGAGGGTGATGATCTTGGTGTCCTTCATGTCCTGTGGAACGGCACCTTCCTTCCAGCACTGGCAGAGGACGTCACACAATGGCAGCAGTAGGGCAGTCTTGCAGTGCTTGATCAGATCGGGGGGTATGCCGTCATTGCCGGGTGCCTTGCCAGCGGCCAAGCTATCAATGGCCTTGCTGAGTTCGTCGATGGTTGGCTCGGCGTCAAGTTCGTCCATGGATGGCAGGCAATCGATGGCATCAAGGGCTGACGGTGTCACGGTGTTCTGTCTGGAGTAGAGGTCGGAGTAGTGCTCCACCCATCTCTCCATCTGCTTGTTCTTTTCTGTGATCATCTCCCCAGTGGAGGTTTTGAGGGGGGCCGTCTTGCTCTGAGCCGGACCAAGTGCTTTCTTGATGCCATCGTACATACCACGGATGTTCCCTGTTATGGCAGTGGTTTGAATGTCTTGGCTGAGCTGAGTCCAGTACTCGCTGGCACAGCGCCAAGCAGTCTGCTGAACTTTGCTTCTTGCAGCCCTGAGAATCTGGAGATTCTTCTCGTTTGGGTACTTCTTGTACTCGGCAAGAGCTGAGCGCTTGGCTTCAATGATGGGGGTCATCTTGGTCAACTTGGCATCAAACCAGTCCTGTGACTTCGAGGTCTTCCTCCCAAAGGTAGCCAAGGCTGTGCGGTGGATGGTGTTTCACAGCTCTTCCCACTTCTGCTTTGCTGATTCTCCTTCTTGTGGTACACCAAGTTCCTTCTCAAAGGTGGAGGCAAACCGCTCAACAAGTTCTGGTTGGGCCATCTTGCTGGTGTCAATCCGTGCCTTTCCAGGCTGTCTAGCACGATGGAATTTCTTCAGCTGCAGCTTGACCTTGCAACACACCAATGAATGGTCTGTGTCGCAATCTGCACTCTGGAACGAACGGGTGATTAGCACGTTCTTCAGTGAGGTGCGCCTGGTCAGGATCAAGTCCAGCTGGTGCCAGTGCTTTGAGCGCGGATGTCGCCAGGAAACCTTGTGTTGGGGCTTGGTCTTGAAGAACGAGTTTGTGATGCACAGATCGTGATAAGTGCAGAACTCGAGCAGCCGCTGTCCGTTGTCATTCATTCTGACCACGCCAAATGGTCCAAGACAGGAGGGCCAGGAGTCATGGTCAGCACCCACTCTGGCATTGAAGTCTCCAAGAAGTATGAGTTGTTCAGAGTTGGGGATGATCCTGACAGTTGTTGCGAGATTCTCGTAGAACTCGTCTTTTGCCTCTGGTGTGGCTGTCAGTGTTGGGGCATAAACACTGATGAGGGTGACTGGGCCTTGAGTGGTGTTGAGGCGGAGGGTGAGGAGTCGTGCAGAGCCATTGCTGCCCAGTTCCACCATCTTCAGCAAGGTGTTCTTCACTGCGAAGCCCACTCCGTGTTCCCTGTGTTCGTCACTGCTCTTTCCCTGCCAGGAGAACGTGTAGTCCTTCTCTCTCAGTGTGCCTGCGTCAGCCAACTGTGTTTCCTGGAGAGTGGCGATATCCACTTCCAGTCTCTTCAGCTCATTATTGATGATGGCAGTCTTCCTGGTGTCGTTGATGTCCTTGAGGTTAGCAGCGAGTTCTGTCATCATAGTGCGGACGTTCCAAGTTCCCAGTTTTAGAGTTGGTCTCTTTTGTTTTTTTGTCTTGCCTGGTGCGAAAGTTCTCAGCCTGCCGTTCAGACTTCTCCTCATTCCCATGCACTCAATGAGGAAAGCAGGCTGTGGCGGGACAACACCTTATTGGTGGGGGCCTGCCCAGCTAGAGGCGGGTGGTAGCTGTCCAGTGAGATCCGATGATCCCTCCCACCGTTGGGAACAACCCCTGGCGCCGCGCTCTACGCCAATTGAGTGGTGGCTTATAACCGGTAACTGTCATTCCCCGTGTTTTGTCTATGCCAAAGGTGAAGCTGGAGTGTCCTCTCCAGTGATCCGGTGTTCTACCTTCCAGCGTTGGCCGTTGGTAGGATTCAAGCCTGGGCAGGAAGATATGGAGGACAAGATGTTGCCCATGCAGCATGTCCCCCCTCTCCACGTCACTGATGAATCCAAAGGAACAGCAGGGCTGCTACAATTTGGCACCAGCGCCGTCACAGGAGCTGCCAGAACGATGTTGAGCACAACAGAGAACTGTCTTAGGGACTCTGACTCCAGATTTTTCCTCAGGGTTGACTCCCGAAGCCTTTCCCGTGACCGGGTGTGCCGCAAGGCAGCAGAGGTTTGAAATCAGGGTTTACCTTCCCCTAGATGGGCTACCTTCCCAGGTTGACGAGCCACCATCTACCCGAAGCATCTGGTTTTAAGGCGTCAGAGATCCGCCCTCGCCCCTTCTCCTATTAGTAAAAGCAGTTCCGCCAGGCTTAGAGACTAAACCACATGGGCAGGCTAGGAGTTGGACTTAGTTGTCAGAGGCTTTTCGAGACGCACGCCATAAGGAGCATTTTATAAGCACTGGGAGCTTAACCCCAGTACCGCTCCTGGCTATGACAACCTTGGAACCAATATATAATAATAATAATAATAATAATAATAATAATAATAATAATATAGGCTACACCTCTTTATTCCACTTTCAAACACAGACTACATTTGGGCCTGTAAAGCCTGATTGGGCTACCTGTTTCAGACAGGAATACTTGCTTTCTACGGGCATGCACTAGTATTACAAACTCAAACATTTTCTTCAAAGGGGAGGAGCTGCAACTAGTCGAGGAATTTAAGTACCTCGACATGAATTTAGACTCTTCATTAACCTTTAAAAAACACATCAAAAAAATCTCAAACATAATCAAATTCAATCTAAATTTTTTTTAAACAAATTAGACCATCGCTTACAGTTAATGCAGCCAAAATGTTTCTGCATGCAATGATCTTCTCACACATCGATTGCTGTTTTACTAACAGATCACTCACTGGTGTAACCATAATCAAACCTACTGAATCTTTATACAAAACAGCCATAAAAATCCTTGACAAGAAAGATCCCACATATCATTGCTGTAACATTTACAAAAAAAAATACAATCTTCTCTGTTTTGAAAATTATAAAACTCTCAAATTTGCCTGTTCAATCTATAAAATATTAAATGGCTACCCCCCCCCCCCATCCCCCGGGAGAATATGTTAAACTGAGAACTGTCACTGGTACAACCACCAGAGCAGTCACTACAGGAGACTGTGACATCCCCCACAGACGCACCACATTTGCTTAGTCTGTGCTATCAGTGAGGGGCACCAAGATCTGGAAAAGCATGCCACCTGCAATCACAGAACGTACCACATTAAACACTTTTAAGACTCATTGTAAAAATTGGCTTTTTAACAGCCCAAACTGTACCCATAACTAGTGGTTGCTCTGCAGCATGCATATACTATATATATATATATATATATATATATATATATATACACACTGCTCAAAAAATTTAAAGGAACACTTTGAAAACACTTCAGATTTTCATGGGAAAAAATAAGCTGGATATGTACACTGATATGGACTGGATAATGTGTTAAGAATGAAAAGATGCCACTTTTGATGGAAATGAAAACACTCCAAAACTTAAAGTGAAGAAATTGTGGCAGGCTAGTCCAGCTTACTCAGATTAAAAAGTGTTCCTTTAATTTTTTTGAGCAGTATATATATGCCCATGCGTCACACACATATGCCCTGCCTGTTGTTTGTTGCTGCCTGTTGTTGCTGTGAGATGGTTGGGTGCATGTGTGTGTACACATACTCAGCACATCACGCATGTCACATTTAAATATTTTTTTTTTGTAACACCTTAACTCTGCACTTTGCACAGTTTCATTGTTATTCGTTGTTCTACTCGTGTATGATTGTTTGTTTGTGTGTTTTTGTGACCCGCCGGGGGACTACAGATGCACATTAGCAATTGCTAAATCTGGCAATTTACATTTGTATTAATGTTCATTAGTATGTAATGTCCCTTTCAAATAAACATTAAACCACAGAGTCATAGATGGTCTTCAGGAGTGCCCCCTGCACTCCAAAACACCTGAGTCTCCTCCTCTTGTAGAGCGCATTAGTGTTGTGTGTCCAGTCCAGTTTATTGTTCAGGTGAACACCCAGGTACTTGTAAGATGTCACTATCTCAATGTCTGTTCCCTGGATGTTTATGGATGCTGTGGGGGGTTGTCCACGCCTGCGGCAGTCCACCACCAATTCCTTGGTCTTCCCCACATTGATCTGGAGGCATTTCCGCAGGAACCAGTCCAAAAAGTCCTGGATCAGTCCTCTGTACTCCGAGTCATTCCCATTAGAGATAAGACAGATGATTGCAGAGTCATCAATTCAATTCAATTCAATTCAATTCAGCTTTATTTATAATGCGCCACATCACAACAAAAGCCGTCTCGTGGCGCCATAGTGCAATAATCAGAGAACTTCATCAGAGAACTTCTGTAGATGGCAGTGTGGTGCGTTGTATGACAAGTCAGCAGTGTAGAGGGTGAACAGGAAGGGAGCCAGAACGGTTCCCTGGGGGGCCCCCGTACTGCAGATGATGGTGTCAGACACAGTCATGGGTTCTCAAAAACCGTGGTCGGTCAATGAGGTAGTCCAGGATCCATGATGACAGGTGCTGGTCCACCCCTGCGCCCAGCAGCTTGTCCCTCAGGATCACTGGTTGGATGGTAATGAAAGCACTGGAGAAATCAAAGAACGTTATAAGATAAGATAAGATAAGCCTTTATTAGTCCCACAATGGGGAAATTCCAGGATTGCAACAGCACAGGGATAGCAACACTCAGAGCAACAATCAGAAGGCAAGAGAAAAAAAACCAAGAGCAGCAAGTATACATATGTACATATACGGTGGGGCAAAAAAGTATTTAGTCAGCCACCAATTGTGCAAGTTCTCCCACTTAAAAGATGAGAGAGGTCTCCAATTTTCATCATAGGTATACCTCAACTATGAGAGACAAAATGAGAAAAAAAAATCCAGAAAATCACATTGAAGGATTTTTAATGAATTAATTGGTAAATTCCTCGGTAAAATAAGTATTTGGTCAATAACAAAAGTTCATCTCAATACTTTGTTATATACTCTTCGCTGGCAATGACAGAGGTCAAATGTTTTCTGTAAGTCTTCACAAGGTTTTCACACACTGTTGCTGGTATTTTGGCCCATTCCTCCATGCAGATCTCCTCTAGAGCAGCGATGTTTTGGGGCTGTCGCTGGGCAACACGGATTTTCAACTCCCTCCAAAGATTTTCTATGGGGTTGAGATCTGGAGACTGGCTAGGCCACTCCAGGACCTTGAAATGCTTCTTACGAAGCCACTCCTTTGTTGCCCGGTTGGTGTGTTTGGGATCATTGTCATGCTGAAAGATCCAGCCACGTTTCATCTTCAATGCCCTTGCTGATGGAAGGAGGTTTTCACTCAAAATCTCACAATACATGGCCCCATTCATTCTTTCCTTTACACGGATCAGTCGTCCTGGTCCCTTTGCAGAAAAACAGCCCCAAAGTATGATGCTTCCACCCCCATGCTTCACAGTAGGTATGGTGTTCTTTCTCCTCCAAACACAACAAGTTGAGTTTTTACCAAAAAGTTCTATTTTGGTTTCATCTGACCATATGACATTCTCCCAATCCCCAATCTCGACAGCCCAGCCATGGAAGGCAGTTGGTCTAGGGGAGGGACCCCCAACAAACGTCCATGGCTGAAGACGGAGATGCAGGACCCCTGTGGTGCCACAAACCTCTGCATCAAGCATATTCGCTTCAGCGATCGACGAAGAAGAAGTCTCTCATAGTTGAGGTATACTTATGATGAAAATTGGAGACCTCTCTCATCTGTTAAGTGGGAGAACTTGCACAATTGGTGGCTGACTAAATACTTTTTTTCCCCACTGTAAATATAAATATACAGTATATATACAGTATATATATATATATATATACATAGACACACAGTGCGGAGCATTGTAGCTAGATGGGATAGATATATAAATATATAAACACAGTGCGGAGCATTGTAGCTGGATGGAATAAATATATGAGTATATAAACACACAGTGCGGAGCATTGTAGCTAGATGGAATAAATATGTAAATATATAAACACACACAGTGCGGAGCATTGTAGCTAGATGGAATAATATGTAGATATATAATCACACACAGTGCGGAGCATTATAGCTAGATGGAATAAATATGTAAATATATAAACACACAGTGCGGAGCATTGTAGCTAGATGGAATAATATGTAGATATATAAACACACAGTGCGGAGCATTGTAGCTAGATGGAATAGATATATGAATATATAAACACACAGTGCGGCGCATTGTAGCTAGATGGAATAAATATGTAGCTATATAAACACACACAGTGCGGAGCATTGTAGCTAGATGGAATAAATATGTAAATATATAAACACACACAGTGTGGAGCATTGTTGCTAGTTAGAGTAAATATATAAATATATATATAAACACACACAGTGCGGAGCATTGTAGCTAGATGGAATAAATATGTAAAATATATAAACACACACAGTGCGGAGCATTGTAGCTAGATGGAATGAAACAACACAACCGTCTACTTAGTTATCCTACATGGTATGATTATGTACCCATACATATTCTCACCCTCCATAGCGACCGGTATTTTCCTAGTTGTATACCGGAGGGGACCATTGTGTAAGTCTATTGCGTCTTTTGCATTCAAAACTATTAGGTTGTCATGTCTTTTTGCTATCTCTGCGAGCAGCCCTGCTTAGGTTGTACAGTCTGACAGCCGTAGGTAGGAAGGACCTGCGAAACCTTTCGGTTGTGCACCTAGGATGATGTAGTCTGCTGCTAAATGAGCTCCTCAGTGCATTCAGTATGTCCTGCATAGGGTGGAACTCGGACTCCAGCAGAGATGACAGTTTAGCCACCATCCTTCTCTCTCCTATCTCCTCCATTGGGTCAAGGCGCTGCCTCAGGACAGAGCTAGCTTTCTTGATCAGTTTGTTCAGTCTCTTCCTATCGGCTGCTGTAATGCAGTTTCCCCATCAGACCACTCCAAAAGTGATGGCTGATGCCACCACCGTGTCATAGAATGTCTTCAGCAGCGCCCCCTTGTACACCAAAAGACCTGAGTCTCCTCAGTAGGAACAGCCTGCGCTGTCCCTTCTTGTAGAGTGTGTCAGTATTGTGTGACCAGTCTAGTTTATTGTTCAGATGAACACCCAGGTACTTATAGGATGTCACCATCTCGATGTCTGTTCCCTGTATATTTATTGTCCTTGCCTGCGGCAGTCCACCACCAGCTCCTTAGTTTGCCTCGCGTTGATCTGGAGGCAGTTCCGATGGCACCAGTCCACGAAGTCCTCGATAAGCCCTCTGTACTCAGCTCCGTTGGAGATGAGACCAACGATCGCAGAGTCGTCAGAGAACTTCTGTAGATGGCAGTGTGTTGTGTTGTGTGAGAAGTCCGCAGTATAAAGGGTAAACAGGAAGGGAGCCAAAACCGTTCCCTGGGGGGCCCCCGTGCTACCGATGATCGTGTCAGACACACAGTCCCGGGTTCTCACAAACTGAGGCCGGTTTGTGAGGTAGTCCAGGATCCATGATGACAGGTGCTGGTCCACCCCTGCGCACACCAGCTTGTCCTTCAGGATCATTGGTTGGATGGTTTTGAAAGCACTGGAGAAGTCAAAGAACATGATCCTCACCGCATTCCCGGGCTTCTCCAGGTGGGACAGAGAACTGTGAAGGAGGAAGATCACCGCATCCTCCACCCCAATGCCATGCTGGTAGGCGAACTGGAGTGGATCCATCGCTGGTCCCACCATGGGGCGGAGGTGAGCAAGGAGCAGTCTCTCCAGGGTCTTCATCATGTGGGACGTCAAGGCCACTGGTCTGTAGCTGTTCAGATCTTTGGGGTGGGAAGTCTTTGGTACAGGTACCACACAAGATGTTTTCCACAGCTGTGGTACCCTCCCCAGCTTCAGGCTCAGATTGAACATGTACTCCACAATCCCACACAGCTGGTCTGCACAGGACTTGAGGAGCATTGCGCTGATGCCGTCCGGTCCTGACGCCTTCCTCGCCTTGATCTTCCTCAGCTCCATCCTCACCTGGGTCTTAGTGAGGGTTAGGTTGGGTGGCTGTGTGTTGGGAGTGGGGGGGTGTTGGTGGAGTGGGGAGTGGGCAGCAGGACTTGATGTCTTTAGAGGCAGCAGTGGTTGTTGTGCAGTCAGGGGGGAGGGCGGTTGGTCAAACCTGTTGAAAAATAGATTCAGATTGTTCGCCCACTCCCTGCCCCCCGTGGCCTGGGGGGAGGTATTCTGGAGCCCAGAGATGGTTTTAAGGTTTCTCCAGACCCCGCTGATGTCACTCTGTTGCAGCTTGTCCTCCATCTTCTTCCTGAAGCTGTCCTTGCCTTCTCTGATCTTTCTCCTCAGCTCCCTTTGTACGGACTTCAGCATCTCCCTGTTCCCTGACCTGAAGATCCCCTTCTTTTCTCTCAGAAGTGTTTTTATCTCAGAGTTGATCCAGGGTTTGTTGTTTGAGCAACACCGTATGGTCTTGGTGGGAACGGTGTTGTCCACACAGAAGCTGATGTAGTCCATGATGGTGTGAGTGAGGCCATCGATGTCCTCACCATGTGGATCGCAGAGCTGCTCCCAGGCGGTGGTTTCAAAACAGCCCTTTAGAGTGTCCATTTGCTTCCTCAGACCATAACTTCACTGTGCGCATGGCCGGAGGTTGTCTGTGCTCTAGGGGTTTGTACACCGGCCAGAGATGAACCAAGTTGTGATCCGATCTCCCGAGTGGGGGGAGTTGTGATGAGGTGTACGCCTCCTTAGTGTTTGCATAGAATAAGTCCAGTGTTTTATTGTCTCTAGTGTGGCATGTGACATACTGGGTAAACGTGGGCAGAATGGGAGACAGTGAAACATGGTTGAAATCGAGATGAGGAGACGAGCATCTGGGTGTTCTGTCTGCAGCCTGCCAGTTACTGAATGGATGACGTCACGCGCTGTCCCAGCGTTCGCCGTCAGATTTGCATAAACAACAATGCAGATCACGTGTGAGTATTCCCTCGGGAGATGTGTAGGCCGCATGCTAACAGCTAGCAACTCAATGTCTTTTCTGCAGTGTCGTTGTTTAACAGTGATATGTCCCGGTCTGCACCAGTTGTTGTTAACATACATTATCACTCCACCGCCCCTTGCTTTGCCACTGTCTGATGTTCGGTCTGCCCGTATCGCGTGGAAACCCTCCAGTTCAATGTTAGCATCTGCTGCTAATTCGGTTAGCCAAGACTCTGTGAACAGATACAGACTACACTCCCGGTATATGCTATCGTAGCGGGAGATAGCCGCTAGCTCATCTACCTTTCCCAGTAACGATCGTACATTCCCCATAACAACGGATGGAAGGGTGGGTCTGTACCTTATATTTCTTGCCTTCGGCCTTACTCCAGCCCGGCACCCGCGGCGTTTTCACCTCAGTTCTCCCGGTATGTCGAGTTTTTCCGTTAGCACTGGGTGGCGGCTGAGTGCTAGCAGCTCTTTCCTGCTGTACCGTCTCCTGCTATAAACAGTGGCTCCGTCCACTGGCTCGGGAGACATTTGGGGCAGTCTGTGTGTCCGTGATATGAATGATATAAATGGAGTGAAAAACACCGGATCAAAGGAGAGAGGAAGTAAAAAAAAGACTCAGAATTGAGCCGCTGTTGCAAAAGGCAGCCGACTCGTGTGGCGCCGGAAGAGATCCTCACAGTGCTCTCAGGCTTCTCCAGGTGAGACAGGGAATGATGTAGGAGGAAGATCACTGCATCCTCCACCCCGATGCCATGCTGGTAGGTAAATTGAGGTGGGTCCATCGCCGGTCTCACCAAGGGGCGGAGATGGGTAAGGAGCAGCCTCTCGTGGGTTTTCATCAGGTGTGATGTGAGCAACAAGATAATGTAGCACTCACATGACACTCTGAGCAGTTCATTGCAGGACACAACACAAATAGACAACAACACACTGAGCCTTATGCAAGAACTATGCACATTAACAGATTTATTAGTAAATGTTAGTTTAAGTGAACATGTGGCATTCAGCACTGTTTTAGTATTTACACATTTTTTTCCATAAATGTGTACTCACACACAAGGCAAGGCAAGCCAAGGCAAGTTTATTTGTATCGCACATTTCGTGCACAAGACAATTCAAAGTGCTTTACATAAAAACATTAAAGCATTACAGCAAGTTGCAAAAGGAATACATAAGAATTTAAAAGCAAACTAAAAAGTAAATTGAAGAGAAACAAATAGAATACAGTGGAGTGTGTGAAATAAGAGGCTGATTCATGGCAGACGGTTTATTACACACTTCACATCTCTCAAGCACAGAACAGACTGACACATTTCAGCAGGCACTCTTCTTTTACCCAAATCTCTCCTCACAAGTTTCATGGCATTTTCCCACACACAACATGACATTTGCATTACACTGCATTCAACCCCCTACGTCCTTGACTCCTTCCTGCTATCTCGCCAGGAACCTCCTGAGCATTGTTCTCCCATGCTTATCCACTGTCTCTTGTCTGAGATGCTAAATAATCTGACTCCCCCAAGGTGCTACACCCAGCATCTTTGATAGAACAATAGAACATCAGTCCACATGCCGTTTGGGCTTCCGTCTCCTCCCGTATCTGTTGTAACTGGGGTTTACTGCCTCCGTGGCGCTGCTGTGCCGGTGGGGGGCTGCTGGGAGTGTGTCTGACTGCGGATGGGCCGTAACGAGGGGGGGGGGGCCCTTCGGTCTGTCCGTGTGGCTGCTCTGGTGAATCGTTTCCCTGGGGAGCTCTCCGTGGGGGTCTTCCACGCCGAGGGGCCCTAGCCAACAGCACTTGCTCGTCCGCCACAACGAAAGCAGGTTTGAGTCTGTCTATGCCAATTTTTTCCCGCCTACCCCCCAAGTCTAGCAAAAAATGTTTATCCCCTGTTTCCAACACTCTGAACGATCCATCATTGGGTGGGCGCAATGGAGGGTGGTGGGCGTTGTGTCTGACGAACACGAACTCCGCGCTCTTCAAAGTTTTAGGTACGAAAACACGCGGAAAACAGTGGTGGGCAGGGCCCGGCAGCGTGCCTGTGTTTGCGCTACGCTGCAAAAGCTGAGACGGGCAGCTGTCCGGCACGGGATTATCTGGCAGAAATTCCCCGGGCAGCCGTAGGGGCTGCGCAAAAACGAGCTCTGCAGGGGAAGCTTCCAGATCCTCTTTGCGCGGAGCGCAACCCCAATAAAATCCACGGCAGCCTGTCTATACAATTTGCATTCGTCAGTGAAGCCCTGAGCGCTGCTTTCAGTGATCTATGAAAACGCCCGCATAAACCATTGGCCTGTGGGTTGAATGTGGTTGTGCGGTGAATTGTAACACCCAGGCTGCGGGCCATCGCGGACCAGAGTTCGGAAACAAATTGAGGGCCCCTGTCGGACGTAATGTCCGACGGGACTCCAAAACGCGCCACCCATGGTGTTAAAAAAGCGCGTGCTACGTCCGCGGACGTGGTTGCTGCCAGCGGGACTGCTTCTGGCCAGCGCGTGGTGCGGTCCACTACTGTCAGGAGGTGCGTGCACCCTTGTGATGGCGGGAGGGGGCCCACAAGGTCCACGTGAACATGATTGAACCTCTTAGCCGGTACCCGAAATGGCTCCAAGGGAGCCTTCGTGTGTCTGTGTACCTTGGCTTGTTGGCACGCCACGCAGGCTGCAGCCCACTCTTTTACTTGTTTGCGTAGGCTCGGCCACACAAACTTCTCTCCCACCATTTTGACCGAGGCGCGCACTCCTGGGTGCGCCAGAGTGTGAACAGACTCAAACACGCGGCGGCGCCACGCGACCAGGACCACCAGACGCGGGCGTCCCGTGGAGTCATCGCAGATTAGGGGGGGGGTGCCATCTTGCAGCACCCTGGTCTCCAGCCTTAACCCTGTTGGTCCAGACTGGAGCGTGCGCACGTCTGCATCGCTAATCTGCTCCATGGCCATGGCTGCGTAATCTATCCCCACGCAGACTGGGGCCACCACGGCGCGTGAGAGGCAGTCCGCCACCACATTCAGTTTACCTGACACATGCTGAATATCGGTAGTAAACTCTGAGATCGCGGCCAGCTGTCTCTGCTGCCGGCCCGACCACAGTTCTGAAACCTTGGCCATCGCGAATGTCAGCGGCTTGTGGTCCACGAACGCGGTGAAGCTGTGCCCTTCCAGCCAGAACTGGAAGTGGCGTATGGCCGGGTGGAGGGCCAGCAACTCCCTGTCAAACGCGCTGTATTTACGTTCGCTGTCGCGCAAAGTTCTGCTGAAAAAGGCGAGCGGCTGCCAAGCCCCGGTGACGCGCTGCTCTACGGCAGCCCCTATGGCCACGTCTGAAGCGTCGGTGGTAAGCGCTATCCGGGCCGCCGGGTCCGGATGCGTCAGCAGTGCGGCGTTTGCCAGGGCTGCTTTAACTTCCGAGAACGCCCGCTCTCGCTCCGGGGTCCATTCGACCCTATCCGCGGGTTTCTGTTTCTTGAGCGCGGCGTACAATGGTTGCATGAGCTGCGCCGCGCGGGGAAGGAAACGGTTATAAAAGTTCACCATCCCCAAAAATTCCTGCAGTGCCCTGACTGTCTGAGGCCGGGGAAAATCCGCCACGGCGCACACTTTGTTGGGCAGTGGGATTGCTCCTTTCGGAGAGACGCGGTGCCCCAAAAAATCAATCTCCGTCACACCGAACTGGCATTTCGCCGGGTTGATTATTAACCCGTGCTCCTCCAACCTCCGGAAAACCATCGTGAGGTGGGTTTCATGTTCGTCTTCAGACGCACTGGCTACCAGGATATCATCCAGGTAGACGAACTCGAACGGGAGATCGCGCAGCACTGCATCCATCATGCGCTGAAATATCTGTGCCACTCCTTTTAACCCGAATGGCATGCGCAGGAACTCGAATAGATCGAACGGAGTTATTACCGCTGTTTTGGATACGTCCTCCGCGCGCACTGGGACTTGGTGGTAACCGCGGACCAGGTCTGTTTTGGAAAAAATGCGCGCTCAAGCAAGGTGAACGGAAAAATCCTGTATGTGGGGAATTGGGTAGCGGTCGTGCGCTGTGGCGTTGTTCAACCTGCGGAAATCACCGCACGGTCGCCACGATCCCTCAGCCTTAGGGACCATGTGTAGCGGGGATGCCCATGGGCTGTTAGATTGCCTGATGATGCCCAGCCTTTCCAGGTTGGCGAACTCCTCGCACGCTATGGCCAGTTTAGCTGCGTCCAAGCACCGAGGTCTTGCAAAAACGGGCGGCCCGGTGGTGGTGATAAAGTGCTCCACCCCATGTTTAGCGATGGCCGCCGAAAACGTCGTGACCGTGAGTGCTGGAAAGTGAGTGAGCAGTGTGTGGAACTTACCGTCTGGAGCTGTGACGTTGGCCTGTGCTGTTGGCCGGGTCACTCAAGCTATACAGGGGAGAGAGTCAAAGGACAGAGCATTAACCAGGTGTCTGTTAGCAACATGAGCCAGTAAACCATGTTCACACAGAAAATCAGCCCCCAGGATATGGTAATTCAGTGCTGCTACGACAAAAGTCCACTCGTATGTACGGCTGTGTAGAGATAAGATCAGTGTCCTCTCACCAAAGGTCTTAATTTCCGAGCCGTTTGCTGCCAACATCTCGGGGCCGCTAGGTCCTGCCAGCCGGTCAGCGTCTTCTGGGCTCCGGTGTCCATGAGGAAACGCCTTCCCGAGCGCGTGTCCGTCAGGTAGAGCAGCTTGTTCTCTTCACCAAGGGTCGCAGCTGCTACTGACCGCCGGCCTCGTCGTTTTCCCGAGCGCTTGAATTTGCACGGTGGCGCACATCTGCGTGCGTTCTCTCCGAAGCGGCGGTGGTAGAAACGCAGCGTGTCTCTCTGGCGCTCCTTGGCCCCCGCTGCTGCTACCATTGGTGGCTCCTCGCCTCCTCTGGTCGTCTCGCTGGGCTCCGCCGCTGCCACGTTGACTGTGATCGCCCTGGTGGTGATGATGATCCGGTCTGCCTCCTGGGCTAGCGCACGGTAGTCATGCGCGGCCAGCAGCGGCGAATTGGCCAGAACCGCTCTCGTCACTGTTGGAAGGTTCCGGAGGAAGAGGTGGGCAAACAGAAGGTGCCCGTCGTCCGTGCCCATTAACACCAGCATCTTCTCAATCAGGTCTACGGCCGAACCATCTCCTAACTTGGCCCGCGTCAGGAGCCTCTCCGCTCTCTCACAGTCCGAGAGCGTGTAGTGCCGGGTGAGCTGTGCGGGCGTCCAGCGCTGCGACCACATGGTAGAATCTGGTGTCGTCTGCCGTTACTCCCCAGAGGGTGAACTGGGGCTCAGTGTGGTGGAACCAAGAGCACAGGTTGTGCTGCCAGAAATCCGGTAGCTTGACTGAAACCGCACACGCGTGGCTGGGGGTTCCAGTCCGGGCTGTCTGCGGGATGGCTGCCGCCTCGCTGGAGCTTCCTGCCCAGGCCGGCTCCAGGGTTCTTGCCTCTTGTTCCATAATACGTCTTGGGTCACCAGTGTGGAGTGTGTGAAATAAGAGGCTAATTCATGGCAGACGGTTTATTACACACTTCACATCTCTCAAGCACAGAACAGACTGACACATTTCAGCAGGCACTCTTCTTTTACCCAAATCTCTCCTCACAAGTTTCATGGCATTTTCCCACACACAACACGACATTTGCATTACACTGCATTCAACTCCCTACGTCCTTGACTCCTTCCTGCTATCTCGCCAGGAACCTCCTGAGCATTGTTCTCCCATGCTTATCCACTGTCTCTTGTCTGAGATGCTAAATAATCTGACTCCCCCAAGGTGCTACAATACGACATAAATAAAAATTTACAGTGCATTGTAGGAGATAAACAATTGTTCTAGTGAAAGGCTGCGGCAAATAGGAGAGTTTTCAACCTGGATTTAAAACAGCTGTGAGTTTCAGTAGCCCTGATGCTTTCTGGGAGTTTGTTCCACATGTGAGGGGCATAAAAACTAAACGCTGCCTCACCATGTTTGGTTCTTACTCTGGGCACAGATAGTAGGCCTGACCCTGATGACCTTAGGGCTCTGGGTGGTTCATAATGGACTAGCAGATCTGAAATGTATTTTGGCCCTAAACCATTCAGAGCTTTATAAACCAACAGCAATATTTTGAGAATCTATTCTTTGACAGACAGTAAGCCAGTGTAAAGATTTTTTTTTTTTTTGTTACTTATTTGTACCCGTAGGTAGACTTGGTTTGCAGTCTGGTGACAAGCCACTGGCTGCTGGTCGCTGCGTGTGCGAGCGCCCTAAACCTACATGTTTTTTTTGTTTTTTTTGGTATGCGGGAGGAAACCGGAGAAATCCCGGAGTAAACCCACGCAACACGGGGAGAACATGCAAACTCCACACAGCTCACTGTTGGTTGGGGGCTGGAATCGAACCCACGATCTCATGATCCCCGCGATCCCCCAGCCAAGGGTAAAACTGTGCTGCCACAGTGCTAAACCACTGCGCCACCGTGCAGCCCAGATTTGAGAACTGCAGTTATATGAGCTACTTTATTGGTCTTAGTGAGGACTTGAGCTGCAGCGTTTTGAACCAATTGCAGCTGTCTGATGGACTTTTTAGGGAGACCTGTGAGGACAGCATTACAGTAGTCCAGTTTACTGAAGATAAATGGATAGACAAGTTTTTCTAGATTCTGCTGAGACATCAGACCTTTAATCCTCGCTATGTTCTTTCAGTTATAGTAGGCAGATTTCACTACTGTCTTAATGTGGCTGTTAAAATTCAGGTCTGAGTCCGGAATCACACCCAGATTTCTGGCTTGGCTGTTGGTTTTTAGCATCATTAATTGAAGCTGAGTACTAACTTTAAGTCTTTCTTCTTTGGCTCCAAAAACTATTTTTTCTGTTTTGTCTTCGTTTAACTGAAGAAAATTTTGGCACATCTACTCTTTAATTTGACCAATGTATGTGATCACGGTTTTAATTGGACCATAGTTTCCTGGTGAGACGTTACATAGATTTGTGTATCATCTGCATAATTATAATATATTTTGTTGTTTTTTTTATGATTTGAGCTAGTGGGAGCATATAGATGTTGAAAAGCAAAGGTCCCAAAATGGAACCTTGGGGAACTCCACAGGTTATTTTTGTTCACACAGATTTGTAGTTACCTATAGACACAAAATAGTCCCTGTCTTAAAATACAGACCCAGGGACACAGATGCAATAAATGATTTTACTGACATTTTGTAGGCTGTGCACGTTTGCTGAATCTGGAATGGCTCGTAGATACTAACAAAGTACTAGGGATTTACTCGTTCTAATACTAACATGTTCTTGCATGAGTCCCACTGTTACATCCAGACCTAGGCCCTATTTAGAATTGTAGCCATTGCAATAAGCAAATCATATTTTTATCACTTCAGAATTTGATCAAAAATGCAATTAACTATTCAGCACTAGTCCCCTGTGAGTGGCAGCAAATGCAATTGAGTCCATAGATTCAGGAATTAAAACCATGATTAGGTGTCTTTAAAGATGTACAGATGTGTGGAGTGCTGTTAGGATGGGTTTAGCTGGAAAATCCTTTGTGTTTGGATTAAAGTTAATTTGGAGGGAAGGAGAT
Organism: Pholidichthys leucotaenia; assembly: GCA_020510985.1. Classification (NCBI taxonomy): domain Eukaryota; kingdom Metazoa; phylum Chordata; class Actinopteri; order Cichliformes; family Pholidichthyidae; genus Pholidichthys; species Pholidichthys leucotaenia. The sequence continues at coordinate 191,197,762 of CM035841.1, forward strand.
TAGCAGTGGGGTGGCCTGCAAGTACAAAAGGTCAAGCAGAGGCTGAAAACTTAAGACAATACTATATATACTTACCAAAAGCCAGTTTAGAAAGCTTGGGATCAGTCCGCCAAGATCTCCGCCTTTGACCGCCACCTAATCCACATAGCACCGGACCCCCATGATGAGGGGTGAGGCCATGGAACAAGACTTTCGGTCGGCCTCAAAGAGATTCTGGCAAACTGTTCAGCGGCTCAGGAGGGGAAAGCAGCTCCCCGTCCACACTGTGTATGGTGCGGATGGGACACTGTTGACTTCGACTGGGGATTTCGTCGGGCGGTGGAAGGAATACTTTGAGGATCTCCTCAATCCCACTGATACGCCTTCCACAGAGGAAGCAGGGTTTGGGGACGAGGGGGATGACTCGCTTATCACAGGGGCTGAGGTCGCCAAGGTGGTTAATAATCTCCTTGGTGGCCGGGCCCCGGGGGTGGACGAGATTCGCCCTGAGTACCTCAAGGCCCTGGATGTTGTTGGGTTGTCATGGTTGACACGCCTCTGCAACATTGCGTGGAGGTCGGGGGCAGTGCCTTTGGCATGGCAAACCGGGGTGGTGGTTCCTCTCTTCAAAAAAGGGGACCGGAGGGTGTGCTCCAACTTTAGAGGGATCACACTCCTCAGCCTCCCTGGGAAGGTCTATGCCAAGGTACTGGAGAGGAGAGTCCGGCCGTTGGTCGAACCTTGGATTCAGGAGGAGCAATGTGGTTTTCGTCCTGGCCGTGGCACATCGGACCAGCTCTTTACCCTCTCGAGAATTCTTGAGGGTTCGTGGGAGTTTGCCCAACCAGTTTGCATGTGTTTTGTGGACTTGGAGAAGGCATTTGACCGCGTCCCTCGTGGATTTTTGTGGGGGGTGCTTCGGGAGTATGGGGTATCGGGCTTGTTGTTACGAGCTATTCGGTCTCTGTACGACCGTTGTGAGAGTTTGGTTTGTATTGCCAACACTCGGTCGGAGTCATTCCCAGTGAGAGTTGGACTCCGCCAGGGCTGCCCTTTGTTACCGATCCTGTTCATTATTTTTATGGACAGGATTTCTAGGCGCAGCCAGGGAATGGAGGGTGTCATACTTGGTGACCACAGGATCTCATCTCTGTTGTTTGCAGATGATGTTGTCCTGTTGGCTTCATCCAGCAATGACCTACAGCTCTTGCTGCGACGGTTTGCCGCTGAGTGTGAAGCGGCTGGGATGAGAATCAGCACCTCCAAGTCCGAGTCCATGGTCCTCAGCCGGAAAAAGGTGGATTGTCCTCTCCGGGTTGGGGACAGGCTCCTGCCCCAAGTGGAGGAGTTTAAGTATCTTGGGGTCTTGTTCACGAGTGAGGGGAAAATGGAGCGAGAGATCGACAGACGGATTGGAGCAGCATCTGCAGTGATGCGGACGTTGTACCGGTCTGTTGTGGTGAAGAGGGAGCTTAGTTCTAAGGCAAAGCTGTCGATTTACCAGTCAATCTACGTTCCTACTCTCACCTATGGTCACGAGCTTTGGGTAATGACCAAAAGAACGAGATCGCGGATACAAGCAGCTGAAATGAGCATTCTCCGTAGGATTGCTGGACTCACCCTCAGAGATAGGGTGAGGAGCTCAGTCATCCGGGAGAGGCTCAGAGTAGAACTGCTGCTCCTCCACATTGAAAGGAGTGAGTTGAGGTGGTATGGGCATCTGATTAGGATGCCTCCTGGACGCCTCCCACTTGAGATGTTTCAGGCACGTCCCACTGGGAGGAGACCCCGGGGCAGACCCAGGACTCGGTGGAGAGACTATGTCTCCCAGCTGGTCTGGGAACGCCTTGGTATCCCCTCTGAAGAGCTGGAGCAGGTGGCTGGGGAGAGGGAAGTCTGGGCTTCTCTGCTTGAACTGCTGCCTCCGCCACCCGGACCTCCGGAAAAGCGGTAGAAGATGGATGGATGGATGGATGGATATATATATATACTTAAAAAAAGGTCTATGAATGCAGTTTTCTAAGTCACCCAAATCTCATATTTAAATCTCCAAAAACAAAAGATGTTATGAGAGCTGTAACATATTAAAGACACACGGGAGAACTACCACATCTCTCTAATGATGTCATCTCTAAAATGTACCGTTTTTCACATTTTGCTTTGTTTTTCTGAAATATAAATATGTATCCTATATTCCAATTATGCATTTATTGACACTTTAAGTCGAATAACTTTTTTATTATCTCCCTTTTTTGTGTCTACACTGTCAAAGTTCTTAGAGCCATGATTTTGTTATTGTTGCTTAGTTGCTCAGCAGCAAAGGACTTTTCAAAAATGTACAGCAAACAAGGCATAAACCTATATAATATAAGCTCATACTGTATCTCTTGGGAAACTGCCATGGTCCTGAGCACGGGTGGGGCCGTGCTCAGTCTCTACTTTAAGTTTAGTATTTTCCTGTTTGTTTCTTTGTTTATTATGATCATTATGATCATTATTATTATTGGGTCTCTGTTTATTTACGAGTTGTTTGGAGTCTTAGGTTTGTCCTTATAATCTTGTCTATTTATTGTGTGTCATTTTGAATTTATGGAGTTTATTTGTATCCTTTGGGGTTGTGTTATTTTATTCTTGTATTATTATTTAGTTTCCGGTCTCTGCTTTTATTTTGACATTAATTATTATGGCCGTCAAACCCTGTTTCATGGGCTGCACAGCTGTCATTGATTATGTTACTTTCTTACTCATGTATCCACACCTGTCACCCATTGATCATTTGTCTTTTTCACGATTTAAGAACAACAACGTCTTCCCGTTGCCGTGTCCTACTGTTAGCTTCCTCAGAAGTTTCAGTTGTGCTCTGAGCACAATTTTCCCTTTTCCGTTCTCCTCAGGCGTGAGCCCCATTTCGTTTTGGGTGTGACTCCGGCTGAGTTTATCTCTTTTTCTCTGGCGTCCCTGTACGCCTCAGCCTGTTTTTCCTCCAGGCTGTTGTTCATCCTGAAGTCGTGAGCCATGATTGTTTTTGCCATGCTTGTCTTTCTGTTAATAAATATGCAAACTCAGAGTGTGCGTTTGGTGTCCTTCAATAGCCCTTAAAAAGGGCGATTTATGACAGAAACATTTAGCAGTTCAGCTAAGGTGCTGTGCTTCAAATGATTAGTATTCTGTCTCTTTTTACAATGCTCCAAATCAGATTTCCATGTTTTCTTGTGTTACAGTGAGCATACTGTGTACTTTTTGAAATATATCATGACAAATCACACCTAGACAGGTGACTTGGTGTGTTTACTGGAGGACTGGTAATGGACTACTTACAGCAATACGGCTCAATGACATCCCATCTCTATGTTCGACACTGGATGTGAATGAGATCTTACCAGAGTAAAGGATCTGCAATTTTCAGAGGATTAGTATGATGGGATATACAGTATTCACCACTGTGAAGGTGGGGGAAATGATAAATAACTGCTGGACTATTTTAAGCTAATGCTAACTTCTTTTTTAGCAGTCAGTGGAAAATTAATCTCTGTTGGTGTGTTAAACTTTAAACTTAAACTTTATTACCTCCGCCAAGGAGGTAATATAATCGGGGTGTTTTTTTTGTTTGTCCATCCGTCTGTTAGCAGGATTACGCAAAAACTACTGGACAGATTTTGATGAAAATTACACCAGAGGTAGCCCTTGGGCCAAGGATGAATTAATTAAATTTTGGTGATGATCTGAGGGTACATACCTCCACCAAGGACCTTGTTTGAATGTGTGCAGCAGGATTACTGTCATGATTGGCCCCTCAGGGCAGAGAGACAGACCCAGACACCGACTGCAGTTTGTGGCATTTATTAACAACACACAAAGTTCCAGAGTGTATGAACGCAAAAATCCAAACAGATTACAAGGTAACTTACAAAAGGAGAATCAGAATGAACTCACCAGAATGGAGAAGGGGTTCTGGTGGCGAGGAGGGAGGATCATTAAGACTGTGGCAAAACAAAATGAAAATGTTGTCCTTTAATAGGGTCAGAACAAATAACACAAATAATGACAGGTGTGGGGTCACATGAGTGGGGAGAAGGTAGCAATGAATAATAATTTGGATCAGCTGGAAGGAATGAGAGGACAGCGACCGGCTGACAGCTGACAGGGCTACGCCCACACAGACCACCAACCAGGAAATGCCCTGACAGCTGTCAACCGCAATAATAAGGAATAGAAGAAAAAATATAAACAAGTACAAACTGAGAAGTAGATACCAATCGATACAGAATCAGAACATAGTAAAACCAAGACATAAACAGGAAAATGAAAAACATTGCCGGGATAACAAAAACCAAAAGGCACACAAATACAGCAAATATATAAATAGAGAAAAAGCCACGAGATTGAGCATGGCGGAATCTCCAGTGCTCAGCTCGTGACAATTACACAAAAACTACTGGATGGATTTGGATGCAATTTTCACCAGAGGTGGTCCTTGGGCTAGAAAGGAACCTATAACATTTTGGCAGTGATCCAAGAACGCATACCTCCACCAAGGCTCTTATCTTCTCACGGTGTGTTAGCAAGAATCCTCCAAAACTACTGGATAAACTTTGCTATTTTCACCAGAACTGGACTTAGGCCTGGTGCACAAGGCAACATTTTCCTTTTTTCCCCCTTGTCCTGTCAGGCAGCTAGGTGAGCAGAACAGAAATCTGTTACCCTTATTGTGCCAAAACAGATTTACTTTGCCAAAAGGAGCTTTATACAGTACCTATCTATGCATTGTATATTGTTGTAAACTTCTCTTGTAATAACTTTCAATACTTTATTTAAATTATTTTACCCATGATGGACCCAACAGGATGGGGAATGGGGAAAGGAAGTGTGTGGAAGGGGAAAGAAAAGGGAGAGGAACAGACAAAAAAGACAAACAAACCAACAACTAAAACAAATAGAAGACAGACTGCTTCTTCCACTGAAGAGATTCCAACACGAGTCTGGTATCAGCAACTGTTAAAGGAGAGACATATGTGTGTGTGCAACCGTGTGCGTGTATATGAGAGCGCGCGCAAAATAAGATAAGATAAGATAAGCCTTTATTAGTCCCACAATGGGGAAATTCCAGGATTGCAACAGCACAGGGATAGCAACACTCAGAGCAATAATCAGAAGGCAAGAAAAAACAACATCTAGTAAACATATGTCCATATTACTATAAATATATATATATATAGACACACAGTGCAGAGCATTATGGTTGGTTGGTGAATGTGCAGCAGAAAGTCTAAGCTCTCTCTCCGCGGATGCAGCGGGCCAGCTGGAAGTCTTTGGGCATGATGATGACCCCCTTAGCAAAGAAGAGACCACCAGGTGGGCCTCGCTGGTCTCCTGCAGAGCAATAAGAGAGAAATAAGTATATGCATGTGAGTGGTTTGTCAGGAAACATACAAAGAAGGCGGTCGGTCGCAACAACCCGCCCTCCCCCTTCCCCAGAAACCCCGAGCAAGCAAGGCAATGATACCAACCTCCACAGGGCATAAATGTCCGAGGCCAACAATCCCCAGGAAAGCCAGGCATCTGCCCCAGGAGGGACGGCCAAGGGAGGCCAGGCCACCAGGCGTCTGGGGGGAAGGGTAAGACTGGCAGGGAGGTGGGCCAAAAGGAAGCCCATCCCCCCCAGAAAACAGCTTGCAAACTGGCTCAGGAGGCCACCCACTGCCCCCAAATCCCAACCCAGGGCGAGGGCCACCAGGCCAAGTAGCCCAGGACCCATCAGCGTCGCACCCCGGTGCTCCCAGCACCACAGACATGATGGAGCAGCCAGACCCACACCCACTCCCACTCATCTTGCACACATGAACATACACAACAACAATAGTGAACAATGGGCTGGACCCATATGGCGCCCCACACACCGTGACACCCCCGAGCACCCACTGCAAGCCCACCAACCACCCACCCCAGACACACACCGACAGCAGCAGGCCGCCCCACAGCCACAGACACCCCGGAGCAAACAGACAGCAATACAACCACCAACCCGCACCAACGGCCCCCCGACCACCCCGAGCACCCACACACACTCGGCGCCAAAGACTCCAGAGGCAATGCGACAAAGCACCCCGCCCTGTGACACAATGGCAGGGTGGCCAGGACAAGCAGGCCCCAAATCGCCAACCCCCAGGCCACTAGCTGGCCCGCCTCATTCCCACCACCCTACGAGGTTCCCCCACCCACACACACATCCTCCATCCCCACATATCCACCCACAGGCATCCGTACCCACCCACCCACCCACCCACACGCACACACACACACACACACACACACACACACACACAAAACCGCCTACCCCCATGTGCACACACACACACTCACCATCACACATGCCCACCTACACCCACACGCAGCCCCACATGCCCACACACACGCTCATGCACCCACATCCGCACACACACAAATCCACTCACACCCACACTCACGCACACCTGCACACACACACACACACACACATGCACACCCACACCTGCAGGCCCTGGAGGACAGGGAGGATGACCCCCCCAGGACACAGGCACCAGCCCCAGAGTGCCGCTAGGGCCCTGGGGAGGGCAGGATCCTGCCGCACAAGGACGTGCCAAGGCCAGCCCACACCACCAGTGCACACCCGACCCCAGCCCAGAGGGGGTCCCCCCCCAACCAACCCCCCCACCCCCACCCCAGGCCAGACACACAGACACCCCGGAACAGGCTCCCCGGACACCGGCCCCAGTGTGTCACAGAAACTCCTCATGATCAGGGCAAAACCAACCGCCAAAGGCACCAAGGAGAGCGAACTACTGGCCGCCACCCCTCAGATGATAGAATTAATAAGCAGGGACCAGAGAGAATTGAATTCATCCAATTGTTTTTTTGAGAAGGCAGACATTCTCTCCAGGCTAATATAATTATATTACTATATATTACTGTATATTACTCACTATAATAACCTACTATGAGATTATAATATAATAGTTGGTTATTATAGTGAGTCATGCATAAATTATTTCTTGACTTCCAGTTCATGAGGATAGATGAGGATGTATGAAATGATTGTCTGCAGGGTGAGAGTGAATGAAGGGAAGAAATGAATGTGTTTGTTTATAGTGAGTGACGAAGGGAGGGAGGCCTGAAATAGGCAAATGTGAGTCAGGTTGTTATATTGTGTATTTATAATATTTATAATATTATGTGGTTATTGTTTATTCTGTTTTCATTTTTTTTTAAAAATCTTTTCCTTTCCTTTTCTTTCTTTTTACTTGTTTCTCCTTTCTAAAGCCCATCCAGGGACAAGAGTTGCAAATTAGCTAATAGCTATACACTCTTTGTGCAACACATCAGATTGATTGTCATTGATTAATTGTCTATGTTTATTGCACTGTCCCTGTCAAATAAACAAATAATCTAAATCATAGTTTTCTTTGCGATTCCTAAGGCAGTGAGAACCATGTGTGACATCCTTGCCTCTATATTTATTTCACTTAAATCACCTAATATACAAAGTGTGGGTGAGGATGGGATACGATACCCAAGCCAAGCCGATAAGTCTTCACATGTCTTCTGCCAGAACTTTTGGACTGGTGCACAGGACCACATAGAATGCATATAACTATCTGGGATGTTGCTGGTGCAGTAGGAGCAGATAATTGTGTGACTCAGGCCCATTTTGAACATCCTTTGTCCCGTGTAATGAGTTCTATGTAGAACTTTGTATTGTATGAGTTGTAAATTAGAGTTTTTAGTCATCTTTAAAGTGTTTAAACATATTTGTATCCTGAAGCTTTCATCCTTATTGATCGATAAGTCTGTCTCACACTTTGGTTTTGGAAGAGAGACTGACTCGTCCAGTTTTGATAATAGTCCATGTATTTTCAATATCAATTTAGGGGAACAAAGATTTAGAAACGCTGTCACCTTCACTGGTACCTCTAAATCTCTCTGACTGAGATTGAATCTTGCTTTTATTATGGATTTAAGCTGTTGGTATTCAAGAAACATTTTATCACTGATGTCATACTGTGACACTAGTTCCTGAAATTGGATAAAATTTCCACCTTGAATAAGATGCTCTAAGTTTTTTATTCCTTTCTCTTGTCATAGTGGAAAATTTAACATCCTGTTTTGTTGCAGGATACCAGGATTATTCCAAATGGGCCTGAGTTTACAAGGGACAAGTGAAGACCCCTTTATTTTTAAAAATTTCCACCAGGCTGTCAGAGAGGAGCTGATATTAATGCTTTTAAAACAGTCATGGCATTTGATACAGGGACTCATGAAAGGTAAGTCAGAGATATTTAGTGACCCACAGAAAGCCTTTTCAGCTTCTAACCATGGGTTTCCTAGTGGGGTTGATTTTGTCCATTTAGAAACAAACTGCAGTCTATTGGCTAAGAAGTAATTTAAAAAAAAATTGGTAAATCTAAACCTCCGCACTCTTTTGCTTTTTGAAGAGTTTTTAAACTGATCTGTGATGGTTTATCTTTCCATAAAAATGTACTTATATTTGTCTAGACACTTAAACCAGGTCATAGATGGTTGGGTAGGAATCACTGAGAATAAATAGTTGATTTTAGGAAGGACTATGGCTGTGTTGTGAGACATGTATATGTTGGACACTGCATATGTGATTTAACCACGATGAAGGAGAGCCAGCCCCCTGCGGTGCGGAGCCACAGAGCCTGGACCCCCTGCGGAGGACAGGGGACAGAAGACTTCCTGACCACTGAGGCTCGGGAAGAGAGAAGGGGGAGTTATGTAAATAAAAGGCTAATGAATGTGAATAAAGAGATTTTGAGAGAGATGTGTGATTTCCCCCGCGAGGGAAATGGTTTGATGTCAGAATGTTTAAATGAGAGAACTTTGGTGTGTTCACTCTCTTGGTTCGCTGCTCAAGAATGAGAGCAGGCAGTGGAATGATTTCTTGAATAAACTGGAATGAAAGACAATTCGGTTTCGTTATTCAAGTCTCCCCACATTGGTGACTGACGACGTTGAGAATGAACGAAGAAATTCTCAGGGTCCCGGACTCACAGCGCTCAGAGCTGGCGAGCGCAGTGGCCGTTAAGCTGCCTGATTTCTGGCAGGATAACCCACGGTCGTGGTTTCTGCAAGCAGAGTCGCAGTTCGCGCTCGCAGGAGTAACGGTGGATGACACTAAGTTCCACCATGTCATCGCTAAACTGGACAACAGCACAGCTCGGTGCGTGCAAAGCTTGGTGGAGCAGCCACCCGCGACCGACAGGTACGGCAAGCTGAAATCCACCCTCATCAAGTTTTTCACCCCCTCGGCTGAAGTGAGGGCGAGGAGGATCCTGTCTTTGCTAGACCAAGGTGGACACAGGCCGAGCGCCCTGATGGAGGAGATGATACAGCTGAGAGGGTTGGACAACGATGATTTCATTTTTCAGTTCATCTTCCTCTCCAACCTCCCGGCGCATGCGAGAAGCACGCTGGCCGGCAAAAAGTGTCACACCCTGGAGGAGTTCCGGGAGCTGGCCCAGGAGGCAGATGGGATCCTGGACGCCTGCGGCGGGCAAGCAACCACAGCGGCGACCCGAGACAGCGGGGAGCCAGAGGCGGCAGAACCAGACTGGCCGACGACGGCGGCAACACGGCCGCGACGAGGGGGAGCCAATAGCCCGGCGGCAGAGGCGCGGGCACGACACAGTGGAGGAGAAGATCTCTGCTTTTACCATCGGAGGTTCGCAGAGAAGGCACGCAGGTGTGTGCCGCCCTGCATCTTCAGGAGTTCGGGAAACGGCAAGACCGGGGGTCGCTAGCAGCTTCGACCCTCGGAGAACGCAACAAGCTGCTCTACATCACGGATGCGCGCTCCGGACGAGAGTTCCTCATCGACACCGGAGCACAAGTGAGCTTCATCACCCCAAAATACGCGGACCGGGTGGCTGGACCCCACGGTAGCGGAGCTACAGCGGCAAATGGCTCGAACATCAACACCTACGGGAGAAGGACCTTGCCTTTATGCTTACATGGCCGCACATATGAATGGACTTTTGTGATAGCGGCGGTGAGTTTCAACATGTTGGGCGCGGATTTTTTGTGTTCACACAATCTGTTAGTTGATCTTGCTAATAGACGGCTGGTAAATGCACTCTCTTTTTACTCTCTCCCCTGTTCAGCTCGAGTGTCCCCGCCACCAGTACAGACCCACGTCGCTACAGCAGGTGGTAAGTTTCACACACTCCTCACCCAATTTCCAGCGCTCACTGTGCCCACTTTTTCAGCGACGGTCGCGAAGCACGGGGTGAAACACTTTATCCCCACTTCTGGTCCTCCCGTGTTTGCAAAAGCTCGGCGCTTGGATGCAGTTAAGCTTGCCATTGCGCGCGAGGAGTTCGCCAGCCTGGAGAGGCTGGGCATCGTTCGTAGGTCGAAGAGCCCGTGGGCTTCGCCGCTGCACATGGTACCGAAGGCCGATGGCTCCTGGAGACCGTGCGGGGATTACCGCAGGCTAAACAACGCTACGGCGCACGATCATTATCCCATCCCGCACATTCAGGATTTTTCGGTGCACCTGGCGGGGGCGCGCATTTTTTCAAAGATTGATCTAGTTCGCGGCTATCACCAAGTCCTGGTCCAACCGGAGGACATTCCTAAAACAGCGGTAATAACCCCGTTCGGACTTTTCGAATTTTTACGCATGCCGTTTGGTCTCAAAGGGGCGGCGCAAACATTTCAGCGGATGATGGATGCCGTGTTACGCGATCTCCCTTTCGTGTTTGTGTACCTCGATGACATTTTGGTCGCGAGTACTTCAGAGGACGAACACGAAACGCACCTCACAGCAGTTTTTAGGAGGCTGGGAGAGCACGGCTTAATAGTTAACCCAGCCAAGTGCCAGTTCGGCGTCGAGCGGATCGATTTTTTTGGGTCACCGCGTCTCCCCGGAGGGAGCGGTTCCGTTACCAGAGAAAGTACGCGCGGTAGCGGATTTTCCCCATCCACAAACGGTCAAATCACTACAGGAATTCTTGGGGATGGTGAATTTTTATAACCGATTCCTGCCCCACGCAGCTCAAATCATGCAACCGTTATATGCCGCGCTCAAAAAACAAAAACCGACCCAGGCGGTCGAATGGTCCCCGGAGCGGGAGCGCGCGTTCACAGAGGTTAAAAAAGCCTTGGCTGACGCTGCGCTCCTGGCCCACCCAGACCCTGCAGCACGTATCGCGCTGACGACAGACGCTTCAGATTTAGCCATAGGGGCCGTTATTGAGCAACAAGTAGCCGGAGTTTGGCAGCCTTTGGCTTTCTTTAGCAAATCTTTAAGCGCGGCTGAACGAAAATACAGCGCGTTTGACAGAGAACTGTTGGCGCTGCATTTGGCTATTCGTCATTTCCAGTTCTGGCTGGAAGGACGGTGCTTCACCGCTTATGTGGACCACAAGCCGCTCACATACGCCATGGCCAAAATTTCAGACCCGTGGTCCGGCAGGCAGCAGAGGCAGCTGGCCGCAATCTCGGAATTTACCACTGACATTAGGCACGTCGCGGGCAAATTCAATGTAGTAGCGGATTGTCTCTCACGCGCGTTCACGACCCCAACACGCGCAGAGGCAGAACGGGCCACCGTGACCGCGCCGCAGGAGAGCGGCACGGTGGCGCGCGCAGCCCCGGTGCACGTGGGTATAGATTACGCAGCCATGGCAGCGGACCAGGGGGCGGATGCAGACGTGCGCGCGCTCCAGTCTGGACCAACAGGGTTGAGGCTGGAGAGCAAGTGTTTACAAACCGGTATGCCCCCCCTGATCTGCGACATGTCGACGGGGGCGCCCGCGTCCGGTGGTTCCGGCCACGTGGCGCCGCCGTGTTTTTGACTCGGTCCACTCACTGGCGCACCCGGGGGTGCGCGCGTCGGTGAAACTAGTGGCGGAAAAGTTTGTTTGGCCGTGCCTGCGCAAGCACGTGAAGGAATGGGCAAAAACCTGCATTTCCTGTCAACGGGCCAAAATTCACAGGCACACAAGAGCCCCGTTAGAACCGTTCCGCATTCCGGCCAGAAGGTTCGACCATGTGCACGTCGACCTTGTGGGCCCCCTACCGGCATCACAGGGGTTCACGTATCTTTTGACAATGGTGGACCGCACCACACGTTGGCCGGAAGTGGTCCCACTTGCGACGACCACGGCCGCGGAGGTGGCTCGCGTTTTTTTAACGGCTTGGGTGGCGCGTTTTGGGGTTCCGTCGGACATTACGTCCGATAGAGGACCGCAATTCATCTCTGAGCTGTGGTCAGCGATGGCCAACGGCTTAGGAGCCAAAATTCACCGCACTACGGCTTACCACCCTCAGGCCAATGGTTTATGCGAGCGTTTTCATAGGTCTTTGAAGGCAGCACTCAGAGCGTCGCTCACGGATGCAGATTGGGTGAATAAACTTCCATGGGTTTTATTAGGGTTGCGTTCTGCGCCTAAAGAGGACTTAGACGCCTCCCCAGCGGAGCTGGTATTCGCACAAACTCTGAGGCTGCCGGGCGAGTTTTTACCAGAGCACCCAGAGCCCCCACCTCTCTCGGCTCTGGGACCGTTAGTCGGCACGGGGGCAGACACGCTCCCGGGTCCGGTTCATCACGCTTTTCCACGAGTTTTCGTCCCCAAGGCTTTGAAAAATGCCGATTTCGTTTTTTGTCAGGCGCGAAGCCCTAAAAGCAACGCTCAAACCGCCTTACGAAGGGCCATTTCGAGTGCTGGAGGCAGGTGATAAGCAATTTGTGCTGGATTTTGGAGACAGAAAAGAGACAGTCAGTTCCTGACCACTGAGGCTCGGGAAGAGAGAAGGGGGAGTTATGTAAATAAAAGGCTAATGAATGTGAATAAAGAGATTTTGAGAGAGATGTGTGATTTCCCCCGCGAGGGAAATGGTTTGATGTCAGAATGTTTAAATGAGAGACCTTTGGTGTGTTCACTCTCTTGGTTCGCTGCTCAAGAATGAGAGCAGGCAGTGGAATGATTTCTTGAATAAACTGGAATGAAAGACAATTCGGTTTCGTTATTCAAGTCTCCCCACAAGGACCATCATTTTAAAGGTTGCGAGTCTTCCCATTAGTGATATATTTAATGTCCTCCAATGCACAAGGTTGTCTTGTATTATTTTTAGAAGGAGACTGTGATTTAGTCACTGTAACTCTGAGAGCCTGGGGAAATATCTGTTCCTAAATATTTAATATTACCTGATTGTTTTGGAATAGTGGATATATTTGAACAACTACAATTTATAGGTAAGACTGTTGATTTACCCCAGTTAATAGTCATCTGATAATGATGAAAATTTATCAATAAGCGCCACTGACTGAAGAAGAGATCTTTGTGAGTTTTCAATGAAAATCAATGCATCATCGGCATAAAGACTTATCTTATGTTCTTTTTCTCCAGTTTGGATATCTCTGATATCAACATTTTGTCGAATGGCTGCTGCTAATGGTTCGATAAAGATGGTAAAAAGTGAGGGAGAGAATGAACAACCCTACCTAGTGCCTCTCTGGAGATTAAAGCTTCAAGAAGTTTGATCATTTGTTTGGACAGATGCAGTTGGACAGCTATATAGTGTTTTAATCCAGTTTATGAAAGATGAACCAAACCCAAACTTGTTTAACACCATAACAAGGAATTTCCAATTAATACGGTCAAAGGCTTTCTCTGCATCCAGAGAGAAAATTGTGGTTTCTTATTTGTTAATCTTACAGTAGTCTATCCACCTTATTCTTGGGGGAGCCACTGTAGGAACGATTATGGACGGAACTCCCGGTTTTGGCTGACCTAGTGTTAAATCAGTCAGTAAGAGTGGAGTAGCAGAGGCATTTAAAACAGCATTTTTAGAAGTTTTTCAAATTCATTTTAATGTATAGTCCACATATGTGTTTTGCACTCAAGTAGCAGCTAATTTCAGCTCTTCTAGTTTTTGTATTTTTTGACTGTTTTGGCGCAGTTCTGGTACTTGCTGCTGTTCATGGTTGTGTCAGACTGGATGAATGGAGGCTTCTCACCACACGGTGACAGACGACATCCAAGCACAGTGTTGTGGCGTATGTCTGCTCAAAGGTAAATTTTGATTATGTCCAACATATTTTAACAAAATGCAGTCGACTTTATTACGGTGGAGACGTGGTGGTTGGAATGCCCACCGTGTCATTATGAGTACAGGCAACGAGAAGTCATAAATCATGACTCTTTCTTTGTTTGCTAGCGGCAAGTCTCGGGTAAACCCCCATGAGTGTCTGGTATCATTGGAAAGCTTAGAAATTGTACTTTCTAAAAATATCTGTTTTTGTGGAAGATGTAACTCCCGACCGATCGAACGCGAGTTTTCAACTTAGCTAAAATATAAGCAAATCGTCTTTTTCTGGGTCAGTTTTTGCGCACTACCTATAAATTAAATATCATTTTGAAGGTCTTTCAATCCAGAATATGGAAATAACATTACATCGGTTTTAAAAAATGGCCTTAAAGTGACTCATTTTGCCAGCACAGGTCATCTGTTTACACCGTTAGCATCTTAGCAGTGGCGCTAACTAATGGAGCTACTGTGTATGAGGCCACTTTTTAAAGTCATCTTTCCAAACCCTTGATAGTCGTGGGAAGTGGTATGATTATGTTACTGTTTTGAGGTGCAAGAGGCTGTGTTCCCACATTTCTGATGCTGAAGTCATTGTTTTTTAACAAGGAGAAGTGTCCCATTTCAGTGACAACCATATGTTCTAAACTAGTTACCGGAAGTTGCTACCATAATTCACGCAAGGCATCATGGGGCCTAGGAATAAGGTGGATTAAGTTAAATAGCCTGCGTGTATTATTAGCTGAGTGCCTACCCTTGATGAAACCTGTTTGATCTGGGTGTATAATAAATGGAATTATCCTTTCCAGTCTTTTGGCGAGAGCTTTGCAAATTATTTTAAGATCGACATTCATAAGTGAGATGGGATGGTAGCTGGATGGAAGCATAGGTTCTTTTCCGGGTTTACGGAGCAGGATAATACTAGCCAAGTTCATATTTGGAGGGATTACATTATCTTCTTTAATTTGGTTCACCATTTTAAAGAAAGTAGGTGCCATTACAGGCCAGAATTCTTTATAAAATTTTACCTGAAAACCATCTAGTCCCAGAGTTTTGTTGTTTGGGATGTGCTTAACATTTTCATTTAGACCTGGAGAGAAACATTTGCATGCACACGACACCTCACAGAAGCAACTGCGTGTGCACACGGATCCACCAATGGTGTGAAAATTGCTGTTGGAACTAACAGATGATAAGTAGAAGTTTTACTAGGGACTTTGGATTGTTACTATAAAACACCAGATTCCATCTGCAATAAATATTTTCACTTTCACACTTTCACACCTCCCAATGCACGGACAGCTAAACTGGAGAAAAACTTCCACGGTTTGGGGTAAAAATGTTGTCATGTGCACAGCCCCTTAATGTCTAAAATGTAGTTCAAAAGGACATCAATTGGTGGTGAGTCATCGGGGACACAGGAATGTAAAGCTGAGTCATATCAGCATAACTGTGGAAACTAATTCTGTGTCTCCTAATGACATTGTTTAGTGGCAGCATGTACAAATTAAAAAGGATTGGGCCTAAAATCGAACCTTGGGGAACGCCACAATCCATATTGTATCTCTGATGAGGAGTGTTCACCCAGGGTGACATAAAATTCTCTACCAGTGAGGTAGGATTTAAACCAGTTAAAAGCAGTGCCTGAGAAGTCAATCATATTTTGCAATATATTTAAAAGAATATCATGGTCTACTGTGTCAAATGCTGCACTTAAGTAAATCCAGTAAGACCAGGACCGAAAGCATGCTCTTGTTCATGTTAATTCTAAGATCATTTAAAACCTTAATCAGGGCCATCTCAGTACTGTGATTTGACCACAAACCAGATTGTAATGTTTCTTACAAATCAAGAGTTTTCATAAAATCATTTAACTGGTTAAAAGCTACTTTCTCTAAAATTTTACTTAAAAAAGGCAGATTGGACACTGGTTTATAATTATTCAGTACTTCAATTATTTCTCTTCAGAACAGGCTTGACATTGGCTGTCTTAAAAGCACTTGGAAAAACTCCTGTCTGAAGAGAATAATTTAAAATATTAAGAATATCATCAACTAAAAACTTACAAATGGATTTAAAAATGATATAGAAATTGGATCTAAAAGGCAGGTTGCTGGTTTTAACTAGGAAATACTGTAACTTTCTCCACCATCTTAACGTCAACCAGGTCAAAACTGTCCAGTGTTTCCCCACATACTAAAAACAAAGGTTCAGCTGTATTAAAAGCAGTAGGTTGTAATAAACTAATAGCTGACCTTATAGTTTTTATTTTACTGCTGAAGTGAGCTGCAAATTCCTCACATTTGGAGTCTGTAGACATCCTGCTAGACATATTAAAAACCGGGTTTATTAACTGATCAATTATTGAAAACAGAGTTTTTGGGTGATTGTGATTATTGTTGATGAGTCTGAAGAAATGTGCCTGTCTTGCTTCTTTTATTGATTTACTGTTGGTGGTAAGTTGATTTTTTATTTTTTTTTTATTTGGAGGTTAATTTCTAATTTGTTTTTTTCTCCATTTTCTTTCAGGAGCTCAACATTTCTGTTTTAATTGTTTAATTTATTCAGTTCTCCAGGGTGGGGTTGGATTGGTGGAAGGTTTTTTGTTTTAAAAGGAGCTATTATGCCGAGTGCTGTTTCCAATTTTCTGTTAAAACCATCCACAATAAAATTACAAGACGAGGGTAAAAAGTCTGCAGGAATGTCACTTAAAAATCAATAAATTTAGCAGCCACCTCAGCAGTGAGATGGTACCTCTTTACACTGTGTTCTGGGATAAAATCATCATTCTGTTTAAAACAATTGATAGCAAAAAATATACAAAAATGAACTGAGATGACTAAATCTAAACTAAAAGTGATGTGTGGTGACAGGCCTGAGATGATGACTAGGTCCAGAGTGTGACCTTTAAGATGGGTGGGTTGTGAGATACGTTGGGTGAAATTCATACAGTTAAGAACATTTAAAAAAAATCAGCTTCAAGAGAGTCTGATTCATTATCATTGTGTAAGTTAAACTCACCTAAAATAATAATCTGATTGTATTTGCTGTGGATAATGGAGAGAATCTGTGAAAAATCAGAAATATAAGATGAGCAGTAATTGGGATGCCTGTAAACACACATACAGAATATAGGGGGACTGCTAAGAACAAAGGCGTGGTGTTCAAAGGAGGGATAAGAATCAATAATAGTGTCTCTAAATTTCAACCATGATAATAAAATAGCTGCCACACCCCCTCCCTTTCTCCCCTTCTATTAGAAAATGAAAAGTTATAGTTGGGAGGGGAGGCTTCCAAAAGAACTGATGGTCCATCTGTGCCCAGCCACATCTCACATAAAAGCAGTCAAGATCATGCTCTAAAATCAAGTCATTGATAATAAAAGACTTATTGGATAGTGATCCGACATTTAAAAGTGCCATTTTGAGAGGTGTACTATTGGGTGGTGTATGTAGTATATGTGTGTGTACTTGTATGAGTTGTATGATACTTGTTGTCATGGTGATTGCAGTCCTGTTGTACAACATGAAGACAACAGCAGGTTTAGACATTAAATAATGTCTTAATTTGCAGCTGTCAGATATAAGGGGGAGGTGGAAAACATGCACAATAAATTATGAGGTGTAAATGATTCAGTTTCACTGTGTGGATTTGTTCTGTTGACAAAATGCCTGTAAAGGAAGCTGCTTGGTGAGTAACTTCAGTCCCATCTTGATATCATCTGGTTTATCACTAACCCAATGTAGAAAATAAGTGTTTCTATTGCCATAATTTGTATGTAACGTCATTGCCTCTAGTGATAGATCTGGAACAGCTTTGAGGAGCTGGAGCTGTTTCTGGTAATTAGCCTAGCTAAATGATAACTTTCATCATTCAGATCATGCATTTTCCCCCTCCATACAGAGGTGAATACACTAGTGTTTGACAGAGTGGTATCTCTTATTTGTGCTCACAAATATGCAAACTGGCTCCTGTTTATATTAACTTGCATGTTTCCGTGGGATGCTCAAGATTGTCATGAAATTGTTTAAAGTCTTTCTTAGTCACACACTTTTACTGTGAAGTTGAACTAATACAGCCATTATTCAAGCATGATATTCACTAATTTAAAGTTCCCATTCACAGATATAAATTTTCACAGTATCATAAATCTGCCACGTCTGCCAAGGCTAGTGTTAAGGAAAATAGGCTCTAGAGCTAAATTACCTTCATCCAGATGCCTGCCCGGCTCAATGTGATATACCACCCAGCTGTGACCAAAAGGGACCAAAAATAACCATTTAGCATGCTATGAAGATGTTGGGCACTCAGAACTTTAAATTTAAGCTTTCTTCTATAATGTTTTAAAACAGTAACAACCTTCCTATAAAATCAAGCTGACTTAATGTCAACCTACAGAGACTGTGTAGACTTTTACATTCTTGGGCTCTAGTTCTGTGTTAAGGCAGGGAGAATGCTGCATCTGCCGTGGGTGTCACTAACTTAACGTGTCATCTTTAACAATGTCCACAGATCTTTAAAAAGTAATAATTTATTAATTTATTCAAAATACAGGCCTTAATTATCCTTATAATAACAATTAATCCTTAATTCTGACTTGCAAAGGTCAATACCACTGATATTATCTTAAAGATTTTAATACTGGGGGAAACTAAAGTAAGCAGAATAAACAGCCGTCACTAAAAATGGTCAGTTCAGTCAAATTTGGTGCTTTTTCCCCTCATAAATTTGGACCAACAGTTGGAAATTTTTTTCAAATAAATATGCACAATTTTCATTCTGATTTTGCAGTTTTTTTTGGTGAGTTCCCCCCCCATTTCAAACAGTTTTTTCTGTTAAATGTGACCCCCCCCCCCCCCGTAAATTTGACTTTTCATGTAAAATTGCAACTTTTTCCACATAAATTTGCATCTTTTCCCCTCATACATCAGGGACTTTTTTCTGTTTTACATAGGCAATACTTTTGGGGTTTTTGAAGAGAATATTGTGGGTAGTGTCTGTAATTATGTTTACATATTGAAATAATAATAAACCTGCAAAGCAATCATATTTGTCCAACAATAAAAGCTTGAAAAATGACCAATTTAAGGTAAATTATTTAGAAAAAATTCATGATTAAAGTGCGATTAATTATGATTATGTCATGGGTCTGTAGCGCCGATTTCGTCCACCGCTCGGGTCATGCAGTATTTCCTCCCATTTTGTAGCAGTTTTCCTTATGGCCTTCCTGGGGCTTTTATCTGACAGTGTTGCGGTGGGGCTTCCGGCTGTCAGAGCTGAGTTCTCATGACAGCTGTTTGCCATTTCAGCTGATGACATCCTCATCAGCTGATTATTCCTCTTCCCTATTTAAGGGAGCAGCTTAGGTTACTCCGGGCGGTGACCTCGCCTTTTCCAGACTGGTTTCCGTACGCCCAAAGCCAGTTCCTTTCAGCGTCAGGTTCCACCCTCGCTATTCTTATGTAAGTGTTGTATCCTTGTCTCCCATCAGTCTCCCTAGTTCTCTGTTATCGTTGGTGCGTTCTAGTCACAGTCTTTATTTGTGTTTTGCCCCACGTGGCTCATTATTTTGTACCTTGTTCCTTCCTTTAATAAATATGCAAACTCACTGGTTGCCTACAGCGCCTCATTAGTGGTCCGCCAGGACCGCACCATGACAGTAGGTCGTAGCCAAATGAGACACCGATGACCGTGAGTTTGCTTAATTGGGCTTGTAGTTTTCCCCTGTTCTCGTACCAGTGTGCTGGGAGATGGCGCCGCTCAAGGGCTACACCATGAGCCTGGGCTACGAGCTGGTAATGGCCCTTATCGAGATTGACGGGATCATTTCCAGCGCTCGCCATCACACCATCCCCAGCGCCTCACGCTGGTACCTGGACCTCGCTGAGGTGACTATTAACTGCCATCCTCGCTACGCTGACCACCCTGAAATCACAGCGAGGATGGCGGACATCTCTGCTTACCGGGAGAAGCTCTGTGGGCTGGAAGGAAACTCCGGCAGGAAGCCGAAGAGGAGGCATCCTCACTCCTCGCCTTGGGATACCATTCCTGTCCCTCATCCAATCCAGGAGTTCACACCACCCAGGGGTCATCCCCAGCGGAGAGGGACGTCAGTCGGGATTCCCTCGGTGGATTTACAGCGGACAGCTATTACCATCCAGGACCAAGTGGCTGCAGCTCGCTCTGCCTCCCATCCAACCCAGATAATGAAGCATGTGACGGCAGCAGTCAGACTGGTGGAGAGGAATCCAGAACTTTATGATTACCACGAATACCCTGACCTGCTTGCCTCTGTTTCTGCGCAGGAGCGGCGTTTTCCAGATCTCACCTTCACCTCGCCCTCTGCCGGAAAACGTCGTCTCCATGCTTATTGCAAGCCTCAGCGAGAATCCTGTCCGGATCCAGTTCCAGGTAGCCGCATGAACTCTGTCTCCCAGCCAGCTGCAGCCTCTGTGTCTCGTCAGAGGAGTAAGACAGCCGCCGCCGCCGCCTCCGGGTTGAATGTGCCCCGTCCCCAGCCTGCCTCAGCTGTTCCTCCCTCCTCCTCGACGCTCTCTCCAGCTGCTGAGAATGCCACGAGTCCTGCTCCGCCTGTGCCAGTCATCAATCCGGTGCGAGTGGCTCCTCCTCGTCCTCCCGGGGGGCCCTCCATCACCATCCAAAGGGGAAGGGAGAAAATGAAGCCCACCGCAGCAGCTTCCATCGGCCCTCAGAGGATCAGGCAAGTGGCTTTTCGTTTTTTCCCTCCACTGGGTGAATTGCCTTGTTCGATCCCTGGAGGTGAAGTTCGGGGTTCTCAGTCCCCCGAGCTTCCTCCACCTGCTGCAATCATTAATTGTGAACCTGCTATCTGTGTGTCTCCTTCCCCTGAGCGTTCCCCGGTGCCAGGACTACACCGCCGGACGAGGAAGGAGCCTGCGGCCCTGGAGTGCCTGGTTCCAGCCCCGCAGCCACGTCATGGGCAGAGGAGGAGGACGGACTGCCAATTGGAGCCTGCGCTGACGACTAAGCATCCCCGGGTCTCCACGGAAGAGCGGTTCGACCCAGTAGGTCAAGGATCCCCTGCCACCACGCCGTGCGGGTTTTCGGCGTGGACGTCAGCGTCAGGGAATCCCCAGACTGAGGACACCATTATGCCGGCTGCGGAGCCCACCGCAGTCGCGTGGGAACCAGAAGTGGACCTTCAGCACGCTGAACCCGGATCATCGAAGTCGTGGGCTGCGGTGGAGCCCGAGATCAGGCAAGTGCTCTATTTTGTCTTCCTTTCTTCTATTCTGGAGCATTTTTGCCTGTATCTCGGGGAGACGATCCAGGTGCAGCCGGGTGCAGCCGGTCGCAGCCGTCCGCTGTGTCTGAGCTTGTCTTGCTGGGCTCTGCTGCTGCCGGTGATTCTGATCCCGGTTTTCTGTTCTCCTCTGAGCCTTCTCCCAGGGTCACCGGTGACGAGCCTGCTCTGGTCATCACCTTGGAAGTTCTGGGTTCGGGTCTGAAGGTCATCCCTGGTGCTGCGCCGGCCCAGTCGGGGTCCGTCGTGGGTGGTGTTCTGGCCCAGTCAGGGTCCGTCGTGGGTGCAACGCGGACCCAATCGGGGTCCGTCATGGACACTAATCTGGCCCAGTCAGGGTCCGTCGTGGGTGCAGCACGGTTCCACTTGGGATCCAATGAGAGCACAGCGCCAGTCTGTGTGGGGTTCGGAGAAGGAGCTGCAGATCCTCCACCGATTGACGCCGGACTGGTCCCTCATCGTTTCCCCAATCCCTTTTTCCCTCCACCTGGTGCCGCTGGAATTTCCCTTATCCGACGCGGCTCTCCCTCGCTATCCCTCTCAATAGGGAGGCAGCTTCCGAGTTCTCCCCCGCGGTCTTGGTGGCTGGATGACGCGGGTCGGCCGCCTGGGAAACTGCTTCGCCCCTTTGGCATTCTGGGTCGGCCACCCGACAAACTGGACTTTTTGTTCGGCAACCTGGTCCGGCCGCCAGAGGTACTGGTTCTCCGGGCCTGGGACTGGGGTAGACCGCCCAAACTCATTCTTCTTCCCCTGCTAGCGATCTGGACGCAGGTAGACCACCAGAACTAATTGTTTTTTCTTGTTTTCTTTGTGCTCTGCCTGCTGTCATCCCTGTAGTTTTTTTTCCTCCCCTGTAGTTCTGGGATGACCTTGTGTTTTGTTTCTATGAACAATATTATACTGTGTATTTCGCCGCTCTTTAGCGTGTTTTTTCATTTCCCCTTTGTCTAGTAGTATTAGGGTACGTTGTATTTTGGTAGGTGGCTGTATTTCAGTTTCTCCCTCCTCTGTTGTTTGAGAGGCTCTTTTTGTTGCTTATGCCTGTATTTATTGAACTATCTGTATTTTGCCGCTGTTTAGCGTGTTTTTTTTTTCCCTTCCTCTGTTGGGAGACGCTCTGTGGTTGCCTTTTTTCTTGTGCCTGTGTATCATGGCCTTTGGGCATAGTATCTGTTATTTGCATCCATTGTTCTGTTTTTGTATTTTCACCTGTGCTTTATGGAGTATGTTTGTGGCTCTGTTTTTTTTTTTTCCATGCTCTGTTGCACCATGTTATCCGTTCAGTATCGGCCCTTGTCATTTTTTCCTTTTTTTTGACTCTCACCCTCCTGGCCATTCTTTTTCCCCCTCCTCCCGCTCTGGGGGGCCGTTGTAGCCTTCCGGATGGGGGGGAGGCTTGGATGTTACATCACGCCCAGAGTGCGTCGTTCGGGGGGGAGTACTGTCATGGTCTGAGCGCCGATTTCGTCCATGCTCGGGTCATGCAGTATTTTCCTCCCGTTTTGTAGCAGTTTTCCTTTTGGCCTTCCCGGGCTCTTATTTTGACAGCGCCTCGGTGGGGCTCCCAGCTGTCAGAGCGGAGTTCCTCCGTGACAGCTGTTTGCCATTTCAGCTGATGACATCCTCATCAGCTGATTATTCCTCTTCCTTATTTAAGGGAGCAGCTTAGGTTACTCCGGGCTGCGACCTCACCTTTTCCAGACTGGTTTCCCTACACCCGAAGCCAGTTCCTTTCAGCGTCAGGTTCCACCCTTGCTATTCTTATGTAAGTGTTGTATCCTTGTCTCCCATCAGTCTCCCTAGTTCTCTGTTATCGTCGGTGCGTTCTAGTCACAGTCTTTATTTGTATTTTGCCCCACATGGCTCATTATTGTGTACCTTGTTCCTTCCTTTAATAAATACGCAAACTTACTGGTTGCCTATAGCGTCTCATTAGTGGACCGCCAGGACCGCACCATGACAGATTAATCAGTGGGGGTGGGGAGTAATTGCGATTTTCACCACTAGCTATAAAATACATAACTGTCTTTTTGTTTCGTACTATTTGTTTGACAAATCAAAATATTTGATGCCACCTTGAGCTCTGGGGTGTTGTGATGAACATTTTGGACTATTTTTTATTTTTTTATATATCTTATTTAAATATTTTAATAGCAAATAATTAACCTATTAATGAAAACAATAACAGATATATTTATAGCAATCAGCTTGTGCTAATGTAGTAACATAATGGCCATAACTGTGAAATACATCTAAGAGACCATGTACCCTTGACCTTTTGACCACAAATCCAGGTCAGGTCCAGAGCACTCCCAGCTTTAACCAGTGCTGCAGGTTTTACAATCATAGCACTAATGCCAACAACATAATGGCCAGAAAGTTGAAAAACGTGAGCTTGCCCTTTAGATACAAAAAGGAGGCAGGGTTGAAGTGACCAAAAAGTTCACCCCCAAGACCCCAGTACCAAGTTTAGTGATCCTAGCACCTGTGTTTTCAAGCTTCAGTTGTTGGATGCATGGACAGACAGACAGACATGCTTGCAATTTGCTATATATGTTTGCTATACCCCCATACAACTTCCTCAACAGCGTAGGCAAAGATGGACATTTTGAGTCTGATCCTGGTAGGTATGCTGTTTTAGAGACTTCAAGAATTTGCCATATTTCTGTGGTTTCAGTCTGTCATTGTATCATATTACAGTTGCTGAGAAGAGAGCACTTGCGGGGCCACACCACCATCTGTGGTAGAACTCGTTTTCGTGACTCCTGCTGCATATTTGGCTTAGCTGCAAAATACATTGGGATCAGGCCAGACAAACAAACTGATGCTGATTGTGAGAAGGATCTGAAGTACGACAGTGCTGATGGCAGTTGTCTTCTCATTTAAAAGACGTTTTTCCCCATTCCACTGTAATTTTACAAGAACAAGGCTCTCACCCTTTTACACTAAAATAAAAAAAAGGCCCAGCCAATGTCTAAACCATTAAACCTTACACAGCAGTATGCTATCACTCCTGAGATTCTGCCAGAGTCCTCTTCATTACCCCTAAATGTTCCCCACCAGTTTCGCTGCTGGTACTGGCAACTTAAAAGCAGGCAGTCAGAGGTGGGAACGCCTATGTGGATTATGCCATCAGAGGTTTGTGTAGAAACAGTTCAGCTGAGTCTGCATAATTCATAAGGACACTATGTAGGCTGCTAATGATGATGAAAGCCTTGTCAGCTGGCCTGTTGTTTTCATGTGCAAACACCCACACGGCTGCACATGTGCACACGCGCACACACATGGTACCCACATGAACTTGTATGGCGTTCTCAAGTGTGCACTGGTCCTTTCATGCATCCACTTATGGAATCCATTGAGTGCTGTGTGATTAGGCTGGGGTGAGTCATTGCTCCAATTATTCTTTATTAAGACTCTAATATGGCTCTCATCATCACAGTCTGCAGGGCCACGGAGCTGTAAGCGCTGCATCACTGACGTCATGTCACAACACTGACAACGACCAACAACAAGAGTGCTTTGATGGACACATCCATTTGAACGCATCAATCTAATGTTCATTGAAAACATGTTATTAGCCAAACAAATATTTTCCCATCTTGCATATGTTTTGTCACTTGTAGCCAGTGCATCATTTTATGGCTTCAACTGTAATTCTGTATGAGGCATCATGGTTAAGATAAGACTAAAAAAGGTCACTTTTGATTTCAAGAACAAACCAGTAGCTAGATTTTAATAGTGCTGGGCAGTATATTGAGCCTTGAGGATATATTGATGTTCCATTCGAGTTATTGGATGTGCAGTTGCAACCAAAATGATTCAACCCCCACTGTATTTTAGGTTTATTGGCAAATTTGAAAAATTGTTCAGGTGTTGCAAAAAACAAATTACACAAGAACAGTTTAAATAGTTAAATAAAATTAATGTTATAAGGATTTCATCAAAATTCAACACTAAATCCTACTTTTAATGACTAAGCTACTGCAGTCTCAAAATTATTCAACCTCCTGAACAGAATTCCTCATAACAGCACACATATGCAAATCCAATGTGGCAGAACACCTCAAATACATGGACTGTTTATGGTGACGTTTGATTAAACGTTAGAAATATGGCAAATAAGTCAAGAGAATTGTCCAAAAAGTTCACAGAAGAGACCATTGCCTTGCATAGCAAAGGCACTAAATGTTCCTAGAGAAATAATTGGAAGCATAGTTCACAAGTTTAATGTTCAAGGAACAGTGGCTGCTATACCTGGACATGGCAGAAAGAGGAAACTGTCAACGGCTGCCACCAGAGTCCTGAGGAGGCAGGTGGTCAGGCACACATTTGGTCAAGCAAACTTTAAAAATGAAAACGAGCCGTTAGCTGAATAATTGAGTGCTTTGTTGTCTCAGATGAAAAAAAAAATATAACCACAAGCGGCAATCATCGAGTTCCAAGCAGGTGTGGACGTCAAGGTCTTGTATTGCTTATTAACAGCATTTAAAACCTAAAGTCTGCTGCACATTAGTTTTTAAAGCAGCACTATGTAATTGTGTTGTTCCTTGTAGGAACACTGAAAAGGCCACAACCACGGTGACCACGACCCCAGTCCCAACAGCCAGCCACAGGGCTTTTTGTTGTTGGTGGCTAAAGTCGTGCCCGGGGGGCTTTAGTCTAAACTCAGCCGATCTTGAGATATTTGCAAAAACATAAAACTGTTTATTATAGTGCCACCTATGTACGCAGTGCCTTGATTTTAGGTCTCTGAGTAGTGGGGGGAGTTTCTGATCAGACCGTAAAATTTCAAGTTTCCACGTATTATCGTATTTGCTCTCCATGCAGTTTTAGCAGGGAAAAGTAATGATAAGAAGAATCAGATCAAAAACAGTAGGTTTCCCGCAGCATAGCTGCTTGGAACCCTAACCAGCAAATTTTACTTGTAACAGCTGTTAATTGATCTGAATGCCCCAGCTCAGTACTGTGTCCTCTGTAAAAATTAAGTAAGGGTAATCCAGGGTAAAAAGTTACACAGGGCAGGTTGTTACACACCCTCCTACCTGCGTTGTGTGTGTGTGTCATTTCTAATTTCAGGCTGAGTGTATTTGCAGTACACTCTATACTTTCCATTGCACACATGCATATGGATCTTTGTACATGAGAGAGGACCGATAAATGAATTAGGAGCCTCTGAGTCATTTTTTTGAAAATCTGTTGTCTTCTTCATAGTTGTTAGACCATAGTGATCTCATGCACAACATTATTGCTGGGGAAACTAGACTTATCTGGTCACATGGCCACGTGTCTATTTTCACGCCAAGTAAAGAGTTCCTTCCTGGGCCCTCATTTATCAACCATGCTTACTCGCAGATGTGTGTGTAATGAGTGTGTATGATCATTCCCACGCAAGGTGTGAAATTTATCAACTTGTACTAATGAATGTGTGTAAATATAAGCACAGCTCTGAGCATGCTTACGCACAGTGTTCATTTGTTGTTTAAAAGAAGTGTTGTTATATATTGAGATAAACTGTTTCATTCACTTCATGGTTAGTCTGTCATTTAAAATTATTTTCTGTTACACATCCAAAGTAAAGGTTTGCAAACAGTGTGTCATGGCTCGAGCGCCGATTCCGTCCGCGCTCCAGCCATGCACTATCTTTGGCTATTTGACGGCTGTGTGTCTCTTTTGGCTCCCCGAGCCTTTATTGTGACAGCGCTCGGAGGGGCTTCCGGCTGTCAAACTTGACAGCTGAGCCGCATTTTGCCTCATCAGCGGCCCTCCACTTAAGAGGGCAGCTGGGAATAGAAAGGCGCGGCAGTCTCGTCAAGAACTACCCCTTGTCAGATGTTAGCGAGCATTCCTCTGTTCGTGCATTGACCACTCATCTTCTGTGATTGTGAGTGTACCTCCTTATGTGTCCGTTATTCCCTGTCAGTGACTGTATTTCATGGTAGTGTGTTTTAGCCCCCCGTGGCTTGTTATTTTGTCCCTTTTCTGTTCATTAATAAACTGTGCAAACTCACCGGCGATTTGTGGCGTCTTATGATGGCTCGTGAGGGCCATCCATGACAGTAGATTGCCACCAGACTGAGACGCCAGTCCCGGTGAGTTTTGCCTAAATTGGACGTTTGTTTTCCCTGTCTGGGTACCTGCACGCTGGGAGGTCATGTCGTCATTCAGGGACCGCGTTCGGAGCCTGGGCTACGAGCTGGCGGAGGCCCTGGACTACCTAGATGGAACACTCGTCACTGCTACCCTCTACAATGCTCCCAGTGATGTACGCCGGCACCTTGACCTCGCTGAGGACATCCTTAATCACTTTTCTCGCTTCTCTACCACCCGGAAGTCACGGCGAGGAAGGCTGACATCGTTTCACAACACGAGATATTCCGTGGGCTGGAGGGAAACTCTGACAGGAAGCCGAAGAGATGGCATCCTCGCTCCTCGTTTCGGGATCCTGTACCTGTCCCCGATCTGGTCCAGGAGCTCAAACCATCCAGGGGTCATCCCCAAACGAGCATGACGTCATTTGGGAATCTCCCAGAGAGGTTGCAGCTGACAGCAATCTCCATCTGGGACTGAGTGGCTACAGCTCGCTCCGCCAGCCACCCCACACAAATCATGAAGCACGTGACGGCGGCTGTCAGGCTGGTTGAGAGGAATCCCGAGCTGAGTGACTATCCGGAATACGCCGACTTGCTCGCCTCCGCTTCCGCACAAGAGCGGCGTTTTCCGGACCTCATCTTCGCCTCGACATCAGCCAGTGAACGTCGGCGCCACGCTCCAAGTAAACCTCAGCGAGAACCCCGTCTGGATCCGTTTCCGGGTCGTTGGAGGAACTCTGCCTTTTTGCCAGCCGCTCCTTCTTCGTCACGACAGGAGGGAATTCCCGCAGCCTCTCCCCCCGGGTCACCTGTTCCCACTGTCCCGTCAGCTCATCGTGCCCGGATTGTCTCGGCTGTCGTCCCCTCCTCCTCGACGTCATCTCCGGCTGCTGAGAGAGTTTTGAGTCCTGCCCCGGCAAAGCCCATTAGTGGACCATCGCGAGCGGCTCCTCCTCATCCTCCCAGGGGGCCCTCCATCACCATCCAGCGGGGAAAGGGAGGAACAACGTCCGCTACAGCAGGCACCATCTATCCTCCAGGAAACAGGCAAGTGCAAGTTCATTTTGCTCCCCGTAGTAGTGATTTGCCTTGTCTGACTCCTGGGGGTGGAGTTCGGGATTTGCAGTCCCCCGAGCTCCCACCACCTGCTGTAACTTCTGTCACTAAACCTGCTGCCTCTGTGTCTCCCTCCACTGAGCGGTCCACGACGCCAGGCCTACGTCGCCGGATGAGGAGGGGGTCTGCGGTTCTGGAGAGCCTGGTTCCAGCCCCGCAGCTACATCATGGGCAGAGGAGGAGAGCGGACTGCAGCGTGGAGCCTGCGCCGACGAGGTAGCGTCCCCGGGTCTCCACAGATGAGCAGTTCGAGCCAGCGGGTCGAGGGTCCCCTGCCACCACGCCGTGTGGGTCGTCGGCGTGGATGTTAGCGCCGGAGGGACCTCAGACTGTGGAAACCATCATGCCAGCTGCAGAACCCGCCATGGCCGAGTGGGAGCCTGACGACGACCTTCTTCGTCCTGAGCCTGGATCAGCGAAGTCTTAGACGGTGACAGAACCCAAGTGCAGGCAAGTGCTCTACTTTGTTTTTCTTCTTTCTATTTTGGAGCATTTTTGCCTGCCTCTCGGGTTGATGAGCCAGGGGCAGGCGTCCGCTGCACCCGAGCTCGTCTCGCTGGGCTCTGTCGCTACCTGTGATTCTGATCCTGATTCTTTCCTTTCTCCTGAGCCTTCTCCCAGGGTCACCGGTGCGGAGCCAATCCCGGTCGCTGTACTGGAGGTGCCGGGTTCGAGGTTGGAGGTCATCACTGGTGCTGCACCGACCCAGTCGGGGTCCATCGCAGGTGCAGCCGTGACCCAATCGGGGTCCATCGTGGGTGCAGCACCAGTATGGTTCAAGGTCAGTGAAGGAGCTGCAGATCCTCTGCCGCCTGACACTGTACTGGCTCATCGTCATCTTCAGACCCCTCATCATCATCGTCGTCTCCATCCCAGCGCATCGCCACTGGGAACCGTTGGGGTTCCCTACGTTCGGCCCGGCTCTCCCACGTCTTTTCCCTCGCCAGGGAGGCCGTTGCCAGTTGTTTCCCCACGGTTCTGGTGGCTGAGGGATGCGAGTCAGCCGCCTGAGGAACTTCTTCGCCGGTTCGGCGCCCTGGGTCGGCCACCCGACCTACGGTGCTTTCAGCTGGGCGACCTGGTTCAGCCGCCGGAGGTTCCGACTTTCCGGGCCTGGGACTGGGGTAGGCCGCCCGAACGTTTCCTTTTTCCCCAGTTCACCAGCTGGACAGTGGACACAGGGAGACCACCGGAGCAGTCCCGGCTTTATTGGACTCTGCCTGCCGTAATCCTCGGGTGTCGCTTATTTTCATTTAATATTAAGGTCACTCGGGTGCATTGTTTTGTCCTCTAGGTTGACCTGTGTATGTAGCACTGTGTATTGTGTTTTCTGTTAACCATACTCAGCATTTTCCTCATTTGTGCCCGGGTCTAATTATCATTTGTGCGTTATGGAGTATTGTGTTTTTCTTTAAACCTTACTCTGTAAATTGCCTCATTTGTTCCCTGTCTCCGTCGTGGTTGTTTTTTCCTGCCCTGTTCTAAGTATCATTTGTGCACTATGGAGTATTGTGTTTTTCTTTTAACCATACTCTGTTTTACCTCATTTGTGTCCTGCCATCGTTGTGTTTTTTTTTCTCTCTCCTGCTGATTCTCGCCCTCCAGGCCTTGCCCCCCATCCACCCACCCTGGGGGGGGGGGCCTTGGGTGTCATGGGGCGCTCGTAGTTCTCCCTTGGGGGGGAGGTGCTGTCATGGTTCGAGCGCCGATTCCGTCCGCGCTCGAGCCATGCACTATCTTTGGCTATTTGACGGCTGTGTGTCTCTTTTGGCTCCCCGAGCCTTTATTGTGACAGCGCTCGGAGGGGCTTCCGGCTGTCAAACTTGATAGCTGAGCCGCATTTCGCCTCATCAGCGGACCTCCACTTAAGAGGGCAGCTGGGAATGGAAAGGCGCGGCAGTCTCGTCAAGAACTACACCTTGTCAGATGTTAGCGAGCATTCCTCTGTTCGTGCATTGACCACTCATCTTCTGTGATTGTGAGTGTACCTCCTTATGTGTCCGTTATTCTCTGTCAGTGACTGTATTTCATGGTAGTGTGTTTTAGCCCCCCGTGGCTTGTTATTTTGTCCCTTTTCTGTTCATTAACCCCTTGCACTCTGGTCAATTTCCCTAAAAACGCCAAAAAATAACGTACCCAAAGTAAATCAAAAGCTGTTCTTCAACCCTTTGCAGCATCTTCATGGGGTTGGTCTCATTTCAAAGAAAACACTTTGATTTTTTTTGGCAAAACAGTCATAATCTCTCTAAGTGCTCCTGCCACTGAGTAACAGTCATCTAAACATACTGAACTTGAAGAAAATAAAGTTCGCCTGGGTGTTTTTTTGGATACAAATGCTTGCAAATAACACACAACTGTCAGATCTGGACTGGAAAATGCAACAGAAATGTAGAACCAAGTGTTATCCAGCTGAGGTCAAAATTTTGTAACAATATCACAAAAAATGAATATATTACACAGCTTTTTTTCAGGTTATTCCCAGGCGTTTTGGAACTGTGCCAAATTGTGCCAAATGGCACAGTTTGGAAAAACGTCTGTAACTTGATTGATTCAATATAGAAGCTTGATGTTGGGCTCTAATGAAAGGTGACACTCAGGGCTGTGTGTGTGTGGGGGGGTTGTTTATTCATTCATGAATGAATGAATGAACAAACAAGCCCCCACACACAAAGAAGCATGCCACGTAAAAAATGTGTGGCTTTTTTTTACAAGAAAAAAATAACCTACAGTGCAATAAAAATTATACTAAAATATCTGTAATGTAGAGGATAACAACTCCCCCCCCACTACAGAGGACGGACATCGTCCATCGCCACATGACAGACCGCGGCACATGCCTGTCCACAACAGCAGTGTGGACAGGCATTGTCTCATTGTCTCATAGTTGAGGTATACCTATGATGAAAATTGGAGACCTCTCTCATCTTTTAAGTGGGAGAACTTGCACAATTGGTGGCTGACTAAATACTTTTTTACCCCACTATATCTATCTATCTGTCTATCTATCTATCTATCTACACACACACACACAGACACAGACACACATACATACATATGTACATACATACATACGTACGTATGTATGTATATGTGTGTCTATATATATATATATGGGTGATGGGTGATATATATACACTACCGTTCAAAAGTTTGGGGTCACTTAGAAATTTCCTTATTTTTGAAAGAAAAGCACTTTTTTTCAATGAAGATAACTTTAAACTAATCAGAAATACACTCTATGCATTGCTAATGTGGTAAATGACTATTCTAGCTGCAAATGCCTGGTTTTTGGTGCAATATCTACATAGGTGTATAGAGGCCCATTTCCAGCAACTATCACTCCAGTGTTCTAATGGTACAATGTGTTTGCTCATTGCGTCAGAAGGCTAATGGATGATTAGAAAACCCTTGTGCAATCATGTTAGGTCTGCAATGCTGTAATTGCTGCAAATGGAGGATTCTTTGACGAAAGCAAAGTTTGAAGGAAAAAATTATTATTTCAAATACAAATCATTATTCCTAACCTTGTCAATGTCTTGACTATATTTTCTATTCATTTTACAACTCATGGCGGTAAATAAGTGTGACTTTTCATGGAAAACACAAAATAATTGTCTGGGTGACCCCAAACTTTTGAACGGTAGTATATATATATATATATATATATATATATATATATATATATATATATATATATATATATATATATATATATATACAGTATATAGTGGAGAGAGGAATAATCAGGCCAGGCATTCAAAGCAGACGAACTTTATTCACTCTTTCACATCTCTCAGAATCAGAAAACATTGACCTCATGCTGCAGGCCTCTCCTTTATATTACAACTCTCACACCCCCTGCTGCCTGAGGTCTTGCATCACAATTCATTCTCGCATCACAATTCCTATTGTCCCCCATCCACTTAATCCCCATGCTCTTCCGGCAGAGGAATTTACTGCCTCTCCCTTCCTTCCAGTCTGAGATGAATACCACAGCATGGGTCCCCCATACCCCCCCACCACCACCAGAGTCTCATACTGAGCGTTAACTCTCACGTCCTCTCTGCTTCAGCCTCCTCCCGTATCTGCTGTAACGAGGGGTCTTCGGCTCCGCGGTGCTGCTGTGCTGGTGGGGGGTTCCTGGGGGTGTGTCCGTCTGTGGGTGGACAATTGAGGAGGGGGGGGACATTCAGCATGCTTGTGTGACTGCGCTGATGAATCGTTTACCTGGGGAGTTCTCAGTGGGGGTCTTCCACGCTGAGGAGCTCGAGCCAACATCACCTGCTCGTCTGCCACCACAATGGCGGGCTTAAGCCTGTCTTTACAGATTTTCTCCTGGCGACCCCCAAAGTCTAACACAGAATGTTTGTCCCCTGGTTCCAGCACTCTAAACGGGTCATCGTAGGGTGGGTGCAATGGGGGCTGGTGGGCATCGTGCCTGACAAACACGAACGCCGTGTTCTTCAAAGTTTTCGGCACAAAAGCGCGTGGAAAACAGTGGTGGGCAGGGGCCAGTAGCGTGCCGCATCCACGCTAAGCCGTGAACGCGAGGACGGATGGGTGTTCGGCGCGTGGTTATCTGGTAAAAATTCCCCGGGGAGCCGCAGCGGCTGAGAAAAAAACAGCTCTGCTGGGGAAGCCTGCAAATCCTCTTTTGGTGCAGAACGCAACCCTAATAGAACCCACGGCAACCGGTCCACCCAATTTGCATCCGTAAGTGAAGCTCTGAGCGCTGCTTTCAGTGACCTATGGAAATACTCGCAGAACCATTGGCTGTGGGCTGTACGCGGTTGTGCGCGATGAATTGCGACGCCCAGGCTCCAGGCCATCGCGGACCAGAGGTTGGAAACAAATTGAGGGCCCTGATCGGACATGATGTCCGAAGGGGTGCCAAAACATGCCACCCATGTTGTCAAAAAAGCACGTGCCACGTCTGTGGATGCGGTGGAAGCTAGCGGGACTGCTTCTGGCCAGCGTGTGGTGCGGTCCACCACTGTCAGGAGGTGCGTGAAACCCTGCGATGGTGGGAGGGGGCCCACGAGGTCCACGTGAATGTGGTCAAACCTCTTAGCCAGGATATGGAATGGCTCCAAAGGGGCATTTGTGTGCCTGTGCACTTTGGCTCGTTGGCACGCTACGCAGGCTGCAGCCCACTCTTTCACCTGTTTGCGCAGGCTCGGCCAGACGAACTTTGCTCCCACCGTTTTGACTGACATGCGCACTCCTGGGTGTGCCAGGGAGTGAACAAACTCAAAAACGCAGCGGCGCCAAGCACGTGGGACCATCGGGCGCGGTCGTCCTGTGGAGACGTCACAGATTGGGGGGGGGGGTGTCTTGCAGTACCCTGCTCTCCAGTCTTAACCGTGTTGGTCCAGACTGGAGTGCGCACACGTCCGCATCGCCAATCTGCTCCGCGGCCATGGCCGTGTAATCTATCCCTACGATGACTGGGGCCACTACTGCGCGCGAGAGGCAGTCCGCCACCACATTAAGTTTTACCGGCCACAATGCTAAATTTCGGTCGTAAACTCGAGATCACGGCCAGCTGTCTCTGCTGCCGGCCCGACCATGGTTCCGAAACCCTTGGCCATCGCGTATATAGCAGCTTGTGGTCCCTGAACGCAGTGAAGTTGCGCCCTTCCAGCCAGAACTGGAAGTGGCGTATGGCCAGGTGGAGAGCCAGTAACTCTCTGTCGAACGCGCTGTATTTACGCTCACTGTTGAGCAAAGACCTGCTAAAAAAGGCGAGCGGCTGCCAAGAACCGGCAATGCATTGCTCAACGATGGCCCTTATGGCCACGTCCGAGGCGTCGGTAGTGACCGCTGTCCGAGCCGCCGGGTCCGGGTGCGCCAGTAGTGTGGCGTTTGCCAGGGCTGTTTTAACCTCAGAGAATGCCTGCTCCTGCTCAGGAGTCCAGTCGACTCTGTCCACTGGTTTCCATTTCTTGAGTGCGGCGTACAATGGCTGCATGAGCTGGGCTGTGCGGGGGAGGAAACGGTTATAAAAGTTCACCATCCCCAAAAACTCCTGCAGCGCCCTGACTGTCTGAGGCCAGGGAAAATTTGCCACTGCGCGCACCTTGTCCGGCAAGGGTATTGCTCCCTCCGGTGAGATGCGGTGTCCCAAAAAAAATCGATCCTGGTATGTACAGCCGTGTAGGGATACAGTCAGTGTCTTTTCACCAAAAGTCTTAATGTCCGAGCCATTTGCGGTCGTCAGTTTGGGGACGCTAGCATCCGCTAGCTGGTTGGCATAGGATGGCAGGATGAGGCTCTTTTGGGAGCCGGAGTCCACGAGGAACCGTCTCCTCGAGCGCCAGTCTGTCACGTAGAGCAGCTTGCTTTCTTCACCGGCGGTCACAGCTGCTACCGACTGCCAATCTTGGTGTTTCCTGAACGCTTGAATTTGCACGGTGGCACGCATCGGCCTGCATCCTCTTCAAAATGGCGGTGGTAGGAGCAGAGCGTGTCTCTCTGGCGCTTCCTGGCCCCGGCTGCCGCTACCATCGCCGGCTCCTAGCTTCCGCTGGCCGTCTCACTGGGTTCCGACGCCACTGCGTTCACTGTGAGGGCTCTGGTGGTCAGGATGATCCGATCTGCCTCCTGGGCTAGCGCATGGTAGTCATGCGCGGCCAGCAACGGCGAGTTGGCAAGGACCGCTCTGGCCACCGTTGGGAGGTTCTGGAGGAAAAGGTGGGCAAACAGAAAATGCCCGTCATCCGTGCCCATCAACGCCAACATCTTCTCCATCAGTTCGACCGCCGACCCATCTCCTAACTTGGAGCGTGTTAGGAGCCTCTCTGCTCTCTCGCAGTCCGAGAGCGTGTAGCGCCAGGTCAGCACAGCTTTGTCCCTGTATTTGTCGCGGGCTGGGGGCTGTTGGAGCAGGCTCGCTACTTGCTGAGTAGTGCGAACGTCCAGCGCTGCGACCACATAGTAATATCTGGTGTCATCTGCCGTTATTCCCCGGAGCGCGAACTGGGCCTCGGTGTGGAGGAACCAAGACTTCGGGTCATGCAGCCAAAAGTCTGGTAGTTTGACCGAAATGGCACACGCGTTGCTGGGGCTTCCTGTCCGGGTCATCTTTGGGGTGTTTGCCTCGTGTTCCATTATTCGTCAAGTGTCACCAGTGTGGAGAGAGGAATAATCAGGCCAGGCAATCAAAGCAGACGAACTTTATTCACTCTGTCACATCTCTCAGAATCAGAAAACATTGACCTCATGCTGCAGGGCCTCTCCTTTATATTACAACATCCACACCCCCTGCAGCCTGAGGTCTTGCATCACAATTCATTCTCGCATCACAATTCCTATTGTCCCCCGTCCGCTTAATCCCCATGCTCTTCCGGCAGAGGAATTTACTGCCTCTCCCTTCCTTCCAGTCTGAGATGAATACCACAGCATGGGTCCCCCATAATATATATATATATATGAGCGTCGCCTGACGCTGATGTCAGCTGAACTGCACTGAGTATTCCTCTGCTTAAGTTAACCTAAGTTGGGAACTGCTACACATACACTAGCCTAAGTTGTCAAAAGTTTGACAATGCTGAATGCAACGCTGGCAAATGCTAGCAAAAGTTCATAAAGTTTATAAAAGTTCATAAAAGTTGGTGTGTGCTCACAAACGTAATTTCACCAACGCTTGGACTGATTTCTCTGATTTTTCAAAACGTCAGTAAAAGTCGGTCTAAACGTTATAGTGTGAACCCAGCTTAAATTTAATTTCAGTTGAAAGTTTGCATGTTTTATGATCTGCTAATTGTAAATGGCATTCACATATATTGCTTTTATTCTCATCTCTTGATGACCAAAGCGCTTTACAGATCCTGCTATCCACCCATTCACACACTGATGGTGGCATGCTGCCTAACATCGCGCTTCCAGACCCACCAGGAGCAATTGGGGGTGAAGTGTCTTGCCCAGGGACACAATGGCAGTATATCTGGGGAGAGCGGGATTCGAACCGCCAACCAAGCGGTTATTGGACGACCTACTCTACCTCCTGAGCCACTGCCATCACTGCCAATTTTATAATTATACATTATAAAATCTGATGATATAAATAATTTATTAACACAACAATTAGGGCATTTTACTGAATTGTCTCTTGATAGAATGTGCAGTGAGTTTAAGTTCAGTTCATCAATGCAAGCTTTTGTTTTGCAGAAAGGAAGTTAAAGTTCTGCTGACTAACGCCATGCCTCTATGTTTTCATGTCATTCAACTATCCTGAATATAAACAAAGTGCACAGATCCATGGCTACACAAATAAATTATATTAAGTTATTTAGATAAATTTGGGGGGGGCAAAATTGATTATGGGCTACATGTTTTAGGCCAAGGAAGAACTAAAATTATAGCTGCTCAGACAGCACATTTGCTGTGCACCCTGCAGTGCCACAATTCAGTACAGTCAAGCATATAAAACAAGTATGCATGGTCTTACCTTTACTTTTTTAAAGGAAAATCCACGAAATCCACAAAAAGCTCATTGACTTTGTTGTAAAAGTCATCCTTGTCTTCTTTTAGTTTTAAAAGTCCCTCTGTCTCAATCAATCAAGATTACTGCCAGTTTTGATTGAAAGTCCAATTTTGAGAATTTTTTTTAAGTTTAGATATAAAATCTTCCATTTTTCAGTCTGTATAAAATAGAAGCACAAACGGAGTCCTCGGTCGCTTGACTTTCTTATCTTTAGCTAATTTGGTGCTTAGCGTAGAAGATGATGTCAGGGCATGGGTTGTGGCCATGTTCTTATCTTAGTTTATATTTTGTGTATTTTGTTGTGACTGGGACATGGGCTCAGCTCACATCTCTCTTGTTTGTTATTGTATGGTTTTATGTCTTGTCTCTTTGTTATCAGTTTTGCTATCATGTCTCCACCTAGGTTCTGTAGAATTTGTTCTGCCCGGTTCTGTTAATTATTATATCTAGTCACATCTTGTAGTTTATTCCTGTCATTATCAGTAGTTTTGGTTTGGGCTTTTATGTTGACAGTGTCTTTAGTTTTTTCCGTCTTAGTCTGATTGTTGTCCTGTTAATTTCCTGATCATTCACACCTGTTTGTACTAATGTTCATTAGTCTGTTTGTATTTAAGGAACGCCGCTCCTCACCTGGGGATGGCTTCCTCGTCATCTGGCATGAGTCTACGTGCTTCTGCCTTGTCATCCTAACCCTTAGTTCTTGTCTTGCCTGGTCTGTTTGTTATTTTGCCTTGATTCGCCTTGGTCTTTGTTTTCAGCCCTGAAACTGGTTTTTGTTCAGCTCAATCAGATGTATTAAACTTGAGTCCAGCGTTTTGGTCCTAACTTTCCACACTGGAGGGGCCTCACTGCGACAGAAGAACAAGAAATAAACTCCTGTGCCTATGGTGCTCAAGCATGCCCCCCCCCCCCCCATTGGAGCAATGGTACTGCGCAACCTCTGATTATGATTTTTAAAGAAGACCCACTCTGATGGCTCTAAAACCACCTCAAAAACAAACGTGTATTGCCCGAAATAGTACATTGTGGCTTTTTAAACACAAAAAACTTTCATTGCCTTGGAATTGCTGGGAAAGAGCTTTTAAATCTTTCACCTACTTAAGTATGCACAGATCTATGAATATTCTAATTAACGGCCTGCGGGGCTTGCATGGGATTGGTCGCTGCGCTCCCCAACATGCAGGGCTTGCACGTGATTGGTTGCCGTGACTCCTAGTGGATGGGCTGCTAATCTGTTCACGATATTATGATGGATGCTAAAGTTTTGCCTATATCTTCTAAAATAAAAAGAGAAACATTTTTTCTGAAAACCGTCGAGGCGAGAGATAAATGTGCAGTTGCCAAATATGTGCTTACTTTTTGCTAACAACCAGTCCCCCGTCTGCCGGCAACTGAGCAGGGAGGGGAGGGGGGACCCGATTTGAATGTGGCTGCTCTCAACTCACAGTGCGGCACCCCATCCACCGAAGAAGGGAGCAGCTTGATTTGAACGTGGGTCTCGCTGATCCACATTCAAATTGCCCTCCCCCCTTCTGCCTCTCTCTGCCTCTCTCTGCTCTTCCTCTCTGCTGCTACCCCAACCCACTCTGTCTCAGTTCTGCTGCTCCTCAGCTTGTCCCTCTTCTCCTGAGGTAACCAAGAGTATCTGTCTGATTGGTTAATGTTATAACCAACCAGACTAAGCAGGAATGCTTATGTAGCTACTAACAATCTGTCCAAACTCACCTGTTTCAGGGGGGTGTTACCAAACTTGAAATTCAAAGCAAAAAAAACCCCACAAACTTGCAACTGTGGTGAGATTTTGCACTTGCTATGTCTTGTAAGTCACAAAAAAACATGTTACAGACATGTTAGCAACAGAAAAAACTAGATTTTTGCCAGAGTGTCATTTTATGTCAGATTAGGAAGACTAAATACGTACGTTATACACACATTAAGTACATTACATAGACTATTGAAAAGGAGGACACACAATAAAAGCTCCTACAAACATTACATTTTTGACATACACAGAGCTGTCACCAGGAGCACGCATCTTGCATGGGCTCTAACAGGGCTGTGGAGGATTGTGCAATCATTTTGAGGCTGCGCTTGTTGCTGCTTCACCTGCCCTCTCTCCCTTGTATTTGAACAAGAAATGTGCAGATTCTGCGATTTTTAAATATATAAATATTGTTGAAATGATTGGAATCATTCAGAAATTACATTTAGACTACAAGACAAATTAGTGGACAAATAATTTATTTATAACGTTTTATTTTTTGCCTCCCCTGATCACACGCCACTGTGGAAATGATGTCACAGAGAGTTACATATATCCCCAATTATGCCGGCAGTGTGTGCATCCAGTGGTGTCAGTTCTGCTGTGTTCCGTCCTCCTCCAGTCGCAGATTTGTCTCACATGTGTACCGTAGTACGCTTTTTTGGCATTGAGTTTGAAATCAAACCATTTCTTTTTAATTTCAGATGAATATTTCTCCCTTGATCCTACAGCTATAACTGCACTTATTTTTTCCCCATGCAGCATTTTTTAGATTTGCTAGTTACACCTGAGCTGTGTTTATTAAACAGCAGCTTTTGGTTTGTTTAAACCTTGGCAACAAGCATCTTGATCTCGGTTTCTGAAAAGTTTCCTTTGTTTGCTCTCTTGGCCGTTATTCCAGTGAGGGACACAAGCAGTTTTCCATGTCATTTTTGAAGGGATCTTTCATTACCATATATGGTTAATTGAGTGGGTTTCTGAATGCAAATGACCACGAGCAGGAACAAGCATGGTGGTTAAGAACATGGGATTTATCAACACTGATTACTTACTGATGTGTTTAAGAATGATGTGCAAATGTTTAGTAAATACAGACTTTTTTAAACTTAAGTTCAAATTTCAAATTTTCATTCGTAAGACAGAATTTAGTATTTTTTCAATGAAGTGTTGATAAATGAAAAAAATGATGATAAAATGATGATATAAACTAAATGGCGATGATGGGGCAAATGGTTACAGAGACCAGGGGCACATTGTTACAGTGTAACTACTTTATGGTGCATTACTGTCAAGTTAATATTTTACAACATGGTGTAATTATGTTAAAAAACATTTTAGGTATGATCGAACAAACAATTTATTTGCAGAAATAATCACAATACGTGTTAAAGATTTTAATATGTTACTGTCACAATGTGTGCCTGGGCTAGGCAGAAAGCAGGACCCAAATGTGAGACTTCAATTGTTATTTTATTGAGCTGACAAGCCAAAATCAGCTCGAGGGCTGAAAATGAAGGTGAAGGCACGGCAACGCAAAACAAAGCTTAGGCAAGGCAAAACAAGGCAGGATACAGGCCTGGTAGGAAGCGTGTTGTTCACTCCGATATGGCATTAAGGACACCGTACAGAACTGAGACAGACATATATAGCACAACAGGTAATCAGCAAACACAGAACCGGTGGGGACACTCATCAAGACTAACAGAGGACACATGGGGGAAAAACTGAGTTAACAGGTACGGGAAATACAAGGGACTATGGCTGAAACAGGGACAACACAACAGAGGTCACGAAGACAATCACTATGAACATACAGCACAAAAGACAAGGCAGGGATAAAAAATACAAAACATAATTAGAGCCATGATAATAACAATAACCCAACAGGACTGGGATAATAAAAAATTCATAGACCATGATACTAATAACAATGACCAAAGACTCAAGACAGAAAACCATACACAAAGAACAGGACCAAGATAATAATAGTGAAGACCAAGTACTTAACCACAGAGAATCCCGAAACACAAAACTGAAGGTGAGGCCGTGGGCTGAGCTCATGTTCAGGTTACAACAGAATGTACAAACTAAAAATCAAGGTGAAGACATGGACCCAACCCAAGGTCTGACAGTTACATTACTCCAATCTCAGTAAGGTATGGCTTCAAAATTCCTCCATGATTTTGTGCACCTTCCCCTCTGTTGACACCCCTGGACTTGTTTGATCTTGGAAGCTAAACAGTGTCTACTTTGTTTTGTTTACAGTTTGAACAAAAAACTATAGAAAGAAGTACTTTGTCTTGTGAATTTATCAACTTACCACACACTGTAACAACTTTCCTTGGCAGTGGGGTAAAAAGTTACACCAACATACATTCCAATTGCCCAGTAGTGTACTTCGAAGTGGACTACAACAGGTATTCTGCCATATTAAGTAAGATTCCAAACCGAAGGGAGCGAGCGGTCTTCAGTTCAAAGGGAACTGAGAACTGAGCAGGGAAGAAGTGAACAACCGTACAGCACTTCACCAGAACTTGACAAGAAAATTACCCATAAGTTACTGCAGCTCAAATATGAGTAAAACAAATTGTTGTTGCTAACCTTATTAACAAGCAAAACTAATGTTAGTCATTGTTTATATCAACTGATAGTGATAAAGATGTCGACAAAATTGTTGGTACCCCTCTGTTAATGAAAGAAAAACCCACAATGGTCACAGAAATAACTTGAATCTGACAAAAGTGGTAATAAATAAAAATTCTATGAAAATTAACCAATTAAAATCAGACAATGCTGTCATGGATGGCCCTCGCGAGCCATCATAAGACGCCACAAATCGCCGGTGAGTTTGCACAGTTTATTAAGAGAACAGAAAAGAACACAAAATAACAAGCCACGGGGGGCTAAAACACACTACAATGAATGCACTCAATGACTGGGAATAACGGATACATCAAGAGGCACACTTTATATCATAGAAGAAGGTTGGTCAAACGTCTGAACAGCAGGATGCTCGAATAACCTCTGACCATGGGAGGGTTTTGACGAGACTGCCGCACATTCCGCTCCCAACTGCCCTCTTAAGTAAGGGGCAGTTGATGAGACAAAATGTGGATCAGCTGGCAGCTCTGACAGCCGGGAGCCCCTCCGAGCGCTGTCACAATAAAAGCTCGGAGAGCAAAAGGGGCACACAGCCGTCAGATAGGTGAAGATAATGCATGGCTAGAGCGCGGACGGGTTTGGCGCTCGAACCATGACAAATGCTTTTGAATTGTGGTTCAACAGAATTACTTTAAAAAAACAAACTCATGAAACAGGCCTGGACAAAAATGATGGTACCCCTAGAAAAGATTGAAAATAATGTGACCATAAGGACATGTTCAACCAAGATGTGTCCTCTAATTAACATCACAGGTGTCTACAAACTTGTAATCAGTCAGTCAGCCTATTTAAAGGGTGACAAGTAGTCACTGTGCTGTTTGGTGACATGGTGTTTACCACACTAAACATGGACCAGAGGAAGCAAAGGAGAGAGTTGTCTCAGGAGATTAGAAGGAAAATTATAGACAAGCATGTTAAAGGTAAAGGCTATAAGACCATCTCCAAACAGCTTGATATTCCTGTGACTACAGTTGCACATATTATTCAGAAATTTAAGATCCACGGGGCTGTAGCCAACCTCCCTGGACGTGGTCGCAGGAGGAGACAGATAATACGAATGGTAACAAAAGAGCCCAGAACAATCTCTAAACATATTCATGGTGAACTCCAAGGTCAAGGTACATCAGTGTCAGATCGCACCATCCGTCATTGTTTGAGCCAAAGTGGACTTCATGGGAGACGACCAAGGAGGACACCACTGTTGAAAACAAATCATAAAAAAGCCAGACTGGAATTTGCCAACCTGCATGTTGACAAGCCACAAAGCTTCTGGGAGAATGTTTTCTGGACAGATGAGACAAAACTGGAACTTTCTGGCAAGGCAAATCAGCTCTGTGTTCACAGATGCAAAAATGAAGCATACCAAGAAAAGAACACTGTCCCTACTGTGAAACATGGAGGAGGTTCTGTTATGTTGTGGGGCTGCTTTGCTGCATCTGGCACAGGGTGTCTTGAATCTGTGCAGGGTACAATGAAATCTCAAGACGATCAAGGTATTCTAGAGAGAAATGTGCTGCCCAGTGTCAGACAGCTTGGTCTCAGTCGCAGGTCATGGGTCTTGCAACAGGATAATGAACCAAAACACACAGCTAAAAACACCCAAGACTGGCTAAGAGCGAAACATTGGACTATTCTAAAGTGGCCTTCTATGAGCCCTGATCTAAATCGTATTGAACATCTGTGGAAAGAGCTGAAACATGCCATCTGGAGAAGGCACCCTTCAAACCTGAGACAACTGGAGCAGTTTGCTCATGAGGACTGGGCCAAAATACCTGCTGAGAGGTGCAGAAGTCTCATTGACAGTTACAGAAATTGTGTGATTGCAGTGATTGCCTCAAAAGGTTGTGCAACAAAATATTAAGTTAAGGGTACCATCATTTTTGTCCAGGCTTGTTTCATGAGTTTGTTTTTTAAAATAATTCTGTTGAACCACAATTCAAAAACATTGTCTGATTTTCATTGGTTAATTTTCATAGAATTTTTATTTATTACCACTTTTGTCAGGTTCAAGTTATTTCTGTGACCATTGTGGGTTTTTCTTTCATTAACAGAGGGGTACCAACAATTTTGTCCACGTGTGTATATTAATATTTTATTTAAGAAGTGAAAAATGCCCACAGTACTCTCAGTATGTGTTAATGGTTTCCGTGGTAATGGACGGAGGAGGGAGGCGATGTTGTAGGGTGTTTCAAATGGAGAAATTTTGTGAAGGGCAGTAAACTTAACTGATGTTCCCTGAGAATGCAGCAGGGAGTACAGTTGAAGTATACTGTAGATTGGAACATATGTAACTCCAGTCTAAGTTTAGTTTTTGGTGACTTCCCTTGGCTACATTTTATTCCTGGTTTAATGTGTTTCCTGTGCCTCCCTCCCAGCTATGCCTTAGTTCTATTTTTGTCTCTTAGGTGTAGAAGAGCTG
This sequence comes from Pholidichthys leucotaenia, assembly GCA_020510985.1. Taxonomy (NCBI): domain Eukaryota; kingdom Metazoa; phylum Chordata; class Actinopteri; order Cichliformes; family Pholidichthyidae; genus Pholidichthys; species Pholidichthys leucotaenia. Next base: position 191,241,652 of record CM035841.1, read on the forward strand.
GAAATGATGAGGCGGTTTTGTATTAAAAACAGAGTCTTTAATGAACAACTCTTCTATCTTGTCTCATCTGGTGCAGAGCTTGGCAGAAGGCAAAAGAGAAAGATTTCTGCCCAGCTCGCTGGTTAAATACAGGCACACATCAAAGACATGCAAAACACAAGCCGACATCCCCCTTATCTTAATCACCCCATTGTCCTGTTAACTCCTCCCTTCGTCTTGGGAGGTGATGGGAAAACCTCTCCTCGCCTTAGGGGGTGAAGGTGTCAAGTCTGTCGCCGCCGTGTCCTGTGACGTCATTGGTCTTCACACGGCGCTGAGATTCCTTTGTCCTTTCGGAGGTGTGAAGTTCCTTTGCATATGTTGTCCCAAACATTTCCACATGCTCTAACATATGCAGGTATGGAATATATGAGTAATATACAGTATACCACAGGCCCCCCAAACAACTAGGAAAGGACACAGAAAGATTCACAGTCTAGGGTAATTACTAAGACATACTACGTGTTACAGCTGTTGCCACAGAAGAAACTTTCAAGCAGCCATGCTCCTAAGAGAGTTCAGTGAAAACATAACAGCATAGTATAATCATAAGTCAGTCCTAAACTGTTGCAGCACAATTAGTGAAAAATTGCAGAGTGCTGGAATCAGTCCCTATGCTGTCTGGGTTTTAATCTTCTCCCAAAGCTGCTGTAGGTTGGTTTAGGCGTCCTGCTGGGACCTTGTTGTGAGGGATCTGCAGTGTGGGAAGGAGAGAGATTATCTGTTCCCTGCCTGGGGGCTGAGACTTTTTCCTTGGGGAGTCTGCCTCGCCGAGGTGCTCGCGCCAACTGTGCAGGTTCGTCTCTCAACAAGAAGGCAGGTTTGAGTCTGTCAATGCTGACCGTTTCATTTCTATCCCCATAATCAAGCACAAAGTGTTTGTCACCATTTTCCAGCACTCTGTACGGGCCATCGTATACTGGGCGTAACGTTGGTTTTAGGGCTTCATGCTTAACAAAAACAAACTCGGCGTTTTTTAAAGTTTGAGGAACAAAAACTCGTGGAAAGGAGTGATGAGCTGGACCGTGGAGAGCGTCCGGTCCGTTACTGCCTAAAAACCTTGGGACTGGGATGTGCCCTGGTTCCGGGTTCTCCGGTAAAAAATTCACCTGGGAGTCTGATAGTTTGGGCAAAGACTAATTCTGCAGGGGAAGCGTCTAAATCCTCTTTAGGTGCCGCACGCAACCCCAATAAAACCCAGGGAAGTTTATTTACCCAATTTGTGTCCGTTAATGAGGCTCTGAGGGCGGCCTTTAAGGACCTGTGAAAACGCTCGCATAACCCATTAGCCTGAGGGTGATAAGCGGTGGTGCGATGAATTGTTGCCCCTAAACTGTTGGACATGGCTGACCAGAGCTCTGAGACAAATTGAGGCCCCCTATCTGACGTGATGTCTGATGGGACGCCGAAACGTGCCACCCAATTCGTTAGAAAAACGCGAGCGACTTCCTCCGCTGTGGTTGCCGCTAGAGGGACTGCCTCTGGCCAGCGCGTGGTGCGGTCTACCATTGTTAGCAGGTGTGTGTAACCTTGGGAGGAAGGCAGTGGCCCCACGAGGTCGACATGAATGTGGTCGAACCTTCTAGCAGGGATGGGAAAAGGCTCCAGAGGGGCTTTTGTGTGTCTGTGTACTTTGGCGCGTTGACAAGGAATGCACGTTTTTGCCCATTCTTTTACGTTTTTGCGCAGGCCTGGCCACACAAACTTTTCGGCAACCATTTTGACCGAGGCGCGCACACCTGGGTGCGCGAGGGAGTGAATTGCGTCGAAAATACGGCGGCGCCAAGCAGCTGGTACTAACGGGCGAGGTCGGCCGGTTGAAACATCGCATATTAGGGGGGGCACGCCGTCGCGCAACCCTTTTTTCTCCAGCCTTAACCCTGTTGGTCCAGACAGGAGCGCGCGCACGTCCGCATCACTGCCTTGTTCTTCCGCCATGGCTGCATAATCTATCCCTTCATGGATAGGTGCTGCGTATGTGTTTGCGTTAGAGAAGAGTTCCGCTGCTGAGACAGTGTAATCTGTCTCCTCGTGCTCTGGTGGTGCCACAGCACGAGAGAGACAGTCCGCTACTACGTTAAGTTTGCCTGCTACATGTCGAATGTCTGTGGTGAACTCTGAAATAGCAGCTAGCTGTCTTTGTTGTCTGCCCGACCATGGTTCTGAAATTTTAGCCATAGCAAAAGTGAGCGGTTTATGGTCCACAAAAGCCGTGAAACTCCGCCCTTCTAACCAAAACTGGAAGTGGCGGATGGACAAATGGAGCGCCAGCAGCTCCCTGTCAAAAGTGCTGTATTTGCGTTCCGTCGGGTTTAGCGATTTGCTAAAGAATGCTAAAGGTTGCCAGACCCCGCTGACAAGTTGTTCTACAACTGCCCCTATGGCCAGGTCTGAAGCATCTGTGGTTAGAGCAATGCGGGCCGAGGGATCTGGGTGGACTAACATTGTGGCGTTAGCTAGGGCGTTTTTTACTTCCGCGAAAGCGCATTCACGCTCCGGGGTCCATTCGACCGCGTTGGAAGCTTTCTTTTTTTTGAGCGCATCATACAGGGGCTGCATGAGCTGAGCTGCATGGGGGAGAAAACGGTTGTAAAAATTAACCATCCCCCAAAATTCCTGTAGCGATTTGACCGTTTGGGGCCGTGGAAAACCTTCTATCGCAAGAACTTTGTCTGGAAGCGGAACTGCCCCTTTCGGGGAGACTCTATGTCCCAAAAAATCAATTTGCGATACCCCGAATTTGCATTTGGCTGGATTAATTATTAGTCCGTGCTCTTCTAGCCTCTGAATAACGGTAGTGAGGTGTTGCTCGTGCTCTTCCTCGGATGAGCTGGCTACCAGCATGTCGTCGAGGTAGACGAAAACAAAGGGGAGGTCGCGTAGGACTGCGTCCATCATACGTTGAAAAGTTTGAGCAGCGCCTTTGAGGCCGAACGGCATTCGCAGGAATTCAAAAAGGCCGAAAGGGGTTATAACCGCTGTTTTAGGAATGTCTTCAGCTCGGACTGGGACTTGGTGATAACCGCGGACTAAGTCTATCTTTGAAAAAATGCGCGCACCCGCTAAATGCAGTGAAAAGTCCTGTATGTGAGGGATGGGGTAGCGGTCATGCGCTGTAGCGTTGTTTAATCTGCGGTAATCTCCGCACGGTCTCCAAGAACCGTCGGATTTCGGAACCATGTGAAGTGGTGAGGCCCAGGGGCTCTTCAAGCGTCTCACAATGCCCAATTTTTCGAGAGCTGCAAACTCATCCCTTGCTATATTGAGCTTGGCCGCGTCTAAGCGGCGAGCTTTGGCAAAAACGGGAGGTCCCGTTGTTGGAATGAAGTGTTTAACCCCGTGTCTGGCTACAGTGGCTGAAAATTTGGGGGTTGTGAGTGCTGGAAATTGGGTGAGGAGTTGCTCAAACTTACCTCCTGCCGTGGTGACGTTGGTCTGCACAGGTGGTGGAGAGACTCGAGCTGAGCAGGGAATAGAAGCAAAAGATAGTGCATTAACCAGGCGCCTATTTGCTAGATCCACTAATAACCCGTGTGGACACAGAAAATCTGCGCCTAACAAGTTAAAACTCACCGCCGCTACAACAAATGTCCATCTGTAGCTGCGGCCGTGAATGAGGAGGTGCAGGCTCTTTTCCCCGAACGTGTCGATGTCAGAGCCGTTGGCTGCCACTGCTCCGTTGCCCCGGGTGCCCATGGCTCGATCTGCGTGGGAGGGCATGACGAAACTCAGCTGAGCTCCCGTGTTGATGAGGAACTGCTTGCCTGAGTGACCATCCGTCACGTACAATAGTTTATTTTTCTCGCCGGAGACCCGCTGCCTGTTAACGGCCCTTGGCTTTGACGTTTTCCTGACATCGTGAACTTGCAGGGGGGAACGCATTTGTGGGCTCTCTCGGCGAAGTGGTGGTGATAATAACAGACGTCGATCTGTTTGTTACGCTTGGGCCGCGCCGCTGTCACCATGGGCTGGGTCTGCTCCGTGGGTTGTGGCTCTCTATGGCTCGGGGCGTCAATTTTGAGGTCCGCGGATGCGCTGTAGGTGTCGCTCCTTGCAGCGTTGACGAGCCGATAAGCCCTCGCTGGCCAGTGTGCGGAAGTCTTGGTGGGTGTTGCACTTCGTATTGGCGAGTGTCCCTCTCATGTGTGGTGGAAGCGTGCTGAGGAAAATAAAACTGGAAAAGGAAATTGTCATTGTCCTCCTCCTTGAGTGCAGCAAATCCTCCATGAGGGCCTTCGGATTGCCCCCTCTGTGGCCGTAGACCGCCAGGATCCCTCTCGGCTCTTTCCTCCGCTGGTGGGACATAGTTCGCACGATGGTCGCCTTGAGCGTCTCATACTTGTCCCGGGCCCGGTGGTCGCCGGATCAAGCTCCGCACACACTTCAAAGTGGCGGAGTTCAAGTTTGGAGACGATATGGTAGAATTTTGTATTGTCTGCTGTGATGCCCGCCAGTATGAACTGAGCTTCAGCTTGTAGAAACCAAGAGGCGGGGTCTTCTCGCCAGAAGTCTGGCAGCTGGACGGCAACGGCGTTCGTGCACACCATCACTGTTGTTCCTGCCGGGTGAGAGTGCCTTGCCTCGGCTCTCACGGCGGTGCTGGAGCTCGGTTGAGCCCTCTCAATTCCTTCTGCCGGGGGGAACAGCTGTCTGTCTGCTCCCTCGTCTGCGTCGTTGCTGGCGTATGCCAGAGTCGCCACGGATGAGTCGCTTGAAGAACGCCTTCAGGTCCATACCTCGCGTCAAGGTCACCAGTGTAGAAGAGCTGGAAATGATGAGGACGGTTTTGCTATTAAAAACAGAGTCTTTAATGAAACAACTCTTCTATCTTGTCTCATCTGGTGCAGAGCTTGGCAGAAGGCAAAAGAGAAAGATTTCTGCCAGCTCGCTGGTTAAATACAGGCACACATCAAAGACATGCAAAACACAAGCGACATCCCCCTTATCTTAATCACCCCATTGTCCTGTAACTCCTCCCTTCGTCTTGGGAGGTGATGGGAAAACCTCTCCTCGCCTTAGGGGTGAAGGTGGTCAAGTCTGTCGCCGCCGTGTCCTGTGACGTCATTGGTCTTCACACGGCGCTGAGATTCCTTTGTCCTTTCGGAGGTGTGAAGTTCCTTTGCATATGTTGTCCCAAACATTTCCACATGCTCTAACATATGCAGGTATGGAATATATGAGTAATATATACCACATTAGGTTCTATTTCCCAGTGTCTGTCTCCTTTTCTCCCTAGTTACTGTCCTTTGTTGTGCTCCCCCCTGACTGCCTCCGTCCCTCGTCATTGTCTCTCCCCTCACCTGCCCATTGTTCTCAGCTTTGACTCATTCCCTTGATTGTCTCTTACCTTTTAAATGTTGTCTTGTCTCTTCTCCTGGTGCAGTGTCATCAATGTTAATGCTGTTCTTTTGCTCCCTGTTGTACCTCACCTGTGTCTCCCCTGGCATCTGCTCCCTTCCCACAGTTTGTGTATAGTTTCTGTTATTTTGTTCTTTATTTCCTCAGTTTTTGTGTTTTTTTTATTGTACTTTCATTGCCTTGTGCCACAGCTTTATCTTTCATAGTTATCATAGTATTATCAATTTGTTAGTTTTTCCAGTTTTGTGCCTCAGTCCTTTACTTATTTCCAATTAATCCTCACCAATCTACCACCATGCTACATTTGGGTCCTACCTTGCAATGCTCCTTGTTACAATTTATGACAGTATCTGTCATAAACTCCCCATGCGCTGTGGAAAAGCGCACGGAGGAGGGGTGAAAGGACGAGGATTTACATGCTGAGTTAACACCACACACACATTTATTAACCACAACAATTGGCAAACAGTTCCAATGCATATATTTCACACAGGCTTAAGGAGTCCTCCAGGATGCTTGACAGTCAAAGGTGAGGATACCGGGGAACACACGCACAGATCGTACTCACGGGACTGGAGCTGTCCAAGTAGTCCAAATAAGGCATAAAGTGAAACACCATCCTTCGTTGACGTGACTTCATACAATGACCAATGACCATATATGAAGTACAACGACCCAGCAATGCATGACTGGAAAAAGGCTCCTTAAGTACACGCATTGCTGGGGATGGTAGATTGGAGGCACTGGGGTGAGGACCGGGAAGATGATCAAACGGGGCTGGGAACAGCTGATCGTGATCTGTGAGGGGGGCGTGGTCGGGCCGGCAGATAGTCAGCAGTACACAAGCTGCCAGCCCCAGAGCAGTGGTATGGATACTGGTAACACACAGGAAATACCTATATACATGCATACCCCAAGGGCTCCGAGGACCCATAGAGAGGTCAGGACCGAGCTGGGGGAAACCAAGCCGGCTCGGCCTCCTGACAGTATCTCCATGAAAAAATGTTTCATGAGTATGAATTTCTGGGACTGGCATACGTATTTTTTTAAAAAAACTTTTTGAATATGACAATTCAATTAACATTTCAAATCCACACCACGGGCATATCTACTAAAATCTTGTATGAGTCTGAATATCAGCAATGTCACAGGTCAGTTTTTACTATATTCAGTCACTCGGGGAAATTACCATCAGGAGGCTGAGTTGTATCCCTATGGTATCTGCCAGTATTGTCTTCTGCTAGTTCCTTTCATTGTGAATCAATTTTTAGTCATCCATAGCTCCCCCATAGCAGTGGACCCTATGCCGTACTGACATGCAGTGCTCCAGAAATGTAACCACTCGATGCGGTGACGCAGACCACAATAGCTGTGATTGGTCCACTTCATTGCCTACATTTACTGCTTCTTGTCTCTGCTTATTCACCATGGCACCACTTCCAAAGTGAGTCAGATAAACAGTGGACTGAAAGGAAGAGAGATTACTGAGGGTATTTGTGGATATGAAAATTTCTGTGACTCGTCCTCGCTCCATTACAAAAACTGTCAAATAACTCCAGAGGCAGTGGTCATGTAAAGCAGTGGTCCCCAACCTCCAGTCCCTGGAATGTTCAGGTTTCCATGGGAAATTTAGTAATTTCACTTTTATTTAGTCCAAAAAATGGCAAATTATTTGCTATTGTTGTGTATGTGTTCTGTAGGCACCCATGCACAACAATGGCAAATTATTTGCAATTTTTTTGACCAATTAAGAAGGGAAATTGCAGAATTGCCCATGGAAACTTGAACATTCCAGGGACCGGAGGTTGGGGACCACTGGAATAAAGCATTTTCTCTGATGTCGTCTTTCTTTTTGCCATCACAGTGATCATAATAAAAGTTGTTATTGTTCAACATTCATCAGCTCCAAATTCATCACAATCTGCTCATTGTCTGTCACCATTGAATAAACAAAAACACATGAAGCGCACAAAGGAAATCACTTGATAGAAATTCATTTTGGCAGTGCAACAACATATTCAAAGTTTTAAATGCTAAAAACGGCATAGGCTGCACCGTGGGCTCCACTTTCAAATCAGGTTAGGTACTGAAAACTAAATGCTTGAGTGTAGGTTGAGATGGTGGTTTTGGTTAGAAAAGTAACTCTGCCTCTTGTTATGTGAAGAGCTTTTAGCATCTCATGAAAGCTGTTACTCAGGAAGGAGTTGATACAGGCTCTGGATGGTAGGGAAGAATTACCAGATGACTGGGAAAGTACAGCCAAAGTGTTGAGGGAAACAGGTAGAAAGGTATGTGGTGTATCCAGCGGACAGAGGAAGGAGGACAAGGAGACTTGATGGTGGAATGAGGAGGTGCAGGAAAGTATTCAAAGGAAGAGGTTAGCAAAGAAAAAATGGATAGTCAGGGAGATGAAGAAAGTAGACAGGAGTATTTGGAATCTAGGTGCATGGCAAAGAGAGAGGTGGCAAAGGAAAATGTATATAGTGAGTTGTGTAAGAGGCTGGACCCTAAAGAAGGAGAAAAGGACTTTTATCGATTGACTAGACAGAGAGATCAAGCTGGAAAGGATGTACAGCAGGTTAGGTTGATTAAGGACAGAAATGGCAATGTTGTGGTCTATATTAATCATATATCCCATAACCTACATATGTATAAGCATGTGAGAATGTTTGGTGATTACATATGTAAAGCGACTTCACACCTCAGAACAGGACAAAGGGTCTCAACTGCCAGTGAAGATCAAAGAGCATCCGAGGCACTGCGGTGGAGACCAGATAGGTCGCCCTGACCTCCCAGGGCCAGGTGGAGGGGTACGGAGACAAAGGAGGATAATTAAGTTAATGGGGGATGTCAGCTTTGTATGCATGTCTTTTGTTGTGTGTGAGTATAAGTACACAGAGCCGAATGTGTTCGCTCTCTTACTTCTTTTGCTGCTGCACTAGATGAGACTTGTTAGAGGAGCAAAGCTGATAATAAACTTTGGTTTATAAGTCACATCGCCTCGTCATTCCGAGCTTTTCTACACTGGTGACCCTGACGCGAGGATGGACCAGAGGCGTTCCCCAGCGATCGACTCATCTGTGGCGACCCAGGCAGACGCCGGCGCCCATGCAGACAGGGGAACAGATGGACGACGTTCCCCCACGGCAGAAGTGATAGAGAGGGCTCAACCGAGCACCAGCACCGCTGTGAGAGCCGAAGGAAGAGACTCTCACCCTGCGGACACATCAGTGACGGTCCACACAAATGCCGTCACCGTCAAGCTGCCGGACTTCTGGCAGGAAGACCCCGCCTCGTGGTTTCAGTAAGCTGAAGCCCAGTTTGCACTTGCGGGCATCACGGCTGACGATACAAAGTTCTATCACATCGTCGCCAAACTCGACGCCGCCACTTCGAGATGTGCGCGGAGCATAATCCAGCGGCCACCGGCCCAGGACAAATACAGAGAACTGAAAGCGACCATCGTGGTGAATTTCGTCCCCTCTGCCGAGGAGAGAGCCGAGAGGATCCTGGCGGTCTACGGCCACAGAGGATGCAGACCCAAGGCCCTCATGGAGGACTTACTGCAACTTAAAGAAGAGGACAACGACAATTTCCTTTTCCAATTTATATTCCTCAGTACGCTGCCGCCACACATGAGAGGGATGCTTGCCAACATGCGATGCAGCACCCAGCAAGACTTCTGCATGCTGGCTCACGAAGCGCAGCGACTCATCAACGCCTGCAAGGAACAGACACCCACAGCAGCATCCGCAGACCTCAACGCAGATGTCCGGAGCCACGGGGAGCCACAAACCACGGAGCAGAATCCGCCCGCCGTGACAGCGACACGGCCAAGACGTAACAGACGGAGCGACGTCTGTTATTACCACCACCGCTTCGCCGAAAAGGCCTACAAGTGCGTTCCCCCCTGCAAATTCACGAATTCGGGAAACGCCAAAGCCGAGGACCGTTAACAGTGGCGGTTCTCGGCGAAAAAAGCAAGCTTCTATATGTGACGGACGGACACACCGGCAAGCAGTTCCTCATCGACACGGGAGCTCAACTGAGTTTTATCATGCCCTCCAAGCAGACCGGGCCATGGGCCCCCAGGGCAATGGAGCGGTGGCAGCCAACGGCTCCATCATCAACACGTTTTGCGAAAGGAACCCTGCCCTCCGCATCCATGGCCGCAACTACAGATGGACATTTGTTGTAGCGGCGGTGAGTTTTAACTTGTTGGGCGCAGACTTTTTGTGTGCACATGGGTTATTAGTCGATCTAGCGGACAGACGCTTGGTTAATGCATTGTCCTTTGCTTCTATTCCCTGCTCAGCTCGAGTTTCTCCCACCACCCGTGCAGGCCAGTGGTCACTACAGCAGGAGGTAAGTTTGATCAACTCCTCACCCAATTTCCAGCACTCACAATTCCCAAATTCTCAGCTACAGTGGCTAAGCACGGGGTCGAACACTTTATTCCCACAACGGGCCCACCCTTTTTCGCCAAAGCTTGGCGCTTAGATGCGACCAAGCTCGCCATAGCTCGGGACGAGTTTGCCACCCTTGAAAAACTAGGCATTATCAGGCAATCAAAAATCCCCTGGGCGTCACCGCTTCACATGGTTCCGAAATCCGACGGTTCTTGGAGACAGTGCGGCGATTACCGCAGATTAAACAATGCGACAGCGCATGACCGCTACCCTATTCCTCACATCCAAGATTTTTCACTACATCTGGCGGGTGCGCGCATTTTTTCAAAAATAGACCTGGTCCGCGGCTATCATCAAGTCCCCGTTAGAGCGGAAGACATTCCTAAAACAGCTGTAATAACCCCCTTCGGTCTTTTTTGAATTTTTTGCGGATGCCTTTGGCCTCAAAGGTGCCGCTCAAACCTTTCAGCGGATGATGGATGCAGTATTACACGACCTCCCTTTCATGTTCGTCTACCTCGACGATATGCTGGTAGCCAGCTCATCTGAGGAGGAACACGAACAGCATCTCACTATGGTTTTTCAGAGACTAGAAGAGCACGGGTTAATAATCAATCCAGCCAAATGCAAATTTGGCGTGTCACAAATTGATTTTTTGGGACACAGAGTTTCACCGAAGGGGGCAGTCCCACTGCCAGACAAAGTTCACGCAGTAAAAAGTTTCCCACGGCCAGAAACGGTCAAATCGCTGCAAGAATTTTTGGGAATGGTTAATTTTTACAACAGTTTCCTCCCCCGCACAGCTCGGCTCATGCAGCCCCTATATGACGCGCTTAGAAAACAAAAACCTTCCAACGCGGTCGAATGGACCCCGGAGCGCGAACGCGCCTTCGCGGAAGTAAAAAGTGCCCTAGCTAATGCCACATTGTTGGTTCACCCTGATCCCTCGGCCCGCATTGCGCTAACCACAGACGCTTCAGACCTGGCCATAGGGGCAGTTGTAGAACAACACGTCGGCGGAACCTGGCAACCTTTGGCATTTTTCAGCAAATCGCTAAACCAAACTGAGCGTAAATACAGCACCTTTGACAGGGAGCTGCTAGCGCTTCATTTATCCATCCGCCACTTCCAGTTCTGGTTGGAGGGGCGGCGTTTCACGGCTTTTGTAGACCACAAACCGCTCACCTTTGCGATGGCTAAAATTTCTGAACCGTGGTCAGGCAGGCAACAAAGACAGCTAGCTGCGATTTCAGAGTTCACCACAGACATTCGACATGTGGCAGGCAAACTTAACGTGGTAGCAGACTGCCTCTCTCACGCTGTGACTTCGCCAGAGCACGAGGAGGCAGATTATACTACCTCAGCCGCAGAACTCTTCACCAATGCGGACACGTACGCAGCCCCAATCCACGTAGGGATAGATTATGCAGCCATGGCGGAGGAGCAAAGTAGCGACGCGGACGTGCGCGCACTCTTGTCTGGACCAACAGGGTTAAGGCTGGAGGAAAGGGGTTTACGCGACGGTGTGCCCTCCCTAATATGAGACATCTCAACCGGCCGACCTCGCCCGGTAGTCCCAGCTGCATGGCGCCGCCGTATTTTCGACTCAATTCACTCCCTCGCGCACCCAGGTGTGCGCGCTTCGGTTAAAATGGTCGCCGAAAAGTTTGTGTGGCCTGGCCTGCGCAAAAATGTAAAAGAATGGGCAAAGACTTGCATTTCTTGTCAGCGCGCCAAAATACACAAACACACAAAAGCCCCTCAAGAGCCTTTTCGAATCCCTGCTAGAAGGTTCGACCACGTTCATGTCGACTTCGTGGGACCACTACCTTCCTCCAAGGTTTCACACATCTGTTAACAAGATAGACCGTACTACGCGCTGGCCAGAGGCAGTCCCTCTGGCGTCAACCACAGCGGAGGAAGTCGCTCGCGTTTTTTTGACAAACTGGGTGGCACGTTTCGGCGTCCCATCGGCCATCATGTCCGATAGGGGGCCTCAATTTGTCTCGGAGCTTTGGTCAGCCATCGCCAGCAGCTTAGGAGCGACAATTCACCGCACCACCGCTTATCACCCTCAGGCTAATGGGTTATGCGAGCGTTTTCACAGGTCTCTTAAGGCCGCCCTCAGAGCCTCACTAACGGATACAAATTGGGTAAATAAACTTCCTTGGGTTTTATTGGGGTTGCGTGCTGCACCTAAAGAGGATCTAGACGCCTCCCCAGCAGAATTAGTTTTTGCACAACCTCTCAGGCTCCCAGGTGAATTTTTACCGGAGAACCCAGAGCCAGGGCATCTTCCAGCCCCGAGGTTTTTAGGCAGCAACGGACCAGACTCTCTCCCCGGGCCGGCACATCACTCTTTTCCATGGGTTTTTGTCCCCCAAGCTTTAAAAAACGCTGAATTCGTTTTTGTTAGGCATGAAGCTTTAAAACCAACCTTCCGCCCACCATACGATGGGCCATTCAGAGTGCTGGAACCTGGTGATAAGCATTTTGTGCTTGATTTTGGGGACAGAAAAGAAACAGCATTGACAGACTTAAACCTGCCTTCTTGTTGAGAGACGAGCCTGCACGGTTGGCGAGAGCACCTCGGCGGGGTAGACCCCCAAGAGAAAAGACTCAGCCCCCCTGCAGGGAACAAATAATCACTCTCCTTCCCAAGCTGCAGATTCCTTACAGGAGGGTCCACCAGGACGCCCCGAACGGACCCACAGCAGATTCGTAAGAAGATTAAAGCCCAAACGGCACAAGGACTGATGCAAACTACTCAAAAGTTGTTCACTAATTGTGCTGTAACAGTTTAGGACTGACTTGTGATATTACTATGCTGTTATGATTACCACTGAATTCTCTACAGGAGCATAGCTGCTGGAAAGTTTCTTCTTTGTCAAGAGGTATAGCAGTTAGTATGTCATAATAATTATCTTAAACTGTGAATTTTCCTATTGTCCTTTTCTTAGTCGTTTGGGGGGGGGGGGATGCGGTCTATATTAATCATATATCCCATAACCTACATATGTATAAGCATGTGAGAATATTTGGTGATTACATATGTAAAGCAACTTCACACCTCAGAACAGGACAAAGGGTCTCAACCGCCAGTGAAGATCAAAGAGCATCCAAGGCACTGCGGTGGAGACCAGATAGGTCGCCCTGACCTCCCAGGGCCAGGTGGAGGGGTACGGAGACAAAGGAGGATAATTAAGTTAATGGGGGATGTCAGCTTTGTATGCATGTCTTTTGTTGTGTGTGAGTATAAGTACACAGAGCCGAATGTGTTCGCTCTCTTACTTCTTCTGCTGCTGCACTAGATGAGACTTGTTAGAGGAGCAAAGCTGATAATAAACTTTGGTTTATAAGTCACATCGCCTCGTCATTCCGAGCTCTTCTACAATGTACTAACAAATGACAAGAGTGTTTTGAGAAGGTGGCAGGATTACTTTGAAGAGCTGATGAATAAAGAAAATGAGAGAGAGAGAGGAGGATGGATGAAGGAAAGATGGTGAACATGGAAGTCCCAAGGATTAGCAAGGCAGAAGTGAGGGCAGCTTTGAAGATGATGAAGAATGGAAAGGCGGTTGGTCCAGATGACATACCTGTGGAGGTATGGAGATGTTTAGGAGAAATGTCAAGTCAAAGTCAAAGTGCCTTTATTGTCATTCCATTGCTAATAAACAATGCAACGAAATTGAGATACTGCTCCCTAAAAACAAACTATCACACTCACAGTTCACTGGCTGTGGACTTTTTAACCAGATTGTTTAACACTATCCTGGAGAGTGAAAGGATGCCTGAGGAGTGGAGAAGAAGTGTTTTAGCACCAATTTTCAAAAATAAAGTTGATGCTCAGAGCTGTAGTAACTACAGAGGCATAAAGATAATCAGCCACACTATGAAGATATGTGGAAGAGTTGCTGAAGCCAGGTTAAGAAGAGAGGTGACAATCAGTGAGCAGTAGTATGGTTTCATGCCAAGAAAGAGTACTACAGATGCAATGTTAGCTCTAAGAGTGTTGATGGAGAAGTATAGAGAAGGTCAGAAGTTGCACTGTGTCTTTGTGGATCTAGAGAAAGCATATGATAGGGTGCCAAGAGAGGAAGTGTGGTACTGTATGAGAAAGTCAGGAGTAGCAGAGAAGTATGTGAGGGTGGTGCAGGACATGTATGAGGACAGCAAGATGGTGGTGAGGTGCACTGTAGGATTGATGGATAAATTCAAGGTGTGGGTGAGATTACATCAGGGATCTGGCTCTGAGCCCCTTCTTGTTTGCCATGGTGATGGATAGGCTGACAGACGAGGTCAGGGAGGAGTCTCCATGGACTGTGATGCTTGCAGATGACACTGTGATCTGTAGTGAGAGTAGGAAGCATGTGGAAAAGAACCTGGAGAGTCTCTCTCTCTCTGGGGAGTTACAGTGAAAAGTAAAGCCCTGTTCATTCATTCCTACCTTCATTTCTTCATTCCCCTAAAAATAAACACATTAATGCCTAATAAGTGTGATGAAAACAAAAATGTAAATCATAAAAATCTTCAGACTTTCATGCCTCCCCCCGTGCGCTGCATCCACACCAGAACACACACTTACTCCCTGTTCAATCATTCATTCCCCTAAAAAAAACATACATTAATGCCTAGCCTGTAGACTCCAGTGGTAAGTCTGCAATTGTGGATGGAATAAAAAAAATATTTAGTGTATCATCATATAAGTAAAATGACCAGTGATTATGACTGTTACAACTCTCTCCATTAAAATACAGAAAATCTCAGCGAATGCTGTTTCCTCATAAGCTCTGGAGCTGCACGATTTCAAAACACACCACTGAAATAGCATTAAACAATGAACTTCTGATGACAGGCCTCCCTTTTCCTGATCGAGTACCAATGCGCATGAGACTGTGTGCTCCCACACCTCTTTGAAATGACTCACCACCTCCCAGGACTGATAATTAGATGGTGTGACGCAAAGTGTAAAAAAACAGACAATGTGCTGACAGAAACTAACAAAAACACTTGCGTACAGCAGGAAGTCTGGCACAAAATCCCATTGGGCCCATAGCCTCTCCAGTTTGCGCCAGGGTTTCCTCCCAGTGGGGCATGCCCAAACCACCTCAACTGGTCTCTTTTGATTTGGAGGAGCAGTGACTCTTCCAGATAACTGAACTCCTCACCCTAACTCTAAAGGTGAGTCCAGCCACCCCACAGAGAAATCTCCTTTCAGCTGCTTGTATCCATGAGCTTATTCTTTTGGTCCTTACCCAAACTTCATGACCACAGGTAGGAACACAGATTGACTGGTAAATCCACATCTTTGCTTTGGAGCTCACCTCACTGTTCTCCACGACAGACCAGTACAACGTCAGCATCAGTGCAGATGCTGCTCCGATCCATCTGTCAATCTCCTGCTCCATTCTCTCCTCGCTTGTGAATGAGACCCTGAGATATTTGAACTGCTCCACTTGGGGCAGAACAGTGCACCCTTTTCTGACTGAGGACTATGGACTTCAACTTGCTGATTGCCATCCTGGTGACTTCACACTCAGTAGGTGTACTGTACATCATTGCTCGATGAAGTTAACAGGCCCACATCTGCAAACAGCAGAGACAAGATTCTATGATCACCTAGAAATCCTGTCCATAAAAACAATGAACAGGATCGATGAAAAGGGCAGCCATGGCAGAGTCCAGCTCTCACTGGGACCAAGTTTGACTGATTGTTGGCAATATGAACCAAACTCTCATGATGGTCATATAGAGACTGGACAGCTCATAGCAACAAGCCCGAAACCCCATACTCCTTAAGCAGCCTCCACAAGAAATCACGAGGGAAGCGGTCCACAAAACACATGTAGGCTGGTTGGGCAAACCCCCACAATCCCTCGAGGATTCTCGAAAGGGTAAAGAGTTGGTCCGATGTTCCACCACCAGAATGAAAACCACATTGCTCCTCTTGAATCCGAGGTTCAACCAGTGCTATGTCAATCAGGTACCGAAGTAATGTAAATAATAAAAATATATAATGCATAATAAGTGGTTGAAAAATATTTGCTCCCTTTAAAATGACTGCCCTAATTCAACAGAGATCTAGGTCCTGAAGTCTCATTATTAGTGAAATAGAGATCACTTGAGTGTGCTGAATGTGTCTCAAGTGATTGTACTATGAAGACACCAGGCTCTGGAAGGTCCTGTCACTAATTAATCAGTAATCATGCTACAGTTACACCATGAAGACAAAAGAACACTCTAAGGACCTAAGAGAAAGTGTTATTTAAATGTATGATAGTAGATATATAGAAGAAAACATTTTTACGTCACTGAACATGCTCTGGAGTTCAGTTATATGCATCATTAAGAAATGAAAGTAAAATGGTACATGTCTAAATCTGCCTAGAGCAGGTTGTCCTTAGAAGACTAGTGGGATGAGCCACTCAGACACCTATGACTACTCTGAAGGAGTTAAAAATGCAATCCAGGAGCAATTCTTTACTCTACAACATTTTTGCTGCTGTACTCTTGTTTGAAAATATTATTTGTCAGACAAAAGTCTTGGACATTGAATTAAATCAAAGGTGTTGGGAGTTTAATCTTGGATTGCGTGGACGATCAGGATTCTAGAAAGCAGAGAGACACAGAAAGATTTCCAAGCTGCCTGCTCCTCTGTTTACTGATGACTTCTCAGACTAATCCCTGTTCCCTCACTGCTACTGTAGATTAGTGGAACCAATCTAAATTAAAAGCTCCATGTACTGCTGTGTGTGACATTGTCAGGGCTAGAGACTAGTCATAAAAGGTGAGATTGTTACCCCTGAATGGGAGAGGTACAGCATCTGTTGGCATTATGCGTCAGTTGGCAAGTGAAGAGAAGCTGGCTGCAGTTTAACTTTTGACAGAACGGTTTGCCAGCTGCTGAACTGGTGCCAGCGATGAGTGGGTGGCGTGTTCTAAAACCATGCTAATACACGATCCATATACTCAAATCTCAATGCCATTGCTGAAGAGAATATTTTGGACAATTGCTGTTATGTAGCTCAACATGAGACATTTAACACCATGATGTTGGGCTAAGGAACAGCATTCAGAGCACAGCAGAGGGAAAAAAGAGAGAGAGAGCGGTGCATGGTTTTAAGGATTTTTCATGGACCGGTATTCAAGCCTTCGGCGTGTGTGTGTGTGTGTGTGTGTGTGTGAGGGAGTGAACAGCAGCGCTATCCCTGATGAACACTTTCTCAATCATTTGTTGGTCTGCTGTGCAGCGTGTAATCCGGGATTAACCATCCATTTGATGTTATGTCATTGTTGGGTGATCTTGAGGATGTGCCCTGCTGGACAAAAGATAAAGGGTCAATATAATATCAATATAATGATCTGTCCCCATGCAGGCGTGCTGCTGCTAATGTGGTGTCGTAGTTTTCATCTGCTAATGAAATGTACAGTACACAGTATGCTAGCACTGTTGTGCCAGTCAGTTGAGCATTTTGCTGGGTAAACCATTTTAAACTCATTGAAATAAGTTAGTGAAAAGTGAATCACAGATCTTTTTGTTCATTTAAGACAGGGATGGGCCGCTGTGTGCCCTGAAGGGAAAATAATCTCTTGTTTTTTTATTCCAGCCAGTCACTGAAGCAGGTGCTTCCACTGGTATGCAGGAAGGAATTCAGTGAAACCACCTGGACAGAAGACCTGCAGTGTCTTGTCCCTCCATTGCACATGGTCCCCATCCCTGATTTAAGTCTTATTACCCCAGCAAAATTTATGGAATCAACAAGATGTTCACTGAGTTCTTTTAAATTGTAGGGAAAAAACAAATCACAGATATGACACAAGCTGTTTTTATTAATAGCTGGACACTCTGGTTTCATAAAATATAGCTTCAATCAGAATCAAAAGCTTTATTGTCATAAATACAGTAAACAGCCATTACACCATGTCATGAAATTCTTATTGTTACACACCTCCCTGCATACAACAGTAAAAAAAAAGTAAGGAAGCAAAAACATACATAAGAATAAATATAAAAATAAAGTGTGGTGTGTCCTGTGCAAAGCACTGACTAGCACAAACCAAAGTCAGAGTCCAGGAGACTAGAGGTGGGGCTTGGAGCATTTAGGGGGTGGTTTAGAGTTCAGGAGTCTGATGGCCTGTGGGTAGAAGCTTTTTGACAGCCTGGATGTGTGGGATTTCAGTCCTGTAACACTTTCCTGATGGCAGGAGTGAGAGCAGACTATGCTGTGGATGGGTATGGTCCTTGATGAAATTGTGGGCCCTCCTGATGACCCTGGTAGATGTTCGTGAATGACGAGGAGGCTGCTCCAGAGATGGACTGTGCAGTTTTTATCACAGGCTGGAGAGCCTCCCTGCCCTGAGCAGTGCATCCACCATGCTACACTGTGATGGAGCGGCTGAGGACACTCTCAACTATACATCTGTAGAAGCTGCCGAGGATTTTGGTGACATCCCAAATTTCCTCAGCCTCTTTAGGAAGTACAGTTTCTGCTGGGTGCTCTTTATGAGTTCAGATTTGAAGATAAATAATTTTTAAAAAGAGCACCTATGGCTATACGTTTTGGGTCAAAAGGTCAAGGTCAAGGTCAGAATGCCATATAAACTATATCTCAACAAAGACAGCTAGGACTACCAAACTTGGTACACAGGCTCACCTTAAAATTCTGACATACAACTATGGGTTAGGGATCAGAAGGTCAAGGGTCAACATTTGCATTCCCTATGCTCTATTACTATAGAATGTGTAAAGCTAGAGTCACCAGACTTGGTACACAGGTTCACCCTGACATCCTGACCACTGATTATGGGTTTGGATTAAAAGGTCAAGGGTCAAGGTTTTAAATATATAGGGCTGCAAAAGGCATGGGTCTGCATCTCAGTTGAGTGCATTCTTTTTTACTTTGACATGATGCATTGCGGTCGAAACTGTTAGACGATTACATCGTGAACAAATCCTCCAGAGAATGATGCTTCCTACCCCCAAACTAGAGACATGACAATGGAGACGGCCAGATACAGGGCCGGCCTTTATGAAGTTCCTGTCCTCTAAAATTGGTTGCTGATTCCTGTAGTGGAAACAGGGCTTATGCGTATAGATATGTGAGACTGGGGCTTCAGTTAGAATAAAAGCATGTGGTTAGTCCAAACTGCTGAAGCAAACTGGTGAGGTACTGGAAGGCTGCACTGTGCGTACAGATCATAAAAATTTAGACGACCACCATCTGTGAGCACTGCAGGAAAGTTAACAGACATCTGCTCTGCTGGGAATTAACTAGATATCTGCAAAAATGTTTATTTTAATGAGGCATAAAGATGCATTTTTCCTTTCTCTAACACTCTAAATTTATTCTCCTTTATGAAAGTTCCTCATTAACAACAAGTCCAAGAGTTTAGACTTTGACGGGCACCTGTTCTGACATGTATGCCATGTAGAGCAGAATCTCTGCATGGACAATGACATTACAAGGATTTTTATTTGTTTTTGAGTCCAAATCTAAAATACACAAGAAATAAAAAAATACCACTTTCTTAAATATACTAAGAAGGTAATGTCAGTGTATTTGTTTTTTCTGTGTAACTTTGGCCTGTGGATTGATGCTAATGCATTTGTAGCACACCTAATTAACATTAAAGGTCCCATTTGCTGCACTTTTCCCACATGTTGACAGCTCCCACAGTTGTTAATGAAATGTTTGTGACATATTTTGGTCAAATTTTCTTTATTTTTTTAATTATTGCAGCATCATTGTGAATCATCTTTTGCAGCCTTTCTCAAAACAACCCATTTTAGTGCATGTCTCTTTAAATTCCTAAGAGCCATGTTTAACTCCACCTTCTCTCTTACATCACTATTGCTAATCTTAGCTGGCTAGCTCCTAGCTGGGGTAGCAAGCCTGGGCCAGCTAATGCAAGTTAGAAGGAAGAATGAATGAAATAAAGCATCACTGGTGGACAGGGGTGTGTGGTTTCAGTGGTATGATTTGACCGGTCCCTGGAGTACAATAAGCATAGAAACATTTGTGAATGAGTGGCTAAACTGCTAGCTTCAGCTGGCCACCTTGGGCCTCCTTACTAAGCTAATATATCCTCTCACAACAAAGTACAATATATGGTCAACTGTTGTAGGTGAACAAGGATTCCAGTTTGGGAGGGTGGGGGTAGTGAATAGAATTTATATAAAATAGGGATCAAAACTGGCCAGTTTTTCTGTGTGGGCTGATGTTGAGTCCTTCCTCATGTGGAGGCTTTCAGATGTGTTTGGATCTTCTCAAGGCTAGAGTAGATTGGAAACTTGTTGCACAGTCTGTGGTAATGAAGAGAGTTTGGAGTGAAACTGAAGCTGTCAATTAACAGATCAGTAAGGACCTTGATGTTAGAAGACTAGGTTTGTGAAAGTTTTGGAACAAAGCAGCTAAGAAAACAATTGTTGAAGGAAGATGTTTGGGTGACTTTGGAGAAGGTGAGGTGTTGTTTGTCTCTGGTAACTAAAGACACAAACTGTGTGCATTGTGTTGTCTGTGATGCCTGCTCTAAATGTGGAAATAAGCTGAGGCTAAAAAAAAATTAACATACTGTTTCTCAGAAAGAAGCAGTTTGGTACAAAGTTCCTCTCTTATATAATCACTGCTTGGACCATTCTTTATTTCTTTGTGTTTTTATGAACCAAGAAATGAAGATGCAGCAAAAGCACGCGCGTGCGTGTGTGTGTGTGTATGTGTGTGTGTTGAAATGACTGCATGTGTGCTGAGTTGTGTTAAAGGTACAATGTTTCCCACAGTAGATGGTTTCTAGACCCCTGTTGTCTGATCTCTTTATTTTTCTTCTTCAGATTTAAATGTGTTGAAGACTGTCATAATCAAATAAGCCAAAACATTCGGCTTCCTCGTGTGGACACACAAGGGTGCGGCATTTCAGGTGGCGGCACAAACACTTCAAATGCAGGTGCAAACAGCACATGCTGTGATGAAACCATATCAAGACTACGCAGCACTCAGAGAGTGCATACCTCCACTAAGGCTCTGTCTGTCCCTTCCTTCCTTCATCCTTTCATGCCACTGTACAGGGGGGGGGGGGGGGGGCTGAAAAGTTCATAGGCTGATCATTATGCAGTGGTCAAATTTGACCAAATGTGGTTTTTCATACCTCTGTCCATACATTGTGAGATAGGGCCTTGGTGGAGGTATAGGCTCATAGATCACCTCCCAAATCTAATGGGTTCATCTGGAGACCAAGGGCCACCTTTGGTCAAAATTTCATCAAAATCTGGCCAGTAGTTTTTGTGTAATCCTGCTTACTGACAGACAGACAGACAAACTGCCCTGATTACTGTACACTACCTCCTTGGTGGAGGTAAGAATAAAGACAGAGTGTCCACTAGGCATGCTAAGTTCTCTAAGTATGTTGGATCAAGTAAGAGCACAAAAACTGAGCAACTGCATTGATGCTCACTAGATAATAAATTTGAATTTTTTACTCCTAAATAACATGCAGTAGGGAGTAGGGACTAAAAAGGCTATAATTTATATTTTCTTGTAACTTAAAGAAAAGTGTTAGATTTTATAGCTCATCTCAAGCACTGGCTGATAAGCCAAAGGATTGAGGCAAGGCCATTTTCAAGCATCAATAAATCATCACCATGCACTTGAAGATTTTTTTTTAAAGAGCTACTTCACTCAGACCTCTGACGAGCTCAGCACCACTTCAGTTTCTTATAATTTCTAAAAGAATCTTCAAGGAAAGTGCTTTTGAGAAACAATGATCTAACTGTCAAAGTGGCCTGAAGAAACAATCAATGTGAAAAGATAATATGTATCAGACTGCAGTATTGTCAAAGATATCTACCAGAGTGGATTTGTTCTGAAAAATATCCTCCACTGTGTTACACACCCAGCTTCACTCTATCAGACACACCAGCTCAGGCAATTACTGGCAGGTAGATAACAGCCGCACCCATGCACAGGCTTCCATCACTTCAGAGGGCTTTCACTGGCAGTCGTTTCATGGCCACTTATTTTAATCTGACTTTGTATTGCCTTAAAGTAAGTCCTGTCTCCTGAAGGGAAAGGGTTACATCAATCAGAACTTCCTTCTGTTGTCAGAATACCAGCATATCTGCACTGCAAACTTGGATTAGTTCACATACAGGACGCTAGTTACAATTGTTTATGGGTTTGTGAACAATTGAACACAGAACAAATAAAAATCAATTGCCAGCTTTGAATACTTTTTCATTTTGTGGTGAAAATTGCACTATGCCATATAATACAAAAGTCAATATAATTTCTAGAAAATTGGAAAAAAGATGCAGCGTTTTATTGAAACAGTTGGAAACATAATGAAATGCAGTAGACAAGGCAAAAAGAGTTTTAACATTTCTAACGAGCTAAAATTCAGTATTTGCTCTGACTATCTATATATTCTTCAATACAGTCTGAACTTTCTTATTCAGGTTTTCTTGTAATCGTTCTCCTGGCTTCTTGAAGGACATTCCACAGCTCTTTGGATTTTTGCTGACTTTTATTTCATTTGCTGACTTTTATTTCATTTACTGTTAAGATTATCCCATGTTTAAATCTAATTCAACAGTCCATAGAATCTGTTTCCACTGATTTTCAGTTTAGTTCTTGTGCATTTTAGCCTACCTCAGACTTTTCTCCCTATATCCCTTCTTAAAGAATGACTTCTTGACAGCCACCCTTCCACTGAGACCACTTTGATAAGGCTTTGGTCAGTGGTAGATGGATCAACTGAAGGGACCCTGGGCCAGGTTTTTGCTTGATTTTTTTTTTTTCCTCCTGTTTCTAAAGGACATGAATTTCAGATACTGTTCATCTGCAGTATATGGTTTCTTAGGCCTTACAGTTCTTCTTTTGTTCTCCATTTGTCCATTTTCCTCACAGATGTCTAGGAAACTGGGCAATGTTCAGGTACAAGTACTAGATGAAAAATGAGTGACAAAGGAGCCGATATCCAAAGAAAGGCTTTCAAAGACTTTCAGAAAGCCTGAAGAACTATTGCTCAAGAACACTTCCCATTTCTAAGTACCCCTGAAAATTTCATCAATAACTGTCCATAGCTTTTTGAGACGACAAACAAACAAATGATCGACCAAAGGAACAGTGCTAAAATGTTAATCTCACTGCCAGAGGTTAGTAATGTCAAAGAGAATCAGCACAGCAGGCACAAAGAAAAAGAAAACATTTCTCCTTCCTTGTTCTTCTTTCTCTTTATTTACCTCCCTTCATTTTTTTTCTCAGCAGGCTGGTGACTTCTCTTGTTCCTATCTGTATCCCCCTGCCTAAAACAGACTTCCTCCTGTTTTTAGTCTCTGGAGTGACAGTGGTAACAGAGTGGAACATTATAACAGATGCCCATTAACATGCACAAGTGAAGTGGAACAAATTCCTCAGAAAAATGTGTTTGGAGCCCAAATGTGAGGGCGTTAAAAATGATTCTAGAAAAAGTAAACTCTGCACTACCTACTGTTTCGCTAGCACTCGTACTGTGTAATGGCAACACATATATAATGAATCCAATAACATTTAGTCCAGGGATCACCAACTGAAACTGCAAGAGGTCTGATAAGTGGGTCCTCCTCCCCACCTGAGGTCCGAACTAGGGGTGGGAATCTTTAGTCACATCATGATTCGATTATGATTCAGGACTCCAATTTGATTCTAAAACAATTCTCCATGCATCTTGATGCATTGTGTTTTTTATTCGGGATTTTGACTCCCACTGTGACAACTTGGTACTTTTAAGCAAAGTATTTGCAGTGACCCATGAATTTACTTCCAATATCCTTTAGCTGTGGTGATCCCGAGTGCGGGTCTGCTCCGTGCTCGAGTCACTTATTATTTTCTCCTTTTTGTCAGTTTATTCTGGCTTTCTTGATGATGTTTATTTGTGCTTTTATTTTGACAGCGCCGCGGCAGGACTTCCACCTGTCAGCCAGCTCACAGCCTGTCACAGCTGTTCGTGTTTAATTCATTACCTTGTCTCCTCACCTGTTGGTGATTAGTTTTGTTTACTATCTAAGATCGCAGTCGAGGCTCACTTCTCGCTGTGACCTCACCCAATGTAGGCTGTAGTCCCAAACCCTGACTTCAGTCCCTTTCCAGCGTAAGGTTTCGCCCTCGCTATTTATATGTAAGTTACTGCATTGATTCTCTTTTTATTCTTTGTATGTCTCAGGCTATCTCCCAGCGAGGTCGTGTGTATAGCGGTTTGTGTTTGCCCCTCGTGGCACATTATTTTGTTCCTTTTTTGTTAATAGATAAGCAAACTCACTGCTGGCATTTGGTGCCTCATTTATGCCCTGAAAGGGGCAAACATAACAGTAGGTCACAGCCAAAGCAGGTGCAAGTCACAGTGAGTTTGTCTTTTTGGCTCTATTTTTTCTCTTTTTGGGTGCCAGCATTTTTTGGGAGTTATGGCGTCATTCACCAGGTGGTACCCTATGAGCCTGGGTTTTGAGCTCGTCCAGGCTCTAATGGAAATAGATGACCTCTTGGCCATAGCTCGTGATCGTTCCCCCAAAGACGCTTTGTGGTACCTGGACCTCGCGGAGGTGGCTGTTAAGCACCATCCTCCGCCATCAGTGTATGAATGTGTTTGTGTGAATGGGTGGATAGCAGGATCTGTAAAGCGCTTTGGTCATCTAGTGATGAGAATAAAAGCATCACCGAGTCAACACGCGCGAGGCTCCCATTTGGATCCAGCTACAAGCCGCCAGAAAAATTCCTTTGTCTCCCAGCCAGCTGTTTTTTCTTCACTATGGCAGAGTGAGGACAGCAGCTTCAGCCTCTGGGTCTTTTTTTTTTCAGCTGTTTCACCAGCTCCCCTACCCCAGACTGCTCCTCCGTCCCCCACGGCGCTTCCTCCAGCTGCTGCGAGGCCTGCAGTTTTTTCTCTGGCTGCCTCAATCATCGATTCTCCTGGAGTGGCTCCTCCTTGTCTTCCTGAGGGGCCCGCCATCACTGTTACAATGGGAGAAGGAAGAAATGGGCCTGCTGCAGCAGTCACCGTCGTACCCCAGGAAGACAGGCAAGTGTTTTTTTCATTCTATAGCACAATTTGGTGAATTACCTTGTCTGATTCCTGGGGATGAGGCTCAGTTATTGAAGTCGACTGAGTCCTCATCACCTGCTGCATCCACAAATGAATCTATTGCTCCCTCTGTGTCTCCTCCTATTTCCCTTGAGTGTCTGCCGGGTCCAGGATCAAGCCGCCGGACGGAGGAGGTGCCTGCGGGCCTGGAGAACCTGGTTCCAGCCCCGCAGCCACGACATGGACGGAGTAGGAGGGCTGTCTGCACCCCTGAGCCAGAGCTAATGACGAAGCATCCCCGGGCATCACCGGAGGACGGCCCCAGCAATTAATGGATCTCCTGCCACCATGCCGAGTGAGCCATCGGTGTGGGTTACATCACCAGGGGGTTCGAGGACTGCGAAGACCATCATGCTGGCTGCGGTGGCAGGAACCGGAGATGGGCCTCCCGAGGACTGAGCCCGAATTGCCGTCATTGTCTGGATTGTTAGAGTCCTGGATGGCGGTGGAGTTCAAGATCAGGCGAGTGCTCTATTTTGTCTTTCTATTTTCTATTTTGGAGCAGTCTTGCCTGTCTCTTGGGGAGGAGAACCGGGTGCAGCCGCCCGCTGCATCTGAGCTCGCCTTGCCAGGCTCCGCCACTGCCGCTGCCGGTAACCCTGATTCCTGTTTTTTCTCTGCTGTATCTGAGCCTTCTTCCAGGGTCATTGGAGATGATCCAGCTCCATCTGATGTCTCCAAGAGTCCGGGTTCGCCTCTGGAGGTCATCCAGGGAGCTGCTTTCCCCCTGTCCGAGGCCGTCGTTTGGGTCCCTCCTCGGGTTGGGTCTACCGTGGGTGCAGCGTTGGCCCAGTCGGAGTACACCATGGGTGCAGCGTTGGCCCAGTCAGGGTCCACCATGGGTGCAGCGTTGGCCCAGTTGGGGTCTACCATGGGTGCAGCATTGGCCCAGTTGGAGTCCACCATGGGTGCAGCATTGGTCCAGTTGGTGTTCACCGCGGGTGCTGCTAAGCACCTGCGGTGCTAGCCTGATGCTGTCGTGGTCCACCTCCTTTCTTCTCCACCAGACGCGGAGGTCCCCCTCCTCTGGTCCGGCTTCCTGCTATTGAGCCTCCTGGTGGGAAAGCCATCTCCTTGTTCACCCCTTTGGTCCTGGTGGCTTAAGAACACTGGCTGGCCGCCCGAAATACTGAGTCGCCAAGTCGGTTGGTCTATGTTCTCAGGCAGGCCACCCGACTCATTCCATCTGGCTGTTCGGCGGTCCTGGGATTTCAGTCGGGCCCCCCCAAACTCTTTTCTTCTTGTTGGGGTCTCTGGGGACTTGGTTGGCCGCCTGGCCTTTTCCACTTGATGGTTGGGTGGATCCAGGACGCCGGAAGGCCACCTGAACTGTTTCTTTATTTATTATGTATGACCCAGTTCTCTTTATATTCTGTTTGTTGATTATGGTTATTGGTTTTCGAGTTTTGTTTTTTGTGCCTCTCCCTCCAGGCCTGGATTCCCCCTCCACCCTCCCAAGGCTGGTTTTGGTAGTCTTTCTGGTTGGGGGGAGGGGGAGTTCCTTTTCCTTCCTTGATGTTACAGTGGGATGCCTTAAAAGGGGGGCACTGTGGTGATCCTGAGCTCGGGTCTGCTCTGTGCTCGAGTCACTTATTATTTTCTCCTTTTTGTCAGTTTATTCTGGCTTGTTAGGATGAAATTTACTTGTGCTTTTATTTTGACAGTGCCACGGCAGGACTTCCGCCTGTCAGCCGGCTCGCGGCCTGTCACAGCTGTTCGTGTTTAATTCATTACCTTGTCTTCTCACCTGTTGGTGATTAGTTTTGTGTACTATTTAAGATCGCAGTTGAGGCTTACTTCTCACTGCAACCTCATCCAACATAGGCTGGAGTCCCAAACCCTGACTCCAGTCCCTTTCCAGCATAAGGTTTCACCCTCGCTATTTATATGTAAGTTACTGCATTGATTCTCTTTTTATTCTTTGTATGTCTCAGGCTATCTCCCAGCGAAGTCGTGTGTATAGCGGTTTGTGTTTGCCCCTCGTTGCACATTATTTTGTTCCTTTTTTGTTTATAAAATAAGCAAACTCACTGCTGGCGTTTGGTGCCTCATTTATGCCCTGAAAGGGGCACATATAACATTAGTAAAACAAATGGAAGAGAAATGTGGCAAGTCACATGGGCAAGTTAATCTCAGAATGTGCTTTTAAGAACTGCCATCCTTTCATGGACATTCTTTCAGAAGACCACAGTGTCTGCAGGCAGGCCAGTAACATTTAACTTGCTTTCACGTACTATTTTACTAAGCCCATGTTTTAGCTGCTTTTAGTTCTGTATTAATTTTTAAACAAAAAAATCAAATTAATTCTTTGCTCAATTTCAAGCAAAGCATGTCATATAAAATTTTATAATACAGGAGAACACTAATTGTATTTGACTCCAGATAAAATAGCTATATTTACAGGAGAGCAAAACTAAATAGCATTTCATTTAAAAAAAATTAACATCTGAAAGGCAAAATTTCTCATAGTCCACCTCTATACCATATTCATTTAGTACAGAAAAACTGTTTTAAATTTTAAGCTTCAAAGAAAAAAAAATGGACAAAAATATAATTCCTTACTACAGAACTACACTGACATTTCTTTTAAACAGTAACACTCTGTTACACCATGGATGGAGCTCCATGGTTTCCAAGGAAAGGGGAGGTGAAACTTTTATCTTCAGTAGCACACAGAGCTTTTACAGAGTTTTTATGTGATATCCGAGGCTACCAAAAAGACCTCCGTACAACCAGCATCATGAGGGCCCAACGTGATCACAGTCCCGGACGAAGCAACCTCACACCTGCATCCCTGCATGGACAAAGTGCTACGGTAGACATACTCACATTTCACAACAGCACTTCATTTTGTGGGTACACACCAGGAACAAAGCGCGTCTGTCTGGGTGAATATCCTGGCCTTATGTGTGTGTGTGTGTGTGTGTGTGTGACACCTGCAGTGAACAGTGCATTTGCGACCCACTGCATACCTGCTGGAGCGGTCGGACCCAAAGTCTCTGTAGAGAACGTAGTCAGTGGGATAGCGGAGAGTGAAATCTGAGTGCCAAAGGGCTTACACCATAAACTGTCTGAGCGATCAACGATGCAGCATTTCAGTTCCGCTTTTTTTGTAAACAGTATCCTTTTTTCCCAAATTCTATTAAAAGGCTTCAGAGTCCGGACGGAGGATTCTCGGGGTCTGGATCCAGACCAGAGTCTGCCAGTTGGTGACCCCTGACCTATTCCATCTGTATATTTGATGAGAATGCTTTAAAGATCATTGACAAACAGTAAGCCCACCTTACTACCATGTTTTAAAAATCTGTGTAATGTTCCAAAAATGTTTGTATTTAGTGTCATGAACGCCCCTCCGGGGTGAAAACAAACCCAGGCGCTTAACTGCAGTTCAGGCATTTTATTAAAGGAATGAACAGAAACGGTCCAGAAAATGACTGTGCAGAATACCAAGCAATGTAACATGAAAAAACTTGCGCAGATAACTCTCCAGAGCTAAGGAATCTTTGGAGAGTGAAGGAGGGGGAGACTGACCGTGGAGACAAGTTCAGTCTAAACACAATTGTGGCTACCACAAAGAGAGTGAAAGGGCAGTGTATAAATACATGGAAAACCAATGAGCAACAGGTGCAAGCGCTGAGCTGGTAGGAGCTAATTGGATAACTGCTCCCAGCTGATGAGAGGGCAGGCTGAGAGCAGTGAGAGGAAAGAAGGCAGGTTTCCGAAAACACAATCACTCAAAGCTGATGGACTGACACAGACTGTGAGTGAAAGGTGGGTGTGTCTGAGAATGGAGGAAAGGGGCTCGTGTCACCTCAACAACATAACAAACTCACAAGAAAATAATAATAATAGACAGAAAAATACTCAAAACTACAAAGGGAGTCTGAGCGCTGTGACCCAATGCTCAGACACATGACAGTTTAGTAGGAAGAGACCTCATGATACAGTAATCACCATACTTGAGTCACAAGTCACGATACAATACTATCACGGTACTATGATTCCTTAAGTACTGTGATTTCACGATTGAGTTTTGCAATACCATATATTTATTTTTTTCCCCCTTATTCAAAACTGTCAACATCTGTTTCATGTTTAGTTTAGTTTAGTTTATTGGGTTATTTGTCAGGGACCATGTACAGAAAAAACATGTAATAATATGTAATAACATGTTATAAAGCTAAGATAAGATAAGATAAGCCTTTATTAGTCCCACAATGGGGAAATTACAGGATTGCAACAGGACAGGGATAGCAACACTCAGAGCAATAATTTAGAAGATAAGAAAATAAGAGCAGTGAATATACATATGTACACATAAATATATAAATACAGTATATATATACACAGTGCGGAGCATTGTAGCTAGATGCAATAAATAGCATAACCGTCTACTTAGTTATCCTACATAGTATGAATATGTACCCATATTTTTTTTTTTTTAATGGCGCCGGAGGCAGGGCGGCCGTACCAGCAGCAACTCTCTCGTGTCTTTGTGTTTCTATCTGTTTCTACCTGTATATAGTGTGTCTCTTATTAACCAGGGCTCTGTAGGAATACTCAGACTAAGACTGGACCAACTTTTCTCTCTTTTTAGCCGGTCTTTTTTCTAGTTTTCGTCACTTTTCTCTTCCTCGGACAATGGAGATCAACAGAGGTGGGGGTGGACGCATTGTTTACACACGTGAACAGCTGATTGCGCTGAGGAGGCCGGCACCTGGAGCGCTGCGGCCGGCAGTGAAGCCCCTCATCCCAGACGAGCTGAAGAAGAGACACCGTGGGCGAAGGGCTGGAGCGAAGGTGAGGAGGAGGAGGAGGAAGCATAAGCCGGCTGTACCGATGATCATCATCGGAAACGTGCGTTCCATGGGAAACAAGACAGATGAGATCACAGCGCTGGTCAGGACACAAAAGGAGTATCGTGAGTGTAGTTTCATGTGTTTTACGGAGACATGGTTACACTCACAGATCCCGGATGTAAACGTAGCGATACCTGGCTTCAAGACTATACGGGGGAACAGAGACGTGAAAAGCAGCAGGAAAAAGAGAGGAGGAGGCGTGGCTCTTCTTGTTAATGAGCGGTGGTGTCATCCCAGGCACATTTATGTGAAGGAAAAGTGCTGCAGCCCGGACATTGAACTGCTGGCTGTCAGTATGAGATCTTATTATATGCCGCGAGAAATGAAGTGCGCTTTAATTGTTATCGTCTACGTCCCTCCGTCAGCTGACGCAGCGGTGGCCTGTGACGTCATCAGCTCCACTGCGGCCACATTACTGGAGAAGCACCCGGATGCATTCATGGCCATCACAGGTGATTTTAACCATGTCTCAGTGGGAAAAACTTTACCCAACTTTCACCAGTTTGTTGACTGTCCCACCAGAGAGAACAAAACACTGGATTTACTGTATGCCAATGTCAGAGATGCATATAGTGCCACAGCTCTGCCCCCATTGGTAAATCAGATCACTGCATGGTCATGTTAACACCCAAGTACGTCCCCCTTGTGCAAAGGCAGCCTGCTTATACACAGACTGTGAGGAGGTGGACACAGGAGGTTGCTGATGCACTGCAGGACTGCTTCGAGACGACAGACTGGAGTGGACTCTGTGAACCACATGGGGTGGACATAGACAATATGACCGACTGCATCACAGAATACATTAGATTCTGTGAAGACAAGACCATGCCAGCTCAGATTGTACACTGCTTCTCCAACAACAGACCATGGGTCACCAGTGACCTGAAAGCACTTCTGAACAAAAAGAAGAGAGCTTTCAGGGCTGGAGACAAGGAGAAGCTGAGGGGAGTGCAGCATGAGCTGAGAGAGATGCTGAGGAGGTACAAAGACAATTATAGGAGGAAGTTGGAAGAGAAACTCATGCTAAATAACACTAAAGATGTGTGGGAGGGAATGAAACAAATAACTGGGTACAAGGGGAGAGTCAGGCAGCCATCTGGGAGCCAGGAGAGAGCTGAGGAACTGAATCTATTTTTTAATAGGTTCAACTCACAGTCTGTCACCCGAGCAACACAACCAGACCCCCACACACTCCTCCCTACCCACGGTCCCGTGCAGAACCTCTCTCCATCTCCCTCCTCCTCCTCCTCAGGGGGCACCAGGACCCCTCCCTCACTTCACGGTGACTACAGATCAGGTGGAGAAACAGCTGAAGAGACTCCGTCAGCGGAAGGCTTCGGGCCCGGATGGCATCTCCGCTAGGATCCTGAGGACCTGTGCCAACCAACTAGCTCCAGTACTGACACACCTGTACAACCTGAGCCTGAGTCTGGAGAGAGTACCGGTGCTGTGGAAGACATCCTGCCTGGTTCCTGTCCCCAAGAAGTCATCTCCATCGGATCTGAATGACTATCGACCAGTTGCCCTCACATCTCATGTGATGAAGGTCCTGGAGAGACTGGTCTTAGCCCACCTGAAGCCGCAGGTGGAAACGTGGCTGGACCCTCTGCAGTTTGCATATCAGCCCCATTTAGGAGTTGAAGATGCTGTCATCTACCTGCTGCAACGAGCCCATCAGTACCTGGATGGTGGAGGAGATACTGTGAGAATCACTTTTTTTGATTTCTCCAGTGCCTTTAACACCATCCAGCCACTGCTGCTAGGCGAGAAGCTGCGGGGGATGGGGGTTGACAGCTCTGTGATCTCCTGGATTACCGACTACCTGACAGGCAGACCACAGTTTGTCAGGCTGGGCAGTGTCTTGTCTGGAGTGGTGGCTAGTGATACGGGAGCGCCACAGGGGACTGTGCTCTCTCCTTTTCTTTTTACCTTATACACCACGGACTTTCAGTATAACATTGAGTCATGTCACCTGCAAAAATTCTCTGATGACTCAGCTGTTGTGGGGTGTATAAGAGGAGGAGAGGAGGGGGAGTACAGGGCACTGGTAGACAGATTTGTGGAGTGGACGGATCAGAATCACCTGAGGTTGAATGTCAGCAAGACCAGGGAGATGGTGATTGACTTCAGGAAGAGGAAGGCTCCTTCTCAGCCACTGCAGATTAGGGGGGAGGATGTGGGAGTGGTTGAAGACTACAAATATCTGGGTGTCAGGATCAGTAGCGGGTTGGACCGGAGATCCAACACCGATGCTGCACACAAGAAGGGGATGAACAGACTCTATTTCCTGAGAAAACTGAGATCCTTCAACGTGTGCAGCAGGATGCTGGAGCTTTTCTACCAGACTGTTGTCGCCAGTGCCATCTTTTTTGCTGCGGTCTGTTGGGGTAGCAGTATCAGGGCCAGAGATACCAACAGACTTGACAAGATTATCAAGAGGGCTGGCTCTGTAATTGGTCTCAGACCGGAGACCTTTGAGACAGTGGTGGAGAGGAGAACACTAAATAAACTGCGATCCATCATGAACAATCCTGATCACCCCCTCCACCACACACTAGGTAGGCAGCGAAGCACTTTCTCCAGTAGACTACTACAGCTTCGTTGTCGAACGGCCAGGTACAGGAAATCTTTCCTGCCACATGCAATTTCACTGTACAATAACTCACTATGATGTTGTATTCTGGTCATAGCTATGCTGCCACACTGCACCTTACAGACTAACTGGTACCTCACATTTCACTCTGCTCCTGATAGTCCTTCTTTGTGCAATGGGATGATTCATGTGTTTATATGGGTCATCATCATATATTAAGCTATGATGTATATAGGTTCTATAGTCGTGTTAGTTTCTTTTTTACTTTCCATGGGTAATCCCTTTGTCTGCCGTGTGTGTTTCTGTTGTTTGGCTGTCAACTGTCATGCTGCTGTTACACTGTAATTTCCCAGTTTGGGATCAATAAAGTACATCTATCTATCTATCTATCTATCTATACATATTGTCACCCTCCGTAGCGACTGATATTGTCCTAGTTGTATACTGGAGGGGACCATTTGTGTAAGTCTGTTGTGTCTTTTGCATTCAATACTATTAGGTCGTCACGTTTTTTTGCTATCTCTGCGAGCAGCCCTGCTTAGGTTATATAGTCTGACAGCTGTAGGTAGGAAGGACCTGCAAAACCTCTTGGTCGTGCACCTGGAGGATCTCAGCCCTCTGTGGGATGGTGTGCTGTTGTGGTTGCCCGTGTTCTGGAGATCCACGCTTCATGGGCTGGTGCACTCCTTTCTGGATTAGGAATAAGAGATTCAAGGGATATCAACTGGGAGTCAGACATATGTTTTGGTAAGTTTCACAAGTCCATTGCAGTCCATGCAGCGGTATTTGGAATGGGAGAGACATAATTGTTATGCACCCCTCCATGGGGAATTAGTCAGTGGTGCAGTTCATGACACCGTCAGAGTACACCTCCGCTACTAGCCGAGAGCTAGTGAGGAATTACTGTTTGGCTCAGTGGTAGGAGTGGGGGGATTTAGATCACAGTGTCATGGGTTCAAATCCCAGCCTGGGATATAGGTGTAGGTCTGCCTGCTGTGTGAAAGAGACCATGTAAGTGTTAGTCTCCCTTGCCAGTGGGTAAGGGTGACAGTGAATTGGTCCACCTTGACGTGGGGTTGAGGAGGACTTGGTGTTCCCAGGCTGGGAGAAAGGCGGTTCTGGCCTTGGCCAAGAAAGTGGGTCATAACATAATAGGATATGAACAACACGACAACTGTGCTATGCTAAGTTAACTGGGCAAACAATGAAATGGCACAGTATTGTTACAAAAATGTTCAAAATATGAAGCACTAACTTTATAAAGAAAAAACAATCTGCCCATACACTATTTCCAATATGTACAATGATAAATGAAAGTGATGAAATTTATTTATTGACCAGAAAGCACCAGGTAATGGGCAACTATAACAGAACTGGAACCAGAGCTCCGGGTGGACCAGAAAGTAAGTCAGTCTACATTGTGCAACAGGTCCAATGCTAGCAGATTTCAATGTAACATCACGCTGAAAATATAACAAGAATAAGCCAGAATGGCACAATATCTATTTTGTATATCTGCTATATTATTGACTGTAGATTAGTGAACCAGGTGGAAACAGTGATGTCTATCAGGGTGACTGAAATCTAAAGAAAATAATACTATAAACTATGCCTGGTAAGCTAACTTGTTAGCTTACTGTTATACACAGTTGGTCATGGCTCTATTATTGGCCAGCTAGCATAGCAGCAGGTGGGTCTCAAGGATGCATTGGGCTGGGTTTACTATGGAAGTGACATCCCATGGCAAATCTGGAACAGTCAATTTTGCTTTTTGGAGTGAAAAATAAATAGTATAAAAATTAGGGATGAGCTGATCTGATCCACCGTATTGGTATCAGGTTTGATCCAGGCAAAATGGCTGGATTGGTATCGGTAAGGAATAAAAGTAATTTACCCATCCATTGCATTAATAATATTAAAATGAAGGTGCGATCATGTTCTCAGCTGCGCTGTGCACAGCTTCTGTAAACAGCGTCAATGAGTGTCACATCACTGGAGCCTGTCTGTGGGACTTGCCACAGTATGTTGCTGTGTGGTACCAGCATTTACGATTTTACACCACCACCTTGATAAAATACTTGCAAAAGTATCATGGCAAAGTGTTATGCTAAATTCTGTCAAGAACCAATCAGAAGGGCATGTGTTCTGCAGCAGCAGCCACTGCTTTTCCAGCTCAGGAGGCTGGGCACTCAAAGTGAAACCTAAAAAAAAAGCTGAAACTGAAAGTAAAAACCAGACTGGAGTGTACCTTTCGGGGGAGAGTCTTACAGTTGAGGAGAGGTAGGTGACAGAAACATGCAAGGCTACAGGAACATGAAATGGAGCAAGAATGACTTCAAAATAAGAGCAAACCTAAAATCTAAGAATTGACAGAGAATAATATCATATACACTAAAAAATAAACCGAGGACCAGGAGAATACTTATGATAATAATAATGGATGGCAAAAATATAACTTAAAGGGTTAGTTCCTTTATTTTCAGATCTACAGCATCTGAGTCAGACTCGATCTCTGTTTTTAAGATTAGGGTTAAAACTTACCT
Organism: Pholidichthys leucotaenia; assembly: GCA_020510985.1. NCBI lineage: Eukaryota > Metazoa > Chordata > Actinopteri > Cichliformes > Pholidichthyidae > Pholidichthys > Pholidichthys leucotaenia. The sequence goes on from CM035841.1 coordinate 191,276,561, forward strand.
TTTTGATATAGCCTACAATTAGGGAGGGATCATGTGTTTCTGAACCCTCCCTTAGTTATGCTGCTAATAGGTTTAGTCAGCCGGGGGACCTCCAGTAATGCACTGGGCCTCACTCCTTTCCTCACTTTCTATGAAATATTTTTTTTTTGCTGGTCATTAACATTTGTTTGTTCTCTCCCATAGATTGAGTCCCCATCGTGCTGTTTGCTCTCTACATGTCTGTTCTTTTCATCTTCTCTGTCCCCTCACCCCCCAGCCAGTCGCAGCAGATGACTGCCCCTCCCTGAGCCTGGTTCTGCTGGAGGTTTCTTCCTGTTAAAAGGGAGTTTTTCCTCTCCACCGTCGCCAAGTGCTTGCTCACAGGGGATCACCTGATTGCTGGGGTCTTTCTGCAACTGTGGGGGTTCCCCCCTACAGTTGATAGTGCTATGAGATGACTGTTGTTGTGAAATGGCGCTATATAAATAAAGTTGAATTGAATTGAATTGAATCTACAGCATTTTTTACCTCATGCATAAAGTGACACTTTGAATTTCATCTGAATGTTTACTTAAAAATTCAGCTTCAAAGTTTTGTATAAACTTGCACTTAAAACTTCAGAATGCATGTTTACATGGTCCTGACCAGTCAAATGCTGCCAATGTTGCAAAGTGTAAAATAAAAAAGGAGCAGCAGCGTTGCTGAACTGAGTCAAATTTGTAATATATTCTTTGACTTTTAGATTTTTGTTTTTATATGTGTACAAAATGCAACTAGTCATTAACAAAGTATGTTCTGTACTTTTGTTGTTTTAAATAATAGACGACATCGGGTTTGGATCAGTATCAGCCAGTGCTCAAAGTCACAGTATCTGTCATGGTACGGAGCACGTTTGGGGAACCGTGCTCATGCTCCTTTGATTATTCTGGTGTTTCTGCATTCCCCCACTTCTGTTAAGTATTTAATATGTATGGTGTCTTATGAGTTTGCTTTTGTTTCTGTTTTGCGTCTTCTGGGTTTTGTGTCTTTGATTATTATTATCTGGTGTATTTATTATTATATATTCTGTTCCCTGTCCTAGGGGTGGTATTCATAATTATTTCCGGCACGTTTAGTATTTCTCATTTCGTATTTATGTCCTCCTGTGCTTTTGTTTTGACGGTGTGCTGTATTGCTTCCTTTGTCTGCCAAGTTCACTCCTAGCACAGCTGTCATTTGTTGATCTGATTACTCCCTGCTCTTGTGACCCACACCCGCCTGTAGTTTCAGTGATTTCTCTGGTCCCATTTAAGGGCGGCGGCTTCTCCACTCTGGGCTGTGTCCTAGACTCAAGTTCAAACGGTTATTCCATGCCTGTCTTATTCTGATTCCTGTTTCGCCTAAGTTTTGTAAGTGTTCTGTTCTTTGTATACTTTTGTGTTCTTTATTAAATTCGCAAAACTCACAGTTCAGCGCAGGGATCTTCGTTATTGCCCAGAAGGGCCAATTCATGACAGTATCGGTATCGATCTTGAAAAAGTGGTATCAGCTTAACCCTAATAAAAATATAATATAAAAAATATAAAATAATTTAAATAATAAAAAAATATATTTTTTTAAATTATATAAATTATTGTTCTATAAAAAAAGGCTGTTTTTTTAAGAGAAGTGAGTATTTTGATATCTTTTCAATAATCACATGACCAATAGATGCATTTCAGAACGCTAAAACCTACAAAAACACAATTTTTCAGCTAATGACCTCTTTAAACAAAAAAAGACAGTCCAACACGTCCATCACAATATCCCAGAGCTCAAGTTAACCTAATCAGATTTCTTGGTTTGTCAAATAGTACAAAACCAATTTATAATGCAACTCAATATGCAAAACAACAAAAGTAGCAAATTTTCATGTTTGAGAACCTGTAAAAATAATCCTTTTTTTAGTTGAGTAGTCAATTAATCAGCTGCTGACATCACTGCACCACTATGTTTCACTTTTTTCATGTTCATGTGCTTTAATTTTGGACATGTGATTTAATAACCTCAAGATGTGCTTAAAAACTCCTGCAGTGGTAAGTTCAGTAATTCACCTTCTATAGAGACGTGAACATCTCAGGTTTGAGACTAATGCTGGCTAGATCCTGCTTGCCAAAAATACTGAAATTCCTGCAGGAGCTTGGTGAGTGTATGAAAGTGAGTCTGATCCCAGCTTATATTTATCAGGAACCAGCAGACCTCCATCCTCAGCATGCAGAAAAGAGCACACGGCATTAGATTTTCTTGCTCTTGGTAATTCTGACAGATTGGGACTGAGAAATTCTGTCATGATTTTAAACTTCTTTTTTTCAGTTTAAAGGTTTAAAAGTTGTATTATGTTAGTCTAGTTAATAGCATTATCAATGACCAAAACAAGTCAGCCTTGATTATTGACTATGTAACAGATTTATATAATTATGAATTTCATGTCATCACCACAAGAAGCAGATAATTAATGGAAACAGTAAAGGACAGGAAAATACAATTTGAATTGATTTATGCTGTCTGCCTGTGTGATAGCATCCAATACTCAGGGGAATTGCTGCAGAAAGAAATTCCCTTCAGTTCTGGTTCTTTGCCATGAGTGGAAACCACTTCATGTCACTCTGAAAGCTGAGATTACAAGCAGTGCTTGCAAGTGCTTTAAAGTCAGAACTATGTCTCCTTGGGCAGTCAGAATACACTCTTCATATTGAGAAAACCCTGGAGTATGCTCTCATTTTACATCAAAGTGCAGCAGTGTCTAGAAAGAGGAAGATCACTCATGCTGCCTTCAGCCTTGCATGTCATTTAATTTGCTTTATGATAGTTTGCTTCTAGCGTAGCAGTAGAAGATGGATGGATGGATGCTTCTAGCATACTAGTCTGTCAAAGTGACAATGAGCCCTCACTTTTATTTCTATTGCTGGAAAATGGTCAGTAGACCTCTGGCTACTGCTCACTGAGGGGGAACTGCGTGGTACACATTCCATATAGAGGATGAGTCTTAAATGTAGCTCATTGGGCAATCACTTACTGCTTTTAAAGGTGTTATTTAAAAAAATGTATGCTGTGCTTACAGGTAAAGAAGAGTACTGTCAGCCACTGCATATCGTCTCCCAAACATGAGTTAATATCGGAATGCTTTCCTGAGACAAAACTATGTTATGTGGATTAGCTATGACTTTATTATCGTGAGCAGACATGCCTCCTGGGAGCTCCCATGTTTACCTCCGCCAGGAGGTTATGTTTTTGCCGGGGTTTGTCTGTCTGTCTGTCTGTTTGTCTGTTGGTTAGCAAGATAACTAAAAAAGTTTTCGACGGATTTCGATGAAACTTTCAGGCGTTGTTGGAAATGGTACAAGGAAGAACTGATTAAATTTTGGGGATGATCCGGATCACCGTCCAGAAGAAAACCGCCATTACGGAAAATGCCATTTTCATGAATAACCACTGAACCACATCATTGTCAATCCAATTGCTAGTCATCTGTTTTCATGGTCAAGGAATCTGAAAACGTACACACAAACACTGTATGGGCGGAACTGTGGCTGCCATTACGGAAAATGTCATTTTCCTGAATAACTACTGAACCACTAATCCTATCATTGTCAATCCAATTGCTAGTCATATGTTTTCATGGTCAAGGAATCTGAAAACGTACACACAAACACTGTATGGGGGGAACTGTGGCGCTTGGCCGAGGTGTGCGCTCTCCGAGTGCTTTTCTAGTTTCTAGAAGTTACTTTTTTCTGCAGAATATGACCCAGAATGACACTGCAATGTAGCAGGGAATCCCCCTGTTAAAGTGTCCCTATTATGCCCCTTTTCCAGGTGTTGACACATTTCCCAGACCTCTTAATGAAATGAGTGTGGCATGCTTTGGTCAAAACAGCTCAGTGTTTAATTATTGCAGTACCATTTTACACAAAGGAGGTGTCCTTACAATGGCGTGTTTTATGGTACCTCGCTTTAATGAGCCTCTCAGTTCACCTTACTCTCCCTCGAATATAATTTATAAGGTCTGATTGCAGAGCCGGCTCCAGACCAAGGGTGAGGGGGGGCATTAGGGTGTCTACTGAGGGCACAAACTGCTGTTCAGAATGTAATTCTTAAAAGCTTGACAGTGTGTTTGCCATCAAAGCAGCCAATTCAGTTCCAGTTTGAAAACATGCTTCATTAGAACATCATTTCGAACAGACATCCCCTCATACATGCCAAGATGGTGTTTCTCCAGAGGAACTCCCATAATTCAAAGTTGTCAGATTGCCTAATAAACACAACTTGCATACACAGCCAACAGACCACACATAATAGCCACCCGTCTGACCTGGCAACCCACAACCTGAAGTGCTCAGTTGTTGTCTGTGGAGGCCTGTTAGCTGTTGTGAAAATGTCGGGTGCTCAGCAGAGAAAACCACACATGAATAGCTATGCCAAGAAGGTTTTATTTCTCTGAGAAATTACAACCTCCTTGGTCATGCTCATTTACATGCACACACATAAATTATACAATCAGACTTGGGTAGAGACAGAAATTGTGCCCAAGTAAAAGTAATTATGCTACTAATTATTCTAATAATTATTCTAGTACAAGAATAGTAGTGACCCAAAAAATTGTCTAGTAATAGTAGGAAAGTATCTACTTAAATAGTTCTCTGAGATTTGATTTTGGTTTTAACAGTTTGACAGGTTTTCAGACATTTTTCATATAAATTTATTACTTTTTCTCATCAATTTGTGTTTTTTTTACTCCTCATTTTATCTCTACTTTATAATGGATTTATTATGTTTTTTTCCTGAAAAGTTTGAATTAAAATTGCGGCTTTTTTCCACACATACTGTATCTAGATAGATCAACAGATGTACTTTATTGATTCAAAACTGGGAAATTGCAGTGTAACAGCAGCATGACTGTAGACAACCAAATGACAGAAACACACACAGCATAACAGACAAAGGGATTACCCATGGAAAGTAAAACTACTAAAAAAGCCTATCTACACCATAGATGAATAACTGGTGACCTGTATAGACACTTGAATCATACCCGCTATGCAATGCAGGACTATCAGCAGCAGAGAGAGATGTGAGGTACCGATTAGATTGCAAGGTGCAGTATAGCAGCATAGTTATGACCAGAAATCAACATCAGGGTGATTTATTGTACAGTAAAATGGCATGCGGCAGGAAAGATTTCCTGTACCTGGCCGTTCGACAGTGAAGTTGTAGCTGTCTGCTGGAGAAAGTGCCTCACTGTCTGTCCAATGTGTGGTGGAGGGGGTGATCAGGATTGTCCATGATGGATCGCAGTTTATTTAGTGTTCTCTTCTCCACCACTGTCTCAAAGGTCTCCAACCTGAGACAAATTACAGAGCCAGCCCTCTTGATAATCTTGCCAAGTCTGTTGGTATTGCTGGCCCTGATACTGCTACCCCAACAGACAGCAGCAAAGAAGATGGTGCTGGCGACAACAGTCTGGTAGAAAAGCTCCATCATCCTGCTGCACACATTGAAGGATCTCAGCTTACTCAGGAAGTACAGTCTGCTCATCCTCTTCTCGCGCAGCATCGGTGTTAGATCTCCAGTCCAGCCCTTTGCTGATCATGACATCTAGATATTTGTAGTCCTCCACTACCTCCACATCCTCCCTCCTAATCTGCAATCAGGCTCAGGTTCAGGTTACTTTATTTGTACCCGTAGGTAGATTTGTTTTGCAGTCAGGTGACATCCATATTTACAAACCACAATTACATTCAACATGAACACAAACACAGGCACACATGAAGCTGACTATAAACATGATAAAAGTACTCAAGGCTCCACCAATCAGGACATAGGACAAAGAGATAAGAGAGAAAACAAAGAGATAAGAGAGAAGGGTCATATTAAAAATTAAAGACTAGTCAAAGAGGTTAAAAACTCAAAAGTCTAAAACCCAATAAAAGATTTAGAACCCAAATAAAAAACCTACAAAAATAAGTAAATATAAAATAAAATTAATAAATAGGTAACTAAATTATGTGCAATATATTGTTACATCTTGTTCAACTCTTTAACAGCAGCAGGAGCAAAGCTGTTTTTGTAGTGCTGGGTTTTACTTTTTGGGACAGCAAACCTCCGTCTGGAGGGAAGAAGCTGAAAGTTGCAGTGCAAAGGGTGGGAGTCATCATTTAAAATGGAGGTAGTCATCCTCTGTACCTGTCTGGTGTACAGGGATGTCAGGCTCAGCTGTGACTCACCAAGCAAACGACTGGACCAGCTAACTACCTGATCCAAGGATTTCCTCTGTTTCAGTTTTGTCTGACCAAACCATGACTCTAAAGAAAAGGATAAAACAGATTCAATAAAAGCCCGATAAAACATTGTCATTATGGTTTGGTCAATTTGGAAGCGTGCAAGTTTCCTTAAACAATGCAAATGTTGCTGACCCTTTTTGCACACCCTTTCACAGTTCTCTTCAAAGTTTAAATTACTATCAATAATCGTCCCAAGATATTTGTAGGATTGCACACATTCAATGGTCTGGTCTTTTAGTGCAGTGACTTTGTGCCCGGGAGTTTTCCTCCTAAAGTCAATAATCATGTCTTTAGTTTTTGTCGTGTTCAGCTGCAGGTAGGAATCCTCACACCAGTGAACAAAATCATCAACTACTGGGTTGTAGCCACTCTCACCATCCTGGAGGAGACTAACAACAACTGAATCATCAGCATACTTTATAATGTGTCTGTTGTCATGTCTGCTCCAACACATGTTTGTGTACAGCATGAAGAGTAGGGGTGACAACTCACACCCCTGAGGAGAGCCAGTAGAAGAACACTTTTGGTCAGACAATGTACCATTGACCCTTACTCTCTGTGTCCTGTTGGTTAAAAAATCCAGAATCCAACCCACCAGATTATTACTCAGACCAAATTGTTGCGGGAGCCTTTCAACTAAAATATGAGGTTGGATTGTATTAAAGGGGGAAGAAAAGTCCACAAATAAAAGCCTGGCTTGTGTCCCATTAAAATCCAGATGTTTAAAAAGCATGTTAAGCAGAGTGACAGTGGCGTCCTCCACTCCTCTGTGAGGCCTATAGGCAAACTACAAAGGATCCAATGCATGCTCAGTCTGCTTTAGGACCTCAAATCTGACCAGTTTTTCAAAAATGTTCATTAAAATTGAAGTCAAAGCAACTGGTCTAAAATCATTTACCATTTTAGGACAGCTGGATTTTGGAACGGGGACAACCACGGCATCTTTCCAGATCTTAGGCACATGTTATGTCTGTAAGGAGTTATTGGAAATGTAGTGAAACACAGGACTCAGTTCATGTGCACAGGACTTTACCAAGCGCCCACATATATTATCAGGGCCCTGACTTTTGTTCACTTTTACAGCACAGAACGCCCTTTCAATATCCTGCACCTCAATATTAAAGTGCTGATTGTTTTTGAGTTTCTGTTTCAAATCATGGGTTTCTGTGCTAAAATCAAAGGAATCAAAGCGACCATAAAAACAATTAAGAGCATTAGCCAGCTCTGTGTCTGAACTAAAACCATCTGCATGGGCTGCACGGTGGCGCAGTGGTTAGCACTGCGGCAGCACAGTTTACCCTTGGCCGGAGGATTGTGGGTATCATGGGATCGTGGGTTCGATTCCAGCCCCCGACCAACAGTGATCTGTGTGGAGTTTTGCATGTTCTCCCCGTGTTGCGTGGGTTTACTCCGGGATTTCTCCGGTTTCCTCCCACATGCCAAAGACATGCATGTTAGGTTAATTGGCTGTTCTAAATTATCCCTAGATATCTGTTTCCTTTAGGCCCTTAGAATAGAGGGTTAGTATTAATGAAAGCGCTTTGAGTGGTCTTTGTGACTAGAAAAGCGCTATATAAGTGCAGGTTAGTTAGTAGTTAGTTAGTTAATCTAAAAACACACAATTACTGCACTTTGTGCTCTGAAGGCCTGCAATAGTTTTCATACTGGCCTAGGCTGAACCAAGCTTCTTTGTTGCCATCTTGCTTTCAAACTCTGATTTATAATTCTGTTTTGCTCTTAAAATTTCGGACTTCAGCTCTTTTGTGGCAACCTGTAGCTCAGAAACAACCTCCTGTTTAAAGGCAAGTGCTTTCCTCTGTAAGCAGGATTTAACTGATTTTGTAATCCATGGCTTGTTGTTGGGATATATTTTGACACGTTTACGTGGAACGATCATGTCTCTGCAGAAAGCCATGTATGAGCATGTCACGTCCACTAAAGATTCCAAATCTTCTCCGCAGGCGAGTGTGAACACCTCCCAGTCCGTACAGTTAAAGCATTCCTGGAGGCAGTGCACTGAATCCTCTGTCCACACATCTATGTCGCTGGTCTTCGCCTTGCCTCTTCTAAGAGCAGTTTTATATGTGGGCAGCAAATGTACACAGTTGTGATCTGAGGTTCCTAAAGGAGGAAGGAGAAGAGATTTAAATGCCCTCTCTATGGATCCGTAGCACAGGTCCAATGTCTTTTTTCGTCTGGTTGGGCAGGAGACATACTGATAAAAGTTTTTAAGTGTCTTCTTTAGAGAAACATGGTTAAAATCCCCAAGGATAAAATTTGGAGCCTCTGGGGAAATCGACTGCAACCACTGTACCACATCAAAGACTGTGCTGGAGGCGGAGGCAGCATCCGCTCTCGGGTGAATGTATACAGTTGTTATAAAAAGTTGGTGGAACTCGCGGGGCAGATAAAAGGGGCATAGTGACACGGACAGAAGCTCCACATCTGGTGTACAGATGCGCTCTCTGACCGTGACAGATGTACAGTACTGTTTATTAATATACAAACATACGCCACCCCCCTGACGTTTCCCCGTTACCTCTTCCTGCCGATCTGAGCGAAGTGGGGTTCCAAAGCCGTCAATCCACAGGTCCGCATCCCGGTCATGTGCCGTAAGCCACGTCTCCGTGTAAGCCATGACACAGCAGTTCTTGAAATCCTTCTGATATCGTACATTTCCTTGAATTTCATCCATTTTATTTCTCAGGGATTGTACGTTCCCCATAATAATGGAAGGAAGAGAAATGCGGTTAAGCTGACTCCTCCTCAGATTTAATCTTACGCCTCCACGCTTTCTGTGTTTCCTCTTCTTCTTTCCATCGCTGTGTCCATGAAAATCTCTTAAAATAAAGTCTGGCAGTTGAGGCACAGACTCAAACACAGATGCTGCATTATCCATGTTTAAATGCAGTAACAGGTCTTTGGAATATTGGATTCTTCTTGGCATGATCGCGATCGCGCTTACCTCCAAGACAAAGAGCCGGTAAGAAAGAAACGACAGTGCAAAAACAAGAAGGAAATCCATACTGATGGAACCAGGGAGCTCTTCGTTATATAGTCCACAAACATTCAAGGACAAAAACGGCACAGAGAATTATGTTAAAGCACATTAAAGTGCATAAAAACAGAGACACAGACGTCAAACTTTTTTCACCCGCTGCCGGTCACTGCGTGCACATGCGCCCATCAGTCCGTCTTCTCATCAATGGTTGAGAAGGTGTCCTCTTCCTCCCGAAGTCAGTGGCCATCTCTCTGGTCTTACTGACATTCAGCTCAGGTGATTCTGCTCTGTCCGCTCCTCAACTCTGTCTACCAGTGCCCTGTACTCCACCTCCTCTCCCCCTCTTATACACCCAACAACAGCTGATTCATCAGAGAATTTCTGCAGGTGGCATGACTCAGTGTTGTACTGAATGTTAGTGGTGTATAAGGTGAAGAGAAAAGGAGAGAGCACTGTATCCTGTGGAGCTCCCATATCACTAACCACCACGTCAGACAAGACACTGTCCAGCCGGACAAACTGTGGCCTGTGTAACGAAGAAGGCAGTCCCTCATAAATGGAGGCTTGGAGACGACTTGCAATCAGCAATTTTCCATTTTATTCCAAAAACTTCACAGATAACAACTTCAGCGTACATACCAAAATCTTCACACCGACACGACACTCTGTTCTCCCAATAACCAACACCTGTTATATTGAGTGAGACAATTAGGGCTAATTAGCCCCTACCATAACCCCAGGTAAAACAATAAACATTTTCCATTTTTCACACATACCCAATAGCATCTAAAAGTCCATAACAATTTCCCACCTATTTACAAAATACATATAAATAACACAGAATAAATAAGACACCATAAATGATTCAATAAATAATTTAAACCCCTATTTACAAAATCTAAATCACCCCTAAACTTACCATCACATGCTCCCTTCCTGCTGGTATCCTTTAAAAAGCATTCAACCCCTAAAGAGTCTTTTGCCCGGACACCATCAGGGAGCATGCTGGCAAAGGTATGTGGATAATGATCACCACTTGTTTTACCCAAATAATTAAACATAACAATTATCTCACAAAGGCATTCCAATTAGTCAAAAGCAGATCTTAAGTAATATGTGCAAACTTAACAATAATTAACATTTACAAATATTACCCAAACAATATAATTAAACATAGAATAAACCATAACAGTGGTGACAATCTGTCGTCACATTTCCTCCCTCCTTTTCCCAAGAGTACAGTACTCTAAGAGTCATGTACTCTTGAGAGACCATCTGCCACAAGGTTAGTTTTCCCTGCCACATACCGAACAGTAAAGTTATATGGTTGCAGGGACACATACCACCCTGTGAGACGACTGTTCACGTCCTTCATCCTGTTCAGCCACTGTAGGGCCCGATGATCTGTTTCCAACATAAAATGACGCCCCAGTAAATAGTACTTCAGAATCAGAATCAGAATCAGATTTATTGCCATTGTTCATGTAGTACACAAACTAGGAATTTGTCTCGGTGCAATGCTGCAACATTAAACATGATAAAATAAAAGAAATAAACTATACATGCAATAAAGTGTAGAATAAGAGTGAGTAATACTAGTCAGCAGTTTAAATATATTAGCGAGCAGCAGATAATGTGGAGAACCATATAGTGCAGTCGGTAATGCAGGAAGAAAACAGTGATGATTGACATGAGTCTGGTTGAGCTGCTGTACATAGTGCACGAGAGTCAATAAGTCACGTAGTGTTCAGCAGTCTGATGGCAGAGGGGAAGAAGCTGTTCATGTGACGGGAGGTTTTAGTCTGGATGGACCGAAGTCTTCTACCTGAGGGGAGAGGGGCAAACAGTACGTGACCAGGGTGTGAGGGATCGGCTACGATCCGGCCAGCACGCCTCCGGGTCCTGGAGATGTACAGATCCTGGAGAGATGGGAGCTTGCAGCCAATCACCTTCTCAGCAGTGCGCACGACGCGCTGCAGCCTTAGTCTGTCCCTGGCAGTGGCTCCTGCGTACCACACGGTTATGGAGGTGGTGAGGATGGACTCGATGATGGCTGTGTAGAACTGCACTAACATCTTGGTGGGTAGCTTGAGCTTCCTCAGCTGCCGCAGGAAGAACATCCTCTGCTGGGCCTTTTTGATGAGGGAGCTGATGATCGGCTCCCACTTGAGGTCCCTGGTGATGGTGGTGCCTAGGAAGCGGAAGGAATCAGCAGTGGTGATGGGAGAGCCTGTGAGGGTGAGGGGGGGCAGAGGGGTTGTGACTTTCCTGAAGTCAGAGACCCTATTGCCCATTTCATGGCAAGACATTCCTTCTCTACCGTAGAGTATCTCGTCTCCCGGTCCAACAACTTACGGCTCAAGAACAGTACTGGGTGTCTCTCTCCCCTCTCCTCCTGGAGAAGTACTGCTCCAATGCCAACTCCTGAAGCATCTGTCTGTAGAATGAACGGGCGAGCAAAGTCTGGACTGTAGAGAACCTTCTCACCAGAGATAGCACTCTTCAGATCGTCAAAAGCTCTGTCACACTCCTCTGTCCATTTTACCCTATTTGGTGCTGAAGCCTTAGTGAGGTCAGTCAAAACTGCTGCTCTTTCAGCAAAGTGGGGAATAAACTTACTGTACCATCCTACCATTCCCATGAATGATCGTACCTTCTTTTTAGTAGTGGGCACAGGATAGGTCCGGATGGCATCCACTTTACCTACTTGTGGTCTAATGACCCCCTGACCAACCATATGTCCCAGGTACTCCACCTGCTGCTGTCCAAATGCACATTTGCGTGAATCGTCAGTCCTGCCCTCTTAATCAACTGAAGGACCTGCCCAAGGTGTACCAAATGCTCTTCCCAAGTCTGACTATAGATGACTACGTCATGCAAATAGGCAGCTGCAAAGTTCGATACCCTTCTCAATATTTGGTCCATGAGCCGCTGAAAAGTTGCAGGTGCCCCCCTGAAGGCCGAATGGCATAACCCTAAATTGGAAACTGACATAAGGTGTTTTAAAGGCTGTAAGTTCCTTTGTTTCCGGTGCCAATGCAACCTGCCAATACCCCTTGCATATGTCCAGTGTAGAAATAAACCTAGCCCTGCCCACTTTCTCTAATAGTTCATCAATCCGGGGCATGGGGTATGACTCAAACTTAGACACTGAATTGAGATATCTGAAGTCAATACAGAATCTCAAAGAGCCATCTTTTTTGGGTACCAGCACAATCGGGCTACACCACTCACTGACTGACGCCTCGATCACTCCCAGCTGCAACATCAAATCAATCTCCTGCTTCATCTTTGGAACCAATCGCTCCGGGATCCTGTAAGATTTCCTACATGGAACAGCTTCTTCTTTCAAATAGACTTTATGATACACCAGTGTGGTGAAACCAGGTCTCTCCTGAAACAATTCTGGATCTAACAGTGCCTCTAATTCTCTCTGCTGATCAACCTGCAAATGAGACACTTGAAACAAACACGGCTTTGACACATTTGTGGGAAAAGACTGTTCTCTCTCCTCATCCACTTCCGTCGCACAAATGAAGAGCTGATGTGTCTCCTGAAGAACAGGCTGCTGCTGATGATGACCAGGCTGCTGAAACTCTTTCAACAAGTTAATATGGAAGGTCTGATGTTTTACCTTCCTGTCAGGCATATATAGTTCATATTTCACTGCACTTAGTTTTTTTAGAGATTTCATACGGCCCCTGCCATTGAGCCAACAGCTTACTGTCACACGAGGGCAGCAATAACAAAACCTGCTGACCTGGGTGAAAAACCCTTTTTCTGGCCTTCTTATCATACCAAGTTTTTTGTTTGGCCTGCGCCGTCCTCATGTGCTCCTGAGCCAAAGCAGTCATTCGATCCAGTTTCTCTCATCTTAATGATATATGAGACCACATTGTCCTGATCACTCGGTGGACTCTCCCAGTTCTCCTTTAATAAGTCCAGCGGGCCCCTCACCTGACGACCATACAGTAGTTCAAAAGGTGAGAACCCTGTTGAAGCCTGGGGCACCTCCCGATAAGCAAATAATAAATATGGTACCCATTGGTCCCAATCCGAGCCCGTTTCAGAAACAAATTTCCACAGCATATTTTTCAGAGTCTGAATCGCTCCACTAGTCCATCTGTCTGAGGGTGATATGGGGTGGTCTTAATACCCAACAGCTTATATACCTGCTGCAACAGTTTTGACAAGAAATTTGTTCCACAGTCTGTTAGAATTTCTCTGGGTATGCCTACCCTTGAAAATAACTGGATAAGGCAGCTGGCAACCTGCCTAGCCTTGATAGATTTCAGGGGGAAGGCTTCTGGGTACCGAGTAGCATAGTCACAGATCACCAGAATGTATTTATTACCAGAGGAGCTTCTCTCTAGGGGGCCAACTACATCCATCCCTATTCTGTCAAATGGTGTTCCAATAATTGGTAATGGGTGCAGTTGGGCACGGGCTACTCCCCTAGGTGATGTAATCTGACATATTGGACACGATGTGCAAAACTCCTTTATCTGGGTATACATTCCCGGCCCCACAAACCTTCTAGCAATTCTCTGCAAAGTTTTCTGAAAAGCTAGATGACCCGTCCAAGGGAAAACATGTCCCAGTTCCATAATCTGTGGTGTGAGGTCCCGTGGCAAAGCTATGGCCATAACTTCACCTTGTTGCTGGTACAAAATGCCCTTTTTAATGACATACATGGCCTCAGCCAAACAATCCGTTCTACCCTGTTTCACACCCTCAATCTCCGAGACTTTATCAAACCATGGTCCAAGTGCTGGGTCAGCTTTCTGCAATGCAACTATGTCAGGAGGGATGTCAAACTATACTGACTGACTTAGTTGTGGTGTTTCTTCACCCAAGTTCTTTACTGAAGCTAACACCTTATCTCTTCTCCTCTGAGCCTTGGATTTAGACTGTTTAATAGGGCCTGCCTCTATCTCAGAATCATAGAACGGCAACTCCTGAAGAACATTGGAAGCCCTCTGCGCCCTGGTTGTCACCATATTACAATTTTTTCCAACAGGTGCATCAAGCCTCTGTTCAATAGCACCACCTGCCTGTCCCTCAGTTTGTTCGTCTCTAACCTGTTGTATAATGTCCAACAAAGTTGGAACATCATTGCCAAGAATAACTGGATAAGGCAAATCAGGCACAAGAGTTACAGGAAGGAGATAAGTTTGACCCCCCACTGTTAAATAGACCTCAGCGGTCGGGTACAACTTCTTATCCCCATGAACACAACTAATATTCACTGTAGACTCACTCCATGAATCTCTAGGGACTAAGCTGGGCAAAACAACAGTCTGGAAACAACCGGAGTCTAACAAAGCCTCTTCACACTGACCATTAAGCAAAACGTTAGTTTTATATATTTCACCATAAATTAGTGCTGACAGAGTAGGTCTTGGAACTGAGCATAATAATGAAGGTTTCTCATTTTTTATGGCAGGACATGAATATTGGGTGTGACCGATTTCATTGCATTGATAACAGCGTATATCTTTATTTGAAACAACACGTGACTTTTTGCTACTATTATATCTGCCATTTGTGATCTGACTGGAACTGGAATACAGTCTATTTTGAGCTAGACCACCCCTTTCACCCTCATTAGACTTACTCCGTATGGTGAAAGAGCTGTCACGGCCGAGAGTAGGTCTCCTGCTCCCAGACCTAGCTGACAGAAAAACCTCCGCTAGACGAGCAGCGCCCTCTGCAGTCTTCGGGTCCCGCTCTTGTATCCAGATTCCCAGTTCCGGGTTCACCATCTGCAGAAACTGCTCCAAAATGAACAACTCCACGATGTCTTTCACCGTTGAGGTCTCTGGTTTAATCCATTTAACACACAGGTCTTTCAAACGAACATACAGTTCACGGGGGGTTTCGTCCTGATAAATGTCCAGAGACCGAAACCTTCTCCTGTATGTGTCGGGTGTTATTTTGTACTTATTTAAAATTGCTTCTTTCACTTTTTTATAATTGTCCGTGTCAGCAATGTCCATCAGTACATACGCACTTCGTGCTTTACCTGTGAGTAAAGGAGCCAACTGGATAGCCCACTCTTCTTCACGCCAGTGGCAGACTGTAGCGATCCTCTCAAATGTCGCCAGATAGTGCTCGATGTCATCCTCGGGAGAGAGCGGATTCAGCCTGGGCTTGTGGTGCGTTCGCGTCATCCTCGGCTGCACCTGCAGCGGTAAATTATCCTCCTGCGGGCTGACCCGACTGGCCGTCACCCTGGGGTCTTCCCCCGAAGCGTCGTCGTCACCACTGCGTTCAGCCCAGCTCCCATACTCCTCTCTCAACTCCGCAACTTGCGACTGCACCCGACAAATTTGATTATCCACAGTCTGCCACCTTTGATCTTGAAGAGCGGCTTCTTCTTCCCTCTGACAGTCTCTGACAGTCAGTGAACGAACCAAGGACTTTACTAAGCACGTTAGTTCCTCGAGCTCGCCCAGTCTGCTGGCTCCCGGCTCCTCAGCTGCCACAGCTGCGCCAGAGTCGAACTGCTCCTCTTGCCTCATTATTTTCTTTCTGGACATCGTTTCGTCCTTTGTCGTCAACCACTTCCACCAAATGTTACCTCGTCCTGGGAACAGACCACCGCTGCCACCAAATGTAACGAAGAAGGCAGTCCCTCATAAATGGAGGCTTGGAGACGACTTGCAATCAGCAATTTTCCATTTTATTCCAAAAACTTCACAGATAACAACTTCAGCGTACATACCAAAATCTTCACACCGACACGACACTCTGTTCTCCCAATAACCAACACCTGTTATATTGAGTGAGACAATTAGGGCTAATTAGCCCCGACCATAACCCCAGGTAAAACAATAAACATTTCCCATTTTTCACACATACCCAATAGCATCTAAAAGTCCATAACAATTTCCCACCTATTTACAAAATACATATAAATAACACAGAATAAATAAGACACCATAAATAATTCAATAAATAATTTAAACCCCTATTTACAAAATCTAAATCACCCCTAAACTTACCATCACATGCTCCCTTCCTGCTGGTATCCTTTAAAAAGCATTCAACTCCTAAAGAGTCTTTTGCCTGGACACCATCAGGGAGCATGCTGGCAAAGGTATGTGGATAATGATCACCACTTGTTTTACCCAAATAATTAAACATAACAATTATCTCACAAAGGCATTCCAATTAGTCAAAAGCAGATCTTAAGTAATATGTGCAAACTTAACAATAATTAACATTTACAAATATTACCCAAACAATATCATTAAACATAGAATAAACCATAACAGTGGTGACACTCCGTCGTCACAGCCTGCCTGTCAGGTAGTCAGTAATCCAGGAGATCACAGAGCTGTCAATCCCCATCACCCGCAGCTTCTCACCCAACAGCAGTGGCTGGATGGTGTTAAACGCACTGGAGAAATCAAAGAATGTCATTGTCATTCTGATCGTTAATTTGCAGCACCAGAACAGAACAATGAGTTTGCTCTTGATTTTGAAGAAATATGTCAATAAAGTTATATTTAATTCAATAAAATTAATTAAAATGACCAAAGATGCAGCTGCTTCTGTTATATTATGTTCTAACAATTTTTATGGTCCCATTCCCCACCTCTTACTCAAAACCTCCTAAATGTAGTTGGTATGTATCCTATCTCTTACAAAATAAATTCAGACAGACCCAAAAATATTCAACATTTTGCTCAATAATCATAAAAGTCAAGGTTGGCATCATAAATCTTAGCTTGAATTAAAGGCATGAATTATCTTTGGAGGAGCTGCTGCTGGTGCCTGGCCTCACAATGTCTCTGCTGTGGAGGGAAGAGAGGATAACCAGCACCATGACGCTGCATTCACTTACACTCAGAAATCTGACTTTTCATAAATATGCATTATTAATTAATAAAACACAGTAATAATAAAACATATATAGTCATATATTTATTCCATCCAGCTACAATGCTCTGCACTGTGTGTCTGTGTGTGTGTGTGTATATATATATTTTATAGTAATATGTACATATGTATATTAGCTGCTCTTGCTTGCTTGTTTTTTTCTTGCCTTCTGATTGTTGCTCTGAGTGTTGCTATCCCTGTGCTGTTGCAATCCTGGAATTTCCCCTTTGTGGGACTAATAAAGGCTTATCTTATCTTATCTTATCTTATCTTATCTTATAGTCTGACCAACCAAAGACTTTGTCTGGGGCTTTTGGGGGAGGGGCGCCGACTCTGTATGGTTGTCATTGACAGTGACTTCATATTTGAGGCTAACAATTAGTTCTGGTTCTCTTGATTAATGTAAAACTGTTTGACCTCGCAAATACACTTCTGGACGAATGGTCAACAATTCCCATAAACATACTCTTAAACCTTGTGGAAAACCTTCCCAGAAGAGTTGAAGCTGTTATAGCTGCAAAGGGTGGCTTTGTGCACTGGCACCCAGTCATTTGGAGGGGTGTCTCAATACTTTAGGCAATATAGTGTATTATCAACTGTGGATTAGTGAACCAGGTGGAAACAGGATGTCTATTAGGATGACTGAAATCTACAGAAATTAACAATGTAAACCACACCTGGTAAGTCAACTTCCTTGTAGCAATGTTGGCTCTGAAGCTAATACCTTGGCTGGCCTCCCCACTCATCTACATCTGCAGACAGACAGCTAGGCTGGCCAATAATAGAGCAGCAGCGGGTGTCAAGGCTGGACTTACCTTTTCTTGACGTAGATTGAAAAGAAAAGTCTAGAGATGTTAAAAGAGCTAATCAGACACAAAAACAATACAAAGGCTCTGCGCTTTTTTTTAAAGAGAAGAGAGCATTTTTTTCGACATTGACGTGACCTACAGACACATTTCAGAAGGTGAAAACCTACAAAAATACAATTTTTCAGTGAATGGAACCTTTAAACATTCACCCATTTCTAATAACACTGTATGGGCTCAAATGAACCAAGGAACACGTTACTAGCATTTGCTATCACAAGGACTCTACTAGTATTTGGCAGAGAATTTCAAGGAGGGAGATGCGTGATCATGGTGGGTGTTAGGAGGTGTAGGCAAGTGACAGCTCTAGTGTGATATCCAGGGTGGTGAAAAATCCTTAGAGTCCCTTTAAGGAATATTTTATTTTAGTTTTTTTTTAACACATTGAGAATAGATAGATTATCCAAGAAAAGAAAGAACAGAGAAAATATAAGTGGAAAATTGTTTGCACAGGGAGAAAAGTGGAAAAATCAACCGCAGTATTCATAAACCATCACTGTGTCATGCACTGTAGCTTCAAAGAGATTTTCACACCATCTGGAAATTATTTAGCAAGTCTCATTAATTGGAACAGATCTGTTCCATTTTTGCAAATAAAATATTTGGAATATTGAGATTTTATCTGGTCATGTGTTATTACCTTATTGTTGAGAAAACTAATTATGTCACCCCAAAACTGAGCTAACAAGGGACAATAACCAAATCCTTCAGATAGAATAAACTCCTAATACTTTTGCAGCAGCAGGCCCATAGACCAGATCATGAGATCAAACCATGTTAGCAGAGTTCTGTTGTTTGTATGACTGTTTATACCCCTTTTTACACACGGGCGGAGATAGTTGAGAGATTGATGAGCAATGAAAAAAAATCACCAGATCATTCAGTGAGCACCCAGCAGTCGTCAAGATCTCTCAACGATCTTCCAGTAGTCTCCATGGTCTCCTCATCAGTTCAAAACACACAAGGATCTCCCACAAATCTCCGCAGAAACAGCTTTTTCAAGGCTTTAGGAGATCATCAAGGAATTAGACCAATTTTTGATCTCTCAATCGTCACCCAACAATCTCTGAGCTATTTAAAGAGGCCCCTGCACAGCATACTGAAGGAAGGCACAGACATAGTGCTTCAGTATGGGTATTCACCACTACTGAATACTGATACCCCTGCTTGGTGAAGTGTAGTTGTTTACTCTGTATACAGCCAAACGTTTGCTTGCCATCATCATTTACTGTAAAATACTTCCACTCTGATGCAAAATGAGATCAGCAATATTGTTGGGCGCACATAGCTACACATAGCCGATGCATGTACAGTATGACCATAACCTCTGATGTGTTCACTAGAATTATTTTTCCAACATCATCTCCTCCAATAGTAACAATCTAAAGATCCTCTTCAGCACAATAGACAGTATAGTTAATCCTGTCAGTTCTGCTCCCCCTGTTTATTCAATTAATGACTGTAATGAAGAGGATGATAAAATAAAGGCAGCGTTGGATTTTTAAGTAGCTTTATTATCACCCGCCTTCATCAGAACTCGGCTCCAGCCCATAGTGTGAGCAGGCTGAAGCCGAATTCCTCAGGCTCTCAAAGAGGAGACAGTGTGTGTGTCTCGCAGCAGATGCAGAACCAGAATGAGAGAATGAGAGGGTTTGCGTTACAGAGTTGCAGCATATATACTCGACTACAACAATACATCAAGGGCATACCCCAGCAGTTGGTATGATCAAAGAGATAACAGAATAGGCATAAGACATTTGCATTTGAGAGACATATTGATCTCAGTCCCTAGGTCACAGTGAGGACAGGACGCATGAGCACAATGCATGAAAGGCAACATTAACATCACAGAAGTGAGCCAGACGAAACAAGTCTGCCTGTAGACATTAATACACATTCCACTGTTCTGTTATTTACTCTAGCCGAGCGCTGTGTTTGACCAGTCTGTTTGTGGGGGTTACACCAAAGCACATCTACATATCAGTAGTGCAGCAGAAAAAACCAAGAGAAGAGAGCTGAGTGTCCTTAATCTGTTGTGGGGGTTAACCGAACCGCCACACACACTCCCCCCCAGAGGGCACGGCAGGGGGCCGAGACCTCGATAATCCCTCTATGGGAGCGAGCTGTGGGAGAAGCTCACTGCAGGTGGAGGGGGAGGGAGGAGGGGGGTAAGTGCCGGCAGGGGGACGGTGAACTCGTCCGAGCCGCGCAAAAATTGCTTGTGGGTCCGCGATGTCGAAGGGCTGTCCCGTTGAACGTGCAGAGGTCCACAAGAAGAAAAATTAGTCTCTGGCTCCTCTTGTGGCCATGAAGAAAACAGGAGCGGCGAGGCTGTAAGAAAAAAAGAAGCAGAGGGACTCGGCTTGTTGGCTTTAGGTGCAGGAATAACCCTAAAACCCCCCGGGAACAGCTGATGGCTGAAATCCCTTATGTGCGGTGGCTGAGACCATTAAAAAAAAAAAAAAAATCCAGTGGCGAGCTGCGTGCTTGCTTCAGGTGAACGAGCAGCCCTGAGGGTTCTGTGAGCAGCGGCGGAGGACGATGGCGGTCTCTGGAGCCGTTATTTGTCCCGTGCGTGATGCGCCGTCCTCGTAACTCCCCGGTGCTTCGCCGGGGCTCCTGCGTGGGTGGGCCAGCTGGAGAGGAGAACCAGGGTGTAGAATCTTGGTGGGGATCGGCGCAGACGGCGCCGATAAAATCCGGATTGAGCTGTGGCTGCAGATTGGCCATGGTGCGTTGGAGCGGTGAGAGGAAATAGACGATCTTTTGTCCCTCAGGCTCGTGTAGATGTGTTGGAGCGGTGGGAGGGAATAGACGATCTTTGCCACCGCTCGGCCGTGGTGCGTTCAGGTCCACGTGTTGCGTTCTCCGCCGGCCATGGAGGACACCTGCGCTCACGTGTGGAGGAGCTGCGAGCGCGGCCGGTCCAGCGTGGATGAGCAGATCTCAGACGTGCAGATCTCATCCTGAAGAGCGGGTCACCAGTGCAGCTGTCCAGATCAGAAGGTTGCGTTTGCACAAAACGTGTGCATTCCGGGGTCACCAGTGAAGAGGATGATAAAATAAAGGCAGCGTTGGATTTTTAAGTAGCTTTATTATCACCCGCCTTCATCAGAACTCGGCTCCAGCCCATAGTGTGAGCAGGCTGAAGCCGAATTCCTCAGGCTCTCAAAGAGGAGACAGTGTGTGTGTCTCGCAGCAGATGCAGAACCAGAGTGAGAGAATGAGAGGGTTTGCGTTACAGAGTTGCAGCATATATACTCAACTACAACAATACATCAAGGGCATACCCCAGCAGTTGGTATGATCAAAGAGATAACAGAACAGGCATAAGACATTTGCATTTGAGAGACATATTGATCTCAGTCCCTAGGTCACAGTGAGGACAGGACGCATGAGCACAATGCATGAAAGGCAACATTAACATCACAGAAGTGAGCCAGACGAAACAAGTCTGCCTGTAGACATTAATACACATTTCACTGTTCTGTTATTTGCTCTAGCCGAGCGCTGTGTTTGACCAGTCTGTTTGTGGGGGTTACACCAAAGCACATCTACATATCAGTAGTGCAGCAGAAAAAACCAAGAGAAGAGAGCTGAGTGTCCTTAATCTGTTGTGGGGGTTAACCGAACCGCCACAGTAACAAGTTTCTTTCCTTTTTTGTTGACAAGGTCTCTGCTGTTAGGGCTGGTTTTACTCATTCCTTTTCCCTAATCCTTGATTGTCCTAACAGACAGGCTGACATAACGCACGGCTCAGGAGACGCACACACACAGGCTTAGAGTAGTTCAAAGAGTTTATTAACAACAGGAGTGAATGAGTGCGTGTCTGCGGGATGTAAATGTGTTGGTGATGGTGTCTGCTCCAGGCACAGAGGCAGGTGACCGTACAGCCGAGCAACCCTATGGAGAGAGCACAGGGAGAGGGTGACGGGCATACACCAACACAGGAGGAATTTATGGCGAGAGAAGGACTTACTTGGTGGGTCAGGACAGCTGGCACAACAAGGGGGTGAAGCCCGGAAGACAGCCACCTGGAGAGCTCCGTGCAGCAGCGAGGATTGGGCGATGGAGAGGAGATGTCCGCCGCTGGGAAATCCACCTGTGCACAGGGGAGAAGACTGAAGAGAAAAGGTAAGCGATCTTCTTACCAAAATGGTTACGCTGAAGGGAAGTATGCTCACAACGGTGAGGGACGAAGTCTGACGGCTTCAGGCCGAGCCTCCGGGCGAGACGGCCTTTATCCCTCGCCGCTGATGATTGGCAGGTGCGTGAGCAGGTGGCGCCGCTGATGAATGGCGCGGCGTGACAGTACTCCCCCCTCTAGCAGCGCCTCCTGGCGATGGCTTATCCGGGTGCGCTCGGTGGAAGTCCGCGATGAGCGATGGGTCCAACACAAACGACGGGGGCACCCATTGCCGATGCTCGGGCCCATAGCCCTCCCAGTCCACCAGGTATTGCAACCCACGGCCTCGGCGCCGGGAGTCCAGGATGGAGGAGACGGACCAGGCCGGATGGCCACCAACCATCTGGGGCGCGGGTTGCGCTGCAGGAGGAGGGCAAAGGGGGTCAGTGACTGCCAGTTCCACCCTCGACACATGGAAAGTGGGATGGATGCGGAGGGAGGGGGGGATAGCCACGCGCACAGCCACCGGGTTGATGATCCGGGTGACGGGAAAGGGACCCATGAATCGCTGTGCCAGCTTCCTCCTCTCGCCTTTTAATGTGACGTCCTGGGTAGACACATACACGAGTTGCCCAACTCTGTACGCCGGGGCAGGTCTTCTGTGCCGGTCCGCCACGGTCCTGTTGCGCTCCGCTGTGCGTAAAAGCGCATGACGCGCGGCAGCCCAGGTGGAGCGGAACTGCCTAAGGTGCGCCCTAACAGAGGGGACAGTCACCTCGTTCTCCTGCGCTGGAAACAGCGGGGGGTCGTAACCCAGGGACGCCTTGAAGGGGGACATCCCCGTTGCAGAAGAGCGGGCGGTGTTGTGGGCATACTCCACCCAGGCGAGATGGTTGCTCCAGGACGTCGGCTTGGATCTAGTAACACAGCGGAGCGCAGCCTCCAGCTCCTGATTGGTCCTTTCACACTGCCCGTTAGACTGGGGGTGATGGCCGGAGGAGAGGCTCACCTTGGCTCCGATGGCGTTACAAAAGGACCTCCAAACCTCGGATGAAAATTGGGGACCCCGGTCCGAGACCACGTCCACCGGAATCCCGTGCAGCCTGACCACGTGTTGGACGAGGAGGCCCGCCGTCTCCAGGGCAGTAGGGAGACCTCGCAGGGGAATGAAGTGCGCAGCCTTGGAGAAACGGTCCACAATGGTCAGGACGGTGTCAAAGGAGTTGGAAACGGGGAGTCCGGTGACGAAGTCCAGTGCGATGTGCGACCAGGGCCTGCCGGGGACGGGCAGAGGCTGGAGCAGACCCGCTGGGGGGGCATTTCCCGACTTGCTGGTGGCACAGATTGGGCAAGCCCGGGCGTAGCGGGCTGCATCCCTCCGCAGGCCTGGCCACCAAAAGGACCGTTGGAGGAGGCTGATCATCCGAGAGGTGCCGGGATGACAGGTGAGCCGGGAGGTGTGGAGCCAGTGGATGACCTCTCCTCGGACCGCAGATGGGACGAACAGTCTTCCCTCCGGTCCGCCGCCAGGATCAGGTTCCACCTCCTGCGCCTTCCGGATCTTGTCTTCAATGTCCCAAGAGATGGCACCGAGGACGCACGACCTGGGCAGGATAGTGTGGGGCGTCTCCTCAACCTCCACGGGGGTGAACTGCCTAGAGAGGGCGTCAGGCAGGCCGTTTTTGGAGCCCGGCCTGAAGGTGATCGAGAAGCGGAACCTGGCGAAGAACAAAGACCAGCGCGCCTGGCGGGCATTCAGGCGCTTGGCAGATCGTAAATACTCTAAGTTCTTGTGGTCCGTCAGGACCACAAACGGCAGGTCCGCCCCCTCTAGCCAGTGGCGCCACTCCTGTAAGGCGAGTTTAATGGCCAGGAGCTCTCTGTCCCCCACATCGTAGTTCCTCTCCGCCGGGGACAGGCGCCGGGAGAAGAAGGCGCACGGCCGCTTGGCGCCATCGTCAGGTGACCGCTGGGATAACACTGCTCCCACTCCCGTGTCCGATGCGTCCACCTCCACAATGCACTGCAGCGCGGGGTCGACCTGGCGAAGGACCCGGGAGGAGGAGAACTCCGCCTTCAGCGCCCTAAAGGCAGCAGCGACCTCTTCAGTCCACCGGAACGGGACCTTCGGGGACGTGAGGCGGGTCAGCGGTCCGACGATCGAGCTGAAATTTGGGACAAAGCGGCGGTAAAAATTGGCGAAGCCAACAAACTGTTGCACCTGCTTCCGGGATGCGGGAGTAGGCCACTCCACCACCGCCTTCACCTTCTCTGGGTCTGGGAGCACCTGATCTTGAGCGATGATGAATCCCAGGAAGGATGTGGTCCTAGCGTAGAATTCGCATTTCTCAGCCTTCACGTACAGACGATTCTCCAGCAGTCTTTGGAGGACCCGCCTCACATGGACCTGGTGCTCGTCCCTGGACCTGGAGAAGATAAGGATGTCATCCAGGTAGACGAACACAAAAAGGCCGATGAAATCCCGGAGGACGTCATTAATGAGGCGCTGAAAGACGGCAGGAGCGTTGGTCAGCCCGAACGGCATGACGAGATACTCAAAGTGGCCGTTCGGGGTACGGAAGGCTGTCTTCCATTCATCTCCCTCCCGGATCCGGACGAGGTGGTAAGCGCTGCGTAAATCCAGCTTGGTAAACCAGGTCGCCCCCTGGAGGGAGTGAAAGGCAGTGTCCATGAGGGGCAGGGTGTAACGGTCCCTCTCAGTGATGTCATTCAGCGCTCGGTAGTCTATGCAGGGGCGGAGGGATCCGTCCTTTTTCCCGACAAAGAAAAACCCTGCCCCCACGGGTGACGACGATGGGCGAATAATCCCAGCGCTCAGAGATTCCTTTAGGTATGTATTCATGGTCTCCTTCTCCGGCGCCGACAGGCTGTAGAGCCGACCAGATGGCAGGGGAGCCCCCTGGCGGAGGTTGATGGCACAGTCATATGGTCGATGCGGGGGAAGAGACATAGCTTTCGATTTGCTAAATACCATACCCAGGTCGTGAAATTCTGGAGGCACCAGTGACAGGTCCGGAGGTGCTGTATCCGCCACAGGGGGAGCCGCGGATGGGGAGCAGGCAGCGGACTGAAGGCAGGTGCCCATACAGAAGGTACTCCATGCCGATACCCCAGCGGACCTCCAGTCCAGGACAGGGTTGTGGAGGCGTAGCCAGGGATACCCCAGGATGACGGGCGACACAGAGTTGGGCAGGACGTAAAATACCATCTCCTCCCGGTGGTTCCCTGAGATGATGACTGGGACAGGCATGGTCTGGTGAGAAACTCTCCCAAGGGAGGCACGGGAGAGATGGACCAGGGAGATGGGGTGTTTTAATGCCTGACAGCGGATGCCCAATCGGGTTGCCAGGCCTTGTGAAATGAAGCTGCCCTCTGCGCCCGAATCCACCAGTGCGTGGGTGAGGTGCCCAGTGGGATTGTGGCAAAAACGGATGGGCAGCTTTAATTGGGTGAGAGAGTCTAACCGGTTGGGATCCGCGAGGCTCCCTACAGCGATTCGCGGACCCCGCCGACTGGCTTTCCGCGGGCAACGCTCCACAGTGTGTTGGTCACCTCCGCAATACATGCAGAGGCCCAACTCACGGCGGCGTTGTTTCTCCGCAGGGGAAAGCTTGGTCCAGCCCGTCACCATCGGCTCCGACTCCTCGGGGCACAATGCTGGCGGCGCCGCCAGGGGGCGAGCTTGGAACAGGTGCGGCGAGACTCCACGAGGGCGAGAAGAAGAAGACTTCCGCCCCGAGGAGCGCTCGCGCAGCCTGTTATCCAAACTTATCGCTAAGGATGTCAGCTCCGCTAGCGTCCCAGGGATATCCCGTCCAGCCAGTTCATCCCTCAGATCACTATTGAGGCTGCGGAGGAACAGGCCACAGAGGGAGCGATCCTCCCAGCCCAATTCCTCCGCCGCTACCCGGAAGTCGACCGAGTAGTCCGCTGCCGACCGGCCTCCCTGCTGGAGAGCGAGGAGCCGATCGACCTGGACCGTCTCGGTTTGAGAATGGTCAAAGACCTCCAGGAAGCGCCTCACGAACTGGTCATAGGTGAGGGTGGCATAACTGGGCCTCGCCATTACGGCGTAGGTCCAAGTTAACGCACGCCCCTCCAGAAGATTCCCTATGTAACCAATCCGACTGTGATCCGAGGGAAAATCTCCGGGCACACGGTGGAACACGGACTCACACTGCATAATGAACCCCCGCGCTCCGCCGAGCTTACCGCTAAAGCGGGCGGGGGTCGGAATCGGTGTGAGCCGAACCGGTGCCACTGGAACCGGCTGGACGGCCGCTGGAACAGCAGGAGCCACGCCACCCTGGCGAGCCGGGGGGAACGGCTGTTGAGGATCCAAGCGGCCCAACCGGTTAGTTAAATTCAATAATTGATTAAAGATCACCTGTTGTTGATAAGCTATTTGATCCACTCTAGCCTCGAGAGTGGAAAACCGGTGTGCGAGCCCGCCGTCCGCCGAGCCGCTCTGCTGAAGCCGTACTGACATAACGCACGGCTCAGGAGACGCACACACACAGGCTTAGAGTAGTTCAAAGAGTTTATTAACAACAGGAGTGAATGAGTGCGTGTCTGCGGGATGTAAATGTGTTGGTGATGGTGTCTGCTCCAGGCACAGAGGCAGGTGACCGTACAGCCGAGCAACCCTATGGAGAGAGCACAGGGAGAGGGTGACGGGCATACACCAACACAGGAGGAATTTATGGCGAGAGAAGGACTTACTTGGTGGGTCAGGACAGCTGGCACAACAAGGGGGTGAAGCCCGGAAGACAGCCACCTGGAGAGCTCCGTGCAGCAGCGAGGATTGGGCGATGGAGAGGAGATGTCCGCCGCTGGGAAATCCACCTGTGCACAGGGGAGAAGACTGAAGAGAAAAGGTAAGCGATCTTCTTACCAAAATGGTTACGCTGAAGGGAAGTATGCTCACAACGGTGAGGGACGAAGTCTGACGGCTTCAGGCCGAGCCTCCGGGCGAGACGGCCTTTATCCCTCGCCGCTGATGATTGGCAGGTGCGTGAGCAGGTGGCGCCGCTGATGAATGGCGCGGCGTGACACAGGCCTTTTTAAGTGATTTTACCCCAATTTCTTTTGAGGATTTGTTAGTGTTGCTGAGCTCCATGAAATCCTCCTCCTGCGCTTTAGATATTTTGCCTTCCTCAATATTAAAAGAGGTAATTGGCTCAGTGGGTACATCTTTGGTTAATATCATTAACAGTTCACTTGAATCTGGTTGTGTACCCTCGTATTTTAAACATGCAGTTGTGCAGCCACTTTTAAAAAAACCTAACCTTGATCCATCTGTTTTTAAAAACTTCAGGCCAATTTCTAAGCTTCCTTTTATTTCTAAGCTTTTAGAAAAAGTTGTTGCTAAGCAGCTCACTGACTTTCTGATTGAACACAATATTTTCGACAAATTTCAGTCAGGTTTTTGTCAGAAACACTCGACAGAGACCGCTCTTTTCAGGGTGTCAAATGATATTTTAATGTCATCAGACTCTGGCAAATGCTCTGTTTTAGTGTTGTTAGGTCTTACTGCAGCATTTGATACTATTGATCATTGTATTTTGTTACAAAGGCTTAGAGATTGGGTAGGTATTTCTGGAAAAGCTCTGGATTGGTTTTTCTCCTGCCTTTCTGGTAGGAGTTTTTCCGTGGCTGTTGGATCTTATTCATCTGACTCTGATCCTTTAACCTGTGGGGTGCCTCAGGGTTCTATTCTGGGTCCACTTTTATTTGCCCTATATATGCTGCCACTTGGTTCTATCATCAGCAAATTTAAAGGTGTGTCTATGCTGACGATTTACAGCTACTTTTCTCTTTTAAACCTGACCATGTTGACAACTTAAAAATTATTCATGATTGTCTGTCTGCAATTAAGGACTGGATGTCTAGTAACTTTTTGCAACTTAATGCTGATAAAACTGAAGTCGTTATTGTAGCACCTGATAATCTAATTCCTAAGATGGTTAATAGCATTGGTTCATTAAGCTCTAATGTACAGTCTAATCTAAAAAATCTTGGTGTCATTTTCGATCAATCGATGAGTTTTGATCAGCATGTCAAATCTCTGACCCGGATTTGTTTTTTCCACCTTAGGAATATATCCAAAATTAGGTCATTGGTTTCCTACAGTCAGTTAGAAATCATTATTCATGCCTTTGTTTCTTCACGTTTGGACTACTGTAATGCTCTTTTCACATGTCTTAGCAAATCCTCTTTACACCACCTACAGTTAGTCCAGAACTCTGCTGCAAGATTACCAACTGGGTCCAGTAGATTCTGTCATACCACTCCTGTTTTGGCCTCCTTGCATTGGCTTCCTGTAAATTATAGAGTTGATTTTAAAATTCTTGTTCTTACTTACAAAGCCATTCATGAAGAGGCACCTTTTTATATTAGTGACCTGCTCTTTCTACACCAGCCCAGCAGGTCTCTCAGGTCTTCTCATCAGAATCTATTGGTAGTCCCTAGCACTAGGCTCAGAACCAAAGGCGATAGAGCCTTTGCTGCTGTTGCTCCCAGACTGTGGAACTCCTTACCTTTTGAACTTAGATCTGCACCTTCCATTGATGTTTTTAAGAAGCAACTAAAGACCCACCTTTTCAGCCTGGCTTTTTAATTAACTATGTGTTGATTGTATTTTTATGTGCTTTTACTGTCTACTTTGGGGTTTTTTTGGTTTTTTTTTTTTTGCTGTTTTATGTGCCTGTGTTTTTATTTTGTTTTTTACCACGTTAAGCACTTTGTGACTCTGTCTGTGAAAAATGCTCTATAAATAAACTTATTATTATTACTAGAAACAGAAAAAAAAACCCTTCAGGATAGACTATAGAACCATGTCTTACTAGGGATGGACATCACCAGAGGACTATGATACGATATTTTCATGATACTTCGGCCACAATACGACATTATCACAATCTTGTTGAGTACTGCAATATCACATATTGTGATTTCCCACCCTGATCTTTGCCTTGTTCAACTCCCGGCTAGATTTCATCACGCCTTTGCTGTAATGACCTAACTAGACAGTGAGCATTTAGCACCATCTAGTGGATTGAAAAGTCATTTTTTTAAGTCTACTACCCAAAAGTGAGTTTGTATTTGCAACATTTACTAATACTTTCATTAAAATATCACAATACTGCTGTCTCTGAAACTATGCAACATTGTTGATGCAAAGTATTGTGATACTACACTGTATCCAGTAGGTGATTTATATTTTTTTTAACAAGGGGGATGTTCCACCTTCCAAGTTTAGCATATAGCACATTGACTCTACTAAGCTGTCTCCTCGTCTCCTCCAGAGCGATACTGGCTCTGGAGTTCTTTTCCTGTAAGTTACCTTTGCATGTATTTTTGTGTTCTCTGCACAGTTTTGGATTTTCTGTTTACCTTGGTTAATAAATGTCACTACTGCAGTCCAGTACGTGGGTCTGTCTCTCTGCCCCGGAGGGGGCATTCATGACAACCAGTCATGAAAGAAACTTTTTTTTTTTTTTTTGAAAAAGCTACCCGAGTAATTGTAGTAAATGTAACTCACCCACATCTGATCCATGCTTCACTGGTATCTTTGATTGTTGCATTACTACAATATTGGAGAGATGGCTTATTAATGGTATGGATTTTTCCCACCCCTCTGCCTTAACCTGCTGGGTTAAATATCTTCAGCATGTTTCAAGCTTTGAGAGGCACTAATCTGTTTCTTGTGCACTTGGACAAGTTGCACATATCACTTCAAATCTTAAAGGACTGCTGGCACCACTACCAGAACTGTGTTAAAGAGGCTAAAAGAGAACATCTATCTAATATTATTGCAGCAAATGGTCATGACCCACATGTGTTATTTAAAACTATTGACTTCGTTCTTAATGCCTCACCGTCTGTCAGTATGGAAGCATCATTTGTAACATGCAATGACTTTTTCCATTTTTTAATTGATAAGGTCACCACCATTAGGGCTCTCATCGCAACTCCTGCCTCTGACCCCTCTGTGTCTGTCCCTTGCTCTGCTGTTTTTAATCAGTTTGAGCCTGTGACCTTGTTACAATTACAGGACATGGTTGATCATATTAAGCTCTCAGGTTCCCCTTGTGATGCTCTCCCTCCTTGATTTTTTTTTTTTAAAGAAGTCTTTCCTAGCATAGGTTAGTCAGTTTTAACAATTTTAAACAACAGTTTATCTTCTGGTGTGGTTCCTGCAAATTTTAAACATGTAGTAGTTAAACCTCGATTAAGAAATCTGGTCTTGACCACACTGTGTTGGCTAATTTTAGTCTAATCTCCAAGCTGTCCTTTATTTTAAAAATACTGGAGAAAATAGTTTATTTTGAGTTGAAGGCTTTTTTGGATGAACATGATATTCTGGAGGTGTTCCAATCTGGTTTCAAAACCCTAGCTAGTACAGAGTCAGCACTATTAACCACTTGCACTCCGGGCAATTTTCCTAAAAATGCCAAAAAATAACGTGCCCAAAGTAAATCGAAAGCTGTTATTCAACCCTTTGCAGCATCTTCATGGGGTTGGTCTCATTTAAAAGAAAACACTTTGAATTTTTTGGCAAAAAAAACATAATCTCTTTACGTGCTCCGGCCACTGAGTTACAGTCATCTAAACATACTGAACTTGAAGAAAAAAAAATTGGACACAGTGTTTTTTTGGATACAAATGCTTGTAAATAACACACAGCTGTCTGATCCGGCTGGAAAATGCAACAGAAATGTAGAACCAAGTGTTATCCAGCTGAGATCCAAATTTGGTAACAATACCACAAAAAATGAATATTTTACACAGCTTTGTTCTCAGGCTGTTCCCAGGCGCTTTGGAACTGTGCCAAATTGTGCCAAATGGCACAGTTTGGAAAAACATCTGTAACTTTTGATTAATTCAATGTAGAATCTTCATTTTAGGCTCTAATGAAAGGTCACACTCAGGGCTGTGTCTGTGTGTGTGTGTGTGTGTGTGTGGGCGGGGGATCGTCCCCCCCCCCCCGCTACCAAGGACCAAATTCGGCCCTCGCTACATGACGGATTACACTCCTTGCATGTTTTCACAGCGCCCCCCCCCCCGCTACTGTGTGTGTGTGTGTGTGGGGGGACCGTGAACGGACCGTGAACGCCCACCCCCCCCCCTCGCTGCAGAAGAGGGCCATCGCTACATGATGGAATAGACTGATATGCTTCCCCCCGCGGACCGGGGGGCGTTCGGACCGTGAACGCCCCCCCCCCGCTCCTCTTCTGCAGCGGGGGGGCGTTCACGGTCCGAACACGGCAAATGAACCGTTTATCGCAGCGCACGCACTTCGTACTTCGTGCGCAGTACAGTTGTAATTTACCGATCGGTCAAAAGTCATTTTTGGATTACAGTTTTCAGGGATAAATAATAATTTAGCTTATAACACCTTACCTCTTCAAAGCAGCAGAGTTGTGGCGAACATCTCTTCCCCCATTGTCAGACGAACGCGACGCTGCTCCGCTCGTGGATCCCGATCAAAACATAATTCCATTATTGCCGTTTTGGCGAATGATTTACGACTTTTGTCGTCGGCCTCCGTCTATTCTGCTGGAATGAGTGCAGGTCCCACTTGTGGGTGTTCTCCATGCTGCTGGGTGAGCCCGGGTCTGTAGTAGATTCGTCCAGCGTCCTTTGTTTTCATCTGTTGCAACAGTAAATCTCTCTTCACCCAGCCTGAATTTCTGTGCTTCAATTGGCTCCTGCGTTCACAGTAGGCGGGTCCTCTTTCCTAGATTTTCATTCATTGGCTCTTCAAGGTTTCAGAAACCCAATTCAAGGCTCTTATTAGTCGAATGAGAGGTCAATCAGATGAACTAATCTGTTCGCGGCTGTCTCTGCAGTTTTTTTTTGAGTGGCGCTTGGACGCCACTACATCACCATCACCACCATCATGCGTCATGCGTCCAAGTGCGCACGAGGGCACTCTCGTGCGCCCTCGTGCACTCTAGGACGCAGAGACTTGCCCGCCCGCGGAACAACGGAGTGCAAGTGGTTAAGGGTTTTTAATGACATTCTTTTGATGTCTGATTCCAGTGAATATGTGGTTTTTGTTCTGCTTGACCTAACTGCTGCTTTTGATCCAGTGGACCATGAAATTTTGATTTCTCACCTGCTGCATCTTGTGGGTATTTCTGGTACTGCATTGGAATGGTTCAGGTCCTATTTAACTGACAGAACCATGTGTGTAAGATTTCCTGGCTCTGAATCCTCCTCTGCTTCCCTGTCATGTGGGGTCCCACAGGACTCAATTTTAGGGCCTTTTCACTTTATCTGCTTCCACTGGATTCAATTCTCAGAAAGCATGGTGTCTCCTTCCACTGTACTTCAGATTTATGTTCCATTAAGGCAGAAGGAGGCCTTCTCAATTAAATCACTTCTTCAATGTCTTAACAACATTAAAGACTGGATGGCAGTAAACTTCTTAAGTTTTAATGAAAAGAAGACAGAAGTGATTGTGTTTGGACCCAGTGGCTTCTGTGAGTCCCCCTCGTTGACCTGAGCCCTGTGGCAGGGTTTGTTCAACCTACTATTGCTAATCTGGGTTTTAAGATGGACAGTGATTTTTAAACTAGATCGTCAAATTGCTGCAGTAGTAAAGTGCAGCTTTTTTTCATTTAAGGCAATTGGCAAAGGTTAAACCCATCCTTTCAAAGCAGCACTTTGAAACAGTAATCCATGTCTTCATCAAATATCAGCTGGATTACTGTAATGCACTTTATTTTGGAGTCAGCCATTCTTCCCTCTCAGGTCTCCAGTTGGTTCAGAATGCTGTTGCACGTCTTTTATCTGGAACACATAAGAGGGACCACATTACACCTTTTTTAGCTTCTCCTCTGGCTGCCTGTGCACTTTAGGGTTCATTTAAAAATTATTTTATTTGTTTTTAAATCATTAAATGGCCTTGCCCCACCTTGCCTCTCTGAGCTTCACTTTTACACCCCTACTCGGTCTCTCAGGTCGGCTGATCAGTTGCTCCTGGAGCTCAAAGAGGAAGCTTGAAGGGGACAGAGCTTTTTCTGTTGCTGCTTCTAAACTGTGGAACAATCTCCCTTTGCCTATTAGACAGGCTCCTTCACTGTCCATTTTTAAAACATCTTGCATTACATTACAAATGCTAAAAAACCCACAACAAAAAAAACAAAACAGAAAAGTGCCTGTTTCAGTCAAAAGGCATGTTGACACCACACCTGAGTCAATTTTAATGCCACTTCACTGCAAAGAAGGAGAATATAGAAGTTTACTGATTTTTGATAATAAAACATCCAGGCTATTTGGAATTAGCTTGTAACTTCTACGGCACAAGCACAGCACAAATGTTTCAACAAACCTGCTGAGAACATTTGTTTATATCTATATTTACCCAGAAACCATATGCAATTGCATGGATAATGCTCAGCTGTATTTGATATTAACCATAGCATGAGTACGAAAAAACACCTGTAAGCACAGCCTGTGCCATATCTCCAATTAGCTTCTTTGGAAACATCTTATATAGTATTTACACCCACCCACAAGAAGTTTTTTTTTTCTTTTTTCATGCATTTAGCTCTGATTTGTTGCAGTACTGTTGCCTCATGGTTTAGAGCAGTGATTCCCAACCTGTTTTCCATGGAGCCGTGGGTCCACACCCACAAATGCAACAAAATAATGAATGTGTTCATTACAAATGTTTAGATGCAAACTAGAAAATGTTTTCATATGTTTTAAGCTGTACCAGAATATTAGGTTATTTTAATGCTTTGTTTGTACAGTCAGGTTTTTTTTTTCCTCATCAGTTTTTTAACCACTATTTTGTTTTTTTTCCTATTTTGGTTTAAAAAAATATCTCATTTATTAGCTTTTTAGCTGAGAGTATTGTCGTCACCCTGCCGGGTGGATGGGCAACAATGTCAGTACCTACCTTGAGAACACAGAACTAGAGAAAGAAATGACATGGGCTTTTCAAATTGATACCACAGTTGTATCTATGAAAAATCTCAGACGGGTTTGAATTTGGCTGACCTCTGACCTTTAAGTCAAGATCAGAGGTCAATTTCCCTAAATTTTGTAACTACAGAAAGACATGATGTAGCCTTTTCAAATCAGTATCATCGTGTTGAAGACACATCTTGGATGGCTTAGACCCTGACCTCTGACTATGGGTTTGGGGCCAAAAGGTAAAAGATCAGTGTTAACATTCCTTACGCCCTTTCACTGTAAAATGATTGAAATCCTTAATTTACAAGAAAATTGTTATAAATTTGAGAAAAAACCCTCAAACTGTCAAAAATAAAATCACGTCTCAAATAAGTTTTTAAGTACATGCTTTCTTGCTCATACTCATCTAAAAAAAACATACATTTGGAAGGAAATTAATACATCAAATAATATATTACTGAGGATACAATATTTATTTTATTTTATTTTGAGAGCATTTGGCCCTCACAGTATCTGCCAAGATGACCCCTAATCTACTGTATATCTGCAAGTAGGGATGGGAACAAGTTCCATATTTTTCATTCCCTTGGAATTGTACATCTCTGAAGTTATCAGTTCCTTTTATTGATGCTGCGGGTTTAAACATGTACACATTTAAAAACTAGAAAAGCACTCATAGAGTGCATACCTCCGCCAAGGCTCCTTCCGTTTCTCATGGATCACCTCCAAAATGTAATGGGTTTGTGTGTAGGCCTATAGCCACATGTGGTGAAAACTGCATCAAAGTCTGTCCATCAGTTTTGGAGTATTGTTGCTAACACACTGAGAAGATAAGAGCCTTGGCTGAAGTATGCATTCTCAGATCATCACCAAAATATAATGGGTTCCTCTCTAGCCCAAAAACCACCTCTGGTGAAAATTTCATCCAAATCCATCCAGTAGTTTTTGTGTAATCCTGCTGCACAAATACAAACAAAGCCCTTGGTGGAGGTATGCACTCTCAGATCATCACCAAAATGTAATCATCTGTTCCCCGTGCCATTACACACCTTTCCTGAAAATTTTGTCAAAATCTGTTCATAACTTTTTGAGTTATGTTGGTAACAGAGAGACAGACAGACAGACAGACAAACCCCGGCAAAAACATTACCTCCTTGGCGGAGGTAAAAAAGGCACACATCATGACATCACACACTGCCGCTACCATAGAGACCAGAGGATAGTGATGGAGCAAAGGTTACACCTCTTGAGGCAGCATGGGATAAAATTACAAGACTGTAATGTAGACAGTCTACAGAGTGTGCCCAGACATGCTTTCCACACAAGACCTCCTTTAAATGATGGTAATATTTATATTTGCGCGATGCTAACAGCTTTGTGGGCTTAGCTTAATCAGTTTTTTATCCCCTGCCGATTGAAGCCCAAAGGGTTCGAAGAGCCCTTTGGGCGAAGACCGAAGAGGGATTATGTTATGGGTCCATCTGTCCATCCATCCATCCGTCCATCTGTTCGTCTGTCCATCTCTCCATCCGTCTGTCCCACTTTTGTGAAATCAACTCCTTTTACAATTCCGATTGTTTTGAAACTTAGTACCATGGTTTGATACCAGAGTGGTGGCCTAGTTGGTAGAGCATCTGCCCCACAACCGGGAGGTCGTGGGTTCATATCCTGCCCAGGTCATACCAAAGACCATATAAAAAAATTGTACTTTCTGCCTTCTAGCTTGGTGCTCAGCATAATAGAATGGGGAAAGGAAAGTTAACGTACAGAGCAACCAGAGGACTGACCCCCCCCACTCCCACCCCCCCCACCCCCACACACACACACACACTGTTGCTTTCACTACTTACAGTAACTGTGTGGCCTAAGGTCAGTTAAACAGAGATAGTCACCGCCCCATATACCACCTGGTGTCCCACATGCTGTGGAAGACATTAACTTTTAACTTTTTTATGGTTTGATGTACAGTGGTGATGCACATATTGTAATTTCGTTCTGATCAAATGATTTTTGTAGGAGTTGTAGTCCCTGACCTATGACCTCCTGTTTCACCTCACTTCAGACAGTAACTGTCTTGTGAAATCAACTCCTCCTATGGTTTTATTACAAATGTTTTGAAACTTGGTGTCATGTTCATTGCGCAAACTGCGCAACGAACATATAAAATAGCAATGAGCCCAAAACGCAGAGTAAGTAACGTGTTTATTTACAATGGATGAATGGGTTGAATGTCCAAAAACAGTCACAACGGAAGGGAAGACACCCAGCTACAAGCTTGGTTAGTTCAAAGGATGCCTAACATGCTCCAAACAGGCAGGAGCGGAGAAAAAGGCACAAGAACTTACTACAACGTTGGAGTGGAAAGGCTCTGAGGGAACAACACGATTCAGTCCGAGAGAAAACCAACAGAAGCGAGTCTGGATGTCCAAGGTCGATATTGCAAAGTTGCCACAACATCTGGTCACATTCTACCCTATAAATACACAAAACCAGAATGAGGGCAAATGGACACAGCTGTGTGGCCACCCGGTGTGTGACTGATTGAACAATGTGTGTGTGCTTGCGTGAGTATGAATGTGTGTGTGTGTGCGTGCGTGCGTGCATGAGTGTGTGAGTGTGTATGTGGTGAAGCATACCGCTGGTGGATGCCTGGTGAGGAGGAGGCATGGCTGTGGGACTGATGGAGAGCAAGGCTCAATCCATCAGCTGGAATTAATAATCAATAATTAAACCTAACAGCCACAAGTCATGTTCGGGGTAATAACCCCGAACATGACAGTTCCCCCCCTCAAGGGGTGGACACCAGACACCCACTGTACCATCAAAGCAAAGAACGAAGCCCACTCACCCCCACCCAAAAGACCAACACACCAAACCAGGGCGGGAGGTGCGGGAAAACAGGTTTGGAGGGATCAATCAAAGATGGGGAACACTACAAAACAACACAATGGCAACACACTCCCCAACCCCAAAACTAATTAATGCACCCCACCCCCAAGAGTCCCACGGTTCAGGGGGCCGGCCAGAGTCCAAGGCCCAGCAGGTTGCCAAAAGTTCATGGTACCGGCCAAAATCCCAGGGCCAGCAGGCGGCCTGCAGACCAATATCAGGCGGCCTGCCAGAGAAAAAGGGCCACTTGACCCGGGACCCTAATCCTTCGGGTGGCCTGCTCACACGATTGGGCCACCAGGACCGGAGGGGCAGATGAGGCAGTGGCCTACCCATCGGAAGGCTGAGAGGTGGGTGGCCAGACAGGGGAAGAGAGACCCCTGCGGTCACTGGCAGCGAAGGGAGAAGAACCTCGACGATGCCCGGCAGAAGGAGGAGGAACACCCACAGGGCCTCCAAAAGGGAAAGGAAGACCCCGGCATCCCCAAACTGTCCTGTGGCAGTTGCCTGCTGCACCTGCAGTGGGATCCGGCTGGGCCACTGCTTACCCCAATGCCATCTTGGCCATGGGCCAGCCGACCCGTATGAGCACCCAAGTGAGGAGGCAATCAATCACAGGCACCCTGGACTGGGACTGGGTGCCGCCAACAACCACCTCGACCGGACCTTTGGTGACCTCTGCTGTGAGCCTGGGTCCACAGACTCATCCGGCGATGGAAGACCCTCTCCGACAACTCTGGAAGGGGACTCAGAAAGAGAGGTGTAAGGGTCAGAGTCGCCGGCAGCGGCAGAGCCCGGCAAGGCAAGCTCAGGTGCAGCATTTGGCTGAAGCTGGCTCTCCTCACCTAAAGCTAGGCAAAAATGCTCAATTATGGAAAAGAGAAAAACAAAAGACAGCACTTGCACTGCACTTGCACTGCTCAAGCCCTACCGCCGTCCAGGACTTTGGCGAGCTGGGCGATGTCTCCTCAGGTTCAGCCTCCACAAGGTTCTGCTCGGGTGCTGACTCTGCTGTGGGGGCCTCCCCAGCAGGTGTGATGGCCTCTGCAGTCTTAATTCTCCCAGCTGCCATGATCCACGCTGGTGACTCCTCCGGCGTGACGGCTGGGACCTGGTTCACCATGGCTGCGAGAGGACATCCCTCCTGGACCTCTGGCTCCTCCTGATCCAGACTGCTTGGCTCCGGTTCCGGCAGGCACACCAAGGGAAGAGGAGAGAGGGCTGGTGAACAGTTTTTAACAGCAGCAGGCGGGGAGAGCTCATGGACTGCTTTCCCTGTGTCTCCCTACCGGGAATCAGGCAAGACATTTCATTACTAATGTGAGTCAAATGAAAATGTACTCACCTGCTCTCCCGGTTTGCGGGGTGAATTGCAGCTGCTGCTGTTTGGACGTCTTCACCAGTCCGTCCAGGAAAGGCAGAGCTAGGCTCCTCCGTAGAAGAAATGGGAGCCGCCCCTCTCACCACAGGAATGAGAGATCCAGGTGGAAAAAACTGGTGCCCCACTGCTGCCGACGAATAAACCAAGGAAGAAGACCTCACAGCAGATACGGAGGGAGATCCTGCAGATGGAACTGCTCGGGACAGATGATCCGCTGCGGAGGTAACTGGGCTCGGTGTCAGAGCGGGAACAGATCGTGGGGCGAAATCGTTCTTCCGGGATTCCGGGTGATATCGATGTTGCTGACCTGCTGGCTGCCATCTTGGAACGGTGGACGGAGTAGAGGAGAAGATGGCCGCCGACGGAGGAGAGTGTCTTGGTTTGGGCTTTGTCCGGAGACCCCTCCTCTTCAGGTCGGGGAAAGCCTGTTCGAGCGCGCAGATGGAGGACAATAATTCGGCGTACTGGGGATAATTCCAGAGGCCCGGGTGAGCTGTCAGAATATCCTGAGCCTCATTGAGGCAGTCCCACTGTTCTCCGGGGCCATAGGCGTTCTTGGTGACGTACAGGAAGCCCCGGATAGACGCGGCTGCCCATTCCTCCTCCACACAGGGACGTTCCGTTGGCCGTCCACTTCTGTCGGTGTGGAAACGGCTGGACCAGCACATCATGCTCCGAACAGGTTAGTGAAAAAAACACAAAAAATGTTTAACATGTTACTTACTGCTTGGGCTCTTTTTGGTAGAAACTTTCAGTCATGTTCACTGCGCAAACTGCGCAGCGAACATATAAAATAGCAATGAGCCCAAAACGCAGAGTAAGTAACGTGTTTATTTACAATAGATGAATGGGTTGGATGTCCAAAAACAGTCACAACAGAAGGGAAGATACCTGGCTACAAGCTTGGTTAGTTCAAAGGATGCCTAACGCGCTCCAAACAGGCAGGAGCGGAGAAAAAGGCACAAGGACTTACTACAGCGTTGGAGCGGAAAGACTCTGAGGGAACAACACGATTCAGTCCAAGGGAAAACCAACAGAAGGGAGTCTGGATGTCCAAAGTCGACATTGCAAAGTTGCCACAACAGCTGGTCACATTCTACCCTATAAATACACAAACCCAGAATGAGGGCAAATGGACACAGCTGTGTGGCCACCCGCTGCGTGACTGAACAATGTGTGAGTGTGAATGTGTGTGCGTGCGTGCATGAGTGTGCGTGCATGAGTGTGTGAGTGTGTATGTGATGAAGCATACCGCTGGTGGATGCCTGGTGAGGAGGAAGCATGGCTGTGGGACTGATGGAGAGCAAGGCTCAATCCATCAGCTGGAATTAATAATCCATAATTAAACCCAACAGCCACAAGTCATGCTCGGGGTGATGACCCCGAACATGACACTTGGTACCATGGTTTGATATACTCTGATGATCTGCATATTGCAATTTGACTCTCATCAGATGACCTTGAGGTCAAAGGTCAGAGGTCAGATTTTTCCTAAATCTTTTTAACACAGTAACTACTGAAAGAAATGATGTAGGCTTTTCAAATTAACAGTAGTTGTATCTAATACACATCTTGGACAATTTACATCCTGACCTGACTATGGGTTTGAGGGCAAGGGGTCAAAAGTCAAACTTAGCATTCCAGTTGCACTACGGTAAATGCTAAATTTACTATTACTATAAAACCAATAAAGCTAGGGCCACCAAACCTGGCATATAGGTTCACCTTGGGATCCTGACCTCTACCTATGGTGTAGCAACATTTAATTATAAGGTACTAAGATTATTTAATTTATACCTAGAGGTGCATGTGGAAACGGAGGTTCACTTCGAGTCCATGCACACACCCGAAAAACTCGCTTTGGGGGCACCAGTCCACAAGCTTGGACAATTTATTAATACCTAATCTTTATACCTACAATCAATCAGTCTCAAATATTCACAAATTCTACTGGGTGACTTTAGAAACAAACACAGGAAAATAAATCAACTGAAACTTCCATATACCCTTTACAGTTTTAATGATCAGACTCAGATTAAATGACATTCAATTCAATTCAACTTTATTTATATAGCACCATATTACAACAAAAGTCATCTCAAAGCACTTTCAAATGTAGGGGAAACCCCACAACTGCAGAAAGACCCCAGCAATCAGGCGATCCCCTGTGAGCAAGCACTAGGCGACGGTGGAGAGGAAAAACTCCCTTTTAACAGGAAGAAACCTCTAGCAGAACCAGGCTCAGGGAGGGGCAGTCATCTGCTGCGACTGGCTGGGGGGTGAGGGGATAGAGAAGATGAAAAGAACAGACATAAGAGAGCAAACATTAACAGAGAGAAGCCGAGTATATTATTGGAGGTCACCCGGCTGTCTAAATCGATTAACAGCAAAACAAAGGGAGGGTTAAAAGACACAAGATCCCTCCCTAATCGTAGGCTATATTGAAGAGGAAGGTTTTTACTCTGTTCTTAAAAACAGAGGTCGAGTCTGACTCCTGAACCTAAATTGGTAACTGGCTCCACAGGAAAGGAGCTTGATAGCAGAAGGTTCTGCCTGATTCTAGGTATTACAAGTAATCCAACATTTTGGGAGCGTAGTGCTCTGTTAGGATGATAGGGTAGTATCAGATCTCTTATAGAAGAGGGGGCCTGATTATTGAGAGCTTTGTAAGTGAGAAGAAGGATTTTAAACTTAATTCTAAACTCTATGGCAAGCCAATGAAGGGAGGGCCAGAACCGGAGAGATATGATCTCTCTTTCTAGTACCTGTTAAAAGTCTTGCTGCAGCATTTTGGATCAACTGAAGACTTTTTACAGATATTTTAGGACAACCTGATAATAACAAGTTACAATAATCTAATCTAGAGCTAACAAAAGCGTGGATCAATTTCTCAGCATCACTCAGAGACAAGATGCTTCTAATCTTGGCAATATTATACAAATGATAGAAGGCAGTCTTAGAAACAAATTTAATATGTGAATTAAAAAACAGATCTTGATCAAAAATAACTCCAAGGTTCCTCACAGAGTAAGAGTAGCCACATCCAAATTAAGAGTCTGATTTGGAAAGGTATTTCTAAGGTTTTTGGGACCAACCAGAATGACTTGAGTCTTATCTGGGTTTAATAGCAGAAAATTACAAGTCATCCAAGCTTTGATTTCCTTAAGACAGGCATCTAACTTGGCTAATTGATTACAATCATCGGGCTTCATTGACAGGTATAATTGTGTGTCATCTGCGTAACAATGAAAATGTATACAGTGCTTTCTAATGATGCTACCTAACGGAAGCATATATAAACTAAAAAGAGTAGGGCCTAACACAGATCCCTGTGGAGCTCCATGATTGAGCTTAGAGCTGGAAGAAAACTCATTATTGATATGAACAAACTGAAGTCTATCTGTCAAATAAGATCTAAACCACTGCAGTGAAGTACCATTTAGTCCAGCAAAGTGTTCTAATCTACTAAGTAGAATATCATGATCAATAGTATCGAAGGCTGCACTAAGATCTAAAAGGACAAGTACAGAAACAAGTCCATTATCAGATGTGATTAGAAGGTCATTAGTGACCTTCACTAAGGCTGTTTCAGTACTATGATGAATTCTGAACCCAGATTGAAACTCTTCAAATAAACCATTTCCCTGTAAGTGGTCAAATAATTGTGTAGCAACAACTCTTTCTAAGATTTTTGAATGATTTTTGATTTTTGAAGATTTGAAATGAAAGGCAGATTAGAGATTGGTCGATAGTTAGCTAAAACTCCTGGATCGAGCGTTGGCTTTTTCAGTAAGGGTTTAATTACAGCTGTTTTAAAAGCCTGTGGTACATGACCTAAGGTTAAAAAAGAATTGATTATTTGAAGAATACGGCTACCAATAAATGGGAAGACTTTTTTAAATAAGCTAGTAGGAATAGGGTCTAAAAGACAAGTTGAAGGCTTGGATGAGGAGATTATTTTATCTAACTCTAAAAGGTCAACTGGAGTAAACTTATCGAAACAGATATCAATTGAAGGAGTTGTAGTAGTTGCTGTGCTTAAGTTTACGGTAGGAATAATCTGATTGATTTTGTCTCTAATAGATAAAATTTTATGATTGAAAAAGTTCAAAAAGTCTTGACTAGTAAGCTCTAGGGGGATGCGAGGATTGACAGAGTCCCGACTCTTTGTCAGCCTGGCAACAGTGTTGAAAAGAAACCTGGGATTATTCTTATTCTCTTCTATTAATGCAGAGTAGTAACTTGTTCTAGCTTTTCTAAGAGATTTTTTTTACAAATTAGGAGATGATTTCTCCACGCTAAATGGAATTCATCTAAATTAGTTGAACGCCATTTTCTTTCTAATTGATGAGTCTTCTGTTTTAAGCTACAAGTTTCTGTGTTAAACCAAGGGGTTAAAAATCTCTGATTAGACTTTTTCTTTTTTGGAGGGGCCACCAAGTCTAGAGTCTGATGCAGAGAGGCTGTAACACTATCTACCATGCTATCAATTATGGAAGGAGCAAGCTCTCCATTTATTATTTCTGT
Source organism: Pholidichthys leucotaenia (assembly GCA_020510985.1). Taxonomy (NCBI): domain Eukaryota; kingdom Metazoa; phylum Chordata; class Actinopteri; order Cichliformes; family Pholidichthyidae; genus Pholidichthys; species Pholidichthys leucotaenia. Next base: position 191,319,465 of record CM035841.1, read on the forward strand.
TGTGTTGACACATGGTATAGTAGTAGTAGATTAGTTTATTTGACAGGGACAGTGCAATAAACATAGACAATTAATCAAAGACAATCAATCTGATGTGTTGCACATAGAGTGTATAGCTATTAGCTAATTTGCAACTCTTGTCCCTGGATGGGCTTTAGAAAAAAGAATCAAGATAAAAAATATACACAATAACCACATACATCAATGCAGAAAAATTATAAATACACAATTATAAATATTATAAATATTATAAATACACAAATATAACAGCCTGACTCACATTTAACATAAATATTATAAATATTATAAATACACAAATATAACATATATATTTCTATATATAACGTATAGAGGAAATAATCTGCAAAAATTTGGAAACAATATCATCTGAAAGACATCTGCTGTAGGCATATTTTTCTTTAGGAGTCAAATAATCAGAAATAGTGAAATCAAAGGTTAACAGACAATGGTCTGACAGTACAGGATTATGAGGAGACACTACCAGATTTTTTTTATTTCTATACCCTAATTCAGAACAAGGTCCAATGTATGGTGGAGATAATAGGTAGAATTTTCTACTTTCTGGGAAAACCCCATTGAGTCTAATATTGAATTGAATGCCTTATTAAGACAGTCACTATCTACATCAACATGTGTATTAAAATTCCCTACTATAATTATTCTTTCAGATTTCAGCAGTAAATCAGCTAAAAATTTGGCAAAATTGGATAAAAACTCTGAGTAGGCAGAGGGAGGACGGTAGACAATGGCAAAGAAGATTGGGTTTAAGCTAAGATTGCTAACATTTCTCATAGTGAGAACCAGGCCCTCAAAGGAATTGAAACAGTTTTTTTGCTTTACATTAACTTGTAATTTAGAATGGTAAATTGCCGCTACTCCACCTTCATGACCAGAACTTCTAGGATTATGATAGTTTAGATAACCAGAGGGAGTTGATTCATTTAAACCAACATAATCATCTTGACATAACCAAGTCTCTGTAAAGGATATTAAATCAATCTGATCATCAATTAATAGATCATGAACTAGTAGAGACTTGGGAGTTAGAGACCTAATATTTAACAAACCACATTTAATTTTTAAATTATGAGGAAGAAGAAGAGAGGCCAAATCATTAAATTTCGAGACGTGATGTTTAATTTGAGTTTTACCAATTTTTTGTTTAATCACTTTGGGATGTTTATACATTATATTTTTATTAACTTTGGGGGGAGTAGACAAAGGTTCTCTGATGGGGAAGACGGGGGCTAAGTTGAGGGGTGGCGGATGAGGAGGAGCTTCAGAGAGGCGTGTATTTATCAAGTTATGTTATATTTGTCTTGGGTTATAATATTTTGGGTAACGGAAGACAGACACAATTTCAATGGGGTTATAAACTGAAGGCTGATCTAAACAGTGAGGATTGTTTGGATTAATAGGATTAATATGAGAAGTGGAAACAGAAGGGCTGGTTGGCAGGCCCAGGAACTTCGGGGTGAGTTAATGCACCAAAATTCAGTCACTGTACTAAAAAACACTGAATGGAATAGAACAGATTGTCCCTTAAAACACGTGCACCCAAGTCTGTTTGGATGGATGCCATCTGGCCTCAAACGATGGGCGGTTCCAAAGCAGGTTGAAATTGTCTACAAAACCAATGTTAAAAGTAGGACATGTAGAACACAACCAGGTATTAAGACTGAGAGTTCTGCTAAAATAATCGCAACCTCTTCTAAAAGGGACCAATGGCGCAGAAATAAATACACATCTGCCACAGTTCATAAGAGTGGACAGAAGGCTCTTGAAGTCACTCTTTAAGATCTCCGAGGCTTCATCTGGGATGTTGTTTCATCCAACATGTACAATGACAGTTTTAGCGTAGGGGTATTCATTTAATAGGTCAGGGATAAGAGCCTCAATGTCTGACACTTTAGCTCCAGGAAAAAATTTAGTAACACAGTACCTGCTTCTGACGTTCCTCATAATTGAGTCACCAATTACCAACATCATCTGGCGGAGCCTTGCCGGTGGTTTCTGAAATGGGTGATAATTTTGCCAATGTTGTTGTTGTGATGGCGGGGTGATGGGTTCTCTTCTTTTTGGAGTTGGTGTATAGTTTGGCACACGTAGAATGGTTTTAATCCGGGGCTTGCAGGTTTGGGCCACTGCTGAAGGAGGAGGAGGAGGAGGAGGAGGAGGAGGAGCGGCCATGGGAGGATGATCAACTTCCAGGTGGGGAAAATCTTCCAGGGAAAGGATGTCGAATCTGTTTTCCAGTAGCAACGGGAGAGAGGAAGCATGACCGGTTCTAGTCCAAGGTTTATTGCCGGGGTCCTGGACAGCTGAAGAGACCGGAGCAGGAGTGGAAGTGGATGGCGATGTGCTGAATTCACCCAGGTAAGTAGCCGTCTCTGCTAGCTGAGAGTCGGTTGCCGAGGCCGATGTTTTCCCGAGAATTATGGTGTCTAGGTGGTCTTTAGCTTCCCGAATCTTATAGAGGTTGGAGAGTCTCACTTCCAACTCAGAAACCTTCTTAAGGAGGGACAAACAGCTGAGACACGTCAGGGATGGAGTCATAACGTTCGACGAGAAGTGGATAGCTAGCTGGCTAAAAACAGGTTAGCCTAGCCTGGTGAAAACAGCCCTGCCCGGGGTCTGATTCACCTGTGTGCCAATCGGGCTTTCTGCTAGGCCAACACTAAGCTAACACTAGGAAAAAAGCTAGTATTAGTAAAAAGAGATAAAGAATTAAAAACTAAGTTAATGAAAACAAAGAAAAGCGAATAGGATAATGCTTTGATGCGACGCGATGTGATGTTTACAGATGACGAAAACCGGACATTGTGAACAAAGCACTTCTCACGTCCAAAGCACCTCTCACATCTCACGTCACCCCTCCATTGTGATGTTTCAGCAATGGTTATATTTTAGCATGGGTAGTTCTTAACAGGAAGTTCAATGGTCTTCCATGATTACATTCAATGGATTTGTTAGTAAAGTGAAATGATCACATATCAAGCATCACATTCAACTTGTAACAGATTATTGAGCAACAGAGTGTAATCACATTTGTGGAACCAAAGAAACCTTAGTGTGAATTTGTAACTGATGAAAATGGAGACTGAAATAACTGTAACAAAAATATGAAGAAAATTGGGCACAAATTTTATGAAGAAAATTATAAAAGCTAATTATATGGAAAAGAAATTCTAAATTACTCTAAAAATAAAAACGGAATTTAATGAAAAGAGGAATATTATTTCTCTTTAATTCTATAGCTCCAATCAGAGTTATGAACTAGTTTTAAACCTGAGACACATTATGGCATACTTTTTAAAGGGGTTGGACATCGCATTACTCAGCAGATGAAACAAAGGAATCTTGCTCACGCATCATTTTCCAGCTGGATCCTCCGCTGAAGCTTTATTTGAAGATTATTTTATTCATTTTATTTTTATTTATTTTGATTTTACCTGTATTTAACCAGGAAAAAAAACCCGTTGAGATTAAAAACCTCTTTTTCAAGGGAGTCCTGGCCAAGAGGCAGCAAAAAAATCACAAATACACTTACAATGACATACAAATCATATAAAACAGTTACAAATTAGTGAGGCCGTCTCAAGTGTTCTCAATCTGGTTTTAAAGTCGTTCAATGAAACAAGTTCCGATAGTTTCCAGTCTTTTTGCAACATGTTCCATGTAGAGGGGGCTGAGAACATGAAAGCTCTTTTTTACAGCTCAGTACGGGCAAATGGAACAGAAAGCAACAAATAATCATTAGAACGTAAACCATAAGAATCAACACTTCTCAGTGTGATCAAATTACAAATGTAAGGGGGCAACAGTCCAAGCATGGCCTTGTAAATAAAAAAGTACCAGTGAGTCAACCTCCTGGTGGACAAAGAGGGCCATCCCACTCTAGAATACAGTTCACAGTGATGGGTCAAGGCTCTACAGTTTGTAACAAACCTCAAAACAGCATGATATACAGAGTCAATCTTACTCAGACACTGAGCTGAAGCGTTCATATACAAGAGGTCTCCATAATCTAAAATAGATAAAAAAGTTGCAGTAACAAGACGCTTTTTAACCTCAAAAGAAAAACAACATTTATTTCAAAATAAAAAACCCAGTTTCAGTTTAAGTTTCTTCACAAGTTTTTCAACATGGGGCTTAAAAGTCAGAGCGTCATCAAGCAAGATACCAAGATACTTGTACGAGTGAACCACCTCAATTTCATTTCCCTCAAAAGTGGACACTGTGGGGAAAAATTTGTGGACTCTTCCTAAAATTTGAAAACCACATCAGTTTAGTTTTGTCAGCATTAAGGATTAGTTTTAGCTGCAGAAGTGTGTGCTGCACCACATTAAAAGCTTTCTGCAGAGAAGCAATAGCATTAGCAGGGGAAGAGCCAAAGTAGTAAATAATTGTGTCATCGGCATAAAAATGCAAACTAGCATCAGACACATTTTGTCCTAGATCATTAATGTACATAATGAATAGGAGGGGTCCTAATACAGAACCCTGTGGCACCCCCTTGTGGACACTGACAATTTCAGAACACAAACCATCATATTTAATACATTGGGTCCTGTCACTCAAATAATTTGCGAACCAGGAGACTACATGTTCCGACAGACCAAAGCTGATGAGTCTTTGCTTTAAAACTGTGTGGTCCACAGTGTCAAAAGCCTTTGACAGATCAATGAAAAGTGCAGCACAGTATTGCTTTATTTAGTATTGCTTTATTATACCGGAAAATATCTGCCAGCAGATATTTCTTCCCAGGGCAGTAGTCAGGAGCTGAGGTCCAGTGACGCTGATGAGGCTGTTGGCCGCGGAGCATGCCATGTGAAACAACACTGTTCCAACCTAACTTGTGTTATCTATGTCTAATATTTAAATTTGTTTGATGATCTGAAACATTTAAGTGTGACAAACATACACAAAAATGAGAAATCAGGAAGGGGGCAAACACTTTTGCACACCACTGTATATTCGTGGATGATGGGTTTATCATAATTTGGTTTTGCCGCAGTAATGGAATTCCTGGAATTTCCCCATTGTGGGACTAATAAAGGCTTATCTTATCTTAATTATATTGAAAGTTGAAAACTGCTCTCGGTTAGTGAGTATTGGGATCTTCAAAGAAAACGGAGGCAGGGGATATTGCACTGGCCTCAGAGTGCTCTTGTTAACCAAGACAATCCTGCTAAAAACATGTAATGTTCAAATACGATCTCATTCTTTCTATATGGTAACAACAACACATAGACCTGAGGTTTTACCAAGCTGCTCGACCGCTGGTCCTAGCCAGAAAAAACCCATTCATGCCAGCTGCACAACACGGAATGAAAATAAGTGAAGAGAACGTTAACAAGTGTCACTGAGCTACTGTATAACAAAGTTTGTAGTGAATGGTTTACATCCATTCACAACTGTAGAGTTTCAGCAGGTGATACGTTACAAGGCATACATGCCCATTTTTCTAAGGAAGACATGTTCACAGTTTTGTATTTATATTTGATTTTATTATATCCTTTTAAGAGAAGAAGCATTGTCTAAACTCATACAGTAAAACTCCTGCATTGATGCTGAAATCCTGTGAAGGCCTACTTTTTTTTCACACAGAAAACTGATTAGGAATTGATATGTGATCCGATAAAGAATTTGATAAACAGAATCAACAGTCCCATTGATAGTGATAAAATCTTATCAATTCCCATCCATATCACAAAACCCCAAAACTGTAATAAACCAGCTCACCAAAAACATGAACTGTAAGTAAATCAACTCTAGAAAACATAAACTCTAATTTTTGATACCTTTTCAAATGTACAACTATGATTTATATCATTATTAGCAGAAAGTGTGGAAGCCATTCAAAATGAACAGACTTACAGTATGTTTGACTCCTCCAGGGACCCAGTTAAAGTCAATATTCCTCATTTTTGACACTGACTGAGTATACCATTACAGCCAAACTGCTTTGAGATGTAAATCTATGTATTGAGTCATTCCTCCGTTAATTCACTAAGGTTTGTAACCTGCAAGTTGCTCTTTTATCTACAACAGTGTTTCTTTATTTTATCTGTAGTAACACATGAATCATACCTCAGTTTTTTTTGGTCTGCCCCCTCATTCCCAGGGCATCAAATTAGAGCTATCCCAAGACATGACTCATCTGCATACAGTAGAAAGTATCCTTTGGATGTTTTTTTTTTTTTTTAAGTGCCAGTGTAAAGCTTACTTTTCTGGAATTCACATCCTTACACCAACATCACTTCTGTTATCTTCTAACAGCTGTTAAACAAGCTGTTATCTTTCAGCATACAGTACAATGCTAACGTGTACCCTCCTCCTCATCAACACCCCTGCACTGAAACAACATAATGAATGCTAAATTCATTTGACCTTTTACTTGGTTTTAATGTTGTGGCTGATCTGTACATCTCAGACACTAACACACCTCTTCTGTCATGCCGTGCCAGATGGATTTATTAATCCCCCAGCCACAAGTTTTATACTGATTACATTACAGAATCAGAGCTCAAAAAGCTGAAAGATACAATATATTTATACAGCTATGCAGTGGATATAAAAAGTGTACACCCCTGTTAAAATGCCATGTTTTTGTGATATTCAAAAATGAGACCACAATAAACCACTTTAAAACTTTAAACCAGGAATTTTATGGCTCTTGATTGTAAATTCTAGTCACCATGCTAGACCAGCTGGATCCACAGCTCATTATACAATATATCTCATGCCTGGCTTATTTTCATTTTGGCCAGAACAGCGAAAATAGAGCATGAGTGTCCAGGTAGATATCCATGTTCTCAGCCAGATCATCTACCAACATTTGAGTATATACAGTATGTGTCATGATGAAAGAATGGTCAGCTCACATACAGAGTGCCACACCAGAGAAAACACACACGGCACAGAGAAGCTACATTTCAACAATTTATTAATCCAAAAAAGGGGAGCACAGTTAGGGAAAGATGCCACTCACCAGAGGACGACTCAGCCTGTGGGGAGGAGACGAGAGCTGGTTAATAGGAGGAGGGAGGTCGGGAAAAAGTGGAAGATAAATTTGCCACTTAGGGGAGCTGAGCAGAGAACTCGAAAGAGAGACCCAGCAGGAACAGACGAACCAGCAGGATGAGGCTGGCAGGGAGTAGGGAAGGAGAGTAGCTGGGTAGGTGTCTGACCGAGTGGAGACAGGCAGCTGAAGCGGAAGTGAGGATGATGGAGCAGGTGAGTGCACAACAGTCCCCAGAGACACACCACACAGATGACAGCAACCTGAGAAGGAGAAGGAAGGAGAAGGAAAGGAGAGGAATTAAACACAGAATCCTCAATGTACAAATACAAATGCACTCACTTGTTGACTAGACAGTACACCCAATGAGCCGGCACTGAAGCATTCACAGGTTGGTCCTTATAAGCACTGGCAAGGCAGAGACGGCGGGTACGTCCACTCACACAGGTGTGATCATTACCTGTGGAGCCGGGGAATCTTTCGCAGGAAGGGAGGAGGGCGCGCGCTCACCTGATTATGACAGTGCCCCCCCCCCCCAAGGAGTGCCTCCTGGTGGTCCACTGGGTTTGTTGGGTGGGCTTTGTGAAAGGCCCGGACCATCCCTTTGTCGTGGAAAAAGGACCCGGGGATCCATGACCTTTCTTCAGGGCCATAGCCCTTCCAGTGGACGAGGTATTGCAGGCCCCGGCCCTGACGGCGAACGTCCAGAATCCTCTGGACAGTGTAGGTGGTCTGGCCGTCGAGGATCTGGGGAGGAGGAGGAGGCGGCTTCGGGGGGGGGGGGGCAGAGAGGGCTGGTGGAGAGGGGTTTGATTCTGGAGACATGGAACATCGGGTGTATGTGAAGTGTCCGTGGGAGCTCCAGGCGGACCAATATGTCATTGACAATCTGCGAGATGGTAAACGGGCCCAAGAAGCAAGGTGATAGTTTTCTAGACTCCATCTTCAAGGGCACCTGATCCGACAGCCGCATGCGCTGCCCGACTGTATACTTGGGTGCTGGGACCCGCTTGCGGTCTGCATACTGGTGATTTTGCTCCTTAGAGCGGAGGAGGGCAGCTCGGGTGGCCCTCAGGAGCCGATGGCAGCGGCGGGCATGGGCCCCCATGGATAGCACAGCAACTTCCCTCTCTCACATGGGCAATGGGGGGGTATACCTCATGGATGCCTCAAAGGGCATGAGTCCTGTAGCTGAAGAAACTGCCAAGTTGTGGGCGTACTCCACCCAGGTCAGATGGGTGCTCCATGTGGAGGGATTGCAGGATAACATAAGATAAGCCTTTATTAGTCCCACAATGGGGAAATTCCAGGATTGCAACAGCACAGGGATAGCAACACTCAGAGCAATGATTTAGAAGATAAGAAAATAAGAGCAGTGAATATACGTACATATGTACACATAAATATATAAATATATATACACAGTGCGGAGCATTGTAGCTAGGACTAAACAGCATAACAGTCTATTTAGTTACCCTACATGGTATGAATCAGAATCAGCTTTATTGCCAAGTATATTTACAAGTAAACATACGAGGAATCTGACTTGACATTGGACGCGCACGTTAGGCGCATCCAATGACGCGGCAGCCATGCAAGGCGCCTGTCATACAGTGGGGGTAAAGAGGGGAAGGGAGGGGGAGGACAACACAATAGGAGAGAGAAAAAACATAGTTAATCAGAATAACGCTCGTATAAGCTCATATAAAGCTCAAATGAGCCAAATTTTGACTACACAGAAAAAAACCCTCTATGCACAATTAGCAAACAATATAGATCACACAAACAAGAGTTGAGAGAGGGAGTGTATGTATGAGTCAGTATATATGTGTCAGTTTGTGTAATGTTGTATGCATTTGTATAGTGTAGGTGTGACAGTTGCTAGTGAACAGCAGAGGGCGCCTCCAGGCAGTGGATAGATGTTATAATCATGTGACTTATAAACAAGTCCGGAGTCTATCTCTTCGCTTGCAGATGAAGGCACATGGACTGTCCTTGAGAAGTTCATCCGCTGAAACAACAGCAGCTGTCTGTCGATTGTTTGGGTTAGCAGCCGCCACTTCTGCTTATCTCATCGAGGAGGAATGTAAACAGGGCATCAAAACAAGGTCAAATCTACACAGCTCAGAGCCCACGGAGAATAGAATTTTCCTCTCTCATGCGCTTGTGCTTCATAATTTTAATATTAATATACAGGCTTAAACAGGCATTCCATTCCATGGAGAGCACAGGGCTCCAGATGTATTCCTCCGGTGAATCACTGTCATTCAGTTCACCGTTTGCCGCTACTCGTGCCCTCCCCAACTGGTCGAATTTGATGAAGGATCTTGCCGGGTCCGCTTTGATCAGCTCTCTCACCTTCCTTCAATTTCTGATACATCAGGGAACTTCACAGCCAAAAATGGAAGTCCTGAGATCATAACCAATAATGTTTCCTGCCAAATCTCCACAGACGCATGAATTCCAATGTCCATGACTCTCCTCGTTGGGTTCCCCCTGACCCGATCTTCTTTTGAAGAGGTGACAATCACAGTTAAGCCGCTTTCCAGATCCATAATTTCCATTTAGATTAAGATTCAGCAGAAGAGCGACTAAACACAGACAAAAACGCAACATTGCAAGCTGGGATCAGAAAGGAAAAGAGAGGATTAGAAAAGCGTCTACTCTCTCTCAGAGCCGGAAGTGAATATGTACCCATACATATTGTCACCCTCCATAGCGACTGATATTGTCCTAGTTGTATACTGGAGGGGACCATTTGTGTAAGTCTGTTGCGTCTTTTGCATTCAATACTATTAGGTCGTCAAGTTTTTTTGCTATCTCTGCGAGCAGCCCTGCTTAGGTTATACAGTCTGACAGCCGTAGGTAGGAAGGACCTGCGAAACCTCTCGGTCACGCATCTAGGATGATGTAGTCTACTGCTAAATGAGCTCCTCAGTGCGTCCAGTATGTCCTGCATAGGGTGGGACTCCGACTCCAGCAGAGATGACAGTTTAGCCACCATCCTTCTTTCTCCTATCTCCTCCACTGGGTCAAGGCGCTGCCCCAGGACAGCACTAGCTTTCTTGATTTTGTTCAGTCTCTTCCTATCGGCTGCTGTAATGCCGTTGCCCCAGCAGACCACTCCAAAGTGATGGCTGATGCCACCACCGTGTTGTAGAATGTCTTCAGCAGTGCCTCTTGTACACCAAAAGACCTGAGCCTCCTCAGTAGGAACAGCCTGCGCTGTCCCTTCTTGTAGAGTGCGTTGGTGTTGTGTGACCAGTCTAGTTTATTGTTCAGATGGACACCCAGGTACTTGTAGGATGTCACCATCTCAATGTCTGTTCCCTGGATGTTTACTGGTGCTGTGAGGGGTTGTCCTTGCCTGCGGCAGTCCACCACCAGCTCCTTAGTTTTCCTCGCGTTGATCTGGAGGCAGTTCCAATGGCACTAGTCCACGAAGTCCTGGATAAGTCCTCTGTACTCAGCTTCATCTCCGTTGGAGATGAGGCCGATGATCGCAGAGTCGTCAGAGAACTTCTGTAGATGGCAGTGTGTTGTGTTGTGTGAGAAGTCCGCAGTATAAAGGGTGAACAGGAAGGGAGCCAAAATCATTGGGTAAAATCATTCCCTGGGGGGCCCCCATGCTGCCGATAATCGTGTCAGACACACAATCCCGGGTTCTCACAAACTGTGGTAGTCCAGGATCCATGATGACAGGTGCTGGTCCACCCCTGCGCACAGCAGCTTGTCCTTCAGGATCATCGGTTGGATGGTGTTGAAAGCACTGGAGAAATCAAAGAACATGATCCTCACCACATTCCTGGGCTTCTCCAGGTGGGACAGGGAATGGTGAAGGAGGAAGATCACTGCATCCTCCACCCAATGCCATGCTGGTAAGCGAACTGGAGTGGATCCATCGCTGGCCCTACCAGGGGCGGAGGTGAGCAAGGAGCAGTCTCTCCAGGGTCTTCATTATGTGAGACTTCAGGGCCACTGGTCTGTAGCTGTTCAGGTCTTTGGGGTGGGAAGTCTTTGGTACAGGTTCCACACAAGATGTTTTCCACAACTGTGGTACCCTCCCCAGCTTCAGGCTCAGGTTGAAGGTGTGCTCCACAATCCCACACAGCTGGTCTGTGCAGGACTTGAGGAGTTTCGCACTGATGCCGTCCGGTCCCGAGGCCTTCCTCGCCTTGATCTTCCTCAGCTCCGTCCTCACCTGGGTCTTAGTGAGGGTCAGGTTGGGGGGCTGTGTGGTGGGTGTGAGGGGGTGTTGGTGGAGTGGGGTGTGGACAGCAGGTCTCAATGACTTTAGAGGCAGCAGTGGTTGGTGTGCAGTCAGGGGGGAGGGCGGTTGGTCAAACCTATTAAAAAACAGGTTCATATTGTTCGCCCACTCCCTGCGCCCCCCGCCCCCCCCCCCCCCCCCGTGGCCTGGGAGGAGGTATTCTGGAGCCCAGAGATGGTTTTAAGGTTTCTCCACACCCCGCCGATGTCGCTCTGTTGCAGCTTGTCCTCCATCTTCTTCCTGAAGCTGTCGTTGCCCTCTCTGATCTTCCTCCTCAGCTCCCTCTGTACGGACTTCAGCATCTCCCTGTTCCCCGACCTGAAGATCCTCTTCTTCTCTCTCAGAAGTGTTTTTATCTCAGGGTTGATCCAGGGTTTGTTGTTCGAGCAACACCGTATTGTCTTGGTGGGTATGGTGTTGTCCACACAGAAGTTGATGTAGTACATCAAGGATGTAGGATGCTATGCATCTGAGGGGGGCCTCCAGGGAATGGTTGGTGTGCTCAGCCTTCCCGTTTCTGTGGATGGTATCTGGACATGAGGCTGACCATGGTGCCCAATGATCAACAGAAGGATTTCCAGACATGGGAGGTGAATTGTGGACCCCGGTCAGACACAATGTCCAAGGGAATCCCGTGCAGACGGATGACATGTGTGGTCAGCAAGTCGGCGGTTTCAGAGGCGGAGGGTAGCTTGGGGAGGGGCACCAGATGGATTGCCTTGGAGAAGCGGTCAAGTATGGTGAGAATCATAATGTTACCTCGAGAAGGGGAAAGTCCTGTAACAAAATCCAAGGCAATGTGGCACCAAGGTCAGCTGGGAACAGGTAATGGATGAAGCAGGCCCACAGGAGGTGAGGAGTTGTATTTATTGCGGGCGCACACCTGGCATGCTTTCATGTAGTCCCAGACGTCCGTCTGCAGAGTGGGCCATCAGATCACTCGTTGGATAAGATTTATCATTCGGGAAATCCCAGGATGGCAAGCAAAGTGGCTGGAGTGGCCCCACCGGATGACGTCACTGTGGAGGCCAGTCGGGACAAACAGGTGATCACTTGGTCGCCCCTCCGGTCCGGTCTTGGTCCCCCTTCCGGTCCTCTCTGTGGACTGGGCCTGTCGGACCCTCTGCTCAATCTCCCAGGTAAGGGCTTCGAGGATGCACAAAGGTGGCACACGGGGTTGGGAGAGGGACGAGGGGGCTGGAAGGTTAGGGCTGAATTGGCGGGAGAGAGCATCCGGTTTGATGTTACAAGAGCCAGGCCTGTAGGTGATGGTAAGATTGAACCTAAGAAAAAATAAGGCCCAGTGGGCCTGCCTGGCGTTGAGTCTACGGGCCGACCGAACATACTCTAAGTTTTTATGGTCGGTCCACACAACAATGAGATAGACCGCTCCCTCTAACCAGTGCCTCCACTCCTCTAGAGCCAATCTGATGGCTAGGAGCTCTTGATCCCCTACGTTGTAATTCCTCTCGGCTGGGGTGAGCTGCCGAGAGAAATATGCGCATGGGTGGAGCTTCTGGTATGAGGTCGAGCGCTGCGAGAGGACATCACCCACCCCCAAATCAGAAGCGTCCACCTCCAGTCTGAACTATAGCTGAGGGTCGACCTGGTCCAAGATGGAGGTATTGGAGAACATGTTATGATCCGAGCGCTATTATTATTCGCGCTCGGGCCATACACCATTCCTGTCAGGCTTTGACAGCGGCGTTATTATTCCGGCTCTCCGAGCTCTTATTGTGACAGCGCTCGGAGAAGCTTCCGCTCAGCTGTCAAGGCCTGAACAGCTGTTCTGCATTTGCGGTCGTTAGCGGCCGGCTTCTTAAACCGGCGCCAGCGGCTGCATCCTTGCAGCAGTGTTGTCTATGGTTCGTTGTACTGAACTTCATTGATCATCGTACTGATCATCTTATTGGTCGTCTGTGGCCATGACCGTCTTACCCTGTGGACCCGTGAGTGAGCTTGTTAGCCTTACGCCTCCCTGTGTGTGTAGACTATGTGTCATAGCCCCAGCGGCTTGTACTGTTGTGAATTCACCGCTAATAAAGACACTAACGCAACTCTCTGGTGATGGTGTGGCGTCTTATGGTGGCTTGCGAGGGCCACTGCATGACAGAACAGGCTCTTTAATTTGGAAATGGCCTGTTCGGTTGCCTTGAACCAGAGAAAAAGCACCTTGACTGAGGTCAGCTGTGTGAGAGGCTGTGCTACCCCACTGTAATTCCTGATGAATCTGCGATAAAAGTTTGCAAACCCCAAGAAGCGTTGAAGCTCCTTTCAGGAGTGGGGCTTCGGCCAATCCAGCACAGCCTTCACCTTGGCTGGGTTGGCTCTCAGCTCCCCCTCAGCCACAATAAACCCCAGGAAGGAAGTGCAGCAGGTGGAAAACTCGCACTTGTCGGCCTTCACAAAGAGCTGATTTTCCAGGAGCCTCTGTAACACGGCCCTGACATGGACTGTGTGCTCCTCTGGCGTGCGGGAAAAAATCAAAATATCATCCAAGTAGACAAAAATAAAATGATTCACCATATTGAGAAGGACATTATTAATGAGGCGTTGGAAGATGACAGGGGCGTTGGTGAGCCCAAAAAGCATTGCTAGGTGTTCAAATTGCTCCAAGTGTGTTTTAAAGGCCGTCTTCCATTTTTCCCCCTTGCAAATACGGACCAAATGGTACGCATTGCGTAGATCCAATTTGGGAAAACACCCACGTGCGCTGAAGGAGCTTGAACGCGGAGTTGATTAGGGGCAGAGAGTATTTATCTTTGATGGTTATGGCGTTTAATTCCCGGTAGTCAATACACGGGTGCAGAGATCCGTCCTTCTTTCCGACAAAAAAAACCCTGCCCCAAGAGGAGCCGAAGAAGGCCGAATGAGGCCGGTGTTCAGAGAGTCCTTAATATAATTCTCCATTGCCTCCCTCTCCGGCCCAGAGATGCTATAGAGTCGACTGGACGGCAGCCAGGCACCCGGGAGGAGATCTATGGCACAGTCGTATGAGCAATGAGGAGGTAAAGAGCGCGCTCTCAACTTGCTAGAAACCTGCCCTAGGTCATGATAGACCTCAGGTACGAGGCTGAGGTCCGGCGGCTTCACCGGAGGGGAGGAGATGGGTAAGGATGGTGAACACTTGGCCGAACTGAGACAAGATGCCAAACAAAAGGGGCTCCAGGAAGAAATAGTTTTGCGCCCAGTTAATAATGGGATTGTGCTTCCGGAGCCAAGGATACCCCAGGACCACCGGGAAGGATGAATTTGGGAGAATAAAGAATGATAAAACCTCCCGGTAGTTCCCGGAAAGAAGGACGGGGATCAGCGGGGTGCATTCGGTGATTGAAGCCACGTTACTGCCAGATAAGGTCATGACGTTCAACGGAGTGGATAATGTGGTGATGGGAATGTCCATTTCCCACACGAGCCGTGAAGAAACAAAATTTTGTTCCACCCCTGAATCAGTTAAAGCCATAACCCTCCTCTCGACCCCTGGCAGCTGGATGAGGGCTGAAATAGAAAAGTTACCATTGGGATGAATAAGAATCCCACCCGTCAGACCCCCCACGGCTACTGACGGGCCACGTCTTTTGGCTTCAGGTGGCAGTTGTTTAGCTTGCGCTCTAAAGAGCCACAGTACATGCATGTGCCGGCTCTCCTCCATCATTGGTGCTCTTCCGGAGCTTGATGGACCCGACAGATCACCATCGCTTCAGAGGAGGAGTTGGCTCCACCTGTGTGCATAGCCGGGGAAGGCACACCCGCAACAGGCGGGTGAGAGGAGGATTTGCACTCCTTTGCGTGCTCGTGGTATTGGTTATCCAAACTGACAGCCTGATCGATTACATCATCCAGAGAGGAGGGAACAGCATGAACCACCAGGTCGTCACGGTGGTTGGCATTTAAACCCTGGAGGAAGACGCTGTGTAACGCAACATTATTCCAGCCAGAGTCTGCCGCGACGACCCAAAACTCCACAGAGAAGTCGGCGGCAGACCGGCTCCCCTGGCGAAGAGACATAAGACGGCTCATGATATTGCCCTCACTCTCCATCCATCCATCTTCTTCCGCTTAATCCTTTTCGGGTTGCCGGGGGGCTGGAGTCTATCCCAGCATCTGTGGGCGAGAGGCAGGGTACACCCTGGACAGATCACCAGTCCATCGCAGGGCCAACACAGAGAGACAGACAACCATTCACTCTCACAGTCATACCTCAGGACAATTTAGAATCTCCAATTGATGCCAATTAACCTAAATTGCATGTTTTTGGCATGTGGGAGGAAACTGGAGAAATCCCGGAGTAAACCCACGCAGACACGGGGAGAACATGCAAACTCCCTACAGATCACTGTTGGTTGGGGGCTGGGATCGAACCCAGGATCCCCCGGCCAAGGGTGAGTTGCTGTGCTGCCGCAGTGCTAACCACTCCACCACCGTTCGGTCAAAAGTACGGGAGAATTTACCAATGAATCTATCAAATGTGTAACTAGGACCCTCCGGGCTGTTGAGGATGGACTGAGCCCAACTAAGGGCTTGATCTCCCAGCAGGAGGGTTATGAAATTAATTTTTGATGTATCGTCCGGATACTCCCCGCCCACCTGGCCCAAATAAAGCCAAACATGGCAAAGGAATCCCTTACATTTCTCCACCTCCCCCGTGTATGGGACAGGTGAGGGAACGGAAGTTGTTCAGCAGATGGTAGAAGAAACAAGGGCAGCAGGTGGCGAGGGAGGACCCGAACGAGACATGTGAGCCAAATGATCGGTGACTGTACTCAGCTATTGCGTAATCATCTGCAGCTGCTGCATGAGCACGGCCACCTGCCTATCTGTGATGTTGAGGCGGTGCAAAGCGGAGTGTTCTGCTGATGCCCCCGCTGTGCTCACGTTCTGGCTGGCTTGTCATGATGAAAGAATGGTCAGCTCACATGCAGGGTGCCACACCAGAGAAAACACACACGACACAGAGAAGCTACGTTTAAACAATTTATTAATCCAAAAAAGGGGAGCACAGTTGGGGAAAGACACCACTCGCCAGAGGAGGACTCAGCCTGTGGGGAGGAGATGAGAGCTGGTTAATAGGAGGAGGGAGGTCGGGAAAAAGTGGAAGACAAATTTGCCATTTACGGGAGCTGAGCAGAGAACCTGACAGAGAGCCCCAGCAGGAATAGATGAGCCACCAGGATGAGGCTGGCAGGGAGTAGGGAAGGAGAGGAGCTGGGTAGGTGTCTGACTGGGTGGAGACAGGCAGCTGAAGTGGAGGTGAGGATGATGGAGCAGGTGAGTGCACAACGATCCCTGGAGACGCACCGCACAGATGGCAGCAACCTGGGAAAAGAGAAAGGGGAGGAATTAAACACAGAATCTTCAATGTATAAATACAAATGCACTTGCTTGTTGACTAGGCAGTATACCCAATGAGCCAGCACTGAAGCATCCACAGGTTGGTCCTTATGAGCACTGGCAAGGCAGAGACGGCAGGTGTGTCCACTCATGCAGGTGTGATGATTACCTGAAGAGCCGGGGAATCTTTCGCAGGAAGGGAGGAGGACGCACGCTCACCTGATCATGACAGTATGTCCTTCTTAGACATTAATTTAGCTTCGTTTACTATAGTTTATTATACTCTGGTCGTAACATGACTTGACTCCGTAAATTAGAATATCATCAAAAACACTCACACAGATACACATTCACACCTGGAAGCTGCCCTGCACAGCCACAGATGGACCTGTGGCCACTGAGCAGCTCCACTGGAGCAGTTGAGGATAAGCCTTAACCCCAACTGCACGAGGGTCGGGCAAACACTGCTGTGTTATCTGTCCCACCCAGATCTGATTCTGTTGGTGGTGAAACACCACTTGAGGTGTTTCGGGCACGTCCCTCTGGGAGGAAACCCCGGGGCAAACCCAGGTCTCACTGGAGAAACTTTGTCTCCCAGCTGGACTGGGAACGCCTTGGTATTCTCTCTGAAGAGCTAGAGCAGGTGGCTGGGGAGAGAGAAGTCTGGGCTTCTCTGCTTGAACTGCTGCCTCCGCCACCAGGACCTCTGGAAAGGCTATAGAAGATGGATGGATGTATGGATGGATGAATGCTTGAAATATATCAAACCGGAGTGGTGGCTGACGAGGTAGAGCATCTGCCCTCACAACCAGGAGGTCATGGGTTCAAGTCCCAGCCAGGTCATAAAAAAGACCATATAAAAAATGGTACTTCCTGCCTCCTAGCTTGGTGCTCAGCAAAAACAGATATCTACTGTATGTAGGTAGATAGATAGATAGCTAGATAGATGTACTTTATTGATTCCAAACTGGGAAATTACAGTGTAACAGCAGTATGACACAGTAGATGATCAAAACGACAGAAACACACACGGCATAATAGAAAAAGGAATTACCCAGGGAATGCAAAACTGCCTAGATAATTTTATATACACCATAGACCACCACTACGATGAATAGATGATGACCCGTATAGATACATGGATCATACTAGCTGTACACTGCAGGACTATAAGGTGCAGGCTGAAATGTGAGGTACCAATTAGAATGTAAGGTGCAGCGTGGCAGCTGTATCATGACCAAGATTAAACACTAGAGTGAGTTATTGTACAGTGAAATTGCTGTGGCAGGAAAGATTTCCTGTACCTGACCGTTCGGCAGCAGAGCTGTAGTAGTCTGCTGAAGAAAGTGCTCTACTGTCTGTCCAGTGTGTGGTGGAGGTGATCAGGGTTGTCCATAATGGATAACAGTTTGATCAGTGTCCTCCTCTCCACCACATTCTCAAAAGTCTCCAGCCTGAGACCAATTACAGAGCCAGCCTTCTTGATAATCTTGTCAAGTCTGTTGGTATCGCTGGCTCTGATGCTGCTACCCCAGCAAACAGCAGCAAAGAAGATTGTGCTGGTAACAATGGCCGAGAAGAAAAGCTTCAACATCTTGTTGCACATGTTTAAGGATCTCACCTTCCTCAAAAAGTAGAGTCTACTCATCCCCTTCTTGTACGTAACATCGGTGTTAGATTTCCAGTCCAGTCCATTGCTAATCATGACACCCAGGTATTTGTACTCCTCCACTACCTCCACATCCTCCTCCCTAATCCACAATGGCTCTGTAGGTGGGCTCTTCTCCCTGAAGTCAATCACCATCTCTCTGGTCTTGCTGACGTTCAGCCTCAGGTGATTCTGCTCGGTCCACTCCACAAATCTGTCTACAAGTGCCCTGTACTCCCCCTCCTCTCCCGCTCCTATATGCCCAACAACAGCTGAGTCATCAGAGAATTTCTGTAGGTGGCATGACTCGGAGTTCTACTGAAAGTCATTGGTGTATAAGGTAAAGAGAAAAGGAGAAAGCACAGTCCCCTGTGGAGCTCCCATATCACTAACCACCACATCAGACAAGACACTGCCCAGACGGTCAAACTGTGGCTTGCCTGTCAGGTAGTCAGTAATCCAGGAGATCACAGAGTTGTCGACTCCCATCACCCGCAGCTTCTCACCCAGCAGCATTGGCTGAATGGTTTTAAAGGCACTGGAAAAATCAAAGAATGTAATTCTCACAGTGTCTCCTCTGAAAATGGGCTCATTGCAGCAGGTAGATGACAGCGTCTTTAACTCCTAAATGGGGCTGATATGCAAAGTGCAGAGGGTCCAGCCACGTCTTCACCTGCAACCTCAGGTGGGCTCAGACAAGTCTCTCCAGGACCTTCATCGCATGAGATGCGACGGCAACTGGTCGATAGAACAGTGTTACAAAATATTTTTTTGTAAGTTGTCTGTGTTTTTTCAACTGATTTAAGACAATTTTCCACGGCTGAATCCGAAAATGACATCCGTTTCTCTCGATCAGGTGCTAAGTAAAAACCTGTATTTACTTAGTACTGTGCATGTACTTACCTTTATATAAAGGTATGTACATGTAAATTGAATGTTACATCATCATTGTTCAAAATTCAGAGAATTTCAAGACATAAAAAAGAATTTTGCATCATAAAAAGAAAAAATACCTTTACATGTAAACAAAAACATATAAAACAACATGTGTCCATAATTCAAAAAGTTGACCTGATTGAGCAAAACCAATGTGATTTTTGGATTCAGAACATCAAAACTGTCCTAAATCAGCTAAAAAAAAACAAACAAAAAAACTTAGACAATAAATTTGGTGTTGACAGTGTAGTCATTCAGGTTTGATGGAGACAACTTCTTGGGGACAGGAACCAGGCAGAACGTCTTCCATAGCACCGGTACTCTCTTCAGACTCAGGCTCAGGTTGTACAGGTGTTTCAGTACAGGAGATGGCTGGTTGGCACAGGTCCTCAGGATCCTGGCAGAGATGCCATCAGGGTCCACAGCCTTCCGCTGGTGGTCTCTCCAGCTGTTTCTTCACCTGGTCTGTGGTCACAGTGATGTGGGGGTTGGTGCTGACGTCTTCGGGTGGGGGGGGGGGCGCACCAGACAGTGACGGGGAGAGGTGTGTGGTGTCTGGCTGTGATGTGGGGGTGACAGACAGTGACTTGAACCTATTAAAAAACAGGTTCAGCTCTTCAGCTCTCTCAAGGCCCCCTGATGTCTGTCTGTCTCTTCCCTTACACCCAGTGATGTGTTCCATTCCAGTCCACACATCCCTCACATTTTTCTGCTGTAGTTTATCCTCTAACATCCTCCTGTAATTGTCTTCACACCTCCTCAGCATCTCTCTCAGTTCATGCTGCACTTTCCTCAGTTCCTCTGTCTCCAGACCTAGAGGCCCTCTTCTTCTTGTTAAGAAGTGCCTTCAGGTCACGGTGATCCATTGTTTGCTGTTGTTGTTGTTGTTGTTTAATAGAATGGAGGAAGGAAAATTGGTTACTCAGCCTCAAGGGGAGCAGCCGAAAACCAAAAAAATACTTGAAATATATCCCGCTAATAATATGTGAGTTTCCCTTTTTGAATTGAATTACTGAAAAAAAAACAACCTTTTTTATGATGTTCTATTTTATTGAGATGCACCTGTATGTGCCTCTGCAAAGCTCCACTTCTTCTGGCCTCCTAATCAGCTGGTAAAAAGTAATCCCTCCAACCCATCTCTACCCATCCACCAATGCATTCTAGGTAATGAGCTGGACTGCTGTCGTTACTGTAATTCATCTTAACTGTGAACTTTGACCCCTATTAAGCAAACTGTAATCTCATATTGCTTCCTCTGCTGTGGTGGCCATGGTAACCGTTACCAGGGCAGCTGAATGGAGTTAGCCAATGGGTGTTGTGTCTTGGAGCAAGAATACAGGCTCTTATTGGTCATGTCACTGAAGTGTTAATGTGTTTGTCAGAGAATGTGTCGGTCTTACACGCACTAATGGGGTTTTGAGGTCTCTGTAATAGATGTGCAGTCACAAAGATGTCCAAGTTGACTTTTTAAGAAATGATGAAGCCTGTTTGATTTCAGTCCTCTGTGTGTGTGTGTGTGTGTGTGTGTGTGTGTGTGTGTGTGTGTGTGTGTGTTAAAACACATTTAATATTTGCTGCACTCAGGTAATTTGCTTTTAATTATTTTTACTACAGAAGACAAGAAGGCTTAAATCTGAAGCAGGCTTATGTATGTTTGATGCTGTCCTCTCTTTGCATTTCCCTCTGTCCCTCTGTTTTCTTGATTTCAGTGGAGGAAGCTTTCACTCTTTTTTGAACATTAACATTGTAGCATGATGCTTTTAAAACAAATGTAGCAACCTGTAACTTTCTAACCTAGTAATGCTTTACATAAAAATCTGCAATCCTTTAAAATGTCTGCTGATAACTTCTGTAGAAAATTTGAAAATTTTTGAATTTTTTTTAGTTGGGCCAACCATATAGGCACTTCATTATGTGTGAATGTCCTCAGTTGTTGTGAGTTATTGCTCTCTCAGACTGTCATACTTGAATTTACTGAGGCCCCCTGTAGATCACCACTTTATCATGGTGGTGGAGTTTGCATACCCCAGTGACCTCAGGAGGTTTGTTGCCAGGGGCAACTTTCCCCTGGTAGGGTCTTCAAAGGCACATTGATCCTGGGTGAAGGGCCAGACCAAGAGCAGTCTAGAAGACTCCCACAGAAATTGTAAAAAAAGTAAAATAAATTGCGTACTGTCCAGGATGGGGTTGCCAGGGCCCCACCCTGTAGCCAGACCTGTGGGAGGGGCTTGATGGTGAGCACCTGTTGATCAGTTTTCTTCCTATAGGACCCTACTGGGCTCGACCCAAACCACACGAGTCTGCCCTCCAGTGGGCTCACTACCCGCAGGAGGGGCTTGGAAGTTGACGTTATTATATGAGAAATGAAAAATAGTAAAGTAGTATTGCTTGGCAACCTCACAAGTGCCATTAAAGGCAGAAGAATCATGGCTGGAATGTGATCTGTGATGCGCAACAGCTGGGAGTGACCTCCAACTGAGATTTATAATTTGAATTTATACAGTGATGATATGAATTGTGTAGCCTTGGCTATATTGTCGACAATATATAATCACAATTCTTTATATTGAGGTTCAAAAAGGAGGTCGGACTTTGACCCCAGCAGAGGTGCAAATGTCTGCGCTCACTGATTATATTACAGGCATCAGTGTGATAAGTGGATAAAATGTTTGACTAAATGTTGTTCGCTTGGTCATTTAAAAAGTATACCTGTCAAACATAAGAATTTAATATTTACTTTTTAGAAGCAATACAGTGATGTCTGTGTCACCCCTCCCAGCTGTGAACTCTGTTGTGTGTGTCTGGCACAGTTGTCCAGTGTATTATTCAGAACAGCACAATTTTCCAAAATTTCTCTGGCATGTACAGCAGCATTCCTCCAGGTGATCCTATCTATCTATTTATTTAACCTCAATAAATCACTGTGGCTGTGTGTTTCTGTGGCGCAGAGACCTGCTCTGTTGTGGGTTTACCAGTGGAGTTAACTAGATGGATACTAGTTATTAATTAGTATATAACACCAGAAATTTTAGAATAATTTACCACATTTTATCTTTATAGAATTAATTTTCCACAACACTGACACACCAGGGGTGCCTCCCTGCATTCCTGTGCATATATACAGTAGGAAAAGGCAAAAACAGCATTCTTGAAAAGTTCTGAGCCCAGTTACAAGTGTGTAAAAAATATTTTAAGTTTCAGAAGTTAAAAGTTTAATTTAGGTTTCTGTATCCAGTCAATTAGAGTATAGACGTCTGTTTAACCCCTTGCACTCTGGTCAGTTTCCCTAAAAACGCCAAAAAATAACGTACCCAAAGTAAATCAAAAGCTGTTCTTCAACCCTTTGCAGCATCTTCATGGGGTTGGTCTCATTTAAAAGAAAACACTTTGAATTTTTTGGCAAAACAGTCATAATCTCTCTAAGTGCTCCTGCCACTGAGTAACAGTCATCTAAACATACTGAACTTGAAGAAAATAAATTTCGCCTGGGTGTTTTTTTGGATACAAATGCTTGCAAATAACACACAGCTGTCAGATCCGGGCTGGAAAATACAACAGAAATGTAGAACCAAGTGTTATCCTGCTGAGGTCAAAATTTTGTAACAATACCACAAAAAATGAATATATTACACAGCTTTCTTCACAGGTTGTTCCCAGGCGTTTTTGAACTGAAACCAAAAACCACACACAAAGAAGCATGCCATGTAAAAAATGTGTGGCTTTTTTTTACAAGAAAAAATAACCTACAGTGCACTAAAAATTATACTAAAATATCTGTAATGTAGAAGATAACACCCCCCCCGCCCCCCGCTACAGAGGACGGACATCGCTATCGCGGGGACGGTGCGCCGCGGTCTGCTACGCACAGTTGTACTAAAATATCTGCAATCCGCTACAGAAGAGTAGCGGGGGGCGGGGGGGCGTTCACGGTCTGGACGCAGCGCACGGACCGATCCGTCATGTTGCGATGACGCACAGTTGTAATTTACCGATCGGTCAAAAGTCATTTTGATTACAATTTTCAGGGATAAAGAATAATTTAGCTTATAACACTTACCTGTCCACAACAGCAGTGTCGCTGGCGAACTTCTCTTCCTCATTGTCAGACGAACATGACGCTGGTCCCCTTGTTACGACTCGTGGTTCTGGTCACGTGACCCGGCCAAACCATAATTCCATTATTGCGGTTTTGCGCTTCCATGATTGTGGTTTTGGCGAACGGTTTTTCAAAACAAATAAGAACAGTAGTAAGAAAAAAAGACTGGCGAACGCGTGTGTGTCACCCAGCGGCTTACACAAAACAGATTTTACACACGGGACGCACGCTTTCAATCGTGGAACTTCTCTGCTTCAATTGGCTCGCTGTATTCGCAGCCGTTGGTAGGCGGGTCCTTCTTGCTAGGTTTTCAGTCATTGGTTCTTCAAGGTTTCAGAAACCCAATTCATGGCTCTTATTAGTCGAATGAGAGGTCAATCAAATCTAAACCAATCAAAGCACTCCTTTGGCTTTCTGTTCGCGGCTGTGCCTGCAGCTTTTTTTTTCCAGTGCATCCTAGGACACTGTGCGTCCTAGGGCGCCCTCATGCGCCCTAGAACGCAGAGACGTGACCGCCCGCGGTATCCTGGAGTGCAAGAGGTTAAATCTGTTATATTGACTGCAGTGATATAAATGTATTGGGAACATTTTATTACTAAAAGTAGCCTCTTTAGTCTTTAAAGTAAATCATTAAAACCCTCATCTAAATATAACACAAGTAATTTCACCTGAAAGGTTGCACTGCTCAATAATATCTGATATGATCAAATAATTCTCCAACACTGTTTTCTTTGCTGAGTCACGAGTCTACAGTGACTTAGAAATCTGCGTAGCCTGCATGAGCTCAGTCCTGTTGTGAGAACTGAGTGTACTGCACAATCATGTTCAGATTGATAAATATCGGTTTTGCATTGAAATGATCATATGACCAATTTTCTGTCTTACGCACGCTTGATAAATGAGGGGCTCTGTCTGTCTGGTATCCTCCATGAAGAGCTGGAGGAGGTGGCTGGGGAGAGGGAAGTCTGGGCTTCTCTGCTTAGACTGCTGCCTCCTGGACCCAGACCTTTAAGTTAGTTAGTTAATTCCCTTCCACAGCATGTGGGACACCATATGGAGTATAGGGACAGCGCCTATCTCCGTTTCTCTAACCCTAGGTCACACAGCTACTGTAAGTAGTGAAAGCTACAGTGGCGTGTCAGTTCTCCTGGTAGGTCTGTGTGTTAACTTTCCTTTCCCCATTCTATTCTGCTGAACACCAAGCTAGAAAGCAGAAAGTACCATTTTTACAGTATATGGTCTTTGGTATGACCCAGCCGGGGCGTGAACCTACAATTTCCTGGGTGTATGGGGGATGCGCTACCACTAGGCCACCACTACAGTAATTTAACTTCTTAACTGGTCCAAAAAGTGTCATAAATCGCCCTGGCAGGGGCAGATTGAAGACTCCAAATGCCAGCTGTGAGTTTGCAGAATTTAATAATGAAAAACACAAATTATAACAAAACACAAGCTCACGAAACAGGGTTGAACAGTCCAGGAGTACGTGGCGTATGAAAACGCCAGAAAAAAGGAGACGAAGCGTGGAACGCACGCATGTTACAAAATAGGAGGAGAGACGGGGATACCCATCTGAACAATGAGAAGGACGCTGTGAGGAGTAATCCAAGCAGCAGTCCTTAAATAGGCAGGTAGGGATGATTACAAATGAGGATCAGGTGTGGGTGACATGAGTGAGGATAATCAGAACCAACCAATGACAGGTGTGACAGCCCGCAAACAGAGTTTGACACCCGGAAATAACACAAAGTGCTGTCACACTAAAAGCACAGGAGAAACAAAAGGGTAACTGGCAATGAATATGAAATAATTCTAAAACATGAACAGACCAACACAATGAGAAAATAATAACAACCGCTGGGACAAGAACAAAAAGGAATACAAAAACCAAAAAGGGCTCATAAAACAACACTAATAAAAAACTGAGGTTACAAAGGGAGAACTGGAGAGGAGGATGGAGAAGGCTCAAATATATATACAGGAAGATAAATTGAAATACAAAATAATCCAGAAATACCTAAAATAAAACCCACAACTAATAACCAACTAAGATATAATAACAGGAAACTCAAAACAAAAATAAAAGACAAACTCGGATAACAAAATAAACCGAGATGAAGAAATACAGAAAATGACCTACATAAACTTAAGACCTGAGCACGGCTCCCCATCCATGCTCAGTATCGTGACAAAAATTTGCAAATAATTTGCTGTTGTGCATGGGTGCCTACAGAACCTATGCACAACAACGGCAAATTATTTGCAATTTGTTTTATAATTTCTCACAGAAACCAGAACATACCAGGGCACCCTGGTTGAAAAACACCGGTATAGAAAAATCCACTATTTTGCATTTACTAAGGTTGGATAAACATCCAACTTATAAGCATTTTTGTGACTGGACTAGATCTTCATAACTCTTTGGACTTGCTACCTGCTACATATCTGACATCTTCATGTCACCTTTAATTACTTCTTAAAACATACTTTTTTGTATAAGCTACAGCATTAGTTTAAATGTAGCATGGTCCATATGTTACAGCGTATTATTTGTTCTTGTACTTGTAATTTGCCTTTTTCAGGATCTATCACTTGTGCATTGGTGCACTGCAGCACAGTAGGCGCCTGCGTAAAGATGGTAACTGTGATTGTAATTGCAATTTACACAATTTTATGTTGCTTTATTGCTGTAATTTTTTTTCTAACGTGTTTTTTTTTTTTTCTAACATGTTGATTTTGTTCGTAGGTTGGCATTGTACACCTGGCAAGGGACAACAGATGAAAATGAGGTTTTTAGGTAACTCTGGCTTATCTATAGAATTGTTTTCTGTTTATTGATGAGCACTGTCCCTTTAAATAAACTAATAAATTAAATGAAATGGATTTGGCTAGTCTAGGGGCGGCAACATTTACTACAAAAATAGCCACTTTGAGTGATTTTTAAATAAAATCATCAGCAGAGTTGCAACTAAAACCTGGCCTTACATCAGTATTCTCAATTTATTATTTTTTTATTTTCTCAAAAAAAAAATTGCAACTTTTCCCAATAAATATTTGATTTTTTTGCAGAAATGTTGTAACTTTTTCTTGCAAATATGTAGGGGGTGTTGTCCTTACATAAATGCAACTTTTCCTAAATTTGTAGTATGTTTTGGCATAAATTTTCTGCTTTTCTCATAATGTATCATATTTTTCTTTGTAAATTTGTTATCTCTCTTGGGTAAAATTGCAGTCTTTTCACAGAAATTTGTTACATTTTTCTTAGAAACTTTTTTTTTTCTACCAGTTTCCTTATAAAATTGGAGCATTTTCCTTAAATTTGCCCGATTTTTTTGGCATAAAATTTCCAATTCAATTTCAGTTCAATTCAACCTAATTTATATAGAACCAATTGACAACAACAGTCGTCTTTCTTAGAGCAAATACCCCACAATTCCAGAAAGACCCCAACAATTAGGTGATCCTTTGTGAGCAAGCACTTGGTGATGGTGGAGAGGAAAAGCTCTCTCTTAGCAAAAAGAAACCTCCAGTAGAGCCAGGCTCAGGGAGGGGCAGTCATCTGCTTTGACTGGCTGGGGGGTGAGGGGATAGAGGGAAAGAAAAGCACAGACATGTAAAGAGCAAACAGCATGGCGCAGACTCAGTCTATGGGAGAAAACAAACAGATGTTGATAACCAACAATAATCTTACAAAACATATTGAGAGTGAGGAAAGAAGTGAAAGCCCAGTGCATCATGGGAGGTCCCCCGGCTGGTTCTACATATAGTGGCATAACTAAGGGAAGGTTCTGAGTCAGTTGATGAATTAGATTTTAGACAAGCTTTATCACAAAGGAAAGTTTTAACCCTTTTCTTAAAAACAGAAATCAAGTCAGAAATCAAGTCTGTCCCTGAATCAGATTGGCAGTTGCTTCCATATTAGAGGAGCCTGATAACTGAAAGCTCTGCCTCGCATTGTACTTTTGAATATTTTAGATATTACGAGTAATCCTGTGCTGTTTGAGCACACTGCTCTGCTAGGATGATAAAGTACTGTAAGATCTTTTAAGTAACAAGGTGCCTCATCAGTTGTGTGGGTAGACCAGTTGATGTTGTCTGCGGCCGGCCGGCTAGTCAGCTATTTCCTTGCCCTAACTCAACAGGGAATAAGGCTACGGCCACCAAACTTGGTATGTAGGTTGACCTTAGGACTAACACCTATGGCTATACTAATGGGGCCAAAAGGTCAAAGGTCAAGGTCAGAAGGCCATATTAATTATAGCTTAACAACAAAGAAAGCAAGGACATTGGACATGAGCACAACAAACACCATTCTGACCACCTTTGATGTAAGATTTAAAGACATCTTCCATGACAGCTTTCAAAAAATTACAAGCCAGGCCACTTTTGTTCAAAGTTTATGATATTTTCCTTATAAATGTACTTTATTTCCTCATAAATTTTATGGCATCTTTTCTTGGATATTTGTGAGGGGTTTTTTTGGGTCAAGGCCAGCAGACATTAAAAAATACACATAAGCAAAGCACTTTTACTGTCATGTCCAGTTGTTACTAGATTTGTATGTATTGAATGCTTACAAATTCCGTGTTAATTCATGAGAACAGATTATAGAGAAGAAATTGTCCTTAAAATGAGCAGAAAGTTGTTTGTTTTTTAATTTGAAATTAAAAATGGTGTGTGCTGAGTGAATTGGTGAATTTTTCAGTTAACATGAATTCAATACGTTCAGTTCAGTTCACCTTTATTTATATACCACCTAATCACAAGAAAAGTCGTGTAGAAACTGTCTAGAGGCATAAGGTGCAAATCGATTCAGGGAAATCCCCAACAATCAAACGATCCCCGATATGCATTGCAGAGAAGTGTTGAGAATAAAAGTCACAACTTGCAGAGGCATGTAACTTCAAGGCAGTGATTCTCATTTAAAAACAGTGATCAGAGTTTGAGAGGGGAATTGAGAGGGTTGTGGGAGTTTTTATGTGCCTTTTGTCATTTGTAAAAACCCCATGAGAGGCATGTTAAAGTGTTACTATGTTCTTTACTCCGGCAGAGTTTGTCCTTGAGCAGATGCTGCAGCAGGGCTGCCTTTTTTCTCCAATCTTTTTTTTTTTTTTTTTTTTTTTTTTTTGTTACTTATTTGTACCCGTAGGTAGACTTGGTTTGCAGTCTGGTGACAAGCCACCGGCTGCTGGTCGCTGCGTGCGCGAGCGCCCTAAACCTACATGTTTTTGCTAATCTGTCATGCTTTACAGCTCGAACCACAGCAGAGTTACTGGTGCATGACTGTGCAGTCTTTTTCCCAGCTCATTCTAGCCCTAGGTAGCTTTTGGACATCTCTAGATCCAACACCTTTAAATAGTTTTCTGAGTAGACTGAGGTGTGTTTTAAAAAGTTATTACCGTCGGGTTTCTCTTCCCAGATGTGGGGCACAGATCCGCATTAAAATGAGAACTTATACAGTACACTGTATGCCATTCCTCTTTGTCGCAAGCTAATAGTGTCAGGTTGCACTCCATGGATGTATGAATGAATGGATGTACAACCCCAAAGACCACTTAGAGGGAAAACAAAAACATCACTATTAGACCTCTGTTGCACCTCCTCTGGTTTAATACTTTGAGGTATGGACTTCACTCATGTAAAAATATTCTTCATCACTAAAGTTATAACTAACATCTTTAGCTACACTTTGTCTTAAAATACCTTCTCAAAGGAATTTTCAAATCCTGATCAAATCCTTTCCATTGTTTTAACTGACAGCTCTCTTGTTGTGGCCATGTTTCCTGTCAATCAACCAGGTTCAAAAGCTTCTTAAGGTCTGCAGGCATTCTCTTTTAACCACATACTAATTTGCATATTTTGACTTGTGCAGGTATTTATTTTAGAAATGCAAATTACATGATGATTCTATATTTTTCCTTTACTTGATATGAAGAAAAAAATGCCCTTATTTACAACAGTTGAATCTTGTTGAAAACCGGGGTGGTGGTTCCTCTCTTCAAGGAGGGGACCAGAGGGTGTATTCCAACTTTAGAGGGATCACACTCCTCAGCCTCCCTGGGAAGGTCTATGCCAAGGTACTGGAGAAGAGAGTCCAGCCATTAGTCAAACCTCGGATTCAGGAGGAGCAATGTGGTTTTCGGCTTGGCTGTGGCACTTCGGACCAGATGAGATAAGATGAGAATCAGCACCTCCAAGTCCGAGTCCATGGTCCTTAGCCGGAAAAAGGTGGATTGTCCTCTCCGGGTTGGGGACAAGATCCTGCCCCAAGTGGAGGAGTTTAAGTATCTTGGGGTCTTATTCACGAGTGAGGGGAGAATGGAGCGAGAGATTGACAGACGGATCGGAGCAGCATCTGCAGGGATGCGGACGTTGTACTGGTCTGTCGCGGTGAAGAGGGAGCTGAGCTCTAAAGCAAAGCTGTCGATTTACTAGTCAGTCTACATGCTTACCCTCACCTATGGTCACGAGCTTTGGGTAATGACTGAAAGAATGAGATTGCGGATACAAGCGGCTGAAATGAGCTTTCTCCGTAGGATTGCTGGACTCACCCTCAGAGATAGGATGAGGAGCTCAGTCATCCCGGAGAGGCTCAGAGTAGAACCGCTGTTCCTCCATATTGAAAGGAGCCAGTTGAGGTGGTTTGGGCATGTGATCAAGATGCCTCCTGGACGCTTCCCACTTGAGGTGTTTCAGGCATGTCCCACTGGGAGGAGACCCCGGGGCAAACCCAGGACACCCTGTAGAGACTATGCCTCCCAGCTGGTCTGGGAACACCTTGGTATTCTCTCTGAAGAGCTGGAGGAGGTGGTTGGGGAGAGGAAAGTCTGGGCTTCTCTGCTTGAGCTGCTGCCTCCACGACCTGGACTTCCGGAAAAGCGGTAGAAGATGAATGGATGGATGAATCTTGTTGAATGTATGTTTAAAAAAAACATAATGTTCAGCTGTAAAAACAATTTAAAAATTGTCATTTCTGATTTTTTTTTTTTTTTTTTTTACCTGCAAAATCTCATGAATCAGACCTAAAGCATTGCTCATACACTTTCACTTCTAATTGCAATTGAAAAGCTGCACATAAACATGCAATTCCGTGTGTTTTCAATAATTAGAATTCCATGGGGTTCAAAATGAAGGATGCTGATGATTAGTAACAATATAAACAATGAACACATCATCATTCGCCTGACTCCTATTCAGCAGATGGGACCGCTAGAAGTCGGTCCTTGAGAGAATGTTCAGGGGTTCCCAGAAAATGGTCTAATTTTACTTACTAATTTTACATACTTACATACTTTTACATACTAATTATTACTTGTCCAAAAAATTGCAAATAATATGCTGTTGTTATACGTATATCGGTGCCTGTGGTGGCTTTGCCATGTCAGTAGGTGGCAGTATGAAAGCAATAATAATGGCTACCCTTTTCTTCTTCTTTCTCTCCTTCTTCATGTGTTTTATGGAGGTTAATGACTTGTTAAGATACACGTGAGGTTGCAGTGAATGGATAAAAAACAGTGATGGATAAATATTTGAAAGAGGAAAGATTCAGACTTTGAACTGGGCCCTGTGCTGATGGAGCAGCCGTCATGATCAGGTACACCAAAGGCTTCATTAGTAGAATGAAAGAGAGACATGTTGTTGTTACATACTGCTTTTGGCATCTTGAGATGCTCATTGCCAAGACTTTACCAGCAGACCTAGCTACTGTGTTGGATGATGTCATGTGGCTGGTAATCTTTTTAAAGACAAGCCCTCTGAAAAGCTGCATATTTGTATCTTTTTGTGAGGAAATGGGAGCAGAGTATAAAACCCTATTGCTCCATAGTGGGGTCTGATGGTTGCTGCACGGCAAAGTGCTGGCCCGCAGGTATGAGGTCCAAGAGAAACTAAAAGTGTTTTTGACTGATGACAGGTGCGATGATGTAAAGTTGCTTGTAAGTGATGAGTGGTGTGCAAAGCTGGCATACCTGACAGATAGATTCCAGCATCTGAATGAAATAAACACACAAATGTAAAACCAAGACAAAAACCTTCTCACAATCACAGACAAAATAAATGGATTCCTTTCAAAGGTACAACTCTGGGAAAAAAAAAAAAAAACATCTGGAAAGTACCAACCTTGACATGTTCCGGCCAGGATGTCAGGTTTGTGTTCATCCAAAAAGGTCCAAATTTCACAATGAGTGAGTATAACTAATTACAAGACTTAATTGTCATTACATACAGCATGCTGCAATAGGCTACAGTGTGTCATTTTGTAACATTTTTGGTTGGTGGAGTTCCCTGAGATTTTTTTTCAACATAAAAAGGATTCCTTGTCTCAAAAAAGGTTGGAAAAAAAAACCCCACTGACACCCATATGAAGACCTAAGCATATTCCAGCTTTCTTCAGGTGAGAGGCAGTACAGAGACTGGACTGATCACTATTCCATCACAGGGTCTTAGATATGTATAGAAATGAGCCAACAAGACAGACTGCTTTGTTGGATATACAGTATATACGTTTTGATCCTGCAACAGATTTTGTTATTTATTCTTCTGTCCTTGCGAGTAACTTAAAGTTACGATTTCCCTCATCTGAAGGACAATTTTAACATTTAATGATTTAGGGGTGGGAATCGCCCTAGACCTCATGATATGACACAGTCGCAATACTTGAGTCATGATGCAAAAATATCATGATACTATGATTACTTAAAGACACACTCCGGTGGATATAAATCCCTTATAAAAACATATCTGCATTGTATCTTATGCCCTTTTTTCTAAAAAAAAAAAAAAAAAAAAAAGATCCTTTAATTTTCTTAGTTTGCTGTCAAAATCTTTTCACTTTTCCTCCTTCTTCAAATGCAAAGATTTGTGATTACTCCCACCCACATCCAAGGCTAATTGTGGCTAGTGATACATTAAACAGAATAAATCCTGTGGTAAAAATACTTACTGGTTGAAGGACATGCCCGTTTGTATACACCCAGGATAATGTATATACCCAGGATAATGACTGAAACCGCGTTGGTCCTTAAAAGCTATTTAATGGTAAAACCCATGTTAATTTCTGTTAAATTTTCAAAGCATCTGTCCAAAAATGTTATCTGGCCCTGTAGGCTAACTTCAGCTGGGCCAGAGAGTCCTGACTGGCTCAACACTACGGACCTGATATATTTACGGCACCAAAAATGCCCCGTATAAACTTAGCTTTTTTTCAGGGGGCGGGACATAACTGAAACTTTAATGCAAAAGAAGAGACATAACACATCTGAGTGATTTTGCTCTTGATATGTCTTGTAAGTCAAAAAAAAAAACATGTTACAGACATGTTAACAAGAAAAAAAAACCTTGATTTTTGGCAAAATGTCACTTTAAGTATTGCCATATCATGATAGAGTATTGCAACACCATGTACCATATATTTTATTTTCCCCTTTATTCATGTCAAATTGTTTCCACAAACTAAAAAAGTCAACATCTCTTTCATATACTGTCCATATTCATACATATACTGTGTATTAACCAACTCACTGTGGTCACTTTTGTTTCGGTGGCAGATATCAGTCCTCCTTGGGTTGGTGTGCTGTTGTGGCCTATTGTTTTCTGTGATGATGTATGAATAGCAGCCTTTGCATGTGAGATATCCTATGGATTGTCGTCCTCCTGGCTTGCTCAGCTTGGAGGTGACTTTGTTGTGTATGGAGTTGGTTGAGTTTAACTGGCACCATCTTAGCTTGACTGTCGCCAGCTTCCACTGGATGGAGCAAAGACTTGTGGGTGGTTTGTGACATTTACAGTGTTTTGTTTTGTTTTTTTCCGTGCATCACTCCTTGTTTTTTGAGTGTGTCATGTCAAGGTCTTTCTGTTCCTCTTTGTTATAAAATAAAAAAAGTCCAGACATTTAAGTTTAACTTTTTTCAGTGCATTTCTCAGTTCTTGTTCCGGTGACTTTTCTCTGTCCAGCGTCCGCCATCTTAATTAGTACACCTGGCAACACATTGCGTGAGACAACGTGTGATTTTACTGGACAATCCATGCTTATTTTGGACCATCTAGCGGGCTGAAAACGCAGTATGGTTAATTGATACCCAAGAGTCTGCAACATTTACATTTGTATATACATACTGTATATATAATTAATAAAAGATTGATGCATGTGTTTAGGGATTGATGCATCATTGTGAGTGCCAAGTATCACGTTATTTATCCATAAAGTTTGAGGAAATGATAGAATGTGCTGTCCCGTTATTGCAAAGTTGGCTCCACATATTGATATATCCTGGCCATAGGCAGATCTCAAAGTTCCTTTTAAAGGCTGCTTATTGTCAAGTATGTTAGAAATGTCACTATGCAAACAGCAGACATAATAGAAAGAGCCCTGTAGACATAGGCGTAATTTATGGGGGGGGGGGGGGGGGGCGGGGGTTGAAGGAGTTGTAACACCCCAAAACCAAATCCAACCAATATAACCCCTCAATAATCATATAATTATAATTAATAAAAAATAGCTACAAGTGAGTATGAAGAAGTTGTTTTTTCATTTGCAAGCAATAAAAAGTTACATTTCTAATAATCAGACGACCCCCCCCCCCCCCCGCAGACTTGGTATTGCCCAACCGGTTCATGTGCCTTCTTCTGGTGAATACAGCACTGGAATACTCGAGTCATTAAAGGCACTTTTCCACTTGGCCCAGTTTTGCCTTGTTTCGCACGGTACAGTTCGGCTCGCATGTTTTTCTACTGCACTAGGTGTCATTTGAAGTGGGTGGGAAATGGTTAAAAGGGAGGCGGCGCAACCCTCTCCTTCCCGCTACGTAAAACAAGCGTAACTGGCGTAAATCAAGCGTAACGTTACGCAAAACACAAGTTGGCAGGATACGAGGCGTCTGCGTTCTCTGGCTGTTTTTGCCAGAATAAAGGCAAAAACGGAGAACAGAAGGCAAACCCGCAATACGACACACTCTGGAAAGGTACTGGAGCATTTAGAAGCCATGAGGATGCGAACTACATTACGTATGATGGTAAGCTAATGATTGCTAATGCTACTTTGCTTTAGTCCACCGTACAACATTGTAATGTCGGCAAGTTATCGATATTAGGTCCTAAAATCTGTATTCTGTGTGTGTGTTTCAGATGGCTCTCTTGTGGCAAAAATATCACTTCAAACGGTCGGTGTTAATGTTCATCACAGTGATGTGACCCCAAGTTCACGAACGCGAAGTGGCTATAATGTCTGTAGAAATGTTTAGCTTCCTGTGAAATAAATTGCTCTGATCTGTGTCATAATCATGGAGAGACTGTTGAGACGTCATGGAATTTACCTGCTCCAGCCAGTGGTGTCATGACAAAACATGGATCAGGTGCCATATAGTAGCATATGAGCTGTTAAATATATACAGTATTTCAACAGGTAAACAGTACTGAGTTAGGCATAAGATATATTTAGCAATTATGATGCATTTTAAGCCAAAACAAAGGGATCTAAGATTAGAAGTAATTAAAATAAAGCAGTCCCAAGGTTACATGGAGAAATACGTGGATTAACTGGAAATATATCGTATTGAGTATTGCTGACTACATGTAGATACTGTATAAATATATATTCTCTGCATCAACAGTGAACTATACTTGTATTCATGTAGTATTGCCCTGGGAATTTTGACAATAAACCTTTGTACTTTTGCAGATGTCTCTATTTTGTTTTACAGTCTTCAGCAAATGATTGTTTTGGTTACTTTTCTTTAAAATGAGCCATTATTTTCAAAGTCACTGTTAAATGGTTCGTACTGTTGACTGTTTTCCCACCAGTGTCTGAACAGACAAAATAGAAAATCATGATGCAAACACATAAATCACTAAATTGTTTATTCCAATCAGCAGCAAATTACAGATTATTTAGAATGTGCAAAATTCAAACTGTAAAAAAAAAAAAGAAACTGGAATGGGTAACACACGCCAGCTACACTGCCTCACTGAGAAGCAACTGGATCGGCCCCTCATACTGGTCCTGGTTCAGCAGATCTTCAGCCTGCACCTCTAAATAGTGAGGCAAGGTCCGGTTTGGGTGGATCGTTTTCCCCTTGCCTAGATGAAAGACAGAAATGGGTGGTGGATAATTAAAGAAAGTTTAAAACATATTTGAGAAATGAATGAATCTTTATTTTGGATAATTAGATTAAGAGAAAGGAACAGAATAATAGAACAAAGGGGGAAAAAAATCCAATGAGGTCAAATTAAACAGGAACTCCTCGGATTATACAATTCAACATAACTTATCCGAAATGGGTGATGGCTGAAGCCGCAGCTTATATTGCCCACCCATGTTCCATCTAAGAATTAAAAATAAAATAAAATAAGAGTGATTACAAATCAGAACAAAGCTAAGATGAAACGTGACAAAAAATAAGCAACAGCACAACACAGACTGGATATGATAATCCTTGTGTGATTTTACATGTCGTTTTGTATATACAGCCGTGGACAAAATTGTTGGTACCCCTCTGTTAATCGAAGAAAAACCCACAATGATCACAGAAATAACTTGAATCTGACAAAAGTGGTAATAAATAAAAATTCTATGAAAATTAACCAATGAAAATCAGACAATGCTTTTGAATTGTGGTTCAACAGAATTATTTTAAAAAACAAACTCATGAAACAGACCTGGACAAAAATGATGGTACCCCTAGAAAAGATTGAAAATAGGCCATAGGGACATGAACATGACCATAGGGACATGTTCAACCAAGATGTGTCCTCTAATTAACATCACAGGTGTCTACAAACTTGTAATCAATCGGCCTATTTAAAGGGTGACTAGTAGTCACTGTGCTGTGACCATTGTGGGTTTTTCTTTCATTAACAGAGGGGTACCAACAATTTTGTCCACGTGTGTGTGTTTGGAGTATTTATTCCTTTAGTTTTTGTTTAAATTGTCCAAGCTTTGTACATGATTTTAATTCAGGTCCAAAAGCGTTCCACAGTCTGACTCCTTGCACTGAAACACAGTGTTGCTTGGTAGTTCTCAGACCCCAGGGCAGACCCAGAACTCACTGGAGAGACAACGTCTCCCAGTTGGTCTGGGAACACCTTGGTATCCTCTCTGAAGATCTGGAGCAGGTGGTTGAGGAGAGGGAAGTCTGGGCTTCTCTGCTTGAACTGCTGCCTCTGCGACCCGGACCTCTGGTAAAGTGGTAGAAGATGGATGGATGGATGTCATGTATGGGAGCATTAATGAATGATACAAAGTCTATAGTGTGGGTTGATTCAGCAAATATTTCACTCTGCGCAGTATTGTGACTGATTTGCATATTTTACCTTTAATATAATTAATATGTGACTTCCAACACAGTTTATTATCAATTATTACACCAAGGATTTTAATTTTGGATACCCTTTCAATCTCTACACCATTTATACTGAGTTTAAATACTGAGTTGTTGTGATGGTGTGAAATAACGTTATCAATAAAATTTAGCCACCGCTGTGTCGCCCTGGTTTCAAGTGTGGGTGGTGTTTTGTGCTTGTATTGCTAAAATATAAAAGGAAGAACTACAATGGGTCTCAAATATTTGTAATGTGTTCTATTTTTTTTTTTTTTTTTTTTTTTTTTTTTTTTTTTTTTCTCTCGGCGCCACACGAGTCGGCTGCCTTTTGCAACAGCGGCTCGATTCCGAGTCTTTTTCCCTTCCTCTCTCTTCTGATCCGTCTTTTTTTTTTTCACCCCACTTATATCACGGACACACAGATCGTCCTAAATGTCTCCTGAGCCGGTGGACGGAGCCACTGTCTATAGCAGGATACGATACAGCAGAGAACAGCTGCTAGCATTCAACCGCCACCCGGTCCCATTGGAAAAACTCGACATACCGAGTGAACTGAGGCGAAAACGCCGCGGCTGCCGGGCTGGAGTAAGGCGGAGGACAAAAAATATAAGGTACAGACCCTCCCTTCCATCTGTTGTCATGGGAAATGTACGGTCGATACTGGGAAAGTTAGATGAGCTAGCGGCTATCTCCCGTTATGATAGCACATACCGGGAGTGCTCTCTCCTTTTGTTTACTGAGACGTGGCTAACTGAACTAGCAGCAGATGCTAACATTGAGCTGGAGGGTTTTCACATGATACGAGCTGACCGAACACCAGACAGTGACAAAACTAGGGGCGGTGGAGTGATCATGTATGTTAACAACAACTGGTGCAGACCGGGACATATCACTGTTAAACAACGACACTGCAGCAAAGACATTGAGTTGCTAGCTGTTAGCATGAGGCCTACATATCTCCCGAGAGAACACTCACACGTGATCTGCATTGTTGTTTATGCAAATCCGACGGCGAACGCTGGGACAGCACGTGACGTCATCCATTCAGTAACCAGCAGGCTGCAGACAGAACACCCAGATGCTCTTCTCCTCATCTCAGGCGATTTCAACCATGTTTCACTGTCTCCCATTCTACCCACGTTCACCCAGTATGTCACATGCCACACTAGAGACAATAAAACACTGGATTTATTCTACGCAAACACTAAGGAGGCGTACACCTCATCACAACTACCCCCACTCGGGAGATCGGATCACAACTTGGTTCATCTCCGGCCGGTGTACAAACCCCTAGTGCACAGACAACCTCCGGCCATGCACACTGTGGAGTTATGGTCTGAGGAGACAATGGACACCCTAAAGGGCTGTTTTGAAGCCACCGCCTGGAAGCAGCTCTGCGATCCACATGGTGAGGACATCGATGGCCTCATTCACACCTTCACGGGCTACCTCAGCTTCTGTGTGGACAAATCCGTTCCCACCAAGACCATACGGCGTCACTCAAACAACAAACCCTGGATCAACCCTGAGATAAAAACACTTCTGAGAGAGAAGAAGAGGATCTTCAGGTCGGGGAACAGGGAGATGCTGAAGTACGTACAGAGGGAGCTGAGGAGAAAGATCAGAGAAGGCAAGGACAGCTTCAGGAAGAAGATGGAGGACAAGCTGCAACAGAGCGACATCAGCGGGGTCTGGAGAAACCTCAAAACCATCTCGGGGCTCCAGAATACCTCCCCCCAGGCCACAGGGGGCAGGGAGTGGGCGAACAACCTGAATCTGTTTTTCAATAGATTTGACCAACCGCCCCTCCCCCCTGACTGCACAACAACCACTGCTGCCTCTAAAGAAATCAAGTCCTGCTGCCCACTCCCCACTCTACCAACACCCCCCCACTCCCAACACACAGCCCCCCATCCTGACCCTGACCAGGACCCAGGTGAGGACGGAGCTGAGGAAGATCAAGGCGAGGAAGGCGCCGGGACCGGACGGCATCAGCGCAAAGCTCCTCAAGTCCTGTGCAGACCAGCTGTGTGGGATTGTGACGTATATCTTCAACATGAGCCTGAAACTGGGGAGGGTACCACAGCTGTGGAAAACATCTTGTGTGGTACCTGTACCAAAAACTTCCCACCCCAAAGACCTGAACAGCTACAGACCGGTGGCCTTGACGTCCCGCTTGATGAAGACCCTGGAGAGACTGCTCCTTGCTCACCTCCGCCCCCTGGTGGAACCAGCGATGGATCCACTCCAGTTCGCCTACCAGCATGGCATTGGGGTGGAGGATGCGGTGATCTTCCTCCTTCACCGTTCTCTGTCCCACCTGGAGAAGCCCGGGAATATGGTGAGGATCATGTTCTTTGACTTCTCCAGTGCTTTCAACACCATCCAACCGATGATCCTGAAGGACAAGCTGCTGCGCGCAGGGGTGGACCAGCACCTGTCATCATGGATCCTGGACTACCTCACGAACCGGCCTCAGTTTGTGAGAACCCGGGACTGTGTGTCCGACACGATCATCAGTAGCACGGGGGCCCCCCAGGGAACGGTGCTGGCTCCCTTCCTGTTCACTCTTTATACTGCGGACTTCTCACACAACACAACACACTGCCATCTACAGAAGTTCTCTGATGACTCTGCGATCGTTGGCCTCATCTCCAATGGAGATGAAGCTGAGTACAGAGGGCTTATCCAGGACTTCGTGGACTGGTGCCATCGGAACTGCCTCCAGATCAACGCGAGGAAAACTAAGGAGCTGGTGGTGGACTGCCGCAGGCATGGGCAGCCCCTCACAGTACCAGTAAATATACAGGGAACAGACATCGAGATGGTGACATCCTATAAGTACCTGGGTATTCATCTGAACAATAAACTAGACTGGTCACACAATACTGATGCACTCTACAAGAAGGGACAGCGCAGGCTGTTCCTGCTGAGGAGACTCAGGTCTTTTGGTGTACAAGGGGCGCTGCTGAAGTCATTCTATGACACGGTGGTGGCATCAGCCATCACTTTTGGAGTGGTCTGCTGGGGCAGTGGCATTACTGCAGCCGATAGGAAGAGACTGAACAAACTGATTAAGAAAGCTAGCTCTGTCCTGGGGCAGCGCCTTGATCCGATGGAGGAGATAGGAGAGAGAAGGACGGTGGCTAAACTGTCATCTCTGCTGGAGTCCGAGTTCCACCCTATGCAGGACATACTGAATGCACTGAGGAGCTCATTTAGCAGCAGACTACATCATCCCAGGTGCACAACCGAGAGGTTTCGTAGGTCCTTCCTACCAACGGCTGTCAGACTGTACAACCTAAGCAGGGCTGCTCGCAGAGATAGCAAAAAGACGTAACAAACTAATAGTTTTTTGAATGCAAAAGATGCAATAGACTTACACAATGGTCCTCTCCGGCATACAACTAGGAACATACCGGTCGCTATGGAGGGTGAGAATATGTATGGGCACATAATCATACCATGTAGGATAACTAAGTAGACGGTTATGCTGTTTCATTCCATCTAGCAACAATGCTCTGCACTGTGTGTGTTTATATATTTGCATATTTATTCCATCTAGCTACAATGCTCCGTACTGTGGGTGTTTATATATTTATATATCTACATATTATTCCATCTAGCTACATTGCTCCGCACTGTGTGTGTTTATATACTTGCATATTTATTCCACCTAGCTGCAATGCTCCGTACTGTGGGTG
The DNA here is from genome assembly GCA_020510985.1 of Pholidichthys leucotaenia. Taxonomy (NCBI): domain Eukaryota; kingdom Metazoa; phylum Chordata; class Actinopteri; order Cichliformes; family Pholidichthyidae; genus Pholidichthys; species Pholidichthys leucotaenia. Next base: position 191,359,808 of record CM035841.1, read on the forward strand.
TTTATATATTTACATATTTATTCCATCTAGCTACAATGCTCTGCACTGTGTGTTCATATATTCATAGATTTATTCCATCCAGCTACAATGCTCTGCACTGTGTGTCTGTGTGTGTGTGTATATATATATATTTTATAGTAATACGTACATATGTTTATTAGCTGCTCTTGCTTGCTTGTTTTTTTTTTTTTTTTTTTTTTTCTTGCCTTCTGATTGTTGCTCTGAGTGTTGCTATCCCTGTGCTGTTGCAATCCTGGAATTTCCCCGTTGTGGGACTAATAATAAAGGCTTATCTTATTACTGAATGAGTTTAAAGATGAAATACTATACACATATAAACTAAATTCTAATGGTGACTGAACATCTCCCATTCCCCAAGGTGCAAGATACACTATTATGACTAGAACTCATAAAGGATCACAGAAGTGATCTGATAAAAATAAATAAACAAGCGGTTTATTTTATGGTGGCTATTATTGGATGTGCCATTCATTTTCAATTACTCTGTAATTGATATTCACACACATAAATCTCAGTTCAGTCCCTTTCATATTAAGTGGAAATTGTGCTCCTTTAAATTTGGCACTTTACCTAAACTTTAACTGAAAGCGAGGTGGTCGGATCCAGGAAAAAAATGCTTTTTTTGCGTGCATGGAAAGAAAATCCTACAGACACATACTGTATAGCGCGATTGTCTGCAAGTGTGAATGACCTGTTCCATGAGCAAATGTACGTTTTTTGGTCCTTGGCTGTTTAAATTGAATTCTTTCCTCCCGAAAATATCATTTTTGAATATTAATTACAGCTAAATGGGAGCAGTTTCGATGCTGACATTTCACATCCTAATATGCGTGTTCTATACACCATCGGCTTTTGTGTATCCGAATACCTCGCTTTAAAAAGCAAAAGATTTGACTATAAATATGATGTGTGTTTACCTGTCAAAATACATTGGTGTCAAAACGTCGCCATTCTGAGCAGATCTGGTTTGGACTCTACAATGAAATACACACAAATTAAGTTCATGCACAGCACGAAAGTGCAACAATGTAAAAAATAAATAAATAAATAAAATAAACTTTTAACTAGGATTACAACTAGCTTATTTCATCAGATATTGTCAACACAAAAAAGCAACATACAAGGACGGACATAGCATTAAGCTAGGTCATCATTCACCGTCCTGTATATCACAATATCACGGCTTCAACTGCTGAAGTTGGGTGCGTCGCGGCTGTACATTCAATTCAATTCGGGTGGCTAGGTCTAATTCCCGGTGCGTCTCCATCTATTTTGTGGTGGGTCTGCTTGTGCGCACCACTGCAAGCTCAGTCTGCTTCCCTCTGCATTCTCTCATCACCGAAATGCACAGGAAACTCTGCTGGACTGCGGTGTTAGATTTCTGCTGATTTCTGTTAAGCCATTCTATCGTTGTGGTTTATAATATCACTTGTTCGCGGGCTCACTGACGAAAAATTGCAAATGGCGACCAGCAAGCGATTCTCCAAAGTCAGCGTAACGCCCACTCTCATGACGCTACGCCCAGACCAATGAATGGCCAGCAGTGGCGTGACGAAACCGTGCCGGTACCCTTCGGACCTACTTTTATCGGTGCCGATAAAAGTGGAACAGTTCCGAAATAACGGAACTGTTAGGCCATTGGGTGCCAAAAGGAAAAGTGGACAAAGGAGGCCGAACCGTGCGAAACGAGGCCAAACGAGGCCAAAGTGTGCCAAGTGGAAAAGCGCCTTTATAGGGGTGGTGTTATGCCGAGAGTTGCTTGCTTGCCGGGAATTACACCCCATCTGCCAAAACTACAGCCAGGCTTGTAACATTTGTGCATTTTTAGAAGTACCCATTATATGTTTTTAGAAGTAAAAATTGTTATTACCTCTTGTAAATTAGCTTTAAATTATGTTTATTCACTAGACATTTTGGTGTTTCAAAGAGGATTGGAAATCATAGTGACCCATCTCCACATTTTACAATCTTCAAAGTCAAGATTTTGCATTTATGCATTGTTGGTAGTGTTGGGCAATTTACTAAAAAATAGTAACTAATTACAGTTACTAGTTACTTTTTTCAAAAGTAACTGAGTTACTTACCAATTACTGCATGATTAAAGTAACTAGTTATTTGGAAAAGTAACTTTCATGTTACTTTTAAATGCATACTTAAATCATCTTGCACACATAGCAAGATAATGTAATTGATGGATTACCTTACGGGCTTATTAATGTCAGGCTGAAAACAGACTGTTTCAGACAGAGCTTTTAGAACATGTTCAGTCTGCTTTATCCTGCCTTGAGAGCTCTTATTGCGGGAAAAATCTGAAGACAAGCAACACAAAATTGCCAGTAACTTCCTCATTTTTGGAGTGAGAAATAGGGTTTGTGGCGTGAGAGAGAAGGGAAAAGAGTGAGAATCACTCCAAAAGAGTGAGTTGACAACACTGCATAAAGCTGTCAATGTTTCTTACCTTTATATTATGGATTTACTCCGATGTGATGTGCAGTGATCCAAAGAAAATGTCCATTATCCACAGTCCAAATGTCTGCGGTGACAGAGACATGATCCAGTCCCTTAAATTCCAATTGAAGATCAAATCCATTGTTGAATATTCTTCATCCAGGTAGCAAGTAAATGTGTTTTAACTTCAGTGGATTACAGTCTCAGCTGTCTGATGGAAAATGACTATTATCAGATCTTCATTCTGTAACAACGTATCTGGCAATCAGTCAGTTTAATTCTTGCTGGGTTACAAACTGTCCAGATGCATGTCCTGTGTTCGAAATCCAGCCATGGCTTTTCATATAGCGTAGATCTACTACACGGTGTTGTTAGCACAGCATAGCACTAGCTTTGTTGGATCTTGTTGCTGTTCTTAAAGGAACTTCTGAAGATTGCAGTCGGTCTCCACCACACTTTAGTTTGCAACCCACCAATATGCTTTTGTCCTTAACCGTGACAAAGGAAAAATAATCTATTTCCACAAAAACAAAGTAGCTTCATCTTTTCCCAGCAGGAGCAAGCTCCATTTGTGGCTGCTGGGTGCAGCAGTGAACAGACTCTTTGCAACAGTTGCAACAGTTTGCAACATTTCTAGTTTACCGTTCCCATTTTATTTAATCACAAGACAGCATCACACAAATTAGGCAGTGACCAAACACTGAGATCTTGATGGCTTATTATCACTGTATAGTGATTTAGCTCCTAGTATAACAAGATTCATCACCTTAACACTGTACCTTTTGAGTTTGTTGGTGTTTAAGGGTCCACTTGCAATAAAAGGGAGTGCTAAAAAAATAAATAAATTGATAAATAAAAAGTTGCAATGCGTCTTCCAGCATTTTTTTTCTTGCAGCATTTGTCACCTCCTCCAGCCTGTCCAATCTTTTTTCCCTTAGTAAACTTCATCAATGTTTTATGTAGAACGGTGATGTTTCTAATGTCACTTTTTCATGTGTGCAACTTTTATGCCTCAGTGACACTGAGAGGCATTCGGTAGTCAGTTAGTGCGTCTGTTTGTGGCTGGGTGTATGTGTGTGTGTATCTGTCCCTCTGTCCACCTCTCTGTTTCAGCTCGCCCGGTCAAAATTAAGTGGAACTAAAGGCTTGTATCATTGTATCACCATATTTTTCTGACTTTTAATTTGCCAGAATTTTGAAATAATGCCTTGTTTTTGAAATAAACACAAAAATAGCTCACCTTTACTGTCAATGGAACGGTACTGCGCATGCGCCCGGAAACACCCACCAGAGGAAAGTGCTCAGCAATCCGCCAATACTGGATGAACAAATGTCCGTCTTTTTGCCCGTCTGTTTTCTTCCTCTGCCACTAAAGAGCAAACGCTCCTGTTGGTGTTGATTGTCATTGTATTTACATACCTCAATTGCTTCCTCCATTAAAATGTCTGCCACCATGCTCTTCTTCTGTGCTTGGATTGCAGCTGTTCAAATCAGTTTGGTGGCTCTTGGCTGCTACCGACAGTATGGGCATGTGAACTGGAGATTATTTTCACTGTGCATATGTGTACTCCAAAACTACTGCACAGAATTGGATAATTTTTTATTTTTTTTTATTTTTTTTTTTACCAGAGGTGGTCCTTGGGCTAGAGAGAAACCCACAACATTTTGGTGATGATCCGAGAACACATTTAAAGTTAGCAAATTTTGCAGGTTGCATGGCGCACTTTATGTTGTCTGTCTGTAGACATGCTATACTGATTTAATAATATCCTACAATTTATAGCACACTTAAAGGTAATTAACCTTGTCAAATTGCGAGCCTACATCAATGTTTGAATTATGTCTTATAACTTAAATACAATTGCTGATTCATGATTTGTAAAGCATTTATAACACAATTAATTACCTACTTATACAATATTTGTGAATCCTTTATAGGGGATCTTTGTCAAGTTTTACCAGTCTATTTAAATTTGAAATAATGAGCACTCCTCCTTTGCCAAGAAAATCCATCCACATGATGCTTTTCATGTAAAGATGCTGATTAAATACAACAACTGTTGAAGAGATATGCCTAAGACGAAGTGAGCTGTTCAGTGGAAAGAAACTGTGAAAACTGTGGTGTTACCACATAATTTTGAGGTATGGTCATTCTGACTACAGGAATGAGCAGAATATGTTTTAGCTTTGAAAGGAAATCAGTTTTGTTACTATGACAATTGCATGCTCCCTCGGAACACTAGACATCTGTGACATTATGTTGGTTCCAGGAAGTAGTTTAACCACCACAGAACAAAACTAAACCTTTCTGTGATGAACTTTGCATATATGTAGGAATATATCAGCTCTAACATTGTTGGAGAAGCCAGTTTTTCCAGCTTAAATGTCTGTTTAATCTCTGGGGACTCCTCATAGTTATTTTTATGGTTTAGTCCATAAATCTCTTTACGGACATCTCCTGTCATCTGTTGGCATGTTTTTTCCAGGTCCTTGTGCTAAATTAGAAATGGGATGTATTTTTTACACTGTTAAACATTCTGTATGTTTTGTCTGTTCATGTCCCTCTCAGATCAGTAAGCAGCAACTGCAGACGGTCAAGGAGCGTTTCCAGGCGTTTCTCAACGGAGATACTCAGATTGTGGCAGACGAAGCCTTCATTAACGCTGTGCAGAGCTACTATGAGGTAAGATCATGCCACCTTTTACAACAGTATACCAGCAATATATTTAATTCCAGCATTTTTCAGTGGAATGATTTCCTCACCTTATCTACATATATACAGTATATTATATAGTAATCACTGCTGTGATTGAAAAGCCACAAACTGTTCTTTTTAGCTCATTATGTGCTAAGACAGTCAACTTTAGAAAAATCTGGTGCTAATTCCTATTTTTTTCTGACCCCTGTGCTATTTTAAAAGTCTACAATGTATTTTGCAGGTATCAGACCTGCCCTGCTGAGCCTCTTCTTGTTCTATGTATAAAGGGAAAATAATAGTAGGATGAAAAGTATCCAAACCTCAGCAGAGACGGCGTGTTTTGGCTCTGATAAATGATGCAGAGCATGCGCTCAGCTCCTCGGGGCAGTGTTAATAATGTGCTCCCAAATGGCCTGGACTCAGAGAGTTGATCACACCAGAACAGAAGAGGGAAATAAAATGGGATTGAAAAAGAGCTGGAGTCTGACTGCTCAGTCTTCTTTGCATCTCACATTTTAAACAGCGTGGACTAATCAAAGAAAACAAAGGTCTTAGTAAGCCATCAGTTAGGATCATGCTGAATGCCAGGTTAAACTACAGGCTAAATGCTAATCAGACAGAGATTAAATACTGTATATTCAGAATCAATGCTAAAGAAAGCATTGTTAGGTTTGGAAACTATGAGCCCTTATGTCACATAAGTAGTATAATATAATGTTGGAAACCTCACAAAGGCTACAGTTTCTGGCTCAGAAGGATTTTTAGGGCCATATTATTTGAATCTAAAGTGCATATTTGCACTGTGCCATGCTAAATATGGATCGAGTGTTCCCATGCTTTATGCTGGAGGTAGGAGACTTGTTTAAAGTGGATGCGTCATGGGTGAAACCACAGCTGATTGTTATTATGTAGATTTTTATCTCCACCAAGGAGGTAATGTGTTGATGTGGTTTGTCTGTCCATCCGTCCGTCAGCAGGATTACACATAACCTACCAGACAGATTTTGAAGAAATTTTCACCAGAGGTGGCCCTTACAGCCTATGGATTATCCCAGTAGATTTTGGAGGTGATCCAGGTCAGGATGCATGAGATACGGCCTTGGCAGAGTGGAGCGGAGAACTTTATGCTAATGAAAGAGCAGACAACACTATATGACTGCTTGTGAATCTTGATACAATGCTACAAGAATGCATTGTAAAATAAGGGTGGGAATCACAAGAGCCCCCACAATATGATATTATCATGATACTTGGGCCATGGTGCAATATTATCACAATCTTAGTATTATGATATCATGTAATGGGATTTCCCATCCCGATATTTGTGTTATTCAACTCCTGGGTAGATCTCAGGAGTCACTCCTTTCCTGTGCTGACCTAACCAGACAGTGAGCATTTAGCACCATCAAGTGGACTGAAAAGTCAGTCAGTTTTTATTATTCTGGTACCTGAATATGTAAATTTGTATTTGCAACATTTATTAATATTTTTTATAAAGTATTACGATACATTTGCTCAATCTGTGCTATCAGTGAGGGGGACCAAGATCTAGAATAACATACCACCTGCAATCAGAGAACGTACCACACTAAACACTTTTAAGATGCATTGTAAAAATTGGCTTTTAAATAACCAAAAGTGTACCCATAACTAGTGGTTGCTCTGTGGCATACACATATATACATATGCACCCGTGCGTCACACACATATGCCCCGCCTCTTGTTTGTTGCGGTTTCTTGTTGCTGTGAAGTGCCTGGGTGCATGTGTGTGTACGCATGCACAGCACTTCACTCATGTGACATTTGAATGTTTCGTTTTGTAACATCTTAACTCTTGCACTTTAGCATATCCACTTTGTACAATTTTATTGCAGTTGTTCTCGTGTATGATTGTTTGTTTGTGTGTTTTTGTGACCCGCCGGGGGACTACAGATGCAAATTAGCAGTATTGCTAAATCTGGCATACTTACATTTGTATTTATGTTCATTAATATGTATTGTCCCTTTCAAATAAATATTAAACTAAACTAAACTGGTGTGTATGGATTAATATAGTATCACCACCACAAATTATCGCAATATTGCGCCGTATCAATTTTTCCTCCACCTCTGTTGCAAAGTATTATACATGGGGGGGGGGGGCTGAAAAGTTCATAGTGGTCAGATTTGACCAAAGGTGGTTTATTTTTCCAACATAGTTCCCCCTTCGGTCCACACACTTCTTCCATCAGTGGTGCAGAGATTGGATCCCTGCGGTTGAAAAATAAACCACATTTGGTCAAATTTGACCATGGTGAACTTTTCAGCCCCCTCTCCCTTCCCCTCATTGGCAATGAATGCTGCAGTGAGTAGCTTCTCATTTCTCAAGCCATATCTGACAGTGTGGTCATGGGAAAGATGATGTCCATTTCAGAAGGGTCAAATTATTGGTCTGCATCAAGTTAAAAAAAAAAATGAAGGAGATTGCTGAAACTACTGTAACTGGGTTGAGGACTGTGCAATACATTACTGAAACCTGAAAGGATAGTGATGAACCCATCACTGTCACTAATGCAAGATCTTGGCAAAAGATTAAGGCAGCTCTGGATGTAAATGACTGCTGTGACATTGCATAATCCTAGAGAAAAGATGGGCAGTGGACACTTGTATACACTCTGTAATCAGAGTGTAACAGAATTGGCCTCAAAGGGGACTGATGCATGTTATACCTCCTCACAGAGAGGGACCTGAGGAGCATCTTTCTGCATTTATCCTTCCTCAACACCCAACGTCCCTTGCTCTGATAAACAAAGCTTCTATTGAACTATGACTGTTTCCAGGTTTTATGACTGACTGAAAGTCTTGCTCCATAGCCTCACTGACCTCCTCCCGCACCTGAGTTGTATCCTCAGCAACTGTTCGAGCTGCACTTTGCTTGGCCTGTCAATGTAACTCAGCTCAGTTCATTCAGATTCCATAACTCCATTTTCCCTATAGTTGCATTGATTTTCATATTCACAATGTGGTTTTACAGATCATTGCTTAGATTAAGCGGTTTAAGGACCTGTACCTATATAGCGCTTTTTCTAATCAGTGCAACTGACCTATTATTTAGGTGTCGCTTGAGAAAACTACAACCTACCAAAGTGGCTAGTGGGAGTGGCTGTCTACCCCAGCCACTGGCAAAATCCACCCACCACTGACAGGTTGGTGGGTGTTAATGTCAACCCCCGATTATATCAATATAAATACAGTATTAACACGACACAGAGCCAAAGGTATCCAACAAAATATTAGTATGTGTGACTTTTTTTTTTTTGGCCAGGCTGTGTGAATGAACTCCCTATGCTTTCTTACTTTACACAGAGCACTCTGGTTTTCACCCCTACTCCAAAGATACTCTTAGCTTTTCACTGAACTCAGTGCATACCCTTCATTTGTGGCCAACACCACTGTCAACAATTTCTCCTTGTGCGCTGGTTTGAATCGTTAGTGCTGTCACCTTCACAGCAAGAAGGTGATGGGTTTGATTGATGTAATTAATGGAGTAAAGATGAGTTTTTTGTTGTTGTTTTTTTTTTTCACTTCCGGTGCCACACGAGTCGGCTGCCTTTTGCAACAGCGGCTCAATTCTGAGTCTTTTTTTCTTCCTCTCTCTTCTGATCCGGCACACCTTTCACTCCATATATATCACGGACACACAGATCGCCCCAAATGTCTCCCGAGCCGGTGGACGGAGCCACTGTTTATAGCAGGAGACGGTACAGCAGGGAAGAGCTGCTAGCACTCAACCGCCACCCGGTGCTAACGGAAAAACTCGACATACCGGGAGAACTGAGGCAAAAACGACGTGGGTGCCGTGCTGGAGTAAGGCGGCGAGCAAGAAATATAAGGTACAGACCCACCCTCCCATCCGTTGTTATGGGGAATGTACGATCGATACTGGGAAAGGTAGATGAGCTAGCGGCTATCTCCCGCTACGATAGCATATACCAGGAGTGTAGCCTGTTTCTATTCACAGAGTCTTGGCTAACTGAATTAGCAGCAGATGCTAACATTGAACTGGAGGGTTTCCACGCGATACGGGCAGACCGAACATCAGACAGTGGCAAAGCAAGGGGCGGTGGAGTGATAATGTATGTTAACAACAACTGGTGCAGACCGGGACATATCACTGTTAAACAACAACACTGCAGCAAAGACATGGAGTTGCTAGCTGTTAGCATGCGGCCTACATATCTCCCGAGGGAATACTCACACGTGATCTGCATTGTTATTTATGCAAATCCGACGGCGAACGCTGGGAAAGCTCGTGACGTCATCCATTCAGTAACTGGCAGGCTGCAGACAGAACACCCAGATGCTCTTCTCCTCATCTCAGGCGATTTCAACCATGTTTCACTGTCTCCCATCCTACCCACGTTTACCCAGTATGTCACATGCCACACTAGAGACAATAAAACACTGGACTTATTCTACGCAAACACTAAGGAGGCGTACACCTCATCACAACTCCCCCCACTCGGGAGATCGGATCACAACTTGGTTCATCTCCGGCCGGTGTACAAACCCCTAGTGCACAGACAACCTCCGGCCATGCGCACAGTGAAGTTATGGTCTGAGGAGGCAATGGACGCTCTAAAGGGCTGTTTTGAAACCACCGCCTGGGAGCAGCTCTGTGATCCACATGGTGAGGACATCGATGGCCTCACTCACACCATCACGGACTACATCAGCTTCTGTGTGGACAACACCGTTCCCACCAAGACCATACGGTGTTGCTCAAACAACAAACCCTGGATCAACCCTGAGATAAAAACACTTCTGAGAGAGAAGAAGAGGATCTTCAGGTCGGGGAACAGGGAGATGCTGAAGTCCATACAGAGGGAGCTGAGGAGAAAGATCAGAGAAGGCAAGGACAGCTTCAGGAAGAAGATGGAGGACAAGCTGCAACAGAGCGACATCAGCGGGGTCTGGAGAAACCTTAAAACCATCTCTGGGCTCCAGAATACCTCCCCCCAGGCCACGGGGGGCAGGGAGTGGGCGAACAATCTGAATCTGTTTTTCAATAGGTTTGACCAACCGCCCTCCCCCCTGACTGCACAACAACCACTGCTGCCTCTAAGGACATCAAGTCCTGCTGCCCACACCCCACTCCACCAACACCCCCCCACTCCCAACACACAGCCCCCCAACCTGACCCTCACTAAGACCCAGGTGAGGACAGAGCTGAGGAAGATCAAGGCGAGGAAGGCGTCGGGACCGGATGGCATCAGCGCAAAGCTCCTCAAGTCCTGTGCAGACCAGCTGTGTGGGATTGTGGAGTGGCCTTGACGTCCCACATGATGAAGACCCTGGAGAGAATGCTCCTTGCTCACCTCCGCCCCCTGGTGGGACCAGCAATGGATCCACTCCAGTTCGCCTATCAGCATGGCATTGGGGTGGAGGATGTGGTGATCTTCCTCCTTCATCGTTCTCTGTCCCACCTGGAGAAGCCCGGGAATGTGGTGAGGATCACGTTCTTTGACTTCTCCAGTGCTTTCAACACCATCCAACTGACGATCCTGAAGGACAAGCTGCTGTGAGCAGGGGTGGACCAGCACCTGTCATCATGGATCCTGGACTACCTCACAAACCAGCCTCAGTTTGTGAGAACCCGGGACTGTGTGTCCGACACGATCATCGGTAGCACGGGGGCCCTCCAGGGAACGGTTTTGGCTTCCTTCCTGTTCACCCTTTATACTGTTTGCTTTCGGCTTTAGGACTGTGACTAGGATTCTTCTTTGACTTGGCACAGAGGCGTCGTCTCTTCGAATTTAGTCTGCTGGTAGGATCATTAGCTTTCCCAGGCGAGCCCGGGTACTGGCGGAGGGCGCGACGAGAACGCTGATCCATTGCCCCTCCCAAACAAACAGCTGGTGATAAACCCCAACCAACAGGTCCCGGGCACCAACCTCCCAAGGAGACAGTGGTCTACACTCAATCGCTTCAGGACTGGACATGGCCCCTGCTTGGCCAGCCTTTACAGATGGGGCAGTAGCCCTAGCCCACTGTGCGCATGTGGAGAGGAGCAAACAATGGAACACATCATAGAGGCTTGCCCGCTCCAAAGACTGGAAGGAGGATTACACACCCTCCATACAGCAAACCAGGAGGCAACTGCTTGGCTTAAGGACTTTGCATTCGCTAAATAAATAAATAAACCCTTTATACTGCGGACTTCTCACACAACACAACACACTGCCATCTACAGAAGTTCTCTGACTCTGCAATCGTTGGCCTCATCTCCAACGGAGATGAAGCTGAGTACAGAGGGTTTATCCAGGACTTCGTGGACTGGTGCCATCGGAACTGCCTCCAGATCAACGCGAGGAAAACTAAGGAGCTGGTGGTGGACTGCCGCAGGCAAGGACAACCCCTCACAGCACCAGTAAACATACAGGGAACAGACATTGAGATGGTGACATCCTATAAGTACCTGGGTGTTCATCTGAACAATCAACTAGACTGGTCACACAATACTGATGCAAGCTACAAGAAGGGACAGCGCATGCTGTTCCTACTGAGGAGACTCGGGTCTTTTGGTGTACAAGGGGCAGTGCTGAAGACATTCTATGACACGGTGGTGGCATCAGCCATCACTTTTGGAGTGGTCTGCTGGGTCAGTGGCATTACTGCAGCCGATAGGAAGAGACTGAACAAACTGATCAAGAAAGCTAGCTCTGTCCTGGGGCAGTGCCTTGACCCAGTGGAGGAGATGGGAGAGAGAAGGATGGTGGCTAAACTGTCATCTCTGTTGGAGTCCGAGTTCCACCCTATGCAGGACATACTGAATGCACTGAGGAGCTCATTTAGCAGCAGACTACATCATCCTAGGTGCACAACTGAGAGGTTTCGCAGGTCCTTCCTACCTACGGCTGTCAGACTGTACAGCCTAAGCAGGGCTGCTCGCAGAGATAGCAAAAAGACGTGACAACCTAATAGTATTGAATGCAAAAGACGCAATAGCCTTATACAATGGTCCCCTCCGGTATACAACTAGGAAAATACCGGTCGCTATGGAGGGTGAGAATATGTATGGGTACATAATCATACCATGTAGGATAACTAAGTAGACGGTTGTGCTGTTTCATTCCATCTAGCAACAATGCTCCACGCTGTGTGTGTTTATATATTTACATATTTATTCCATCTAGCTACAATGCTCTGCACTGTTTATATATTTATATATTTATTCCATCTAGCTACAATGCTCCACACTGTGTGTTTATATATTTACATATTTATTCCATCTAGCTACAATGCTCTGCACTGTGTTTATATATTCATATATTTATTCCATCTAGCTACAATGCTCCGCACTGTGTGTTTATATATCTACATATTATTCCATCTAGCTACAATGCTCCGCACTGTTTATATATTTACATATTTATTCCATCTAGCTACAATGCTCCGCACTGTGTGTGTTTATATATCTACATATTTATTCCATCTAGCTACAATACTCCGCACTGTGTGTTTATATACTCATATATTTATTCCATCCAGCTACAATGCTCCACACTGTGTTTATATATTTATATATCTATCCCATCTAGCTACAATGCTCTGCACTGTGTGTCTATATATATATATATATATATATATATATATATATATATATATATATATATGTACATATGTATGTATGTATGTGTGTATATATATATATGTGTGTGTGTGTGTGTATATGTATACTCGCTGCTCTTGTTTTTTTTCTCTTGCCTTCTGATTGTTGCTCTGAGTGTTGCTATCCCTGTGCTGTTGCAATCCTGGAATTTCCCCATTGTGGGACTAATAAAGGCTTATCTTATCATAATACAAATATTCTATAAATGCTAGCTTCCTTAATATTCTTTTGAATTCAGACCATTTGTTAACCGACCCACTTTTGGAAGTGGTGCTGTGGTGAATGAGCAGAGTGGAGCAGAGAAGAGAACCAGGAAGTGTGAAGGAGTAATCAAGTGGATCTATCACGGCTGATGCAGTTATCGTCGCCTGACGTGCACCCCGCCATTTCTGGAGAGGTAGACGTCAGACAGCGCTGTAGGGTACTGCATTGGGTCTGTGTCAACACGTCACAGCTGCGCCAACTCAGAAATTGGACTTCAGGCTCGAAAAGCTCTATACACTTTTTCGGTCCTTTCTACTCTTTTGGGCAAGTGTGGCTTGAAGCTGATCCACTGTGTGCTTTAAGGATTTTCCCCATCGTGTGCCACTTCTGACTCACCTGCCAAACAGGCCATCAAACAGGCTATCTTACCTCATACCTGTCACATTCTGTCTCAGACTAATCTACAACTTTTGCAAGGAGGTGTTGTTCAGACCAGACACTGTAATGAAATGCTACACACCTTTTTTTTTTTTAAGTGAAATCATGTTGCCATGGTGACTGCTCCCAGCTTCTAGCCTCCCTCACTGCTTCTTACAGCTGGATTCACAATTTTCTTTAAGTTAGGGGTCACTGACTGATAAAAATTGTTTTTACAGATTTGAACCATCTCAAATGCATTTATTATGTGATGATCGAAAAAATATATCAAAACCCTTCTCTTAACAAATCACACAGCCTTTATATCAATTCTGTCTGTCTGCTATTGTTGGCCAGCCAAGCTGTCTGTCTGCAAACAGGAGCGGGTATCCCAAGCTTTCGCTAACAATACTAGAGAGTTAGCTTACCAAGCAGGGTTTATATTGTTATCTTTAGATTTCAGTCACCGTAACAGACATCCTTGTTTCCACCTGGCTCACTAATTCACAGTCAGTAATACTGTATATCTCACATCATTCTGGCATATTTTGTTACATTTTCACCATGATTTCTACATCAAACTGTTTAGCATTATTATCTTCTTTATCTGAGACCCAAGGCGGCTAGCTGAAACTAGCAGTTTAGCCGCTCCTTGACGAATGCTTCAGTGCTTATTGTATTCATACACCAATCGACCACTGAAACCACACACTGCTGTTCACCAGTGATGTATTATTTCATTAATTTTTCAAGACAAATTTATGTTACTTGGTTCAGGCTTGCTGTCTGAGCTAGGAGCTAGCCATTGAAGATTAGCAATAGTGATGTAACAAGGAGGGCGGCGTTAACTGCAGTTCTTGGGCATTTAAAGAGAAACACTGAAGAAGGCTCCACAAGCTGACTCACAGTCATGCTGCAATAATTAAATAATCAAAGAAAATTTTGACCAAAATATGTCAGCAATATTTTAAGACCTATGGAAGCTGTCAACATGTGGGAAAGGTGCAGTAAATGACCCCTTTAAGAACAATGCATTTGATTATGTCAAGACTGTTTAGAACTGTATAACAGCTTTTATTTTTTTAAAGCCCCTTGAATGTGTATGTCTATGTTTTAAAACTCAACAAAATTCACATTGAATTGTTCTATAGCTATATGTAGCATGCATCTGCTTTCTAAAAGTTTACCTGGGGACAAGTGCAGTGAATAGTTATTTGTGTGGCTGTAGTACTGCTGCTTGTACAAACTGAGGAGGGATTATCTGTGCGCTGAACTGGACGTGCTGACACATTAACTTGCACTTCCTTATCAGTTAATGTGGGAGCAGAAAGGAACTAAATGATAAAGGCACGCTACTTTACAGATGAATCTGACATAGATTACCCAGTTCAATTAGTATCCAAAGCTCTTTGTTCAGCTTTAGCTTTGGGCTAAACCTGACACAGTCAGATATGGTGGACAGACAGAAATAGAAGCACAGAAGAAATCACAGACAAAATCAGTGACAGGTATTTACTATCAGTCAGCAACAACATTGCAGGAGTGATTTGGGGCAAAAAAGGATTTCTGAAGAGTGTTTTCACATATTTGTCTTTTTTTTTTTTTTGCAGCACTTTGTCGGTAAATACATTTAATTAGTGATTATCAGCTTCAGTTTTATGCATTATTCAGTATAATAAAAAGACATGTTGCTGTTGATTCATCAAAGTATAATGACATCTTTTCAGCCTTACTCACCATTCAAAGCACATTTAACCACTAGTTTTAAGTTGATTAAATGCAGGAAGAGAGAAGACGAGGAAAACAGCAGCCTTGTGTGTAGCAGAATGGAATGTACACACTCTGATTGACAGATCAACATCACAGCGCCCAGAAAGGCAGACCACACTTGTGGCCTTGGAAATGAACAGGTACAATGTAGACATAGCTGCACTTACTGAAACAAGATTGCCTGGATATGACAGTTTGGAAGATCATGGGTACATCTTCTTGTAATAAATGCCCTTCGGGGCAGAGAATTGAGACCCACACACCAACTGTGAGTTTGGGCAATTTATTGAAAAAAAAAACATAAAGTACAACAAGGTGCTCAAAATACAAAAATAACAACGAGAAAGATAACTTACTAGAGTAGCACGCCAGAGCAGGAATAGGCTCTGGTGGAGACGAGGAGATACTGTAGATAAACTTGATCAGTCAAGGCAGTGGCAAAAGGAAAGAAAATGACTCCCCTTCAATAGGGTCAAAACCAAATACACAAGTGACGACAGGTGTGGGTTCACATGAGTGGGCAAAAAGGGAACAATGAATGGTGATTGGGATCAGCTGAAAGAGATGAGGGTGGAGCGGCTGGACTTGACAGCTGACAGGACGACACCCACACAGAACACAAAACCGGAAATGCCGCCTGACAGCTGTCACCCCAGAGAAGGACACCACAGTAAAGATATAAGGAATAAACATAATCAAATGCAGACTAATAAGTAATTACAAATTGAAATAAAACAAAACTGAGGCCTTAACAGAAAAATAGAAAGCAGTACTAAAACTCAAAGGCACAAAATACAACCAATATATATAAATACAAAGAAAAAGCCATGAGACTGAGTCTGGCAGAACTTCCAGAGCTCAGCTCGGGACAGAGCCCCCCTCTCAAGGGGTGGATCCCTGACACCCCAGGGTAACACCAAAAGAAAAAGCCTGTCCCCCCCAGCAGGGGCACAACAATAACCCACCCAGGGTGGGTGGTGGGGAGAACAGGCTTGGAGGGAATGAAACAAAACCCTGCTCAGGATCTACACTAGTCACAATCAATGATTAGGCCCCCCAGACCAAAGAGCTAGAAAAAAGTTCAGCAGGGCGACCAAAGTCCCAGACCTGGTGGACAGTGAGGTGGTCCGAGTCGGGTGGCCTGCCAGAGAGCATGGGCCACCCAACCCAACGGCTCAGTCCGTCAGGTGGCTGACCAGAGTTCTTAAGCCACCTGAACAGTAAGGGTGGTCCAGGGGGCAGCTGCCCATCCTGAGGAGTCAAAGGTGGGCAGGATGGAGGAGTCGGAGGAACCACGGTGGAGTCTGGTGCAGGAGGGGAGACCACGATGGCACCTGGCAGTGGAGGAGGAACCACAACGGCATCTGGCAGAGGAAAGAGAGTCACAACGTTCTCAGACAGGTCAGCAGCACCCTCGGTGGTCCTGGACTGAGACAAGGCAGCACCTGTGGTGGCTCCGGGCTGGAGCAATGCTGCACCCTCGGTGGCTCCAGACTGGGCCAAGGCTGCACTCTCGGTGGACCCAGACTGGGACAAGGCTGCACCCTCGGTGGACCCAGACTGGACCAAGGCTGCACCCTCGGTGGACCTGGACCGGGCCAAGGCTGCTCCCTCGGTGGACCCTGGGCTAGGGCGAAATGCCCATAGCGGTCCCTTACTGGAGCGCAGCACCTAAGTTGGATTTAGGCTGGGACGCAGCACCCACGATGGTCCCCGACTTGGACACAGCACCCACAGAGGTCCCGGGCTGGGACGGAGCACCCATGATGACCTCAACCAGAGGGGAAGCTGCACCCACGGAGGGCCCGGCCTGGGCTGAAGCTGCACCCACAGAGGGCCTGGCCTGTGCAGAGGCTGCACCCACGGAGGTCCTGGGCTAGGACAAAGCACCCACGACGACCTCAACCAGAGGGGGAGCAGCACCCACAGAGGACCCAGACTGGGCCAAAGCTGCATCCACGGAGGTCCTGGGCTGGGACTGCACTTCCTTTACAACCGCAGCGGGGGGAGCTGGACCCACGGCGATCTTGGGTGGCGAGCCTGAACCCACGGAGACATCTAACAAAGGTGGAATTTCCTCGGTGACCCTGGGAGAAGGCTCAGTCAAAACAGGTAGAGAAACAGGATCAGGGTCACTGGCAGTGGTGGAGTCTGGCGAGGTGAGCTCAGGTGCAGCTGATGGCTGCACTTGGCTCTCCTCATCAAGAACTAGACAAGATTTCTCCAAAACAGATACAAGAAAAACAAAGGAGAGCACTTGCCTGAGCTCGAGCTCCACCGCCGTCGAGGACTCCGTTGATCCAGATGATGGTTGTTTGGGCTCGGCCCCCTGGAGGTCCAGCTCCAACTCTGCTGCAGCGGCCCCTGCAACAGGCATGGTGGTTGGTGCAGTCGTGGTTTCCTCCAGCGAGGTAACCCACACAGGTGGTTCATCCGGCGTGGATTCTGGAGGTGGTGTCCCTGCCGGCACTGGATCCTGAGTCGCTGAAGCCTGGGGACTCTCTATAGTCGGCGCAGGCATCAGCTTGGGTTCAGTGCTTCCCTTCCGTCCATAACGTGGCTGTGGGGCTGGAATAGGGTCCTCCAGAGCCGCAGGCCCCTCCATTGTCTGGTAGCACAGTTCTGGGGCTGGCGGACACTCAGGGATAATAGGAGGAGACACGGAGAGGGCAGGTGAGCAATTAATAGTTGCAGCAGGTGGTGAGAGCTCAGGGGACTGCATATCCTGAGCCTCACTACCGGGAATCAGGCAGGGCATATCATCATAAATTGTGGGAAAATGAAAAGACACTTGCCTGTTATCTCAGAGTTGGATGTTTTCTGCTGCATCAGGTGTTGGGTTGACCCTCTCCGTGACTTCAATTGAGGAGGGCCCCCAGGGGAATGTTGTCGAGCCACCTCTGCAGCCACAGTGATGGTCGGAGCCGAAGATGATACCGATGGCTTCTCAGCAGCGGGAAAAAACGGTGAGGCGAAGCAAGGAAGAGCAGCTGCAGGAAAACAAGAAGCTGATGGAACAGCGGGAGGGGGAAAATCATGGAGGATGCACTGCTGTGGGAGTCTTCTGCCTCAGTGAAGGGAGAGTTGCTGGCTGAGAGGCGGGAGTATTCCTTCGGTGGCCCGGGGCTGGATAGCGACGCCGTGGAGCGGATGGGACTGGAGCAGGAACAGGTGCCAGAGACTGGCGAGGAGCCGAAACAACAGGGACCCGGGAGTGCTTCTCCTTCGACACGTGCCCGGACTTCCCCGAGGAATACCTCACCCATCCCACTGTTTTCACGTTGTAGTGCTGCCACCAGAGAAATCCTCTCCACTTCCTCAGCGTGCTCCAAAAGCTGAGGGCACTGGCGAACAGCTGCTTCCGTGAGGCCCAGATACCACAATGTGTCCTTCGGGGTAGAACAAATGGCGCAGAGATTAGCCCATCAATCTCCATGAGGACTCGGCAGCACTCCCACCCCAGGCGCATTGGGTTGCTGTGTCCACCTGCAGAGTTCGTGCGGGTTGGGGACATGATGAGCTCCAGAGAACAGGTGAGTGGAAAAGAAGGAAAACAAACAAAAAAAAAGTCCGCAAACTCACAGCAGCTGGGTCTCTACTGGCCGCTGCCTTCTGTCATAAATGCCTTTCGGGGCAGAGAATTGAGACCCACACGCCAACTGTGAGTTTGGGCAATTTATTGAAAAAACAAACATAAAGTACAACACGGTGCTCAAAATACAAAAATAACAACGAGAACGTTAACTTACTAGAGTAGCGTGCCAGAGCAGGAATAGGCTCTGGCGGAGACGAGGAGAGACTGTAGATAAACTTGATCAGTCAAGAAAGTGGCAAAAGTAAAGAAAATGACTCGCCTTAAATAGGGTCAAAACCAAATACACAAGTGACGATAGGTGTGGGTTCACATGAGCTGACAAAAAGGGAACAATGAATGATGATTGGGATCAGCTGAAAGAGATGAGGGAGGAGCAACTGGACTTGACAGCTGACAGGGCGACACCCACACAGAACACAAAACCAGAAATGCCACCTGACAGCTGTCAGACCGGAGAAGGATACCACAGTAAAAATATAACGAATAAACATTATCAAATGCAGACTAATAAATAATTACAATTTGAAATGAAACAAAACTGAGGCCTAAACAGAAAAATAGAAAGCAGTACTAAAACTCAAAGGCACAAAATACAACAAATATATATAAATACAAAGAAAAAGCCACGACACTGAGCCTGGCAGAACTTCCAGAGCTCAGCTCATGACACTTCTTTTGGAGTGGGAAATCAACTCAAGAAAGAGAGAAGCAGGAGAAGGCTTTGCAGTTAGAAAGGAGATAGCAGGGACTTCCGGTCATGGCGGCTACGTGAGAGGACAGGTCTCACTCTGCTCTGCTCCTAGAGATAAAAAATCGGCATATAACTCTCTTATTTGGAACAGAACCTATCCCAGCGTTTGGACGAGGATATGCCGGTGAAGCCTAAGGCTGGGAAATCAGGTGGAGGAAAAATTGAACCGCCGAAACAGTCCAAACTAACGGACTTTCACGTCTGTGGCGCAGCAGAAAAAGTTCCAGATATGGCGGCGGAGGAAGCTAACGGTGGCGCGGTGACTGCTGACGACGGTACAGGTGCAGTGCTCGCTGCCATTAGCTCAATGAGAGCAGGCTTTTCCGCTAAATTTGATGGGATTATAGCAGCGATAGAGGGAATGAAAAAGGAATTGGGTGATTGTGTGGAACGAATGGCGCAGGTGGAGCTTCGAGTATCCAGTGCTGAGGATGATGTCGCCGGCCTTCAATTAAAGGTGCGCACTTTGGAAAAAAAAAATAAATGTCTGGAAGATAATGTCCTGGACTTCGAGTCCCGGTCGAGACGGAACAACTTGAGGCTGGTGGGTCTACCGGAGAGAACCGAGGGTCAGGACCCATGTTCCTTTTTGGAAAAGTGGATTCCAGAAGCGCTGAACAACGCGGAGCTGCAATCATCAGTCGTCCTAGAAAGCGCACACCGAATTGGCCCACCGAGAGATAAGGGACCACCGAGGACGCTTATTATGAAGTTCCTCAGCGACAGAGACAGGATGAAGATCTCCAACGCTGCGCGAGCCAAAGGAGAAATTAAACACTAGGACCAGCAGGTGCGGTTCTACCCAGATTTGGCCACAGGAATCCAACAATTAAGGAAACAGTTTGACCCCGTACGTAAAGAGCTGCGCAACCTTGGGATCCGTCATGGAGTGATTCACCCTGCAAGACTGTTGACCACGTATGGGGGCAGAACACACATCTTCAAGACCCAAGAGGAGGCGCAGGAGTTCATCAAGAAGATCCAAGAAGAGACTGGTGGGAGCTAAACATGAACAAAATATAAGGTAGAATATTTAAGCATTTGCACAGGCATCTAATTGATCTGAAGCAAATAGCAAGTTTACAAAATATAGATTGTATTATATATTAAAATTTAAAAAAAACCCTATGATGTACAAAGTTGCTAAACATTGTGGAGTTAAGTTGGAAAACTACAGAAGAGAGTTAATGTTACATCATTAAAAGCAGTAGAGTTAGGGTGATTGGGAGGATGAAGAAGGAGTGGCTTTGGCTGTTCCTCGTGGGTGTGGAGCGGTCGATGGCTATATCGGGAGATGGAATTTTTCTTTTGATTTTGGGGGGATCACCACAAATGTGGGAAGGGGGAATTTGTTTGTGTGTAGTTTGTAGGATGAATGTTCAACCACTCATGTTTTTGCTTCTCTGTATGAGCATGTTTACACTGCAAGGTAATCCCAAACTCCCTATTGATCATAAACCAAAGCGTTAATCTTAATTTAACTTCATGGAATTGCAGAGGTCTACAAAATTTAAAAAAACTTAAACAAGTTATGAATAAAATAAAAGACATGGGTTCAAAAATTGTGTTTTTACAAGAAACTCATCTAATAGAGTAGGATGTAAAAAGAATTAGGAGTAGATGGCAAGGAAGTGTATTCACCTCATCATTTTCATCCCGAGCCAGGGGAGTTATGACTCTCATACATAAATCAGTCCCATTTCAAGTGAAAAATGTAATTGGAGACAAATTTGGAAGATATTTAATCATTCAAGGATCTTTGCTATTAGAAAATATAAATCTGGTGAACTTATACGGTCCCAATATAGATGATCAAAAGTTCTTTGCTAATTTATTTCTTATCTTATCATCACTTACAGGGCAACATATAATAGCAGGGGATTTTAATTGTACATTGAATCCCGGTATAGATAGATCAACAGGACTGGACTGTACGCACAATGGATGTAGGATGATCATTAATCATTTTATGAAAGAATTGAGACTGCTAGATATATGGAGAGAAATGAAACCACAAGTTAAAGCCTACTCTTGTTATTCTAATACCCACAAGACATTCTCACGTATTGACTATTTTTTGATCTCCACAGAATTAAGGTCCAAGATTCAAAACTGCTTTTATGATAACATTGTGATCTCTGATCATGCACCCTGCTGTTTAATATATGTAGATAAGAAATTGACAAAGGAACCAGGTAGATGGCAGTTTCAGCATAAATGGCTTCAGGATGAGGAATTTGTTAAGTACATAGAAAAACAGATAGATGAGTTCTTTGATATCAATACTACACAAACATCAGCATGTATAAAGTGGGAGGCTTTCAAAGCTTTTATTAGGGGACATATTATTAGTTATACAGGTTCAAAATCTAAGAAGACTCGAGAGGAGAGAGTCCAATTGGAACATAAACTAAAAATTCTTCAAGAAAAAGTGTATGCAGGAAGTGATCCAAAGTTAGAGAACGAATTACATATTCTGAGAGCTGAATATGACAAAAAATCAGTGAATAGAGCTGCCTCGAGTCTTCTAACATTGAAACAATCTTTTTATGAACAAGGTGAAAAATCAGGAAAATTATTGGCATGGCAGATTAAACAATTAGAATTTAAAATACCAATTACCAGTATTATAAGTAACGGACAGGTAGTTATAGATCCTTTAGAAATTAATAGAGCCTTTAGAGATTACTATGAAAAATTATATGATACCAAAAATGAATCTGACTTAACAAAACTAAATGGGTTTTTGGACGGACTATCTATACCGTGTATTCCAAATGAAAACAGGGAGATACTGGAGTCTAAAATTAGTCAAGAAGAAGCTGGGCTAGCCATTGATAATATAAAATCAGGAAAAAGTGCAGGACCAGATGGTCTTCCAGTTGACCTTTATAAAAAATTTAAGAATAAATTAATAAAACCTTTTTTGGAAATGGTTTTAGAAGCATTTCAAAATAGTAATTTACCATCATACATGAATAATGCCTTAATTATACTGTTGCCAAAACCAGGTAAACCCTCTAATAAATGTGAAAATATGAGACCAATAAGCCTATTAAATGCTGACCTTAAGATAATCTGTAAAATTTTAGTAAGACGAATACAAGAAATTTTACCAAATATTATTAATCAAGATCAGAATGGCTTTATAAAGGGAAGACAGGGCTTCCATAATGTAAGAAGACTATTTAATATTATTTATTCTAATAAAGAAGCACCGGATACAGCTCTCCTATCATTGGACGCCGAAAAGGCCTTTGATAGAGTCGAATGGCCCTTTCTTTTTGAAGTCTTACAAAGGTTTGGACTTGGAAATAATTTCATAAAATGGGTTCAGATAATATACAATAATGCTACAGCAGAAATCCTAACAAATAGCAATATCTCAAAATCAATAAAAATCAATAGAGGATGTCGACAAGGCTGTCCACTTTCACCTTTACTGTTTACTATGGCAATTGAACCTTTAGCGATGGCAGTACGTTTACATTCACAAATATATGGAATTAAAGTTGGACCAACAGAACATAAAATCTCCCTGTATGCCGATGACATAATTTTGTTTATGTCGAATCTTAAAAAATCAATTCCGACCTTGTTGAATTTAATAAAGAATTTTGGGGAAATATTAGGATATAAAATAAATAAAACTAAATCTTCAATATTAATGCTAAATGAGACCCAGAGAAATCACCCAGCTCCTGAGGTAAATCAATTCAATGTTGTAAATCAGTTTAAATATTTAGGAATTCAAATTGTGCCTAAGCTAGAATTAGTCGCCAGTGCCAACTATGAAGCCTTAATGACAGACATTAATGAGTTAATTCAGAGATGGATGTCACTACCAATGTCGATGATAGGGAGAATCAATATACTTAAAAGTAATATCTTACCTAAAATACTTTATTTATTTCAATACATTCCTTTACCACCACCTTCAGATCTATTCTCAAGAATTAAAAAAAAGTTAGTGGAATTTATATGGAACAACAGGAGGGCTAGATTACGTTTGTCTTTATTATATTTACCATTTGATCGTGGAGGTCTGAAATGTCCAAACTTTATGTTGTATTATTGGTCGGCACAACTGAGGTCTATGACATATTATTTTTCATCAAATGATCTCCCTCACTGGACTGAAATGGAATCATACAATTTACCTTTACCTCTTCCCATATTCATATACTCAGATTCGGCAAAAAAATTACAAAAACAAGTTAAAAATCCATTTGTAAAGCATATGATCAAAATATGGTGTGAAACTAAAAACAATTTAAAAGAACCACACTTATTGTCACAATTTAGCCCAATATGGGGTAATCAATATTTTAAACCAGGGAGAGCGGATGCTGTATTTAAAGTATGGAATTTAAAAGGGATTCAAAAGATTCAAGATTTATATCTGTCATGTGCAGATAACATAATGTCTTTTGAAGAGCTGAGGATCAAATTTAATCTTAATAGAACACATTTTTTAAAATATCTTCAGCTTAGGAACTTTATTTGATCAAATCAAAATAATGCTCTCACTCGACCTATTTATTCATCCTTGGAAAAAATGTTGATGAAAGATAGTAAGAGAGGGTATTATTTCAGAGTTTTATAACTCATTGACACTATCCTCAAGTGAAAACTCACAGAAAAGATTGAACTACTGGAAAGAAGACCTGCAAACTGAAATTTCAGAGGAACAATGGGAATTGGCTTGTACAGAAGCTCAAACCAAATCAATAAATGTACATCTTAAACTGATACATTTTAAATGGTTAATGCGGATGTATGTTACACCGGTGGAGTTAAATAGATATAACAAAAACATACCAGATACGTGCACAAAATGCATGGAAAGTAAAGGAACCCTATTTCATTGTGTATGGGAATGTAGAATAATTAGAATGTTTTGGGAAGAGGTGAGGGTAACAATTGAAAAAATAATTTCAAAACAAATCATATTGAATCCTAAATTGTTTTTGTTGGGTCTGTACCCAGAAAAGCATAACTTTAATAAAAGTGAAAGAGCATTCATAGACCTCAGTTTGCTTAATGCCAAAAAATGTATTGCACTATTGTGGAAAAAGACTCATAGACCAGATGTGACTCAGTGGTTAAGACAGATGTTAACAAACCTTCCACTAGAAAGAATAACATACATACTGAAATCAAAGGAAATTGTGTTTGAGAATATATGGAGACCTTTCATTGATTATGTAAAGAATTTAAACATAACTTTTGAAGAAGAAGGTGAATGATGTGTGTGGACCTTGTAAATTCCAAACTGGTGAATGTATAATATGTATACTTATGTAATGGATTGCCTAGACTAAACAGAGGAGCATTGTTGATGACTTGCTTTTGTTGGTGGTTGTTGGTGTTTTTAGTGCATTTTTTTTGTAGTACTTTAGTGTTAGTGTTTGATTGTTTGTGTCATGTTTGTTAAAAAAAAAGGTTCAATAAAGATATTGTGGAAAAAAAAAAAAAAGAAAGGAGATAGCAGCAATGCTTGATGAGGAACCGGTGCCAGTCAACGACAGAATAATGACTGAGACTCCCACTACAGCTGAAGATGTATGCCATACTCATCAGCGTGTATTCCCCAACAATGGCCAACACAGAGGAGGTGAAGGAAGAGTTCTACAGTGATTTACGTGAGATTATCAAGCATGTACTGTCTGATGATAGGCTGATACTCGCTTGAAATTTTATTGCTAGAGTTGGTTTGGACACTGAGAAATGGAAAGAAGTGCTAGGCAGTCATGGAGTAAGCAAGTGCAATGCTAATGGAGAACTTCTACTTGCACTATGTTCAGAGTACAACCTTGTGATAACCAACATCCTATTTAAGCGCAAGGACACACACAAGAAGACATGGATGCACCCAAGATCCAAGCGTTGGCACTTGTTAGACTACATCATAGTAAAGCAGAGATACATAAGGGATGTATTGGACACCAGAGCAATGAGAGGTTATGCTGAGATCTAGATTAATGATTTGCAGATGAAAACAGCATTGCAGGATGGGTGCAAAGCCACCACGGAAGCTAAACACTAGTGCACTGAAAGGCCAAAAGAAGCAGGAAGAACTTACACAGGAAATGGATGAAAACTTGAAAAACTGGGACAGCAGCAACTCGGAGAATGACATAGAAGAGAAATGGGCAACACTGAAGGATACGTGAATCAGAATGTGAGTGATGTTTTAGGCCACCCTGAGAGGAAACATCAAGATTGGTTTGATGAGCATGGTGAACATCTGAAGAAACTACTAGAAGCAAGGAATACAGCAAGGCAGGAAAATCTAAAGTGTAGCACAAGGTCGAAGAAGAAGAAATACTCAAACGCTCAGAGTGAGCTACAGAAGTACACCAGAGAGATGAAGTCCAACTGGTGGGATGAAAAAGTGGAGGAACTTCAAACTGCAGCAGACATGAAGGACATGAAAACATTCTTCACAGGTTTGAGAGAAATCTACGGCCCTAAGCCAAGAGGATTGATTTAACTAAAGGCTATGGATAGTGAAACAGTTCTGCAGGAGAAAGACAAGACCCTGGACAGATTTGCAGACCACTTTGACCAACTACTAAACAACCCTGGAGATCTTGCTGAAGAGGCTAAAGAAGCTCTAGTGCAGTGACCAGTTGTATCAAGTCTGGATGAACCACCAAATCTTGAACTAATGGCAGCTATCAGGACAACACAGGATGGTAAAGCTCCAGGAAGGGATGGAATTCCAGCAGAAGTTTGGAAATTTGGTGGTGTTCAGCTGACCAACTGCCTGCACAAGCTCGTCCAAGAGATATGGGATGCCCAGAAAGTACCTCAAGACTAGAAGGATGCAAGTATTGTGCCTTTGTTCAAGAAAGGTGACAGGAAAGATTGTGGAAATTACCAAGGTATATCACTGCTAGCCACTGTTGGTAAGATTCTCTCACGTGTACTACTGAACAGACTTCAATGAACACGTCTTCGCAGAATGTACAACGGGAAACCCAGTGCAGCTTTAGAAGTGGAAGAAGCACAATGGACATGATTTTCTGCTTGAAACAGGTCCAAGAAAAGTGTATCGAACAGAACATCCCGTTTTATGTCGTCTCCATTGACTTCAGTAAAGCCTTTGATACTGTATCGCAACAAGGACTTTGGCAGGTACTCAAGAAATACGGCTGTACAGAGAAGTTTGTCAACCTGATTGAGGCACTCCATATGGGTTTGCAAGCAAACGTGGCAATGAGTGGTTCAGTGTCTAAAGACTTTTCAGTAAGCAGCGGGGTGAAACAAGGGTGTGTGCTGGCACCTACACTCTTCAGACTATATCTGGCAGCCATGCTTGAGGTGGCCTTTAAAGACACTTCAGAAGGAGTTTGCATTCAAACAATGAAA
Source organism: Pholidichthys leucotaenia (assembly GCA_020510985.1). Classification (NCBI taxonomy): domain Eukaryota; kingdom Metazoa; phylum Chordata; class Actinopteri; order Cichliformes; family Pholidichthyidae; genus Pholidichthys; species Pholidichthys leucotaenia. The sequence continues at coordinate 191,386,740 of CM035841.1, forward strand.
GAAGCAAACTTGTTCAATGTGGCACAGTTTAAAGCCAAGAGTTAGACATCGATTAAGGTAATACAGTAAGAGAAATGCCCTTTGCCGATGACAGTGCTCTAGTTGCACACAGTGCGAAGATATGCAATCTTTAGTCGAGAAATTTGCAAGAGCAGCTAGCTAATTCAGCCTAAAAATTAACATCAAGAAAACAGAGTGCCTCTATCAACCGCCAAAGTTCCAGTTATCAACATCACTACCAGAAGAGATCAGCATTGGTACAGAGCCACTAGTCAAGTGCAAGACTTTCAAGTATCTCAGGAGTACTGTTTCAGAGAATGCTAGGCTGGAGGATGAACTATCCCTCAGAATGGGAAGAGCGAGTGCTGTGTTTGAAAACTTTGGAAAGTGTACAGAGCGACAGTACTGGCTACTCTATTGTACAGTGCTGAAACTTGGACTGTCTACAGGGTGCAGGTAAAGAAACTCCATGCATGCATGATGAGACACCTTCTAGCCATAATGAATATCTCGTGGAAAGACGAGATAAATTGGTAAATGGCGTTCACTTATATAGTGCTTTTATTCTCATCTCTTGATGACCAAAGCACTTTACAGATCCTGCTATCCACCCATTCACACACTTATTGCGGCATGCTACCTAACATGGCGCTTCCAGACCCACCAGGAGCAATTGGGGTGAAGTGTCTTGCCCAGGGACACAACGGCAGGATACCTGGGGAGAGCGGGATTCGAACCGCCAACCATGTGGTTATTGGATGACCTGCTCTACCTCCTGAGCCACTGCCACCCCCAGATAACCAACACAGAAGTGCTGAAACGAGCTGGTCTACCATCAATGGAGAACATGCTAATACAGATGAACCTGAGATGGCTCGGACATGTTGAGAGGATGGATCACCAGCTTCTCCCTTGGCAGTTACTGTACTCACAATTATGCGAGGGTAAACGCAATCAGGGTAGACCAAGGCTCAGATTTAAAGACTCTGTAAAAAGAAACCTGAAGAAGTTGGATATAGACAGGAGTTCCTGGCAGCGGAAGGCGAAGGACAGAGCTGCGTGGAGGAATTTGATCAGACCTAAATGAAACAGTCATTGTCGCCCATAGACTGCTATGATGATGATGAAATGCAGTTTAAATGATATTAAAAGCAATTTCAATGATTTGAAACAGATCACAGTAATGCAGTAGTGTAAAATAGTTAAGACAGTATCTCATTGGGCTGCAACTGCTGGTGACTAGATGGAGATTAAAAAAAACTTGCAACAAATACATGAATTGGCAACAATTTTCAAGTAATCACACAGAATAATATTGCATATTTGTGTATGTCACACAAATACTGCACGAATGTCACACAAACTCCCAGTGAATTTTGGGTCAAAATTCAATGGGGCTTTGCATATGTGACATACTGTATGTGTGCTGCATGTCATTCACACAAAGATTCAAGATTCAGAAAGATTCAGATTTTTATTTGTCAATACTACTATTCATACAGGACATACAGAGGAATCGAAATGGCATTTCACTCTCTCTTCAGTGGTGTGCACAAAAACAAGGAATAAGGCTGGAAAAACAACAACAGCAGTCTATGTACAGTAATGCAGCTGTAGTGCAAATGGCAACAAAAGATAGACCCAGACCTCCCATAGTGCAAATAGAGATAAACGTTTAACGATGATGAAACCCAGCAATCCTATATACAGAAAAGTAGAGCTGTAATACCCGTAGTTGCAAGTTCAATGTGGTAGTGTAGGTGCAATAGTAACAGACAGGACTGCACATGATCAGTATTGCAATGACAGACAGACAGAAGCAGATATGGCATTTGTGCAAATGGTCGCAGTTAAAGTGCAGAGACATACAGCAGCAAATGTAATACAGTTGGTGTGCCAGTCTTTCTGTGCCAACAGCTGAGCTAGTTATTGTGCGGGTGAGTGCGTTATGGTCCGGGTGGGGGGTGGTGGATAGAGTTCATGGTCCTGATGACCTGATGAGCAAAGCTATTTTGTAGTCTTGTGGCCTGAGCCTAGAGGCTCAGGTACCTTTTCCTCAAGGGTAGGGGGCTAAAGAGGGAGTGTGAGGGGTGTGAGGTTTCACCTGCAATGTTGATGGCTCTGCGGGTGATGTGGGTGAAGTAGATGTCTTGGGGGGGGGGGGCAGAGGGGCACCAGTGATCTTGCTGGCTGCTTTCACTATGTGTTGTAGTGTCTTCTGGCAGGAGGCGGTGCAGCTTCCATACCACACAGTGATGCAGCTGGTAAGGATGCTCTCACTGGTGCCCCGGTAAAAAGAACACATGATGGGGGATGGGACTCGTGCTGTCCTCAGTTTGCGGAGGAAATGGAGGCGAGTTTAAGCCTTCTTGGCGAGTGAGGTGGTGTTGTTGGACCAGGAGAGGTCCTCAGAGATGCCCACCCCCAGCAACTTGGTGCTGCTCACCCTCTCCACAGCTGCTCCATCACTGATCAGAGGAGGGTGCTGTGTGTGACCCCTCCTAAAGTCGACCACAATCTCCTTGGTTTTTCCCACGTTCAGGAAGAGGTTATTGTCTTTACACCACTGGACCAGTTGGCTCACCTCATTTCTGTATCTGGCCTCCTCCTTGTTGGTAATGAGGCCCACCACTGTCGTGTCATCCACAAACTTGATGATGTGGTTGGTGTTGTAGGCTGGTATACAGTCATGGGTCAGCAGGGTGAAGAGCAGCGGGCTGAGCACATACCCTTGTGGGGCCCCTGTGCTCAGTGTGATGGTCTGGGAGGTGTCGCTGCAAACCTGCACGTTCGGTTGCTGCCAACCCACACAACATGCATGTGATAAATTGTGCATATATTTGGACTTATCAGTCAATCAAATCTAGTTTTTTTGTCATATGCACAGTAAGGAAATGCATTTCCCTGTACAATGAAAGTCTTCTTTTGCTTTCTATCGCAAATGCCACACAGTATAATATATGAGTCAACAAATAAGATAAATAAAAAAAATACACAATATGCACAGTGAAGAGTAAAAATAAAAACTAAAAACTATAGAAATGGAATTGCAAATACTATATACATGGAACTGCAAATACTATATATACTGCTCAAAAAAATAAAAGGAACACTTTGAAAACACATCAGATTTTAATAGGAAAAAATAAGCTGGATATCTACACTGATATGGACTGGATAATGTGTTAAGAATGAAAAGATGCCACATCTTTTGATGGAAATGAAAATTATCAACCTACAACCTACAGAGGGCTGAATTCAAAACACTCCAAAACTTACTCAGATTAAAAAGTGTTCCTTTTATTTTTTTGAGCAGTATACATTGTGCAAATTAGTGCAATATCAGCTTATGTGCACTGAGAGCAGTGAATGTAAACAGTTTCAGCAATGAGTGCCATTGCACATATGCAAAGTGACAAAAGTAAACAGTTGAATGCATTTGCATGAGGTAGTCACATGATTACAGACTCCTATCAGCTGTTTAGGAGTCTGATGGTATTGGGAAAGAAACACTTCTGTACCTCCGACCTGAGGGTAGAAGTGTGAACAGTCCATATTGGGGGTTGGTGGGGTCCTTAAGAATGGAGGCAGGTCTCCTGTGGACTCTGTGGTTGTAGATGCTCTGCAGAGAGGGCAGTGGAGTCCTGATGATTCTCTCCACAGTCTTCACCACTCTCTGCAGGTGTCTGCGGTCCAAGATAGTAGTGCTGCCGTACCACACAGTGAAACAGCTGGTCAAGATGCTCTCAACAATGCAGCTGTAGAAGTTGCCGAGGATCCTGGGCGACATCCCAAACTTCTTCAGCCTCCTCAGAAAGTACAGCCACTGTTGAGCCTTCTTGACCAGTTTTGTGAGGTTCATCATCCAGGTGAGGTCCTCAGTGATGTGGACACCCAAGCATTTAAAGCTGCTCACCCTCTCCACTTAGAGCTCCCTGATGAATCAGAATCAGAATCAGAATCAGAAAAAGATTTATTGCCAAGTACATTAACAGATCACTGATAACATATGAGAGAATTTGACTTGACACTGAAAATGAACCTGCATTTCCAGTGACACGGCTGCATCGGGGACGCGCCTGCCAATAGGATGGTACAGATAAGAAATCATACAATAGGAAGGAGCAAAAAAATCATTGAATTCAGAATATTGACCATAAGTAATCAATATTATGATTACAAAGACAAAAAAAGCCCACGATGCACATTCAAGACCAGAGTTCACAGGACACAAGGAGAGCAGTGAATGTTATCTTGTTGTCAGTTTCTGGGTCAGTGTGGATGTAGTGTTGAAGCAATGTTGTATCAATATGAGCACAAGGACACTTTGGCAGAAGATGTTTTGTCTGGCTGCAGCAATTGTCCTTGGCAATTGTCCCAAGCAGCTACTGTCCAGAGGCCGTGTGCTCAGTGTTTTGAAAAACAAAGACTGGGGATTATCAGGAGGATTTTTGTAAGGGAAATTGAGCCAAATAGACTGAACACAGAGAAAGAACTTTATTTTCTTCTGCAGATTCAGTGCTTAATCCTTCATTGCGGGGCTTTGAGTCCGTCGTGGATAGACTTAAGCGTAGATGTAATCCACCTTCCGAGACAGTTCTCCATTTGTCGCTATCAAAGTCTCCTCCATTTTTCCAATTTGATGGATGCACCTCCCGTGGCCAGCATTTTGATAGGTTGTATCCATCTTCAGCAATTTGCGGTACACCAGGACAATCCCAGTTCCAATCAGAACGATCCCAGTCACCATTATTACGAAGATATACAAATCTTCAATATCTTCGATAGAGAGATTACTCAGGCACAAGATCCTCCAAACACTTGTCACCCGTAAATAGCCCGCTGGAGCCGTCCCTGCGGGGCAAACAGCTTCCCCCGGAGCACTATTCCTTGTTGAAAAAATAGTGTCAATTGCGTTCAAAGCCCAGCTTATCAATTCCATAATTTCTTTCGATAATCAGCAGTAGACGCAGACAGACAACAGCAAGCTGGGATCCAGTTAGTTAGGGAAGTGGGGAGCTAGAGCAGAGAGAAAAGAGAGAAGCGTCTACTCTCCTTGAAGAGCGGAAGTGAGTTGGTGATGAGGTCTCCTCTCCTTCCTCATGTCCACTATCATTTCCCTTGTCTCGTCTGTGTTGAGGGTGAGGTTGTTGTTCTCAAACCATGGCACCAGACTGGCCACCTGCCTCCTGTAGGCCGCTTTGTCCCTGCCAATGATTCTTCCTGTCACTGCAGTGTCATTTGCAAACATCAGGATGATATTGTCCTTGTGAGAGGTGACACAGTCATTCTGCAATGACTGCATAACTCTGCAACACTTGCACGACAGTTATCTGCGACAATTGCAAAACGAGACCATATTTCCCCATTCCAGCAGTCATTTTATAATCAGACTACAAGCAAGATCAACCACAGAGAAGAAGTGTAGACACTGCTGGATGAGGAGGCTGCCTCAGAGTCCTCCATCAGACACAACAATCCCAGCGACTGGCTCTGCTTCCTCTGTCATCATCGGTGGTCACTCTTAGTCGAGTATGACTGTCCTCCCTCTTGGTCTTTGTGGGTCTTCAGGTGGGCATAGAGGCCAATTCTGGACCCGATTATTCTGCTGCAATGTGGGCAGGGGAATGTAATGGTGGTGGGTTTGGGTTGGTCCTGATTGTTGGTTGCTCTCTCCTTCCCAAGTCTGCGTTTGTCTTGTGCAGCATGATGGAGGTCAGCGTTGTACTGTGCAGCACCCTCACGGACAATGTTTCTCCAGGTCGCCCTATCGGTTGCCATATTTTCCCAAGCTTTTAGGTCTATGTGGCACTTCTTTAGGTTTGTTTTTATGTTGTCCTTAAATCTCTTCTTCTGGCCTCCTGCTAACTCTCAGCTAGCTGGGAGTACAGGACTTGTTTTGGGAGGCGAGAGTCAGGCATTTGGATAACATGGCCAGTCCATCTGAGCTGGTTTTGGGCAATGGTGGCAGTGATGGTGGGAAGGTTAGCCTCCTCCAAGACGCTGGTGTTGGTGCGGCTATCCTCCCAACTAATCCTGAGGATTTTTTCGAGGCATCTCTGATGGTGTGCCTCAAGTGCCTTTAAGTGCCTGCTGTGTGTAGTTCAGGCTTCTGATCCATACTGGAGAGTGGGGAGCACCACCACTTTATAAACCAGGATTTTGGTATTCGCTTGGTGATCGCGGTTCTCAAAGACTCTCCTCCTTAGCCTTGAGAAAGCCCCACTGGCACTGCTGAGGCGGTGGTGTATTTCATCATTGATGACGGCTTTTGATGAGAGGAGGCTGCCAAGATATAAGAAGTGGTCCACATTTTCCAGTCGGATGTTATCAATGGAGATGTTTGGGGGTATGGCAAGTGTACTGCAGTTTGGTGATGGCTGGTGGAGTAGCTGTGTCTTTTTTATATTGACGGCCAAACCGAGCTGTTTGTATGCTTTGGCAAAGGCAGACAAGATGCACTGAAGGTCCTATTCTGAGAGGGCTACGAGAGTGTTGTCGTCTGCATACTACAGCTCCATGATGGATATGGTGGTGGTTTGACCTTTAGCTCTAAATTGGTTGATGTTGAAAAGTTGACCGTTGATTCTTTACGTGATTTTGACTCCCGGGGGCAGATGTTGGTTCGTGAGATGGAGAATAGCAGCAATATAGATGGAGAATAGTGTTGGAGCGATGACACATCCCTGTTTGACTCCCGTGTCAACCCTGAAGGGTTCTGTTTCGTCTCCACTGCCACTGAGTACCGTGGCAGACATATTGTCATGCAGCAGTCTCAATACCCGGATGTATTTTTCTGGGCAGCCAATCTTTGCCAGAACCAGCCAAAGGGCCTGACGGTTTACTGAGTTGAAGGCTTTGGTAAGGTCTATGAAGGCCATATATAATGGTAGATTTTGTTCCCGGCATTTTTCTTGCAATTGGTGAGCAATGAAAATCATGTCTGTGGTGCCTCTGTTTGGGCGAAAACCACTCTGGGACTTGGGAAGAATGCTCTCTGACAGGGGGGTGAGTCTATTGGCCAAGACCCAGGCAAAGGCTTTCCCTATGGTGGACAGGAGAGAAATGCCACGGTAATTCCCACAAACTGCCCTGTCCCCCTTTTTAAAGATGGAGACAATCAAGGCATCTCTGAGCTGTGCAGGGACTTCCTCTACTTCCCATATTTTCAGGAGCAGGGCATGGATGTGCTTCAGAAGATCAGGACTGCCTTTCTTCAGGACTTCTGCTGGGATGCCGTCAGGTCCAGCAGCCTTGTTGTTTCTCATCTTTCTGATGGCGTCCTGTACCTCATCCAAGCTAGGTGGTTTTCCCATGCTTTCCTCTATGGGCTGTTGAGGGAGTTGATCAAGATCCTCCATCTCAGGAGTGGTGTCCCTGTTTAAGAGGTCCTTATAATGCTCTTTCCACCTGTCTGCAATTGCCTCCTTGTCCTTCAGAAGCGAGAGCCCATCTTTGGAGCGAAGGGGGGTTAGGCAGCAGTGGCTGGGGCCATATATCGCTCTTGTGGCATCAAAGAATCCTCTCGTGTCTCCAGAGTCGACAAGCTGCTGGATCTCCAGGGCCTTCTTTGTCCACTACTGGTTCTTCAATTTCCTAACAAGTGTTTGTACGGCTGCCTTCGCTTTGGCATGGGCTGCTCTTTTAACCTTGCAGTGAATGTTGTTTTGCCAGGTGATTAAAGTTTGCCGCTTGATGTCGATGAGCTGTTGGATCTCACTGTCATTCTCGTCAAACCAGTCTTGATGTCTCCGCTTTATATGACCGAGGATGCTTTTGCAGGAGTCCACGATGGCAGTGGAAAGTGTGCTCCAGTGTTTTTCAGTATCTTCTGGGTACTGTTTGGGCAAAGCTGCCCTAAGAGTATCCTGCAGTTGTTGTTGGTAGATAATGTCGTCCAACAACACGATGTTAAGCTTTGGCCGGCTCTGGCCTTTCTGCAACCTTCTTTTCTGCATTAAGCAGATAGACATGATGGAGCGAATGAGGCGGTGGTCAGTCCAGCAGTCATCTGCAGTGGTCATTGCTCTGGTGTTAAGGACATCTCGGCGGTCTTTGGAGCGAACTATGATGTAGTCAATGAGATGCCATAATTTGGAGCGGGGATGCATCCATGATGTTTTGAACTTGGTTTTCTGACGAAAAAGTGTGTTGGTGATGACCAGGTTGTGCTCTGAGCACTTGGTTAGCAGTAGTATGCCATTGGAGTTTGTGTTTCCAACCCCTTCTCTCCCCAGTGTGCCGCTCCATAGATGATGGTTCCATCCCACTCTGGCATTAAAGTCTCCAAGCAGGATTAACTTATCCTCCTTTGGGACTTCAGATAGTATTTTGTCCAGGTCAGCATAGAAGGCCTCCTTTACTTCATCCTGTACATCAAGCGTTGGAGCGTAGGCACTAATAACGGTGGCCATTTGACTGCAGGCAGGCATCAGATGAATGGTCATTAGGCGCTCGTTGATGCCCACAGGGAGTTCATGGAGGTGGTTGATGAGGCAGTTCTTAATAGCAAATCCCACACCATGGAGTCATGGCTCACTTGCAGGCTTTCCCTTCCAAAAGAAAGTATACCCGCCTTTTTCCTCCTTCAGCTGACCTTCATCAGCCAGTCGGGTCTCGGAGAGTGCTGCGATGTCGATCCGGAACTTCCTTAGCTCTCTGGAGATGATGGCAGTTCGCCTTTCAGGTTGATCACTGGCTTGGTTGTCCATAAGCGTTCGCACATTCCAGGCTCCAATATGTAATTTTGTATGTTTCTGACCGCATGGTGGTGATCCCTCTGGATGCGGTATTCCATACAGGATTTTCTGAGGCAGGCTATGTTTGGGGTACCTTTTCTAACCCCCTCCTCTACTGGGGTGAGCAGAGTGGATCCTAAATAGGGCTGCTCAGTCATGAGTGCAGCTGCCGAGAAGCTCTTTCTGCCTCAGTCCAAGAGCTTAACGACTGTATCAAGCACCCATCGCCTGTGTGCCAGGTCGTGGCTAAGAACTCCCAGACTTCACTGTCCTGTCCCCGTTACCACTTCCTGATTGCCACAGGACTTTATCTTGTCCAAGATGTAAAGTGGATGGGCTCCCTTTGGGAGGATGCCTGCACGTGACGTCTTTTATCGTGGGGAGACTGATGCGCCTGCAGCCACCACACGGTCCTTGGCAGAGAGGGGCCTGAATCCAGTGGCATGGAATCCAAAACGACTGGAGACCACTCTCTGTTGCAGCCTTCATCCGCCTTCAGTGCTGTTGTGACTCATGGTGTCATCCTCCGCCACTCCCGGCGTTGAGGTCTTTCTTTCTTTCTTTGGATCGCTCTTGGTCTGGGACCTCCCCCTCGACCTTACCGCCATGGGTGACCTTACCAGGAGCCAAAAGGCCCCCGACGGCATCGCTCTCGGGATCATTGGAACACACAAGGTTCTCCATCGCGACAAGGTGGCGATCCATGGAGAGCGCTTCCTCTGTAGGGACCCATGGGACAGCAACAGCAACCCCCCGATCCTTAGCCTTTCCTTTCTTGCCCTTTTGTGGCATGGTGACACTGTTGTTTGTCTCTGTCTTATACATGGAGTGTCTTGTCCTTTTTGTCATGGTCACATTTTCAGTCACAGTTTAGTTTCATAGGTCCCCAACTCCCTACAAAGCTACATAACTTTTCATCCACCTTGTGACTCATGGAAGCTAAATTGAGAAGGGTTTGAGATGAGTTCAAGATGGGTTTGGGACATCCACGATGACCCTGCAGCTATTGCCTAGAAAATTTGTTGCACAGATTTTTTTTGAAGACATTGGAAATTCCTATGACACAAGAGGGAGGCCCTACAACTCACAAGAGGAAATTGTGAACCCCCGCAAATGTTTGGAGAGATGTTGGAAACTCTCTTGCAAATGCTGTTGTCCAACTAGTCATAAGCTGCTGCAGACCAGTGAGATGCTACCTTTAAGCAAACTTACTTGAATGCTTGTCAGTGCCTAATGTTGTCAGTCCAGCTTCCCATGCTGCTGTGAGAAAACGGCACCACCTGCCTCAGTGATGGCAGAAATCATCTGGCCTATTTCTACAAAATCTGTGGGTAGCACATAAATATTATTTTGTTAATGGAACTTTGTTTGACATCACTAATTAAAATATTCCACAATATCTGAATTGGTGTCACCATCTACTGTATGCAGTATTGAATTGTTGGCTGTGTAGCTCATTCATCATAACCAAGCTTTCCTTGCATTAGCTGCAAAACCTAAGACCCAGATTAGAGATAATGGGTATCACAAAGGTGGTTATCAACTTCAATTTCTTTTGGAGCTGCTTATATTAAAATACTCTGATCTGTTTGGTTCACCACCTGTTTGCAGGTCTTCCTGAAAAGCGATCGTGTTTCCAAGATGGTGCAAAGTGGTGGCTGCTCGGCCAGTGACTCTCGTGAGGTTTTTAAGAAGCACATTGAGAAGCGTGTGCGCAGCCTGCCTGAAATCGACGGCTTGAGCAAAGAAACGGTGCTGAGTTCCTGGATGGCAAAGTTTGACACCATATACCGTGGTGAAGAGGATCCTAGAAAGCACCAGCAGAGAATGACAGCCAGTGCCGCCTCTGAGCTCATCCTCAGCAAAGACCAGCTGTATGAAATGTTCCAGCAAATCCTGGGGATCAAGAAATTTGAGCACCAGCTCCTGTATAATGCCTGCCAGGTCAGTCCATTAACAAATAATCTGATTTACATTTGGGATTTTCATGTGTTGTGTGTTCACTTGCTCAGACTCATTCTGATATATTTACTGCTGAATGCTTCTGTGGTGTCAAGTATTTTTATGTTTAAGTACCCCAAATTCACCTGACACTTACTGGGTTATAATTTTATAATAGCCCTGAAACTGCAAAGTATTTACTGGATTCTGGACAGTAATCTTCAGTCACTCTGTTCATTTGTAATTTGCCCCAAAAAATTCAAATTCATTCTGGGGTAATTAGAAAGTGAAAATCAATGTTATTGTCAATTCTGCCTTTATGAGCTCCTTAACAAAAATGCCAGCCTACAGCCCTGGGATGAGGTGCACCTCGTGTGTGATGTCAGCGTCATACCTGTGCAAACAAATACTAAACATTTCAAAACCTTGCATGCACAGTACTTAGCTATCCCTTGCTACCATGCCACAAGTACTGAGGCATCAGCACCTGTGGTGCTTTCTTTACCCCAGTCAATAATTTTGCCGCATAACTTGATCTGCTTATTTCGCTTTGGTTAGCAGAAACTACTTGTCCCAATGAAATTCCTCCTGTTAAATTCCAGATGCTATAAAACTATGTTTATTATAATGGATGACAGGTTTATCATGATTTGGTTCTGACCCAGTAATTACATGGAAAAGTTGAAAACTGCTCACCCTTCAGTAAGATATTGGGATCTTCAAAGAAAGTGGAGGCAGGGATATTACAGTCACCTCAGAGTGCTCTTGTTGTATTCTACAGGGTGTACCATTATAATTCAATGCACAAAAGGCCATCATACGGGGCCCACATTTTTCATTCAGTAGGGAACTTCCTCTTGTTTTAGCCCCTCTAGAGAGCATTTTAATAATGATTTTATATTTCTCCACACTATATTATTATTAAAATGCCCCAAAATTTGCAGGTAATGAATCAAGTGATTTCTGAAGCCTGCTGCTTTGCATGAAAAATGGCCAAAGTTGTAGCCAAACTCCTGTCTTTAGCTATTGCATGAGTTCACCCCAATAAATTCTGTGAAAGGCTGCTGTAGAGTTAAAGTGTCAACAAGCCTTTTGTAACAGTGTCTTTTTTATGCTGAAAACAGTCCTTCTGTCTGCTTGTTAGCAATATGTACTGTATAATTATGATGACCAATGATGGCCATTTTATTGGCTCCAAATAGTTTTTCAGCCAGATGTGTGCAAACATTTCATGAATGCAAAAAAAGTGGTCTGACCATGGGGTATGAACAATAAGTTTCTTTAAAGAAACTCGCTGTTCAAGCCTCAGATACTGCATCAATCTTAAAAGACAAAGGGGTTTAATGATGTATGGAGAGTTGATTATAATAACAACAGGGCAGAGAGCTAAGCGGATGTGGTAAATGATGTGTCCAGTTGTTGACATCTGGAAGATAGCCAGGTGGTCAGCCAGGCTTTTGTCAGAGCTCATTCTTCCTTTGGGAATGCTGCAACAGGTGAATCATTCTTCCTGTTAAGGCTCTTTTATCCTCTTATCTTTTTTTTTTAATTAGTTTGCTATTTCATTCCTCTCTGACCAAGGGTGAGCTGGCTAAATCTGAAAAAAGCAATTATTTTTTTGCCTTCTTACCAGCTTAAGGGGAATTTTGAATCATACCTAAAACTAAATACTTATGCCAGATTGTCTACCCCAGTCACAACATGTTGGCTGTGAGAGTTATGTTGTTGCCAACCAAAAGAGAATAAAAGTGAGTAGGTTTTAAGGTGAAACTCTCTTATCATCAACAATGGCATGGCTGTTGATTGTGTGAGGGGAGCATTGAGTTGTTGGGTTTCCTATAGCCAGTCAAGGTTGTACTCCGGTTGATCTACAACCTGCAGAGCTTTTCTCACAACTTGCTGTGGCTTTACAAAATAACCTCCACTCTCACCTTCAAATTTCTGGAAAAAGTATCAAATGTATAGGAATAGTCTCAAATATACATTAGAAAAGTTGTGAATTTACCCATCCAGGGTGCACCACCTTATTGTAGTGGCCCAGCCAGCATGTCCACGTGGGCCCCACCATAGGTTAAATCTGGGCTGTCTTATGGGTCCCAGGTTTGTCCACAGTTTCCACGTTGGTCCCATCTGCGTTTGCCTACATGGACTTTACCTGTGGCACAGGTAAGGAGGTCATCTGCTTGCCTGCTTTAACCCTATCTGGACCCCACATAGGTTTAATGCAGGTGAGCAGGTCTCAGTATGGCAAATGTCTGGTGGCTGGGTTTCTGTCCATAGGAGCCTGAGCCACAAGGGTCCACCCATCAGTGGTCTTACCAATTGTAGGAGAGATCTTGGACCCCTGGATAAGAGTTAGAGGATGGATGGATGGATATGAAAATTTAAATGAAAAAATTAACAGGAAATTGTGCAAATGTAAGAGGACCAGGCTTTTAGGATTATGGCTGTCAAACTTGCAATGCTGCCTTGTTGATTATATTCCTTAGTATCTTCAGGGTCACTGTTTCAGTGCCATGCAATGACTAATAGGTGCCTTTAAAGCTGATATTTTAATAGTAGAGCTGGGGGTTATGTCTACTACTTGGCCTGTAACAATAATGAATTTTAATGGATGATAAACTGTCCCAGTCCTAATTCTCAGGATAAACAATGTTATTGTTGATGTCATGAAGACCATTATATGTCACAGGTATTATGATACAATAATGATAATGTATACATTCTTTCTGTTATGAATGCCCCATTTAGGGCATTAATGAGGCACCAAACGCCAACAGTGAGTTTGCTTATTTATTAAAGAAAAGGATCAAAAGAACGTGCCACGAGGGGCAAAAATACAAACAATTAAACACACGACCTCGAAGAGTGATAACTGAACAAATACAGAATCAATACAGTCACTTACATATAAATATAGCGAGGGCGAAACCTGACGCTGAAGAGAGGGCTGGAATCAGGGTTGGGGATTCCAGGTTGGGGATTCCTCACCTGAGTAAGGGCGAGGTCGCAGGGAGGAATGAACCCCGCTAGCGATCTTAAATAGAACACAGAACTCAAACTACAAACAGGTGTGGAGTTAAAGTAATTAATAAATACACTCAGCTGTGACAGGCCGCGAGCAGGTTTGATAGCAGGAAGTCCTGCTGCGGTGCTGTCAAAATAAAAGCACAAATAATCCCAATAATAAATAAGACAGAATATAAAGACAGAAAATGGGGAAAATAATTAGTGACTCGAGCACGGGACAGACCCCTGCTCGGGATCAACACACTTTCAGGGAACGTTGAACTTTTATTTATCAGTGAATTTCAACATTGGATTTGAAATGTGGAAAAAACATTTGCTGTTCATATGCCCAGGCAGTAGGCTGGCAGCGTGCACCACCAACCTGATCAAATAAAATGAGGAGGAAGAACATGAAGGCAGCTAACTTCAGTATAAACGATGGTGGAGGTACAAAAGCACAACGATAAAAGGATTTTTGTGTTTGTTGTTGGCAATGAGTGCAGTTCAGTATGGACCCTTTGCACTCTGTGTGGTCTCAAAATTTGGGCTGCACGCTGTAGCATTATCGTCTCCTCAAACCAATCCAGAAGATCACTTTCCTCCATTCTACAGGTATTTCACTTTTCTTCCTTCTACAGGAAAATCACTTTTCTTCATTTTACAGGAATATGTATATACAGGAATATATATATATAAATATATATACAGGAATGTGTACAGGACCAAGATGGCGCCCACAGTGGTCGACATGGTGCTTCGCTGCGCTCTTTGTTTGTTTTTGTTTGTCAATTGTGTGTCTGCTTGCACTTATACCCGTGAAGAACTTCTAAATATCAGGACTTTCACCCCCACGGACCTCGTCCCAGTTTTTTTAGCCCCTGCCGCCGATCTGGTTCATTGCCTGGCTCGGAAAGTGAGACGGCGGAAGAGAGGTAGACGAGCGGGCGCTCTCGTGCGGCTTCGCAGGAGAGGCTCGCGAATGGCGCTGCCTGGCATATTTCTGTCCAATACCAACTCTCTCTCTAACAAGGTAGATGAACTGAGACTGCTGATGCGTTTTAGGGACCTCGCCTCCTCAGCTGCCCTCTGCTTTACTGAGACCTGGCTCCGGGAAAATATACCGGACAGCGCGCTGCGCCTCGACGGCTTCCAGCTCTTCCGTGCTGATCGTGACACAGAGCTTTCCGGCAAGACCACAGGAGGCGGAGTCTGCTTCTACATCAACTGCAGCTGGTGCTCTGATGTAACGGTAATTTCCAAACACTGTTCTCCCGCCCTGGAATTTCTTGTTATCAACTGCAAGCCTTTTTATACCCCGCGGGAGTTTGCTTCTTTTATACTGATCGCTGTGTACGCCCCTCCCGACGCGGACACGCGCGAAGCTCAGCGCGTGCTCGCGGATCACATTCAACACACAGAGCGGAGTTTCCCAGACTCGCTGATTATTGTGGCTGGCGACTTTAATCAGTGCAATCTGAGCCACGATCTCCCCCGCTACAAACAGTTTATTAAATGCCCCACCAGAGGATTAAACACACTGGATCACTGTTACACCACAGTGAAAGACGCATATCGCGCTGTTCCTCGCGCTGCGCTGGGATTATCTGATCACGTGATGGTTCACCTCATTCCCACATACAGACAGAGATTGAAGCTCACTAAACCTGTTGTGAGCACTACGAAGATACGGACCAGTGAAGCTGAGGAGAAGCTGGAAACGTGCATGGAAATATCTGACTGGGGCATGTTTAAAGGAGCCACGCATGATCTGGATGAGTACTGAAGAGATCATTCTTCCATCGCGCACCAGGGTGAGTTACTCTAATGACAAACCCTGGTTCACAGCTAAGCTCAGACAGATCAGGAAGGAGAAGGAAGCAGCGCTGAAAAGTGGAGACAGGGACTGCTACAGGGAGGTTAAATACCGGTTTAACAGAGAGCTGAAGAGGGCTAAATCTGTGTATTCAGAGAGACTCCAGCAGCAGTTCACTGCTAATGATTCGGCTTCCGTGTGGAGAGGACTGAGGCAAATCACCAACTATCGGCCTCAGGCTCCTAAAGGTCAGGATGACAAAGCCCTTTGTCAAAGACTGTCCCAACACTATGCCTGTTTTGACACCTCGTCATCTGTGTCCACCTCCCCCCCTCCCTCCAGCTCCACAGCCTCCACAATCCTTACTTCATTAAAGGCACCCCCCCCCCTCCCCCCCTGCCCTTATCATCAGTGAGCAGGATGTGCTCAAACAGTTCTCCAGACTGAACCCGCGCAAGGCCCCCGGCCCGGACGGCGTGTCTCCCTCCACCCTGAGACACTGTGCGAAACAGCTGGCTCCTGTCTTCACAGACATTTTTAACACCTCCCTTAAGTTATGCCACGTGCCGTCCTGCCTCAAATCCTCCACCATCATCCCTGTCCCCAAGAAGCCACGGATCACTGGACTTAATGACTACAGACCTGTAACGCTCACCTCTGTAGTCATGAAGTCCTTTGAGCGCCTGGTCCTGCCCCACCTCAAGTCCATCACCACCCCTCTCCTGGACCCGCTGCAGTTTGCCTACCGAGCCAACAGGTCTGTAGACGACGCAGTCAACCTGGCCCTCCACTCCATCCTGCAGCACCTGGACTCCCCGGGAACCTACGCCAGGATCCTGCTTGTGGACTTCAGCTCCGCATTCAACACCATCCGCCCCGCTCTGCTCCGGGACAAGCTGTCCCTGCTCAACGTGCCTGACTCCCTCTGCAGGTGGATCACCGACTTCCTGACGGACCGGAGGCAGCATGTGCGGCTGGGAAAGACTGTCTCAGACTCTACTAGCATCAGCACCGGATCACCCCAGGGCTGTGTACTTTCCCCCCTACTCTTCTCCCTTTACACCAACTCCTGCACCTCCAGCCACCAGTCTGTCAAGTTGATCAAGTTTGCGGACGACACCACCCTCATCGGGCTCATCTCCAACGGCGACGAGTCCACCTACAGGAGAGAGGTGGCCCAGCTGGCGTCCTGGTGCAACAATAACAACCTGCAGCTGAACGCTCTGAAGACAGTGGAGATGATTGTAGACTTCAGGAAAGTCACTACCCCTCTGCCCCCCCTCACCCTCTCAGGATCTCCCATCACCACTGCTGATTCCTTCCGCTTCCTAGGCACTACCATCACCAGGGACCTCAAATGGGAGCCGACCATCAGCTCACTCATCAAAAAAGCCCAGCAGAGGATGTTCTTCCTGCGGCAGCTGAGGAAGCTCAAGCTACCCACCAAGATGTTAGTGCAGTTCTACACAGCCATCATCGAGTCCATCCTCACCACCTCCATAACCGTGTGGTACGCAGGAGCCACTGCCAGGGACAGACTAAGGCTGCAGCGCGTCGTGCGCACTGCTGAGAAGGTGATCGGCTGCAAGCTCCCATCTCTCCAGGATCTGTATATCTCCAGGACCCGGAGGCGTGCTGGCCGGATCATAGCCGATCCCTCACACCCTGGTCACGTACTGTTTGCCCCCCTCCCCTCTGGTAGAAGACTTCGGTCCATCCAGACTAAAACCTCCCGTCACATGAACAGCTTCTTCCCCTCTGCCATCAGACTGCTGAACACTAAGTGACTTATTGACTCTCGTGCACTATGTACAGCAGCTCAACCAGACTCATGTCAATCATCACTGTTTTCTTCCTGCATTACCGACTGCACTATATAGTTCTCCACAGTATCTGCTGCTCGCTAATATATTTTAACTGCTGACCAGTATCACTTACTCTTATTCTACACTTTATTGCATGTATAGTTTATTTCTTTTATCTTATCATGTTTAATGTTGCAGCATTGCACCGAGACAAATTCCTAGTTTGTGTACTACATGAACAATGGCAATAAACCTGATTCTGATTCTGATTCTGATTCTGAATATCACTTGTTTTCATATTAACTACTCTCACTCAAGGTCTGACCAAGAATTCTTTTCCCAGGACCCCAATGTAAACAGTTGCCTCTTGCAGATATGGTAAGGATCAGAATTTGCATTTTAAAGGCTTAAAGGAACTATTAAAAACGCGGTGTCCAGATCCCCCAAACAAAGAAATGTTTTCCAATTGGATGGTGGCCAGTTCAAACTCCTTTTTATAAAGTTGATTGGTCTGTCTTACGACCGGCCCATGTTTTATAACCCAATGGCGCGCTCAGTTAAAAAGGAGTGAGGAGCCGCCCTGCATGTTGGAATAAGATTGAGAACAAGAATAAAAGAAAGAATGAGAGGGAATAAGAAGGAATAAGACAGACAAAGAAAAGACAAAGAATAAGCAGGATGGAGAACTAGAAAAAAGATTGAAAGACTTGTAGAAGTCTGGGTAGATCAGGAACTAGATTAAGATTAAAGAAGCAGAATAGCGATCTAGATCTCAGAGAAAAGTTTTATTCCACCTTTTCAAGGTCCCGTGCAGTTTCTTTTATCTAAATTGTTCTGTGTGAAATTTGTCAAATCCTGTGTTAGTTTTCTCATTTTTCTGGTTACTGAGGAGAAACCATCTTTTTCTTACGAGCTCGTCTTAGAGAGTCAAACTCTCAAACTTTTTTTTTTTCTTCACCTCAGAAGCCATTCTTATCCTAATAAATGTTTTTCTCAGATTTTCTGACTTTTCACGTCGTTAAAATGGACCTTTAATTTTCCTAATTTAAAGTGAACAGAGTGTGTTTTTGGACTCTCTTTCCGGCCTCATACCCGCCTGACTGAGAAGTTTCTCCTCCAGTTTTTTGGTCTATCCTGCAGCCAGAGACCTCAAATTCGGACTCGTTGCCAAGGACTTTGTCACGTCGCTCTGGGACAACTCTTCACTGCTGCCACAATCCTGTCCGAGCCCCCGGCTGAGCCTGCATTTCTTACGGCTGTGAGGAATCATAGCCGCAGTCGCTTTCTCCCGATGTCCCGACTTCAAACTCAGCCGGTACCGACCCGCTGAAAACGTGGACCTACAGCTGTTCGTAAGTGAGACTCCCCCTTTTCCTATCTGCTGGGTTAAATGTGATGTCCTAATAATCAAATTACAATTGAACATAACCAGTGTTTCATGGTACAATTAGTCTCTCAGCCACAGGATAAAGCTACAAACTGAAGGAAGACTCTTAGTCATTTTTAAGTAACTTCTCTTCATTTTTGTAGATTAATTCAGACGTTCATTTTTAGATGATCAGCTTATGAATTTTCCCCATAAAATTGCGTTCTGTTTTGTTAGACATTTCAGCCTGCATTTACCTTTGAAACATAAGTCTGGTTTCTCCTTGGTTCTACAAAGGTTTAATGCTAGATTTTATGTTCAGGATTCCAATAACAGTTGATGTGATATCGGACACCTGTTATCATTTGAATCTGTTTATCCATCATTTGAATGCCATATCATGTAACCTGAATGAGTTTAATAAAAGGCTGAATGAGAGAAGTTGAAGCGTTTTCCTTTCGCATATATATGTTTCTTAGATCACGGCAGGAGAAGAACTCCCTTAAATTTTGAGACTGATCCATTAAGTAATTGAAGGTACAAATTAATTAAAACTAAGTTTAATATAAGTGTCTGTTAGGACTGGTGCCCCTTTAACGAGTGCTTATTTATTTTATTTCGTGAGTGCAGGAGTCACGGTTTAACACCGCCCCCTTTCACACCCACTATTAAATAAAATAAATAATTCCTGTACCTTATCACAATATTTTGTTAAATATCCCTTACAACGCTGTCATCTGCAGATGACAGAAGGTGACAAAATTTATGTCACGCACGCTGTGTAGTCAAACAGACAGTGATGGGCTACTGTGGATCTAGCTTTCGGCTCCATTGCTACACTTCAGCTGTTGTGTGCTGTCCATGCTGTGTTTGTGTGTGGGCTCCGCCTTCCACAGAGAGTGTGCTGACTGACATGAGAGGGACAGAAGCAGCATGACTGGCTGAAATGTTGGTGTCCTATGTGACCAAATGTGAATGCAAATGACAACACATCAAGTCCAGAAAAAACTATTGAGTCCATTTTTTTATATATCGTACAATAAATCAATATAGTAATTATCTTGACAGGCATATACACCACTGCTGTGGTTGTCTTATCTGTGGTTTTCCCTTGTTTATGATGAGCATCATCTTTATCCATGCCTCACTGGTACGTGGTAATATGTATGTCAATGGTAAGTTTAAACTATAAAATATATTTTTAATTACATGACCAGTGGAAAATATTACAGTTTATCTTTATCATTTATGGTCATTATGCAGCTAAATAATTAGATTATATGGTTTTGATCAGCTCTTGACTTTTTAAGTTTTCCTTTTGTAAACCAGACCACAGCCCTGTACTGTAGGATGATGACCCTCAATGAGCTTCAGCAGCAGTAGAACAGATGTTCATCTGATGCAGATTGTACTTGTGCATCTTAGGGAATTAGAATATCATGATTTGCAGTTTGATTTAAAAAGCTATAAACATTCATTGACATTAAATCAGAATGTTTTCAGATATTTCTAATTTGAGATGCACCAGTAGTTTTGTTTAACTATTGGTAGTAAACATGTATTATTCATCTTGTTATAAAATTACAAAGTAAACTGTTATAAAAGACATCACAGTAAATAAAACAATTTATCTAAACATTTTTATTGTAGTCATTTCAGTCAAATACCAGTTTTGTTTTATAAATCTTGAGTACACTCCATTCTCTCCACAGCTTCTGCGACTTGACCCTCAGTTCCTCTAGGTCAGGGGTCGGCAACCGGCGGATTCAGAGCCGCATGTGACTCTTGAGCCCCCATGCTGCCCCCCACCCCCCAAACGCCCAGCACAAGCCGTAATTTAGAGGTTGTAGTTTGGGCTAAATCAGGTCCATCGGTTCAAACCTTGATTGCTGTGATGGACTGGTGATCAGTTCAGGAAGTACAGTGGATATAAAAAGTCTACACACCCCTGTTCAAATGCCAGGTTTTTGTGATGTAAAAAAATGAGGTCAAGATAAATCATTTCAAAACTTTTTCCACCATTAATGTGACCTAAAACCTGTACAACCCAATTGAAAAACAAACTGAAATCTTTTAAGGGGAAAAATTAAAAATTAAAAACTTAGAATAACGTGGTTGCATAAATGTGTACACCCTTAAACTAATACTTTGTTGCAGCACCTTTGGCTTTTATTACAGCACTCAGTCTATTTGGGTAGGAGTCTATCAGCATGGCACATCTTGATGTGGCAATATTTGCCCACTCTTCTTGACAAAAATGCTCCAAATCTGTCAGATTGCGAGGGCATTTCCTGTGCACAGCCCTCTTCAGATCACCCCACAGATGTTCAATCAGACTCAGGTCTGGACTCTGGCTGGGCCATTCCAAAACCTTAATCTTCTGGTGGAGCCATTCTTTTGTTAATTTGGATTGTGCTTTGAGTCATTGTCGTGCTGAAAGATGAAGTTCCTCTTCATCTTCAGCTTTCTAACAGAAGCCTGAAGGTTTTGTGCCAACACTGACTGGTATTTGGAACTGTTCATAATTTCCTCCACCTTGACTAAGGCCCCAATTCCAGCTGAAAAAAAAAAACAGCCCCAAAGCATGATGCTGCCACCACCATGCTTCACTGTAGGTATGGTGTTCTTTTGGTGATAAGCAGTGTTTGTCACAGCCCGCTCTCGCCTGTCTCCCGCTCCAGCTGTGAGCACACCTGCGCCTCATCAAGCCCGGGCTATTTAGCCCGCTCTGCCTCGAGCTTCGGTCTGGAGCCGTCTGCTCACCAACGACCGTGCTATCCGCACTCGCCTTCTCTTCGACGCCTCTAAAGACTTCCAACCATCCCTTCCCACGTAAGCAATCATCCTTCATCTCACCTTTTCTCTAGTCTTCCTCCCCTGTGCACAGGTGGATTCCCTGGTGGTGGATTCTCCCTCCGTCGTCATCCAACTCTCACCCGCAGCGCCGAGCGCGCATTGGAGCACTGTCTTCCAGGCAGGAGACCTGTGGCTTGCCGACGTCTGCCACCAAGAACATCTGCAAGTAAGCCACAGTCCAGATATTAATCCACCGGGTCAGACTCAGCAACTAACCTCTCCTCTGCTCTGCCCTAGGGTTGCCTGGCTGCACGGTGCGCTGCTCCATCCTCGGCGCATCCTGTCTTCCAGCAACACATCCACTCTCACACTCACGCATCCATACACGCTTATTATTCAATAAATCATTGTTGCAATTGACTCGAGCCTGTGTGCGTGTTCCCTGGGCCAGAACTCATGTCAGTACGGCTCCAGCAGCGCGACCCAGCAGACAGCGGGCTCGCACACCGGTTAACCAACTTGGAGGCTCGAGTCGATCAGGTCATACATCAGCAACAGGTGATTTTAAACCAGCTCACTGTAATCACCCGCCGGCTGGATCATCTGGATCCCCCGCAGGTGTTTCCTCCGGCTCCTCAAGGCGGGCTAGCTCCTGCCGCTCCTCCGGCTGGCCAGACTAACCCAGGGGCACCAACCCGGCTCACTCCCATTCCCATGCCCACGCGCTTCAGCGGCAAGCTCGGTGAGGCGCCTGGGTTCCTTCTCCAATGTGAGTCGGTGTTCCAGCGTGTTCCCGGGGACTTCCCGACGGATCACAGCCGAATTGGTTACATTGCCAACCTCTTGGAAGGGCGAGCGTTAGCCTGAGCCTATGCCATCATGGCGCGACCCAGCTACGCTAACCTAACTTATGCTCAGTTCGTCCGAGATTTTAATGAGGTTTTTGACCATTCGGACCGTGATAACGTGCTAACAACCCGGTTGCTAAACCTTCGCCAGGGTAGCCGGTCGGCCGCCGACTACGCTGTCGACTTCCGGGTTGTGGCGGCGGAAGTTGGATGGGGAGATGCTGCCCTCTGCAGCATTTTCATCCGTAGCCTGAGCTCTAGCCTTCGGAACGAACTGGCCTGTAAGGATCTGCCGGAGCGGCTCTCCGAGCTGATTTCCCTTACCATTAGCCTGGATAACAGGTTGAGAGAGCGAGCCGCCGAGCGGAAGTCCTCCAGCCACTCGAGCGGTGCTCCTCCCCGCTCCTCTCAACCTCGCCCCCTGGTGTTGCCCGCGCCTGAGTCCGCCGACGAGCTGGAGGCGATGCTGATTGGCCGGGCGAAGCTCCCTCAGGCAGAGAAACAGCGCCGTAGGGAGCTGGGTCTCTGCATGTATTGTGGAGACGACCAGCATGCCTTGGAGTCCTGCCCGGTAAGGCCAAAAAGGGGGAGTCCGTGAGTCACTATAGGGGGCCTCGCGGACGCATCCCAGCCTAACCCCCTATCTAAGTGCATGCTACCAATTAGGTTCTGTCATAACCCCATAGAACACCTCACTCACGCACTGGTGGACTCGGGGGCGGAGCAGAGCTTCGTTTCTAAGGGCCTGGCAACCCGTCTGGGCATCCCCTGCCATCCACTGTCGGCCCCTTTGAATCTTGTCTCCCTCACTGCCACCCCCCCGGAGCGGGTTACACACCGGACAGTCCCAGTCCCGGTCATTATTTCCGGCAATCACCGGGAGGACCTTAGCTTCTTTGTGCTGCCCAGCTCAGCCGCCTCTTTCATTCTGGGCTACCCCTGGCTGCGCCTGCACGGCCCAACTTTTGATTGGCAGTCGGGGAGCGTCCTCTCCAGGAGTACCTTTTGTTTGGCCGCCTGGCTCCAGTCCGCCGCTTGTGCCCCGTCACTTCCTCCTCCTCCCTCCAACATGCCCCCTCCGGACCTCTCCTTAGTGCCTCCGGAGTTTCATGACCTTGGTGTAGTCTTCAGCAAGTCCAAAGCGCTGTCCCTTCCCCCCCCCACCGCCCCTATGACTGTGTCATCAACCTCCACCCGGGGGCGTCCTTGCCCTCCAGTCGTTTATACAGCCTGTCAGCACCGGAGCGCGAAGCCATGGACTCCTATATCAAGGAATCGCTTAGCTCCGGCATCATTCATCCTTCTTCGTCTCCAGTCGGTGCAGGTTTCTTCTTCGTTGCCAAGAAGGATGGGTCCCTCCAGCCATGCATCGACTACCGGGTGCTAAATAATATTACAGTCAAGGACAGGTATACGCTGCCATTAATGGACTCGGCTTTCGATTCTCTGCAGGGGGCCACCTGGTTTACGAAGTTGGACCTCCGCAGTGCTTATCATCTCGTCCGGATCTGGGAGGGCGACAAATGGAAGACAGGGTTCCGGATGCCCAGCGGTCATTTTGAATATCTTGTCATGCCGTTTGGGCTCACGAATGCGCCGGCTGTCTTCCAGCGCCTAATTAATGACGTCCTCCATGATTTCCTGGGGGTGTCAAGGCGGCCGTCGAGTGGCCCACCCCCTCGTCTAGGAAGCAGGTCCAGCAGTTTCTCGGCTTCGCCAATTTTTATCGGCGTTTTGTCCCTAAATTCGGCGCCATCGCTTCTCCCCTGACCCGCCTCACCTCCCCCAAGGTGCTTTTTCAGTGGACTGAGGATGCTGAGGCTGCCTTTGCGGCACTGAAGACGGTGTTCTCCTCCTCCCGGGTCCTGACCCAGGTGGACCCCTCTCTGCAGTGCCTTGTGGAAGTGGACGCCTCTGATACGGGGGTGGGGGCGGTGTTGTCTCAGCGCTCACCGGTGGACGGGGTGATTCGCCCCTGCGCCTTTTTCTCCTGGCACCTATCTGCTGCGGAGAAGAATTACGACATCGGCGACAGTGAGCTCCTGGCAGTCAAGCTTGCGCTCCAGGAATGGCGTCACTGGCTCGAGGGGGCGGCTCAACCTTTCGTGGTTTGGACCGACCACAAGAACCTGGAGTACCTGAGGACGGCCAGGCGCCTGAATGCCCGCCAGGCACGCTGGTCTCTGTTCTTTGGCCGCTTCAGGTTCACAATCACCTACCATCCGGGCTCGAAGAACGGTAAACCGGACGCCCTGTCCAGGCAGTTTGCCCCAGAAGCCCCCGAGGACCGGGACCATACCATCCTGCCAGCCTCGTGTGTCGTGGGCGCCATCTCCTGGTCTATCAGGGATAAGGTCCGTAGGGCACAGGAAACCGAACCCGATCCGGGCGGCGGACCAGCGGGTAGGCTGTTTGTTCCTTCGTCGGTCCGGAGTGACGTCATCCACTGGGCTCACACCACCAAGCTCGCCTGTCACCCTGGGATCTCCCGCCTGATTGAGCTCCTTCAGAGGTCCTTTTGGTGGCCGGGCCTCCGGGGCGACGTCGCTAATTACGTCCGCGCCTGCCCCCAGTGTGCGACTGGCAAGACATCTTCCTCTCCCCCAGCTGGTCTCCTCCACCCTCTGCCGACCCCCGGCAGACCTTGGTCCCATGTGGCCTTAGATTTCGTTACCAGTCTCCCGTCGTCCAACTCCTTCACCACCATCCTGACCATCGTGGACCGGTTCGCCAAGGCCGCCCACTTCGTGCCACTCCACGGTCTCCCTACGGCGCGGGAGACGGCGGACCTATTGGTCCAACATGTTGTGAGGCTGCATGGGATTCCAGCGGACATCGTTTCTGACCGGGGTCCCCAGTTTGTGTCAAGAGTCTAGTCGTGCTTCTGCAAGGCCTTGGGGGCCACGGTGAGTTTGTCTTCCGGTCACCAACCCCAGTCCCAACGGGCAGTGCAAGCGGAAGAACCAGGTGCTGGAAGCTGCGCTGCGCTGCGTCACCTCCTCCAACCCTTCCTCCTGGAGCGCCTATCTGCCCTGGATTGAATATGCGCATAACTCCACCTTGTCATCAGCCATCGGGATGTCTCCCTTCCGGGCGTCGCTTGGATATGACCCCCCGTTGTTCCCTGAGGAAGAAGGGTTGGTGGTGGTGCCATCCATCCAGGCCCATCTCAGGCGTTGTCGGCGCATTTGGACAGCTGTGCACTGTGCGCTTTTACGCACGGCTGAGCGCAACATCAGGACGGCTAACCGCCACAGGAGGGCTGTGCCGCGCTATCAGGTGGGTCAGCAAGTCTGGCTGTCTATGCGGGACATCAACCTGAAGGCCGAGAGTAAGAAACTGGCCCAACGTTTCATTGGCCCGTTCCCCATCACGAAAGTCATCAATCCGGTGGCTGTGCGTCTGGCTCTCCCCCCCTCCCTCCGCGTCTGTCCAACGTTCCATGTCTCCCTCATTAAACCTGTGGTGTCTCATCCTCTCTGTCCTCCTCCTAGGGCTCCACCCCCTCCCGTGATGATCGACGGCGACCCGGCGTGGAGGGTCTCTTCCATCCTGGACTCCCACCACCGAGGTCGCGGGCTACAATACCTGGTGGATTGGGAGGGGTATGGCCCCGAGTGGAGGTCCTGGGTGCGCCCATCGTTCGTGCTGGATAAGCGCCTCGTCATGGAGTTCCACCTGGCACACCCAGGTAAGCCAGCGCCGGGAGGCGCTGCTCGGGGGGGGGGGGGAGTACTGTCACAGCCCGCTCTCGCCTGTCTCCCGCTCCAGCTGTGAGCACACCTGCGCCTCATCAAGCCCGGGCTATTTAGCCCGCTCCGCCTTGAGCTTCGGTCTGGAGCCGTCTGCTCACCAACGACCATGCTACCCACACTCGCCTTCTCTTTGACGCCTCTAAAGACTTCCAACCATCCCTTCCCACGTAAGCAATCATCCTTCATCTCACCTTTTCTCCAGTCTTCCTCCCCTGTGCACAGGTGGATTCCCTGGCGGCGGATTCTCCCTCCGTCGTCATCCAACTCTCACCCGCAGCGCCGACCGCGCATTGGAGCGCTGTCTTCCAGGCAGGAGACCTGTGGCTTGCCGACGTCTGCCACCAAGAACATCTGCAAGTAAGCCACAGTCCAGATATTAATCCACCGGGTCAGACTCAGCAACTAACCTCTCCTCTGCTCTGCCCTAGGGTTGCCTGGCTGCATGGCGCGCTCCTCCGTCCTCGGCGCATCCTGTCTTCCAGCAACACATCCACTCTCACACTCACGCATCCATACACGCTTATTATTCAATAAATCATTGTTGCAATTGACTCGAGCCTGTGTGCGTGTTCCCTGGGCCAGAACTCATGTCAGTGTTGTGTTTGCGCCAAATATACCTTTTGGAATTATGGCCAAAAAGTTCAACCTTGGTTTCATCAGACCATAACTAGGGATGCAAGTTATCAATTAATTCATCAATTGATAATTGATTCACCTTATCGATCAATTAACAATTAATTGATAAGCTGCATTTTTCTTGAGAATCTGTATTTCCCTCGGTACAATGCGGTCTATCTTTAACATATAAAAAGTTGCTGTTTTTTCATATACTGAATAAAACATGAACATCATATTCCTCAGTGATTTATTGTACCATTTGCATTTTTTTTTACGACAGACAATGGCATTTTTTGTAGTTTAACAAATTGTGCACTGTACAGTGTTTACTATGTGCTAGCACATCTCAGTAAATTACAAGTGTCATGATTTTTTTATTTATTTTAAAAACTATTGCCAATATTATAAAAAAATATCTTTTTTAGTTATATTAAAAAACCTTCCACATTCTAATTTACTGAGATGCACTAGTAGACTGCTTTAACATGAAGTAAACTGTGAGCTGCTTCTTCTATTGCATGTTAAACAGTATCACCGTACCCTGTTTGTCCACCCTGTTTTGAGTTGAAGCAGGTGGGTGGACACTGGAACGTGCCATTGGAGTTTGTTGTGATTCTCCACTGATCAGTGTGATTCTCCAACGTAACCCAGAAGGTCAAGGTTTTTTTGCTCTGCACAGGGTGAACAAATGCGCTCTGGGGGCTTAGCGTCTTCTTCTGCTTTTTCAGTTGAATGCAGCAGCGGGTGACCATGTGCGCCCCGCCTGCATGGTGACGCCACTACATTTCATAGAATAAGCTCCCATTGAAAAGGACTGCTGAGTTATCAGTTAATTGACAATTAATTTAATTTAGTCGACTAAATTCTTATCAACAATTAATCAAAAATGAATTAATCATTAACATCCCTAACCATAACACATTTTCCCACATGCATCTGGGAGATTTCAAATGTGTTTTTGCAAAATGTAGCCGGGCTTGGATGTTTTTCTTCGTAAGATAAGGCTTCCATCTTGCCACCCTACCCCATAGCCCAGACATATGAAGAAGATGGGAGATTGTTGTCACATGTGTTAAACAGCCAGTATTTGCCAGAAATTCCTGCAGCTCTTTCAATGTTGCTGTTGGCCTCTTAGCAGCTTCCCTGATCAGTTTTCTTCTCATCTTTTCATCAGTTTTGGAGGGACGTCCAGTTCTTCGTAATGTCACTGTTGTGCCATATTTTCTCCACTTGATGATGACTGTCTTCACTGTGTTCCGTGGTACATTTAATGCCTTGGAAATTCTTTTGTACCCTTCTCCTGACCGATACCTTTGAACAATGAAATCCCTCTGATGCATTGGAAGCTCTCTGCGGACCATGGCTTGTGCTGTAAGATGTGACTACAAAAATATCAGGAAAAGCCAACTAGAACAGCTGAACTTTATTTGGGGTAATCAGAGGTACTTTAGATGGTAGCAGGTGTGTGTTGACTCCATTTAACATGAGTTTGAATGTGATTGGTTAATCCTGAACACAGCCACCATCCCTGTTATAACAGGGTGTGCATATTTATGCAGCCAGGTTATTGTAAGTTTTTTAGTTTTTATTTTTCCCCTCAAAAGATTTCAGTTTGTTTTTCAATTGGGTTGTACAGGTTATGGGTTACATTAATGGTGGAAAAAGTTTTGAAATGATTTATCCTCGTCTTATTTTTTTACATCACAAAAACCTGGCATTTGAGCAGGGGTGTGTAGACTTTTTATATCCACTGTACTCTGCCTCTTGCCCAGAGATGCTCATGTAGGTGCCACACACAACTCAAAACAGAATCAGGATGTTGGTGACTATATGTTTTAAGAAGGCAGTTTTTCATCTTCATTTTTTAACCAAATTTAGACCATACAGAGACGTCCATATGAAGATGCCTTTTCAACGACCTTAAAAGGATGGCTTTTCATCTTTCACTTTTCAACCAAATCCATATGTTTTTTAGATGGTTGGCAAAGCCGTCTTTTCATCATTTTTTTTTTCAACCAATTTGTGTTGGGAGGGGAAAATCTGACAAAGTAAAGTGAAACTGACTGTAATGAAGCATACAGCACCATGGAAAAAGTACTGTCAGGTAACATAAGTTTTAATGACGAAATGTTGCTTTTTTTCTGTGCTGTTAGTATTTTAATATTTAAACTGCAGCATAATTCATGTACAAAAACTGCTTTTGACCATTTTTCTCATTCACCCTGCTCAGGATATCAATCATATTAGCTCAAACATTTTAGCCTGGCTGAGCGGTGTGCTGAATGCTGTCATATGGTAGGCCACGAAGGATAGTCCAGATGTATCCTTCACTTTCAGGGTGAGCAAGGCTGCAGTTCTCGGCAGCATGTGAATGAACCCGTGGTATGGCTGTATCCCATTTACGCACTAGGTAGGATGCAGCCCTCCAATTGAGACACAGTCATGGTCTGCAGACTAAAGGTGAGGTTAAAGGGTTTATACAACGACAGTAGGAGCATTTGCATTCCTCATGGCCTCAGTGATGACCCACACCCACCAACAGCTTTCCTGTCTTCTTAATCTTCTTCCTCTTTCGGATGCTCCCTTTAGGGGTCTCCACTGCGGATCATCTGCCTCCATCTTACCCTATTCCTTGGATCTTCCTCTGTAACACCAACCCTCTCCATGTCCTCCTTCACTCCATCCATGACTCTGAAGGTGGATGTGGAGAGGGTTGGTGTTCTCCAGCTGTTTGACAGCTATCCCGTCGTCCTTTAACTGAATCCCAAAGGTAGCGCCCGCTTTCTCCATTTCAACAAGGTAGTGTACCAGGTGTCCTCTTTATGGTTTGGCCAAACAAATGTTACTTTCACTGCTGTCACAAAGAAATCATCTGTCCATCCATCCATCCATCTTCTACCACTTACTGTATGCGGGGTCTGGGTCACAGAGGCACCAGCCCAAACTGTCATGCGGTGATTGTTGCGGATCACCATAAGACGCCAAGAGTCCACCAGTGAGTTTTGCGATGATGGTTTATTTAACGCACAAGACGAGACAGGACAAGACTGTGAGCCGCTCTCGGCAAAAACACACAAATCAATACATGGTCTCGCAGGGCTGACCCCAGTCACTACGAGCTAAACTGTGACATGGCAAATCACGAACCTGACATGAAGGTCTAACGATGCTCTGACAAAGCTTGACGAGGTGTAGACCATAACTGACAAGATGTTGACAATGTCTGACAACGTCTGACAATACTCCTGCCGCATTACTGTCACTAGTGCTCACTTTATGAAGGCGAACACTAACGAGCAGTAATGACACACAGCTGACCAGCCTTGACAGGCGGAAGCCCCACCGAGCACCTTCACAATAAGAGCCCGGTGAGACCAGAATACAACCCACAGCTGTCAAGGCTGGCAGCGAGTTGAACTCAGCCCGAGCGCGATCAGAACCCAGCGCTCGGGTCGTAACACAAACAGAGTAGCCCAGACTGCCATCCAGTTCACATAGCACCATACATACCATGTACATGGTAGGTACAGATATCATTTTGTATCAACTGAGTTGAGCAAACTCAGTTGTGCAAATAAAAAACAGACTAGTCAAGAAAATGAAAAAGTGAAAGCAATGTTTTTAAACATCAAATAATAATGCCAATTTTGTCAGTGTGCAATTCATGTGCAATAGGTTTTGAAAAAGATTACTGGCTTCAAAGTGTTAATTTGAACACATTATAATGTCTGTGTTGCCGTTAAAGTCTGTTTATAGATGTTTCATTTTATCCACCGTGGAATGCACATGTCTGCTAATGTTTAGCATATGGTATGTGAACATTTATGAACACTAATGGGATAGCGGCTTTGAATTACAGTACGTATAAATAATTAACTATAATATAACTACATACTGTAAGCATTAAATGTGGAAACAAACTCTGAAGACTAATATTGGACAGCTTGTATTATAATTAATGTGATAAGACAAACTGTGAAATGTTTGGAGGCATAAGTTCAACAGTCTGTAGGAGGGAAAAAGTCAAAATTTGGCAGAGAGAGAGTTGAGTTTTAAAAAAAATGTCTTTATTGTACAATTCAAAAATGTAAGAACACCAATATCATGCCCCCAAGTGTGTCATATCTCAAAAGTGCAAACATGGAGACAGAGAGAGAGAGAGAGAGTGTGAGTGAGTGAGTGAGTGAGTGAGTGAGAGAGAGAGAGAGAGAGAGAGAGAGAGAGAGAGAGAGAGAGAGAGAGAGAGAGATGACTACATATACTGTAGTTCCACTCGCTGTTGTGGTCCTTTCTGCTGCCTACACATCTGGGCTCCAGCTTCTCGTGTTTCAAGGGGCTTCCTTTGCCACGGCAACATAGGGAGGGTGACGGGATTGTGTTGTCTCTTTGGTTCACTCTGGCTTTGGAGGTGGCTTTGTCATTGCAAGGGTTTCCGGGGTTGGTTGATTTTTACCATCTGCTAATTGCCTTGACTGTCACCAGGGGTAGCACCTCTCATGGAGTTTTTCTGCTAAGATGTTATCCACTCACACTGCTGTTGCTGGATGGCCCATGTGTTCCAAGTGTTGTTTTTTCCTGTGAGCCACTCCCTGCGGGCTGAGTTTGTCATGTCAAGATCTTTCATTCCATCTTTGTTATAAAATCAAAAAAATGCCTAACATTTCAGTTAACTTTTTGGCACATCCGACTGCTTCCCAACTTACGTGCCAATTTACGTACGTCTGCAAATCTAACGAGAAAAGCTATGACTTCACCTGAAAAGACCTTTTTGTATGACAATTTCTGCACCCAAATGTTGGCTGATTTCTATGAGCATTTGATAAATGGGAGCCTTTGTTAGCAGAGTGAAGGAAAGAAACCCAGATATTATTGTTATGCAGTGAGGGAGTATAAACTAATTACAAGATTAAATTGCCGTTGCATATGCTGTAATAGGCTACAATGTGTCATTTTGTAACATTTTTGGTTTGTGGCGTGCCAAGAGATCTTTTCAATGTAAAAAAAAGTGTGCCAGGGCTCTAAAAAGGTTGAAAAACCCTGACTTAGACATTTTGTTCACTGAATATTATCTGTTATTGGCATATTTTTTTAACACCAACAGAAAAATCTAAAGGCCATTGACATAATGCACGGCTCAGGAGACACACACGCAGGCTCAGAGTAGATCCAATAGCTTTATTAACAACAAGTGTGTATGAATGTGTGTCTGCGAGATGTGAATGTATTGGTGGTGGCGTCTGCGTCGGGCACGGAGGCAGGAGACCATACAGCCGGACAACCCTAAGGGAGAAGCAAAGGGAGAAGGGTGACGGGCACCACACCAACACAGGAGATATGAAAATGGTGACTGGCTTACTTGGAATTAGCAGGTGGCTGGCACAGCAAGGATGAGGTCCGGTAGACAGCGACCTGGAGCGCCCGGTGCAGCAGCGAGGGAATGGAGGCGGAGAGGAGTGGTCCGCCACCGGGGAATCCACCTGTGCACAGGGGAGCAGACTGGGAGAAGAATGAGGTAAGAGCTTCTTACCAGAATGTTTGCTGAGTGGTAGAGATTCCTTACAGCAATCGTAGCGAGTGAAGACTGACGGCTTCAGGCCGAAGCCCAGGGCGAGGCGGCTTAAATCCCTCGCCGCTGATGAGGTGCAGGTGTGCATGCAGCTGGCACCGCAGATGAGCGGCGAGGCGTGACAGTACTCCCCCCTCTAGCAGCGCCTCCTGGCGATGGTTTCTCCGGGTGCGCTCGGTGGAACTCAGTTATGAGGGACGGGTCCAACACAGATGACGAGGGTACCCATTGCTGATGTTCAGGCCCATATCCCTCCCAGTCCACCAAGTACTGCAACCCGCGACCCCGGCGCCGGGAGTCCAGGATAGAAGAGACAGGCCAGGCCGGATGACCATCAATCATCCGGGGCGCGGGCTGCGCAGCAGGAGGAGGGCAAAGGGGGTCGGAGACTGCCAGCTTCACCTTGGATACGTGGAAGGTGGGATGGATGTGGAGGGAGGGGGGAATAGCCACACGCACAGCCACCGGGTTGATAATCCTGGTGATGGGGTATGGGCCCATAAAACGCTGTGCCAGCTTCCTCCTCTCACTCTTTAAAATGACGTCCTGGGTTGACACATAGACACGCTGGCCCACCTGGTATGCTGGGGCAGGTCTTCTGTGCCGGTCCGCCGTGGTTCTGTTGCACTCCGCCGTGCGTAAAAGCGCATTGCGCGCTGACGCCCAGATGGAGCGGAACTGCCTGAGGTGCGCCCGAACTGAGGGAACAGTTACCTCACTCTCCTGCGCTGGGAAAAGAGGGGGGTCGTAGCCCAGGGACGCCTTAAAGGGAGACATCCCTGTGGCAGAAGAGCGGGCGGTGTTGTGAGTGTACTCAACCCAGGCGAGGTGGTTACTCCAGGACGCAGGCTTGGATGCAGTGACGCAGCGGAGCGCAGCCTCCAGCTCCTGGTTGGTCCGCTCACACTGCCCGTTGGTTTGGGGGTGATGGCCGGAGGAGAAGCTTACCTTGGCTCCCAGGGCGTTGCAAAATGACCTCCAAACCTCTGAGGAAAATTGGGGCCACTGGTCCGAGACCACGTCCACCGGAATCCCGTGCAGCCTGACCACGTGTTGGACTAGGAGGTCCGCCATCTCCAGGGCAGATGGAAGACCTCGTAGCGGGATGAAGTGCGCCGCCTTGGAGAAACGGTCTACGATGGTCAGGACGGTGTCGAAGGTGTTAGAGACTGGGAGTCCGGTGACGAAATCCAGGGCGATATGCGACCAGGGCCTGCCAGGGACGGGCAGAGGCTGGAGCAAACCCGCTGGAGGGGCATTACCTGACTTACTGGTGGCACATACAGGGCAGGCCCGGGCGTAGCGGGCAGCGTCCTTCCGCAGGCCCGGCCACGAGAAGGACCGTTGAAGGAGGTCGATCATCCGGGAGGAACCAGGGTGGCAGGTGAGCTTGGATGTATGTAGCCAGTGGATGACCTCCCCCCGAACCGTGGATGGCACGAAAAGCCTCCCCTCCGGTCCGCCGCCAGGGTCAGGTTCCACTTCCTGCGCCTTCCGGATCTTGCTTTCAATGTCCCAAGTGACGGCTCCCACGATGCACGACCTGGGCAGGATGGTGTGGACCGTGTCCTCAGACGCCTCAGGGACAAATTGCCTAGAGAGGGCGTCGGGCAGGCCGTTCTTGGAGCCAGGCCTGAAGGTGATGTTAAAACGGAACCTGGCAAAGAACAAGGACCAACACGCCTGGCGGGCGTTCAGGCGCTTGGCAGATCTCAAGTATTCCAAGTTCTTGTGGTCAGTCAGGACCACGAACGGCAGGTCCGCCCCCTCTAGCCAGTGATGCCACTCCTGCAGCGCGAGCTTGATGGCAAGGAGCTCTCTGTCCCCCACGTCGTAGTTCCGTTCCGCCGGGGACAAGCGCCGAGAGAAGAAGGCGCAGGGCCGTTTGACTCCGTCATCTGGCGACCGCTGAGATAGAACCGCCCCCACTCCCGTGTCCGAAGCATCCACTTCCACGATGCATTGCAGCAACGGGTCAACTTGGCTAAGGACCCGGGAGGAGGAGAACTCCGCCTTCAGCGCCTGGAAAGCAGCCGCGGCCTCTTCGGTCCACCGGAACAGGACCTTAGGGGACGTGAGGCGGGTCAGAGGGCCGACGATGGTGCCAAAATTTGGGACGAAGCGGCGGTAGAAATTTGCAAACCCAATGAATTGTTGCACCTGTTTTCTCGTTGTAGGTGTAGGCCATTCCACCACCGCCTTCACCTTCACTGGGTCCGGAAGCACCTGGTCGTGGGAGATGACGAACCCGAGGAAGGACGTTGTCTTGGAGTAGAATTCACATTTTTCAGCCTTCACATACAGCCGGTTCTCCAGCAGCCTTTGGAGGACCCGCCTCACATGGACCCGGTGCTCGTCCCTGGATTTGGAGAAGATGAGGATGTCATCCAGTAAGACGAACACAAATAGGCCGATGAAATCCCGGAGGACGTCATTTATTAGGCGCTGAAAGACGGCTGGAGCGTTGGTCAACCCGAACGGCATCACCAGGTACTCGAAGTGGACGTTCGAGGTACGGAAGGCTGTCTTCCACTCATCTCCCTCCCGGATCCGGACGAGGTGGTATGCGCTGCGCAGATCCAGCTTGGTGAACCAAGTCGCCCCCTGGAGGGAGTGGAAGGCGGTGTCCATAAGTGGCAGGGTGTAGCGATCCTTCTCCGTGATATCATTCAGGGCGCGGTAGTCGATACAAGGACGGAGGGAACCGTCCTTCTTGCCCACGAAGAAGAACCCTGCGCCTAATGGAGATGACGAGGGACGGATAATTCCAGCACTCAGCGATTCCTTGAGGTAGGAATTCATGGTCTCCTTCTCCGGCGCCGACAGGCTGTAGAGTCGCCCAGAGGGTAAGGGTGCCCCCTGGCGGATGTTTATAGCACAGTCGTAGGGCCTGTGTGGAGGAAGAGACATCGCCTTGGACTTGCTGAAAACCATACCCAGGTTGTGAAATTCTGATGGCACCAGGGAGAGATCCGGGGGCGCAGCGTCCATAGGAGTTGGAGAAGAGGACGGAGAGCAGGCAGCGGATTGCAAGCAGGTGCTCATGCAGAAGGTACTCCATGCCGATACCCTGGCAGACTTCCAATCCAGGACGGGGTTATGGAGGCGAAGCCAGGGGTACCCCAGGATGACGGGCGACACAGAGTTGGGGAGGACGCTGCCCTCCGCGCCCGAATCCACCAGTGCGTGAGTGAGGTGCCCAGTGGAGTTGTGACAAAATCGGACGGGCAGCTTCAATTGGGAGAGGGGATTTAACCGATTGATGTCCGCGAGGCCCCCTACAGTGACTCGCGGACCCCGCCGTTTGGCTTCTGTGGGCAAAGCTCCACCGTGTGGTGGCTGTCTCCGCAATACATGCAGAGACCCAACTCACGGCGGCGTTGTCTCTCCGCAGGAGGGAGCTTTGTCCAGCCCATCACCATCGGCTCCGACTCCTCGGGGCGCGATGGTGGCGGCGACACCAGGGGGCGAGCTTGGGACAGGCGCGACGAGGCGCCACGAGAGCGAGAAGAAGACGACTTCCGCTCCGAGGTGCGCTCGCGCAGCCTGTTATCCAGGCTGATGGCTAGGGACGTTAGCTCCGCTAAAGTCTCCGGGATGTCCCGCCCAGCCAGTTCGTCCCTCAGACCATCATTGAGACTGCGGAGGAAGAGGCCGCAGAATGAACGTTCATCCCAGCCTAACTCCTCCGCCGCTACCCGGAAGTCGATCGTGTAGTCAGCTGCCGATCGGCTTCCCTGCTGGAGGCTGAGAAGCCGATCGACCTGAACGCTCTCAGTACGAGAATGATCAAAGACTTCCAGGAATTGTCTCACGAATTGGCCATAGGTGAGGGTGGCGTAACTGGGCCTCGCCATTACGGCGTAAGCCCAAGTTAGCGCTCGCCCCTCCAGGAGATTCCCTATGTAACCAATCCGGCTATGGTCTGAGGGAAAATCTCCGGGCACACGGTGGAACACGGACTCACACTGCATTATAAACCCCCGTGCTCCGCCGAGCTTACCGCTAAAGCGGGCGGGGGTCGGAATGGGTGTGAGCCGAACCGGTGCTACCGGAGCTGGCTGGACGGCCACTGGAGCAGCAGGAGCCGCGCCACCCTGACGAGCCGGGGGGAACGGCTGTTGGGGGTCCAAGCGGTCCAATCGGTTAGTAATGATGGTTAATTGGTTAAGAATCACCTGTTGCTGGTGGGCTATTAGGTCCACTCGAGCCTCGAGGGTGGAAAGTCGGCGTGTGAGCCCGCCGTCTGTCGAACCGCTCTGCTGAAGCCGTACTGACATAATGCACGGCTCAGGAGACACACACGCAGGCTCAGAGTAGATCCAATAGCTTTATTAACAACAAGTGTGTATGAATGTGTGTCTGCGAGATGTGAATGTATTGGTGGTGGCGTCTGCGTCGGGCACGGAGGCAGGAGACCGTACAGCCGGACAACCCTAAGGGAGAAGCAAAGGGAGAAGGGTGACGGGCACCACACCAACACAGGAGATATGAAAATGGTGACTGGCTTACTTGGAATTAGCAGGTGGCTGGCACAGCAAGGATGAGGTCCGGTAGACAGCGACCTGGAGCGCCCGGTGCAGCAGCGAGGGAATGGAGGCGGAGAGGAGTGGTCCGCCACCGGGGAATCCACCTGTGCACAGGGGAGCAGACTGGGAGAAGAATGAGGTAAGAGCTTCTTACCAGAATGTTTGCTGAGTGGTAGAGATTCCTTACAGCAATCGTAGCGAGTGAAGACTGACGGCTTCAGGCCGAAGCCCAGGGCGAGGCGGCTTAAATCCCTCGCTGCTGATGAGGTGCAGGTGTGCGTGCAGCTGGCGCCGCAGATGAGCGGCGAGGCGTGACAGCCATGTGCTGTTTTGACATCACACTGTGGATTATTTATTGCACCTTTTACTTGTAAATCCCACCAGTTCCACTTTATAGCACAGATTAAAATAGAGATTATCTAGTACTGTTTTACCAGCCTCTGTTCATCACTTCAATTAATAGGTAAATAAATATTTAATCTGCACGCTATATCTTGTAAGTTTATGATTAAAACTAAACGTGAACAAAAAGAAAAAGTTATTCAGCTTCTTCTTATATGAAAATTAAAATGACAGGTAACGATAGATCATGACACAAGACACACCAAATAAGAGCACATTTTCCTAACATAGAGAAGGCCAGATGGGGTGATGTGAGAATACCCACCCCTGCTTGCCACCTCTTGCCTGAGACAACTCCAGAAAAGGCCAAGGTCCAATCTATCTCCAGGAGACTGGCTCCAAAACCCAAGCGGTGCGTTGAGGTGAGCCCAACTGCACCTAGCCAGAATCTCTCAACCTCATGCACAAGCTCAAGCTCCTTCCCCGCCAGAGAGGTGAGCTAACTGACTCAAAGTACAACAAAATACTGTATATAACATTTTGAAAACAACAATAAAATATAAAAGGTTTTGGATTCAAAGGTACAGCAAATGGTAAACTCCCGTTAAAATTAGCAGTGTGGATGGCTGCTGTTAAAGGTACAGGAGTCTATCAGGCAGCTTAGCAGTTCAGATAAAGGTGGCAAGACTTCAAATAATACAGTTCCAAAAATTCTAAAAGTTGCAATTCTGAAATTGTAAATTCCAACAAGTAAATGTGAATCAGTTGTCAGGCTTTTTTGTGCTAGAATCTAGTCCATCAAACTGGTGACATTTTCTGCTTGCTCAGTGTGTCATCTAAATCAGTGTTTTTCAACCTTTTGAGGCATGGCACATTTTTTACATTGAAAAAATTCTGCAGCCTACCACCAACCAAAAAGTTACAAAATGACACATTACATATGCCTATTACAGCATATGTAATGACAATTTAGCCATGGCACGATGACATACAAATTCAAAGGAAAAACGTAAACACACATACCTGCATCTGCTCAAGCCAAACCCCACGGTGCTGCCGATTTGCTGTGGAGTCACGGCGAGGTGGCGTGCGCTGCGCCGTTGGCTGTGGATCCGTGAACCAGCGCTGCTCGTCCGAACAAGGAAGACACTAAAAGCTGAAATCTAGAAACGAATGAATGGCTAACTGGCATAAGAGGGAGGGTGGAGTAGAATAGGTGAAGGATGTGATAGGCTTTAAATCAGTGTTTCAAGAAAGCCAGGGAAAATACAAAACAAATTTGCTTGAATAATTACAAAAAATAAAGAAAATGTGAACAAAATATGTCACCAACATTTCATTAAGACATATGTGAGCTGTTAAGATAAGCCTTTATTAGTCCCACAATGGGGAAATTCCAGGATTGCAACAGCACAGGGATAGCAACACTCAGAGCAACAATCAGAAGGCAAGAAAAAAACAAGAGCAGCGAGTATATATATGTACATATAAACATAAATATATAGACACACGATGCGGAGCATTGCAGCTAGATGGAATAAATATATAGATATATAAACACACAGTGCGGAGCATTGCAGCTAGATGGAATAAATATGTGAATATATAAACACACACACAGTGTGGAGCGTTGTAGCTAGATGGAATAAATATATGAATATATAAACACACACAGTGCGGAGATGGAACAAACATGCAAATATATAAACACACACATTGCGGAGCATTGTAGCTAGATGGAACAAACATGTAAATATATAAACACACACAGTGCGGAGCATTGTAGCTAGATGGAACAAATATGCAAACACATAAACACACACAGTGCGGAGCACCGTAGCTAGATGGAATAAATATGTAAATATATAAACACACAGTGCGGAGCACTGTAGCTAGATGGAATAAATATGTAAATATATAAACACAGTGTGGAGCATTGTCGCTAGATGGAATGAATATATAAATATACAAACACACACAGTGCGGAGCATTGCAGCTAGATGGAATGAAACAGCATAACCGTCTACTTAGTTATCCTACATGGTATGATTATGTACCCATACATATTGTCACCCTCCGTAGCTACCGGTATTTTCCTAGTTGTATACCGGAGGGGACCATTGTGTAAGTCTATTGCGTCTTTTGCATTCAATACTATTAGGCTGTCATGTCTTTTTGCTATCTCTGCGAGGAGCCCTGCTTAAGTTATACAGTCTGACAGCCGTTGGTAGGAAGGACCTGCGAAACCTCTTGGTTGTGCACCTAGGATGATGTAGTCTGCTGCTAAATGAGCTCCTTAGTGCATTCAGTGTGTCCTGCATAGGGTGGAACTCAGACTCCAGCAGAGATGACAGTTTAGCCACCATCCTTCTCTCTCCCATCTCCTCCACTGGGTCAAGGCGCTGCCCCAGGAGAGAGCTAGCTTTCTTGATCAGTTTGTTCAGTCTCTTCCTATCGGCTGCTGTAATGCCACTGCCCCAGCAGACCACTCCAAAAGTGATGGCTGATGCCACCACCGTGTCATAGAATGTCTTCAGCAGCGCCCCTTGTACACCAAAAGACCTGAGTCTCCTCAGTAGGAATAGCCTGCACTGTCTCTTCTTGTAGAGTGTGTCAGTATTGTGTGACCAGTCTAGTTTATTGTTCAGATGAACACCCAGGTACTTGTAGGATGTCACCATCTCAATGTCTGTTCCCTGGATGTTTACTGGTGCTGTGAGGGGTTGTCCTTGCCTGCGGCAGTCCACCACCAGCTCCTTAGTTTTCCTCGCGTTGATCTGGAGGCAGTTCCGATGGCACCTGTCCACAAAGTCCTGGATAAGCCCTCTGTACTCAGCTTCATCTCCGCTGGAGATGAGGCCAACGATCGCAGAGTCGTCAGAGAACTTCTGTAGATGGCAGTGTGTTGTGTTGTGTGAGAAGTCCACAGTATAAAGAGTGAACAGGAAGGGAGCCAAAACCGTTCCCTGGGGGGCCCCCGTGCAACCGATGATCGTGTCGGACACACAGTCCCGGGTTCTCACAAACTGTGGCCGGTTTGTAAGGTAGTCCAGGATCCATGATGACAGGTGCTGGTCCACCCCTGCACACAGCAGCTTGTCCTTCAGGATCATCGGTTGGATGGTGTTGAAAGCACTAGAGAAGTCAAAGAACATGATCCTCACTGTATTCCCGGGCTTCTCCAGGTGGAACAGAGAACGGTGAAGGAGGAAGATGACCGCATCCTCCACCCCAATACCATGCTGGTAGGCGAACTGGAGTGGATCCATCGCTGGACCCACCAGGGGGCGGAGGTGAGCAAGGAGCAGTCTCTCCAGGGTCTTCATCATGTGGGACGTCAGGGCCACTGGTCTGTAGCTGTTCAGATCTTTGGGGTGGGAAGTCTTTGGTACAGGTACCACACAAGATGTTTTCCACAACTGTGGTACCCTCCCCAGCTTCAGGCTCAGGTTGAAGATGTAGTCCACAATCCCACACAGCTGGTCTGCACAGGACTTGAGGAGCTTTGCACTGATGCCGTCCGGTCCCGACGCCTTCCTCGCCTTGATCTTCCTCAGCTCTGTCCTCACCTGGGTCTTAGTGAGGGTCAGGTTGGGGGGCTGTGTTGGGAGTGGGGGGGTGTTGGTGGAGTGGGGAGTGGGCAGCAGGACTTGATGTCTTCAGTGGCAGCAGTGGTTGTTGTGCAGCCGGGGGGGAGGGCAGTTGGTCAAACCTATAAAATGTGGCAGAAGTGCAGTCAATGACCCCGTTAAGTGAAAGGACTGTATCGTAAGCAAAAGCAATATTTTGTCCTGATGAGAAGTGAACAACTGGCAGCATGGAAAGTGGAAGTATGTCACGTTATATTATGTAAGAAGTCCTCTCTCCATTTTATTTCAGATCTGTTATTCAGGTGAGCTGTCACAAGTCTGAGCGTATGTTTCCACAGAGCTCAGACTCTCAATTTATTTCTAAGTATTGTATGTCTGTTAGTATCATTTTGTTGACACTTGTGCCTCGTCTTCTCCAGACACTCCCACTAGCTGCTCACAGTCTGCTCCCCTGTCATCTCAGCTGTGAGCAGTTGTTTAATTAGGTCACCTGCTCGCTCAGCTGCCCGTACCTGATGCTCATTTGTCTGTCTTCTATTTAAGGACTGTCAGTTCATGTTCTCATTGCGGCAGTCTTGACTTGAGTTGAATGGACTTTATTCCTCCGTGCTTTTTCTCCTCATCTCCTCCAGAGCATTACCAGCTCTGGAGTGCCTCTTCTCTGTAAGTTACCCCCGTTTGTATTTTTTGTATTGTCTGCACTACTTTGGTATTTTTGTTATTAAATGTCACAACTACAGTTCAGCGAGTGGGTCTGTCTTTCTGCCCCGGAGGGACCATTCATGACAAGCTGATAACTGTTAAACTGGTGCCTTGGGTTGTGTAGGTTGATTGTGTTGTATAGTGACTTTATTTTTGCATTCAACTAAAAGTTTAGTATTGTACTAATTAGCGCTATTTGTTCATAGCTGTTAATGAGTATAATTTAGGGGTATGAAGTGCTCAAGTAACATCACTAGTCAGTAATTAAAGTGACATGATTACGCTAGTGAGGACCCAATCGCAGACACAACACTCAGAGACCAAACTTAAGAGGAGAATGTATTGGTTTGACTCCCGTAGGGAGGAGAAAGGGAAGAAGTATTACTGGCAGGTTTAACATGGAGATGAGACTGAATATAAAGTGTTGGATCAGACTGTTACTTGGCAGTCCAGAGGTTTACTGCCGGGGAAGGTTTTCAACCTGAGGAGAGCAGACCAGAGGATAATTCTGAGATGGAGGCACATTGGTGAATTGTAGTAGGTTAGAACGAGTCTTATTTGGAAGGTCCATGTGCGGGAGTGAATTCAGGAAAGGGTTTCCTACAGGTGGATCCGGGCCAGAGAAGATCCTGAGGTGAGAGCTGAGTTTGGGTTAAGATTTACTTATCTTACTTGGAGTTCCAGAGAGAGTGGAGTCCAGGGGAGGATGTTTAGCAAACAGAGATGGCTTGAACAGACCTAATTATCATTCTTCAGTCTGATGACAGATGCTGCTCTGACGGTGACAGCTGCATCTGACACTCATCGCGTCAGAGTACTTTTTTCTCCGTTTTTGTTTGTTTTTATTGATTGTTTTTATCGATTTTACTTTTTTTTTTATCCCTGTTTGTTGTTATTAGTTTTTATTTACTGTTACCTCTGTATTGGCCTTGCCTAAAAGTCCGTCCGGACGCACAAGTAGCTGTTTTTGGCTAGCTGCGGGCTGTCCATCTCAGCGCCTGGAACGCCATGGCTCCTTCTCCGTCATGTACCCGCTGTTTATCGCTCCTCGATAAGGTCTCTGAGCTGGAAATGAGGTTCTCCAATCTTTACAAGATTCGGGAGGCCGAAGACCACATCGACACCATCATTCTCGGGCGATCATCAGCTCTGGCCACCGCCTCGCAGTTGGCGGAAACTGCTACTTATTTGGGTGAGCTCAGCGCGTCTCCACCTACCTCTACACCTGCTCCAGCACCTGCTCCAGCCTCCGCAGATGTCCATGACCTCAGCAACAAACATTGGTTTCATCTTGGGGCTAAACCAAAAACTTTGCTTGGTCCCTCTCATCCTCCATCCGCGCCCTGGACCTTGGTTCGACCAGCTAATGGCCATCGTCGTTCGACTGGAATGGGCCGCGCCTCTTCTCTTCCGGTGTTCTTGGAAAACAGATTTGATATCCTTTCCCTGGAGGATTTTCCCCACCTGGACGCTGGCCGCCTGCCCGTGGACGCCTCTCGTCCTCCCTCCTCTCCTTCAGCGGTGGCTCATGTCCGCAAACCCCAGATAAAGACCACCCAAGGTGTGTCAAATTACACACCTGCTCCAGATAGAAGAAAAGAGCGCATCTCCCC
Organism: Pholidichthys leucotaenia; assembly: GCA_020510985.1. Taxonomy (NCBI): domain Eukaryota; kingdom Metazoa; phylum Chordata; class Actinopteri; order Cichliformes; family Pholidichthyidae; genus Pholidichthys; species Pholidichthys leucotaenia. The sequence continues at coordinate 191,429,771 of CM035841.1, forward strand.
GCCTTCGCAACAACAACATCATCCTCTTCACAATTCCTCTCCACATCAGAATCCACTGACAACCCCCTCCCAGACGACGCTGGTAATTGGTGACTTGATCGTGAGGAACGTCAGAAGCAGGTACTGTGTGACTTGATTTTTTTCCCGGGGCTAGAGTCTCTGACATTGAAGCTCTTATCCCTGACCTGCTGAATGAATTCCCTCACGTTCATACTGTCGTTGTGCATGTGGGATGCAATAACATCCCAGATGAAACATCTGAGATTTTAAAAAGTGACTTCAGGAGCCTTCTGTCCACTCTTATGAACTGTGGCAGACGTGCGCTCATCTCTGGGCCTTTGGCACCTCTCAGGTGAGGCTGTAATCGTTTTAGCAGAACACTCAGTCTTAATTCTTCGCTGTGTTTTACTTGTTCTATTTTTACCATTGGTTTTGTTGACAATTTTAACTTATTTTGGAATCACCCATCACTTATGAGGCCTGATGGCATCCACCCAAATAGACTTGGTGCATGTGTTTTAACAGACAATCTTCTCTATTTTATTCGATGTTTTCTGGTACAGTGACTGAAATTTGGTGTGTTTACTCACTCTGAAGTTTCTGGGTTTGCCAAACTGCCCTTTTTTGGTCCTGTTCCCACGTACTGTATTGATCCCATTAACCCCTTGCACTCCGGTCAATTTTCCTAAAAACGCCCCCAAAAAATGTGCCCAAAGTAAATCGAAAGCTGTTCTTCAACCCTTTGCAGCATCTTCATGGGGTTGGTCTCATTTAAAAGAAAACACTTTGATTGATGACATGATCTCTCTAAGTGCTCCGGCCACTGAGTTACAGTCAACTAAACATAGTGAACTTGAAGAAAATAAATTTGGCCTGGGTGTTTTTTTGGATATAAATGCTTGCAAATAACACACAGCTTCAGATCCGGGCTGGAAAATGCAACAGAAATGTAGAACCAAGTGTTATCCAGCTGATGTCCAAATTTTGTAACAATACCACAAAAAATGAATATATTACACAGCTTTGTTCTCAGGCTGTTCCCAGGCGTTTTGGAACTGTGCCAAATTGTGCCAAATGGCACAGTTTGGAAAAACGTCTGTAACTTTTTTGAATGATTCAATGTAGAAGCTTCATTTAGGGCTCTACTGAAAGGTCACATTCAGGACTGTGTCTGTGTGTGTGTGTATGGGGGGGTTGTCCACCCCCCACCCCCCCGCTACAGAGGACGGAGATCCGCCCTCGCTACATGATGGATTACACTCGGATAAGGCATGTTTCCACAGCACCGCTGTCACTGCGGCTCCCCCCACCCCCCCACCCCCGCTACAGAATCGTAGCGGCAGGGGGGGCGTTCACGGTCCGGAGGCGGCGAACGAACCGTGTAACGCGGCGCACGCACTTCGGACATCGTGCGCCGCACAGTTGTAATTTACCGATCGGTCAAAAGTCATTTTTGATTACAATTTTCAGGGCTAAAAAATAATTTGGCTTATAACACCTTACCTTTTCACAGCCACATTGTCCTGGCCAACTTCTCTTCCTCATTGTCAGACGAACCGACGCTGGTCCGCTCGTTCTGGTCTCGCGACCCGGTCAAAACATAATTCCATGATTGCGGTTTTGGCGAATGATTTACGACCTTCGTCGTCGGCCTCCGTCAGTCTATGATGACCATATAAGAGAATCCTAAACACTCTGCTGGAATTAAAAAAATAAATAAATAAATAAACCACTGCCTGTGGCTGCTGAAGCAGCCTCTCTTCACCCAGCTTTAGACAAAACAGCTCAGCGAACTTCTGTGCTTCAATTGGCTCGCAGCCGTTGGGAGGCGGGTCCTTCTGGCTAGGTTTTCATTCATTGGTTCTTCAAGGTTTCAGAAACCCAATACAAGGCTCTTATTAGTCGAATGAGAGGTCAGTCAGATGAACTAATCTGTTCGCGGCTGTGTCTGCAGCTTTTATTTTCAGTGCGCGCTTGGACGCCATACACCACCTACATCAAAATCTCCATGATGCATCCTAGAGCGTCCTAGAGCGTCCTAGAGTGTCCTAGAGCGCACGAGAGTGCCCTCATGCGCTCTAGGATGCAGAGACTTGCCCACCCGTGGGACAACGGAGCGCAAGAGGTTAACTCGGGTGGTCTTTACCGTTTGGATCAGCCTTTGATTTATAATCCTTCAGAGATTGAGTCTGTCTCCCGTTGCCCTAAATATTGTAACCCAGGACAAATACAACACAACCTGAAAAACACCCACACTTCTGCAGCTTCTCCTCTTCCACCACCTTTCAACTTTGCCCCTGTCTCCTCCCTTAGAGAACCTTTTTCTGCTCCCTCTAAAGTTAATAAAAAGTTAAAAAAAAAAGAATGCATAAACTTCCCAGCTTGATTAAACAAAATGTTGGTAAAATTCTAATCCAGCCTCAAGTCTCTAAAATTAATAAAATTAATAATTTGGCCTCTGTTCTCCCCCCAAAGTTTAAAAATTAAATGTGGCTTATTAAACATTAGGTCTCTATCCTCTAAGTCTCTTCTGGTCCATGATCTATTAATCGATCACCAGATCGATCTACTATCCCTCACAGAGACCTGGCTCAGGCTTGAAGATTATGTTGGTTTGAATGAATCAACTCCCTCTGGGTATTTAAACTGTCATAACCACAGAGGTTCTGGTCGTGGTGGTGGAGTGGCGGCAATTTTCCATTCTACATTACTAGTTAATGTTAAGCAGAAATTATGTTTTAATTCCTTTGAAGGTTTGGTTCTCAGTGTGGGGCCTGTTGGCAATCTCGGCCTGAACCCAATTCTCTTTGCCATAGTTTATCATCCTCCCACAGCCTATTCAGAGTTTCTATTGGAATTTGCCAAATTTTTAGCTGATTTAGTGCTGAAAACCGATAGAATAATTATTGTAGGGGATTTTAATATACATGTTGATGTTGAGTGTGACTGTCTTAATAAGGCTTTCAATTCAATTTTAGACTCAGTAGGGTTTTCCCAAAAAGTAAAAAATTCTACCCATTATTTCCACCATACATTGGACCTTGTTTTGACTTATGGTATAGATATCGAAAATTTGGTTGTGTCTCCTCATAATCCTGTACTGTCTGACCATTGTCTGTTAATTTATGATTTCATTATCTCTGATCGCTTACAGCAGACGTCTTTCTGATGACGTTGTTGCTAAATTTTTGCTGATTGTCTCCTCTATGCCATGGGTCAACACAACAGAAACACCTGAAATAAGTGATGGAGAGTCTGCTCCATTCGTGATTGATAGCATGGTTGATGGTGTTACTGCCTGTCTGCGTTGGACTCTTGATTTGGTAGCCCCTTTAAGAAAAAGTCTAACCAGAGATTTCTTACCCCTTGGTTTAATTCAGAAACTTGTGGCTTAAAACAGAAAACTCGTCAATTGGAAAGAAAATGGCGTTCAACTACTTCAGATGAATTCTACTTGGCGTGGAGAAATCATCTCTTAATCTATAAAAAATCTCTTAGAAAAGCTAGATCAAGCTATTATTCTGCATTAATAGAAGCAAACAAGAATAACCCCAGGTTTCTCTTCAACACTATAGCCAGGCTTACAGAGAGCCATGACTCGGTCAATCCTCGCATCCCTCCTGAGCTTTCTAGTCAGGACTTTCTGAACTATTTCAATCGTAAAATTTTATCTATTAGAGATGAAATCAGTCAGATTCTTCCTACCGTTAACTCTAGTACATTAACTACTGCAACTCCCTCAATTGATATCTGCTTAAATAAGTTTACTCCAATCAACCTCTTAGAGTTAGATAAAATAATTTCCTCTTCTAAGCCTTCATCTTGCCTTCTGGACCCTATTCCTTCCAGGTTATTTAAAATTATTTTCCCAATTATTGGTAGCCGTATTCTTCTTATCATTAATTCTTCTTTAACTCTGGGTTATGTTCCACTGGCTTTTAAAACTGCTGTAATTAAACCTTTACTTAAAAAACCGACACTCGATCCTGGAGTTTTGGCCAATTATCGACCAATCTCTAATTTGCCTTTCATTTCAAAAATCTTGGAAAGATTTGTTGCTGTGCAATTATCTGACCATTTGCAGGGAGTTGGTTTGTTTGAGGTGTTTCAATCTGGGTTCAGAGCTCATCACAGCACTGAAACTGCCTTAGTGAAGGTCTCTAATGACCTTCTGACTGCATCTGATAATTGACTTGTCTCTGTTCTTGTTCTTTTAGATCTCAGTGCAGCCTTTGACACTATCGATCATGCCATTCTACTTGATAGATTGGAACACTTTGTTGGACTCAGTGGAACTCCGTTGCAGTGGTTTAGATGTTATTTGTCTGATAGATTTCAGTTTGTCCATGCCAACGGTGGATTTTCTTCCAGCTCTAAGCTCAGTCACGGAGTTCCACAGGGATCTGTGTTGGGCCCTACTCTTTTTAGTCTATATATGCTCCCGTTGGGCAATATCATCAGAAAGCACTGTATGCATTTTCACTGTTACGCAGATGACACACAACTATACCTGTCAATGAAGCCCGATGATTGTGATCAGTTGGCCAAGTTAGATGCCTGTCTTAAGGACATCAAAGCTTGGATGACTTGTAATTTTTTACTATTGAACTCTGATAAGACTGAAGTCATTGTTGTTGGCCCAAAACATCTTAGAAATTCCTTTTCAGATTATGCCCTTAATTTAGATGCTGCCACTCTCACTCTGAACAGTTGTGTGAGGAACCTTGGAGTGATTTTTGACTAGGATTTGTCCTTTAATTCACATATTAAAACTGTTTCTAGGACCGCCTTATATCATCTCCGCAATATTGCCAAGATCAAGAGCATCTTGTCTCTGGGTGATGCTGAGAAACTGATTCACACCTTTGTCAGTTCGTGATTAGATTATTGTAATTCGCTATTATCTGGTTGTCCTCAAGTATCTTTAAAAAATCTTCAGTTGATTCAAAATGCTGCTGCTAGAGTTTTAACTGGTTCTAGAAAAAGAGATCACATTTCCCCGGTTCTGTCCTCCCTCCATTGGCTTCCCATTGAATTCAGAATCAAGTTTAAAATCCTTCTTCTTACTTTCAAAGCTCTTAACAATCTGGCCCCCAATATATAAAAGATCTGATATTACCTTACCATCCTAATAGAGCATTACGCTCCCAAAATGCTGGCTTACTTGTGGTGCCCAGAATCTCCAAAAGTACGGTGGGAGGCAGAGCCTTCTGCTACCAAGCTCCTTCTCTCTGGAACCAGTTACCACTCTGGGTCCGGGAGTCAGACTCGGTCTCTGTTTTTAAGAACAGGGTAAAATCCTTCCTTTTTAATATAGCTTTCATTTAAAGAGGGTTTTTGTGTCTTTTAACCCCACCCTTGTTCTATTGTTATCTGATCCATATTGCTGTTTGACCTCCAATATTGTACTTGGCATCTTACTGCTATGTTCTTTGTCTGTCCTTTCCATCCTCCCTATCCCCTCATCCCCAGCCAGTCGCAGCAGACGACTGCCCCTCCCTGAGCCTGGTTCTGCTAGAGGTTTCTTCCTTCCAAATGGGAGTTTTTCCTCTCCACTGTCGCTTAGTGCTTGCTCATAGGGGATTGTCTGATTGCTGGGTCTTTCTGTGACTGTGTGGTTTTTTCTGCACTGTGGTGCCACAAGACGGCTTTTGTTGTGATGTGGCGCATTATAAATAAAGCTGAATTGAATTGAAGGCAGGCGGGTTAGCTGGGCGAAGCTTGGCAGCAGGAGACAGCAGGTAGGCAGGCTTGCGAGCATTCCAACATGACTGTCCCACACTGCTACAAGCTCAGAGTGAGGCTTAAGATGTAGAGGCAGGCATGGCCAACTGGCTCAGCTGCAGATGGATATAGTTTCCACTGCTCCTGGGGAGTGAAGGTAATTACAGCTGGAGTGACAAAAAACAGAATGTGCTGCCCTCACCCAGATCTATGACACAAAGTCCAACATGGCTGAACAAGTTGTGCGTGTATGTTAGAGATCTGTACTTGCATTTGTGCATTTTAGGGTTGAGACCTTCAGAATGATGTCACAAGCCTAACTTGTCATGATCTGGACTTTGATCACAGGATTAAACCCACATTTTATGTTTATATTACTGTGTTTTTCTGTGATTTCTTATGGTTATTATTTGTACCACTGCCCCCTCTGTGTTACTCCTGCATTGTTGTGCTGCGTGTTCATTATCATGCTTCATGTGCACTACCTGTCTGTGTTTGTCTGTACAGCCCCGCCCATCTGTGCTCCTCACCTGCAGCCACTTCCCTGATGCCCTTGATCATGCCCACCTGTCTTGTGTTTGTTAATTTACCCTGTCTATATATACCAGTGTCAGGTGTGGCATTATTGATGTTCCTTGTGATGTTCTTACCTGTTTGTGAGGTTTCTGATGTCCATGTATAGTCTAGTAAGTCCAGTCTAGCCTGTCGGTCTGTCTAGTTTTGACTTCTTTTCAGCCCATGTGCTGCCATTTGTATGCTCCAATCTTTTGCTCATAAAATATCATTATTGGATCTTATTATTATTATTATTGCGTCTGAGTCCTCCATCACCCCCACCCTGACATAACTAACATTTTTAGTTTAATTATCTGCTTGCTGTCTAGAGGAAACAGTGTTACAGCCATCATATTTTTTAAAGAAGTCTACAGAAATGCTTGTGTGTACACAGGCATGGGACTGGGAAAAAATGCAAATTGATCAGAAAACTAAGAAAAAACACAAATTTATTGGGGGGGGGGGGTTCTCAAATTCAGGTCGCTTGGGTCTATTCTGGTCTGGGATAGAATCACGTGTCTGGGCCCCAACTATGGTTTTAATAGTGATTACAAAACCATGATGACTCCTTCCTGTCAAACTCAGCAGCAGTTCTGGCAAAATACAAGAGATTTTTCTGCGGCTGCCACAAACGATGGAAAATTCCTGCCAGGAGATGCTACAGAGCATCAAATGGCATCACCATCCATGGTGCAGCTTCACTTTTGGCTGTGGAGATAGAAATCATAGCTTTGAAGATCATGACAATTCAATTCAGCTGTATTTATATAGTGCCATTTTACAACAATAGTCATCTCATAGCCCTTTCCAATGTAGGGGAAACCCCCACAATTGCAGAAAGACCCCAGCAATCAGGCGATCCCCTGTGAGCAAGTGCTTGGTGACGGTGAGGAGGAAAAAACTCCCTTTTAACAGGAAGAAACCTCTAGCAGAACCAGGCTCAGGGAGGGGCAGTCATCTGTTGCGACTGGCTGGGGGGTGAGGGGATGGAGAAGATGAAAAGAACAGACATAAAGAGAGCAAACATTAAAGGAGTGAAGCCAAGTACATTATTGAAGGTCCCCTGGCAGTCTAAATCTATTAGCAGCAGAACTAAGCGAGGGTTTAGAGACACACGATCCCTCCATAATCGTAGGCTATATCAAAAAGAGAGGTTTTTACCCTAATCTTAAAAACAGATTGAGTCTGACTCCCGAATCCAGATTGGTAACTGGTTCCACAGGAAAGGAGCTTGATAGCTGAAGGCTCTGCCTCCCATTGTACTTTTGGAGATTCTAGGTATTACAAGTAATCCAGCATTTTGGGAGCGTAGTGCTCTGTTAGGATGATAGGGTAGTATCAGATCTTTTAAATGAAAAGGGGCCTGATTGTTAAGAGCTTTGTAAATGAGAAGAAGGATTTTAAACTTAATTCTAAACTCTATGGGAAGCCAATGAAGGGAGGCCAGAACCAGAGAGGTATGATCTCTCTTTCTAGTACCTGTTAAAACTCTTGCAGCAGCATTTTGGATCAATTGAAGACTTTTTAAAGATATTTTAGGACAACCTGATAATAAAGAGTTACAATAATCTAATCTAGAGCTAACAAAAGCATGGATCAGTTTGTCAGCATCACTCTGAGACAAGATGCTCCTAATCTTGGCAATATTACACAAATGATAGAAGGCAGTCTTAGAAACAAATTTAATATGTGAATTGAAAATCAGATCTTGATCAAAAATAATTCCAAGGCTCCTCACAGAACTATTCAGAGAAAGAGTAACCGCATCCAAACTAAGAGTTTGATTTGGAAAGGTATATCTAAGGTTTTTGGGACCAACAAGAATGACTTCAGTCTTATCTTATTTTGATAGCAGAAAATTACAAGTCATCCAAGCTTTGATTTCCTTAAGACAGGCGTCTAACTTGGCTAATTGATTGCTATCATCTGGCTTCATTGACAAGTATAATTGTGTCATCTGCATAACAATGAAAATGTATACAGTGCTTTCTAATGATGTTGCCTAACGGAAGCATATATAAACTAAAAAGAGTAGGGCCTAGCACAGATCCCTGTGGAACTCCATGATTGAGCTTAGAGTTGGAAGAAAACTCATTGACATGAACAAACTGAAGCCTATCAGACAAATAAGATCTAAACCACTGCAGCGAAGTTCCATTAAGTCCAACATAGTGTTCTAATCTATCAAGTAAAATATCATGGTTGATAGTGCAGCCTTCGATACTAAGATCTAAAAGGACAAGTATAGAAACAAGTCCATTATCAGATGCGATAAGGAGGTCATTAGTGACCTTCACTAAGGCTGTTTCAGTACTATGATGGATTCTGAACCCAGATTGAAACTCTTCAAATAAACCATTTTCCTGCAAGTGGTCAAATAATTGCATAGCAACAACTCTAAGATTTTTGAAATGAAAGGCAGATTAGAGATTGGTCGATAGTTAGCTAAAACTCCTGGATCGAGCATTGGCTTTTTCAGTAAAGGTTTAATTACAGCAGTTTTAAAAGCCTGCGGTACATGGCCTAATGTCAAAGAAGAATTGATTATTTGAAGAATACGGCTACCAATAAATGGGAAGACTTTTGAATAACCTGGTAGGAATAGGGTCTAAAAGACAAGTTGAAGGCCTGCATGAGGAAATTATTTTATCTAACTCTAAAAGGTCAATTGGAGTAAGCTTATCCAAATGGATATCAATTGAAGGAGTTGTAGTAGTTACTGTATTTAAGTTTACGGTGGGAAGAATCTGATTTTATCTCTAATAGATGAAATTTTATTATTGAAAAAGTTCATAAAGTCCTGACTAGTAAGCTCTAGGAAGATGCAAGGATTGACAGAGTCTGGACTCTTTGTCAGCCTGTCTACAGTGCTGAAAAGAAACCTGGGATTGTCTTATTGTCTTCTATTAATGCAGAGTAATAACTTGTTCTAGCTTTTCTAAGAGACTTTTTATTAATTAAAAAATAATTTCTCCAAGCTGAATAGATTTCATCTAAATTAGTGGAACACTATTTTTTTTCTAACTGATGAGTCTTCTGTTTTAAGCTACGAGTTTCTGTGTTAAACCAAGGGGTTAAATCTCTGATTGGACTTTTTTCTGTAAAGGGGCCACCAAGTCTAGAGTCTGATGTAGAGAAGCTGTAACACTATCTACCATGCTATCATTTATGGAAGGAACAAGCTCTCCATCGCTTATTTACGTTGTGTTGACACATGGCATAGAGGAGACAATCTGCATAAATTTGGTAACAACATCATCTAAAAGACATCTGCTGTAGTAATATTTTTCTTTAGGAATCAAATAGTCAGGAATAGTGAAATCAAAGGTTAACAGACAATGGTCTGACAGTACAGGATTATGAGGAGACACTACCAGATTTTCTATTTCTATGCCATATGTCAGAACAAGGTCCAAATATGTGGTGGAGATAATGGGTAGAATTTTCTACTTTCTTGGAAAATCCCATTGAGTCTAATATTGAATTAAATGCCTTATTAAGACAGTCACTATCTACATCAACATGTACAGTATAATAAAATCCCCTACTATAATTAATTATCTGATTTTAGCACTAAATCAACTAAGAATTTGGCAAATTCGGATAAAACCTCTGAGTAGGCTGAGGGAGGACGGTAAACTATGGCAAAGAAGATTGGGTTTAAGCTAAGATTGCTAACATGCCCAATACTGAGGACCAGGCTCTCAAAGGAATTAACATGTTTTTTGCTTTACATTGTAACAGTATATGAATTAATAATTATGATCAGGTATAAAAACTATTTAATTTATATTAATGTATTGGAACCGGAGATGAATTCTCAGTTCATATACACTGGAAAAGTTAATAACACTCGTGGGGCACCAGCTTCTATCTCTAAGAAGCAATTTAATCTTTAATTTCACTTTATACCTGTTTAATCAATCAATAAATTAATTAATAATCAGTCTCAAAATTTCAGTGAATTCAATACTGGGGGCTTGAACCAGACTCAGAATGAAATAAATTCTCAACAGCTTCTCTCATTGTCACATATTTATTAAACGAAATGAGGATTAACAGACATTGCAGTGATTTCATTTAACCATAAAATTAACTTGTAAATGATAGATTAGCAATGTCAATATTTTTGGAACCAGGGTTAAACTGAGAAATGAATTTAGATCAGTTTGAGTTAACAGATTATGGAAACAACGTAAATTTATGGAGAAAGTTTTACTAATTATATGAAAAGTTCTGGATTACTCTTAAGAAAAGAAAAACGGAATTTTAATGAAAAGCGGGGTTATGTTAATGGATCCTTAATTTGCATCTGATTAGATATCAAATTATTATCGAACCTCAGACGTTTCATTCAGCAGATGGATAAAGAAAAGTGCAGCTCACGTGCTTTCTTGAAGATTTGAAGTTGCGTTCTTTCGTCGTCCTCATGAAGCTTTCGATGTGTTGCTCAGTACCAAAACCCAGAATATTTGTCCAGCAAATATTCTTTGACGATGGATGAGATCGGTATGTTTGATCCCAATGGTTGAAATCCAGCCGAGGCGCGCTGATTTCATCAGCTGCGCGATCATGGGGAGCTGCGTCTCCTTTCCTCTTAGTTGATCAGCGGCTTTCCAGAGTCCTTCGATAGTAATTAAATATATCTAATCTGATCTCAAATTAAGAGTTTCGGACTCTAGATAAAAGAGCTTCTGGTGTGGGATTGTTCAATAAAAATATTATAAAAATAAAGTCAAGATTAAAGCTTACATTAAAATTAAAAACGGTGGTTTTACAGAAAGTTTAACAGGAAAAAAAATGATGAAATAAACGTCTAGAATTGGAGTTTAACTCTGGATTAGAATTTGAGCTCAAAGAAAAAAAGAATCAATTCCCAGACATTTAAGAGAAAAGAAAAACATTAAGACACATAGTTATAGGACACAAGGTTACGAGTTATCTGCTCTGTGATTGTCGAAAAACAACACATGGGAGAAGTCCCTTTGTTCTCCAGTCTTTTGTTCTCCCGAAAAGTTCTCTGCTGTGTAGTCATGAAGACAAAAAGAAGGTGACGAAAAGAGAAAGGGATCTGGCTGAAATCTGGCATCTGGTGAAAAAGAGGATAGAGTTCCCTTTTATCTGTGGAGAATTTTTGTGGGGCTTCGTGATTGACAGGAAGTCCCAGCCAATAAGCTTCCTTCGTGGGTGGGCTTTATGAACTTTTAGTCCAATAAACAGACAGTCTATTGTCTGGAGCTTTGAGAGAGAGCTGTTGTCATGCAGAGATTGGCTGCTGGCAGTCACATGATTTGAGTGGCGTTTTGGGCGAACTTGATACACATTTTAATACTGGAATATTCCTCTATACACTTATGTATATTCTCTAAGCTAACCTTAGTGATTAATGTAACTTATACACAGTGCTTCTAAATTAACATGCAGGAAAGTCACCATACTAAAAGGCCAGACCACCGAATGTGTACAATCGTACAAATATCTTGGGACAATTATTGATAGTAATTTAAACTTTGAAGTGAACTGTGAAAGGGTGTGCAAAAAGGGTCAGCAAAATTTGCATTGTTTGAGGAAACTTGCACGCTTCCAAATTGACCGAACCATAATGACAATGTTTTATTGGGCTTTTATTGAATCTGTTTTATCCTTTTCTTTAGTGTCATGGTTTGGTCAGATAAAACTGAAACAGAGGAAATCCTTGGATCAGGTAGTTAGATGGTCCAGTCGTTTGCTTGGTGAGTCACAGCTGAGCCTGACATCCCAAAACACCAGACAAATACAGAGGATGGCTACCTCCATTTTAAATGATGACTCCCACCCTTTGCACTGCAACTTTCAGCTTCTTCCCTCCAGACGGAGGTTTGCTGTCCCAAAAAGTAAAACCCAGCGCTACAAAAACAGCTTTGTCCCTGCTGCTGTCAAAGAGTTGAACAAGCTATAAAAATATATTGTACAAATTTTATATTTACTTATTTTGTATGATGTCACTTGGGTTCTAAATATTTTATTGGGTTTTAGACCTTTGAGTTTTTTAACCTCTGACTAGTTTTTAACTTTAACTTTAATATGACCCTTCTCTCTTACCTCTGGTTTCTCCCTCATCTCTTTGTCTTTTTATACCCTGTTTGATGGAGCCTTGAGTATTTTTATCATGTTTATAGTCAGCTTCATGTGTGCCTGTGTTTGTGTCTATGTTGAATGTAATTAGTGGCTTGTAAATATGGATGTCACCAGACTGCAAAACAAATCTACCTACGGGTACAAATAAAGTAACCTGAACCTGAGGAATAAACATTCATTCGACATTTTTAACATGCATATATATATATATATAATCACGGATTAATATATTTCAAACCTATTACTGATTGTCCATGATAAACACCAAGAGTCCATTTGCTTTTCATGGTCCTGGAAAAGAAGAGAAGGTTTAGAATTAAGTTAACACATGTGATGAAAAGCTGCACTGGTTAGATCTGCATGTCCCAGAGTTGCCAGAAAGGGCAATATTGAGCTGTGGATCTTTGTAGTGATGAGGGGTTCCTTGGGCCTGTTCCATGTCTCCATGTTTATGGGGGCTATAAAAGTCAAAGCAGGAAATGCATTAGGGTGAATTTCTTAGACTGGTTTTAACAAAGGAATGGCGAGTTCAGTTGTGGCCTGGGGTAAAAGAGCAGTTTTTTGACTGTCCTTCTCCTGGGTGAAACAATGTCTTTAAGCAGAAGAATAATTCTTATTGATGAGCCAAAGTGAGATGATGCTACAACATTAACTAGTAATTTAGAATGGTAAATTGCCGCTACTACTCCTCCATGGCCAGAACTTCTGGGATTTTGATAGTTTAGATAATCAGAGGGAGTTGATTAATTTAAACCAACATAATCCTCTTGCCCTAACCAAGTCTCTGTAAGGGATATTAAATCAATCTGATCATCAATTAATAGATCATGAACTAGTAGAGACTTGGGAGTTAGAAACCTAATGTTTAGCAAACCACATTTAATTTTTAAATTATGAGGAGGAAGAGAGGCCAAATCATTAAATTTAGAGACTTGATGTTTAATTTGAGTTTTACCAACTTTTTGTTTAATCACTTTGGGATGTTTATACATTATATTTTTATTAACTTTGGGGGGAGTACACGAAGGTTCTCTGATGGGGAAGACAGGGGCTAAGTTGAGGGGTGGCGGATGAGGAGGAGCTGCAGAGAGGTGTGTATTTATCAAGTTATGTTGTATTTGTCTTGGGTTGTAATGTTTTGGGTAATGGGAGACAGACATAAACTCTATGGGGTTATGAATTGAAGACTGATCTAAACAATGAGAATTATTTGGATTAATAGGATTAATATGAGAAGTGGAAGCAAAGAAGGGCTGGTTGGCAGACCCAGGAACTTCGGGGTGAGTTAACACACCAGATTTCAGTCACTGTACTAAAAAACACTGAATGGAATAGAACAGATTGTCCCTTAAAAACACATGCACCAAGTCTATTTGGATGGATGCCATCTGGCCTCATAAATGATGGGCGGTTCCAAAACAGGTAGAAATTGTCTACAAAACCAATGTTAAAAGTAGGACATGTAGAACACAACCAGGTATTAAGGCTGACAGTTCTGCTAAAATAATTGCAACCTCTTCTAAAAGGTGCCAATGGCCCAGAAATAAACACACGTCTACCACAGTTCATAAGAGTGGACAGAAGTCTCCTGAAGTCTCTCTTTAAGATCTCCGACACTTCATCTGGGATGTTGTTGCATCCAAAATGCACAATGACAGTTTTAGCGTGGGGGTATTCATTTAATAGGTCAGGGGTAAGACCCTCAATGTCTGACACTTTAGCCCCAGGAAAAGATTTAGTGACACAGTACTTGCTTCTGATGTTCCTCATTATTGAATCACCAATTACCAGCATCGTCTGGGGGGGCTTTGTTGGTGGCTTCTGAAATGGTGGATAGTTTTGCCGTTGTTGTTGCAGTGATGGCGGGGTGATGCGCTGTCTTCTTTTTGGAGCTGGTGTATAGTTTGGCACACCTAAAGTAGTTTTAATCCGGGGCTTGCGGGTTTGGGCCGCTGCTGAAGGAGGAGGGGTGGCCATAGGAGGATGATCGACGTCCAGGTGGGGGAAATCTTCCAGGGAAAGGATATCGAATCTATTTTCCAGCAAAAGGGGAAGGGAGGAGGCGCGGCTATGTCTGGTCAATCCCCGACGTTTGCTAGTTGCTAGATGTTTGCTAGTTGGCCCAACCAAGGTCCAGGGTGCGCATTGAGGCTGTGAAGAACCACCCGGGGCTTTGGGTTTAGCTCCGAGCTGAAGCCAGTGTTTATTGCTGGGGTCCTGGATAGCTGAGGTGACCGGAGCAGGGGTGGAAGTGGATGGCGATGTGCTAATTTCACCCAGGTAAGTAGCCGTCTCTGCTAGCTGCGAGTCGGTTGATGGGGCCGATGTCCACCCAAAAATTGTAGTATCTCAGTGTTTCCTCTGGCTTAAAGATCTTGGACCGGTGGCAACATTTTTTTTTGGGGGGGGGGGGGTAAACATACCGGAATATGTTAATTTTATACTGTTTATTTCTTTTTAAAATTTTACACAGTAACATTGCATATGGAACTTACCATTTGAAGTATTGTTCAACCGAGGCTTGAATATTGGGCCAGTTGGGGTCCCACCCAGACATCCTGTGTTTAGACTTTTTAGTGGTGTTATCCTTCTCTCCTTCCTCTGCCTGAACACTTCCCTCTCCTTGGCTCCTCTCTTCTGTCTCATCTTGCCCTCTCTGAGCTCTGTCTAATTCAGGTTCTCTCTCTGTCTATGGTGGTATACAAACAGGTTAGAAAATATCAAGTGTCATGTTTTGTCCTGCAGGATTTTTTTGTCATGGTTTACATAAATGACAAAAATATGTGTATTTTTTGTATTTTTATTCTAGTGTTTCTTTTTTTCCATTGAGAGAGTAGGGAAGGGAAAGAAACATTCATAATAGTAATGTACTCAAGCATACTTAAATTATATGATCAGGTGGGTATAGTAACCAGAAATTCTACTCACGTAAAAGCAGTGCTTTGAAATTAATTAAAAGTAGGCAGCCAAAAATTTCTAATTGAGTTAAGGGTACAAACAGCACCCACTTAAAAACTTGAGTAATGACTTCAGTCTTGAAGGTTTGAGGTTTTTCTCAAAAATTTATAACAATTTTCTTATAGTTTTCTACTTTTCTCTGTAAATCTAAAGTTTAAACCATGTTCCTCAAATTTGTAATTTCTTCTTGTAAAATTGACTTTTCTTGTACATTTCAAAACTTTATTATAAATTTGTGGATTATTTCATGACTAATTTTTGTCTGTTTTTTAAAATAAAATTATTGTTTTTTTTAGATAAATTTGAGACAAACTGTGGTATTTTTTTTTACTTTTTCCTTATAACAATTTACATTTTTGACCATAATTTTGCAGTCAGAACAGAACAATAATTTAACTCTGATTACAAAGAAAAAATATTAATAAAATTGTATCTAATTAAATAAATTAACTTAAATGACCAAGGATGCTGTTATTTCTGTTATAATATTTCTTTATATTTATAGTTTGTTTTTTTTATAATCTCCTCACCACCCAGACAGCAGGAAAAACCTCCCTTATTTTGAAATCAAATATTGACACATTTACTTTGTCTGAAGGCTGCTGACGGATTAAAGTCACTGACTGAATGAATTTCTGTCATCTTAACCTACCAGGTACATAATAGGGAACTGTAGCGGACTCTAAAGACATAATTCACCACAATATGTGTTCATGTACAGAATGATCTGTTTAGGCAGTTACAGTTGTGCGCTCAGGCTTTCTCATCAGGCACCTCTCTAGGCAGCTGCTGAAGGACCTCAGTTTAGAGTGAAAAGAGAGCTAGCGTTTTTAGCTGGTGCTTTGTGACTGCTGCTGGAGAATAAAAATGGCACGCCTGCTCGTGCGAGAGAAGAGAGAAATTGCCAGTCTCATAACTTAATACTGTAGTGGCTGGAGAAATACAGTGGGCAAAAAGTATTTAGTCAGCCACCAATTGTGCAAGTTCTCCCACTTAACCCCTTGGCGTCGATTGTCGCGAATTCGCATCAATCCGCTTCCGCTCCAAATGCAACCAAAATACCGTCCGTATTCCTCCACCACTGGTTGATGCACTTCCAACACATACCTAGGAACCTTTTGCAAGCATTAGTTTCTCGTAGGAATGGTCGGAGACGGAGCACCATCCATTTCCTGATTGCTACGCTCGCCTCGTTTTGTTTTTGTTTTTTTTTTTAATATTCTTTATTGGATCAGAACAAGTTTACAAGTAATCAGCATACAGTATTTGAAGAACACAAAACACCTGGTTAGAGAACATTGAAAGTAAAACATAACTAAGGAGCCAGGGGGTAAATATAAAACAGGGTATACATGTATTTATCAAATTAATCCCTTGCACTCTGGTCAATTTCCCTAAAAACGCCTAAAAATAACGTACCCAAAGTAAATCAAAAGCTGTTCTTCAACCCTTTGCAGCATCTTCATGGGGTTGGTCTCATTTAAAAGAAAACACTTTTAATTTTTTGGCAAAACAGTCATAATCTCTCTAAGTGCTCCTGCCACTGAGTAACAGTCATCTAAACATACTGAACTTGAAGAAAATAAATTTCGCCTGGGTGTTTTTTTGGATACAAATGCTTGCAAATAACACACAGCTGTCAGATCCGGGCTGGAAAATGCAACAGAAATGTAGAACCAAGTGTTATCCAGCTGAGGTCAAAATTTTGTAACAATACCACAAAAAATGAATATATTACACAGCTTTTTTTGTCAGGTTGTTCCCAGGTGTTTTTGAACTGTGCCAAATTGTGCCAAATGGCACAGTTTGGAAAAACGTCTGTAACTTTTGAATGATTCAATATAGAAGCTTGATGTTGGGCTCTAATGAAAGGTGACACTCAGGGCTGTGTGTGTGGGGAGGGGTTGTTTATTCATTCATGAATGAATGAATGAACAAACAAGCCCCCACACACAAAGAAGCATGCCACGTAAAAAATGTATGTCTTTTTTTTACAAGAAAAAATAACCTACAGTGCACTAAAAATTACACTAAAATATCTGTAATGTAGAGGATAACAACTCCTCCCCCCGCTACAGAGGACGGACATCATCCATTGCCATATGACGGACCATGGGGACGGTGCGCCGCAGTCTGCTACGCACAGTTGTACTAAAATATCTGCAATCCTCTACAGAAGAGTAGCGGGGGGGGGGGGTGTTCACGGTCCGGATGCAGCGCACGGACCGGTCCGTCATGTGGCTATGACGCACAGTTGTAATTTACCGATCGGTCAAAAGTCATTTTGATTACAATTTTCAGGGATAAAGAATAATTTAGCTTATAACACTTACCTGTCCACAACAGCAGTGTCGCTGGCGAACTTCTCTTCCTCACTGTCAGACAAACATGACGCTGGTCTGCTTGTTACGACTCGTGGTTCTGGTCATGCGACCCGGTCAAACCATGATTCCATTATTGCGGTTTTGCGCTTCCATGATTGCGGTTTTGGCGAACGATTTTTCAAAACAAATAAGAACAGTAGTAAGAAAAAAAGACTTGCGAACGTGTGTGTGTCACCCAGCGGCTTACACAAAACAGATTTGACGCACGGGACACACGCTTTCAATTGTCGAACTTCTCTGCTTCAATTGGCTCGCTGCATTCGCAGCCGTTGGTAGGCGGGTCCTTCTTGCTAGGTTTTCAGTCATTGGTTCTTCAAGGTTTCAGAAACCCAATTCAAGGCTCTTATTAGTCAAATGAGAGGTCAATCACATCTAAACCAATCAAAGCACTCCTTTGGCTTTCTGTTCGCGGCTGTGTCTGTAGTGGAAGAACGGAAATGCAGCTTCTTTTTTTTTTTCAGTGCGCTCTGAGACGCACAGTGTGCGTCCTAGTGCGCACGGTAAAGCCATTGAATTTGCAGCAAGCATCATAGGTTAGCAAAGCATGCTGACTTTAGAGAGTTTTTTTTTTAATTATTGTGTAGTTCAGTCAACAGTCGTACAAGAGGTACAAAGGATAAAATAAATAGTAAGGGTAGTAAATAATAATAAAATAAAGTAAATAAAAGAATAATAGAGTAGACAGAGAGAGAGAGAGGGAGAGAGAGAGAGAGAGAGAGAGAGAGAAAGGGGGGTCTTTTCAGTCCAGAGTGTCCAGAGTTCTAGGGGTTTTCCATGAGTTTCCGATCATCGACCAAACAGTGGAGTTTCACAGCATTCCGCTTCTTCATGTGTTTCAGTGATGAGAAAAAAAGGCAGAGTTCTTTATGAAATACATTAAAATTTGGCTTGCATTTTAAGAATCTATTTTTGTGTACATAAAATTTTCCCAGGATTACGAGGGTGTTAATAGACATATCATGCAATGAGTTCTTAATAATAAAGCCATACAAAATATTCTGACAGTTAAAAACAGGGGTTGGTACATGTTTAGATAACCAGTGATGAAAATCATCCCAAAACGCATTGATGTGCATACAGTAAAAGAAAATGTGATCTGTACTTTCTATATGTTCATTACAAAAGGAACAGTTATTGTTCTCAAAGCCAAAACGTTTACTTAGAAACTCAGCAGAAGGATAAATCCCATTTAAAACTTTATAGTGGATCTCTTTTGCTTTTGGTGAAATAGGAAATTTAAAGAATTTAGATCTTAGAATTTGAGCTTCTTTTTTGGAGAAAAAAATAAGAATAGCAGCTCTAGATACTGTTACTGGGAAGATTTCTTTATTAAATATTTTTCTAATAGCTAAATTGTTTAATTTTGAGTCACCTAGGTGGAAACCATTTACCAAAAGCAAAGGGAGATTTGGGCAAGAGCCAAATCTATTTAAAGTGGAGGCCATTAGTATAATTGTCTGAGGTATTGCCTTAATTACTTGGCTATATTCTTGTTTATCACTTATGTTATATTTAGCACAGAAATTCTCAAAAGTTAAAATGCTCCCTGTGCTGTCTAATAAGTGTAGTACAGACCAAATGCCCTTATTTTACCAGTTTTGTAAGAATATTGATTTGTGTTTATTTAGTACATATCTACAATTCCACAGAGGGGTCATATGAGGGCTAAAATTATGTTTATAAATCAATCTCCAATATAGTAAGACCTGTTGATGAAATGAGGAGAGTTTATAGGGGAGCTTTTCTGGGTCATAGTCACATCTGAGCAGGAATTCAATGCCCCCAAATTTAGCAAAAACTTCATTGGGAATATGAAACCAGAAATGTTTGGGTTGTTTAATAAATTGTCTCAGCCAGTTAATTTTGATGGTGCCATTAATGCATTCAAAGTCTATAGCTTTAACACCACCTTCCTTATATTCTTGAATCATGGTACCTTTTTTAATATAATGTGTTTTCCCTTTCCAGGTATAATTGAAAATAGTTTGGTTGATGGCTTTAACGGCATCTTTGGGCAGTGGCAATGAATGGGCTGGATAAATAAATCGGGAGATGCATTGCATTTTTGTCAGAAATGTTCTTCCTATAATGGAAATATCTCTGAGACCAGGAGTTGAGAAGTTTTTGATTTCTCCAAGCAGTTCCATATATTGAGCTTGACTAATTGATCAACATCTTTAGTGATCTGCATGCCCAAATATTTCACTGTTTGTTTGACGGGAATGGTATGAATGGCTGATAGACTGCAATCATGAATAGGTAATAATTCACATTTACCTAGATTCAGTTTAAGCCCAGAGGCTTTAGAGAAAACATCTATATAATTGAGAATTTTAGGGACTTGATCAGAGTTGTACATGAATATGGCTGTGTCGTCAGCCAGTTGGCTGATTGTTAGTTGTTTTCCAAATACTGTTAATTTATCAAAGTCAGAGTTTTTTATAAAAATTGAGAGCATTTCAGCTGCTGCAATGAACAACAGTGGCGAAACCGGGCAGCCTTGTTTTATTCCTTTGCCTATTGAAAATCTAGGGGAGGTACCATGTGGTAATAGGACTGAGCTGTTAGTATCCATGTAAATTAGTTTTATGAAGTCTAAAAAGTGCTCCCCAAAACCAAAAAGCTCTAAGGTCCTAAACATAAATTTGTGTTCAATCATATCAAAAGCTTTAAAAAAATCCAAAAATAAAATAAACCCCTTGTCAATTAGGTCTCTATAGTCAAGTAAGTCCAATACAAGGCGTATATTGTTGTGTATTGAGCACCCTTTAATAAAACCTGATTGTGTATCTGAGATCATATCAGTGATGCCAGTTTTGAGTCTGTTGGCATAAATATGTGTTAAAATGTTGTAATCATTATTAAGTAAAGTAATTGGTCTGAGATTATCTATTAATTTTGGGTCCTTGCCAGGTTTGGGAATTAGTGTGATGACTCCTTGTTTCATAGTATTTGGTAAAACTGATGTAGCACGGATTTCCTTAACATATTAAAAAATAAATCTTTTAGGTTAATCCAGAAGTGCCTGTAAAAATTGGTTAAGCCGTCTGAGCCAGGTGATTTGACTAGAGCTAAGGATTTTAGAGCGTTTTCTACTTCCTCCATTTGGATCTCTGCGTCACATAATTTTCTAAAACATTCATCATTTTTTGGTATCTGTCCTGAAATGGACTCAAAGAAACCCTCTGCATTAGTGTGTGAGTAAGAGGAGGAGTATAATTCACTATAAAATTTAAATATTTCTTTAGAGATCCTCATAGAATCAGTACATTCCTTGCCATCAATTATAAGAGACTTAATGGCATTTCGTTCTTGTCTTCTTTTCTCAAGCCTACAGAAGTATGTTGAGCTTCTCTCTCTCCTCTATCCATTTTGCTCTTGACCTAATATATGCTCCTTTGGCTTTATTAATATAGATGTTATCTAGGGAAGAGTGCAATAAAAACAGTTTTTGTTTGTCCTCTTCACACAAGGAATGTTTGTTGCATATTAAATGGATCTCATTTACAATATCCATTTCTTTTTGTTTATTGGCTCGGCTTATGACTTTGCTGTATGAAATGGAAATCTGATGGATTTTATACTTATGAAATTCCCATTTCTCCCTGTAAGTTGACAATAATGTATCTTTGGTTATGCTGTCGATTGTCCTTTTAACATCCTGACAGAATGGGTCATGTTTTAGAAGATTTGAATTAAATTTCCAGTTGTAGTGATGTGAGAATGACGAGGCAGAGTTCTCTCTCAAGTCAGCTTTATTCACATCACCATCATCTCAAAACAGAAAAGAGAGATCCACACAGTAAACTCTCATCCTTAAATATCAGGACTCTTACACTTCACAGGTCACATGTATCACAGACCACCTTGCATTATAAAGAAAGTCACAATGCATTTTCTCCCCATGATATCACTTCCACTCTCTACAATGCATCCCTTCTTTAATCCTTTAATTAAACCCCCCACAGTCTCAAGCCTTGCATACCAAAGCTAAGATTCTTGCAGCTTCCTGTAATCACTCAGGAAGCTGCTCTGCCTTTGTTCTGACCTAAAATGTGAGTCACAAAACAGGTCCCGTATGTGTGTCCACCACACAAAGCCCCTCCAACATTTTAGAACAAACAGAACAAGAGAATAACCACATGCATGCCGTGATAGTATCAATACACATCAGTCCACATGTTGTCTAGGCTTCAGTCTCCTGCCATATCTGCTGTAGCTGGGATTCAACGTCTCTGCGGCGCTGTCACGCTGGGGGTTTGCCGTCTGGGGGTGGAAACCTTTTGTCAGCACCTGTGAGTGTTCTGGGGAAACATTACTCTGTGAAGCCCCCCGCGGTGGTCTACCTCGCCGTGGGGCCCTCGCCAACAGCACTTGCTCATCTGCCACCACAGAAGCAGGTTTGAGTCTGTTTATGCCAACTTTCTCTTTCCTACCCCCCAAATCTAGCAAAAACTGCTTGTCCCGTTTCTAGCACTCTGAATGGTCCGTCATAAGGCGGTCGCAGCGGGGTTCGATGCGCATTGTGTCTAACAAAAACAAACTCTGCGTTCTTCAAAGTTTTAGGCACAAAAACGCGCGGAAAACTGTGGTGCGCGGGGCCGGGCAGCGTGCTTGCTTCTATGTTACTCTGCAACAGCTGAGACGGGGAGGCGTCTGGCGCAGGGTTATCTGGGAGAAACTCCCCAGGCAGCCGGAGTGGCTGCGCAAACACGAGCTCCGCTGGGGAGGCTTCTAAGTCCTCTTTAGGTGCAGAACGCAATCCCAATAACACCCACGGTAACTTGTCAACCCAATTTGCATCCGTCAGTGACACCCTGAGAGCCGCTTTCAATGACCTATGAAAACGTTCGCATAACCCGTTAGCCTGCGGATTGTACGCAGTTGTGCGGTGAATTGTGACACCCAGGCTGCGGGCCATTGTCGACCAAAGCTCAGACACAAATTGAGGGCCTCTGTCGGACGTAATGTCCAACAGAACACCGAATCGCGCCACCCAAGCTGTTAAAAACGCGCGCGCCACCTCCTCGGCCGTGGTTGATGCCAGCGGGACCACTTCAGGCCAGCGCATGGTGCGGTCCACCATTGTCAGAAGGTGTGTGCACCCTTGTGACAGCGGGAGGGGGCCCACGAGGTCCACATGAACGTGATCGAACCTCTTGGCCGGAATGTGAAACGGCTCCAAAGGAGCCCTCGTGTGCCTGTGTATTTTGGCTCGTTGACACGCCGTGCAGGCTGCTGCCCACTCCTTAACTTGTTTGCGGAGGCTTGGCCACACAAATTTCTCTCCTACCATTTTGACCGACGCGCGCACTCCAGGGTGCGCCAAGGAATGAACTGAGTCAAAAACGCGGCGGCGCCACGCGGCCGGTACTACTGGACACGGCCGTCCAGTGGAGACATCGCAGATTGGGGGGGGGAATGCCGTCTTGCAGCACCCTGCTCTCCAGCCTTAACCCTGTTGGTCCAGACTGAAGCGCGCGCACATCCGCGTCACCAACCTGCTCCGCGGCCATGGCTGCATAATCTACCCCTACGCTGACTGGGGCCGCCACGCGCGTGAGAGGCAATCTGCCACTACATTGAGTTTGCCCGCCACATGCTGAATATCAGTGGTAAACTCTGATATTGCAGCCAGCTGTCTCTGCTGCCGGCCTGACCATGGTTCAGAAACCTTGGCCATCGCGAATGTTAGTGGTTTGTGGTCAACGAACGCGGTGAAAGAGCGTCCTTCTAGCCAGAACTGAAAGTGGCGGATGGCCAAATGGAGAGCCAGCAGCTCCCTGTTGAACGCGCTGTATTTACGTTCGTTGTCGCGCAAGGTCCTGCTGAAAAAGGCGAGGGGCTGCCAAACCCCGGCTACATGTTGCTCCACGACCGCCCCTATGGCCACCTCTGATGCGTCAGTGGTGAGCGCTATGCAGGCCGTTGGGTCTGGGTGTGCCAACAACGCAGCCTTTACCAAGGCTGCTTTCACCTCCGAGAACGCTTGGTCCCGCTCCGGGGGCCACTCGATCTTATCCGCGGTTTTCTTTTTTTTGAGCGCAGCATACAGCGGCTGCATGAGTTGCGCCACGCGGGGGAGAAAACGGTTATAAAAATTCACCATTCCCAAAAACTCCTGCAACGCCCTGACCGTCTGCGGCCGGGGAAAATCTGCCACCGCGCGCACTTTGTCAGGAAGCGGAACTGCTCCTTCGGGGGAGACGCGGTGTCCTAAAAAATCGATCTGCGCCACCCCGAACTGACACTTCGCCGGGTTGATTATTAACCCGTGATCTCCCAACCTTCGGAAAACTGTGGCCAGGTGTTTTTCGTGTTCGTCTTCGGACGCGCTGGCTACTAAAATATTGTCCAAGTAAACGAACACGAAAGGGAGATCGTGAAGCACCGCGTCCATCATGCGTTGGAACGTCTGAGCAGCCCCTTTAAGTCCGAATGGCATGCATAAAAAGTCGAATAGGCCAAACAGAGTTATTACCGCTGTTTTGGGTATGTCCTCAGCGCGCACTGGGACTTGGTGGTACCCACGGACCAAGTCTATTTTAGAAAAAACGCACGCCCCTGCCAAATGAACGGAAAAATCTTGGATATGTGGGATTGGGTAGCGGTCATGCGCTGTAGCGTTGTTTAACCTGCGGAAATCCCCGCAAGGTCGCCATGCTCCGTCAGCTTTCGGGACCATGTGTAGCGGGGAAGCCCAAGGACTGTTTGAACGTCGGATAATGCCCAACCTCTCCAGGTTGGCAAACTCCTCGCACGCTATGGCCAGTTTAACTGCGTCCAAGCGCCGAGCTTTTGCAAAAACGGGCGGTCTGGTAGTGGTAATAAAATGCTCCACCCCGTGTTTAGCGACTGTTGCCGAAAATGTGGGGACCGTGAGTGTTGGGAACTGAGTGAGCAGTGTGTGGAACTTACCGCTTGCGGCTGTGACGTTGGCTTGTGCTGTTGGCGAGGCCACTCGCGCTGTACAGGGGATAGAATTAAAAGAAAGTGCATTAACCAGGCGCCTGTTAGCGAGATCAACCAACAAACCATGTGAGCACAAAAAATCAGCCCCTAACATATTGAAATTTACTGCCGCTACAACAAAAGTCCAATCAAATGCACGGCCGTGTAGAGACAGAAGCAGAGTCTTCTTACCAAAGGTCTTAATCTCCGAGCCGTTCGCTGCCATCACCCGGGGACCTCCCGAACCAGCTAGTCTGTCCGCGTAGGAAGGTGTGATGAAACTCAACTGGGAGCCTGTGTCGACGAGGAACTGCCTCCCCGAGTGTGCGTCCGACAAGTAGAGCAGCTAGTTCTCCTCCCCGAGGGCCGCGGCTGCTACCGACCCCCGGTCTTGGCGTTTCCCGAACGCCCGAACTGGCACGGTGGTACACACTTGCGTGCCCTCTCTGCGAAGCGGCGATGGTAAAAACAAAGGACGTCCGATCCGCGTTCCCTGGCCCCTGCCGCCGCTGTCGTCGGTGAGTCAGGTACCGCTGCCTCTGGCCTCCTGTCGTCTCCGGTCGTCGCGCCGAGTTCCGCTGCAGCGGCCGTGGCTGCGCGCCGCTTGGTGGCGTTGACGATCCGCTGCGCCTCTCGGCCCAGCGCACGGTAGTCCCGTAGGGGCAACAGTGGCGAACTGGCCAGGGTCGCTCTCGCTGCTGACGTTAGAGTCCTGAGGAAGAGGTGGGTGAAAATGAAGTGATCGTCGTCAGAGTCCTTCAACCTCAACAACTTCTCCATCAGGTTCGCGGGCATGTCATTTTCCACTTTCGTCAGCGCCAGGAGCCTCTCTGCTCGCTCCTCCGCCGAGGGGGTGAATTGCTGGATGAGTGCAGCCTTCAACATGCCGTATTTGTTGCTGTCCGGCGGCTGGTTGATCAGGCTCTCCACATGCTGGGCCGTGTTGTTGTCCAGCTTTGCGACTACGTGGTAGAATTTTGTGGCGTCTACCGATATTCCCCGGAGGTTGAACTGCGCCTCAACCGCGTTGAACCAGGAGCGCGGATTGTTCTGCCAGAAGTCCGGTAGCTGGACTGTAGCGGCATTCGCTTGGCTGGGGGCTCCTGACGAGGCTGGCCCGGGGGAATTCTCCTCTTGCATGATACGTCTCGGGTCACCAGTGTAGTGATGTGAGAATGACGAGGCAGAGTTCTCTCTCAAGTCCGCTTTATTCACATCACCATCATCTCAGAACAGAAAAGAGAGATCCACACAGTAAACTCTCGTCCTTAAATATCAGGACTCTTACACTTCACAGGTCACATGTATCACAGACCACCTTGCATTATAAAGAAAGTCACAATGCATTTTCTCTCCATGATATCACTTCCACTGTCTACAATGCATCCCTTCTTTAATCCTTTAATTAAACCCCCCACAGTCTCAAGCCTTGCATACCCACAGTCTCAAGCCTTGCATACCAAAGCTAAGATTCTTGCAGCTTCCTGTAATCACTCAGGAAGCTGCTCTGCCTTTGTTCTGACCTAAAATGTGAGTCACAAAACAGGTCCCGTATGTGTGTCCACCACACAGTAGCCTTTATTTCTTCTGACTGCGCTGGTGGGAGTTATAGTTAACTTGATCATACAATGATCTGTAAGCGGAGCTGTAGAAATTGAGGTACTTATATCTATATCAGGTTGGAATTCAGAAATAAGCCAGTTGTGGCGGGTTGATTCAACCCCCCCACAACACACAGGACAGTCAGCTCTCTTCTCTTGGTTTTTCCCGCTGCACTACTGAGATGTAATGTGCCATGCATGTATTGTGATGTAATGTGCCATGCATGTATTGTGATGTAATGTGCCATTCATGTATTGTGATGTAATGTGCCATTCATGTATAGTGTTCATGCGTCCTGTCCTTACTGTGACCTAGAGGCTGAGATCAATATGTAGATGTGCCTTGTAACCTCTTTGTCCTACACCTGGAGCAGAGTCTAGCTAATCTGCCTATTGTTATGTAGGTCTTTCAAATGCAAATATCTCATGCCTGTTTTGCAGTCCCTTTGATCATACCAACTGCTGGGGAATGCTCTTTGATGTATTGTTGTAGTTGGGTATATATGCTGCAACTCTGTAACGCAAACTTCTCTCATTCTGATTCTGCAACTGCTGCTGCAGGACACAGACTTTGTGTCCTTCTTCTCTGAGAGCCGCTTGGTCTCGCTCCCGGCGCGCATGCACGGCGCCGGGAGCGGAGCTCGTGACGGCGGTATGATATAATAAAACTCTGCTTAAAACCACAGCATCGCTGCTTATTTTTTCATCCGCCACACAGTAGTCTAATCGTGATTTAATGGTGCCATCAGGTTTAAACCAAGTAAAGGTTTGGGTATCTGGATTTAGCGCACGCCATATGTCACTAAGCTGAAACGTGTTACAAAAATCTTGTAAAGTGGTATTATACTGATGATTAGGAAATCTTGAGGGTTGCCTATCAAGCCATTCATCCATAACCATATTGTAGTCGCCACCCAACACAAAAACAGGATTGATATATATTTGAGAATTCCTTCAATATATTAGTCACGTCTGTAATTAATTGTTTGTTCTGGTTGCGGTTAATAAACCCATAAATGTTAACAAGAATCAAGAATTGGTTGTATATTTCAAAAATGCAAATAATCCAGTATCCTGTGTCATCTCTTTTGGTTGCAACTACTTTCCCAGGAAAGTTATTTAGGAGTATGGCGACCCCTGCTGACTTATTTGTGCCATGATTATAGTATATTTTTTCTCCCCATTGGTTTGTCCACATTTTTTCATCTGTATCGTTGCTGTGAGTCTCCTGAATAAGATAACAATGTGCTTTTTCATTTTTAAGGAATATTAATGTAGCCTTTCTTTTTATAGAGTCTCGTAAACCCCTAGCATTAAGTGATGCAAAAGAAAAAGTTGTAATAAAAGACATAGAAGATGAAAGAGAATAAGAAAAAAAAATAATAATAAAATAAAGATAACAAGTAGATAAAAGGTTTAGGTTGTTACTTTGGACCAAGTACACTGAAGAAAGCCCCTGATTAAATTGCTAAATATATGTTTTAACTCATAACTTTTTCTTTTTTTTTTACTTTTTACTTTTCTCCCTTTCTTTCTTTTCTTTTTCCCCTTCTCCTTTTTCCTCCTTTTCTTTTTCCCTCTTTTTTCTTTTTCCTTTTTTACCCCTCCTCTTTTTCCCCCTTTTCTTCCTTTCTTTCCTCCCTTTCTCCTTACTCTTCTTTCCCTTCTTCCTTTCTTTCTTCACTTCCCACTTTCTTTCCCTTTTCCCCAAGCTGCACGCTTGTTATGACAGAATCCAAGAATCTGATCTATAAAATTATCGAAAATATGTAATGCAAATTATCAAAATGGCAGTGAAAAAGAGCTGCCTTATAAGTCTACCCTTCAAAAAAAAAAAAAAAAAAAGAGGCAGGAACCTGAGCAAAAATAGCATGTAAACATTTCCAAATGACAGCTGTCAGGAACACAGCATACTTCAAAAACGGACTATGAAATGACCCCATATAAAGTAAACATTGAGGTAGCTTAGCAACATGTACAGAACATTAAAAAGTCAAAGTGCTTGTTCAGCCATAGTTGTGAACCAGACCCTTAGATGCTGACTCTTCTACCGTCGATGTATCCCACATGGCCTTTGTACCAGATGTTTTTCCCAGCTGCACGGGCTTGCTCCATCTGTGGCCATGCTGTTGCGCGGGCATCCCTGTCGGCTTTACAGAAATCTCGCTTGAATCGGATCCTGGCTTCTCTGCAGAATTTGGAGTTTTTGGTCAACCTCCAAATTTCTTCACAGTGGTATCTCATAACAAACTGGAGAATAACCTGGCGGTTTCTTCCATTTTCACGTTTTCCAAGGCGGTGGACACTATCAACAATAGTGCCCATGGTCGTTGCCCACTGCGGTGCGATTTCTGACAGAATGTGGATTACCTCCTCACGGATCTTTTCGTTTTCCTTTTCTTTGATCCTTTTCAAAGATCAATTTATTTTCCACCATAATTTGCAAATAAATTCTTTAAAAATCAGACAATGTGATTTTCTGGATTTTTTTTTTCTCATTTTGTCTCTTATAGTTGAGGTACACCTATGATGAAAATTGGAGACCTCTCTCATCTTTAAAGTGGGAGAACTTGCACAATTGGTGGCTGACTAAATACTTTTTTGCCCCACTGTATATCCTCAGCAATCCATCAGTCCCCCCCGCCTTTCCCTTCATATGAAGCCGGCTGCATATGAATTTTAACCACATCTCTTAGCTAAGCGACTTTTCCATTATGGCTCCCATTTCCAGCGGGTTAAAACCATGATAAACGCCAGTGCTTATGTAACCCAGCTGAGAAAATGACCCTTTTTCTCAGATTTCATTTGTATTAATGAAAGTGTGTGATTTTATTTTGAAAACCAACTAGCTTGGGGAAGAGGAAGTGCGATCCTCGTCATCCAACTTTTGAATTTCCGGTTCATGGTCACGTTGGGTGATCTGGGTCTTTCCATTCGTTAAGAGCGATATTAGCCCCACCTTCCGAGTAGAGACAGCAAGCGCGCACTCGGAATTCAGTCTTTTCACAATACGAGCGCGGACGAGGGAGGTTGTGAAGCGGTCTGATTCACACAGATACCTCTTCTTGGTGAGTTTCATTCAGAAAGATGCTATAAATGGATCTAAACACTTTCCAAACGCTAATTTGCAACCTTTATTATCCTACGTTGACGGGAGCACGAGCGTGAGGGGCATTGTGGCTATGTCCTTTCCTGTATTCACACTGAGACCTCATCTTGGTGAGTCAGATACATGCTAATGTTAGCACTATGCTAATGCTAGTCGCGAGTGGATTTTTTTCTGTTTAAAAGCAATGGAAAAGGCTGTCTTTGTGTCTGTATGGTTTTCCTAAATGTGATTTCAGTTCCCAACAGTATGCTGAAGTACTTTTAGTTCATATGCACTATTTCTGTCGAATGCAATGTGTAGTTGATGCTAAAAGCACATGGTGTTGGTCTTCTATGTAAATCCATAGGTTATGCTAAACCCAGTAGCTCAGATAGGGTTTTACTGATTGTAAAAGGGAATATTGGAAGTAATAGGACGGTATATTCCCTGGTTATGTGATAGTATTTCATTTCATGATTTACAAAGACAAGGTTGAAAGGGATTAATCATAATTTCATGGTTAAGTGATGTAGAGATAAACAGAGGAATTCATTTAATTGGTTACATGAAAAAAGGGTATTTCATGTGCTACCAGAGAGATTGTGAGAAAAAGAACACATGCATGTAAAATGTAAGATATTACTATATTGCTGGGTTGTGATAATAGTAATATGAGAGAAGAATTTAAACACTAAGCTATGGTGTTATATAAGAAGGGATTGGAAGACGAATTACTCTAGCTGTAAACAATAATACCATTATTGTCGTGCAGGCTAGGTTTTTTCTGGTTGCCGACCAAAAACCTTCTGGATCCTGGATTTTCTCCAAATGGAGATGGCGAGCCTGACCTGAGATTGAACCGAGATTGAACAGAGGTCTGACCAAGGTCTCAATTGAAGAGCACCCTTCCTCTCTCCAGTGCCCAGGATTTAAAGTGGTAGCAACCCAAGTCGCCGCTTTAAAAGAGGAAAAGAACCCTGAGTCTGGAGATACAAGATATCTTGAATGATCAAACAACTAACCCGAAAGGACAAACAAACACTGAGCTCAGTAGGACATCTTTGGGGTTTTATTTCATACCGGCCGTTGTATATTTGTATAGTGGTAAATTGTCTGTATATATTGCTCACTTTTTTCCCTATAAGTAACAACCATTATTGCTCATTTCTTGCCTCCAGCTATTTCATTCCACACTCACTTTAATTCCCTATTGTAACCCTTACGAACCTAGCAACTGGTCTACACTTAATTATTTCCCTTACCTAATTAACATAAGGCAAGAGTTACACTTACATACCTCTTATGATTTTTTTCCGCATTTAAAGTACTTTAATAAACTCATGTTTCTAACAGTCACGCTTCAAGAGACACTGCCTGCTGACTGACTGGAAAACTCGTGTGAGCGGGGCGCTTCTAAATTCCACATGGATGACGGCCACGCGCATTGTTCATGTGCGCTCTTGCGGAAAGTCATTGCTTCATATATTTTTATCAATAAAATCATATCAGCTTGCCATGGCGGTACAATTTCTGGCGAGACGGCCTGCCATGGAGAAATGTTACCAGAGGAAACCCTGGTATCTAGGTGGTCTTCAGTCTTCCGAATCTTATAGAGGTTGGAGAGTCTCAATTCCAGCTCAGAAACCTTTTTAAAGAGGGACACACAGCTGACACACGTCGGGGGTGGAGGCACACAGGTGACTCAGATTCACCTGTGTCTGATTCACAGGCACACAGGTGAATCAGACCCCGGGCAGGGCCTGATTCACCTGTGTGCCTGTTCGGGCTTTTGTATTTACTAAGCTAACACTAAGTAAAAAGTTAATATTGTGGAGGAACAAAATAAGTTCAGGCGAGACACGGTGAGCTGAAGGTTTAAGAGTTTTATTCCTCCATCATCATGAGACACTGCACCACTGTGTGCTGTGTATGAGCTCTGAGTGCGTGCGTCCTGAGTGCGTGTAAAGTCAGCTCTTTTATACAGTGATACAGACAGAGAATGCATGGCACATTAGCATATCAATTGTCATCCAATACACATCGGTCAATACACATGATTAGCATGACATTGGTTGGCACAAAAGATGCATGCATTCAGTCCCGTCTGACTGTCTCCTGTGGTTCTTTTGGTGATATGCAAATCCCTGCTGAGCGTGAATACTATCAGTCTGCATTGTGCTGGGTGCCCACACCGCTCCCCCTAGAACGGTCAGAAGGGGTTGTGACCCCCTCCCCCATTGTTTGGCTCCAGCTCCGGTAGAACTGTCGGAGGGCATGTCAGTCCATGAGGGGGACGGGGGAGGGGTGGAAAGGGCAGTGTGCTCCGCTCCGAGTTCCAGTGTGAGTTTGTGGATTTTTGGTTTTTTAGTTTTCACTCACCTGTTTTCTGTGGAGCTCATCATGTCCCCAGCACGCCAGCCTCCGACAATCAAAGGGAGGTCGGCAGTGGGATCCCCTAGTGTGAAAGAGGAATGGGCTGCCGAATTTATCCGGGGATTTGTGGATGAAGCCCTCACCTCCCACAGCCCAAAGAAGATCTGGGAAAAGGTGGATGTGGCGACTGCCATTGTTGAGGCGCATCCGGGGTTGTTGAAGCATGCCCAGTTCACGGACTTGTTGGCTACGCTGTCTGTCCTACAGCAATCCTTCCCCGGGCTGAGATGGGGACCACCTCCAGAGAGCTCGAGGACAACACAGAAGCACGCTCCGTGGCAGACGCCCAGCTCCACCTCTAATTCGCCCATTCCTGCTCCCACTCCATCAGCTCCACGACGTCACCGTCATCCAGCTCTGGACCGCTGGAGGAATACTCCCGCCTCTCTGGCAGCAACTTCCCCTTCGCCGAGGCAGAAGCCTCCCTCAGCAGTGCACTCTCCATGTTTTTCTTCTCCGGCTGAATCGTCAGCTTCTTCCTGCTCTGCAACTGCTGTTTCCTGCTTCACCTCGACGTTGTCTCCCGCTGCAGAGAAGTTGACTGTTTCCCCTCTGGCTCCGCCTGTCTCCGTATCCACAGAGGTGGCTCCTCCATGATCCTCTGAGGGGCCCATGTCTGCTGTAGTCATGGAGAGGCATGACTCTAATTCGGCTGCAGCAGAAAACGTCATGCTCCGGTAACACAGGCAAGTGTCTTTTCATTCTCTTCACCAACATATAAATTATCTCGCCTGATTCCTGGTGGTGAGGCTCAGGTTTTGCAGTGCTCTGAGCTCTCACCCCCTGCTGCAGCCATTCATTTCTTACCTGCCCTCTCTGTGTCTCCTCCTATTCTCCCTGAGGGTCCGCTGCCTGAGTTGAGCCGCCGGGAAATGAAAGAGCCTGCGGCCCTGGAAAACCTGTTTCCAACCCCACAGCCATGGTTCAGAAGGAGGGAGAGTGCTGCCAGTGATCCAGAGCCTGCGCCGATGAGTGAGCGTCCCCGGGCTTCACCTGTGCCGGATCCAGCACCAGCAGGGAACGGACCTCCTGTTGCAATGCCGGGTGAGCCACCTGCATTGGCCACATCACTGGGGTGTCCCAGGACTGCATTGACCACCATGCCTGCTGCAGGGGCCACCGCAGCAGAGCCGGTGCTGGACCTCCAGAGGACTGGGCCCGTGAAACCATCACCTGGATTGACGGAGTCCTGGACGGCGGTGGCGCTTGAGATCAGGCAAGTGCTCTTCTTTGTCTTTGTTTTTTCTATTTTGGAGAGATCTTGCCTAGCTCTTGGTGGGGAGAGCCAGTTGTAGCTGTCAGCTGCATCTGAGCTCACCTCGCGGGGCTCCACTGCTGCCTGTGACCCTGACCCTGTGTCTGCCTTTCTTGCCTGAGTTTTTCACTAGGGTCACTGAGGATTGGCCACCTCTGCCAGAAGTCTCCGTGGGTTCCAGCTCGTCACCTGAGATCCCCATGGGTCTAGCTACTCCCACTGAGGTCGTCGCGGACACTCCGTCCCAGCCCGGGGCCTCCGTGAGTGCTGCTTCCCCTCCGGATGAGGTCTTTGCGGGTGCTCCATCCCAGCCCGGGTCCTCCAAGGGTGCTGCTTCCTCATTGGCTGAGGTTTTTGCGGGTGCTTCGTCCCAGCCCAGGACCTCCAAGAGTGCTGCTTCCTTGTTGGCTGAATCATTATGGGTGCTCCGTCCCAACCCGGGACCTCTGTGGGTGGAGCTCCTCCTTTGTCCGGGTCTCCATGGGTGCTATTTCCCAGTTGGGGACCATCATGGGTGCTGCGCCCCAGCCTGAAACCAACTTGGGTGCTGCACTCCAGTGTGGGGCCGCCGTGGACGATATGCTCCAGCCCGTTGCCCACCGTGGGTGCAGCTTTGGCCCAATCCGGGCCCACCGTGGTTGCAGCTTTGGCCCAGTCTGGGCCCACCATGGGTGCAGCTGTGTCCCAGTCTGAAACCACCTTGGGTGCTGCTCCGCTCCAGCCCGGAGCCACCGTGGGTGCTACAGTGTCCCAGCCTGGGACCACTGAGGGTGCTGCAGGCCGGTCCGATGGAGTCATGATTTCCCCTCCTCTGCCTGACGTCATTGAGGTTCTCCCTCCTCTGCCTGACGTTGTCGAAGTTCTCCCTCTTCTGCCTGACGTTGTCGAGGTTCCCCCTATTTCTCTATCCCCCTCACCTCTGGTTGTCCCAGTGGGCAGCCGCCTCCTGGACCACCCTCTCTGTGGCAGTGGTTAAAGAACTCTGGTGGACCACCTGACAGACTGTGCTGTTGGATTGGGTGGCTCTTATTCTCCGGCAGACCACCCGACTCCAACCACCTCACCGTCTGCCAGGCCTGGGACTTCGGCCAGCCGCTGGAACAGCCTTGTTCTTTGGTCTGGGGGGCCTAAGATCCCCGTTCTGTATGGGTCCTGAGCGGGGCCTTTGTCTTTTGTTGTTCCCTCTTAGTCTGGACTCTGCTGGGATGTTTATTCTGAAAGTTTTTCTTATTTTCTCTGGATTGGTTCGGTTCCTCCGTGCATGGGTCCCCATCCTCCCACCCGGGGTGGGGTTGTTTTCTTGTTGGGGTTGTTTTTTTGTGTGGGGGGGTTCTTTTCTTTTGATGTTACCCTGGGGTGTCAAGTCTCCACCCCTTGAGAGGGGGGCTCTGTCATGATTTGAGCATTTGGGGATTCCACCGGGCTCAGTCTTTCTGCCTTTTTTCGTATTTGTACTGTGTTGTCATTTTAAGTTGCTATTCCTGTTATTTTATCCTTGGTCGGTTTGTCATATGTTCTGTATTGTATCCTAGTATGATTTATTTTCACTGTTTACATTTATTATAGTTTGTTTACATGTTGAGGTTACTTGTCTCTATTTTTGCCATTTCATTATATTTGTATTCTGTTGTGATTCTCTCTCGGGGTTGACAGCTGTCAGTAGCTTTTCTGGGTTTCTTTCTCTGCATGGGCATGGCCCTGTCAGCTGCCAGCTCCGGTCATTCTTTCCCTTCTCATTACTCCCAGCTGGTCTAAATTGTATCTTTGTTTTCTCCTGCCCACTCCGGTGACCCACACCAGCGATCACTTGTTTCATTTGTGTCTAGCCTTATTTAAGGACTGTCATTTTTATTTCCCGATTGCCGCGGTCTTGTTGAGTTTCTCCTCGTCTCCACCAGAGCCCTGCCTCACTCTGGTGCACTTCCTCAGTAAGTTTATTCGTTGTTTGTATTTTGTGTTAGACCACAGTGTTGAACTTTGTTGTTTCTTTTTCAATAAATCTCACAACCTCACAGTTCAGCGCGTG
Source organism: Pholidichthys leucotaenia (assembly GCA_020510985.1). Taxonomy (NCBI): domain Eukaryota; kingdom Metazoa; phylum Chordata; class Actinopteri; order Cichliformes; family Pholidichthyidae; genus Pholidichthys; species Pholidichthys leucotaenia. The sequence continues at coordinate 191,464,863 of CM035841.1, forward strand.
GGTCTCACCTTTCTGCCCTGAAGGGCAATTATGACAAAATTTAAGAGTGGCTGGAAATTTTGGCAACAGAAGAGCATAAGCAAGAGAAGAAACTCCTCTCTTGCTTATGTTGGAATACTGGTTTATAATTTGGCAGTTTTACAGACGTGGCCAAAATTGTTGGTACCCCTCTGTTAATGAAAGAAAAACCCACAATGGTCACAGAAATAACTTGAATCTGACAAAAGTGGTAATAAATAAAAATTCTATGAAAATTAACCAATGAAAATCAGACAATGCTTTTGAATTGTGGTTCAACAGAATTTTTTTTAAAAACAAATTCATGAAACAGGCCTGGACAAAAATGATTTTACCCTTAACTTAATATTTTGTTGCACAACCTTTTGAGGCAATCACTGCAATCAAACGATTTCTGTAATTGTCAATGAGACTTCTGCACCTCTCAGCAGGTATTTTGGCCCACTCCTCATGAGCAAACTGCTCCAGTTGTCTCAGGTTTGAAGGGTGCCTTCTCCAGACGGCATGTTTCAGCTCTTTCCACAGATGTTCAATAGGATTTAGATCGGGGCTCATAGAAGGCCACTTTAGAATAGTCCAATGTTTGGCTCTTAGCCATTCTTGGGTGTTTTTAGCTGTGTGGTTTGGGTCATTATCCTGTTGCAAGACCCATAACCTGCGACTGAGACCAAGCTGTCTGACACTGGGCAGCACATTTCTGTCTAGAATACCTTGATAGTCTTGAGATTTCATTGTACCCTGCACAGATTCAAGACACCCTGTGCCAGACGCAGTAAAGCAGCCCCAGAACATAACAGAACCTCCTCCATGTTTCACAGTAGGGACACGTGTTCTTTTCTTGGTATGCTTCATTTTTTTGTCTGTGAACATAGAGCTGATGTGCCTTGCCAAAAAGTTCCAGTTTTGTCTCGTCTGTCCAGAGGACATTCTCCCAAAAGCTTTGTGGCTTGTCAACATGCAGTTTGGCAAATTCCAGTCTGGCTTTTTTATGATTTGTTTTCAACAGTGGTGTCCTCCTTGGTCGTCTCCCATGAAGTCCACTTTGGCTCAAACAATGACAGATGGTGCGGTCTGACACTGATGTACCTTGACCTTGGAGTTCACCATGAATGTGTTTAGAGGTTGTTCTGGGCTCTTTTGTTACCATTCGTATTATCTGTCTCCTCCTGCGGCCATGTCCAGGGAGGTTGGCTACAGTCCCGTGGATCTTAAATTTCTGAATAATATGAGCAACTGTAGTCACAGGAACATCAAGCTGCTTGGAGATGGTCTTATAGCCTTTACCTTTAACATGCTTGTCTATAATTTTCTTTCTAATCTCCTGAGACAACTCTGTCCTTTGCTTCCTCTGGTCCATGTTTAGTGTGGTACACACCATGTCACCAAACAGCACAGTGACTACTTGTCACCCTTTAAATAGGCCGACTGACTGATTACAAGTTTGTAGACACCTGTGATGTTAATTAGAGGACACATCTTGGTTGAACATGTCCCTATGGTCACATTATTTTCAATCTTTTCTAGGGGTACCATCATTTTTGTCCAGGCCTGTTTCATGAGTTTGTTTTTTTAAAATAATTCTGTTGAACCACAATTCAAAAGCAGTGTCTGATTTTCATTGATTAATTTTCATAGAATTTTTATTTATTACCACTTCTGTCAGATTCAAGTTATTTCTGTGACCATTGTGGGTTTTTCTTTCATTAACAGAGGGGTACCAACAATTTTGGCCACGTCTGCACTTCCATTTAAGGATATTTCTTTGAGAATTTTCTCATGAAGGAATCGAACATTTTTTAAACATTAGGCAGGAAGGGAAGGCCCAGTCATTACACAAAACAATGAAATTTCCTCTAAATGAGCTGTTTGCTTTCCATTTATCAGGCTGAGGGTAAATATTTGCTTCTTTGCATGGGAGTAGCTCTGCGTAGCTAATAACTGGCAATTAAAATCCAGCACCTCCAAACCACACTTAAACTACTAATCTCACACAATGCATATGGCTTATTGATGACTATGGAGAACCCATCCAATTTCATGGCTTCAAAAACAACTGCAGTGTAAACGGAGGTAAACATTTGAAACACTCCCCATTCAGCACTTTTATTTGTTATAATCATACATTTTTCCTCAGCGTGTAACACCTACACAGCATTTGAACAGGCTTAAAGTGAAAAGTCACAACATACTGTACAAGTTAATCGTTTAAGCCACATTGTGAGCTTAGAAATCCCTCTGTTACATGAGATGATGAAGCATCCTCTGTTCATGTCTGTGACCCTCTGTGTGACCTGGAGATGACCGCAGTTGGAGGCACTTAAGAGCAGATACGGGTTAAAGCAGCTGGAATTAAAATTCAGCTCCCCCGTTGTCACCTTTGGCTTCCTGAGACTTTGGTGGGATGCTTTTGAAGAAGAGCCAGATGAGCCCCCTCCCAGCATCTTTCTAAGAAACACGTGATTATCCTCATTAGTGGAGTGACCACTGCCTGGCCCACATGCAATGAGCCAGATGGTGAATGTCTCTCTAGTTCAACCCTCGGAATATATGTGCCCTGTCAAAATGTAACCACTTTCCTCCATACAGAAGTTGTAAGTCCTCTCTTTAGAATACAATAGCTTTTATGTTATACAACAAAATTGATAGAACACCTTCCTTCAGTGCATTAAAGATACTAAATGGTAAATAATAAATAGCAAAAATTCAAGAGTTAAAGAGTATGGCAGTAAAACAAAAACAGCACACTCTTTTTGCACCTTTCCTTACACATTTAAAAGTCTGATTGCCCTTTGGTAAAAACTGTTCTTTCAACATTGTGACATGATTTGGTACTTAGACCCAGGAGCAGACAACAGACTCGGTTAGAATAACAATAATCTTTGTTGAATGTGTGTGTGTGTGTGTGTGTGTGTGTGTGTGTGTGTGTGTGTGTGTGTGTGTGTGTGTGTGTGTGTGTGCAAAGCGGGAGGAGTCTGGCAACCGGAGCTGGGAATGGTAGGAGTGAAACAACTTGCAGTCACATTCTCTCCAGGTTGCCGTAGTCCCGCTGAAGGTGAGGAAGTCCTGGTGCAGATATATACAGTGCTTAGTGCAGAGTATTCCTCAGCTGAGGAGGGAAGAGAAAAGTTCAATCTGGTGCTGAGGCACTTACAGGATGTTGGCCAGGAAGAGGAGCCTCCAGCTCATGGAATGAGTCCTGGTCCGCCACCTGTGCACAGGTAATAAGGACAAGCAGAGGATGATGCAGGTAGATGAGAACAGGTTAGAAGGCTGCTTACAGTTTGTAGAAAGGGAGGCAACGCTCTCAGCTGATGAGGGGAAGAGAGGACAGGCGTCGAGAAGCCTGTCCTCTCTTCAGTTTCACTGTGTGAAGCAGCGGACAAGTTATCACACAACCTCAGTAAAAGGGCTATGCTGCACCGCTATGACTCACAATCGACGGCGCAGGCTGTGGATCCAGACAGCAAGCAAGGGGAATGCGCTGCAGCTGTGAAGATGAGGTCCGCTCCGGGCCACCCAAATGTTCAGGTTGTGGGTCCATTAAGCACCGATATAAGGCTAGAGAGTGTCCGGCGAGAGGTAAATGCTGTGGCGAGTGTGGACTCCTGCATCACTTTGCCAGGGCCTGTAATAGGTTTGAGCGAGGGGAACAGCGACACAAAGCGGACACCCCTGCTCCAACTCCCACGGTTATCCACACCATTTCCCTGGACACCATCGGTCATACGTATTGTATGGTAGAACTGGACAGGGTGGAGGTACCATTACTGGTTGACACAAGCGCAGTGAGGTTGGTGTTGAGTTTGCTCACCGTGAGGAGTTTCTTCCCGTACTATCAGTTGAGAGGTCAGTTGAAACCATTATGTGGCTATGGAGGAAGGCGGCTGCCCATCGTGGGTTCGGTGAAGCTGATGGCCCATTACAAGTCAGCGGTGGTCGCCAACCTGAAGTTTATAGTGACTGGCATTGGCGAGAATGTGATGGGCTGTGATCTCTTCTATGGACTAGGGTTTTCCATTACCAGCAGCGTTGGTGAGGAGTGGTCAGGCTGTGGTTTGTGGGACTGACCGGTGCCGCCAGTGGTGGATGATGCAGTATGGGACGAACCTTGGCCTAGTCATCTGGAAGGTGGGCAGGACCAACCCCATCCAGGACCATCACAGGAGGGTTCCTGTGCCAGAGCCCAAGTTGCCCTAGCTGAGGGAACTGGGCGGCGCCGTGGGACGCCCGTGACGGTGGATGGAGCCAAGTGGCTGACTCATCTTCCTTCCGGAGTTCGGCTGGGAGGAACCGAGAAACAGTGGGTCACAACGGCTTTGCCAGCGTTTCAAATGAAAGCAAGCATGGCAGGACCGGCTGGCACAGCTAAACGACACACCACTCAGGAACACTGGAAGCGGAGTAGGGCTCCTCTGGGGGTCGATGATTTGGTCCGACCCAGAGAAGAGGCCTGGTCGAGAGGGGTTCGCAGGAAGCGAAAATGGCAGGAGGACCAGGGGCGGCTGCAGGTGTTGGGTGTTCAGGAGGATGGTTATATTCAGCTGTCTGATGGTACAGAGAGGCACCCCAACAAGCTATGGCGCATCTACGAGAAAAGAGAGGTGTCTTGGCACCGACATAGATCGTTTCCAGGCACCAAGAGAAGAAGATGCTCTGGTCAGGACCCACCTGACAGGTCTCCAGGGGGTGAACTCTCTACGGTAACTGACTGATAATTTGGGGGCAAATTGTCTAATATATGTTATTGTTGATTTCCCAAGTTAACGTGTTCTGCATGGTGTTATTGTGAGTGATGTTTGATAATAACTACATAATAGCTACAATGCTCCGCACTGTGTTTATACATTTATATACCTATCCCATCTAGCTACAGTGCTCCACACTGTGTGTCTATATATACAGTGATCCCTCACTTATCGCGGTTAATGGGTTCCAGAACCGACCGCGAAAAGTGAAAAACCGCGAAGTAGCGTCACCCCTAATGACGTCACTCATAAATAATACGTGCATTCATTCTCTCACTCTCTCTCTCATATGATACGTGTGTGTGTGTAAGTGTACATACATACGTAGATGTAAATAAAGTGTACATAAATGTGTTTTTAGAACTCTTTTATTCTTATAACAAGATACGTAACTCAAGATGAAGATGATTTACTGCACAGGTTAATGAGAGCTTTACTGCTCCTCAGGTGACGCCTCATCGTCAGGTGCTAGAAGCGCAGGATCGTCGAGGGCAGCTTCCGATAGAGCTGGAGAAGCTGCAGGAGGCGGCGTAGTGGCTCGACGGGAAGACTATTTCGCACAAAAAGGCACAAGAGAACAGCGAAAAGTTCCACGCGGCGAGACTAAGCAACACGAGCGATAAAGAACAATGAATGCGGTCTTCCTTCGCTGGGTATGGGTGCTTGGCAGGGAGAGAAGCTGGGTAAAACGTCTCGGCCAATCAGCTTGCGAGATTCCTGAGCCGAGCCAACACAAGAACAGCGAACAGAGAGGTGGATTTTGAGTTGTGCGGGCTCTCCGTGTTGATACCTGATGTTCTAATGTAGTCTCCCTGCCTTCTGCTAGTGCCCGCCCATTTTTTCTCAATTTTGAATTTTTGATGAATATTTTTGAAAAAATCCGCGATGCACTGAGGGCGCGAAAGGTGAGGCGCGAAGTAGCGAGGGATCACTGTATATATATATATATATATATATATATATATATATATTTATATGTACATATGTATACTCGCTGCTCTTGTTTTTTTCTCTTGCCTTCTGATTGTTGCTCTGAGTGTTGCTATCCCTGTGCTGTTGCAATCCTGGAATTTCCCCATTGTGGGACTAATAAAGGCTTATCTTATCTTATCTTAATGTAGTGATAAGACAATCTTTTGTATATGTGTTCATAAGAGAGGATTGTTTTGAGTTATTTATTTTAGGAGCGTGACACTTTTGTGTTTCAGAGACTGCATTTGATTGAGACGGCAGAATAATCCGTCTAGCCATGTGGGGGTGGGACGGTAGTCCACCTGTCCTCACCTAGCCTTAGTTGTTTTGTGCAAATGTTATAGGCCCTGATGTGGCGACATGGAATAATAAGCGCAAACTGAGGAGTTTAAAGTGCGTTTATTATGTCACATCGCCATCACGAGCTCACTCTGGTGCTGTGCAGGGCGGCCCAGAGCGAGCCCTGAGGGCTCTCAGTAGCGTGAAGACAGGTGCAGTCAGTTGAGCAGTAGCAGAGAGAGTGAGTTACAGGATATGTGCGGTATTTATACCAGTTACAGACAATGCATGAAAGAGCATGGACATTTGCATAGGAGAGAGACATACATATCAAATAGGCAGATTGCCAGCCCCTGCTCCAGCTTGCAGGACAAAGAGGTGACAAGTCACATCTACATATTGATCTGTCTCTAGGTCACAGTGAGGACAGGACGTGTGAACACAAAGCATGAATGGCACATTAACATCACACTAGTGCTGCGGAAAATAACCAGGAGTAGCGAGCTGTCTGTCCTTAGTCTGTGGGGGTTGTCCCACACTGCTCCCCCCCAGAGGGCTCGGCTGGGGGCCGAGACCTCGATAGTGCAGCATGGCAGCGAGCAGGGAAGGCTCTGTGCCGGTGAAGGTGGAGGGGGGTGGGGGTTGCCAGGGACGGTGAAATCGTCCAGGCCGCGCAAAAATTGCTTGTTGATCCGCGATGTCGAGGGGCTGTCCCGTTGAGCGTGCGGAGATAACAAGAAGAAAAATTAGTCTCTGGCTTCTCTCGTGGCCATGAAGAAAAGCAGGGGCGGCTGTGAGGGAAAAAACAAAAGCAGAGGGATGTTGCGTGGTACTTTAGGTGCGGGCGCAGCCCTAAAGTCCTCGAGAATTGCAAAACAGTTGAATTCACTATGTGTGCCATGGCTGAGACCATTAACAAATCCTTCAAGCATGCTGCATGCGTGCCTCAGGTGAGCGAGCAACCCTGAAGGGCAGCGGCAAAGGAGGAAGGCAGTCTGTGGAGCCGTATGTGTCCCGTGCGTGGTGCGCCGTCCCCGTGACTCCCTGGTGCGTGTGCCGGGGTCCCGTGCATGGGTGGGCCGCTGGAGGGGAGAACCAGGGTCAGGGAGCTTGCTGGAGATCATCCCTGTTGTCTGTTGCATTGTTCGGTCGTGGTGCATTGGAGCGGTGCGAGGAAGTAGACGATCTCTGTCCCTCGGGCTCGTGGAGATGCGTTGGAGCGGTGCGAGGCAGTAGACGATCTTTGTGCCCCGGGCTCGTGCAGCTGCGTTGGAGCGGTGAGAGGGAGGAGACGATCGTTGTCGCTTGTGCGGCCATGGTGCGTTCAGGTCCACGTGCTGCGCTCTCCGTCGGCCCTGGAGGTTGCCGTCGTGGAGAGAGGACGAGGTGCGTGCGCTCTCGTGTGGAGGAGCTGTGAGAGCAGCCGGTCAAGCGTGGATGTGCAGATCTCAGGCGTGCAGATCTCACCGTGAAGCGTGAAGCGATCACCAGTGTCGCGGTCCAGACCAGAAGGTTGCTTTGCACAAAACGTGTGCATGTTCGGGGTCACCAGTGTGGCGACATGGAATAATAAGCGGTGAACTGAGGAGTTTAAAGTGCGTTTATTATGTCACATCGCCATCACGAGCTCACTCTGGTGCTGTGCAGGGCGGCCCAGAGCGAGCCCTGAGGGCTCTCAGTAGCGTGAAGACAGGTGCAGTCAGTTGAGCAGTAGCAGAGAGAGTGAGTTACAGGATATGTGCGGTATTTATACCAGTTACAGACAATGCATGAAAGAGCATGGGCATTTGCATATGAGAGAGACATACATATCAAATAGGCAGATTGCCAGCCCCTGCTCCAGCTTGCAGGACAAAGAGGTGACAAGTCACATCTGCATATTGATCTGTCTCTAGGTCACAGTGAGGACAGGACGTGTGAACACAAAGCATGAATGGCACATTAACATCACACTAGTGCCGCGGAAAATAACCAGGAGTAGCGAGCTGTCTGTCCTTAGTCTGTGGGGGTTGTCCCACACTGATATATTTCTGTTTACTGTTAATGCGTGATTCGGGTTTCAAATTAAGGGGGGTCTTGATTGTATATGTGTTTTGATTTTTTTTTTTTTGGGGGGGGTGTAGTGTTGTTCTTAGGACATGTTATGGTGTTACACGGGTGGTGACGTCACCCAGAGTATAAGAGGGCTGTGCGGTAGAGGGGCAGTCTGTTTGACCACCTCTCAGCCTAGCTGGAGCGTCTGTATTCTGTGAATGTATAATAAAGTCCTGCTGCACCCTGATGACCCAGCGTATTTAAGAGCCAGCATGTGGAGAGCCCATCGCTGGATCGTTAGGGTTTGCAACCTCAAACCACGTCTAAGCCTGCTACTCTATTATGTTCGGTTGTTCGGTTTAATAATCTCTGTCTTCCCTGTCCCCGTAGGCTACATGCACTCCAGGGGGGAAACAGTTTTGTGTTTTTCCTTAGTTGTGCATCTTTATTTAGTGTTGTGTGCTTTTATAATTACAATAAACTGGTGAACCTTTTACTCCTGAGTCTGAGTGGTCGTTCTGGCAGCTCTGCATTTGAGCCTCACTTGAACTGAATCATGACACATGGCCCTGTGTGGAAAAAGTGATTGCCCCCTAAACCTAATAACTGGTTGGGCCACCCTTAGCAACAACAACTACAATCAAGGGTTTGCGATAACTGGCAATGAGTCTTTTACAGTGCTGTGGAGGAATTTTGGCCCACTCATCTTTGCAGAATTGTAATTCAACCACACTGGAGGGTTTTCAAGCATGAACCGCCTTTTTAAAATCATGCCATAGCATCTCAATCGGATTCAGGTCAGGACTTTGACTAGGCCACTCCAAAGTCTTCATTTTGTTTTCCTTAAGCCATTCAGAGGTGGACTTGCTGGTGTGTTTTGGATCATTGTCCTGCTGCAGAACCCAAGTGCGCTTCAGCTTGAGGTCACGAACAGATGGCCGGACATTCTCCTTCAGGATTTTTTTGGTAGACAGCAGAATTCATGGTTCCATTTACCACAGCAAGTCTTCCAGGTCCTGAAGCAGCAAATCAGTCCCAGACCATCACACTACCACCACCATATTTTACTGCTAGTATGATGTTCCTTTTCTGAAATGCTGTGTTATTTTTATGCCAGATGTAATGGAGCACACACCTTCCAGTAAGTTCAACTTTTGTCTCGTCAGTCCACAGAGTATTTTCCCAAAAGTCTTGGGAAAACATCAGTTTTAGAAAAACTGCCAACGTCAGTAAAGATACATACAGAGACATAAAGAGATAAAGAACATAAAGAACATAGAGACAAGCCTTTATGTTCTTTTTGCTCAGCAGTGGTTTTCATCTTGGAACTCTGCTATGCAGGCCATTTTTGCCCAGTCTCTTTCTTATGGTGGAGTCATGAACACTGACCTTAACTGAGTCAAGTGAGGCCAGCAGTTCTTTGGGTGTTGTTGTGGGGTTTTTTGTGACCTCTTGGATGAGTCATCGCTGCACTCTTGGGGTAATTTTGGTCAGCCGGCCACTCCTGGGTTCACCACTGTTCCATGTTTTCGCCATTTGTAGATAATGGCTCTCACTGTGGTTCGCTGGAGTCCCAGAGCTTTAGAAATGGCTTTATAACCTTTTCCAGACTGATAGATCTCAATTACTTTGCTTCTTATTTGTTCCTGAATTTCTTTGGATCCCAGCATGATGTCTAGTTTTTGATGATCTTTTGATCTACTTCACTTTGCCAGGCAGGTCCTATTTTTTGATTTTATTTTTTTTTTTACTTTGTATACTTTATTGATCCCCAGAGGGGAAATTGAGGGCATCCACCTGGATGGATGAAGCAGCCACAGTACGGCGCTATCCCATAACCATTCAAACACACATTCGCACCTAGTGCCACTTTAGAGTCTCCAATTAACCTAACCTGCATGTTTTTGGCCTGTGGGAGGAAACTGGAGAAATCCCAGAGTAAACCCACGCAGATACGGGGAGAACATGCAAACACCACACAGATCACTTTTGGTCAGGGGCTGGGATCGAACCAGGGATTGGCCAAGGGTGAGTTGCTGTGCTGCCGCAGTGCTAACCACTGCGCCACCGCACTGCCCACTTTAAGTGATTTCTTGATTGAGAACAGGTGTGGCAGTAATCAGACCTGGGTGTGGCTAGAGAAATTGAAAGCTTTCCAAAGATGTGATAAACCACAGTTAAATTATGTTTTGGGGGGGGGTCAGTTTTTCACACAGGGCCATGTAGGTTTGGATTTTTTTACCCTTAATAATGCACACCTTCATTTAAAAACTGCATTTTGTGTTTACTTGTGTCATCGTTATCTAATAATTAAATTTGTTTGATGATCTGAAACATTTAAGTGTGACAGACATACAAAAAATGAGAAATCAGGAAGGGGGCAAACACTTTTTCACACCACTGTATGTTCGTCTGACTAAAGCTGAACTTTAATCTCATGGTGATCCAATGGCCCATCTGTAGGCCGTCTTAATGTTTCTGCTGTGTAGTAAACCTAATTGGAGTTGGTAGTTATGCCATACATCATTTGAAAGGTTCGAAGGTGTCTATTTGGTTATTAAAACAGATAGAAATACCATTGCAACAGCAGAAGTAAATAGCGCATCAAACAAGCTAGCACAAAAAAGCAACATTGCAGTGACTCATTAATGATCCAGTCCTGTTTCATTGCCAAAGGTCCAATAGATCCATTAGAGCAGTCCTTCTCATGCGATGTCGGGGGGGGGGGGGCGCGTGTGACCCCGGGGAACAGGCTTTGCTTTTGCCGTGTAAAGTGTAATTGCACATCCACGGCAGCAGGTGGTGCAGTGGCGCTCTCATTGTCAAAGTCTGTGCGGGAGTTTAAAACTTTTTAAATTGCTGTCAACAAACCCCTCGAGAGACACCATGGAGAAATATTTAACAGTAACGAAAAGAAAGGCGGAGAGAGGCAGAGGTAAAGAGACAAACGAAAGTCTCCCAAAAGCTAAGACGAGGAAATATGACGAAGCTTATCTAGCGCTTGGCTTCACTCTGACTACGGTGGGAGACGAGGAAAGACCGGTGTGTTCACTGTGTCTGAAAGTGTTGGCAGCGGACAGCATGAAGCCAAATAAATTAAGACGTCACCTACAGACATTACATCCTCAACACGTTGATAAGCCGCTTGATTTTTTTCAGTGAAAACGTGCGGAGTACGGCCAACAATCATCCCGCTTTGTGAACGCTACTTCAGTAAACCAGCGAGCACTTTCAGCATCATTTAAAGTGGCGCACCAAATTGCGCAGTGCAAAAACCCCCACACAATTGCAGAGGAGTTGATACTGCCTTTTTCTACCTTTTTCTTCAGACTAAAATGTTAAATATATTGGTACTCCTGTGTTAATGTTCCAGATCAATTTACATTTAATATTATTTATTGATTGAATTATTTTTCTCAGCATCAAATGGTTCAGTTGGTCAAAAATGTTTCTAGTTTAAATAAGGATTGACATATTTTTTATTTCAGGCACTTTGATGCACTTTAAGTTTTTTTTTTCTGTTTTAGACTATAACAGGGTTTCTGTGTGGCAAAATAAAGTTAATATTTGTTGAAAGTTGATTTATATTGCTTTTTTCTTTTGTTAATGTTAAAAAGGATACAATTTTAGGTATACTTATACAATTTTTATAGATAATGATCTTATTTATAGTCACTGCGGCGAGTTGGGGGGGCGCGAAATATTTTCTCTTTCCTAGGGGGGGCTTTGCAAAAAATAATTGAGAAGCACTGCATTAGAGTAAGTTTCATTGTCCATCCACATGATTACAGGAATACTGTACATATCTATAGATGCTATAAAAACTACATTTCCAATGGAGATAGCGATGGAAATGGAAGCTAAAAAAATGCACATGACTCTTGATGTCAGGGCGTGGGCTGGGTCTCATGCCCTCATCCTAATTTATTGTGTTATCTTGTTTTCAGGGCATGGACTGCAACCTTTGCCCTCGTTTTAAGTTTAATTTTTGGGATTTTCTGTATTTCACCTTGATTGTTATTATCCTGGGTCGCCATCATTGCCATTATCATTATTTTGTTTTGTATATTTATTTCTCTGTGGGTCATCCTCATTATTATTATTATTATTATCATTATTATTATTATTATTATTATTATTATTATTATTATTATTATTATTATTGTTGTTATTACTATTATCATTATTCTCATGGTCTTGTCTCCCCTGGTTCCTCTGTTCATGTTTTGTGCATCCAGTCTTTGATCATCTGTGTAGCCCCACCAGTCCTGCGTCTGTAATCAATTCCTGCTGTTTCCGTTTGCTCCTGATTGTGCTCACCTGTTCTGTATTATGTTTGATTACTCCTGTGTCTATTTATGTCAAGCCCCAATCTGTGCTTCCTCATGTGTGTCCTTAGTCATGTTTATGTGAACAACATTCTGCTGTTCTTGTCCTGAGTCCTGCCTGATCCGTGTAAGTTTTTTGTTACAGCTTCCAAGCTGTCAGTCTGTTTTTGTATTTTCTGAGCTGCACCCATCTGGCCAGCTGACTTTGAATACTGCATTTGGGTCCAGTTCACCGCCAACCGTGACACTTGGGTTTTGACTGACATCTCATTTGACCCGATCTGAGCTTCATTTATATTTTTTACAGCCTTCAATAGCCAGTGAGCGCCATCAAAGTACCAGTCCCGTTTCTCACGCTTACAAAATGAGCCATTTGCACCTTAGTCTATTGATGACAGACATATCGTGTAGTCAAGGAATTTCTGAACATAAAGATGTGCCACATGACTGGGTTGGTCATGCACTCGCCCTTTAAAGCACGCTCGCTGGCCACAATTTAAAGGCGAACTTCATCTTCTTCAAGTTCAGCATGTTCAAACCACTGTTACTCAGTGGCAGAAGCACTTAGAGTGATTCTTACTGTTTTGTCAAAAAATAGAATGTTTTCTTTTGAATGAAACCAACCCCATGAATATACTGTAAATGGTTGAAGAACCCTGTGATGGACTGGCAATCTTTCCAGGTTGTACCCTGCCTCTCACCCAAAAAGATCCTGGGATAGGCTCCAGCCCCCCCACGACCCAAAAAGGATTAATCAGTTGAACATGAATGAATGAATGAATGAAGAACAGCTTCTGATTTTCTTTGGGTATGCTATTTTATTGTGTTTTTTGTGAAATTGGCTGGAATGCTAATTAAAATATATGTAAAAATCTTAGTCTGAGAGAAATTTTTCTAAATGGGATTTTTCAAAGTTGGACTAGCATACAGTACCTACAGGTTCTTGGAAAGGTTCTCATTTCTTTATATTTTGATTTCAAGGTTCCAGACTTTCTTGTTATTTTTAAAGTGGTCTTGAGCAACAGAATCTCTAAAAGTATGAGAAGAGGGCTGAAAAGTTCATAGTGGTCAAATCTGATCAAATTTGGTTTATTTTTCAACATAGTTTCCCCTTCATTCCACACACTTCTTCCATCGGTGTTGCAGAGCTTGGATCTGGGCGGCTGAAAAATAAACCACATTTGGTCAAATTTGGCCACTATGAACTTTTCAGGAAATGAACTTTTCAGCCCCCCCCCCCCCCCCCATCCCCTCATATGATGGGAGGAAGAGATCTCAGTTATCAGGCTCCTCTCCTATGGAACCAGCTGCCAATCTGGATTCAGGAGACAGACTCAAACTCTGTTTTGAAGAATAGCGTTAAAACTTTCCTTTTTAACAAAGCCTATAGATAGGGTGAGATCAGCTGACCCTGAACCCTCTGAGTTATGTGGCTTCACTTCTTTCTTCACTCTCAATGTAATGTTTTTGCTGGTCATTAACATCTGTTTGCTCTCTCCCATGAATTGAGTCTCCGTCGTGCTGTTTGCGTTCTACGCGTCTGTTCTTTTCTTCTTCTCCATCCCCTCACTCCCCAACCAGTCAGAGCAGATGACTGCCCCTCCCTGACCCTGGTTCTGCTGGAGGTTTCTTCCTGCTAAAAGGGAGTTTTTCCTCTCCACCGTCACCAAGTGCTTGCTCACAGGAGATTGCCTGACTGTTGGGGTCTTTCTGCAATTGTGTGGTTTTCCCCTACAGTTTGAAAGTGCTATGAGACGACTGCTGCTGTGAAATGGCACTATATAAATAAAGTTGAATTGAAATGAGTTGAATAGTTCTCCAGGCTTTCTAGGAGGTCTTTTAAAGTATTTATTTGGATACTGGCTTGTTTTATACTGCTTTTTTGTGGGGGATGGGGGGAGCAAACGAGTATCTTTGGGAACTGAGCTGAGCATCAGTTGAGTACTAGCCCAGCACCATCTCTGGCACCAGCACCCTTGCCACATTGGCGGAAATCAGTAATAGGTCCACCCTGTGCAGTCCATCACAGTGGCACTCTGCACTAAAAGGCCATGCCACATCAAAAAGCCTTAACCTTCTCGCTTCAAAGCTGGAAAAAAGTTTGTTTGATTCCTGATGCACTTTCAGTAAACATTATGTTCCCTTTGTGCAAAAACTGCATAAATTCAGTGTATTGGATTTATAGTTGTTTGCATGTGTGTAGCCTTGTTTGTTGTACTGGTAGTTTAAACCATCATATGAATCCTAGGAGCAGCAAAATGAGATGATTGTCCTCTGGCAAACTGCACATATTATATATAGAGCAGCAGGGTCAAAAAGTGGGGCACATATCTGTTGATGAATGTGCCTTTGGCAGTAATGATGGCTGGAGCCGGGAGACAAATTGAATTGCAGGCCAACACAGCGGATATGTAGTGAAGGAAGAACAGAGTGGGTGATCTTTCCTTTTTATCAGATGCGTTTTAGCCATTATGGCTGTGGTGGAGTGAGCCGCCCGCTGAAAGCCTGGAAACAGACTGGAGACAATATGCTGGGGAAGCATGATGAGAGCTTTATCATTCAGCCATTGATGGATCGGAAAAAATAATCAATGCTTATTTTAGTAATCAGTTATCTGCCACAACAACATCTCTTCTCAGAAGATTTCCATGTTACCATTATTCTGTGAAGACAATGAGAAGATGTCAGTGTTACATGATATTTTAATTCTGTATAATCACCCCAAACCATTAATTTATAATTGTGGACAGAAAAAACTGTCATGTTAGCCAAGGAGCAGGCAGAGCAAGGACTCAAACACAGGTGAACTCAGGAGAGGAGCGGGAATTTTTTTTTGAGTTATAAATCATCAGTAGCACGGGGGCCCCCCAGGGAACGGTGCTGGCTCCCTTCCTGTTCACTCTTTATACTGCGGACTTCTCACACAACACAACACACTGCCATCTACAGAAGTTCTCTGATGACTCTGCGATCGTTGGCCTCATCTCCAATGGAGATGAAGCTGAGTACAGAGGGCTTATCCAGGACTTCGTGGACTGGTGCCATCGGAACTGCCTCCAGATCAACGCGAGGAAAACTAAGGAGCTGGTGGTGGACTGCCGCAGGCATGGGCAGCCCCTCACAGTACCAGTAAATATACAGGGAACAGACATCGAGATGGTGACATCCTATAAGTACCTGGGTATTCATCTGAACAATAAACTAGACTGGTCACACAATACTGATGCACTCTACAAGAAGGGACAGCGCAGGCTGTTCCTGCTGAGGAGACTCAGGTCTTTTGGTGTACAAGGGGCGCTGCTGAAGTCATTCTATGACACGGTGGTGGCATCAGCCATCACTTTTGGAGTGGTCTGCTGGGGCAGTGGCATTACTGCAGCCGATAGGAAGAGACTGAACAAACTGATTAAGAAAGCTAGCTCTGTCCTGGGGCAGCGCCTTGATCCGATGGAGGAGATAGGAGAGAGAAGGACGGTGGCTAAACTGTCATCTCTGCTGGAGTCCGAGTTCCACCCTATGCAGGACATACTGAATGCACTGAGGAGCTCATTTAGCAGCAGACTACATCATCCCAGGTGCACAACCGAGAGGTTTCGTAGGTCCTTCCTACCAACGGCTGTCAGACTGTACAACCTAAGCAGGGCTGCTCGCAGAGATAGCAAAAAGACGTAACAAACTAATAGTTTTTTGAATGCAAAAGATGCAATAGACTTACACAATGGTCCTCTCCGGCATACAACTAGGAACATACCGGTCGCTATGGAGGGTGAGAATATGTATGGGCACATAATCATACCATGTAGGATAACTAAGTAGACGGTTATGCTGTTTCATTCCATCTAGCAACAATGCTCTGCACTGTGTGTGTTTATATATTTGCATATTTATTCCATCTAGCTACAATGCTCCGTACTGTGGGTGTTTATATATTTATATATCTACATATTATTCCATCTAGCTACATTGCTCCGCACTGTGTGTGTTTATATACTTGCATATTTATTCCACCTAGCTGCAATGCTCCGTACTGTGGGTGTTTATATATTTACATATTTATTCCATCTAGCTACAATGCTCTGCACTGTGTGTTCATATATTCATATATTTATTCCATCCAGCTACAATGCTCTGCACTGTGTGTCTGTGTGTGTGTGTATATATATATATTTTATAGTAATACGTACATATGTTTATTAGCTGCTCTTGCTTGCTTGTTTTTTTTTTTTTTCTTGCCTTCTGATTGTTGCTCTGAGTGTTGCTATCCCTGTGCTGTTGCAATCCTGGAATTTCCCCGTTGTGGGACTAATAAAGGCTTATCTTATCTTATCTTATCTTAAATAACAGAAAAACGAGGCAGTAAAACAGAGAAACTAAATGAAATACTGAGATTATTATAAAAAAATATTAAAAATAAACAGTGAGAAATATAAACTAAATTTCAGAAAGAAATGAAAACCTAAATACAAACAAATCAGGAGTGGAGACTAGGAGCTAGGAGACACTGGAGAACAACATCAGTGGCACGGCAGGGAGGTGGACAAGACAGAATTTAAGGGGAAGAAAACAACAGGTGGGAACAAACACGTGAGGGGAATGACATTAGAGAAGCAAAGAAGAGCTCAAACAAAGGACAGCAACTAAGGAAAAGGAGACAGACACAAGAGAACAGAACCTAATTGACAAAAACAAAACTAAGGCATAACTGAAAAGAAGACACATGAAAGAAAATATTAACCCAGGAATAAAATGCAACTATGGAAAATTACCTAAAGGTTAACTGGAAATCATAAATAAGGACTAACAGGAAGTAACTACATTATGAACAAAAACAACATATTATATAGTAGAAAAAGGACCTTCTGTGCTTCCTTCCCAAGGATCTGAAACTGGAGCAGGTGCCTGTCAGCTCAAGAACATCAAGCTCATTAAGGAAAGAGTCTGGAGCACACTGTCCAATTTACAGCCTTACTGGTGCAAAGACTGACATTTCAACACTGTCTGTGTCTTCTGCAGAGTCACATCATGTAACAAAATCAAAATGGCTTATAAACTACAGTAGTGTGGAAAAATGTTTGCCTCCTTCCTGATTTTTCATTTTTTGTATGTTTGTCACACTTAAATGTTTCAGATCATCAAACAAATTTAAATATTAGACAAAAATAACACAAGTAAACACAAAATGCAGTTTTTAAATGAAGGTGTAAAAGTCCGAAACTACATGGCCCTGTGTGAAAAAGTGATTGCCCCCTAAACCTAATAACTGGTTGGGCCACCGTTAGCGGCAACAACTGCAATCAACCGTTTGCGATAACTGGCAATGAGTCTTTTACAGCGCTGTGGAGGGATTTTGGCCCACTCATCTTTGCAGAATTGTTGTAATTCAACCACATTGTAGGGTTTTCTAGCATGAACCGCCTTTTTAAGGTCATGCCACAGCATCTCGGATTCAGGTCAGGACTTTAACTAGGCCACTCCAAAGTCTTCATTTTGTTTTTATTAAGCAATTCAGAGGTGGACTTGCTGGTGTGTTTTGGATCATTGTCCTGCTACAGAACCCAAGTGCACTTTAGCTTGAGGTCACGAAGAGATGGCCGGACATTCTCCTTCAGGATTTTTTGGTAGACAGCAGAATTCATGGTTCCATTTACCACAGCAAGTCTTCCAGGTCCTGAAGCAGCAAATCAGTCCCAGACCATCACCATCACTACCACCACCATATTTTTCTGTTGGTATAATGTTCCTTTTTTGAAATGCTGTGTTACTTTTATGCCGGATGTAATGGGATACACACCTTCCAAAAAGTTCAACTTTTGTCTCGTCAGTCCAGAGTATTAAGTCTTGGGGATCATCAAGATGCTTTTCTGGCAAAACTGAGACGAGCCTTTATGTGCTTTTTGCTCAGCAGTGGTTTTCATCTTGGAACTCTGCCATGCAGGCCATTTTTGCCCAGTGTCTTTGTTATGGTGGAGTCATGAACACTGACCTTAACTGAGGCAATTGAGGCCTACAGTTCTTTGGATGTTGTTGTGGGGTCGTCTATGACCTCTTGGATGAGTCGTTGCTGTGCTCTTGGGGTAATTTTAGCTGGCCGGCCACTCCTGGGATGGTTCACCACTGTTCCATGTTTTCGCCATTTGTGGATCATGGCTCTCACTGTGGTTCGCTGGAGTCCCAAACCTTTAGAAATGGCTTTATAACCTTTTGCAAGCAGTTTCATGAAATGGTCAGTCAGAAAGCAACTTATACTGGCTCGGACGTCACCCAGTTTAACAAGGTCAGGAGTTCTTGGCAGCAGAAGGCGAAGGAGAGAGCTGCATGGAGGAATCTGATCAGACCTAAATGAAACAGTCTTTGTCATTCCCGACAAACTGCTATGATGATGATGAGATCTCAGTTACTTTGTTTCTCATTTGTTCCTGAATTTCTTTGGATTGCAGCATGATGTCTAGCTTTTGAGAATCTTTTGGTCTACTTCACTTTGTCAGGCAGGCCTGTTTAAGTGATTTCTTGATTGAGAACAGGTGTGACAGTAATCAGACCTGGGTGTGGCTAGAGAAATTGAACACAGCTTTCCAAAGATGTGATAAACCACAGTTAATTTATGTTTTAACATGGAGGGGGCAATCACTTTTTCACACAGGGCCATGCAGGTTTGGATTTTTTTTTTACCCTTAATAATAAACAACTTCATTTAAAAACTGCATTTTGTGTTTACTTGTGTTATTGTTGTCTAATATTTAAATTTGTTTGATTAACCCAGCCAAAACGGTGGAGATGACAGTGGATTTCAGGCGACACCCCCCTTCATTCCCCCCACTCACCATCCTCAACAGCACAGTGTCCACTGTGGACTCCTTCAAGTTTCTGGGTACCACAATCTCCCGGAACCTGAAGTGGTCCTCCCATATAGACACTGTCCGGAAAAAGGCCCAGCAGAGGTTGTTTTTTCTGCGTCAGCTCAAGAAGTTTGATTTGCCTCAGGAGCTGCTGGTTGTCTTCTACACCGCCATCATCCAATCTGTCCTCTGCTTTTCCATCACTGTCTGGTTTGGATCTGCCACTAAACAGGACAAGACCAGACTGCAGCGGATCATTAAGTCTGCGGAGAGGATCATTGGTACCGACCTACCCTCCATTGAGAACTTACGTATATCGGTCCATAACCAGGAAACGGGCGGGAAACATCTGTGCTGACCCATCACACCCCGGCCACAAACTGTTTGAACTTCTATCTTCTGGTCGTCGTTACAGATCACTGAAGGTCAAAACCACCCGTCACAGGAACAGTTTCTTTCCTCAAGCCATCACTCTGATGAACTCCTAACATTCACCTAGTCCTACCTGTTGCTGTACTCATGACTTTTCATCCATTATTACATTGCACATAACTCTCACACTGCTTTTTATTTCATTCACATTATATCACTGAATCTGAGTTCACATTGAAATACTGTGTGACTGTATATTTTTTCATATATTTCTGCAAAGTGTGGTTAGTCTGAGTAAATAACTGCATATATTCCTGTATATATTCGCATCCTTTTATAGAAACGTGGACAGACTGTAATTTACTGTACATACTCTGTTGTCATTGAATCCTTATTTAAATCCTCCACCTGAACGAGAGCAAGTTTTTAGCCAAAGTCAAATTCCTTGTATGTGTTGCGCATACTTGGCCAATAAAGCTGATTCTGATTCTGATTATCTGAAACATTTAAGTGTGGCAAACATACAAAAAATGAGAACACTTTTTCACGCCACTGTATAGCTCAACAACAAAGACATCTAGAGTCACCAAACCTGGTACACAGGTACACTCTGAGACCATGACCTCTGACTACAGGTCTGGGGTCAAAAGGTCAAAGGTCAAGGTTGGCACTGCCTATGCTCTCTTACTGCAGAATGTGTAAAGCCCTCTCGGGTCACCAAACTTGCTACACGGGTTCACCTTGGGATCCTGCTCTACAATTTTGGGTTGTATACTTTGTTGTATATTTGTGGATGATGGGCTTATCATAATTTGGTTCTGCCACAGTAATTATATTGAAAAGTTGAAAACTGCTCTGTCAGTAAGTATTGGGATCTTCATAGAAAACAGAGGCAGGGGATATTGCACTCGCCTCGGAGTGCTCTTGTTCTTTTACTTGCTAGCCCTGTTAAGAAGCTTCTGACATCTCTGGTTCAGGGGTGGTTTAGTATCAGGAAGACAACACTTGCAGCTCAACGTCTGTGGGTGTTGGCTCTTGAGGCACTGACACCAGACTCAGTCCACCCCTTGCAAAGCTCCCCCAAGTTCTGGAATCAACTATTCTTGACAATCCTCTCAAGGCTACAGTCATCCCTGTTGCTCGTGCACCTCTTTCTACCACTCTTTTTTCTTCCATACATTGGGCTTCATGCAAGAACATGTTAGTATGTGTAAATCACACTTATTTTGTTAGTAAGCTGCGTTAGCACTAAAGCTACGTTCACACCAAACACGAACAGGCAGCACAAATCCATACAAAGTGAATGGAAAGAGGTGAGTACACGCAAAATTGCGCATTCGGGTGTTCACATCCAAGGCAATATGCTAGCTTTGAGATTCTGCCATCACCGGAGTAAAAGTATCACCATTGCAGAGTAAACTAGTTTGAAAATGAGACTCACTCACCTGGAGACAGGAGGAGCAGAAGCTCTTCAGCTGAATCGGGATTTCGAAGTTATTTACCCACAGTTTCCTGCCATGGACGTGCTAGCAACGGAAACACTCATCATCTTATAAAGTTTTGGAGACAGGGACAACTTTTTCAGGTGAGCCCTCTGTCTGATAATGTAAACCTAATGTGGGATAACCCCCACAACAGACTGGGACATGCAGAGCGTGCATCTGGAGCGATTAACAGAACAATAGGCAGCCTTCCTGTGTCCATCTCCTTCCGCTGGTATCATGCTGTTTTGTATGAATCAAATGCAAACATTCAGGCTTCCTGCTCTTACTGTGATGCAAATGTCCCATGCCTTTCATGTATTGTCTGTAACTGGGTATAAATACCGCACATATTCTGTAACTCTTTCTCTCTCACTCTTACAACTGCTTCTGACTACTGCTGCTGAGAGCCTGAGGACTCGCTCCAGCCCTTGTGCAGGCGGGCTGGAGCGAGTTCCTATGATGGCGGTATGATTTAATAAACCTACTTAAAACCCTCAGTTCGCTGCCTATTTTATCATCCACCACACCTAAAACATGACGCTATTTTGGGGATTTCCACGGTAGGCTGAACACTGCTGCAGAAGTTATAAGGTAACTTCGCCTGCCTGCATCTCACTCAGATACTGAATTCATATTGATTCGCGCATTTACATTGAGTTATAACGTAATTACGCCACCCGAAAAATTCGCCTGTTCACGTTTGGTGTGAATGCACCTTAACGCGCCAATCCTGATTCAACAAACAACTCATATGGCTTTCAAACATATGTAAACCGTACACGTAAATCTGTGTGTAAAGTGAGCGTGCATTCATGTGAATTGAGATTTGCATAAACTGATGCCCCAGAACTGCCATATAAGGCCATACTTCTACAGCGACTGACCAGGAAATCCCGGGAGCTTCATTCACAAAAATTGCTTCAAAGTCTAAGGAAAAAAAACATTTTCCGGTGAAACTGAATTTCCCTCATCTGGGATCCAAAAAATGTAAAATAGTTAATTTTAGAACCGTCAGCAGCGTACTCAAAGGACCATATAAAATGGAGGGGGGGGGGCACAGCATAAGACTGAAAGTAATTTCTATGTTGTAAAACATGTTTTTACTATTTTGGAACCATCCATCCATCCATCCATCCATTTTCTACCGCTCTTCCAGGCATCCAGGTCCTGGGGGCAGTAGTGCAAGTAGAGAATGTCATATCCGGCTCTAGGGAGCCGGGCAATCAGAGCCAGGGACAAGCTAGTGAGTCGAGATGTTTTATTAAGGGTGAGGGATAAGGGATGAGGAGAGCACAGACACTCATACAGATGTACATTCTCAGGCTGCACAGCGCAGGGGTAGGTAGCTCGTACCGGACATGGGGGTAACAAGACGTGCATACTCACAGCGGGATACAAACACCGGAATGCTGCAAGGGGAGTTGAGGCTGACACCAGACGAAGGGGCTTCAGCCTAGCAGTGCTTATGTCGCAGCCCCGAATGATCGAAGCTGCTCCTCTTTATACTCATTAACAGCGCCCCAGCTGATGAGGATTAATTGGCCCCAGCCGTCCCGTGACACTGACAGCTGGGAACCAGCTGAGGCACTGCCCAATGAGAGGCAGGGATAAAAGGAGCATGGGCTGAGCGCCGAGCCGGCATCTCACCCCATGGTGACAGAGCCTCCCCCTCACGGTCGGGCTCCCGAACGACCAGGAACATCCCAGCCCCTCCCCCCCTCCCCACCTAGGGTGGGTGGAAGGGAGGCAGGACCGGAGGGGAAGATGCAAAGGGAAGGACAAAAAAAAAAAAACAATAGACCAATGTAGGGCAGAGGAAAAAAACCCAAATACAATACCCTACAACACAGGGAAAAGGATTAACCCAGAGCACAGTTAGGGAGAAAACTGAGTTAGGACACAGGTAGGGAAAATACCAAATATGACTACAGACAGCATACAACTAACGTGTAGATCGGGGCAAAAAAAGAAAACCAAAAAGGTGGCAGGAATGAATAAAGCAATCACAGAGTATAGTTAAGGGGAACAAAACACACTACTCCATAATGCACCAACAAGACAAAGGTCAGGACAAAAAATGATGAAAAACGCTGTGCATGGATACTAAAGAAAACAAAACACACAGCACTGAATATATAAAAGATCACCTAAAGAAACAGAGGTGACAAGGACAAATGGGTAATAATGAAGTACGGTTAAGTGGGAATGAAACATTACTTCAAACAATAACAAACACAGTCAATGTTAAAGCCGGGGCCAGGGAAGGCCCCCCACGAGGATAATAAGACAGAATGGGGTGATCACAGAGTATGGTTGAACAGGAAACCACACGCATACTCCATGATGCACCGACGAGGCCAAGGCTAAGGTAAGGATGAATGAAAACGCTGAGTAAAGATAAGAAAATGCAATACACAGCGCGATACATAAGGTGAGTCACCAAGAGGAAAAAAAGGTGACAGGGTAACAGGATAACAATACGATAAAAATGCTGAGTATGGTTAAAAATAACAACACAGCACAAAAACATATATTCCCCTAATGGACAAAGAAACTACACCCGAGTGACTTCAATAATAATAAAAGAAGTAAAGGACACCCGAGGAGACGGCAGGCAGAGTCCAAAATGGCCGGAATTGTTCTGGTAATCTCCCCGCCCATTGTCCAGTTGGCAACCCGGGGAAGAGAAATGTTCGGACGGCGAACTCTGGGCCCAGATCCCAGGAATCCAGTCCAACGGCTGCCGAACCAGGCCGCCCAAAGGCAAACACAGACCAGTGGGGGGAAACCAGATCGCCGAACCGAAAGTTTTGCGGGTCGGGTCGTCGACCACATCACTCAACCACCAGGACCGTTGAGACGGACGAAGGGTCAGAGCGGATCCCGGTGGAAGAGGCTCAGGGGAGAGCCGATGACGAGGGCGGCGGGCCTCAGGGAAACGGCCACCTCCTCACCGGACCTGGACAACACTGGGGCAGCACCCACGTCGGACCCCGATCGGGCCTCAGGCGAACCCACGTTGGACACTGCACCAGAACCGACCTCCAACGTTGAACCCGGACCCTCCAGCACCACGAGGAACAGCAACTCCTCGCCGGTGACCCTGGAAGAAGGCTCAGAAGAGAAAACAGAACCGGGATCAGGATCACCGGCAGCGCCAGAACCCGGCGAGACGAGCTCAGACGCAGCGGGCGGCTGCACCCGGCTCGTCTCCCCTGGAGATAGGCTGAAGTGCTCAAAGATAAAAAGAGAGAAAAGAAAGGAGAGCACTCGCCTGATCTCGGGTTCTGACGCCGTCCAGGACTGCGAAGATCCAGGATCCGTCGTCAGGAGGTCGTTGTCAGGCTCCCATCTAGCCGCGTCGGGCCCCGCAGCCAGCACGATGGTCAGCGCAGCTTGAGATCCCTCCAGCTCAGGTAACCCCGCCGACGACCCACTCGGCGTGAAGCCAGAAGAATCTCGTCCCGCTGGACCGAACCGCTCCTCCGTGGAGACCCAGGGACGCTCAGTCGTCAGCGTAGACTCCACGCAGCAGTCAGTCCCCCTCCTCCGTCCGCAATGTAGCTGCGGAACCACAGGCCCTCTCCATATCCCACCACGTTGACCCGGAGCCGGGGACCGCTCGGCGGAGAGAGACACAGAGGATGCGGGATTAGGAATACAGGTTACAGCAGGTGGGGAGAGTTCAGGGAGCTGCGAACCCTGAACTTCTCCTCCAGGGATGTGACAGAGCAAATCATTAAGCAGGTGTGAAAAAACAATGACTTGCCTGCCCCCTGGAGGTTGAGTGTCGCCTGCTGTAGTGGAATCTGCTTCTTCCTCTCCCCGCCCGGCGATAACGGAGGACCCCCCGGGAATTCGTCTGAGGATCGCTCGCGTTGTCTCCAGCAGAGAGCTCACCAGGCCGGGATTCCAGGCGCACACAGCGGTCAGGAAGCGCGTCGAGGAGGAGGGGGAAACAGCCAGGGTGAGCCAGCCCGAATGTCCAGGAATGACAGCGGGGGAACGAGGCTCAGGGGACGAGGCTGTAGAATCTCCACACTGACGAGGCGAAGGGATGACAGCTGCGTGGGAGGAACGGTCCTGACGATGACCCAGAACTGGATCCGGACGAGGTTCGTGCAGAGGTGACTCGGCGATGTGATGACGACTACTCCCAGGGGACGAAGCGAGGGGGAAACCCAGGATTCGCCGCTCCAGATCGGAGATCGAGACGAGGAAGGCGTCGAGCACGGGAAAGCTTCGTAGCCCTGAAGTCCTCACCATCAATCTCACTGCCGCCGCCACATGCCTGAAGGTGGTGACAGGAAACACAGTAGAGCTCGCGACAGCCACTCGACCCCGGACATAACTGCTGTCAGCTGCGGCTCCTTGAAGGGAATCCCGAGTGACGTGGCGCAGGTCGGGGGAAGTCCTCTGGTTGGCGCGAACTCCCGGACTGGAATGGCGGCAGGAACGGGACTCCGAAGCGGGGAAAGACGTCGCCCACTTCGACTCCCTGCCGGGATTTCCATCCACCCCGTGGAGCTTCTCTCGCTGTGTACCTGCAGCGTCTATCCTGGCACTGTCCTCCAGATGGTACAGAGAGTGAGGGTGACAGTCCAGGAGTTCCTCAGCACGGCCCGGATGCCAGCGTCTCGCGTTGGAGGCGTCGTGCAGGGTGAAGAACGTCCCGTCGACAGCCTCCGAGATGGACCTCAGCTCGTCGCCCTGGCGCCGGAAGTGACTCCTGGGAAACGGCATGCTAGCAGCGCTGACACCCGGACAGAAAGGTACATTTCCACGGCGACTCACGGCCGCCGGCAACTCTTCTGGCTGCGACATACTGTCATATCCGGCTCTAGGGAGCCGGGCAATCAGAGCCAGGGACAAGCCAGTGAGTCGAGATGTTTTATTAAGGGTGAGGGATAAGGGATGAGGAGAGCACAGACACTCATACAGATGTACATTCTCAGGCTGCACAGCGCAGGGGTAGGTAGCTCGTACCGGACATGGGGGTAACAAGACGTGCATACTCACAGCGGGATACAAACACCGGAATGCTGCAAGGGGAGTTGAGGCTGACACCAGACGAAGGGGCTTCAGCCTAGCAGTGCTTATGTCGCAGCCCCGAATGATCGAAGCTGCTCCTCTTTATACTCATTAACAGCGCCCCAGCTGATGAGGATTAATTGGCCCCAGCCGTCCCGTGACACTGACAGCTGGGAACCAGCTGAGGCACTGCCCAATGAGAGGCAGGGATAAAAGGAGCATGGGCTGAGCGCCGAGCCGGCATCTCACCCCATGGTGACAGAGAAGCCCAGACTGCCACCCAGTTCAAATACACCTAGGCCCAGTGATCCACTCTTAAACCCATACATGTCCATGTTGTGCACCGATGGTACACTGGACCGTGCCCTGCGCTCAGGAAAACACGGAGCAGTGTGCAATCTATGTGCAGTCTCCCACTTTGCAGAGCATTATGACACATTTCAACAATTTGGTCTTACAGTGTGTGTGTGAAAAAAAAATTACTTTTGTTAGATTTCACAATTTAATGTGGAAATACAGCCTGCGTTTTCCTTATTCCTTTATTCCCAGCTCTGCACCAAATCCAGAAGCAAAGCAAAAAATTTCATGTTAGAGCAGTAAAAATCAAAATTGCTTCCATCTGATTCTATGTGCTTTGCATCGTGACAATTTATCAGTCAGAATCAGAATCAGAATCAGATTTATTGCCATTGTTCATGTAGTACACAAACTAGGAATTTGTCTCGGTGCCATGCTGCAACATTAAAAAACATGATGAGATAAAGACATAAACTAAAAAACTAAAGGACTAAAAACGTGCAATAAGTGTAGAAAAATAAGTAATAATAATAATAATAATAATAATAATAGTAATAATGAGTAGTACTAGTCAAGGCAGTTTTAAAAAAATTAGCAAGTAGCAGATAATATGGGGTACCACAGTGCAGTTGATAATGCAACAGAAAAAACAGTGATGAATGACATGAGTCTGGTTGAGCTGCTGTACATAGTGCACGAGAGTCAATAAGTCACTTAATGTTCAGCAGTCTGATGGCAGAGGGGAAAAAGCTGTTCATGTGCCGGGAGGTTTTAGTCCGAATGGACCGAAGTCTTCTACCTGAGGGGAGGGGGGCAAACAGTACGTGACCAGGGTGTGAAGGATCAGCTATGATCGGGCCAGCACGCCTCCGGGTCCTGGAGATGTACAGGTCCTGGAGAGATGGGAGCTTGCAGCCGATCACCTTCTCAGCAGTGCGCACGACACGCTGCAGCCTTAGTCTGTCCATGGCAGTGGCTCCTGCATACCACACAGTTATGGAGGAGGTGAGGATGGACTCGATGATGGCCGTGTAGAACTGCACTAGCATCTTGGTGGGTAGCTTGAGCTTCCTCAGCTGCCGCAGAAAGAACATCCTCTGCTGGGCCTTTTTGATGAGGGAGCTGATGGTTGGCTCCCATTTGAGGTCCCGGGTGATGGTGGTGCCCAAGAAGCGGAAGGAATCTGCAATGGTGATGGGAGAGCCTGTGATGGTGAGGGGGGGCAGGGGGGTTGTGACTTTCCTGAAGTCCACAATCATCTCCGCTGTCTTCAGAGCGTTCAGCTGCAGGTTGTTATGGCTGCACCAGGACACCAGCTGGGCCACCTCTTTCCTGTAGACGGACTCGTCGCCGTTGGAGATGAGCCCGATGAGGGTGGTGTCGTCCGCAAACTTAATCAGCTTAACAGACTGGTGGGAGGAGGTGCAGGAGTTGGTATAAAGGGAGAAGAGTAGGGGGGAAAGTACACAGCCCTGGGGTGATCCAATGCTGATGCTAACAGAGTCCGAGACAGACTTCCCCAGCCGCACATGCTGCCTCCGGTCTGTCAGGAAGTCGGTGATCCACCTGCAGAGGGAGTCAGGCACGTTGAGCAGGGACTACTTGTCCTGGAGCAGATCGGGGCGGATGGTGTTGAATGCGGAGCTGAAGTCCACAAACAGAATCCTGGCGTAGGTTCCCGGGGAGTCCAGGTGCTGCAGGATGGAGTGGAGGGCCAGGTTGACTGCGTCGTCCACAGACCTGCTAGCACGGTAGGCAAACTGCAGCGGGTCTAGGAGGGGTGAGGTGATGGACAGGTGATGGACAGTCACTTACTAATCATCCAGCCATCACCATCACAATGTGCAAGATGCTTCCCCACTCTGCTAATTTGCAGTAAAACGGAGTAGTGCACTCTTTCAGCCCACCAAGAATCATTTAAAATCTTATATTTTTCATCTGATATGATTTGGACGTTGATGGAATTATACTGTTTTAAATTATTTTTAATCATTTTAAATTTAATCATAACTTGAATTAAAGTGTAAAATCTTGACTAATTATTAGTTTATAGGGTTTAAAGTCTTATATTTGATTCTGACAAATAAAATATAGAGCCATTTAATGAAAACTAATGATATAATAACAGCAAACTATTTATACAAAACTCTTACAACTGTTCTGGACCGCTCGTAAATTTTGTAAGTAAATGTACTAAATTTAGAGGTACTACTGTAACGGATTGGATGTCAGGTTTTCAAACAAATCTGATTGTAGTAACAGTTCTTGCATGAGGCCCAAGGTTCTATTAATCAGCTTTGATACAACACTCTATGAACAGCCAGCCCTTTCAGCAGTGACATTCTGTGGCTTACCCTCCTTTTATTTTTATTAACATTGATTTTAATTTATTTATTCAAACCTGGAAGCAGCCCAGGACAGCCACAGATTGACCTGTGGCCATTGAGCAGCTCCATTGGAATAGTTGGGGTTAAGGGCCTTGCTCAGAGGCATCACAGTGGTATTAAGGAGGGTGGGGAAAACACTGCTATGTCATCTGTCCCACCCACATCTGATCCTGCTAGTCCAGGGATTGAACCGGTGACCCTCTGGTCACTAGTCCACATCCCTAAACATCAAGCTACCACTCCTTGTGGAGTGAAACCATGATTTTCTGCTGGATAACTATCATGTCAGTGCTTCCCATGATTGTGGTTGTGTGTGCTGAACTGGTCAGGGAGATACACAGTATTTGTTCAATTTAATTCATCATCCATCCATCTTCTACAGCTTTTCCGGAGGTCTGGGTCACGGAGGTAGCAGTTCAAGCAGAGAAGCCCAGACTTCCCTCTCCTCAGCCACCTGCTCCAGCTCTTCAGAGAGGATACCAAGGCGTTTCCAGACCAGCTGGGAAACATAGTCTCTCCACTGAGTCCTGGGTCTACCCAGGGGTCTCCTCCCAGTGGGACGTTCCTGAAACACCTCAAGTGGTTGGTGTCCAGGAGGCATCCTGATCAGATGCTCAAACCACCTCAGCTGGCTCCTTTCACTGTGGAGGAGCAGTGGCTCTACTCTGAGCCTCTCCCGGATGACTGAGCTCCTCAACCCATCTCTAAGGGTGAGTCCAGCAATCCTACAGAAAAAGCTCATTTCAGCCGCTTGTGTCTGCGATCTCATTCTTTCGGTCATTACCCAAAGCTCATGACCATAGGTGAAGGTAGGAACGTAGCTTGACCGGTAAATCGACAGCTTTGCCTTAGAGCTCAGCTCACTCTTCACCATGACAGACTGGTACAATATCCACATCACTGCAGATGCTGCTCTGATCCATCTGTCAATCTCTCGCTCCATTCTCCCCTCACTCTGGAATAAGACCCCGAGATACTTAAACACCAACATTTGGGGCAGGAGCTTGTCCCCAATCTGGAGAGGACAATACACCTTTTTCCAGCTGTGGACCATGGACTCGAACTTGGAGGTGCTGATTCTCATCTCAGCTGCTTCACACTTAGCAGCAAACCATCCCAGTAAGACCTGTAGGTCATTGCTGGATGAAGCCAGCAGGACAACATCATCTGCAAACAGCAGAGATCCTGTGGTCACCAAGCATGACACCCTCCATTCCCTGGTTGTGCCTAGAAATCCTGTCCATAAAAATTATGAACAGGGTCGGTGACAAAGGGTAGCCCTGGCGGAATCCAACTCTCACTGGGAATGAGTCCGACCAAGTGTTGGCAATAAGAACCAAACTCTCACAACGATCGTATAGAGACTGGACATCAAGCTTGATACCCCATGCTCCCGAAGCACCCTGCAAAAAAAAACCATGCCCTCATGGATCGTCATCTTATCGTGGTGAGGGGTTTGCGTGCCCTAGTGATCCCAGCAGCTATGTTGTCCAGGGCAATTTACCTCTGGCAGGGTCACCCAAGATAAACTGGTCCTGGGTGAAGGGCCAGACTAAGAACGATCCAACAGACTCTCATGATGAATTGTAGAACAAGGATTCAGTGTACCCCTCCCGGCATGGGGTTACCGGGGCCACACCCTGGAGCCAGACCTGGGGGAGGGGCTCAGTGGCTAAGGTGTGGTGGCCGGGTTTCTACCCATGGGACCCAGCCAAGCTCAGCCCGAAGGAGTTACGTGAGTCCACCCTCCAGTGGGCTCACCACCTGCAGGAGGGACCATGGAAGTCCGGTGCTATGTGGATCAGGTAGCGGTCAAAGGCAGAGACCTTTGCAGTCTGATCCCAAGCTTCCTAAACTGGCTTTTGAGACGTGGAATGTCACCTCTCTGGTGGGGAAGGAGCCTGAGCTGGTGCATGAGGTTGAGAGATACCGGCTAGAGATAGTTGGCCTCACCTCAACACAGCTCTGGTTCCAGAACCTGTCTCCTGGAGAGGGGCTGGAGCCTGGTCTACTCTGGAGTTGCCCTGGGCAAGAGGCAGCGAGCATGGGTGGGCATTCTTGTATCCCCCACCTTGCTGCCTCTATGTTGGAGTTTTTCCCGGTGGATGAAAGCATTGTTTCCCTGCTCCTTCGGGTTGGAAAACGGGTCCTAACCATCATTTGTGCCTATGCACCAAATGATGGTTCAGAGTACCCACCCTTTTTGGAGTCTCCGACTGGGGTGCTGGAGAGTGCTCCTCTTGGAGACTCTATTGTCCTACTGGGGGACTTCAATGCGCACGTGGGCAACAACAGTGAAACCTGGAAGGGAGTGATTGAGAGGAACGGCCTACCCGATTTGAACCTGAGTGGTGTTCATTTATTGGACTTCTGTGTTAACCAGTTTGTCCATAACGAACACCATGTTCAAGCATAAGGGTGTCCATATGTGCACCTGGCATCAGGACACCCTAGGTCACAGGTTGATGATTGATTTTGTTATTGTGTCATCAGATCTGCTACCGTATGTCTTGGACACTCGGGTAAAGAGAGGTGCAGAGCTGTCAACTGATCACCACCTGGTGGTGAGTTGGATCTGAAGGCAGGGGAGGATGCCATTCAGACCAGGTAGACCCAAACATATAGTGAGGGTGTGCTGAGAATTTCTGGCTGAGGCCTCTGTCCGGGAGGTCTTCAACTCCCACCTTTGGAAGAACTTTGACCACATTCCAAGGGAGTATGGAGACATAGAGTCTGAATGGGCCATGTTCTCCACCTCCATTGTTGAAGCGGCTGCCCATAGCTGCGGTCACAAGGTCATTGGTGCATCTCGTAGTGGCAACCCCCGAACCAAGTGGTGGACACAAGTGGTGAGGGGGGCCATTAAGCTGAAGAAGGAGTCCTATCAAGCTTGGTTGGCTTGTGGGACTTCTGAAGCAGCTGAGGTGTACCGGAAGGCCAAGCGAAGTGCAGCTCAGGTGGTTGCTGAAGCAAAAATTCAGGTGTGGGAGGAGTTCGGTGAGGCCATGGAACAAGACTTTTGGTCGGTCTCGATGAGATTCAGGCAAACTGTCCGGCGACTCAGGAGGGGGAAGCAGCTGCCTGTCCACACTGTGTATGGTGTGAATGGGGTGCTGCTGCCTTCAACTGGGCACATTGTCAGGCTGTAGAAGGAATACTTTGAGGATCTTCTCAATCCACTGACACGCCTTCCACAGAGGAAGCAGGGCTTGTGGACAAGGGGGACGACTCGTCCATCACAGGGGCTGAGGTTGCTGAAGTGGTTAAAAAACTCTTTGGTGGCCGGGCCCCAGGGGTGGACGAGATTTGCTCTGAGTGCCTCAAGGTCCTGGGTGTTGTACGGCTGTCGTGGTTGACACGCCTCTGCAACATTGCGTGGAGGTTGGGGACAGTGCCTTTGGCATGGCAAACCGGGATGGTTCCAACTTTAGAGGGATCACACTCCTCAGCCTCCCTGGGAAGGTCTATGCCAAGGTATTGGAGAGGAGAGTCCGGCCGTTAGTCGAACCTTGGATTCAGGAGGAGCAATGTGGTTTTCGGCCTGGCCATGGCACATCGGACCAGTTCTCTACCAATTCAATTCAACTTTATTTATATAGCACATTTCACAACAACATTAATCTCATAGCACTTTCAACGGTCGGGGAAAACCCCACAATTGCAGAAAGGCCCCAGCAATCAGGCGATCCCCTGTGAGCAAGCACTTTGTGACGGTGGAGAGGAAAAACTTCCTTTTAGCTGGAGGAAACCTCCAGCAGAACCAGGCTCAGGGAGGGGCAGTCATCTGCTGTGACTGGCTGGAGGGTGAGGGGATAGAGAAGAAGAAGAAGAAAAGAACAGACATGTAGAGAGCAAACAGTACGATGGGGACTCAATTTATAGGAGAGAACAAACAGATGTTGATGACCAGCAAAAATATTTCATTTAGAGTGAAGAAAGGAGTGAAGCCCAGTGCATTGTTGGAGGTGCCCCAGCTGTCTAAACCTATTAGCAGCATAACTAAGGGAGGGTTCAGGGTCACCTGATCCCACCCGAACTATTGGCTATGTCAAAAAGGAATGTTTTAACCCTATTCTTAAAAACAGAGATCGAGTCTGATTCCCGAATCTAGATTGGCAGCTGGTTCCAATGGAGAGGAGTTTGATAACTGAAAGCTCGGCCTCCCATTGTACTTTTGGAGATTCTAGGTATTACAAGTAATC
This sequence comes from Pholidichthys leucotaenia, assembly GCA_020510985.1. Lineage (NCBI taxonomy): Eukaryota > Metazoa > Chordata > Actinopteri > Cichliformes > Pholidichthyidae > Pholidichthys > Pholidichthys leucotaenia. Next base: position 191,497,848 of record CM035841.1, read on the forward strand.
CTGCATTAGATTTCGAAATCCAAACTCTGCATACTAGATTTTTAATTTTCAAGAGCTATAAATCATAATATTTAAAATGAAAACAATAAATGCTTGTAATTTAAGGGAAATACAAACAGAAGTTAAGTTTGTAATTCCCTTTACTCACAAGAAATAAAAAAAATATATGAAACTTTACTTTTAGGATTAAATTATGAAAACTGAATGATAATTTTCACAATATTCTATTTTTTAGCTGCACCTGTAATGTTCCAATGCATTACTCGCATGAAAACTATCACTAACAAAGACCCACAAAGTGCAGAGATCAGTACAGCTCTCTAGTAGCTGTCTGTACAGCATGTGGCTCAAAGTCAGAGTTGTGTTGCAGCTGGAGAAATTTGTTCTGTGATGTACAATTTTTGACCTATTTGTCTAAGTGACAGGAGATGCAGTTGCTTGCTTGCGAAAATGTCACTACCTTCCATTTGCTCCCTTTCATTTATCTTAATACAGTAATTTTGCTTTTCTGTCTGTGGACATTCACTGCCACCTTGTTTGGGAAATGCAAACAATAGAGGGTAGGAAGTCTGTGCATGATAAGCTGATACAGAAAGCTCTCTGCTGTGACAACCTCAGGTTCTGTGTGAAAATTTTCTCTGAAATCACAAATGATGATGAAGATGCTCAGTCACTTGAAAGAATTGCTGCTGTACTGGTTAACCACTTTGAAGAGTGTCACCATGGGAAGACTCACCTATGTGTACATGTGAGTTACAAAACACTTACTGACCAAGGTACACTCTCATTTAAACAACTTGCACACATGAAGACACTCCCATGCTAGCCACAAACACTGCTTGCCACCCCTCTTCCACTTGTGAGTGGTCACCATGACAACTGTTTACAGAGGCGGCTGCTCCTTCCCCCTTCCCCTCTCACTGCCATGTCAACTTTATCTGAAAAAAGACAAGTGATTTCCTCCGTTTTAATCGCTGTCAGGGTGTGGGCTCTTAATCCCTCCACAGGAGAGTGAGCAAGCTGCTTCAATCAATAGAGAGAGGGGAGGAGGGAGGCTTTGGGAGGAAGACCCAGCCTTATATGTGGTTATTTCCTATTCTGTGGTATCAATTATTTCACTTTTTTTTTAAACCAAGAAGTTAACAGGATCTTAACACAAGATAACAGGGATTCCAGGAGTTTCTATATTCCTCCATTAGCTGTCAGATCTCATATTTTTTTTCCCACTGCGCAGAACTGAATTTCACCAGCGTTCAACAGTCGTAATCTATATTTGTGCTCACACATATGCAAACTTGCTTCTGTTTATGAAAACAAGTGCATCTTCCTCAGGTGTCCAAGGTTGTGATAGAATTGTTAGCATTCTTTCTTGGTTGCACACATCTACCTTGAGGCTGTAGCAATATGACCATTATCTGAGGATGAAATACGCTACTTTAAAGTTTCCATTCACAGAAATACATTTTCACAATATTTTTAACATGCCACAACTACCTAGGTTGGTGTTAAGGAGAATATGATCTCGCTACGACATAATTAACCTTCATCCAGGTGCCTGCCCTGCTTAATCTGAAAAAGCATTCAGCACGTGACCCTCGACCTTATTAGCCACACCTGTTAATGGTAAATTTTTCTACTGACTTGTTGCTCTTGGTACATTGCTAGATTAAGATTTAGGTTCCATGTTCAGGCTCCAAGGACACGTAAGATTTTTACTGGGCTAGAAATAACCATTCAGAACTCTATCATCTACTTCCGGCGCCACACGAGTAGGCTGCCTTTTTGCAACAGCGGATCAATTTATTCCTATTTAAGATAAGATAAGATAAGATAAGCCTTTATTAGTCCCACAACGGGGAAATTCCAGGATTGCAACAGCACAGGGATAGCAACACTCAGAGCAACAATCAGAAGGCAAGAAAAAAAAAAACAAGCAAGCAAGAGCAGCTAATATACATATGTACATATTACTATAAAATATATATATACACACACACACACAGACACACAGTGCAGAGCATTGTAGCTGGATGGAATAAATATATGAATATATGAATATATATTTCTATTTACTATCTGGCTCTCATGCTAATCTTTCTGATCCAGTGACACCTTTAGTCCATCTCAGACACGTAGATTGCCCAAATGTCTCCTGAGCCTGCAGACAGAGCCACCGTTTCTTGCAGGAGGCAGTACAATAGGGACCAGCTGTTAGCACTTAACCAGCCCACAATGCTAACGCAAAAACTCGACATACCGGGAGAAATGAGATGGAAACGGCATGGATGTCGAGATGGAGTAAGACAGTGGGCGAGGAATATAAGGTACAGACCCGTCCTCCCATCCGTTATTATGGGGAATGTACGATCGCAACTCAATAAGACTGACGAGCTAGCAGCTATCTCCCGCTACGAGAGCGTGTTCAGAGAGACTAGCTTGATGCTGTTTATGGAGACGTGGCTAACAGAACTAGCAACAGATGCTAACATCGAACTGGAGGGTTTCCACGCAATACGGGCAGACCGGACACCAGACAGTGGGGAGGCAAGGGGCGGAGGAGTGATGATGTATGTCAATAACAGCTGGTGCAGACCGGGACATATCACAGTTAAACAACCACACTGCAACAAAGACATTGAGTTGCTAGCTGTTAGCATGCAGCCTACCTATGTCCCGAGGGAATACTCACACGTGATCTGCATTGTTATTTATGCAAATCCGACGGCGAACGCTGGGACAGCGCGTGACGTCATTCACTCAGTAACAGGCAGGCTGCTGACAGAACACCCAAATGCTCTTTTCCTCATCTCAGGTGATTTCAACCATATTTCACTGTCCCCCATTCTACCCACATTCACCCAGTATGTCACATGCCACACTAGAGACAATAAAACACTGGACTTATTCTATGCAAATACTAAGGAGGCGTACACCTCATCACCACTCCCCCCACTCGGGAGATCGGATCACAACTTGGTTCATCTCCTGCCGGTGTACAAACCCCTAGTACACAACCTCCGGTCATGCGCGCAGTGAAGTTATGGTCTGAGGAGGCAATGGATGCCCTAAAGGACTGTTTTGAAACCACTGACTGGGAGCAGCTCTGCAATCCACATGGTGAGGACACTGATGACCTCACTCACACCATCACGGATTACATCAGCTTCTGTGTGGACAACACCGTACCCACCAAGACCATACGGTGTTGCTCGAACAACAAACCCTGGATCAACCCTGAGATAAAAACACTTGTGAGAGAGAAGAAGAGGATCTTCAGGTCGGGGAACAGGGAGATGCTGAAGTCCGTACAGAGGAAGCTGAGGAGAAAGACCAGAGAAGGCAAGGACAGCTTCAGGAAGAAGATGGAGGACAAGCTGCAACAGAACGACATCGATGGGGTCTGGAGAAACCTTAAAACCATCTCTGGGCTCCAGAATACCTTCTCCCAGGTCACGGGGGGCAGGGAGTGGGTGAACAATCTGAACCTGTTTTTTAATAGGTTTGACCAACCGCCCTCCCCCCACAACTGCACAACAACCACTGCTGCCTCTAAAGTCATCAAGACCTGCTGTCCACACCCCACTCCACCAACACCCCCCCACTCCCAACACACAGCCCCCCAACCTGACCCTCACTAAGACCCAGGTGAGGACAGAGCTGAGGAAGGTCAAGGCGAGGAAGGCCTTGGGACTGGATGGCATCAGCGCGAAGCTCCTCAAGTCCTGTGCAGACCAGCTGTGTGGGATTGTGGAGCACATCTTCAACCTGAGCCTGAAGCTGGGGAGGGTACCACAGTTGTGGAAAACATCTTGTGTGGTACCTGTACCAAAGACTTCCCACCCCAAAGACCTGAACAGCTACAGACCAGTGGCCCTGACGTCTCACATGATGAATACCCTGAAGAGACTGCTCCTTGCTCACCTCCGCCCCCTGGTGGGACCAGCGATGGATTCACTCCAGTTCGCCTACCAGCATGGCATTGGGGTGGAGGATGCAGTGATCTTCCTCCTTCACCGTTCTCTGTCCCACCTGGAGAAGCCCGGGAATGCGGTGAGGATCATGTTCTTTGACTTCTCCAGTGCTTTCAACACCATCCAACCGATGATCCTGAAGGACAAGCTGCTGTGCGCAGGGGTGGACCAGCACCTGTCATCATGGATCCTGGACTACCTCACTAACCGGCCACAGTTTGTGAGAACCCGGGATTGTGTGTCAGACACAATCATCGGCAGCACGGGGGCCCCCCAGGGAACGGTTTTGGCTCCCTTCCTGTTCACCCTTTATACTGCAGACTTCTCACACAACACAACACACTGCCATCTACAGAAGTTCTCTGACGATTCTGTGATCATCGGCCTCATCTCCAACGGAGATGAAGCTGAGTACAGAGGACTTATCCAGGACTTCGTGGACTAGTGCCATCAGAACTACCTCCAGATCAACGCGAGGAAAACTAAGGAGCTGGTGGTGGACTGCCACAGGCAAGGACAACCCCTCACAGCACCAGTAAACATACAGGGAGCAGACATTGAGATGGTGACATCCTACAAGTACCTGGGTGTTCATCTGAACAATAAACTAGACTGGTCACACAATACCGACGCACTCTACAAGAAGGGACAGCGCAGACTGTTCCTACTGAGGAGGCTCAGGTCTTTTGGTGTACAAGGGGTGCTGCTGAAGACATTCTACGACAAGGTGGTGGCATTAGCCATCACTTTTGGAGTGGTCTGCTGGGGCAGTGGCATTACAGCAGCTGATAGGAAGAGACTGAACAAACTAATCAAGAAAGCTAGCTCTGTCCTGGGGAAACGCCTTGACCCAGTGGAGGAGATAGGAGAGAGAAGGATGGTGGCCAAACTGTCATCTCTGCTGGAGTCCGAGTCCCACCCTATGCAGGACATACTGAACGCACTGAGGAGCTCATTTAGCAGTAGACTACATCATCCTAGGTGCGCAACCGAGAGGTTTCGCAGGTCCTTCCTACCTACGGCTGTCAGACTGTATAATCTAAGCAGGGCTGCTCGCAGAGATAGCAAAAAAAACGGGACGACTTCATAGTATTGAATGCAAAAGATGCAATAGACTTACACAGATGGTCCCCTCCAGTATACAACTAGGACAATATCAGTCGCTACGGAGGGTGACAATATGTATGGGTATATATTCATACTATGTAGGGTAACTAAGTAGACGGTTATGCTGTTTATTCCATCTAGTTACAATGCTCCGCACTGTGTATATATATTATATATTTATTCCATCTAGCTACAATGCTCCGTACTGTGTGTTTATATATTTATATATTTATACGTATATATATTCGCTGCTCTTGTTCTTCTTGTCTTCTTGATTGTTGCTCTGAGTGTTGCTATCCCTGTGCTGTTGCAATCCTGGAATTTCCCCACTGTGGGACTAATAAAGGCTCATCTTATCTTATCTTATCTTATCTTAAGTTCAAAAGGTAAGGAGTTCCACAGTCTGGGAGCAACAGCTGCAAAGGCTCTATCGCCTTTGGTTCTGAGCCTAGTGCTAGGGACCACCAATATATTCTGATGAGAAGATGTGAGAGACCTGCTGAGCTGGTGTAGAAAGAGCAGGTCACTAATACAGTGGGGCAAAAAAGTATTCAGTAGTCAGCCACCAATTGTGCAAGTTCTCCCACTTAAAAGATGAGAGAGGTCTCCAATTTTCATCATAGGTATACCTCAACTATGAGAGACAAAATGAGAAAAAAAAATCCAGAAAATCACACTGAAGGATTTTTAATGAATTAATTGGTAAATTCCTCGGTAAAATGAGTATTTGGTCACCTACAAACAAGCAAGATTTCTGGCTCTCACAGACCTGTAACTTCTTCTTTAAGAGGCTCCTCTGTCCTCCACTCGTTACCTGTATTAATGGCACCTGTTTTAACTTGTTATCAGTATAAAGACACTTGTCCACAACCTCAAACAGTCAGACTCCAAACTCCACTATGGCCAAGACCAAAGAGCTGTCAAAGGACACCAGAAACAAAATTGTAGACCTGCACCAGGCTGGGAAGACTGAATATGCAATAGGTAAGCAGCTTGGTGTGAAGAAATCAACTGTGGGAGCAATTATTAGAAAATGGAAGACATACAAGACCACTGATAATCTCCCTCCATCTGGGGATCCATGCAAGATCTCACCCCGTGGGGTCAAAATTATCACGAGAACGGTGAGCAAAAATCCCAGAACCACATGGGGGGACCTAGTGAATGACCTGCAGAGAGCTGGGACCAAAGTAACAAAGGCTACATCAGAAACACATTATGCCACCAGGGACTCAAATCCTGCAGTGCCAGACGTGTCCCCCTGCTTAAGCCAGTACATGTCCAGGCCCGTCTGAAGTTTGCTAGAGAGCATTTGGATGATCCAGAAGAGGACTGGGAGAATGTCATATGGTCAGATGAAACCAAAATAGAACTTTTTGGTAAAAACTCAACTTGTCGTGTTTGGAGGAGAAAGAACACCATACCTACTGTGAAGCATGGGGGTGGAAACATCATACTTTGGGGCTGTTTTTCTGCAAAGGGACCAGGACGACTGATCCGTGTAAAGGAAAGAATGAATGGGGCCATGTATCGTGAGATTTTGAGTGAAAACCTCCTTCCACCAGCAAGGGCATTGAAGATGAAATGTGGCTGGGTCTTTCAGCATGACAATAATCCCAAACACACCACCCGGGCAACGAAGGAGTGGCTTCATAAGAAGCATTTCAAGGTCCTGGAGTGGCCTAGCCAGTCTCCAGATCTCAACCCCATAGAAAATCTTTGGAGGGAGTTGAAAGTCTGTATTGCCCAGCGACAGCCCCAAAACATCACTGCTCTAGAGGAGATCTGCATAGAGGAATGGGCCAAAATACCAGCAACAGTGTGTGAAAACCTTGTGAAAACTTACAGAAAACGTTTGACCTCTGTCATTGCCAACAAAGGGTATATAACAAAGTATTGAGATGAACTTTTGTTATTGACCAAATACTTATTTTACTGAGGAATTTCCCAATTAATTCATTAAAAATCCTTCAATGTGATTTTCTGGATTTTTTTTTCTTATTTTGTCTCTCATAGTTGAGGTATACCTATGATGAAAATTGGAGACCTCTCATCTTTTAAGTGGGAGAACTTGCACAATTGGTGGCTGACTAAATACTTTTTTACCCCACTGTATAAAAAGGCGCCTCTTCATGAATGGCTTTGTAAGTAAGAACAAGAATTTTAAAATCAATTATATAATTGACACAGTACTTGGTCCTTTTGGTTTGAAGAGCCCAGGGGTCCTCTGACTCCTGCTGAAATGTTTCCATGAATATGTGACTAGATGTATGCACCTGGGGCGGCGCGGTGGCGGAGTGGTTAGCACTGAGGCAGCACAGCAACTCACCCTTGGCCGGGGGATCCTGGGTTCGATCCCAGCCCCCGACCAACAGTGATCTGTGTGGAGTTTGCACGTTCTCCCCATGTCTGCGTGGGTTTACTCCGGGATTTCTCCGGTTTCCTCCCACATGCCAAAAACATGCAAGTTAGGTTAATTGGCAACAAACTGGGGATTCTAAATTGTCCTTAGGTATGACTGTGAGAGTGAATGGTTGTCTGTCTCTCTGTGTTGGCCCTGCGATGGACTGGCGATCTGTCCAGGGTGTACCCTGCCTCTCGCCCAAAGATGCTGGGATAGGCTCCAGCCCCCCGCGACCCGAAAAGGATTAAGCGGAAGAAGATGAATGAATGAATGAATGAATGAATATACAATTTACAGGAAGCCAATGCAAGGAGGCCAAAACAGGAGTGATATGACAGAATCTACTGGACCTAGTTAGTAATCTTGCAGCAGCGTTCTGGACTAACTGTAGGCAGTGTAGAGAGGATTTGCTAAAACATGTGAAAAGAGCATTACAATAGTCCAAACGTGAAGAAACAAAGGCATGAATAATGATTTCTAACTGACTGTAGGAAACCAATGACCTAATTTTGAATATATTCCTAAGGTGGAAAAAACAAATCCGGGTCAGATATTTGACATGCTGATCAAAACTCATTGACTGATCGAAAATGACACCAAGATTTTTTAGATTAGACCTTACATTATGTCATAACTCTGGCTCTCACGAGCCAGGAAAGGAGATACGAGGGCGACCAGTGAGTTAGCATAGTTTATTAACAAAGCACACACTACACTAAATAACGAACAGAAAAGTAAAGAGCCACGTGGGGCTAAAACACACACAGAACTAAGGGTAACATACCACCCAGGGAGAAAGGCTAGAGAGGCGGCGAGGGAAAAATACACGCCGAGTCGCAACACTTACTTTGGGTGAAGCGCCGAGGTAACGGCGGACTGAAGCTAGTCGTAGGAGCTAACAGTCGTGGGAAACACAAGGAACGTCTTCCCATAGCGAGGTCGCAGCAACGAGTAACTCCCGGCTGCTCACTTAAATGGGGAGATGATTGGGAATAGGAGACAGCTGTCCCAGCGCAGCTGAACTAGACAGCTGGCAATCAGCTGGGCGCTGTCAAAGAGTGGGCCATGGAAGACCCGGCACGGACTACCCCGGAGCAGGAGCGACACTGGACAACCTGAACGCAGAGAAAAGATAGCGTTCAGGTCGTGACAGTACTCCTCCCCCGAGCCGCGCCTCCTGGAGCGGCCTAAACCCCCCCCCCCGCCCGAGGGAAGACCAGGGAGGGCGGTGGGGGCCAGATCTGGGAGAAAGGGAGGGACCAGAAAAAGGAGGCAGGGAAGAAAAAAAAACCTAGATACAGTATAGGGTCAGATACCATAATAATCTTAACCCCCCCCCAAAAAAAACCATCACCCCCTCCTCTGCAGAGGCCAGACGGTCTGTGCAGGTGACCACAGGAGGTGAGGAGAAACGACAAGAACCAAAATGCAGAAACATAGTGACATAGTCATGGAAAAAGTTCACAATAACTTAGGGTGAGGACAATAAAAAAAAAAACTCATGTCCCGAAGGCCAAAAACTACAAAACTCTGAACATACGGTTTAAATAGACTTACACATGTAACCCCGGCCAGAACAGAATAATATACAAAGGAGGCAGTCCGGGCATAAAAATACAAAAGGAACAACTCCTCAAACACGTATTAGCACAAAAAGTGTCACTAAACAGTCTGGAGGAGGATATAAATACAGAAAAACAAGACTACTCGGAATGAGGCCAGGCAATGTGAAGCAAATGCTACTTAAGGGAGAAATTAGAATAGGGATCCATACAGGGATCGTAAAACACAGAAAATTGTCTAAAGAAAAATTCTCGGTAGAAATGACATCCCAATAAGGACTCTAACACAGAAAGTTCCTTGATGTCCTGAATGAAATTAAATAATGGAGGCATACAAAACACAAGGCTATGAACAGTTAGTCAGTCTGTCAGGAATGACAGCAGGTGGAGTGAGGCAGGCGATGACAGCTTGTCCGGCGGGCGGCCTGAACTCCACCAGGCCAGGAACCACAACACCAGTTCGGGTGGCCTACCCGAGTCCCAGGCTAGGAGACACAGTTTCTCCGGAGGCCGACCCAGACCACCGAACCAGCCAGATGGCTTCCCAGGCGGTCGTCCCGTGACCTCAGACCACGGAGAGCTGAGGGAGAAGTCTTGGTGCAGCTTCCTCCCTGAGGGAAAAGGCAGGAGGAAACTGACCCAGGTGAGAAAACCCCCCACAGTAGTAGGGGGAGAAGAGATGGAGGCCAGGGGCAAAGTTAACCTGCCATCTAATGGCAACAAGGGTAGGGGGAAATTGGCCCGGGTGAGAGGAACCCCAACAGCGGCAGGAGGAGAAATGATGGAGGCAAGGGACGAAGTCAGCCTGACGTCAGGCGAACACAATCCTCCAGCTCCCACACTAACCGTTACCCGGACCGGCGCAGCACCCCCGGTGGACCCCGATCGGGCCGGCGCAGCACCCCCGGTGGACCCCGATCGGGCCGGCGCAGCACCCCCGGTGGACCCCGATCGGGCCGGCGAAACACTCCCGGTGGACTCCAGCTGGACCGGCGAAACACTCCCGGTGGACTCCAGCTGGGCCGAGACAGCACTCCCGGTGGACTCCAGCTGGACCGAGACAGCACTCCCGGTGGACTCCAGCTGGACCGAGACAGCACTCCCGGTGGCCCTGGGGAGAGGCTCAGAGGGACAAAAGGAACCGGGATCAGGATCACCGGCAGCGGCAGAGCCCGGCGGAACAGGCTCGAGCGCAGCAGACGGCTGCACCCGGCCCGCCCCCCCGAGAGACAGGCAATAATGCTCCAGAATAGAGAAGAGAAAAACAAAATAGAGCACTTGCCTGATCTCGGGTTCTACCGCCATCCAGGACTTCGATGCTCCGGGCTCAGCGTGCAGGACTCCGTCCTCCGGCTCCAACTCGACTGCGAATGGCTCCGCAGCCGGCATGATGGTTTCCACAGTCAAACGACCTCCAAATGCCGAAGACCGCGTCGACAGCCCACCTGGCGTGGAGGCAGGAGATCTGGACTCTGCTGGGCCGAACCATTCCTCCGTGGAGACCCGGGGACGCTTAATCGTCGGCGCTGGCTCCAACAGGCAGTTCGACCTTCTCCTCTGCCCATAACGTGGCTGCGGGGCTGGGGCAAAACCCTCCAGGGCCGCAGGCCGCCTCCTCCTCGCGCAGCGGTGTACACCTGGCACCGGGGCACACTCAAGGGGAAGAGACACAGAGGACGCAGGTTCATATTCAGTTTTTGCAGCGGGAGGAGAGAGCTCAGGGGACTGTGAACCCTGAACTCCTCCCCCAGGAATCAAACAAGGCAATTCACTCATAATGGGAGGAGAATGAAAGGACACTTGCCTGATTCCCGGAGGGCCGGTGGAACCCGCTACAAGGGACTCGAGTCTCTCTTCTCCCAACCGGATAGAAGTGGGGAACCCCCCGGACAGATGAGGCGGTGCTACCCGCACCGGATCGGGACCTGGAACACCTGGAGATGAATTTGCACTTCTCCCAGCGGCCGGAGTGAATGACGAAGAGGGGGGTGAAACAGCTGAGGAGAGCTGGGGGCCCAAAGCTGACGGGACAGCGGGGAGAGCGGGCCCAGGAGCGGGAGCAGCTGATTCACTTCTTCGGCGAGACACGAGAGCAACAGCAGGCTGGGAGGCGGAATTCATGTGGTTTCCTGGAGCGGGATCCGGACGGGACTCTCGCTGAGATGAGTGGGGAATTTGGGAGCGACGTCTTCTGAACGTGAGGTCGGGAAAACGCCGCTCCTGTGCGATGAGCGAAGCCAACAGGTCAGCGTATTCCGGATAATCGTTCAGCTCCGGGTTCTTCTCGACCAGCCTGACCGCCGCAATCACGTTCTTCATGGCTACGGGGGGAACGGCGGCGGAAGAAGCGGCTGCCACTCGATCCGCAATGCGCATCGCTGTCACTCTCATCTTCTCCGGGGGAAACCCGGTTGACGTCACTCTATCCTGGGGATCGGCCCTGGGTAAGGCGAACTCCTGGACTGGATCGGCGGCAGGAGCGGGATTCCGAAGCGAGGAGCGAAGGCGTCCTGTCCTCGGCTTCCTGCCGGAGTTCTCCTCCAGCCTACGGAGCCTCTCCCAGGCCACAGAGATGTCTGCCCTCCTCGCCTTAACCTCGGGGAGAAGAAAGTAGCGAGAAAAGCAGTTAAGCATACCCTCGGCGAGCTCCAGGCGCCAGCGTATCTCGCTGGGGGCATCGTAGAGGTCCGTGGTGAACAACGTTCCGTCCACAAGGTCCAGAGTCTCCGAGAGATCGTGGCCTGGGTGCCGCATGAGTCTCTTGGAAGGAGACATGATACTGGCTCGCCCGTACCCAGAGGAAGAGAAAAAAAGGCGTCGAGTCCTTACAGCCAACTCACGGTCGCTGCCGTCTCACTATGGCTGCGACCTACTGTCATAACTCTGGCTCTCACGAGCCAGGAAAGGAGATACGAGGGCGACCAGTGAGTTAGCGTAGTTTATTAACAAAGCACACACTACACTAAATAACGAACAGAAAAGTAAAGAGCCACGTGGGGCTAAAACACACACAGAACTAAGGGTAACATACCACCCAGGGAGAAAGGCTAGAGAGGCGGCGAGGGAAAAATACACGCCGAGTCGCAACACTTACTTTGGGTGAAGCGCCGAGGTAACGGCGGACTGAAGCTAGTCGTAGGAGCTAACAGTCGTGGGAAACACAAGGAACGTCTTCCCATAGCGAGGTCACAGCAACGAGTAACTCCCGGCTGCTCGCTTAAATGGGGAGATGATTGGGAATAGGAGACAGCTGTCCCAGCGCAGCTGAACTAGACAGCTGGCAATCAGCTGGGCGCTGTCAAAGAGCGGGCCATGGAAGACCCGGCACGGACTACCCCGGAGCAGGAGCGACACTGGACAACCTGAACGCAGAGAAAAGATAGCGTTCAGGTCGTGACACATTAGAGCTTAATGAACCAATGCTATTAACCAACTTAGGAATTAGATTATCAGGTGCTACAGTAAGGACTTCAGTTTTATCAGAATTAAGTTGCAAAAAGTTACTAGACATCCAGTCCTTAATTGCAGACAGACAATCATGAATAATTTTTAAATTGTCAACATGGTCAGGTTTAAAAGAGAAAAGTAGCTGTAAATCGTCAGCGTAGCAGTGATAAGGCACACCTTTAAATTTGCTGATGATAGAACCAAGTGGCAGCATATATAGGGCAAATAAAAGTGGACCCAGAATAGAACCCTGAGGCACCCCACAGGTTAAAGGAGCAGAGTCAGATGAATAAGAGCCAACAGCCACGGAAAAACTCCTACCAGAAAGGTAGGAGAAAAAACAATCCAGAGCTTTTCCAGAAATACCTACCCAATCTCTAAGCCTTTGTAACAAAATACAATGATCAATAGTATCAAATGCTGCAGTAAGATCTAATAACACTAAAACAGAGCATTTGCCAGAGTCTGATGACAATAAAATATCATTTGACACCCTGAGAAGAGCAGTCTCTGTCGAGTGTTTCTGACGAAAACCTGACTCAAATTTGTCGAAAATATTGTTTTCAATCAGAAAGTCAGTGAGCTGCTTGGCAACAACTTTTTCTAAAAGCTTAGAAATAAAAGGAAGCTTAGAAATTGGCCTGAAGTTTTTAAAAACTGATGGATCAAGGTCAGGTTTTTTAAAAGTGGCTGCACAACTGCATGTTTAAAATACGAGGGTACACAACCAGATTCAAGTGAACTGTTAATGATATTAACCAAAGATGTACCCACTGAACCAATTACCCCTTTTAACATTGAGGACGGCAAAATATCTAAAGCGCAGGAGGAGGATTTCATGGAACTCACCAACACTAAGAAATCCTCAAAAGAAATTGGGGTAAAATCATTTAAAAAAGGCCTGTCTGTTAGGACAGTCAAGGATTAGGGGAAAGGAATGAGTAAATGAGTAAAAAAAGGAATCATGCTCTGCTTCAGTATGTCACAGTACATGTTGGCATTCATGATTCCCTCAATGAACTGTAGCTCCCCAGTGCCGGCAGCACTCATGCAGCCCCAAACCATGACACTCCCTCCACCATGCTTGACCGTAGGCAAAACACACTTGTCTTTGCACTCCTCACCTGGTTGCCGCCACGCACGCTTGACACCATCTGAACCAAATAAGTTTATGTTGGTCTCATCAGACCACATGATAGGGTTCCAGTAATCCATGTCCTTAATTTGCTTGTCTTCAGCAAACTGTTTGCGGCTTTCTTGTGTATCATCTTTAAAAGGGGCTTCCTTCTGGGACGACAGCCATGCAGACCAATTTGATGCAGCATGCGGCGTATGGTCTGAGCACTGACAGGCCGACCCCTCACCCCTTCAACCTCTACAGCAATGCTGGCAGAACTCATACGTCTATTTTCAAAAGACAACCTCTGGATATGTTGCTGAGCATATGCACCCAACTTCTTTGGTCGACCATGGCGAAGCCTATTCTGAGTGGAACCTGTCCTGTTAAATCACTGTATGGTCTTGGCCACTGTGCTGCAGCCCAGTTTCAAGGTGTTGGCAATCTTCTTATAGGCTAGGCCATCTTTATGTAGAGCAACAATTCTTTTTTTCAGCTCTTCAGAGAGTTCTTTGCCATGAGGTGCCATGTTGAACTTTCAGTGACCAGTATGAGAGAGTGTGAGAGTGATAACACCAAATTTAACACACTTGCTCCCCATTCACACCTGAAACCTTGTAACACTAATGAGTCACATGACACCGGGGAGGGAAAATGACTAATTGGGCACAATTCGGACATTTTCACTTAGGGGTGTACTGACATTTGTTGCCAGCGGTTTAGACATTAGTGGCTGTGTGTTGTTATTTTGAGGGGACAGCAAAGTTACACTGTTATACAAGCAGTACACTGTCTACTTTACATTGTATCAAAGTGTCATGTCTTCAGTGTTGTCCCATGAAAAGATATAATAAAATATTTACAAAAATGTGAGGGATGTACTCACTTTTGTGAGATACTGTATATCTATGTTTTTCAACCTTTTTTGAGCCACAGCACCCTTCTTTACACCCAAAATGTTATAAAATAACACTGTAGTCTATTACGGCATATCTAATGACAATTTAGTTTTGTAGTTAGGCCTGTAGTAAAAACAAATTTTGGAAGAAAATAAATTTTAAATAATAATTTTTTCATTTATCACTGTTATGTTTATATCTGCATTATTGGTCAAAGACTTCAATACCAGACTGTGGGGAAATGGAGGCTTTGCATGTCTGAGTGCAGTTTTGTTCCCATTTGGAAAAATTGAGTCGGATGGTTGTGTTTTTAATATATTTTTTCAGTTTTCGTTACAAGTGTTTTCAAATACAGCGGGGAAAGTAAGTATTGAACATGTCATTTTTCTCATTAAACTTATTTCTGATAGAGCCATTGACCTGAGATTTTCACCAGATATCAGTAACAACCCAAGTGATCCATACATACAAAGAAATCAAGGCAACTGTGTTCACAAAACAAGTTATATTTAATAAACTGGAATGACACAGGGAATAAGTATTGAACACATGAAGAAAAAGAGGTGCAAAAAAGCATAAAAAGCCAAGAAACCAGCTGAACTCGATCAGACTTTAGGAAGCCATCCCATCCCCGTGCAAATTAATTTCAGCTGGTTAAGTCCTGACTGATAGCCTTTAAAAAGGTCTGTGACTATCAGATTGTCACACCACAAAGAACTCATGATGGGTAGAAGCAAAGATGTTTCTAGACCTTTAAAACCTCATTGTTGCAAAATATAATGATGGCATTGGTTACAGGCGCATTTCTAAACTGCTGAATGTTTCAGTGAGCCCTGTTGGAGCCATCATTCGGAAGCAGAAAGAACATCATTTTACCATAAACTGGCCACGACCAGGAGCTCCTCACAAAATTTCTGATAGAGGAGTCAAAAGAATTATCAGAAGAGTTATCCAAGAGCCAAAGACCACTCGCGGAGAACTCCAGAAAGACCTGGAGTTAGCAGTTACTACTGTTTCAAAGAAAACAATAAGTAATGCACTCAACCGACATGGGCTCTATGCCCGCTCACCTCACAAGACTCCATTGCTGAAGAAAAAGCATGTTGAAGCTCATTTAAAGTTTTCTGCACAACATCTGGGCAAGCCAGTAAAATATTGGGAAAATATAGTCTGGTCAGATGAGACCAAAATTGAACTTTTTGGATGTCACAACACCCAGCATATTTGGACGAAAAATGGCACTGTACATCAACCCAAAAACACTATACCAACAGTGAAGTTTGATGGTGGAAGCATCATGGTGTGGAGGCATTTTTCAGCACATGGTACAGGCAGACTTCATATAATTGAAGGAAAGATGAATGGACAAATGTACAGAGACATCCTTGATAAGAACCTGTTGCCATCTGCCAAGATGCTGAAAATGAAACAAGGGTGGAAATTTCAGCAAGACAATGATCCCAAACACACAGCCAAGGAAACTCTCAGCTGGCTCAAGAGAAGGAAAATGAATCTGCTAAAATGGTCCAGTCAGTCACCTGACCCAAATCCAATTGAAAATCGATGGAATCAACTGAAGATCAGAGTTCATAGAAGACACCCACCGAACCTTCAAGATTTGAAGACGTTTTGTGTGGAAGAAACGGCTAAAATCACTCCTGAGTAATGCCTGTACCTAGTGCTATGTCTGATATGGAGCCAAGGACAAGGCCAGGTGTAGAACTGAACACACGTTTATTGAAGAGGCACAGGTGCAACACACAGCCGCCAGGCAGAGGATGGCAAAGAGTCCGCTCCTCCTGCCTGCAGCCCTTTTATAGTCATGGGCGGTGGCATGACTAGGAGGCAGAGCCACCACCCCGTGCCTCACATTATATTATAAATAACTACACTACACTTACTTTCTCCATACAGGGGGCATCTGGAAGCTGTTATTACCAACAAAGGCTTTTCTACTAAATATTAAAGTGACACTCCGGCAAAATCAATTTTTTTCTGTTGTTAACATGCCTTTAACATGCTTTTGTGACTTACAAGACATATCCAGAGCAGAAGGTTACCACAGTCCCAAGTCTGTGTTTTTCTGCTGTGAATTTCCAATTAGGGAACATGCCCCTCAAACAGGTGAGTTTGGACAGACCGTTTCTAGCTACGTAAGCATTCCTGCTTGGCCTGATTGGTTAATGTTATAACCAATCAGGCTAAGTATTGGGCATGGCTACAGACCTGAGTTCACTGCCTCAGGGGAAGAGAGAGGAGCTGAAGAGCAAAAAAAAAAAGTAGTGGAGGAGCAACAGGAGCTTTTATAAGTTGGAAAAGATGGCAGATTATACTGTACATGTTCAGTTTTTGGCTGTGTGAGCAAGAAATCCTCTTCTTTTAAATTACTTCTTACCCACAGGCATGAAAATACGACAGCAAGGACTAATTTTATTTGGAAAAACCTCAGTGGCCCTGCTAAAATACTGGAAAGGACACGGGTTTGCAGCCTGCATTACCCTGCATGCCAGGGGAGAAAGCCCTGGTGTGCATGGTGCAACGGCCAGGGCCAGTATCGTTGTAGGTGTACCTGTGGAAGGATCATTCTTGGTGGAGCGGAGAGTCGCTGCCCGGCTGGAGGACTCTCCTTGCCTCGCTGGGAGCACTCACCGGTGCGCCTGCCAGCTGGTTCGCCTCCTTCGGAGCGGGTCTCCCCAACTCACTCCGAAAGAGGCTGTGGAGACCCAAGGAGAGTGAGCGCTTGCCGGCCCCCAGCAAGGTATTCCAGAGTGAGCAGGTAACCAGAGACCATTCCTTCAGGGGAAGAGGGAGGAGCCGGGGAGAGCGAGACCAGCCTCGAGACTGGCTCAGAGGCTGGGAAAAGCGCTCCAAAGGAGCCGAACGCTCCTCAGCTCCTCCCTCTTTCCCCGAAGGAGGGGTCTCTGGTTTCCCACTCACCACAGATCGCCTTGCTGGGGGCCAGCGAGCAGTTCGCCTCAGAGCAGCTTGGAGCTCAGAGGCGAGCTGGCTGACGGGCGCACCAGACTGAGGCAAACTGCTTGCCGGCCCTCAGTAAGGCGATCCGCGGTGAGTGGGTAACCAGAGACTGGTGGGGACCCCTCCAGCCTCCACGCGAGGCTGGCTCCGGCAACTCTCCACTCCACTGAGAATGATCCTTCAGCAGATTCACCTATGAAAACTTTTACTTCCTCAAGTTGGATCACCTTCTTGGAGCCTTGTACAATGTCCTCGTCTTCTTCCAGCTACTGGTGGGTGGGAGTATGGGTGGAGCTAATTAGAATGCTCATAGATCCACACATACTTAAGTAGGTTGAAGATGTAAAAGCCATTCTAGGGCAATGAAAGGTGTGTGTGTGTGTGTGTGTGTGTGTGTGTGTGTGTGTGTGTGTGTGTGTGTGTGTGTGTGCGCGTGTGTGTGTGTGTGTGAAAAGCCACAATATACTATTTGGGGCAATACACATTGGTTTTTGAGGTGGTTTTTAGGTGGTGTTAGAACCGTCAGAGTGCATCTTTAACCTCTTGCACTCCGGGATACCACGGGCGGTCACGTCTCTGCGTCCTAGCGTGCCCTCATGCGCACTAGGACGCACACTGTGCGTCTCAGAGCGCACTGAAAAAAAAAAAGCTGCATTTCCGTTCTTCCACTACAGACACAGCCGCGAACAGAAAGCCAAAGGAGTGCTTTGATTGGTTTAGATGTGATTGACCTCTCATTCGACTAATAAGAGCCTTGAATTGGGTTTCTGAAATCTTGAAGAACCAATGACCGAAAACCTAGCAAGAAGGACCCGCCTACCAAGGGCTGTGAATACAGCGAGCCAATTGAAGCAGAGAAGTTCGACCATTGAAAGCGTGCGTTAAATCTGTTTTGTGTAAGCCGCTGGGTGACACACAGGCGTTCGCCAGTCTTTTTTTCTTACTACTGTTCTTATTTGTTTTGAAAAATCGTTCGCCAAAACCGCAATCATGAAAGCACAAAACCGCAATAATGGAATCATTGTTTGACCGGGTTGCATGACCAGAACCACGAGTCGTAACAAGCGGACCAGCGTCATGTTCGTCTGACAATGAGGAAGAGAAGTTCGCCAGCGACACTGCTGTTGTGGACAGGTAAGTGTTATAAGCTAAATTATTCTTTATCCCTGAAAATTGTAATCAAAATGACTTTTGACCAATTGGTAAATTACAACTGTGCGTCATCGCCACATGACGGACCGGTCCGTGCGCCGCGTCCGGACCGTGAACGCACCCCCCCGCTACTCTTCTGTAGCGGATTGCAGATATATTGCAGATATTTTAGTACAACTGTGCGTAGTAGACCGTGGCGCACTGTCCCCGCTGTCCGTCATGTGGCGATGGACGATGTCCGTCCTCTGTAGCGGGGTGGTGGTGGGAGTTGTTATCGTCTACAGATATTTTAGTATAATTTTTAGTGCACTGTAGGTTATTTTTTCTTGTAAAAATAACCTACTATCACTATCACTATCACTTCCGGTTCTGGCGCCACACGAGTTGGCTGCCTTTTGCAACAGTGGCTCAATTCTGAGTCTTTTTATCTTCCTTCTTCTTTCTGATCCGGTGATAACTTTCTGATCCGGCACACCTTTCACTCTATATATATCACGGACACACAGATCGCCCCAAAGGTCTCCCGAGTCGGCGGAGCTCTTCCCTGCTGTATCGTCTCCTGCTGTTTACAGCAGGAGACGATACAGCAGGGAAGAGCTAGCTAGCACTCAACCGCCACCCGGTGCTAACGGAGAAACTCGACATACCGGGAGAACTGAAGCGAAAACGACGCGGGTGCCGGGCTGGAGTTGAGGCGGCATGCAAGAAATATAAGACAGAACAATAAAGAGCGATGGCAAGAACCAAGCAGACCGCCCGTAAATCTACTGGAGGAAAAGCCCCCAGGAAGCAGCTAGCCACCAAGCTGCTCGGAAAAGCGCTCCGGCCACCGGCGGAGTGAAGAAGCCTCACCGTTACAGGCCCAGTACCGTGGCTCTGAGAGAGATCCGTCGCTACCAGAAATCCACGGAGCTGCTCATCCGTAAGCTGCCCTTCCAGCGCCTGGTGAGGGAGATCGCTCAGGACTTCAAGACTGACCTGCGCTTCCAGAGCTCCACCGTCATGGCTCTGCAGGAGGCCAGCGAGGCCTACCTGGTGGGTCTCTTCGAGGACACCAACCTGTGCGCCATCCACGCCAAGAGGGTCACCATCATGCCCAAAGACATCCAGCTGGCCCGCCGCATCCGCGGAGAGTGAGCTTAGACTTTCTGCTGCACATCCACCAACCACAATGCTCCGCACTGTGTGTCTATATATATATATATATATATATATATATATATATATATATATATATACTGTATATATACTGTATATATACTGTATATATACAGTATATGTATATGTGTATATATATATATATATATATATATATATATATATATATACTGTATATGTACATATGTATACTAGCTGCTCTTGTTTTTTCTTGCCTTCTGATTGTTGCTCTGAGTGTTGCTATCCCTGTGCTGTTGCAATCCTGGAATTTCCCCATTGTGGGACTAATAAAGGCTTATCTTATCTTAAAAAAAGCCACACATTTTTTATGTGGCATGCTTCTTTGTGTGTGGGGGCTTGTTTGTTCATTCATTCATTCATGAATGAATCACCTGCAGATGAATTTAATAACTTTTTTGTTAACATTGGACCTAAACTGGCCCGAGAAATACCCACTACGGCGCCTACAGGTGATACAATATGCAATAACACTGCTGTAAAAGACACCATCTTCATAAAGAACACAGACGAAAGAGAGGTCATTGAAATTGTTAAATCGTTCAAAAGTAAAACATCTACTGACTGCGATGGTATTGACATGCTACTAGTCAAAACTGTTATCGAATGCATAGTGAAACCACTGACGTATATCTGTAACCTGTCTCTCCAATCAGGTATATTTCCCAATGCAATGAAAATAGCTAAAGTAATTCCGATTTACAAGACAGGCGACAGAGGGGAACTCTCCAACTACAGACCAATTTCACTATTACCGCAATTTTCCAAGATACTTGAAAAAATATTCTATGAGAGAATTGACAACTTCATACTGAAGAATGATTTATTGTGTGAGCAGCAATATGGGTTCAGACACAATAGGACAACAGCATATGCCTTAATGGAATTTACAGAAAAAATATCAACAGCCATTGAAAATAAAGAGTATTCAGTTGGAGTATTCCTGGATCTTAAAAAAGCATTTGATACAGTAGATCACAATCTATTATTAAAGAAACTACAAAATTGTGGTGTTAGAGGGGTAGCACTGTCCTGGTTAAGTAGTTACTTAAAGAATAGATATCAGTTTGCATGTGTTAACAGCAAAAACTCAGAGTTACTGAAGGTCACCTGTGGAGTCCCACAGGGTTCAGTTTTGGGACCATTATTATTCAATATGTATATAAATGATATATGTAAAGTTTCAGAAAAAATGGACTTAATATTGTTTGCTGATGACACTAATCTGCTATGCAGTGGAAACAATTTGGAACAACTTCTGGATACACTCGGAAAGGAATTAGGAAAGCTGAAACTGTGGTTTGATTCAAACAAATTAACGCTCAATTTAAGCAAGACAAAATTTATAGTCTTTAACAACCATCACAACTACCCAGTACCCAAACTCAGTGTAAATGGTGTAGAGATTGAAAGGGTATCCAAAACTAAATTCCTTGGAGTAATAATTGTGTAATATTGCAATTGATTTGGATACTTTACCTTTTATATAATTAATATGTGGCTTCCAACACAGTTTGTTATCAGAGTGAAAAATTTGCTGAATCAACCCACACTATACACCTTGTATCATTCATTAATACTCCCATACATGACATATTGTAATGAAGTATGGGGAAATACATATAAAACAAACATATATCCACTCTTTATGCTTCAAAAGAGAGCTATTAGAATAATCAACAAAGCAGCTTACAGGGAACCAACAAACCCACTTTTTCTTAAACAAAAAACTCTCAAGTTGAAAGATCTGATCGACTTTAAAACCGCAATAATAATGTTCAAAGTGAAGAATCTATCACTGCCCGCAAATATCCAAAAGTTGTTCCAAACAAGGGAGAAACGATATCACTTCAGAGGAACATATATATTTCAAAAGCCTACAGTGAGAACAACCACCAAGCAACACTGTATTTCAGTGCAAGGAGTCAGATTATGGAACGATTTTGGACCTGAATTAAAATCATGTACAAAGCTTGGACAATTTAAACAAAAACTAAAGGAAGAAATACTCCAAATATATTTACAAGACGACATGTAAACTCACATAAGGATTGACATTTCCAGCCTGTGTTGTGTTGTAGCTTAGTTTTTTTCTTTTTTTCTCTGTGACACTATGTCTTAGATTTGTTTTTGAATAGTAACCGCTTAACTTAGACTAGCTCAGTTTTTCTTTTTCTCTCAGTCACATTTTGTCTTAGCCTTGTTTTAAATTGTAATCGCTCTTGTCTTGTTTTCTCTTTTTTCTCCTTTGAATTCTTGGATGGAATATGGGTGGGCAATATAAGCTGCGGCTTCAGCCATCACCCATTTCGGATAACTCACGTGGAATTGTATAGTAGAAGGAGTCTTTGTCTAATTTGACCTTGTTGTTATATTATACAGTTTCTTTTAACCTGTAATGTACTATCCGAAATAAAATAAATTCATTCATTCATTCATTCATTCATGAATGAATGAATAAACAACCCCCCCCCCCCCCACACACACACACACAGCCCTGAGTGTCACCTTTCATTAGAGCCCAAGATCAAGCTTCTATATTGAATCATTCAAAAGTTACAGACGTTTTTCCAAACTGTGCCATTTGGCACAATTTGGCACAGTTCAAAAACGCCTGGGAACAACCTAACAAAAAAGCTGTGTAATATATTCATTTTTTGTGGTATTGTTACAAAATGTTGACCTCAGCTGGATAACACTTGGATCTACATTTTTGTTGCATTTTCCAGCCCGGATCTGACAGCTGTGTGTTATTTGCAAGCATTTGTATCCAAAAAAACACCCAGGTGAACTTTATTTTCTTCAAGTTCAGTATGTTTAGATGACTGTTACAGTGGCAGGAGCACTTAGAGAGATTATGACTGTTTTGCCAAAAAATTCAAAGTGTTTTCTTTTAAATGAGACCCACCCCATGAAGATGCTGCAAAGGGTTGAAGAACAGCTTTTGATTTACTTTGGGTACGTTATTTTTAGGCGTTTTTAGGGAAATTGACCAGAGTGCAAGGGGTTAAATGACTTTCACCAAACGTGTTCAATACTTATTCACTGTGTTCCATTTTATTAAATATATCTTGTTTTGTGAACACAGTTGCCTTGATTTCTTTGTATGTATGGATTACTTGGGCTGTTACTGATATCTGGTGAAAATCTCAGGTCAATGGCTTAAGCAGAAATATGTTTATTGAGAAAAAAGTTGACATGTTCAATACTTATTTTCCCCACTGTATGGGATGGGGGGGGGGCTGAGAAGTTCATAGGCTGAAAAGTTCATAGTGGTCAAATTTGACCAATTGTGGTTTATTTTTCAACTGCAGGGATCCAAGCGCTGCAGCAACGATAGAAGAAGTGTGTGGACCGAAAGAGAGACTATGTTGAAAAATAAATCAAATTTGGTCAAATTTGACCACTATGAACTTTTCAGCCCCCCTTCATATATGTCAAATATTGGCTCATGGACACGACTGGGGTCTCCTGGCTCATTTGGCTTCAGTCCTAAATGCTCCCACACTGGAGCTTTGGAATTCCGTATTTCTATGTATTCTTCCAAACTTTCTGGAATTGTGCAGATGTCAAGAAATTCAGCCACGAGTGATCCAGCTGTGCTCACGTTGTAATTTGTTTATACTCAGTGTGAAATGCAGTGCAATTACATACAAATCAGCTTTGATATTCTGCTGTTACCAGGAGAATAAATTCATTTGAAAATGAGACGATTTACCCCTGAACATCAGACAAGAACTTTCACTGTCCATTTTTAAAACCTGTCTAAAATGCACTTTTACTCCCTGGCCTTCGACGCAGTGTGAGACATTGATTTTATTGCATGAAATGGATTTTTATTTATTTATTCACTTCTTTTAAGTTAGTTAAGTTAATCCCTTCCACAGCATGTGGGACACCATGTGGTGTATGGGGCAGTGCCTATCTCCGTTTCTCTGACCCTAGGCCACACAGCTACTGTGAGTAGTGAAAGCTACAGTGGAGGGTCAGTCCTCCAGTAGCACTGTGTGTTAACTTTCCTTTCCCCATTCTGTTATGCTGAGCACCAAGCTAGAAGGTGGAAAGTACCATTTTTATACGGTCTTTGGTATGACCCGGCTGGGATTTGAACCCACAACCTTCCTGGATGCTCTACCAACTAGGCCACCACACCTTTTATTTTATTGGTTTTTTTGACTGTGGTTTCTGCTCGTGCCGAGTTTTATATTGTTTTTGTTGGTTTTATATTGTTTTTGTGTTAGTGTCCTGCTCCTTGCCTTTATGTTTTTATGGGCTTTCGTGCTGTACAGCACTTTGTGTAACAAGATAAGATAAGATAAGATAAGATAAGCCTTTATTAGTCCCACAACGGGGAAATTCCAGGATTGCAACAGCACAGGGATAGCAACACTCAGAGCAACAATCAGAAGGCAAGAAAAAAACAAGCAAGCAAGAGCAGCTAATATACATATGTACGTATTACTATAAAATATATATATATACACACACACACAGACACACAGTGCAGAGCATTGTAGCTGGATGGAATAAATATATGAATATATGAACACACAGTGCAGAGCATTGTAGCTAGATGGAATAAATATGTAAATATATAAACACCCACAGTACGGAGCATTGCAGCTAGGTGGAATAAATATGCAAGTATATAAACACACACAGTGCGGAGCAATGTAGCTAGATGGAATAATATGTAGATATATAAATATATAAACACACCCAGTGCTGAGCATTGTAGCTAGATGGAATAAATATGTAAATATATAAACACACACAGTGCAGAGCATTGTTGCTAGATGGAATGAAACAGCATAACCGTCTACTTAGTTATCCTACATGGTATGATTATGTGCCCATACATATTCTCACCCTCCATAGCGACCGGTAAGTTCCTAGTTGTATGCCGGAGGGGACCATTGTGTAAGTCTATTGCATCTTTTGCATTCAAAAAACTATTAGTTTGTTACGTCTTTTTGCTATCTCTGCGAGCAGCCCTGCTTAGGTTGTACAGTCTGACAGCCGTTGGTAGGAAGGACCTACGAAACCTCTCGGTTGTGCACCTGGGATGATGTAGTCTGCTGCTAAATGAGCTCCTCAGTGCATTCAGTATGTCCTGCATAGGGTGGAACTCGCATAGGGTGGAACAAGTGTTGCTTTTTAAAATGCTTTATAAATAAAGTTGATTGATTGATCCCAGGTTAGCATGTGCCTAATACTCTGCAGGCAATGTTTCATTTTCTAAAGTGTAATGAGTTCTGTATCTGCTTCTTTTGTAACTACCAATTAACATTGAAACAGAAATGTGTATTTTACTAAAAATCACCATAATTTCAGTTTAGTTTTGACTGACAGTTTGGTCCTACAGTTTTACTCAGCAGTAATGAAATTGCCAGCAAAGTTCTGCTGGGATAAATTAGCGTCCAGTGGTACAGAAATTATTTCCCCTTAGTGTAAAACAGTACAATAAACTAACCTTTGATGTTCCAGCAGTAAACAAATCCTTCACTTGAAGACAAATATGTATGCGACTGCTGTGAAATATTAATAATTAATTTTAAAAATCAGCCTGATTGTGTTTGTAGTGAAGATGGTCTGCTTTCTTTGTTAAGGTATTTACGTACTTTGTCCTTGCAGACTGTCCCCTTCAGCTGCTTCAGTAGATGTTGTCTGAGCAGCCCTTGTTTACTCTTTGCTGGACAGCTATGGCTGCTCGGGGGTGATGTGTAAAATAAACAAGGAGGGTTTGCAGGTCATGGACAATGGGCTTATTATCACACAGATTCACTGGAAGTAAATCAGGGAATCTGAAGAGATATACAGTCCTGTACAAAAAAGTGTTAAACAGCCCCTCATTTCTTTATATTTTGCTTCCAAGGAGCCAAAATCATATGATGTTTAAAGTGGTCGTGAACAATAATTATACCTCACGCAACAAAGTTGCAGAAGGCATAATGTTTTTGACCCATCCGTCCATCCATCCATTTGACATTTTCTGTTGTCGCCAGTATAGCTTCTACATTTCTCATTAGATTGAATTCAAATTTATACAGAAACTTCAACTCATCAATACCTTGGATGAGTTTGATTTTGGCATACAGTACATCTAATGGAGGGTTCAGTCAATCAATCTGTCAAGCAATCACCTGCAGCTGTGGCACAGTTGTAGTGTGGCTGACTACTGATTGGAGGGTGAGGGGTTTGATTCCCATTCTGTCTGCATGTCAAAGTGTCCTTGAGCAAGACACTGAACCCCCAGTTGCTCTTGGTGGGTTAGGCCAGCGCCTGTGCATGGCAGTTCTGCTGCCATCAGTGTGTGAATGGGTGGATAGCAGGATCTGTGAAATGCTTTGGTCATCCAGAGATGAGTAAAATTTGCTATATAGTGAACACCAATCACTCGATCAAATTTTATTTGTATAGGACCTTTCATACAAGTTGATGCAATTCATAGTGCTTCTCAGATGACTGACAAAGTGACAGAAAGGTAGAGCATGTGAAGGAAATGGAGTGAAATAACAACAATACATTCAGTATCAAAATACAATAAAATAAGAAATGAAAATGGCATTTGGAAAAACAAAGCAAAAATAAAAACTAGCAAAATTGTTTAAAAAAGATGATAAAACCAATAAAAATGAATTGAAAACAACACAATACTGACAATAATAAAATCACTGGCAAAACTGACTAAAATAAGCAAAAATGAATGAGTGATAAAAAAAATTAAAATAATAAAATTAAGCCTTGTGGGTTAACCAACTACTAAAAGGACTTGAATGTTTTCTGTTGAATGAGACACTAATTCCTTTGGCCAAATGCCAGGTTGATATTTGCATCAGATGAGGGCATGCATTACATTGTTCAGCCAGAACTCTGATATGGGGGTGCATGGAGTACGTGAGCTTGGTCACTGAGATTCTTTAGTTCTTCAGGCTTTCTGAATTTGTTTCAAAGTTTTTCCTTCTACATTGTCATCTTTTTCCCCATTCATTTTCAGTCTAGTCCTTGTACTTGAACATTGTCCAGTTTTCTCATTCTAATGGCTATTTAGTGGCAGGTCCACTACATAGCCATTAGCACACTGACTTTTGGGTTGTTGTTGTTTTACCCATTGCACTTTTAAAGCACTGACTTTGGTACAAACTATACCAGACACTGCTGCATGTGGACCTTTTTTTTTTTTTTTACTTGAGGAGATACTGCTGTGCACTATTTATGAAACTAACATAAAAATAGAATAAAGCAGCAAAAATAATGACACTTTGAATCCACCACTGGCTTTGCTTCTAGGGGCAATGTCAAGTGCGACAAACCATCAGTTCACTGGAGTGCATTAACACCCCCACAGCAAAATATTTAGCTCCATGTTGGAGTTTCAACAGCAGGGAAAGCTAAAGGAATATTCTGCAAACTTTCATAACACAGACAATTTCCTGATCTCCTCTGTGGATGTGAGAAGCATGTTTTCTTCAAATTTAGCAGAGGCCTTTTTACTAACTGAGCTCAGTTTGTTTACTGCTTCGAATACTGAAGAGCGCTCTAGAACATAAGCTGACCTTCTCATTAGTTCCGAGCCACTCTTACCTCTGACCTGCAGACACTCCTGTATAGTAATACAGTCTGAAAACCGACCGCTACTGTCATAGATTGCCCTGTCAAGGGCGGAGTCAGGACACCAACCGCAAGCTGTGAGTTTTGCACATTTAATAATAACACACAAAATAACATACACGAACACTTATGGAAAACGACAGGTAAACGGGGAACACCCAGAGGATACAAACAGACAGGGACTCCGCCTGGAAATGAGGGGACGTAGGAATAACGTCTGAACCAGAAGACCGCTACAAGAAGAAAGCCTCATAGCAGGTTCTAAATAGGGACAAACCAATGAGATCAGGTGTGGGTACATGAGTGAGGAAATAATCAGTACAATCAGTGACAGTTGTGCAGCCCGTGAACAAAGTTTGACAGCAGGAAGAGACACACGGTGCTGTCAAAATGAAAGTACAGAGGAATAAGGCAAGAAGTGACTGAATAAAACTACAAAACGATTCCAACACATGGCAAACTGAATAATACAAAACAAGAACATAACCCCTAAGGTGAGGACAAGAAAAGGCAACCCAGAGATGCAGATAATATGATATACATGAAAACCAAAAGACAAAAGGAGGATAAGGAAAACTCTTAAACAACCACAGGCAGAAATATAAAATCCAATACCAGATAATAATAGATACACAAACTAAAAGAATCAGACTAAGAATGACAAGGCTAAGAATACAGGACAATTCATAAATAAACAGACACATGGCTGAAAAAGAACAAAAGGTTGAGCACAGCTCCACACCTGTGCTCAGAGTCATAACAGCTACAACCATTCTTGGGAATCAGATGGTGCAGCCAATGAAGAGCTCCCAGTGAATTCAACATTGCTTATAGCTTTCAAGAACATTGTAGCTTCATTTTTCATATCACATCTAAAGTTATCGAAGTTTTTAACCTCTTTAGAGACACCTGTATGTGAACCTTACAGATGTCTTGAAAAGTAGGTAAGGATGCATGCAAGGACTCTGGGCCTGAATGTGATGGTTGGGAGCATTTGGGTTACTGCAGGGACTATAGTGTCTCTGCTTCAATGCGCCCGTTTCCATGGAGACCAGTATACTGGTCAAGACACAGTCATAATGGGGAGTTACAGTGTTTGCAAGGAACACAAAGATGTCTGATTTTATGTAAAACAAAATGAGATGTAATGGTATTCAATTACTTTTTTAGGAAAAATGGGAAATAGGTGCAGTAATTTACTGAGATGTGCAAACATACATGGGAATACAAATTAAAGGCAAAAACAGTCTGTACACTTGTAACAAGCTTGAAAGTCAATATTTGTTCTGATCGTTGTTATTCTTCAACACAGCCTGAACTCTATTTAAGTTGTCTTGAGTCAGTTGAGGTGGTATGGGCATCTGATTAGGATGCCTCCTGGACGCCTCCCACTTGAGGTGTTTCGGACACGTCCCACTGGGAGGAGACCCCGGGGCAGACCCAGGACTCGGTGGAAAGACTATGTCTCCCAGCTGGTCTTGGAACGCCTTGGTATCCTCTCTGAAGAGCTGGAGCAGGTGGCTGGGGAGAGGGAAGTCTGGGCTTCTCTGCTTGAACTGCTGCCTCCGCGACCCGGACCTCTGGAAAAGCGGTAGAAGATGGATGGATGGATGGATGGAGTCCACAGGATTGGGCCCAAATTTATCCTCAAAATTATTTTTGGCAATTCATGATGGTGGTGGGGGTCTGCCACTCAAAAGTCAAATACACTTTTACAACCACTGACACTCTTTGTTAAAGTGCTTTATAAAAATGTATATTTTTTGCAGCTTTTTTTTAAAGTTCAACGTTTAGTAGTATTCCAAGGTTGGTGCATACTCTCTCTCCTCTGCCTCTCTGCTGATTGCTAATCAAGACCTGCTGCACTGATTACCACCTGCCTCTACCTGCTGCTATAAAGATCAGTTTGGCTGTCTTTGGACTCTTTTTTTTTTTGCCATGTGTGTGTCAACCTGGGATTGCTCCTGTGCCTTCTTTTCCAACATTGAACTAGTGATTATGAAACTGAGGCTTTGTGAAACAATTAACAACTTTGAGTAGTGATGGCCAGATGAGGCTTTCTAAAGGACTTGAGGCCTTTTATCAAAATGGCTCATATAGACGAGGCCTCATGAGAAACTTCATCTTCTCTACTAGGGCATCTAGTAGACAAAATGTATACAACATGCAGATTTTTACAAGGGCAGTATTGGTTTAATGTGTATTTTTTTTCCATTTCAATAAATGCACTGTCTTAAGAAATATCAGTGATCATAAGGGAAAAAAGAAATAATAAAACTCGGGTGACTACAGTGAATGTGCTTGTGGTACTTAACCATTTTTATTAAGAAATAATTTTTAACAGTCTTTGGACTAAGGCAATTTTTTTTTAGATTATTTCTCCAGCTTTGAAGAATACTCTCAGAGCACAGAGGATGCAGGTGTGCAAAGGAAGGCTACTGCAAGTTTGTACAGTGTAGGGTAGACATGTTTCTGTCTCTCCCAGTACATTCACCTCTGTCCTTATTGCCATGCAGGACACAATGGTGCCTCAGCAAAATGATGTGTTATTGTTGTATCCAAGGTCTTTGAAACACAACAGACACTTCACCATGCAAGTGAAAATAACTCCTAAGAAGGGCCCAACTGGGATTTGAACCCCAGCTTCCCAGTTGTAGGACAGATGGTCTACCGCTAAGCTACTAGTGATGGCTAGATGAGGCTTTCTTGAAAACCTGAGGCTTTTCAATAAAATGAACTCCGATTATATTGGCATGTTAGCTCTATATGCTTTATTTTGATGTTAGCAACATAACTATAATTTTTTTGAAAATAATTCCCAGTTTTATATATTTTTACAAAACTTTATTACGATGTAAATCACCCTTTTTGTTTACGTCGCAATGCATTCTGGGTAGTGACGTAGAATGGTTGCAGCTGTTTTTTCTGTCTTATACAAGCCAAGAAGCGAAGCTATG
Organism: Pholidichthys leucotaenia; assembly: GCA_020510985.1. Lineage (NCBI taxonomy): Eukaryota > Metazoa > Chordata > Actinopteri > Cichliformes > Pholidichthyidae > Pholidichthys > Pholidichthys leucotaenia. Next base: position 191,528,227 of record CM035841.1, read on the forward strand.
AACTACTGCCATTTGTCAGTGAAAATGCCACATTGCGCGGCTTTTGGATGTAATTTCCAATCAAAGGGAAATAAAGAGAGCGGGGTAAGCCTCCATAGCTTTCCTAAAGATGGAAAGCTGAGGAAAAAGTGGGGCAGCAGCGGCTCAGGAGGTAGAGCAGGTCGTCTAATAACCCAATGGTTGGCGGTTCGCATCACGCTCTCCCCAGATATCCTGCCGTTGTGTCCCTGGGCAAGACACTTCACCCGCATTGCCTCCAACGCCCATAACACTGGGTATGAATGTGTAAAAATGTTTAAATGTTCGGTGGTGGCCGGAGAGGCCGTTGGCACAGATTGGCAGCCACATTTCCGTCACTCTATGAGTGTCTATGATCAAGCGCTATAGCGCACGCTTGATAAAGCTGATATATATATTTATCGCACTATATCGGTCAAAGCGCACACTTGAGCGTGCGCTTGAGACACTCAAAGCGCACTGTCTATGATAAAGCGCTACAGCGCACGCTTGATAAAGCTGATATATACAGTATATTTATCACGCTATGATAAAGCATGATAAATATTGCTCAAGCGCACGCGTGCGCTTTGAGCAATATAGCGTGCGCTTGAGTGTCTTTCCGCTCCTCGAGTGTCTCTCCGCTTTGAGTGTCTCAAGCGTGCACTTGAGGAAGCATTATTTTAAGGTGAAACTTATATATTGTTGATTTACTTACAATAGAATGCTCAAACACAAACAATTGTCTACTAGCATGATGGGCACTGATCTGATAAACATGGACTCTCAGCAACATAAAGCAATTTCTCTGTTGCTTTCTCAGACTGCGGGTTGAACGTCCATAAGCAGTGCTCCAAAGTCATTCCAAATGATGCCAGCCAGATCTTCGACATGTCAAGCTTGAAGCGCACGCTCAAGCATGCGCTTTGAGCGATATAGCGTGATAAATATATATATCAGCTTTATCAAGCGTGCGCTATAGCACTTGATCATAGACACTCATAGAGTGACGGAAATGTGGCTGCCAATCCGCGCCAATAGCCTCTCTGGCCACCACCGAACATTTAAACATTTTTACACATTCATACCCAGTGTTATGGGCACTGGAGGTAATGCGGGTGAAGTGTCTTGCCCAGGGACACAACGGCAGGATATCTGGGGAGAGCGTGATGCGAACCGCCAACCAACGGGTTATTAGACGACCTGCTCTACCTCCTGGGCCGCTGCCACCCAACTTTTTCCTCAGCCTTCCCTCTTTAGGAAAGCTATGGAGGCTTACCCCGCTCTCTTAATTTCCCTTTGATTGGAAATTACATCCACAAACCGCGCAATGTGGCATTTTCACTGACAAATGGCAGTAGTTCGTAGCTTCGCTTCTTGGCTTGTATAAGACAGAAAAAACGGCTGCAACCATTCTACGTCACTACCCAGAATGCATTGCGACGTAAACAAAAATGGCGATTTATATCGTAACAAAGTTTTTTAAAAATATATAAAACTGGGAATTATTTTCAAAAAAATTATAGTTATGTTAGTAACATCAAAATAAAGCATATAGAGCTAACATGCCAATATAATCGGAGTTCCTTTTAAAGTTGTTCATATAGACTCACAAAGTCTCATGTGAAACTTCATTTGCTCTACTAGGCCATGTAGTTGACAAAGTATAGAGCATGCAGATTTTTGCAAGGGCATTATTAGTTTAATGTGTATTTTTTCCATTTCAATAAATGCACAATAATGCCTCAGCATAATGATCCAAGCTCTTTGAAATGCAACAGACACTTCACCGTGGAAATAAAAATAAAATCACAAGAATGGCCTTACTTGGAATTGAACCCCAGCCTCTCAGGTGCGGGGTAGATGCTCTACTGTTAGGCCATCACTTCATTTAGAAGAAATGCCCACTATTTGTGAAAAATGTATCAATGAGAGAAATGAGATCAAACTGTTCCCAAACAGGAGAAGTCCATGTTTTTGGTGCTTGCTTCATCTGAAAATTGGCTGTGACAAATCCCTTACACAGTCAAACATCGACAACACAAAACTTGAGGGATGGGGATTTCCATTGTGTATTGCTGCTCACTTTATTTCATGTGTGCAAAATCATGAATGGCTTTCTGACCCAGTTACATGGTATGACGTCAGCAATACACGCCTCAAAACATGCTTTGCCAAATATTCCCTGGACAAGCTCGGAGCAACCTCGAAGCTCCAGAGCCTACCATCCCAACACTAACTTTGAGACAATTGCTTCATGATCAACAGTGTTATGAAACATTTAATAAAGAATGTGATCTGCTGACTGTCAGAACTGCATCCAAGTGAAAGACCTGAAAAAGTCCCAATACTCTATATCCGAGGTTGCACTACACTTTTTATGTCATTTTCTCAGACAGGCTTGTAAAAATTCTGTCAATCTGTTATCTAGCATTTTAATTGACTTTAATTAGCTCACCCTCCATGTAATCTGTCAAATGATAGACAGCTTTCAGAATTTTATAGTCATTGCTGGAAAAATTCTGTTGAAGGAACGGTGAACAAAACCTCTGATATATATAAATTAAATAAGTATGTAGAGGGAGATGGGAAAATGTATGTTGTGGAACATCAAGGAACTTACTGGTGCTTCTGCAACTCGGGAGTGTTTAAAGATTTTTATTGAAAAAAAGAAGCACTTCAACAGTGTGTGGTTTCAGTCTGCTCCTCTTGTGGCTTGCTACCGCTCCAGCTTTGGAGAACACCTTCTCACATAGCACTGATGTTGCTGGCATGTGGAGATACTTTTTTGCCATCTTGTAAAAGTTTGGGTATCTGGTTTTGTGTGTTGCCCAGTAATTGGCCAGCCAGTACTATCAGACTCATAAGGATTATCATCTATTTACCTAGTAGTAGCCTATGTTGTATATAAAGTTATCTAAGCATTTTTAATTTACTCCCTGAGTAACTCCTTTTTTCTATTATGCTGTGTGTATTTCTGGTGGTTGTGTTGTCTGCGTCATGCTGCTGTTACACTTTAATTTCCCAATTTGGGATCAATAAAGTACATCTAGCTTGTAGTGTTTGTTAATGACTGTGTGTGCATATATCTCTGTGTAATATTTAGTAAATGTAATGTGTTTTTGTGCAATGTTTCTGAACCTAATTCTAATTTGTGTAATACTGTCCCTGACTTATATTCAAATGCCCAACCCTTTCAAACTTCCCGCGAGCCCTCAAGTCTTCTTCTTTGGGTTTTAACGGCAGCTTGTATCCAAATTGTTGCACTACTGTCAAGAGCCATCAAATCATGTGATGTGACCGCCATAATGAGGCCTCGCTTGCTATGGTCACATGACTGTGGGCATGCTGAAACCGCACTTAATACCCAGCTCATGACACTTCCACTTTATATTGCTCGAATCAGTGTCGAGTGGGCGGTGTCACGCGTAACATCACTAGTCTCAAGCAATATTTGATTAACTCTAACTGTAACTCTCCCCCATGTCCTGGCTGGGGCAAACTCCTACCATGTCCAGATCACCTTCCCTACCTTTTCCAACTCTGCACAACCTGAGAGGAGGAGGAGGAGCAACAACCTGCAAATATTCTCACCGTGTGGTCTTCAGCTCTACCTGTAAGAGAAACAATCCTAATATTACCTGCAGTTGTTCAGCAGTATATACTTCAAAAGCACTCTTCTGTGGAGAACTGCAGCAAGGCACCAGCAGTATGGGTAGGCCAAAGCTGCTCTGTAAAGACACCATCAAGTGCCCCTGGTTTTCTGTGATATACAGTAGAACTGGGCACATGAAGACTCAGTGACTCTGGTTACTTGGTCACAAACTGATTACTGGGAATAAACTGATAATGGTAATAATCAGTTTTGTCATGTTTACATGCACTGAATAAATGGATTATAGGAGGGTAAAGCACTTGAGTTAATGACCCCATTTGCATGGCCTTTACTGGATTATTCTGTTTACATGGCCATTTGAATAATCAAATAACTCCAGAAATCCAATCATGATCGGTTTATTCATGTACATGTAAACATGGTCAGCATAAAATTGGCACCAGCATGTCAGAGACAGCCAGGAGAGCTGGTTGGAAAAGTCTTCAAAGAGCTACCAGACACATACCAACAAGGTACCTTCTAGCACAGTGTGGCTTTTAGTCATTGTGGCATGATCTGCCCACACCATATTGGACTTTTATCTGATTACTGGTCATACTCAAAAATGAGTAACATCCATATTCTATATATTCAACTCTACGGGGAAAACGGCAAACAACTAAAAGAAATGCATTACTGTATATGATGCAGCACACTTATTAAGATTCATCAGACAACATCAGATGTTAATAGTAGCTCATCACCTGAACTGCTAGAACAGGGTTATACGCAACAGACTCCAACCTCATTAACATATGCTACATCCCACAGTGAGTAATATGTGTGTGATGTGTGCAAAGTCTTCCTGTTTTATTACTTGCACACCACAATATGCTATATGTATCACATAAACTTGAGTATAATATAGAGAACATATGACTTGCCTCATAACTAGAAACAACCAACACCATAGAGCATAACCTATGCCTTCTGAATGTCACACAGATGTACCCATCACCCCAACAGCCTCCTTATGAAGAATTTCTTTCAGGTGTTTTCCCTTACCATCATCATTTTCAGTTTCATAACACTGATGTGTCGTGTCTGCGTTAGACCCAAAGCATCACAGGACTTACGCCAACCACAACTCCAACGTATGTCTGTGATGCTGACTGCTGTTACCATGTGACAAGACACTACATTTCTGGAATGAGAACACTGTAGATTTGCAAAATGATTATTTAATCAGTTATCCAGTAAGGACTGTTTACATTCATTCAGAATATATTGTTGTTTGTCTGTGGTACCTCCAATTAAGTTGTGTTCCATGAATAAATTACCAGGATTATAATGTAAAGACCATGCAGACAAAATGGTGAAGAAAAACCTGCATATTTACATATATTTGTCCAGGTTCCATAAGGTAATCAAGGTTTCCCTCTTGTTCATGGTTTGTCATTCATCACTTAAAACTCTTCATGACTTCCTTATGCAGCATGCTTTTGCTTTCCTTTGCTCCAAACTCCCTCCTACGCCTCCACTACCATCTGCACCCCTGTGAAGACACAAGGCATTCCTTGGAACAGCCCTCCAACAGCTTATATGACTAACAGGGGAGGGGAGCAGCCTATAAGACTAACATGGGAAATTAAACTCATTTCAGTTCTATTTTGTGTACAAAGGAAAATACATTCAATAAATTTGGAATTTTTTTGATGATACACATTTTACATCATCACTGTTAATATCCCAACACTATCATTGTGAGGTGTCCAGGATGCTCATCCTTGCTGGTCCTCAGCATAATTTTTTGCAGATCTCAGTTTTGTTTTGTTTTTTTTAACCCAGTCTCTTTTGCAGGTGTTTTCAATGATTAGCAATCAGTGGGAAGAAATTCATTGAAATCAGCTGTTGAAGACACTGGAGGGAAACCCTGCAGGATCTTGGTCCTGCATGGAATGAGTTTGACATCCCTGGGTTAATATATAGAACTGTATGATATATTTGGGGGTTTCTGTTTGTAAACAGCAGTCTCTGTATGTGTGTCTCCAGCTGGATAACCCAGACGAGCAGGCGGCTCAGATCAGAAGAGAGCTGGATGGACGACTGCAAATGGCAGACCAGATCACACGGGTAAGGAGCCAAAGATGCATGCCTAGTTGGAGGGATGAAAGAAGCACTAGTACATGGGTTTGTGGTTGTTTGTATTCTGTCATATTAGCAGGACATAATCATGTTTTCTTTTATTGCACAAAATCAGAAGAGACAGTGCTTTTCAAGATAGACCTTAAACAGTCCCAGAAATTTGCCCTTATTGGTTACAGTGGATGTGAAAGGCATACACACTGAAATTATAATGCCAGATGACAAAACTGAAGATGCTAAGACTCTCATTAGGAGTGACTAGGAACGACAGGATTAGAAATCAGTATATCAGAGGAACGGCTCAGGACATGTGTAGAGGAGGGATAGTGGATATATTGGACAAACAATGTTGAATTATGGAGCTACCAGATAGGGGGGAAAGAGGAAGACCACAGAAGATTCATGAATGTAGTGAAGCAGGACGTGGAGAGGGTTGGTGTTACTGAGGAAGATGCAAGGGATAGGGTGAGATGGAGGCAGATGATCCACTGTGGAGACAACCTAAAGGAAACAGCTGAAAGAAGATTCAGTCATTCAGGGTAGAAGTTAATCAACATGCCATAACCTGGTAATATTTGTCCACACCTCATTACAGATTGTGATGGCATCTTTTGAACACTGATTTGATATGAACTTTTGTACTCAAATTTTGATTAATACTTTTCAACAAGAGCCATCTGATGCTTTGTAAGCTTTCTGAACTGTAGCTGTTATTTTAGGGTTGAAAGTTAGTAAATGTCAGGAAGATCCTACTAGGACAGCTGAACTGTATTTGGGGTTAATCTGAGACCTTTTAACAGGGGTGTGTACACTTTTTATATTCATTGTATCTTCTTCGCATTTTCTTTCAGTAATTGTCTTTTTTTCTTTTGTTTAGCACGGTGGAAGGTTTCCTCGGTTTGCCTCTAGAGAAATGGAGGCCCTGTTCATTGAGGAACTGCGATCCTCTGTCAACTTACTGATGGCGAACCTGGAGAGCATGCCGGTGTCGAAGGGAGGAGAGTTCAAACTGCAGAAGCTGAAACGGGGCCACAACACCTCCATCATGGATATGGGCCAGGAGGACGAGAACACGCTGTCCAAGTCTGACGTGGTGTTGTCTTTCACCCTAGAGGTAAGCAAGAGGAGCTAAGTATGCGGCGAACCGAGCAGTGGCTCTTGTTGTGGCCCTTTTGTGAAGAAGAAATGAATTACCAAACTAAAATATTTTCTAAGATCTGTTAGAAATAACCCCTAAACTGGCTCATCTAATCTAATTGGCATATAGTTAAGAGCCTCTATTATGCACTTTTCCACATGTAGACAAAGCTCCCAGAGGTGTTAATGAAATGTCAGTGACATTTTTGATCAAAACAACCCAGGGTTTAATTACTGCAGTGCTATCTTCCACATGGGAAAGGAACACTACTCAAAATGGGCTGTTTTAAGACATTTTGCTTTAAATGCTATCATGTTGCAATCCTGTAATTTCCCCATTGTGTGACTAATAAAGGCTTATCTTAAGCCCCAGTTCACCCCCCGCCCCATTACATAATTTTCCTAAGATATCCATTTTGATGGCGATGCTGACGTGCATCACCCTCAAATGCAAATAAGGACCCAATAGCAGACAACAGACACAGAGGCCAGACTTCAGAGGTGAGAGTTTTTTTTTATTACTGGAACAACTGATGGTGAGGATTCAGCCCACACTGCAGGAACACTCCTGTAGGGAGGAGAAGGGACAAAGTAAGTAATGTGATAAACTGACAGGTGTATGTTTTCATGGCTGGGTCAGAGTTCTTATTTGCAGAAGAGTGGAGCAGTCTGGGAACTGATAAGGGGTGAGGTTGTCCAAAGGAGATCCTGAGGAGAGTCAAGTATGGTTGGATATGAATGGTGTGGCCTTACTTGGTTCTTTGAACAGAGAAAGAGATTGAGCCAAGAGGCAGGGTTTCAAAGTTAGGTCGTGGGCCAAGGAGGGTCCCGAGATGGGTGCTGGTTAGAATGACAGAATGTCATAAAGGTATGTTCATGTATGCACTCAATACTTGGTTGGGGCTCCTTTTGCATCAATTTATACTGCATCAAAGCGGTGTGGCATGGAGGCGATCAGCCTGTGGTACTACAGTACTGAGGTGTTGTGGAAGCCCAGGTTGCTTTGGTAGTGGCCTTCAACTTGTCTGTATTGTTGGGTCTGGTGTCTCATCTTCCTCTTGACAACAAAGTTTGCTGGCCAGTCAAGCACAGTGATATCATGATCATTAAACCAGGTTTTGATACTTTTGGCAGTGTGGGCAGGTGCCAAGTCGTGCTGGAAAATGAAATCAGCATCTCCATAAAGCTTGTCAGCAGAGGGAAGCATGAAGTGCTCTACAATTTCCTAGTAGATGGCTGAATCTGATAAAACACAGTGGACCTACACCAGCAGATGACATTGCTCCCCAAATCATCAGTGACTGTCGAAATGTCACACTGGACCTCAAGCAACTTGGATTCTGTTCTCTCCACTCCTCCTCCAGACTCTGGGACCTTCAGTTTCACTTGGCACCTGATTATATGATCTTTAGTATGACCCAGCTAGGGCTTGAACCCATGACCTCCTGACTGTTGGGGTAGCTGCTCAACCACTAGTCCACCACTCTGGTACATAGCTTCCAATAAATATAATGAACAATTGTTTGTGTGAATTTTGCACAGGAGTGCTCACCCTTCCCCAGTCTCCCCATGCACACTTCCTTCTAAATTTCACACCAAGCATCTCTGAAAAGTTGGCAACTCTGCTCATTCACAAATGGTTCTGTTTATTGTAATTCAGAGACCAGTCATATCCTATCGACCACTGAAACCACACACTCCTGTCCACCCAATGATTGATTTATTCCTTCTTTAATACAAATTTGTTTGTTGGCTCAGGCTAGATCTGAGCTAGGAGCTAGTCAGCTAAGACTAGCAATGGTGACGTAAGAGGGAGAGTGGCGCTAACGCCATCTTATTATTATTATTATTAAACCTTTATTTAACCAGGATAAGACTCATTGAAATTAATACTCACTTGGCAGTGAGTGACAGGCAGCAGCACAAATTACAAGTTAGACATTTGCAACAACATTAAAACAGTACCATGATTAGCATACATATAAGAAATAGTCAATAGATAAAAGTACAAGTGCTCAGCAGATGTAGTCTTAGTGACATTAAAACCTGTTAAAACATCTACAAACAGAAATCTCTGCCTCCAGGTCATTCAATAGCCATTTAAGTGTTCAGAGAGAGCAGCTCCTTATGTTTTAGGTAATTTTGCAAGGCGTTCCAGTCAAAGGGAGCGACAAACTTAAAAGCATTTTTTTTTCTTCTTTCAGTTCTGACTGATGAAACAGACAAAAACAAATCCTGCGACCTAAGACCATATGAACTTGCTTTTGTTTTTTTTATATATAAATTAAATCACCCTTATTGTCATTCAACCGTACATTCAACATTGTACATTCAACCGTCATGTACAGTAGAACGAGATTGTGCTTTACCTATCTATAGTGTAAATCACACACACCCCAGTGCAGAATCAGAGGGCCGCTGCAATGCAAGGCGCCGCCACAGATTTCCCTCCTCCATTCCATTTATTGCTGAGCACCAAGCTGGATGGCAGGAAGTTCCACTTTTATATGGTCTTCGGCATGACCCGGCCGGGATTTGAACCCCTGCCTCCCGGGTGTGGGGCGGATGCTCTACCAACTAAGCCACCACTCTGGTATGAACTTGCTTTTTGAGTAATGAAGACCTGTAGATGAGATGGGAGCAGACCTGAAATACATTAATAAATGAGTTTACATTGATGCCAGGACAAATCAGACCAGAGATTTAAAGAGACATGCACTCAAACCAGCCATTTTCAGACAGGCTGCAAAAGATGATTCACAATTATGCTGCAATAATTAAAGAGAATTTGACCACAATATTCACAAACATTTCATTAAGACCTATGGGAACTGTTGCATGTGGGGAAAAGTGTAGTCATTGATTTAAATGATTTTACTAATTGCAGTTTGGTTAAAGACACACTCCAATGGATATAAATTCACTTAAAAACAAATCTACATTTTTATTTTTTTTTTTTTGTTACTTATTTGTACCCGTAGGTAGACTTGGTTTGCAGTCTGGTGACAAGCCACCGGCTGCTGGTCGCTGTGTGCGCGAGCGCCCTAAACCTACATGTTTTTGGTGTGCGGGAGGAAACCGGAGAAATCCCGGAGTAAACCCGCGCAGACACGGGGAGAACATGCAAACTCCACACAGCTCACTGTTGGTCGGGGGCTGGGATCGAACCAGGGATCCCATGTACTTTATTGATCCCCAGAGGGGAAATTGAGGGCATCCACCTGGATGGATGAAGCAGCCACGGTACGGCGCTATCCCTTTACCATTCACACACACATTCACACCTAGGGCCACTTTAGAGTCTCCAATTAACCTAACCTGCATGTTTTTTGGCCTGTGGGAGGAAACTGGAGAACTCCCGGAGTAAACCCGCGCAGACACGGGGAGAACATGCAAACGCCACACAGATCACTGTTGGTCGGGGGCTGGGATCGAACCAGGGATCCCATGGCCAAGGGTGAGTTGCTGTGCTGCCACAGTGCTAACCACTGCACCACCGCACAGTCTCTTACATTAAATTGGTATCTTGCGCCATTTTCCCCACAAACTTTCATTGTCTTACAGCTACTTGTAAAAATCTTTTCCATTTTCCTCTATCTAATTAGGCCCACTCATGTCCCACCCGCCAGCACACAGAAGTCTGCAAGCTTGCAAATTTGAACAGTCAGTACTTAGTCCTGATTGGCTCACCCGTTATAGTGACATCACAAAAAGGTTCCATCTAAACTCATCTTTTTCAAAGGGGAGGAACTTAACTGAATTTTCACAGCAAAAAACAGTCTTGTGTGGGCACCCAGCACAATGCAGACTGATAATATTCACGCTCAGCAGGGATTGCATAGGAACAGAGAGCCCTAGGGGGACAACCAGAACAATGACTATTATTATACATCCCCGGAGTAAGGAGAGGAATTCCGGCACCAGTTAATCACACGATTGATATGTATTGACTGATATGTATATCAATATGTAAATGTGCCATGCATTCTCTCTTGTCTGTATAAAAGAGCTGACTTTACATGCCTCAGACAGAGCGCACTCACGACAGCGCGCTCACATACACAGCACGGCGCTACAGTGTGTCTCATGATGATGGAGGAATAAAACTCTTAAATCTTCAGCTCACCGTGTCACGCCTGAACTTATTTTGTTCCTCCACACTGGTGACCCTTGACGAAAAATGGAACACGAGACGAACACCCTGGAGACGACCCGGACGGAAAGCCTCAGCACGCGTCATGGTGCACTCCTTGCCTGATCTTTTGCCTCCACATTGGTGACCTGACGAGGGAGAATGACAGTCTGCTCCCTCTCACCGTGCTGTGGATCCCAGAGGACCAGAGAACGCCTACATCTTTCGCACCCACACGGGAGGGCGTGCACCTTGTCGTCTCTCCATGATGGAGACCTCCAGGGCCGGACGGAGAGCGTGGCACTTGGACCGAGATGCATGAGGATCAGCGACATGAGCAACGCACAGAAACAGCCTGAATGGGGAAGATCATCGATGCCGACTGCGTTGATTTCCATCAAGCTCCCTGACTCACCTCTCGACAACAGACCTTCCGCACACAGAAGCCACACGCGCACACTGCAGGATTACGAGGACAGCACAACTTTCAGCTATGTGGTCACTGTGTCAAGTGCGCGCTATGCACGGGACAAAACCGGCTCCACAGACTGATGCATTCGTCCTCCGCCACTGCACAGGCCCGAGGAAAAACGGCCGATCGCCGCTCTCGGGACCTTCAGGGCTGCTCGCGCACCCGGAGCAGATGTGCAGCCCGCACACAGGACTTTGTATGGGTTTCCAGCCACGGCGCACAAGGGGAATTTAGCCGATTGCTCTCCCCGATGACTTTAGGGCTGCTTCCAGCGTCTAAAGCCAATCTGCCGAGTCCCTGACACAGATTCAGTTTATCACAGCCGCTACGCATCCTCAGGGAATTTGGCCGCTCACCTTCCCCACACCCTCGCTGGATCAAGCCGTGAAAGAAGTCGGATATTTTTTTTTTTTTTTTTCCTCACAGCTGCTGTGGATCTCCGCCAGGCTTAACAGGAAAGTCCCTCACCATCGCGGATCCACACGCAATTTTTTGCACGGCCCAGACACCTTTGACATCCCGGGCCGGCACTCGCTTACTCTCACCTCCCTCCCCTCCTCCTGCACAGAGCTTTTCCTGCACCTCACTCCCTAAGCCGGCCGATCGCTGTCTGGCTCCATTACGCATGACTGCACACCGGCCCATGTGCCCACGATCCACGGCCGTTCAACGTGCTGGAACTTGGAGCTGTGCACACTGCCCTTTCCACCCCTCCCCCGTCCCCCCCCACGGACTGACATGCCCTCCGACAGTTCTACTGGAGCTGGAGCCAAAAAGGGGGGGGGGGGGGTCACAGCCCCTTCTGACTGTTCTAGGGGGAGCCGTGTGGGCACCCAGCACAATCCAGACTGATAACATTCATGCTCAGTAGGGATTGCATACGAACAGAGAGCCCTAGGGGGACAACCAGAACAATGACTATTGTTATACATCCCCAGAGTAGGGAGAGGAATTCCGGCGCCAGTTAATCACACAATTGATATGTATTGACTAGTGCTGTCCAGCGATTAAAATATTTAATCATAATTAATCACACGATCTCATAGTTAACTCATGATTAATCACATTTTAGTTGCGTATTTTTGTCTCATGAAAAACCATTGTAATTCTCTTAACAGCACAAAAAGTGAGTGGGCTTGCTTTGTACAAATGTTTTTTTATTATTATTATCATTGCAAAGCATCCATATCTTCCGTATTAGACCGAGAAAACAAAACAGGACATATTACTCTGAAAATAAAAAAATGTTTTCTTTTTTTCCCTTTTCATTAGTTTAGTAACCCTGCCACTGATATCTGCGATAAAAAAAGATACATACAAATAAAAAATATATAGGCACAAAAGCAGCCCCTTAAATACAAAATGAAAACAAGAGGAGAGTGTCCCCTGAGAGGAGTAGTACAGTCTAATGACTGTATAGTAGCCCAACTGCTGCAGTTTTAAACTTACCAACACAGCCTCTTGAACATGAACATAATGTAACTGCTAGCACGTAACAGGTGAGTCAACCTAAAGGCCTACTTTCTGTCTTTGAGCCAGTTGCTCAAACAGACAAGCCTATTGACATTTTCAGACAACAGGGAAGATTGTTTTCACTGTCTGGACATGTCGTTCAGAAAAAACGATCGTTCACATGGTACTGACGTGGCAGGCGTTGCTAAGTATTTGCATGCAAGGGAGGCCATCTCACTGTGTGACGCTTTATGTGTGGACCACCATTCCTGTGGAGAGTCTTCAATGCCAATCATAGGTTCTGCCTTGTAGCGCTCAATGCAGCGTTCCACGGTGTCCTCCTCTTCATCTGAGGAAGATTCTTGTGCAAACATGAGAGCTGGCTTCTTCTTCTCTGGCTCAGGCATGCTTTGGTCATCCAGTGCTGCTGGTCTCCCCTTCTCCTGCTGCTGGAGTAAGGCACGGATGGAATCCCACACGACAACCCGGTCAGGTTTGCTCAGACACTTGAGGTCCTTAAACCTTGAAATGAAATAATAAAAAATATCAACGTTATTGCCATACAAGCAAAGGCACTAGTAAAACAAAACATTGACCTAATCTCTATTCCAGATTCAGAAGAAAAAAATGGATATTGAAGAGAACCAACCCACAAAACAAAGTGGTGCTTAAGACAAACAAAATACTGAGAAGAATGTAGAATGAATATCTTACCTTGGGTCGAGTGCTGTAGCAACCCTGAGCCATGCGATGTTCAACTTCTCTTTGCGACCTTCCATATCCACTGAAAAGGTTTCCTTGAACTTGATCAAGTACGCTGGGTCGTCCTCAGTGACTTCCATTACTCGGGACAGGTGGCATAATGCTGGCATCACCACAGAGCAAGAAACAAACTTCTCTCCACCCAGAAGATCTGTCACATATCTGCAACAATATACAAAAGCTCTTTCACAAAACTCTGTCACACACATACGGACACCTGATAGATAACCTACAGTTACAGTGATGGGAGGGGATATGAGGAATCACGTGTTCCTGCGCACACACACACACACATACACACACACACACATTACCCATTTACAGTGCTGTGCGGGACAAACACACACAGTTGAAGGGAGAGAGGTGATACCGACAGACAGACATTAGGGCCTGTGTCCACCAAATGCGTTTTTAGGGCGGAAAGTGCTGAAAACCTAGCCTCTTGGGCGCTTCCTGGCCTTCTCTGTTGTTAAGTTACACAGGGAATCATTGCTATTGAAACAGTCACTGATTATCTGTATATTTTTTCTGTATTTTGACATAATCACGAGCTACACTTTGAGTAAAATGAAGCAAATAAACAGTCTACACATAGAGATGGCTCATCTAAAACATGCCACAGGGTGGTATTTTACGTTGGGTGAGACAGGTGCTAATGTTTCTGTCTTGACACAGATCTACTTTAATTGTTAAAGAATCAGATATAGGCTACAAGACATAATTAGGCCTACCTGCAATGCTCCAACGCAGCTTCGAGCTTCTTTGTTTTCTCCAGCTCCGTTGCTGTTGGCATGGTGACTTTGGTTGAGTGTAGGGCCAGGGCAGCTGTCAGAGGTTCAATATTCCGGTTGACACGCTTTATCATTTCAAGGGTACTATTCCATCTTGTTGCTACCTCCTGCGTGAGCGCTTCTTCTTTCTGGTTGTGTGCGATTTGCTGCCGCTCGAGTTCCAGGGCATTCGTTGGGCTGTGTTTAAAGTGTCCCACAAGTTTTCTGCATTTTGCCAATGCGCTGTCGAATGGACTATTGTGCAGAGAAACCGTGACTGCTCGGTGCACGCTGTGTGCGATGCACGGCAGGTGTTCAAAGGGGAGCTCTCTGGCTGCAGCCATCATATTGCGTGCACTATCCGTGGTCAGTGAAACAACTTTCTTTTCGATGCCCCACTCTCTGGCTACATTCATGAAGTGCTCTGCAACATTATCAGCGAAGTGCCTCTCTTCTGTCTTCATAACAGTCAAAGCATGGGACTGAAGTTTCCACTGTGGGGTGAAATAATGTGCTGTGACCCCGAGGTAGTTGTCATTGCCAAGTGACGTCCAGTAATCTCCCGTTAGCGCGACTATTTCTGTCTGCCCCAATGCCTGTTGTAACTGGGACTTCTCCGTTTCAAACAACGTTTCTATCCGGCGTGTGATAGTAGCTCTGGAAGGAGTTTCGTAGGTCCAGTCGTTGGATGCGATGCGAATTATCTTGGCCAGACCTTCATCCTCCACAATACTAACGGGCCTGCATGCCGTAGCCACCCACTTAGCTATGGCAGCTGTTAGCTTCATTTTAGTAGCAGCATCCATGGGCCGCTGTCGGAAGCCATCCAAACTTGTTTGGTTCTGACGCGGAGGAGGCGAAGCTACATCACTGGTGTGTTTGGCCATCAAATGGTATTTTAAACTGGATGTGCTTCGATGGTAGCTAAGTTCACATCGACAATAAATGCAAATAACTTTAGTTTTATCGATCGAACCATCCTTTCCTATTTTAAATGTAAACTTTCCGTTCAGAAGTGTCCCTGGTGCGTCCATTACTGTGGCTGACTAGTGCCGCCAGTGCCGCGCGCTTTAGTCGTTGGGTTCTTCTTTGTTTGATATTTGAAATCTTATCCTTCGTTCCACCACCATGTGTACGTGCGTGGTATTACAGCCAGTATACTGTGCTTATGAAAAACTACGGTCACAGCATTAATCTCGCGTTAAAAAAAATCTCGCCATTAAAAAGGCGCTTGAGTTAACGCGATAATAACGCGATATTTTGACAGCACTAGTATTGACTGATATGTATATAAATATGTAAATGTGCCACGCATTCTCTCTTGTCTGTATAAAAGAGCTGACTTTACATGCCTTAGACAGAGCGCTCTCACGACAGCGCACTCACACAGCACAGCGCTACAGTGTGCCTCATGATGATGGAGGAATAAAACCCTTAAATCTTCAGCTCGCCGTGTCACGCCTGAACTTATCTTGTTCCTCCACACTTGACACATAAGAGTGACTTCACTCTTGATATGTCTTGTAAGTCATAAACAACTTGTTACAGACATGTTAACTGGGGGGGGGGGGGGGGAACTTCACCAGTTTGTCACTTTAAAAATGGAGGTGAGAGCCACTCATTCATGTGAACATTTTGTTTCCTCATTTACCGCATCTAACCACGAATCACTCAACTATACTACTGCATCTCAGCAAACTAGAATATTGTGAAGGGGTGTTTATTTATTTTTTTTTAAGTATAATTCAAAAAGAGAGTGTGCATGTAATCATATTGAATATAGGAACTTCTGAAAATTGGCTCTCCTCAGCTTCCTCCTCCATCCCACAAGAGAAAATGCATCATTACCTTCATCCTGTGCTCATTTTCTTGGACAGTTTTCTTTTTTTCTGCACCAGAGGGATAACCTCTTTTTGATGCCATTTACAGTATGCATCATTCTGCTGAGGTTAGTTTTTCTCTTCCCCCATAGACTTCCACGGCAGTCAGCCATGGTATCGCTGCAGCTTACTTTTTTATATTCTACATTAGATTTTTAATTGCTAAACATATGAGCAGCTGAGCTTGTTACAAGTGAAGAATGGTATTTTTAATTCTCTCAAATATTAGACAGTTGGTTGAATGAAGCAACAAGGGATGATCGGGAAATGTTAGAAAATAATCATGTCCTCATTAGGCAAATGGTTGCGAGACAAGTTAGACCATCAGTTTACTGTGTCTTATTGTTTTGCGTCATCTCATCTGTGTACATTGCCCTATAGAGGAAACGGCCCTGGGCCCACCTCCATATTAATCCCTCTCAGTGTTTTTTCCCCACAGATGGTTTGTCAGGATTCGTCTCTGGAGAAATCAATTAGAGAAAAACGTTTTCTCAGCATTTCTCTTGGGCTGACAAGCTTTTTGAACTGCACCTAAATGGCTTGACAGACAGACCCATTTTATATTGGACAGAAAAAGCAGGCAGAGCGCTGGATCATCTTACATTCAGGTGATAAATTACCTGTCCAGTATTTTTGCGTAGCTTCTAGGGGACTCCATCCTCCATGAGGATACAGGCAGCCCTGCAGGCACATTATTTTACTGCCTTTGTCGATAGACCAGCATCTCAATGAAAAAATGAGGCTCTTTTCATCAAGAACATGCATGAGAAGCGTGAGAGAAAATTTACCTATTGTGAAACCTGGGAGCGCCTGACAGAAGGCTTCATTTTAAGTGGATGCCATGTTTTGTTTTGTTTTTTTTTTCCTTTTTCATTGAAGTCCACTTTAAACAGCAAGTGGTTGTAAATGTGCCACTCCGAACCAGGGGTTCCTGTACATTCAACTCTGACCAGGTTTCTTTTCAAATGCTGTGGTTTCTTCGTGGTTGGTTGTTTTGGT
This sequence comes from Pholidichthys leucotaenia, assembly GCA_020510985.1. Classification (NCBI taxonomy): domain Eukaryota; kingdom Metazoa; phylum Chordata; class Actinopteri; order Cichliformes; family Pholidichthyidae; genus Pholidichthys; species Pholidichthys leucotaenia. The sequence goes on from CM035841.1 coordinate 191,545,568, forward strand.
AGGACTTTTTAATACAGCCTACAAATTACAGGGTAAATAGGCTACCATCCATCTTCTTCCATTTAATCCCCCACGCTCTGCCGGCAGAGGGAATATTCCCCTCCCCTGCTTCCAGTCTGAGATGATTATCCCAGCGTGGGTTCCCTACATACTTACCCATACTCACCCTGTCATTTTTTTGGCTGTATTATAAAGTGTTACCAGTATTTCCGGTTTTCCATGCTTGTATATGATTTGAATGGTTCACCAGCATCATCCGTCCATGCAATCAAACTGCTTCTGTCCACAACAAAATAAAGCTTGTCATCTCTGGAAGGTCTCTGCAGCTTTGTCACAATTTTAGTTGATTGGAATTTTCTTTTCAGTAAATGGTAAAAATGCTACTCATCCATTTTGGAATTGTTTTCCGAGCTGTTTTTTTTTTTTTCTAATATACTGTATGTATACATTTCTTGTAATATGCATGCTTTTCTTGGGTTTACCTCCTCTGTGTGCGTGTGTGTTGCAGGTGGTGATAATGGAGGTTCAGGGTCTGAAATCTCTGGCTCCAAACAGGATTGTATACTGCACCATGGAGGTAGAGGGAGGACATAAGCTGCAGACAGACCAGGCTGAAGCCTCCAAACCCACGTATGTACAGGACAAGCAAGCAAGTCACATGCAAACACATTTTATGCAGTCAGGTTACCCTCAAGATGTTTTGATTTCCTTTTCTTTGTCTGTTAAAATTTGATTTTGCAGCGCGAGCAACAGAAACATTGCACACTTCCATCTGCTGGTCAGATAAGTGTATTAAAGGGATTGTATAAAGGTTAGATGGCTGTCTTCAGTAAATGATAAAGGTGCAGAAATTTGTCCTCAGGGTGCTTTCCCACCTAACCTGTTTGGTCTGGAATTTTGGACTTTTCAGTTTGATTTTGACCAAATTTATAGGTGTGGAACCTCCCCTGAACTAAAGAGACGAAATTTGGTCTGGCAAAAAGAGGTGGACGCGGCTCGGTTTGCTTAGGATGAAAGCAATTTTCAGGAAGGTTCAGACTTTCAGAGACAATCAAACACAGGCAATAAAGGCAGCCGATAAGAGGGAAAATGCACCATGGTAGCAATTGGAGAGAGGAAGTATGGCCATTAGCAGCATAAATAGTCACTTGAAAAAAAGTCATAAAAATGCAGAAACGTACCAGATACTTTCAGAGGATGCAGCAGTGTTTATGAAAAAATGGACAACCATTACTACCTGAAAATCACTGGCTGATGAGAAGCACAAACGTCCTTTTTAATGAAGACCTGGATAATATTCTAGCCTCGCTACTCTAGTTCAGACCAACATGATAGTCTTCCACAGTTTTAACTTGCAGTGTGGTTACTGATGTATCCAGAGCTGCAGAAAACACCTTGGAGGGTGAGGGACATGTTTGCTAACTACACAAACATCACGACAACAGGGCATTGTCAAGACAACAAAACATAGGTGCCATAATGTAAAGTTTAATTCACTTGGAATAGAAGCACTGTGAGACCAACCTAACCAGGCCAAATATAGACAATGTAACAAAATAGGAAGCCTTGGTCAGGACCTTGGTGCAGACGTTCATGCGAGTTTCTGTATTGATGCAGAATATCGTGGCGTACTAAGGCTGTACTGATTTCCAGGCTCCTGAGTGTGAGCAGCGTAGCAGTAGCCAGCCCACAGCGCTCATAAGCTGTGGCTTATCGGTGCAGCCAAAACAAAGACGCAGTGCTGTTACTGTTGAGATCTAATAAAGTAAACACCAATGCATTTTATTATCCAAAATCATCACGCATCCCAGTCAAAACTGAAAATATCCAGATGAAGCACTTTAGTCTGACTATTGAAGTTGGACTGCTAACACTTTTCCTGGCAAGCGTGCTAACAGACTTACCGACCAGCAACTAGACATGGGATAACATCTAATATTAACTTTTAACAACTGGCTCTGATTGTCAGACATGTCTGTCTAACAGATCTATATCTGACATAAAAACAGAGCTGTTAAAGGTCACCGCAAATCAAGTTTCAAACTGCTACTTCAGCAGTATTAATGCAAACAGCTGAAAACACAATTAAGCATCCTCACATAAAGGCAGTCACATGCAAAGGAAGCTAGGGCTGGGCAATAAATCAATTTTAAATCAAAATTCAAATTCATTTGTTTGAATAATGTAAAATGAAAATGGCAATATTAAATTGCAAATTAGCCTTTTTAAAAAATATATTTTTCTTGTAAATCTTTTTCATCTGTAAGTCTGTTATTTTTCTTGCAAACTTCAGACTTCCGTATAGTATATTTGGGACTTTTTAAATTGTAAATTAGCATCTTTTGCTGTACTTCTGCAAATTTATTCCTATAAATTTGTACTTAATTCAGTTACATATAACTTGCTGAATGAGTCTTTTTGGACCACCCTCAAATCTCCAGGAAGTGACAGGTGAATGGTGAACTGAAATGCAAGACCACACCTCGAGTAAATAAATCCAGAGATGTCCATGAGTCCCTGTCATTCCAGTGTCATGTAGCTACATAACAGCTGTATGATACTGGAATTATGTCAACTTTGTTGACTGACGGACGTGTTTGGATTAACGGCAGACAGATTTATGGATTTACCCAATCAGGTACTGACAACAGTGTCCAACTCATTTCACACCGAGCTGAGACGGCTAACAAAGCAGATTCAATCACATAATTAGCAGCAGTTCTGATAAAACTGACAGGCCTTCAGTGTCAGATGGATCATCTGGGTCACATCTCGTTTCCATGGCAGCCACATATTGTTTCATCACTCACACTTCCTGTTTGCCTGCTGTCATTCTGCTGTGCTGGCGACTTGATGGCTGTTTTACTAGTACAGAAGGAGTAAGTGATGGGGACCAGAAGTCTGTCTGAGCTGCTCTGCTTCTACTCTGCAGATGCTCAGCAATAATTTATCAAAGTTTGTATTCTGGCAAAAGTGAGGAGACAGCTGCAACAAAGATGGATATTCCTAAAACGCACTGCAGCCCTGGGGAAACTGTAGCACTAAAATTTAGAGAATTGAGAATGTTATCAATACAAAAGCTAATGCTTAAAAAAATAATTACTCATAAAACGTGTACATACCAGCTATCCAATATTAAAAGTAGGTACAGTATATAGAGTGCATCCGGAAAGTATTCAGTGCTTCACGTTTTCCACATTTTATGTTACAGCCTTATTCCAAAATAGATTAAATTCACTTTTTCCTTCAAAATTCTACACACAATATCCCATAATGACGATGTGGGGGAAAAGTTTATTTTTGGAGATTTTTTTTTTTTTTAAATTTATTAAAAATAAAAAAACTAAAATCACATGTACATAAGTATTCGCAGCCTTTGCTCAGTACTTTATTGATGCACCTTTGGCAGCAATTACAACCTCAAGTCTTTGTGAATATGATGCCACAAGCTTGACACACCTATCTTTGGGCAGTTTGACCCATTCCTCTTTGCAGCACCTCTCAAGCCCCATCAGGTTGGATGGGAAACGTTGGTGAACAGCCATTTTCAGATCTCTCCAGAAGTGTTCTATTGGACTCTGGGCTCTAGCTGGGCCACTCAAGGACGTTCACAGAGTTGTCCTGAAGCCACTCCTCTGATATCTTGGCTGTGTGCTTAGGGTCGTTGTCCTGCTGGAAGATGAACTGCCGCCCCAGTCTGAGGTCAAGAGCGCTCTGGAGCAGGTTTTCATCCAGGATGTCTCTGTACACTGCTGCATTCATCTTTCTGTCTATCCTAACTAGTCTCCCAGTTCCTGCCACTGAAAAAAAACATCCCCACAGCATGATGCTGCCACCATCATGCTTCATTGTAGGGATTGTATTGGCCTGGTGATGAGCAGTGTCTGGTTTCCTCCAAACATGACGCCTGGCATTCAGACCAGAGAATTTTGTTTCTCATGGTCAGAGAGTCCTTCAGGTGCCTTTTGACAAACTCCAGGTGCGCTGCCATGTGCCTTTTACAAAGGAGTAGCTTCCGTCTGGCCACTCTACCATATACAGTAGGCCTAATTGGTGGATTGCTGCAGAGATGGTTGTCCTTCTGGGAGGTTCTCCTCTCTCCACAGAGGAATGCTGGAGCTCTGACAGAGTGACCATCGGGTTCTTGGTCACCTCCCTGCTCAGTTTAGATGGCCTGCCTGCTCTAGGAAGAGTCTTGGGGGTTCTGAACTTCTTCCATTTACGCGTGATGGAGGCCACTTACCTCACTGGGACCATCAAAGCAGCAGAAAATTTTCTGTACCCTTCCCCAGATTTGTGTCTTGAGACAATCCTGTCTTGGAGGTCTACAAACAATTCCTTTGACTTCATGCTTGGTTTGTGCTCTGACATGCACTGTCAACTGTGGGACCTTTATATAGACAGCTGTGTGCCTTTCCAAATTATTTCCAATCAACTGAATTTACCACAGGTGGACTCCAGTTAAGCTGTAGAAACATCTCAAGGATGATCAGTGGAAACAGGATGCACCAGAGCTCAATTTTAAGCTTCATGGCAAAGGCTGTGAATACTTATGTGCATGTGATTTCTTAGTTTTTAAATTTTAATAAATTTGCAAAAATCTAAAAACAACTTTTTTCACATTGTCATTATGGGGTATTGTGTGTAGAATTTTGAGGAAAAATGAATTAAATCTATTCTGCAATAAGGTTGTAACATAAAATGTGGAAAGTGAAGCACTGTGATACATAATGGAGCCACAACAGAAAAAATGACTCATGAAACAATGTAGAAATGAAAGCACCAAGGTGCAGCTGCCTCGGTGCAATCTCAAAATTCTGGCAAATGAAAAGTCGAGAAAATATGGCGATATGATGCAAGCCTTTAGTTCCACTTGATTTTGACCGGGCGAACCGAAAAGATGGTACCACAGATGCACAGAACCAACCAACCACACACATTGAGTGATTACTCTATGCCTCCGTTGCACCAACGCATAAATATTGCAACAAGGTTTTTGTGTAAGGTTCATGGTTGATTCTTAATTAATCATTCAGGTTCATTCAGGAAAAAGTTCTATGTATGTACATACCATAGACTGTAAGTAAAGATGGATAAGTGAAGCCCATTCATCTCTATTGCTTTCTGGTGGCTGGCTGCAATGTGACATTAAAAACCTTTCCCCATAAGTGGTCCAGACATTTGGATGTTTCAGTTTGATTTGAACCAAAATTTTAGATGTGAAACCTCCTTCAAACCGCAGTCCGGACCAGAGAACTGAAAGTTGGTGCAGCAAAAAAGAGGTGATCTTGGTCTGGATCAAATTGAGATTTGGTCCATTTCATTTAGAGTGTGAAAGCAATTTTCAGAAAGGTTCACACGACTGAACCAAACACAAGAAGTTAAGGCAGCCGATGAGAGGGGAAAATGCACAAGGGCAGAACTCAGAGGGGAAATATGGCCGTTAGTGACAATCACTTGGAAAAAAATCATCAAAATGCAGAAACGTACGAGATGTTTTTGGAGAGCATGAGACGGTTTTTGGAAAAAAGGGGGGGGGGCAAGCGATGCCACCTGAAAATCACCACGTGATGAGAAGGGGAAAAAAAAACCTTTTTAAACCCTTTAACTGCCCAGATTAAATGGACAGGTCGCTTGCCCCCAGTGATGGAGTGCAGCAACTGCATGTGTCAACTTATTGACTGAGTTATGTAATTTATATAGCTGCTGCGACATTATGCAAATTAGATGTTTAAATTTATTCCTATCTGAAACTTTGGATCGTATTCTACAGCTTTCTAATGGACAGTAAGCCATTATCTCTTGTAACTTTCAAGTTATAGCCTTGGAAATCTGAACTATTTTATTGACAATTTTTTTTTTTTTACCACTCTTGACGACTGGGGGGGGGGGGGCTTGAGTTGCCTTGCATTGCCCCAGGTGCCACATGGCACCTAGGGCAGTTAAAGGGTTAATGAAGACCTGGATAATTAGCCTCACTAAACTAGTTCACTGACTAATATAATGGAGTCTTCTCCAATTTAAACTTAAAGTACGGTTACTGATGTGTCCAGAGCTGCAGAAAACACCTTGGAGGATGAGTAGTATGTTTGCTAACTACAGGTCTGTGCTAACATCACAAACAATAGGTGTTGTCATGACGAAGCAAAACCAATATAAAGACATGAATAGACATGAATTCGCCTCTAAGTTAGTTGCAAAAGGGTGGGGTTGCCTTCATTACTTCTGCCGCTGCTTTTTACCTCCTGTGGAAATCCCAAAATGCCGTCATGTTTAGGTCTACCGCATTATCCGGAGGGGCACACAGCTAGGAAAATGTCACTGCCTCCTTGAGAAAACTGCTCCTGGATGATGGTTGTTTACACTGCTAGCCCTCATTAGCACATTGGTAGTAGAAGTACATGGGTGGATTAACTACACACTCCATTTCAGCTGCAGAGGTCCAGTCCATCTCTTTGCATTTTCAAACTAGTTTACTCTCCAGTGTTGATGCTTTTACTCTGGTGATGTCAGAATCTCAGTGCTGCTTAGCTGTTGCGACCAACTCACTCGGATACAAATTTGTGCATCCGCGTGCCTTTGCCTCTTTACATTGACTTTGTATGTAATTGTGCCACATGAAAAATTTGCTTCTCATTTAGTCTGAATGCACCTTAAGAATTTAAATAGACTGTGTATTTCTCTGAAGTAAAACTTTTTTTTTTTTTTTTTTTTTTTTTTAACCGTATGCATGCGACCCATGGATGTATTTCATGAAGCTGGTGTTTGTATGAAAAACACCATTTTGCAAAATGTGACTTTTTTTTTTTTTTTCCCCAACAACCCCGTTTTTCAGTGTGTTTTGCGATGCTTCAACCCAAACATGGCTTCTAATCACCAGATGAACTCATCCTGACGTGTAATGGTTTACATCCATCTGCTGGCTTATTTTCTCATTCACCACAGGGTCCCTACTGGAACACGTTTTGTTCAGTAGTAATAAACCATTTTCAGGAGGATATAATAACTGTTATCAGCTCATACCAAATGTGAGGGGGAGCATAATTGACACAGACAGGCTAATGTCTACTAATTACGAAAGATTACCCCCATCAGAGTGAGTACGGTTCAGGCAAAGACTGTGTGATTCAATCTAATATTTGTCACAGAAGAAGAGGGAACACAACTTATTATGTTGAGATGAGAAACGGATGACTAAACATGGTGCACCAGTGCACTTTATATACACAATTCACGTATCTTGTATGTATAGCTGTGTCAAACATTAAGTTCCGGTGGCATGCACACTTTAAGTAGAAACTTTTAGATTCAGGGCTGGGAATATTAACACTAACTTTTTTTGATTAATGTGGTCTAATTAACAGACTAAAAAAAGACATTGTCAGGTGACTCCCTAAGGTGATGTCGGCAGTGGTGACTGGTTTGTCTCAGCAGCTGACTCAGCAGAAAACAAGAGTAGTCTTTCATTCAGTGTTTAGATTCACACCACACAAACCTGATTCTCTGGTACTCAGGGCAACCTCATTCTGCGTGCAGAGAAACTGACTCCTCCTTTATGACCAGGAAAGGAAAATTACAAATTGCATCATAGCAATGTGCTATGTACATATGCAGAGCATGTGCTGCCAAGCTGACTGATGTTCTCACATCCATCTTTAACCTCTCCCTCAACCAGAACATAGTCCCCTCCTGCTTCAAAACCACTACCATCATCCCCCTCCCCAAAAAGAGCCCACCGACCTGCCTGAATGATTACAGGTCAGTAGCACTCACTCCAATCATCATGAAGTGCTTGGAGAGTGGTGCTGGCCTCATTCAGGACAGCATACCAGATACCCTGGACCCCCTGCTGTACGCCTGCCGGCCCAACAGGTCCACCTCAGATCCCATTACTGCTGCACTCCATTATTCTCTCTCCCACCTGGAAGATAAAGACTCCTACATCAGGATGCTCTTTGTTGACTACAGCTCCGCCTTCAACACGGTCATCCCCCACAAACTTGCCTACAAACTGTCTTCACTTGGCCTGCACCCCATCCTCTGAGGCCTGCCAGTCAGAAAGTCCAGTAACCAGTCACAGTCTGTCAGGATGGGTAACAGGACCTCAGCCAGCATCATCACCAACACAGGTGTTCCACAGGGTTGTGTTCTCATCCCAGCCTCTTCACCCATGACTGTGTCGCCTCCCACAAGGACAATGTCATCTTAAAGTTTGCGGATGAGACAGCAGTGATAGGACGCATCACTGGTGGTGATGAAGCATTCTACAGGAGGGAGGGGGCCAGCCTGATGTCCTGGTGTGAGGACAACAACCTCACCCTCAACACGGACAAGATGAAGGAGATGATAGTGGACATGAGGAAGGGGAGGAGACCTCATCGGTCGCTGTTCATCCGGGAGCTTGAGGTGGAGAGGGTGAGCAGCTTTAAATACCTTTTAAATATATCCACATCAGCGAGAACCTTACATGGGCATTTAACACCACAGAACTGGTTAAGAGAGCTCAACAGCGGCTGTACTTTCTGAGGAGGTTGAGAAAGTTTGGCATGTCTCCCAAGATCCTCAACAACTTCTACAGCTGCATCATTGAGAACATCTTGACCAACTGCATCACTGCGTGGTACGGCAGCACTACTACTCTGGACTGTGAAGACAGCAGAGAAAATCATCAGGACTCCACTCCCCTCTCTGCAGAGCATCTATCACCACTGAGTCCAAAGGAGAGCTGCCTCCATCCTCCAGGACCCCACCTACCCCCAGCACAAAATGTTCACACTTCTACCCTCGTTCACAGCAGAGGTGCAACATGAATCCAGCTTTAGTCTGACAGCCAAAGCCAAATGCTAAGCCACACACACGTACACACACACTCCCACTAGCAGACAGAGAGTGTGCGTAGGAAAATATGTAACGTCAACCACCTGAAAATCAGCCAAAAGTGAGTTTTAAAAACTCTCCCGTGGTGGTGAGGATGGCAACCCTTGCTCTCCTGCAAGTAGCAGTCAGAGTAGTTTTCCTGCTCCAGGTTCAAGTGTGGCGTTTCGTGTCCAGTGCCACACAAAGCGGGATACTTAAAAAAAAAAAAAAAAAAAAAAAAAAAAAAAAAAAAAAATTCTGAGGAGGCTGTCATGGAAAAGAGGAGCAGAGCATCACCGGGTAAACCCTGATTTAGTATGAGAATAAGTTACAGGGCTAATATGCTAATATTGTCCACAAGATGAAACCTCTAGAAATATGTAATCATATACTATGAACACTGCCGAAACTAAAAGTTGGTTCCATAAGCTATCAGACCTATTTGTGAGTGAGTGTGTGTGTGTGTGTGTTCAACCTACTGTATAAATTTACATATGAATACAAGTGTTTATTTGCTGGTGATTTTTACCAAAATATTTTATTCAATGTCATTTGTAGTTATCATACAGTTTTTGTATTGAAATATATTTTGATTGAGATACTAAATGATTGTATAGTGACCCATATCGTATAACTATAGAATGTTCTGTCGAATATGTCAACATCATAAACAGGCAGTTGAGAGGACCCCCCCCCCCCCCACACACACACACACACACACACACATACAAACACTGAAATACCATAGAGCCTCTATCCAAAAATTTTAAAACAGTTGGGTGAAGGAACTCCTCAAATCTGACCTAGAGCTGCTGGCAAAGTCAGAATGGTCCAAAATTTCAGTAGAGGGGCATAAGAAACTTGTTAAAGGAATTAAATGAGATCACTCATTTCTTCCAAAGAGTGTACCAATAATTTGTGCCAATAACTCTTAGTCTATTTTTATGTTCTGTGTGGTATGACTCACATTTAGCTTTTCTTTTTTTTTTTGTGTTCTTCTGATGCAAACAAAAAACAAACAAGAATCCCAAAGTGGAAGTGAAACAAACTTGTGAAAGTTGTGCATTATCTGACAGAAATGCGTAAGTGCCAACATTTTTCACATGACTGTATATTGTATACCACTCAATCCAGTTTACTGGAATTTGATTGCTGACTGGAAATGCAGAATGGATTGTGGCCTGTTTGGGTCAGAAATATTCTTTCAATCATCCAGGTACCTCAGTTTGGTTTTAAAACAGACTAAAATCTCGCCTTTAAAGCAGAATAATTTGCGTGGTGACAAAAGTGCTGTATTAATGTTTCTGAGGTTGATTGACAAATAGTTGTTCTCAAGCATTTCCTCAAATGACAGACACATCAGTCTGAGTTGCCTTAAAGCCTCTGTTATTCTCTACCCTGACCTTCACTTCTGTTATTTTTCTGTTTTTCTCTCTCTCTGCTGTTTTTGAGTGTCTGTATCCTCTGCTCATTAGGTGAATGTGAGGTGTGTGGGACGTTAAACTGATTTCTGTGGTGGAAACATCATTACTGAGCACAACCCACAGACCCCATGTCAGCAACGCTCCAAACAAGGCATCACACAGCAGTCCATTTTATGTGGCTAAAGCTACTATATCTGTTCAAGGGTTACACAAACGGACACGACTCCTGTGAAAGTTTACCCAGCAGCTTGCAGAGCATAATCCTCATATTTAGTAACGAGGTGGCCGAGTCACCAAAGAAAATAACACACTCATAGCTTTGGTTGTCTTAACGAAACACCTTTGTTTTTTGCTTGTAACTAGTGCATTGCCCGTAGAACGCAAACATTCCTGTCTAAAACGGGTAGCCCAATTAGTCTTTACATGCCCAAATGTAGGCCGTCTTTGCAAGTGGGACACAGAGGTGTGTACATTAGATATAAAGTCTACACACCCCTGTTCAAATGCCAGATTTTTGTGATGTAAAAAAAAGATCAAGATAAATCATTTCAAAACTTTTTCCACCATTAATGTGACCTATAACCTGTATAACTTTATTTGAAAAAAAACCTGAAATTTTTTAAGGGGAAAAATAAAAACTTACAATAACCTGGTTGCATAAATATGCACACCCTGTTGTTATAACTGGGGATGTGGATGTGTTCAGAATTAACCAATCACATTCAAACTCATGTTAATGGGAGTCAGTGCACACCTGTCACCATTTAAATTGCCTCTGATTAACCCCAAATAAAGTTCAGCTGTTCTAGTAGGCTTTTCCTGACATTTTTGTAGTCACATTTTACAGCACAAGCCATGGTCTGCAGAGAGCTTCCAGAGCATCAGAAGGATCTCAATGTTCAAAGGTATCCTTCAGGAGAAGGGTACAAAAGAATTTCCAAGGCAGTTTCCAAGGCATTAAATATACCATGGAACACAATGAAGACAGTCATCAAGTGGAGAAAATATGGCACAACAGTGATTTTTACCAGGAGCTGGATGTCCCGCCAAAACTGATGAAAAGACGAGAATCAAAAACTGATCAGGGATGCTGCCAAGAGGCCACCTGCAACATTGAAGGAGCGGCAGGAATTTCTGGAAAGTACTGCAGTTTAGTACATGTGACAACAATCTCCTGTCTAGGGTGGCAAGACGGAAGCCTTATCTTACAAAGAAAAACATCCAAGCCCGGCTACATTTTGCAAAAACACATTTGAAATCTCCCAAATGCATGTGGGAAAATGTGTTATAGTCCGATGAAACCAAGGTTTAACTTTTTGGCCATAATTCCAAAAGGTATATTTGGCACAAACACAACACTGCTCAACACCATACCTACAGTGAAGCATGGTGGTGGCAGCATCATGTGTTGGGGCTGGTTTCTTCAGCTGGAACTGGGGCCTTAATCAAGGTAGAGAGAATTATGAACAGTTCAAAATATCAGCCAGTGTTGGCACAAAACCTTTAGGCTTCTGTTAGAAAGCTGAAGATGAAGAGGAACTTCATCTTTCAGCACAACAATGACTCAAAGCACACATCCAAATCAACAAAAGAATGGCTTCACCAGAAGATGATTAAGGTTTTGGAATAGTCCAGACAGAGTCCGGACCTGAATCCAATGGAACATCTGTGGGGTAATCTGAAGAGGGCTGTGCACAGGAGATGCCCTCACAATCTGACAGATTTGGAGCATTTTTGCAATGAAGAGTGGGCAAATATTGCCACATCGAGATGTACCACGCTGATAGACTCCTACCCAAAAAGACTGAGTGCAGTAATAAAAGCCAAAGGTGCTGCAACAAAGTATTAATTTAAGGGTGTGCATATTTATGCAACCAGATTATTGGAAGTTTATTTTTCTCCTTAAAATATTTCAGTTTGTTTTTCAATTGGGTTGTACAGGTTATAGGTCACATTAATTGGGGGAAAAAGTTTTGAAATGATTTATCTTGGTCTCATTGTTTTACATCACAAAAACCTGGCATTTGAACAAGGATGTGTAGACTTTTTATATCCACTGTATGTATAATGTAAGCAAGACATGTTAGACTTTGACAAATATGCCGCCATGCTGCTCTTACACTGCAGTTTCCCAGTTTTGGATCAATAAAGTACATCTATCTATGAACAGGAATAAACGGCACTAAGATTTGATTTTGTGAATAATATTAAATGCAGAATAAACCTAATTATTGAAAACGAATGGGACATCCAGCATCAGTGACTGTTTGGGAATCCTTGTTTGTCAGATTACTCATTTGTCTGAACTTTTTATGACTTATATTCATAATGGTGTTGCATGTTGTACTTTGGGGAATGAGAGCTGTTTGTTCACCCATTGTTATAATTATTTTAGTTTATATCACTTTTGTTAATTTTAATTTCTAAATAGTCTCGCAAGCACACCGGTAGGAGCGCCATCAGGGTGTCGCAGTCCTGCAAAGGACAATAGTAGCACACGGGACTCCTGTCTACAGCTGAGCTGACTGGGCTGTGTGGGCTTACCTCCCCATGAATGACCGTGCTCCACCATTCCGGCTGCTGCTTCTCCCAGTGTGTTCTGTGATGGATACACTGGTGTTCTTTGCCAGATCCCGAGTCCCCACTGGTGCTCCTCCCGGTGTGCTTGTGTGCCTTGTGTTCTCCACATATGCCAAATTATATGCCGTTTAACCCCTACGCAATCATGGCAACATTATAATTTCTTAAACATTAAATCTTCATTATCTTTTTTTGGTCCAGTTTGCCACTTTTCAGGATTACTTATCTGAAAAAATTACTAATAACGGCCTGCTATGATTGCAAAAGTAATACATTAACTTTTTTTTAACTCAAATGTAATGCAAGTACTCGAATGCACCTTTTTGTAACCAGTTACCCCCAACACTGGTCATCAACAATAAAACACATCACATTTATCTTTTGTTCATATAAAATAGAAAGATGTCTTTACATGTTTCAACTGCACTGCAGCCTTCGTCAGAAGAGTGCAGTTGAAACATGTAAAGAAGGTAAAGACAGCTTTCTATTTTATTTTTTGTCTTTCATATGAACAAAAGATGATTAAAAGAAGACAAAATGAACCTATTTGACGTAAAACACATCACATTTGAGTTGCCCCTTCTCTTTAAATTGAGAAAATGAATGAACTTTTAGAAAATGTGCTTTAGATTTTCCTCTGGAGGACTGGAGGCAGTTATTTTGCGATGAGCTTAAGAAGGAAGGAAGCCAGATGACGATACCATGAGCTGTTTTTGCCAGCAGCTGCTAGGATGCCAGTAAGTGATGACGTCAGCACCCTACACATGCACAGAGGTAAAAACGTTGTATAAATTCCAATCTGACAGTCCTCGGGTAAGTCAGATGTACAGCATGTCTGATCTAGGACTACATACAGAAAGTGACTCTGGTCTGATGTGAAGGATCAGATTTTAGACGAGATTTAATATGATCGGTCACATTGGGGTTAAAAAATAAAAATCAGATCTCAGTCACATTGGGCTGGTAGTGTGAACACAGCCTTGGTGATGCGCACGCTCGTTCTTTGACTTTGGTGTTATGCGACTCGGATCAGCATGTTCTCATCCCAGCTTTACTGTCTGATGGGGCAGGGGTCCCACCATTATGTGAGTGCTGGGCTTTGGCACCTTACTGGGCACTCTGACCGCAGTGATACTGGATGGTAAAAATGCTGAACACATCAGACATTTGTAGCAGTGATGGTAGTGTACAGTACCTCACAAGTCTTATCAGCCAAGTGCATGTTTCACTGTACTAGCTGTGTTTTGATGTGTGAAAGTGGAGTTTTCCATTTAGTCATCGTAACTATGCCAACCATACAATTCTTTATTTAAATGTTTTGGTCAAACGTCTCTTCCTCAGAAGTGTTATGAATTTGCATAATTTACAGACTGCATCTTTAGCTGCTACAACATCAGACTACGGTGGAGATGATTCATAAAATGACTCAGTACTACACTGAGAGAAAAGATCACTTAGTCTTCTTTCTGCTTGATCCAGCTGTGTGTGCACTCGGGGATCACAGTGTAGTTTGGCTAAAGCATCTCAGTTCTTTTTCATCAGAAATCCCGACTGCTCTGGAAGCGGTACACTGCGTTTGATCGTCTTTTAAGTGGGATTCATCCAAGCTCCTCTCCTGAATAAGTTTTTGAGTCGAAGATTGTGGAAGTGATCACGTGAAACGCTGCAAGATGCTTTTAGTTGTGCTGCTGTGGTTGACAGAGTTAATGATGCCACTTTTCCCCTTGATTAAACACAGCTTTCAGCCATGAGACCAAACATTCTCCTCACTGATAAAAGCATTGTCAGAGACAGAGATGTGTAATTTGAGTGGTCCCTGGGGATGCATCAAAGACAGAAATGACCCTGATTAACTGAATGACTAGCTCTGCTAGGCCACAGTGACACAAGATACAATATATTATCAACTGTGGTTTAATGAACCAGTGAGGAACATGGCTGTCTACTGGGGTGTCTAGATTTTACAGGGAATTGCCATAATGCTGTGGTGACAATGTTGGTATGTGAATTTGTGTGTAGAGCTGTCTCCACCCCCCCATAGCGTTTGCATATTGTGCTTTATATTCAGAAACGGCCGTAGCAGTCTCGCTAATGGTGAGAAAGGTCATGGGAGAATGGCTCTGCTTTGGAAGGAGAAACGGCCGGTGTTTCACGGTATCCTGTGGTGGACCAGCATGTGGATTACATGCAGGGTCATTTCCTGGTTTTGGGCTCCCCTAGTGCATGAGTTTGGTACACGACAAGAAAACTGGCTTCCCATTTCCCAGCAGCCCTTGCAGGTGCGGGGACATATTAAATGTTGGAAAATAAGCGTGAGTATCATTCAGTTAGACTGTAAGTCTGTGTTACAGATGTACACGCTGTATGTACAAGGTTTGGATGCTGTGGTGTTTGAGTTTTAGATAACTTTAATGCACCATTGCAGTTTTTGTGCACCATGAGTGTAAGTGATATGGCAGTGATTCCCCCACTCAGTAAATCTGTAGCACTGATGTTAGATACTTTTACTTGCGAGTCCCTGCTCACTCGCGGGGGTCCCATCAGTCACTCTGGGCTCATAGCATTTGCTTAGATTACCCTATGGAGGAAATGGCTATGACTGGGTTGACTATAGATGTGTAGCAAACATACACGAAATATGTCATGGAAGGTTCCAGGGTTACACATTTTGGAAAGAAATGAAGTTTCTTTTTTGGTGCCACTGCAGAAGGAAGTGTGAGCAGGGATTCTTTACCAGCGCTTTCTCTTTCTGCTCTGTGTGTGTGTGTGTGTGTGTGTGTGTGTGTGTGTGTGTCTAGTTGGGGTACCCAGGGTGACTTCACCACCACCCAGCCATTGCCTGCCGTGAAGGTGAAGCTGTTCACGGAGAGCACAGGGGTGCTGGCTCTGGAAGACAAGGAGCTTGGGAGGGTAAGCACCGACTTGACTAAATTTTGATTATTTCCTCTGTGTGCGGCCGGCAAAGCTCACGTGTTTTTCTTTGTCTGCTTTTATCACTCTTAGGTTGTGCTCCACCCGACCCCCAACAGTCCCAAGCAGCTGGAGCTCCATAAAATGACGGTGTCCAAAGGCTGCCCGGACAGCGACCTCAAGATCAAGCTGGCCATTCGCATGGACAAACCACAGAACATGAAGCATTGTGGGTAAGTGATGTTGAGGTTTGTCATGATTAGTTGAGCATTATTACATGATGGGAAGTGGCGTCTTTGACCCTCTATGACCAAATCACTGTGGCGCTATAGACATGAACGACCTTGAATATAATGCTGGTTGTATACAGAAGTTACACTTTTAGAGTTGCCATTTTTACCAGTGGTCCTCACCCACTGGGACGCAGACTGGTACCGGATGGTGAACCACTTGGTCCCGGGCTGCACAGAAAAAGTAAATAAATTTTTTGTTTCGCTTTATTGACTATCAGAGTTTGTTGGGTGCTTTATTTTGAAAAATCACTGCATATTCTTTTTTTCCCATGCTTGTTTTCCTGCCTTTCATGTCTCTCTGTGTCTTGACACACGTCTATCTCAGTAATTCAAGGTGATGCTCGAATATTAAACCCACAAACTAGCTTGCTAAAATGACTAAAAAAACAGTTCGTTTTAGAGAATTTCTTTAGAAAAGGGGAAAAGTGACATGACAGCAGATGGGACCGTCTCATTGTAGGGAAACAAGCTCAGGGCTCACCTGATTCTGCATTAAGGTGATTTTTTTTAATTACACACATTGTATGCTAATGTATTCTGTTAATGTTAACGGATTCACTTACTTCTGTCATAGGCTAAAGTACGAACAAGCAGATACTGTATGTCTCCAGTTTTTTCCCTATAGGTTTTTTTTTTTTTTTTTATTGACACACCCATTTCAAACCAAAAGTAACTCAAAGGGCTGTATTACAAGGACACAGTCCATAATCAGTTGTCAGAGGCGCAAGATGCATTTATGGGCGTTTCACAGTTCATTTTGCAATTATAGCGGCGCAAAGCCAAATTTTCCACCAGGCGCAAAGTCGAACGAGGCTGTTCTAATGCTCTTAATTATTTGGAGGTGTGTTTGGGGTGTAATGTGAAATAAACCAATCACTGTCTCATTCTCTTTAATAAACAGGAGCGTGAGATCAAAGACTTAATGCTAATATGAAAGCGTTTCAATGTGAGGACAAATTTGCTTTGCACTTAGAACAATGAGGGCTCATTCACAAAGTGAAAATGCATTTAGGAGCAAGGAGCTTTTTAACTCCGCAGCCTTACTTGCACTCAAAGACTTTATCATAATTATGCATGATGAGAGCTGTAGGTTATAATTCAGAGATTATGCCGGTCTTTCCTTATGATTTTGACAGAGTTGTAAAATTTTCTTCAGTTATATTGCCATTCATCCAAACTTCTCTTTTAAACCGAGAGAGAGGAGCCACTCATCTCAACCGAGGTCTGCTGAATGCAAAATTGTTCTTTTAATTCAAAACAGCTCTTGGGGTATTTTCAGTTTGAATTATTCTGTTAAAAAAAGTGACAGTGAATGAGGTTAAAATGTTTTAAAAGCTGTTATCATTAGATAACGATGAATGTCAGTTTTGTGCCAGATCTTCTCCAGCTCTTTTCGGGTATAGGGCAGACTGGTCCCGCTGTGGTCCGGTTGTTAAAGAGAGGACTGGATCATAAACCCACCCACTGTTTTGTTTTGGTTTTTTTCCCTCTGTGCAGTGAGTGGAAAAACTCTTGTCTTCAAATAGTTGATATTTAACTGTCTTCATTTAACAGAAAACACCGGCCGAGTGTGTGTTTTTTTTTTTTTTTTTTTTTAAAAAGCAGGACACACGAGCACAAGCAGGCACAAGATATTAGTTTTTTGTTTTTCTTATTAGACAAGAATTAAACGGAGATGTTTTTACCTTTACATGTAAAGGTAATAATTAAAAAGAAAAAGTGAACCTACTCGAGCTAGGCACAAGATATGATCATGTGATATGATGACTCAAAACGCGACAGATTAGTGGACAGAATACTTTGTCACAGAAGAGGTTTGTAGTTTAAAATCTTCAGACTGACAGTATCCCACCACTTCCCCCGTGCGCCACAAAACTACTAAGTGTATCATCATTTTACCATTAAAATGACAGGTGACTAGATTATAACTGCTCCAGCTCTCTCCATTAAAATAGCTGAAAATACCAACACATGCTGTTTTTCCTCCTGAGCTCCAGAGCTGCGTATATTTCAAAACATGCTGGAGAACTAGCATTAAACAATGTGCTTATGAGCAGAGACCTTCTTTTTTTCCTCATCAAAAGCACATTGGCATAAAATGCACCAAATTACCAATGCACAGACACTGTGATGAAATGAGGCCCTGCTGGCAGTGCAAAGCGGGCACACTGTAATTGGATGGCACGACGCAAAGCGTGAGAAATTAACTCTGCACTGGCAGAAACTAACAAAAGCACTGACGCAATGCAAGAAGCGTCCGCTGTTGACTGGTGATGATGAGGCCCAAAATATTCAACTAAATGTAGCTGAGAAAAGTGACAGAGTGCAGTACAGTAAAGTACAAAAATGTTCTTGAGTACAGTAACTTTTTTTTAAATGATGTACATATTTCTACAGCCTGCTCTGTTTATGGCTGATGATGCAGAAGGATAAATGTGAAAAACTATTCAAGGTGACTTAAAATTTAAAACTACTTGTTGTTCATGGAACGCACATCTGGGCTGTGGCTACAATGCAGATTACGAGTGGGAATCACGAGGGATCTTGCGATACGCATCACGATACTTGGGTCACAGTACAGTACTATCACGATACTACCATTAAGTATTGTGATAGCATACCATGCACCCTCACCACCCAAATTTCAACATCAAATTTTGTTCTTAAAGTACAACTATCAATATCCTGTTTTTCTGTGTTTTCAGTCTTTTCGACTCATCGCGGCCACTTTGGTTTCAGTGGTTGCAGGTTCCTTTCCTCCCTGGGATGGTGTGCTGTTGTGCTTCTTTCTGCTGCCCACATTCTCATATTCCAGGGGGCTTAATTTTTTTTGCAGCGTCACGTCTCTACACACAGGGAGGGTAGCGGACTGTGTTTTCTTGGCTCGCTCCAAGTTTGGAGGTGGCTTTGTTGCATGGAATGTGTTGGCCATTCACCGGGGTTGGCGCCGCTGGAGTGTTTTTCCTAGCTGTTGCTAAGCTGCCATTGCTGAGTGGCTCCGAGAGGAGTGTGCCGGCCCGTGGGTTAGGGTTTGAGGGTTTTGGGTTTTTTGTGCAATGCTCCTTACTGATTGAGTGTGTCATGTAAAGGTCTTTTATTCCATCTTTGTAGTAAAATGCAAAAACTCCTGACATTTGAGTTAACTTTTCAGCCCTTCCATCAAACTGCTTCTTAACTTCCACACCTGGCTGCAAATCTTGGGAGACGAGCTATACCTGCCAATGCGCGCTTACTTTGCACCATCTGGTGGACTGAAAATGCAATTGGTTGATTAATGCCCAAAAGTTTGCAACATTTCCATAAATATCTAGAATCAATGACAGATTGTTGCGTGTGTTTAGGGATCAGTGCATCATCGCAAGTGCCATGTATTGTCAAGTACATCACTGAATTGGTCTTTTTTCCCCACCCCTAGTGCAGATAAATATAATTCTTATATTGAGAATTGATTTTTTTTTTGGGGGGGGGGGCAGCGCGGTGGCGGAGTAGTTAGCACTGCGGCAGCACAGCACCTCACCCTTGGCCGGGGGATCCTGGGTTCGATCCCAGCCCCTGACCAACAATGATCTGTGTGGAGTTTGCATGTTCTCCCCGTGTCTGTGTGGGTTTACTCCGGGATTTCTCCGGTTTCCTCCCACATGCCAAAAACATGCAAGTTGGGTTAACTGGCATCAAAACTGGGGATTCTAAATTGTCCTTAGGCATGACTGTGAGAGTGAATGGTTGTCTGTCTCTCTGTGTTGGCCCTGCGATGGACTGGCGATCTGTCTGTGCCCTGCCTCTCGCCCAAAGATGCTGGGATAGGCTCCAGCCCCCCAACGACCCGAAAAGGATTAAGCGGAAGAAGATGAAATGAATATTTTTTTTTTTTTTTTTTTTTTTTTTTGTAAAAGGTACTTTTCAAATGATGGCACTCAAGGACGTGTACAGGTATGGGCAGTTGTTGCCTGGGCTGCAGCCCATTTGTCTAAGCTAACCTTTCAGAGGGGAAGAAAAATAACATTTAAAAAAAAAAATAACTGACTATAGCAATAAATTTATTTTTCTTGCTTCTCGCAAAAATTATTTCACATAACTTTGAGACTTTATTCTGATATTTACACTGCATTATAGTAAATCTGAAATGCTTAATTATAAATTTGTGGCTTTTTTCTCAATGTGCATTTTTTTTTTTTAAATTGAGTTGATTTTGTAATATTCCCATGAAATTCCTATTTTTTTTCATTTTTGAAATAATTTTTCTTCAGTTTCTTTATGACTTTATTAAACAAAAATGCTAAGGGAGACAAAAGGAAGTAACATACACCTGGTTGCAGCACAAAACCCACTCACAAATTAAATACAGAGGGACTGCCGGTTGCCAAATAACAAGTGCAGATTTATTTACAAGTGAAACAGAAACTGACAGAAAAGATAACTCAACTGAGGAGGAGACGAGAGCTTCAGGGTTCTCCCAGGCCAATGAAAAGAAACCTAACCTGGTGAAACTCAAAGTAGAAAAACTTGCCTACCTGGCTCACCACAAAACAGGAGAAAAGTGAAGCAAAAGAAAAGGCAGAGAACTCCTACAGTCGTTCCTTTAATAGCAATAATCACTCTAAAGTGCATAGGCACTAAACAGGCCTGAAAATACTAAAGCCTACTGCACTGGCAGACAATGGCACAACCAGCGCAGACAGTCCACACAGCGAGAGCCCAGTGGCCATATGGCCAGGACCACTGGGATGAGGGCTCTTCAGCAGGCTGCTCTGTAACGAGGTGATGCTGAAAATCTGAGGCTCTTTACGCTCATGAATTTCAGGCAACATATTTTTCTTCAATTTATGACTTTTGTCATAAACTCATCTTTTTTTTTCTTCCATCTTTGCCGCTTGCTGTCAACATTGTTTCACCTTATTTTTTTCTTAAATTTTTTTCTTTTAAATGTTACTTTTCTCATAATTTTTTTTCTCAAATGTGTACTTTTTTTTCCTTATTTAGCACATTAAAAATACAATTATTTTCTTATACATTTGCAGTAATTGTACATATGGGACAGTTTTCCTCATAAATTTGCATTTTTTTTTCATGAATTTGTGACTTGTTTCATAAAATCACGTTATTTTTTTTATTTTTTTTTGCTCCTTGTAATTTTGCCCTGGTTTTAGATTAGAGCAAACGTCTCAGTCTTAGACAATTTGTGTAATACCTCATCATGTTACAAATTTTACATTGTGCCATTTTTCCTCCTTTCTGTACTTTTACAGATGATTCTTGATACTTTTTTGTTCATAAGGTGACTGCTTCCCTCTTGTGGTTAGCAGCTGTTACAGCATACATGATATTTCACAGATAACTGTCACTCCATATCAGCCTTAAACACTCTTGTGCACGATATACATAAAACATTTAAAGTTCAGGCTTTATGAAGCAGAATTAGAACATTTTTATGTATTTTTTGAAATTTGAAATTCAAAAACTAATCTTGTATATTCTATACAAGTAAAGGGAAATATTTCAAGCTTTTTTTTTTTGCTTTTACTTTTGATAACCATGATTTATAGCTTATGGAAATCAAAACTCTAATATCTCTGATTATTATAACACCAACAATTAATCCAAAAATTAGGATTACAATACAGAAATGTCCAACTTCTGAAAAACTTGGTTGGGGCTCCTTTACCATGAATTACTGCATCAGTGCAGCATTGCCTTTAGGTAACCAGCTTATGTGTCTGCTGAGGTGTTACTGAAGCCCAGGATGCTTTGACAGCAGCTTTCAGCTCATCTGTGTTGAGTTGGTGTTTGTGTTCTTGTCTATACTCCACCGAGAATCTGAGGTTCAGGTCAGGCCATTTGGCTGGCCAGTTAAACTCACTGTTTCCGACAGAGCTTTACAGTTATTAGAACAACAATGAAATTGTTTTTGAACTTTAAAACTAGATATACTGCATGTCTTTGAGGACCCCAAAACTTAAATTTAATCCCATAAAAGTGCACAGTATGGAACCTTTAAGTCACTGGTTTGCCCTGGATATCCCACAGATGTATTTGTCGCCCTGTTTCCACTACTGGGACCAGGAACTTGATAAGGGCCAGTCCTGTGTCTGGCCCTCTCATCCTGCCATGTCTCCATTATGAGGGCAGGAACAAAGGTGCTGCATGCTGGCAGGCAAAGCAGACATGTGGAGAGTTTGC
Source organism: Pholidichthys leucotaenia (assembly GCA_020510985.1). Taxonomy (NCBI): domain Eukaryota; kingdom Metazoa; phylum Chordata; class Actinopteri; order Cichliformes; family Pholidichthyidae; genus Pholidichthys; species Pholidichthys leucotaenia. The sequence goes on from CM035841.1 coordinate 191,567,808, forward strand.
AATGATAGTGGTAGGCCGTCACGGAACTCTCTAAAAGAGCCCCACCTCTCACTTTCACAAGTACTGGGGACTGTCCTATGAAGCTCGTTCAACTGACCCAGGCTTTGTGCTTGTAACCCGACTCAAAACTGAAAGCTGTGATCAGTTAACAGGTGTCACAAAGGCAGTTGAAAACTTCCTCGGTCAACTCCAGCTTTGTGTTTCATGCTCTGTGTGCGTTCACAGGTAAGGTGGCGTTAAATGGGACATGACTCTTTCTCTGCACATATGCGGACAGATATGAGCCTACGGAGCACACCAAGACCACTATATTCTAAAATACTAGTGCATACCGGTGCATGCCCGTAGAAAGCAAGTGTAAGCAAGCTTTTCTGCATACTCGTAGAAAGTTACTGTTACCATGGCAGCAGTAACCTTGGTGATGCCTGCCTTTGATCTTTGACATGGTTACCATGGCAACAGTAACCATGGTGAAACCTGCTTTTGATCTTTGAAGTCACCACTCGTTCAGTGATGCCTGCCTTTGATCTTTGAGGATGTGTCTGTCTGGCAGCAGTAACCATGGCAACATCTGTGCGTCTATGATGTCATAGCTCTGAACGCCTATAGCCCCCTCCATGGACGTTCATTAAAGATTTCTCCTCCTAAACTTCTGCATATCCAGGGAGGCAGAAATTTGGGGATACACACCCTCGTGACCTCAGCACAGCACGTATCAAATCTGAGGTCTGTCTGACGAACAGTTCAAGAGAGATGCGTGGACCAGACAGACACGCAGACAGAGATTTCTTGTATTTATAGAGACTATTGCATTGTCCATAGAACCAAGTATTCCTGTCTGAAACGGGTATCCCAATCAGGCTTTCCAGGCCCAAATGTAGGCTGTGCTTGAAACTGTAATACAAAGAGGTGTAGCCTATATGTAGGTAATCACATGTTAGTCTTTGACAAATATAAAAGGGAGTAAATGGCCCTAAGATTTGATTGCAAATATTAATTACAGAATATCTAAATATTGACAATGAATGGGACATCCAATATTGGCGACTGTTTCAGATCACTTATTTGATCTTTTATCACGTGCATACCCGTCCATGCCCGTAGAAACCAAGTATAAGCAAGTATTTCTGCATGCCCGTTGCTGAAGGGTCTCCTGTCTCAGACGGCTGTGTTGTTCAGTCATGCCTGCAGCATACTGCTCAAACCTGAGGTATTTCATGTTCATGGCATCTTTCCTGACATGCAGCAGTTCTCCTCATTCTATTGCTCTCCATCTTCTTGGTCTTCTTCTTCTTTGTTCAGACCACTGGTTGAGGGATAGGTGCGTCGTAATTCCAGTTCATGGGCAGGATCATGAAAATGGATCTGAGCAAAAAGTGGCTTTCGACCCTGTTCAGGAAGACCGTGCATGCCCATAGAAACCAAGAAACCGGAGCACCCGGAGAAAATCAGTGCTTTGCTTGGCATTTTACACATTTGTAGTGTAGACTGGCATTCTTCAAGGTTACACATTTTTACTGTCAGCACCTCTTTAAAAACGACATTGCTGAGAAAGCAACACTTTTGCTTAGTTTCTTCATCTTGAGCAACAATACAAAGACTGCTTGATCTAGCAACTCTGCTCGCGGCAACGTAGAATTGGCCATGGCTGCAGAAGTGTGTTGTGCAGAAAACAGGAACGCACTGTAAAGACTGGCCCTGTGACTTATTCACCTTGGCAATTTTGAGCCATATGACATCATAAAGACACATTTGTCTATGTGTATCTTTATGACGGCATTGCGAGTCTTATGATGCCTGAGTTCATAGGACGTCCTATGATGTCCTATAAACGTGACAGACACACACAGACACAGAGATTTCTTAGACTTAGAGACTTAGACTTAACTTTATTAATCCCTTTGGGATGACTCCCTCTGGGAAATTTAAAATTCTTGCTTTAATAGAGTGATGGTGGTAAGACACACTCATACAGCCATGCTGAAAATAAGCAGTAGAATAAATGCTGTCAAAAACAGTTAAACTTGTAAACTTCTAAATTAATTGCCTTACTTTTTCATATATTACAAGTATAATTTTATTCAAATAAGTTGCAGTAAAGGTTTAAGTTTATTTCTAATGTAACAGCTGTGCATTTGAGCCATTTACTTAATAATTTAAGTATAACATTTTAAAAAATGAATAAATATTTGTATACCATCCTTTCGAGACATGCACACTGTTTATTTTGTCCAAATAAAGTAAAAATCCATTTTAATTATTCACTATTCTATGATAAATACCAGTAATCACTTTTATAGTAGGCTGTCTTTTTTTTTTAGCTGCAATATTTAAAAAATGTGGACAAACTTAACAGTAAATTAAGACAAATAATTAAATCAAGTTTAAGCTCTGATACAAAAATAATTGAATACATTGTGGGGGCATGGTGTTGGACTTCTCTACCCAGGAAACAATGGACCGAAAGAGGAGGAGTCACCGGGGGGCATCAGATGGGACCGTAAGGACTATGCGCCCCCCTGGGGAGAGGAGTAAATGCTGGAACCGCTGGGAGAAGAAGAGTGTTGAAGCGGCACCGGTGTTATGTTATGTTAATGTGCCACACAGTTCTTTGTTCAAACAACAATGTGTTATGGTTGGAAGTTCTGGGTCTAGATGCATGGAAATAAAGACAAAAAAGAGGAATGCACAGAGACCCGGGAATCTCTTTGGCTCTAAAATATGTTGGAGAAAGAATAAAGTTACTGTGTTGTCCAGCTCATTGTCTCGCCTGCCTCCTTTCTCTACACTGGTGACCTGAAGACGCGCCAAGAAAAGCGAGCCGAGCACTGCCCCGGAGACTGCCTGGAGGGAGAGCACCAGCACTGCATGCGTGGTCTCAATCGAGCTCCCAGGCTTCTGGTTTCACAACCCGACTGCATGGTCCTTGCACATTGAAGCCCAGTTCACACTCCGTGGGATAACAGACGATATCACTACGTGGTCGCTGCGTTGGATGCGCACGTCACGCAACAGGTGACGAGCCTGCTCCAGGAGCTACCGGCCCAAGGAAAATATGAAACGCTCAAGAGGATGCTTCTCCAGCGCTATACCCTTTCTGACAGTGAGAGGGCAGAGAAATTCCTAACACGTTCGGAGTTAGATGACAAATCAGCAATGTAGCTCATGGAGAGCATGTTGGCGCTGAGGGGGAAGGATGACTAATCTTTCCTGTTCGCCCACTTGTTCCTCAGGAACCTACCGGCTACAGCGAGGGTGATCCTGGCCAACTTGCTGCAGCTGGTTGCTAAGGACTACCATGCCCTGGCACAGGAAGCGGACCATATCATTTTGGTGACCAGAACTCTCAGCGTGCAGAAAGTGGCACCGGCATCCATGAGGGACTCCAGCGAGGTCGAGGAGCCGTTGGTGGTAGCCGGGACGGACACCAGAAGATGAAGGAATGGGGCGATCTGTTTTTATCATTGCCATTTCAGCTCGAATGCCCAACGCTGCCTGTCGCCATGCCCATTCAAGAAGCCGGGAAGACGGCACCTTCGGAATTCAGTGGCAGCCACAACAGATGGCAACAAGAACAGACTGCTTTATGTCACAGACACGCGTTCAGGAAGATGTTTTTTTGGTGGACTCCGGCTCCCAGAAGAGCCTCATCCTGCCGGTCAACGCAGACAGGGTGGCAGGACGCAGCTGTCCCGAGCTCACGGCCACCAACGGATCCACCATCAGGACATTTGGCAAGCAGACACTGACGATATGCTTACACGGGCGCAACTTTCAGTGGGACTTTGTGATAGCTGCATGTTCCGGCCCCATTTTAGGTGCAGATTTTCTATGTGCTTATGGGTTGTTAGTCGATGTTGCTAATAGGAGATCAGTGGATGCTGCCTCTTTCACCTCACTGCCCTGCACAGCTCGGGGAGCTGGGCCGACAACACTAGCTAATGCTATAGCTCCAGGGGGTAAGTACAAACATTTACTCGTACATCTCACAGCACTCAGTCCCGACTTTTTCAGCTGCGGTAACGAAACACGGGGTCGAACACTTTATGACAAAAGGCCCGCCGGTGTTTGCACGTCCTCGGCGTTTGGACGCAGCTAAACTGGCCAGCACGTGAGAGGAGTTCGCCAACTTAGAGCAGTTGGGCACCGTTGGGCACTCCAACAGCCCGTGGGCATCTCCGCTACACATGGTGCCTAAAGCCGACGGGTCGTGGTGGCCGTGCGGCGATTTCCAGCGCTTGAATAATGCCACGGAGCACGATCGTTATCCCATTCCGCACATCCAGGATTTTTCCAGGAGCCTGGCCAGGGTGCGTGTTTTTTCGAAAGTGGATCTGGTCCGCGGATACCATCAGGTCACGGTGCGCATGGAAAACCTTCCAAAAAGAGTGGTAATAGCTCCTTTTGGCCTTTTCAGATTTTTACGCATGTCAATCAGATTAAAAGGCGCGGCGCAGACTTTCCAGAGGATGATGGACGCAGTGCTTCATGACTTGTCCTTCGTTTTTGTCTACTTAAACGACATTCTAGTAGCCAGCGTGTCCGAGGAGGAGCACATCGCCCATCTCAAGACAGTTTTCCACAGGTTGGAGACGCACAGGCTAATAATTAACCCACCAAAGTGCCACTTCGGTGTGCCAGAGATTGTTGGGGTTTTTTTGGGGGGGGGGGGGGCACTGCATTTCGCCGGAGGGCGCGATTCTGTTACCAGATAAGGTGCGTGCTGTGTCGGACTTTTCACGCCCACAGACCATGAAAGCACTACAGGAGTTTTGGGGAATGGTTAATTTTTATAAAGGTTTCCTTCCCCAGGCAGCCCAGCTGATGCAGCCATTGTACGCCGTGCTTAAAAAAAAAAAAATAAATAAATAAATAAATTAAAAAAAAAAAAAACAAAAAAAAAAAACAAACAAACCGCGGAAGCCATCGACTTAACTCCCAAGTGAGTCCAGGCTTTTACTGACGCAGAGGCAACGCTGTTAGCCCACCTGGATCCGTCTGCATGGATAGCGCTCATTACAGATACATCTGATGTTGCCATAGGGGCAGTGGTGGAGCAGTGCATCTCAGGTTCGTGGCAGCCGCTCGCATTTTTCAGCCGCGCTTTGCGCGACAACGAACACAAGTACAGTGCGTTTGTTAGAGAATTGCTGGCTCTCCACCTGGCAACACGCCAGTTCCAATTCTGACTGGAGGGATGCAAGTTCACCACGTTTGTGGACCATAAGCCGCTGACATACACGATGTCCAAGGTCTCGGAACCGTGGTCAGCCCAGCAGCAACGGCATTTGGCCGTGATTTCAGAGGTTACTACAGACATTCAACACTTCGCCGGTAAGCTCAACATCTTGGCCGATTGTTTGTTGCACATGTTAGTCTCCCCGGTTTACATGGCGCCATGGCCGCAGAGCAAACTGGGGACGCGGACATTTCTGCGCTCCAGTCTGCGCCAACTGGGTTAAGGCTGGAGAGCAGTGGGGTGTAAGAAGGGTGCCCTCCCTTGCTCTGCGACGTCTCCACCGGCCGCCCACACCCAGTGATTCCGAACTCTTGGCGCAGTCGCGTTTTTGAGTCAGTCCACTTCCTTTTGCATCCGGGAATGCGCGCTTCAGCGAAGCTAGTGGGGGCAAAATTTGTCTGGCCGTGCTTGCGCAAGGACGTGAAAGAGTGGGTCGCAGCTTGCATCGCGTGCCAGCAGGCCAAAGTGCACAAGTACACCAGAGCCCCCCTCGAGCTGTTCCAAATCCCGGCCAGGAGGTTCGACCACGTGGATTTGGTGGGACCCCTCTCGCCGTCGCAAGGTTTTTTACCTTTTGACCGTCGTGGACCGCACCACACGCTGGCCTGAATTGGTCACGCTGGCTTCTATCACGTCCTCGGAAGTGGCACATGCTTTTTTGTTGGCTTGGGTTGCCCTTTTTGGATCTCCATCAGACATCACATCTGACAGGGTTCCACAATTCTTTTCAGAACTCTGGTCCGCGCTGGCCCAGAGCCTGGGAGTCAAAATTCACCACACTACCGCGTACAACCCCCAGGCTAACGAGTGATGCAAGCATTCTCATAGGTCACTTAAAGCAGCACTCAGAGCTTCGCTCACGGACACAAATTGGGTCGACCGCCTGCCCTGGATTATTTTAGGGTTGTACTCCACACCTAAGGAGGATTTGGCAGCCTCCCCAGCAGAACTTGTTTTTTCTCAGCCGCTGAGGATCCCCGGAGAGTTTTTACCAGAAAACCCAGCAACTGAGGCTGATCCACCCGCGCAATTTTTGCACAGTATGGAGGCTTTTAACGTACCAGGCCTGGCCCACCATTTTTTTTCCCCGCCCCTTCGTCCCAAAAAGCTTGCAGAACGCCAGTTTTGTTTTTGTCAAGCACGATGCGCACCGGATCCCGCTGCACCCACTGTGCAATGGACCGTTCAGGGTGTTGGAACCTGGGGCGAAGCATTTTGTGTTAGACTTGGGAGGGGGGGGGCGTAGGGAGACGGTCTGCATCGACAGGCTCAAACCCGCTTTTGTGTTGGCAGACGAGCAGTTAGTGTTAGGCCAAGCTCCCTGGCGTGGACTCCCACCATTGGTGGCTCTGCAAGTTGGTGATCCCTCGGCAGGGACCTGCGCTCGCGAAGCTGATGTGTTTTCTCCCCCTCCCTTTTTCCCTCCACAGACTGATATGCCCTCCTGTACACCCCGCCAGCAGGGTGGTTCTACTGGATCGGCGACCCCCCCCGCTACAGCCACTATGGGCAGCAGCTCAAGCCTAAAGGACGGGGGGGGGGGTTAGTGCCCTTTCTGGGTGTTCGCGGGGGACTGTGTGGGGGCATGGTGTTGGACTTCTCCACCCAGGGAACAATGGACCGAAAGAGGAGGTGTCACCGGGGGGTGTCAGATGGGACAGTAAGGACTATGCGCCTCCCTGGGGAGAGGAGTAAATCCCAGAGCCGCTGGGAGAAGAAGGGTGTTGAAGCGGCGCCGGCGTTATGTTATGTTAATGTACCACACCGTTCTTTGTTCAAACAACAATGTGTTATGGTTGGAAGTACAGAGACCCGGGAATCTCTTTTGCTGTAAAATATGTTGGAGAAAGGATAATGTTACTGTGTCATCCAGCTCGTTGCCTCACCTGCCTCCTTTCTCCACAACATAAAAATTCCTAAACAAGCAAGATGCATACAGTAGACTGTATGACTGTAACTGTACTGCAGTCTGTACTTTCAGTCTCCTGTAGAGGATCGGTCATCCCCCCCCCCCCCCCCCAAGCTTCTCCACATGATCACTTCCTTCCATGAGGACATGTTCAGCATAGTCCACTTCAACAGAGCAACCTAAGAGGCCTTCCCAGTGAGCAGTGGAGTGAAACAAGGTTGCGTCCTTGCACCGAGCCTTTACTGATTGTTCTGAAGGGATCTACCTCTGCTCTAGAGCTGATTTTTTAAAACAAAACAAAAAAAAAACAAACTCAACATCGCTCACCTGGGCTCAAAAACTAAGGTCAGGGAGGTCCTTGTATGCGAGCTGCTGTTCACATATGGTGCAGAGTTTAGCTTAACCATCAACCTGAAGAAGGCAAACATCATGGCCCAGGATGCCGACTCTGCTCCAGATATCGTCATTGACAACATGCATCTAAAGGTGGTGGACACCTTCACGGGTCCACCGTCTCCAACTCTGTCTCTGAATACAGAAGTGAGTACAAGGATCACCAAGGCCATAGCTGTCATGGCCAGACTGAACAAGCAAGTGCGGAGCAATAGCCAGTTAACCTGGAGCACCAGGCTTACTCAGCACACTCCTCTATGGCAGTGAGACCTGAACCACGTACACCAGTCAGGAGAAAAGGGTGGACAGTTTTCACCTCCGCTGTCTCAGACACATTCTGCACATTAAGTGGCAGGACAGAGTGCCAAACACCAAGGTACTACAGCACATCATTATCCCAAGTCTCCCTGCACTGCTCAATCAGACAACTTAGATGGTTCGGCTATGTGCAACGCATGGACCCAAGTCGCATCCCCAAGGACATGCTGTACGGTGGGTTGTATGAAGGCTCCTGTCTTGTTGGTCGACCACAACTCCGCTTCAAAGATGTCTGCAAATGTGACATGAAGCTGGCAAATAGTCAAGTAGGCAGAGAACGCCAGAAACAGCCAGCTTGCTGACAGAGCTAAAAGGAAAGCAAGGGCAGCCACTGCGAGAGCACCATCCTCCTTTGTTTGCAGCCAGTGTGCAAGAGATTGGGACTGTATAGCCACGCTAGGAGATGCACACCCAAGCCCTAGCACTACACCATTGTCTCACGAGACGAACTGATGCCAACAACAACTGCAGTCTGTCATTTGAGGCTTTAATATCACAGATCAAGTCTGCATAAATTTACTTTCGGGGATCCTCCGTTTATACCCAATCATGACACTCACCTGTTTCAAATTAAACTGTTCACCCATGGAATGTTCGAAAAAGATGTTTTCTGAGCATTCCTCAACTTTCCCAGTCTCTTCATGCTTCTTTCCCAGCTTTTTTGGAATGTGTTAGAACCAATCATGTACTACAGTTAGTTCCGACCAAGCAATTTGATTGGATAATAGGGATTCCAGGGGTTACTAAAATCCACAATAATTGCACTCCAGTTTCACCGGATATGTATCACTCCGCTTCAAAAGTGTTCATGTAACTGTTAATTACTAACATTAATTTACTGTCAACTAACTCTGTGACAAATGCAATACTGTGTTGAATACCTTAATTTTGACAGTGATGCGCTGTTTGAAAAGATTTCTTACCTGGCCCGGACGTTCCACCCTTTTGACAAAAGCCTTACATCCTGCCCTTGTATAAACATGGTGAAGCTGTTTCATGTGCGTTTTAAAAAAAAAAAAAAAAAAAAAAAAAAAAAAAAAAAAAAAATAGGCAGTACTAAAAGTTTGATTTATTGGCATGATTAACAAACCACAACACCTTTGTGGTGATGGATTCTTTGTTTCATCCGAAAATGCGAAGAAAAGCAAGTGAAGTATGCTAAATCGCTAGCATGCTAACTACTAACTACCGGTGTTCTGACAACTGGTGTTTTGGTCTTGGGTCTTCTGCAGTACCGACTCAACAGGTATGTTTTATAAATACTTTTTACTTTTGCACTTGATAATATTTAATTTGTTCACATATGTGAAATGATAATAGACGTCTTCATGCTGATTGAGATGTTTAGCAACAGTTACTGGCTACATTTAGAAGGGACTATTTTTTTTTTCTCAGCTGTGCAAAATAACTGGTTAAACAAACAAATATTTTATCCAGTATTGCTGACACTTAATAAATTGTGCTTGCGGAACTGTTGTATAAAAGCAATATAATATTACACTCAAGGTTGTTACAGTATGATGAATATACTGAGGGCATCAGCTGTACCACACCCAGAGTTACTATATTCATCGATACCGTAACTCCCTCTTGTGTAATATTGCTTAAATAACTGTTCATCTTACTTTCCTCTTTATCATTCTACCCGACAAGGATGTCCTTTAAGTCCGCTCTTATTTACTTTAGCCATTGAATCCCTTTTTATTGCACTTCGTAATTATCCTTTTGTTACAGGAATTCTTAGGAATGGAACAGAGCATTGAGTGTCCAGAGCTCCCAAAGCTCTTAATAGCTTCAGTTCCTTTGGAGCTATATTGGGTTACAAACTAAATTTGAACAAAGGCAAAATATTTCCTCTAAATGAGGCAGCAGAGGAATACCTATTGCATTCTCTGCTGTTCAGAATTGCACAAGTTTTACTTATTTCAGGGTTGAGGTAACCAGTAAATTTAGAGATCTGTATAAAGCAAACCTTATTTCCCTCCCCACCCGTATACAAGAAGATTTTAATTGTTAGTCAGTGTTGAATTTGTTTTTGGCTGGTCATATTAATGCAGTTAAAATTTACTTTGCCTAAACTTTTGTGTATGTTTCAATCCTTTAAGTTTTTCATAAAATTGCCCTGCCTCTCACCCAAAGATGCTGGGATAGGCTCCAGCCCCCCCGCGACCCGAAGAGGATTAAGCAGAAAAAGATGAATGAATGAATGAATGAATGACACTACTATCAAATAAGTTACTTGGAATAAAAGGAGTCCAAGGATTAGACAACAATTTTCACAGAGACCTAAAGAATTGGGAGGCATGCCATTTACCAAATATAAAATTTTATTATTGGGCAGCAAATTAAGAATTATTCAATTCTGATTTGAATGTTTAACAACACAGCCTGTGTTTTCATACATTTAAGATAAGATAAGATAAGCCTTTATTAGTCCCACAACGGGGAAATTCCAGGATTGCAACAGCACAGGGATAGCAACACTCAGAGCAACAATCAGAAGGCAAGAAAAAAAACAAGCAAGCAAGAGCAGCTAATATACATATGTACATATTACTATAAAATATATATATACACACACACACACACACACACACACACACACACACAGACACACAGTGCAGAGCATTGTAGCTGGATGGAATAAATATATGAATATATGAACACACAGTGCAGAGCATTGTAGCTAGATGGAATAAATATGTAAATATATAAACACCCACAGTACGGAGCATTGCAGCTAGGTGGAATAAATATGCAAGTATATAAACACACACAATGCGGAGCAATGTAGCTAGATGGAATAATATGTAGATATATAAAAACACAGTGCGGAGCATTGTAGCTAGATGGAATAAATATATAGATATATAAATATAAACGCACCCAGTGCTGAGCATTGTAGCTAGATGGAATAAATATATAGATATATAAATATAAACACACCCAGTGCTGAGCATTGTAGCTAGATGGAATAAATATATAGATATATAAATATAAACACACACAGTGCAGAGCATTGTTGCTAGGTGGGATGAAACAGCATAACCGTCTATTTAGTTATCCTACATGGTATGATTATGTGCCCATACATATTCTCACCCTCCATAGCGACCGGTATGTTCCTAGTTGTATGCCGGAGAGGACCATTGTGTAAGTCTATTGCATCTTTTGCATTCAAAAAACTATTAGTTTGTTACGTCTTTTTGCTATCTCTGCGAGCAGCCCTGCTTAGGTTGTACAGTCTGACAGCCGTTGGTAGGAAGGACCTACGAAACCTCTCGGTTGTGCACCTGGGATGATGTAGTCTGCTGCTAAATGAGCTCCTCAGTGCATCCAGTATGTCCTGCATAGGGTGGAACTCGGACTCCAGCAGAGATGACAGTTTAGCCACCGTCCTTCTCTCTCCTATCTCCTCCATCGGATCAAGGCGTTGCCCCAGGACAGAGCTAGCTTTCTTAATCAGTTTGTTCAGTCTCTTCCTATCGGCTGCAGTAATGCCACTGCCCCAGCAGACCACTCCAAAAGTGATGGCTGATGCCACCACCGTGTCATAGAATGACTTCAGCAGCGCCCCTTGTACACCAAAAGACCTGAGTCTCCTCAGCAGGAACAGCCTGCGCTGTCCCTTCTTGTAGAGTGCGTCAGTATTGTGTGACCAGTCTAGTTTATTGTTCAGATGAATACCCAGGTACTTGTAGGATGTCACCATCTCGATGTCTGTTCCCTGTATATTTACTGGTGCTGTGAGGGGCTGCCCATGCCTGCGGCAGTCCACCACCAGCTCCTTAGTTTTCCTCGCGTTGATCTGGAGGCAGTTCCGATGGCACCAGTCCACAAAGTCCTGGATAAGCCCTCTGTACTCAGCTTCATCTCCGCTGGAGATGAGACCAACGATCGCAGAGTCATCAGAGAACTTCTGTAGATCGCAATGTGTTGTGTTGTGTGAGAAGTCCGCAGTATAAAGAGTGAACAGGAAGGGAGCCAGCACCGTTCCCTGGGGGGCCCCCGTGCTACCGATGATCGTGTCGGAAACACAGTCCCGGGTTCTCACAAACTGAGGCCGGTTCGTGAGGTAGTCCAGGATCCATGATGACAGGTGCTGGTCCACCCCTGCGCGCAGCAGCTTGTCCTTCAGGATCATCGGTTGGATGGTGTTGAAAGCACTGGAGAAGTCAAAGAACATGATCCTCACCATATTCCCGGGCTTCTCCAGGTGGGACAGAACAGTGAAGGAGGAAGATCACCGCATCCTCCACCCCAATGCCATGCTGGTAGGCGAACTGGAGTGGATCCATCGCTGGTTCCACCAGGGGGCGGAGATGAGCAAGGAGCAGTCTCTCCAGGGTCTTCATCAAGTGGGACGTCAAGGCCACCGGTCTGAAGCTGTTCAGGTCTTTGGGGTGGGAAGTTTTTGGTACAGGTACCACACAAGATGTTTTCCACAGCTGTGGTACCCTCCCCAGTTTCAGGCTCATGTTGAAGATATATGTCACAATCCCATACAGATGGTCTGCACAGGACTTGAGGAGCTTTGCGCTGATGCCGTCCGGTCCCGACGCCTTCCTCGCCTTGATCTTCCTCAGCTCCGTCCTCACCTGGGTCTTGGTCAGGGTCAGGATGGGGGGCTGTGTGTTGGGAGTGGGGGGGGTGTCGGTGGAGTGGGGAGTGGGTAGCAGGACTTGATTTCTTAGAGGCAGCAGTGGTTGTTGTGCAGACAGGGGGGAGGGCGGTTGGTCAAATCTATTGAAAAACAGATTCAGGTTGTTCGCCCACTCCCTGCCCCCTGTGGCCTGGGGGGAGGTATTCTGGAGCCCCGAGATGGTTTTGAGGTTTCTCCAGACCCCGCTGATGTCGCTCTGTTGCAGCTTGTCCTTCATCTTCTTCCTGAAGCTGTCCTTGCCTTCTCTGATCTTTCTCCTCAGCTCCCTCTGTACGGACTTCAGCATCTCCCTGTTCCCCGACCTGAAGATCCTCTTCTTCTCTCTCAGAAGTGTTTTTATCTCAGGGTTGATCCAGGGTTTGTTGTTTGAGTGACGCCGTATGGTCTTGGTGGGAACGGATTTGTCCACACAGAAGCTGAGGTAGCCCGTGAAGGTGTGAATGAGGCCATCAATGTCCTCACCATGTGGATCGCAGAGCTGCTTCCAGGCAGTGGCTTCAAAACAGTCCTTTAGAGTGTCCATTGTCTCCTCAGACCATAACTCCACAGTGTGCATGGCCGGAGGTTGTCTGTGCACTAGGGGTTTGTACACCGGCCGGAGATGAACCAAGTTGTGATCCGATCTCCCAAGTGGGGGGAGTTGTGATGAGGTGTACGCCTCCTTAGTGTTTGCGTAGAACAAATCCAGTGTTTTATTGTCTCTAGTGTGGCATGTGACATACTGGGTGAAAGTGGGCAGAATGGGAGACAGTGAAACGTGGTTGAAATCGCCTGAGATGAGGAGAAGAGCATCTGGGTGTTCTGTCTGCAGCCTGCTGGTTACTGAATGGATGACGTCACGCGCTGTCCCAGCGTTCGCCGTCGGATTTGCATAAACAACAATGCAGATCACGTGTGAGTGTTCTCTCGGGAGATATGTAGGCCTCATGCTAACAGCTAGCAACTCAATGTCTTTGCTGCAGTGTCGTTGTTTAACAGTGATATGTCCCGGTCTGCACCAGTTGTTGTTAACATACATTATCACTCCACCGCCCCTAGTTTTGCCACTCTCTGGTGTTCGGTCAGCTCGTATCATGTGAAAACCCTCCAGCTCAATGTTAGCATCTGCTGCTAGTTCAGTTAGCATACAGCCAACTTGTGACAGGTGTCGTCAAGCCCCAGCAAACCATCTTCACATGCTTTGGTCTTGCCCAGTTTTGCAACCAGCAACCCTTCTGGGAAGAAATTCTTCCAAGTCTGTATCAAGTATCATTGGGAAAACATGTTGAATCACTTCAACTGTCTCTCTCTCATTGACAGAATCAATTTTTATTGCCTTTGCCACTTTACTTTACTTCACTTTTTTTTTTTTTTTTTTTTTTTCTCTCGGCGCCACACGAGTAGGCTGCCTTTTGCAACAGCGGCTCGATTCCGAGTCTTTTTCCCTTCCTCTCTCTTTTGATCCGTCTTTTTTTTTCACCCCACTTATATCACGGACACACAGATCGTCCTAAATGTCTCCTGAGCCGGTGGACGGAGCCACTGTTTATAGCAGGATACGATACAGCAGAGAACAGCTGCTAGCATTCAACCGCCACCCGGTCCCATTGGAAAAACTCGACATACCGAGAGAACTGAGGCGAAAACGCCGCGGCTGCCGGGCTGGAGTAAGGCGGAGGACAAAAAATATAAGGTACAGACCCTCCCTTCCATCTGTTGTCATGGGAAATGTACGGTCGATACTGGGAAAGTTAGATGAGCTAGCGGCTATCTCCCGTTATGATAGCACATACCGGGAGTGCTCTCTCCTTTTGTTTACTGAGACGTGGCTAACTGAACTAGCAGCAGATGCTAACATTGAGCTGGAGGGTTTTCACATGATACGAGCTGACCGAACACCAGACAGTGGCAAGGCTAGGGGCGGTGGAGTGATCATGTATGTTAACAACAACTGGTGCAGACCGGGACATATCACTGTTAAACAACGACACTGCAGCAAAGACATTGAGTTGCTAGCTGTTAGCATGAGGCCTACATATCTCCCGAGAGAACACTCACACGTGATCTGCATTGTTGTTTATGCAAATCCGACGGCGAACGCTGGGACAGCACGTGACGTCATCCATTCAGTAACCAGCAGGCTGCAGACAGAACACCCAGATGCTCTTCTCCTCATCTCAGGCGATTTCAACCATGTTTCACTGTCTCCCATTCTACCCACGTTCACCCAGTATGTCACATGCCACACTAGAGACAATAAAACACTGGATTTATTCTACGCAAACACTAAGGAGGCGTACACCTCATCACAACTCCCCCCACTCGGGAGATCGGATCACAACTTGGTTCATCTCCGGCCGGTGTACAAACCCCTAGTGCACAGACAACCTCCGGCCATGCACACTGTGGAGTTATGGTCTGAGGAGACAATGGACACCCTAAAGGGCTGTTTTGAAGCCACCGCCTGGAAGCAGCTCTGCGATCCACATGGTGAGGACATCGATGGCCTCATTCACACCTTCACGGGCTACCTCAGCTTCTGTGTGGACAAATCCGTTCCCACCAAGACCATACGGCGTCACTCAAACAACAAACCCTGGATCAACCCTGAGATAAAAACACTTCTGAGAGAGAAGAAGAGGATCTTCAGGTCAGGGAACAGGGAGATGCTGAAGTCCGTACAGAGGGAGCTGAGGAGAAAGATCAGAGAAGGCAAGGACAGCTTCAGGAAGAAGATGGAGGACAAGCTGCAACAGAGCGACATCAGCGGGGTCTGGAGAAACCTCAAAACCATCTCGGGGCTCCAGAATACCTCCCCCCAGGCCACAGGGGGCAGGGAGTGGGCGAACAACCTGAATCTGTTTTTCAATAGATTTGACCAACCGCCCTCCCCCCTGACTGCACAACAACCACTGCTGCCTCTAAAGAAATCAAGTCCTGCTGCCCACTCCCCACTCCACCAACACCCCCCCACTCCCAACACACAGCCCCCCATCCTGACCCTGACCAGGACCCAGGTGAGGACGGAGCTGTGGAAGATCAAGGCGAGGAAGGCGCCGGGACCGGACGGCATCAGCGCAAAGCTCCTCAAGTCCTGTGCAGACCAGCTGTGTGGGATTGTGACGTATATCTTCAACATGAGCCTGAAACTGGGGAGGGTACCACAGCTGTGGAAAACATCTTGTGTGGTACCTGTACCAAAAACTTCCCACCCCAAAGACCTGAACAGCTACAGACCGGTGGCCTTGACGTCCCACTTGATGAAGACCCTGGAGAGACTGCTCCTTGCTCATCTCCGCCCCCTGGTGGAACCAGCGATGGATCCACTCCAGTTCGCCTACCAGCATGGCATTGGGGTGGAGGATGCGGTGATCTTCCTCCTTCACCGTTCTCTGTCCCACCTGGAGAAGCCCGGGAATATGGTGAGGATCATGTTCTTTGACTTCTCCAGTGCTTTCAACACCATCCAACCGATGATCCTGAAGGACAAGCTGCTGCGCGCAGGGGTGGACCAGCACCTGTCATCATGGATCCTGGACTACCTCACGAACCGGCCTCAGTTTGTGAGAACCCGGGACTGTGTGTCCGACACGATCATCAGTAGCACGGGGGCCCCCCAGGGAACGGTGCTGGCTCCCTTCCTGTTCACTCTTTATACTGCGGACTTCTCACACAACACAACACACTGCCATCTACAGAAGTTCTCTGATGACTCTGCGATCGTTGGCCTCATCTCCAATGGAGATGAAGCTGAGTACAGAGGGCTTATCCAGGACTTCGTGGACTGGTGCCATCGGAACTGCCTCCAGATCAACGCGAGGAAAACTAAGGAGCTGGTGGTGGACTGCCGCAGGCATGGGCAGCCCCTCACAGTACCAGTAAATATACAGGGAACAGACATCGAGATGGTGACATCCTATAAGTACCTGGGTATTCATCTGAACAATAAACTAGACTGGTCACACAATACTGACGCACTCTACAAGAAGGGACAGCGCAGGCTGTTCCTGCTGAGGAGACTCAGGTCTTTTGGTGTACAAGGGGCGCTGCTGAAGTCATTCTATGACACGGTGGTGGCATCAGCCATCACTTTTGGAGTGGTCTGCTGGGGCAGTGGCATTACTGCAGCCGATAGGAAGAGACTGAACAAACTGATTAAGAAAGCTAGCTCTGTCCTGGGGCAGCGCCTTGATCCGATGGAGGAGATAGGAGAGAGAAGGACGGTGGCTAAACTGTCATCTCTGCTGGAGTCCGAGTTCCACCCTATGCAGGACATACTGAATGCACTGAGGAGCTCATTTAGCAGCAGACTACATCATCCCAGGTGCACAACCGAGAGGTTTCGTAGGTCCTTCCTACCAACGGCTGTCAGACTGTACAACCTAAGCAGGGCTGCTCGCAGAGATAGCAAAAAGACGTAACAAACTAATAGTTTTTTGAATGCAAAAGATGCAATAGACTTACACAATGGTCCCCTCCGGCATACAACTAGGAACATACCGGTCGCTATGGAGGGTGAGAATATGTATGGGCACATAATCATACCATGTAGGATAACTAAGTAGACGGTTATGCTGTTTCATTCCATCTAGCAACAATGCTCTGCACTGTGTGTGTTTATATATTTACATATTTATTCCATCTAGCTACAATGCTCAGCACTGGGTGCGTTTATATATTTATATATCTACATATTATTCCATCTAGCTACATTGCTCCGCACTGTGTGTGTTTATATACTTGCATATTTATTCCACCTAGCTGCAATGCTCCGTACTGTGGGTGTTTATATATTTACATATTTATTCCATCTAGCTACAATGCTCTGCACTGTGTGTTCATATATTCATATATTTATTCCATCCAGCTACAATGCTCTGCACTGTGTGTCTGTGTGTGTGTGTATATATATATTTTTTATAGTAATACGTACATATGTATATTAGCTGCTCTTGCTTGCTTGTTTTTTTCTTGCCTTCTGATTGTTGCTCTGAGTGTTGCTATCCCTGTGCTGTTGCAATCCTAGAATTTCCCCGTTGTGGGACTAATAAAGGCTTATCTTATCTTATCTTACTGGCTAGACATGTGGTACTGCTTAAGTGGAAATCCCCGACAGCTCCCTTACATATTCAGTGGATAAAAGAAGCTCTTAGACGTTTTAAATTGGAGAAGATCCGACACATACTAAGGGGCTTAATATGAAAGGGGGGAAAAAAAGGATAAAATCCTTTTTTTCTGATTTATGCAAAGATTTTATTTTGACCATATTTTTCTCAATGGAAGCTGCCCATTTTTTTGTCATTAACCCTTTGTCCTGTAAATGCATAATGATGAAGATCACAGTCTGTGTGAATTGATAATTTTATAAAAATCTGTCATCCATCCATCCATCTTCTACTGCTTATCCAGGAATCCAGGTCACAGGGGAATCAGTCCAGACACAGCAGACCAGTCTTCCGCCCAGTTCACATAGCACCATGATCTCTCCTGCAGGTGGTGAGCCCACTGGAGGGCGGACACATGTGCCTCCTTTGGGTATACTGGGTCCTTGATGTAATGTTTTCATGGAGATCCACCCGACCGCTCTTAGTCTGGCCCTTCACTCAGGACCAGTTTGCCTTGGGAGACCCTCCCAGGGGCAAGTTGCCCCCGACACCATAGCTCCTGGGATCATTCGGGCACTCAAACCCCTCTACCACGATAAGGTGGCAAGCCACAGAAGGGAGTAAAATTTGTACTGCCTGTCCTCCAAAATGTCTGTGCACGTTATTGTAAAGCATGGTGCAAAGCTGTAAGTGTTTAGTTTACCATTTGAATAAAGACTATGGAAAGAAGTACTTTGTCTTGTGAATGTTTGAGCTTACCACCCACTGTAACAACTTTCCCCGGCAGTGGGATAAAAAGGTACGCCACCATATAAATTTCATTTTTCCACTACATGTATGTAATATAACAAGATGAAAACAAATCGTATAAATGAGGACATGTCCAAAAGCATATGGACAAGATGTCTGTGAAATGACACTATATTAACCACATTTGACGACTGGAAAACATCTTTCTGCCTCAGCTCACCATACTTTGTGCTACTGAAGCATTGTTTTAAACGGTTAGCCCCCTCATGCTCGTGCTAACTCCGTCAGTTTATGTCCCTTGGACTTTAATGTGTCTTACGGTGCACTCTTGCTGTGGCCAGTTGGTCCACATCTTGCAGCAAGGCAACAATCCCCTCCCCTGTGTCAACAGTCGTCCTGCACTCAAATTGTTTTCCGCAGGGCCACAGTGAGAGATCATTTAGCATAGACGTGCTTCTGCTCGTACGCAAGACATCGGTTGGTTGTTAAGCATGGTGCAGCACAATCACAATGCCACAAAGCCGAGTTTGGATTGGGCTTGGGAAAAACTTTGTAGTCTGAATGGTCCTTTAATGCGCTAATAATCTAATCAGGTTCTGTCAGGTACGCCCAGGACAGTTTGATGATCCATCTCAGCACAGAGACTCTACATTTGATTCTGTCTACTCTTGACAGTGGTGGTGTTTTTGTTCATGCTGTCAGTGCAGTAAGCCTTAAGGGACAGTCTCCAGATCTGTTTACTGGACAACAAATGCCTGTTTTCACAGCATTGCTCTTCTGAGTGCAGCTCAGAGGACTTTTCCTCCATATGTTTTTTTTTTTTTTTTTTTCTTCTTTTGGGCTTGGCTTCCCTGCAAGATGCCCGCTCTGTCTCCATGCCGCATGACTGGTCGCGCTCTCAGCACGGCGCACAGGCAGGGCCCACGTACGCCACCTCATCGAGTCAACTTTATCTGGGACGACAGGCGGGAGCAGCTCCAGGAGGGGCCGGGGGCAAAGGCAGACCGAGCCAGACCGAGGCCAAATCTCCAGGGAGACCGACAGCTCGGCCGGGAGCAGCAGAAGCAGCTCAAACTGAGGTCCTCACCCTCGGATGTTCTTTTGTGACAAAAGCCCACTCCTGCCCTTATTCTTCTGCCTTCCCATCACATCCGAAAGGAACACAACACGCCTCAGGAGCTCCTAGTTACACCACTACAAATACAGGCTAGATGCTGCCTGTGACGTTTTGGGAGGGGAAATAATCAGAAATGTTATGGACTAAGTAGTATACATGGATTTCAGTCAACTCCTACTTATTGCTTTACAGCAAAATAAGCAGAGGTGGGTAGCAATTGAGTTACGTGCAACTTTTTCATAAAATTGTACTTCAGAACTACATTTACTCAAGTTCATTTGGTCTTACTCTTTATCGTATTTTAATTTTTCTGATTTTCAAGTGAAAGAGCCAAACTTTTCCCTCATCAGTTTTAAGATCATTGTTTTCACTATTCCAGCTCAAGAAATCTATCATTAAATTACAAATAACTGATTGTTTAGTGGATTTGGATTACATTAGAGAGCACATGAAGGGAGGTTATATATAATGTTCTCAGATTAATGCATCTAAAACCTTGTGGATACTTGACACAGGGGTCACTGCCCGAGCAAATGGTGACATCACTGAACCCCTGCAAGCTCTCGTACAGGCGCATGGGGCGAGTTTTCACGGTAAGCACTGATGGTTTTCTGTTATTTTGAGACCAAACTAAAAACAACTACATTTACATTTGATTTCACGTTTCAGCATAGATTCCAGTTTTTGCCGTTAAACACCCAGTATTAAATTGTTTTTCACTATATAAAAAGCAAAAACATCTGTGCCAAAATAAATACGTAAACATCGCATAGCACTTGCATAAGAATGAATTTGTACATTAGATGTACTTTTAATGAGCTGACTGGGCTACGCGCGCTAAGTTACAAAAATCATGAGGTGCACGACCAGCAGAAATGACACAGAAGCGCCCAGTGCAACACTGATCATGTCATATTTTGCACACACAGCCATTCATAAGGGCCAATGTGCCAAGTATACATGGGGCTTAAAGTTGCAAGTGGACAAACAAGCTGCAAATTTGAGTCTCAAATGTACAAAAAAAAAATTCACAAATTTGAGTAAAAAGTTTGTATGACAGTCATGTATCACAAAAAGTGGCAAATTTGTAACGTTACATTTACTCATGTAACTTTTTAACAAACTTGTACTATTGTGAGTAGTTTTATTGCAGGATATATATATATATTTATTTTTTTTAACCCCTCAGCCTCTAAAGGCTGAAGGGGTTTTGCTGTTACCACACATGGCAGATGGGTGGCGGTGGCGTCAGCGGTTGCATCAACACCTACCTTGTGAATGCAATAATTGGAGAAAGAAATGACGTGAGCTTTTCAGATTGGTACCATGCTTGTATCTATGAAAAATCTCAAAAGTTTGAATAGTTTTTCCTAAGTATTGAAATGTGATAACCACACAAATGAATGATGTAACCTTTTCAAATTGATTTTATCATGTCTAAGACAAATCTTGGACGGCTTAGGCCCTGCCGTCTGACTATGGGTTTGGGGTCAAAAGGTCAAAGGTCAGTTAGCTTTCCTTGTGCTCTATTGCTATAGAGCAAGTAAAACTAGGGTCACCAAACTTTGTACACAGGTTCACGCTGTCACCCTGACCTCTCCCTGTGGTTTTGGAATTGCAAGGTCAAAGGTCAAGCTCAAATTGCCATATAAACTACATCTCAACAGCAAACAAAGACTGAGGGCCGCCACTGGCAGCCACCAGTATTTTTGCTCTTACTAGATTAGAGTGTGTGTGTGTGTGTGTGTGTGTGTGTGTGTGTGTATGTATGTATATATAAGATAAGATAAGATAAGATAAGCCTTTATTAGTCCCACAACGGGGAAATTCCAGGATTGCAACAGCACAGGGATAGCAACACTCAGAGCAACAATCAGAAGGCAAGAAAAAAAAAAAAACAAGCAAGCAAGAGCAGCTAATAAACATATGTACGTATTACTATAAAATATATATATATACACACACACACAGACACACAGTGCAGAGCATTGTAGCTGGATGGAATAAATATATGAATATATGAACACACAGTGCAGAGCATTGTAGCTAGATGGAATAAATATGTAAATATATAAACACCCACAGTACGGAGCATTGCAGCTAGGTGGAATAAATATGCAAGTATATAAACACACACAGTGCGGAGCAATGTAGCTAGATGGAATAACATGTAGATATATAAATATATAAACACCCACAGTACGGAGCATTGCAGCTAGACGGAACAAATATGCAAATATATAAACACACACAGTGCAGAGCATTGCCGCTAGATGGAATGAAACAGCATAACCGTCTACCCAGCTATCCTGCATGGTATGATTATGTGCCCATACACACTCTCACCCTCCATAGCGACCGGCATGCTCCTAGTTGTATGCCGGAGAGGACCACTGTGTAAGTCTATTGCATCTTCTGCATTCAAAAAACTATTAGTTTGTTACGTCTTTTTTGCTATCTCTGCGAGCAGCCCTGCTTAGGTTGTACAGTCTGACAGCCGTTGGTAGGAAGGACCTACGAAACCTCTCGGTTGTGCACCTGGGATGATGTAGTCTGCTGCTAAATGAGCTCCTCAGTGCATTCAGTATGTCCTGCATAGGGTGGAACTCGGACTCCAGCAGAGATGACAGTTTAGCCACCGTCCTTCTCTCTCCTATCTCCTCCATCGGATCAAGGCGCTGCCCCAGGACAGAGCTAGCTTTCTTAATCAGTTTGTTCAGTCTCTTCCTATCGGCTGCAGTAATGCCACTGCCCCAGCAGACCACTCCAAAAGTGATGGCTGATGCCACCACCGTGTCATAGAATGACTTCAGCAACGCCCCTTGTACACCAAAAGACCTGAGTCTCCTCAGCAGGAACAGCCTGCGCTGTCCCTTCTTGTAGAGTGCATCAGTATTGTGTGACCAGTCTAGTTTATTGTTCAGATGAATACCCAGGTACTTATAGGATGTCACCATCTCGATGTCTGTTCCCTGTATATTTACTGGTACTGTGAGGGGCTGCCCATGCCTGCGGCAGTCCACCACCAGCTCCTTAGTTTTCCTCGCGTTGATCTGGAGGCAGTTCCGATGGCACCAGTCCACGAAGTCCTGGATAAGCCCTCTGTACTCAGCTTCATCTCCATTGGAGATGAGGCCAACGATCGCAGAGTCATCAGAGAACTTCTGTAGATGGCAGTGTGTTGTGTGAGAAGTCCGCAGTATAAAGAGTGAACAGGAAGGGAGCCAGCACCGTTCCCTGGGGGGCCCCCGTGCTACTGATGATCGTGTCGGACACACAGTCCCGGGTTCTCACAAACTGAGGCCGGTTCGTGAGGTAGTCCAGGATCCATGATGACAGGTGCTGGTCCACCCCTGCGCGCAGCAGCTTGTCCTTCAGGATCATCGGTTGGATGGTGTTGAAAGCACTGGAGAAGTCAAAGAACATGATCCTCACCATATTCCCGGGCTTCTCCAGGTGGGACAGAGAACGGTGAAGGAGGAAGATCACCGCATCCTCCACCCCAATGCCATGCTGGTAGGCGAACTGGAGTGGATCCATCGCTGGTTCCACCAGGGGGCGGAGGTGAGCAAGGAGCAGTCTCTCCAGGGTCTTCATCAAGTGGGACGTCAAGGCCACCGGTCTGTAGCTGTTCAGGTCTTTGGGGTGGGAAGTTTTTGGTACAGGTACCACACAAGATGTTTTCCACAGCTGTGGTACCCTCCCCAGTTTCAGGCTCATGTTGAAGATATACGTCACAATCCCACACAGCTGGTCTGCACAGGACTTGAGGAGCTTTGCGCTGATGCCGTCCGGTCCCGGCGCCTTCCTCGCCTTGATCTTCCTCAGCTCCGTCCTCACCTGGGTCCTGGTCAGGGTCAGGATGGGGGGCTGTGTGTTGGGAGTGGGGGGGTGTTGGTAGAGTGGGGAGTGGGCAGCAGGACTTGATTTCTTTAGAGGCAGCAGTGGTTGTTGTGCAGTCAGGGGGGAGGGCGGTTGGTCAAATCTATTGAAAAACAGATTCAGGTTGTTCGCCCACTCCCTGCCCCCTGTGGCCTGGGGGGAGGTATTCTGGAGCCCCGAGATGGTTTTGAGGTTTCTCCAGACCCCGCTGATGTCGCTCTGTTGCAGCTTGTCCTCCATCTTCTTCCTGAAGCTGTCCTTGCCTTCTCTGATCTTTCTCCTCAGCTCCCTCTGTACGGACTTCAGCATCTCCCTGTTCCCTGACCTGAAGATCCTCTTCTTCTCTCTCAGAAGTGTTTTAATCTCAGGGTTGATCCAGGGTTTGTTGTTTGAGTGACGCCGTATGGTCTTGGTGGGAACGGATTTGTCCACACAGAAGCTGAGGTAGCCCGTGAAGGTGTGAATGAGGCCATCGATGTCCTCACCATGTGGATCGCAGAGCTGCTTCCAGGCGGTGGCTTCAAAACAGCCCTTTAGGGTGTCCATTGTCTCCTCAGACCATAACTCCACAGTGTGCATGGCCGGAGGTTGTCTGTGCACTAGGGGTTTGTACACCGGCCGGAGATGAACCAAGTTGTGATCCGATCTCCCGAGTGGGGGTAGTTGTGATGAGGTGTACGCCTCCTTAGTGTTTGCGTAGAATAAATCCAGTGTTTTATTGTCTCTAGTGTGGCATGTGACATACTGGGTGAACGTGGGTAGAATGGGAGACAGTGAAACATGGTTGAAATCGCCTGAGATGAGGAGAAGAGCATCTGGGTGTTCTGTCTGCAGCCTGCTGGTTACTGAATGGATGACGTCACGTGCTGTCCCAGCGTTCGCCGTCGGATTTGCATAAACAACAATGCAGATCACGTGTGAGTGTTCTCTCGGGAGATATGTAGGCCTCATGCTAACAGCTAGCAACTCAATGTCTTTGCTGCAGTGTCGTTGTTTAACAGTGATATGTCCCGGTCTGCACCAGTTGTTGTTAACATACATGATCACTCCACCGCCCCTAGCCTTGCCACTGTCTGGTGTTCGGTCAGCTCGTATCATGTGAAAACCCTCCAGCTCAATGTTAGCATCTGCTGCTAGTTCAGTTAGCCACGTCTCAGTAAACAAAAGGAGAGAGCACTCCCGGTATGTGCTATCATAACGGGAGATAGCCGCTAGCTCATCTAACTTTCCCAGTATCGACCGTACATTTCCCATGACAACAGATGGAAGGGAGGGTCTGTACCTTATATTTTTTGTCCTCCGCCTTACTCCAGCCCGGCAGCCGCGGCGTTTTCGCCTCAGTTCTCTCGGTATGTCGAGTACCGACAGTGTATATATATATATATATATATATATATACTGTGTGTGTGTGTGTGTGTGTGTGTGTGTGTGTGTATATATATATATATATATATATATATGAAGGAAAACATGTACTTCTACTCAAATACATTTGGATGTATTCTTTGTGGAGTCATGCATCGATTACATTTTTTTTTTTTTTTAAATAAATGCACATTTTTCTTTAACCCCTTGCACTCTGGTCAATTTCCCTAAAAACGCCAAAAAATAACGTACCCAAAGTAAATCAAAAGCTGTTCTTCAACCCTTTGCAGCATCTTCATGGGGTTGGTCTCATTTAAAAGAAAACACTTTGAATTTTTTGGCAAAACAGTCATAATCTCTCTAAGTGCTCCTGCCACTGAGTAACAGTCATCTAAACATACTGAACTTGAAGAAAATAAACTTCGCCTGGGTGTTTTTTTTTTTTATACAAATGCTTGCAAATAACACACAGCTTCAGATCTAGGCTGGAAAATGCAACAGAAATGTAGAACCAAGTGTTATCCAGCTGAGATCCAAATTTTGTAACAATACCACAAAAAATGAATATATTACACAGCTTTTTTCTTAGGTTGTTCCCAGGCGTTTTTGACCTGTGCCAAATGGCACAGTTTGGAAAAACGTCTAACTTTTGAATGATTCAGTATAGAAGCTTGATGTTGGGCTCTAATGAAAGGTGACACTCAGGGCTGTGTGTGTGTGTGTGTGTGTGTGTGGGGGGGGTTCCCCTATGATGACCATGGAAGAGAATCCTAAACGTCTACTCTGCTGGGACAGCACCGCCTGTGGCTGAACAGGCTGATGCGCGAATGGCAGTCCCTGTCACACAGGTCGCACTTGTGGGTGGTCTCCGTGCTGCTGGGTCTGTGGCGGTTCTTCCTGCGGGTCCTTTTTTCATCTGCTGCAGCAGTCAGTCTCTCTTCACCCAGCCTTACACAAAACAGCTTTTGAACTTCTGTGCTTCAATTGGCTGGCTGTATTCGCAGCCGTTGGTAGGCGGGTCCTTCTTGCTAGGTTTTCAGTCATTGGTTCTTCAAGGTTTCAGAAACCCAATTCAAGGCCCTTATTAGTCGAATGAGAGGTCAATCACATCTAAACCAATCAAAGCACTCCTTTGGCTTTCTGTTTGCGGCTGTGTCTGTAGTGGAAGAACGGAAATGCAGGGGGGGGGTTTTCTTCAGTGCGTCCTAGGACGCATAGACGTGCCCGCTCGCGGTACACCGGAGTGCAAGAGGTTAATTATGAAAAATCACTAAACTTGCTCTCAAATTCAAGAAAAATCCTGCTAGAGCAACTTAAAACACTTGATAATCATGAACGCATAGTCAATTAAAAATGTACAATTTATGGTAGCAATTTAATATTCTTTTCCAGTTCATTATAAAGACAGAGTATATTTCCCTACAAAACTACCATTTTTAATATTGTCACATTTCCTGTTTTATTTTGAAATGGTCATGTGCTTGCACCCAAGGTAACTTTCCTACTTATCTCAACTCTTAAGATATTCAGAGTGATTCTTAATTTATTTCCAGAGTGCTAGACCTTAATGGTGAGTTAGGAGCTTTTATTCACTGTGTACTGGAGTGCATGTTTTTCTCCGCTCGCTCTGATAGAAACTCTGCCTGTTTTCATACTTTTGATCGACCAGCCCTAATCACTGATGCTGGTGTTGTTCAGGTGTGTGTGTGTGTGTGTGTGCTTTAAGTAGGATGTGTGCAGAGGATGAGGTCGGCCTGAGTATCGGAGGGTCAGTTTAGTGTGGTATAAATTTTAATCGATGGAAAACAAGACTGCCCTTGTTTTAAGCTGAGCCAGCTGCTGAGCCAAACCAGTCACCACTACCGACACCACCTCAGGGAGTGACCTGACAGCTTCAGTTTTTTTAATGTGTTGACTGGCCCACATTGATCGACATACTGTATGTAGTTAATGCATTCTTTTTCCCAGCCCTAATTCTGAGTTACTTTTGTTTTCACTCATTTTGAAAGCTGGTTAGAAATTTGTTTAATATTGTAATAACTTATTCTTACCAGATATGACTGTATCTTTTATCATTTTAGCAACTTAGCTTTGTTTCATTGAAGTCAGAGTAGAAATCACCGATCCGATGTAAAATGAACTTACTCATCCTCTATTCTAGCTCAGCTCCAAAGGAACACGCAAAAAAAGTTGTAAGTTGATGTGAAAAAGAAAAGCCATTTCATCACAAAAATTCACAAATTAAAACAAAGTATTACAAATAAAAAATTCTCACCTTTTGAGAAAACAAGTTTTTATAAGTTGCACTTTTTTCTATGAAGAATTAAAAATCCACATGGAAAAACTCAATTCATGAGTAAAGAGACAAATTTATGAAAGTCGCAAACTAGTGAGTGCAAAGACATTACTATGCTCAAGTAACTTATGAGGTGACTACGCTGACTTAATCTTGAGCAGTTAACATCATAGGGTTATGCTACATTTTCTTGACTACAGTTTCTGGCCACTCTACCCAGCTCTACAGAAAATGGACCACGCTGAGTTCATATAAAGGAGATTTATGGCACTAATGGTTTTTCTCCAACAGATGTCACTACATCCACAACAGTGAAGCTCTGTAGCTTCGTCGTGCGCCAGAGCCTCTGTGCACAGTGCAGAAATGCATGAGTTTGAGAGTAGATATTGAATTGGGTACTATATATTATTGTAGACTGGGTTGTTTCTAAAATTAAAAAAACAAGCCTGGGTCATTGTGTAGATCAGGGGTCGGCAACCTGTGCTACACAAAAACCGCTTTGATTTTTTTTTTTTTTTTCTCTCTAAAAAATCTACAAGGAGACACAAACACGTCTGAGCCTGAAAACGATGCTTAAACAGCAGGGTTACAACTACAATCTGTCCTGACAATTTTGCAGCTTTTTTGATTGCAAATTTGTTATGTTATTCTTACAAAATTACAATATTTTCAGGTAGATTTTTGATTATCTGCAAAAAATTGAAATTTTTTTCTTGCAAGTTTGTCTGGGTGTTTTCTTCAGTAAACTAAACTTTTTTTTTTTTTTTTTTTCCCCCCCAACAAAATGTCATTTGTGGCAAAAGTGCTCTGCTTTGTTCATAAATTTGGCATATTTATCTTTGCAAATGTAATACCATTGTTGAATAAAATTAAAGACTTTTAATGTAAATTTGTGTTATTTTCCCCATTAAAATGACCATTTTTTTCAGACTTTTTTTTTTTTTTTTTAACTTTTTTCATGTAAAAATGTAGTCTTTTTGTCACGGGGCTGTGCGCGGTGTGTAAATTATGTCCGAGTATTTCCTGCATTTTTCCAGTGTTATTTTCCTGTGTGATGGTTTAAGATTTTAGTTGTCAGTTGTTCTGTTATGTTATTCATGTCCTTATTATTATGATTCTGTCAGTTTCTATAGCTTAGTGTTTATATTTTGTTTCTCTGCAATATGAGTTCTCTACCTCCTCTTCCAGACACTCCCACCTTGTCATCATCTTGCATTCAGTTCACTAGTCGTTCCAGCTGTGAGCTGTGTAGTAATTAGGTCAACCTGCCTGCTCATGTGACCCACACCTGCTATCACTTATTTGTTTCTGGCCCTATTTAAGGACCGTTATTTCTCTCCCTCTTTGCTAGAGTCTAAAGAGTCTCTCGTTAGAACCCAACTCCTGTTCTGACGTTTATTCCTGCATTCATTCTGTCTACTCCTTTGTCATCTCAGTTTGTAAGTTTGCTTTGTGCACCATTTGGATTTTTGTGTTTGTGCACTCTGTGGACTTTTTGTTTCTTCAATAAATATCACAAACTAGAGTCCAGCGCTTGGGTCTCCGTTCCTGCCTTGAGGGGCAAATCATGACACCTTTTCATATAAATGTGCCACAGTTTGAAAACTGTGTAGCTTTTTCTGGTAAATTTGTCTTTTTGTGATTTTTTTTTTTTCCCCCTTGCAAAGTTGAGGATTTTTTTTCCTCATAAAATTTTAGCTTTGTCCATAAATATTTTTGGCATAAATTTTCACCTTTTCTCATAAATTTGTTACATTTTTCTTGTAGATGTGCAAACTCCAATTCCAATGAAGTTGGAATGTTGTGTAAAAGGTAAATAAAAAATAAAATGCAAAGATTTGCAAATCCTTTTCAACCTATATTCAATTGAATACACTACAAAGATAAGATTTTTAATGTTCAAACTGTTAAACTTTGTTTTTGGCAAATATTCCCTCATTTTGAATTTAATGCCTGCAACAAACTCACAAATCTGGGACAGTTGCATGTTTACCACTGTGTTACATCACCTTTCCTTTTAACAACACTCCATAAGTGTATTGGAACTGAGGACTCTAATTGTTGAAGCTTTGTAGGTGGAATTCTTTTTCCCATTCTTGCTTAATGTATGACTTAAGTTGCTTAACAGTCCAGACTCTCCATTGTCGTATTTTGCACTTCATAATTCTCCACACATTTTTAGTGGGAGACAGGTCTGGACTGTAGGCAGGCCAGCTGAGCACGCATACTCTTTTACTACAAAGCCACACTGTTGTAACACGTGCAAAATGTGGATTGGCATTGTCTTGCTGAAATAAGCAAGGGTGTCCCTGAAAAAGACATTGCTTGGATTGCAGCATATGTTGCTCTAAAACCTGTATGTACCATTCAGCATTAATGGTGCCTTCACAGATGTGCAAGTTACCCATACCATGGGCACTAACACACCCCCACACCATCACAGATGCTGGCTTTTGAACGTAACGCTGATAATGATTTGGCTGGTCCTTTTACTCATTAGCTCGGAGAACACGATTTCCATGATTTCCAAAAACGATGTGGACTCATCAGACCACACCACACTTTTGCACTTTGCGTCAGTCCATCTCAGATGAGCTTGGACCCAGAGCGACCAGCAGCAATTCTGGGTATTGTTGATATATTTGCTTTGCAGGATTGTTTTAACTTGAACATAGAGAAGTATCAATGAACTGTGTTAACTTGACAGTGGTTTTCTGAAGTATTCTTGAACCCATGTGGTAATATCCTTTACAGAATGATGTCTGTTTTTAATACAGCACCACTTGAGGGACTGAAGGTCATGGGTATTCATTGTTGGTTGTCAGCCTTGTCGCTTACATGCAGAAATTTCTCCAGATTCTCTGACTCTTTTGATATTATGGACTGTAGATGATGAAATCCCAAAATTCCTTGCAACGTTGAGAAACGCTATTCTTAATCTGTTAAACTGTTTGTCCACGCGGTTGTTCATAAAGCGGTGAACTTCGCTCCATCCTTGCTTGTGAGCAGCTGAGCCTTTCGAGGATGCTCCTTTTATATCAAATCATGACACTCACCTGTTTCCAATTGACCCGTTTACCTGTGGAATGTTCCAAAAAGATGTTTTCTCAGCAGCTTTTCTTGCCCCTGTCCAAGCTTTTTTAGAAACATGTTGCAGACATCAAATTCAAATGAGTGAATATTTCTGGGGGAAAAAACAAAGTTTATCAGTTTTAACATTAAATATCCTTGTAGTGCATTCAGTTAAATATTGGCTGAAAAGGATTTTTAAATCATTGCATTCTGTTTTTATTTTAGTTTTCCCAACTTCATTGGAATTGGGGTTTGTATTACCTTTCAGGAGAAAAACTGCAGCGTTTTTTACATAAATTTGCTAAAATTTTCTCATAAAACTCCAACTTTTTCCAGTTAATTTGTAATCCCCCCCACACACACAAATTTTGTGACTTCTTTCTTGTAAATCATGGCTGTCTTCCTCAGAAAATTGCAACATTTTCTTTTTGTTTTGCATAAAATTTCTGATTTTCTGCTTTTATTTTTTTCTTATTTGTGTTTCTTAAAAAAAATTCAAATTTTCTTGGAAAAAAGTTGCAAATTTATGAGAATTTGCTAATCTGAGGAAAAAAATACAAATTTACAAGAAAAAAAGTTGCAAATTTATAAGAAAAAAGCTTTAAGATAAGAAAAAAGTTGTAAATTTAAGACAAAAATAAATTGCAAATTTACAAGAAAAAGTTGCACATTTATGAGAAAAGACACAAAGAAAATTTGTGGATTTATGTGATGGAAAGTTGCAAATCTACAGGAAAATGTGTTAATTTATAAGAAAAAATGTAGCAAATCTGAGAAAAGTAGCCCATTTAAAACAAATACATTTATGCTTAGCATTGGTGCTTCAGATGTTCAAATGCATTTTATTCAGTTATGTAGCATGATGACATTGGCAGGGGTGGTAATTCTCTCTCTTCAGGTTACAGCGGAATTAAAGTGACTTTTTACAGTATTTGTTAAAGTATTGACATCATGTGTTTCCCACAGGTACCTTTGGGCCATTGGTAAAAATGTATGGAAACGATGGAAGAAAAGGTTCTTTGTGCTGGTCCAGGTAAGTTCCTACTAGACAAAAAAAAAAAACCAACACAGAACACACATTTGCACTTTTTATAATGGATACATCATACAGCGTTTGGCACAAATTCACAGTATTTCTGAAAACTGTCACTATAGGTGTGCCACCTACATGAGTTATACAAGTGACTTTAATGTTTGGATCATATTTAACATGGCAGAAATTGTACTCAAGTAAAAGTAGCATTACCTTATGACGTTAATTACTCAAGTACAAGTGAGAGTCATCACCAAAAACATTGAGTAAAAGTAAAAAAATGATGAGTAGCGACACTGTTCCTGGTAATTTCTGAAGTTTTTCCTATTAAATTAATGACTATTTTCTTATGAATTTCCATATTTTTCTGATCTGTTTGACTTTTTTCTTGAAGATTTATAGCCTTTTTTCCCCAAAATTTGAAACTTTTTTTTTAAATTACTTACAAATCAAGGACTTTTTTCCAATAAATCTACAATTTTTTGTTCATTTATTCACAGCTAAGCCAGAGTAGAAAAACAGTTATATTAACTTTGATTTCAAGAATGTAAAATTTTAGATTCAATGAAATGTCTAAGCTGCACCCCAAAATTACTTTGTACTTTCAGGGATCTGGGCTGTGTTATACAGGTATTTTGCTCATTTCGAAATACTTGTATAACACAGCCCAGTATTTTCTCTGAAAGTACTTGGAAATTACCCTGTAATTATGTTTAAAAACACAGCTTGTTTCTGCAACATTTCACCATACTAGCTCTGTTTTACACCATTGCTTTCATAGAAAGTACACTGTAATTTCATAGCACTTCACGGGCTGTGTTATAATGTTGCCAAAACTTACTATATGACCTCTAAGGTTATGAAACATCTGAATATTGGATATGTCAACCATGTTTTCATGCAATTAGTGTCAGTGTGAACAATGAAATAAATCTTTCGTGACGTTACAGATGTATTAATTGAAGAGCTAGCTGATTCGTAGTGAGTGTGTAGTGTGTCTTGCTCTACCCACCCTGGGTGTGACGTCAGGCGGGCTACGGTCAGAGTGTATATAGTTCTGTGTTCTTCAATAAAGAGTCGGTTCGCTGCATGGCATAAGTCTGACTCCAACTCTGATTCCAGACACAACACTAGCATTGATTATGGGTTCTATCTATCATGTATGATCAAAAAAGTACAAATGTCTAAGAATGCCATATTCTGGAAGAATGGGATGTTGTGGGATGTGCTTGTGATCAGTGTTAATGACTTATACATAACGCAGTTGAAAAAGTGAATTTGATTAAAATAAATAAATAATTACCACTTGTACAAGTCGGGACATTAGGTTTCAAAAATGGCTATTATAGGAGGAGCTGCGATCATCTCCAAACCTGCAGAGTTAAGGTGCGCTCAGACTAAACATGAACCAAATTTTTCATAGGACACATTTTCATATAAAGTCATGGAAAGATGCGAATACATGCAAATTCACATCTGAACGAATTCTGAGCAAGTTGCTCGGGATAGCTAATCAACCTAGAGATTCCACTGTATCAATTGTATCAGAGTATCAACACTGGAGAGTAAACTGGTTTGAAAATGAGTCTTCAAAGATGTTCTTGTAACCTTTAATTACTAATCTTTATTTGCTGTCAACTCTATCATTGGTGTCTTACAGATGAGAACTGTAATACTGTGGTACCTTAATTTCCACAGTGAAGCTCTGTTTGAAAAGAAATCATCTGTGACCCAGAAATCCTACCCCTTTAAAAAAAAAAAAAAAAAATTTAAAAAAAATTAGTTTACAAAGTCCTACCCCTGTGAACATCTGCAAAATATTTCACGTCTGTTAAAAAAAAAAAAAAAAAAAGGCAAGCTTGAGTTGGATTTATTGTCTCGATTAGCAAACCACAATACTTTTGTGGTGATGGACTCTTAATTTCATCTGAAAATGCCAAGAAAAAGTGAGTGACGTGTGCTAAAGCCAAATCGCTAGTATGCTAAGTAGCCATCTATGTGATCTCCCAGGGACCAACAAACCCTTATCAACAAGTGACTGGTATGCGTTATAAACACTGACTTTTGCACTGAAGAATAATTAATTTGCTTACATGTGTATGGAATGACAATAGACCTGTTAATTTGTATGTTATGCTGATTGAGGTACTTAGCAACAGCTAACTGGATACATTTAAAAGGGACTATTTCTCTTGGTGGAGCAAAATAACTGGTTAAACAAACAAATCACAATATTTTGTCCTGTATTGCTGTCTTAACAAATTTTGCTTGTGAAACTGTTGCATAAAAGCAATATTACACTCGAGGTCATGCGGTATCAATGAATATACAGTAGTAACTGCGGTGATGTCTCAGCCCAACATGAATGAATCACTTGCAGTTAGTATATTCTTTGATACCGCATCGCCTCTCGTGTAATATTGCTTAATTAATCACTAGTTGCATTTCAAAAACATTGCTTTGTTGAGATCCCACTGTAGCTGACTGTTAAATGTGGTACCTACGAGTGTGGGCTGAAAAGTTCATAGTGGTCAAATTTGACCAAGTGTGGTTTATTTTTCACCAGCACGGTGAAAGAGTGGTTAGCACTGCGGCAGCACAGCAACTCACCCTTGGCCAGGGGATCCTGGGTTCAATCCCAGCCCTTGACCAACAGTGATCTGTGTGGAGTTTGCATGTTCTCCCCGTGTCTGCGTGGGTTTACTCCGGGATTTCTCCGGTTTCCTACCACATGCCAAAAAACATGCAAGTTGGGTTAATTGGCGTCAACTGGGGATTCTAAATTGTCCTTAGGTATGACTGTGAGAGTGAATGGTTGTCTGTCTCTCTGTGTTGGCTCTGCGATGGACTGGCGATCTGTCCAGGGTGTACCCTGCCTCTCGCCCAAAGATGCTGGGATAGGCTCCAGCCCCCCCGCGACCCGAAAAGGATTAAGCGGAAGATGAATGAATGAATGAATGAAATGAAAACTTAATTAAATCCAGCCAGAGGGCCAGTGAAGTACAGTAGCCTAAAAGTCTTAGGCAGCTGCACATTTCTTTATATTTTGCTTCTAAGGAGCCCGACTTTAAACTGTTCTTGAGCAATAATTCCCCAGGCTTTCTGAAGGTCTTTGAAAGTCTTTCTTTGGACATTGGCTGCTTTTTCACTCATTTTTAGTCTAGTTCTTGTAGCTGAGCATTGTCTAGTTTCCTTAAATTTTTTTAGAGGAATGGAGGACAAACGAAGAACTGTGTCAGGTCTAAGAAGCTATCTGCAGCAGGTGCAGAGTATCTGAGATTCATGTCCTTTGGACATAGGAAAAAAAAACTGCAGTAAAGACCTGACACAGGACCTGAGGGGTACATTTGGCCCTTCAGTTGACCTGTCTACCACTGACCAAAGCCTCGTCAGAATGGTCTCAGTGGGAGGGTGGCTGTCAAGAAGTCCTTCTTTAGAAAGGGAAAATTGCAAATTCCGCAAGAATTGGACAAAAAATCAGTAATGAAGTGATGAATCCAAATTTAAAATGTGGGTTATCTCGACAGAAAATAGATCATACTGTAAGGCAGCCAATATTGAGAGGAAACCTGTGGAATAGCCTTCAAGAAGCCTAGAGAACTATTTAAAGAAAATACAAGAAAACCTCAGTAAGCGAGTTTGGGCTATGTTGTAAAATAAAGATGGTCAGACCAAATATTGACTTTCAAGCTTGTTAGAATTGTGCAAACTCTTTTTTGCCGTGTGTACTGTATTTCCCTTTATGTTCGGACATTTAAATAAATCAACGTGCCTGTTTTCCGAGAATGTTTTTAATGAGGTTGTGCCTAAGACTTTTGCTGTTTGCAGTATTAAGCCAAAGAACAAAATCTGACAGACATTTCCATTTGGCCAGTAAGTACAGACCTGTGGAGAGCTAACCTTGTCAGCTGACGAGGTATCTGTGGTCAGTATGCAGTGGTTAGACCAAAGATGGCGTTTGAGGAGGATTTTAATGTATCGCCTATCGCTTCAGTTTTCATCTCTAAGGCTGCTTGTCAAGACTTGTCAGGGTGATCAGCATGCCTTCTTGTTCTTCGCTGCCCAGCATACTTTCAAAACCATGAAATGAACTTTGGATAGGCTCGGTAACCTGACGCTACCCAACACGATCATCACCAGCAGCTCTGATTTATGCTTGATAATATTTTCACCAGCCACATGGTGTGTGTGTGTGTGTGCATGTGTGTGTGTGTGTGCGTGTGCATGCAGTGAGAAGTAGCGATGCAGCCAAGCTGTCTTCCCTCGGCTGTCAGATACATGATGGAGAGGCCAAGCAGGCTTTTGTCAGGAGATGGGGGTGGGTGGGGGGTGGGTAAGGAAGAGGTACCGGCCATTTCCTGGTGGCTCTGCATTGGGAGGTGGGCAGTAGCAGCAGGCAGGAGTTGTGGGGGCCGGGGGTGGGGGGGCTGTCTCTTGTGTGTTGCGGAGGATATGTCTCAGAGCTACAAGTTGACAGGGGATTGACAAAGTCGAGTGAACACTAGCTGGCCTAACACTCGCAGCTAGAAAAGCCGGCGCACCGCCAACTTGAAGCCTCTCGCTCGCTTCCAGCTAAATATATAGCAAGTGACAAATACTGGTCAATAGACTGCACACTTGTGTGTGCGTATGTGTGTTTGTCTGTCTTTGTATGTGCATGCTTGTCTGTCTGAAGGAGCAAACACAGTCTGGTTCTTTTTGTTTGTTTCTGTTTTCTTCCAGTGCTGTGTTGCAGAAATGTCTGTGCAGTGATTTTTTTTTTCTCTTATTTGTACAACATTTTGTAACTCACAACTGACTTACTGGAGTCTGTGTTCGATTTTTCACTCAGATGTGAGACAGTTTCCCTTATATCAGGGGTGTCCGATCATGTGCCATGGAGGGCCAAGACCCTTCAGGCTTTCCCTCCAACCAGTGTCTTCAACAGGTGATTTCACTGAATTTCTTCCTACTGATTGCTGATCAGTAGGAAGTAGGTCGGGGTCGAAGAGCCCCATTATAAAAGTGTCCCGTCTGTTGACTTGATGTCCCATTTGGTCTCTTTGGTATGGTTTTTATAATTAATTTGGGAATTTTGTGTCCAGTTTATTACTACTGTAATTCCCATTTGTCCATAAATATTAAAATAAAAATGATTTAATTCATTATTTGTGTGTTGTCCCATTTGGTTCTGTTCATTGTTTAGTCAAACCCGGGAAAAAAAACACACACACTGTGAATATGCAGCTTTACACTGTGAAGGGGATAAATTTAAACTTTCTAATATAAGCTTAAATGGGTGTACTTTACCAGATATGAAATGTTGACTGCAAATTCTTGAATGGGCAGCCAAGTCTCACATTTGACAGCAGCAAATCCAAGGCTTTCTCCTTTCAACTTCCTTGGGAAAGTGATAAAAAAAAATTTGCTTGGTGCTAGAACATTAGAGCAACCCACAGCAACACGAGACACAATAGCATAAAATGTTGCTAACAATCACAAATTGATGCAATTTAATATTTTTTTTTAGTCACAAATGCGACTTATAACATGATATCCAATGACGACAGCTTGACCTTTGACCAGGTGGCGTTGCTGCACATGGTCCATGACTTTTTTTTTTTTTTAAGTTTTTGTAAAGGGTATACATGTCATTACAGCATTGCATTGTTTACATTTTCATTACATGTTCCCTTTTTTTTTGACATTGGAAAAATAATTATTACAACACCCTTTTTTTTAAGTGAAAGAAAAAGAGAAATTAAAGAGAACAAAAAACAAGACAAGAAGAAAAAAAACAAAAACAAAACAAAAGAGCAAAAAAAATAAGAGTATCTGAGTAGCTTTGGAGCAAAGAGAGGTGCCATTATTGAAATGGTATTTGTCAAAGATTAGATCTAATGGAAGACACATATGCGTTCCAGGGTTGCCAAAAGTTCAAGAACCCATCCATGTCCTGTCTCAGTGCGAATGTTAACTTTTCCATCGAATAAATGTCCTGAATCACGTTAATCCAATCTTCAGGTGTAGGACAGTCCTTCAACATCCATTTTTTTGTTAGAGCTTTTTTACTTGCCAATATTAAAACAGTGAATAAGTATTTTTCTCCTAGTCTTTCCAGTGATTCTGGTAGTAAACCCAAATACAAAGTTACAAAAGAAAAGGGAACTGTTATTTTGAATATTTTCCCCAATATTGTCTGTACATTGGTCCAATATTGGTGGATAACTGGGCATGACCAAAACACATGAAAATGATTTGCAGTCTCTTCACCACACAAGCGCCAACAGTTCAACCCCTTACGCATAAATTTGTTTTGTGCAGGTGTTCTAAAAAATCTTACCAAATTTTTCCATCCAAATTCTCTCCACTGCAGGGATGAGGTACTTTTCCATTGTTGTTTATTTAGCTTTTCCCATATTTCCAGTTGTAAAGGGAAATTCCCCTCTTTTTCCCATCTCTTTTATATATGATGTGTTGTCTCCTTTTAAGTCTTGAAGACCTTGGTATATTTTAGAAATGTACAGTGGTACCTCTACTTACGAACGTCTCTACATACGGAATTTTCAGGTTACGAGACGCCTCAACGGGAAAATATTGCCTCTAGTTACGAACGAAATTTCAGGATACGAAAGGCAAAAAAGTACGCGCTCCTCGCAGCTTCCGTAGTTTACCGAACGTAAACATACCTGTAGCTGCTCTGCCATTGGCTATCGCCTAGCATCTTCCTGGTATCCCATTGGCCACGAAGTTTGTTTTTTTTTTTTTTCCAAAACTTTAAGAACAAGGTGAAAGTTTTACGTGTGTGTACAGTACAGAATTAACATTTATTCGCTATGGGCCCCAAGAAAGTGACGGAGATAAGTGGAAAAGGAGAAAAGAAGAGGTTTTTTGTCCATACAAACAAAGAAAGGAGATAATCGAAAGGTATGAAAAGGGGATGCGTTTGGTTGATCTCGCCAAAGAATATGGCTGTAATACATCAACGATCAGCACGGTATTAAAACAAAACAAAGCACTTACAAGCTGACAAAAGCAAACGTCCTTGGATCAGAACATGAACCAAAGAAGGCAAAAGGTGACGACGTCGACGACGATAGCAGTTAAAGGGTAAATGAACATAATTTTTATTATTCTTTCTCTTTTATTATTCTTTTATTATTCTTTCTCTCATTTTAAACTCATTTTATGTTTATTGTGCAGTAATCTAATTGTAACATGTATTTGTTACATGTTTTGATGCGTTTTTACGATTTATAAAAAATGTATGCCCGAATTTTGGGGGCTTGGAACGGACTACGGCATTTACATGTAAAACGCGCCTCTACTTACGAATTTTTCACGTTACGAGAATTCTTCCGGAACGAATTAAATTCGTAAGTAGAGGTACCACTGTATCTGATCCCTGGGATCCCTTTATATGCCATTAAGAAGACCTTCAGAACACCTGATTGGGCCCTTTCCAAATCCTACTTTTTAAGTATTTTGTTTATGTGGTGTCTAAGCTGAAAGAACATGTAAAGGTCTTGATTTATTAGACCTTGTTTTTTCAAATCTTCAAAACTTCTTAAAGTTTGCCCTTTAAAAAAAATCATATTTTATCAGTCCGTTCTCTTTCCACTTTTTAAATCTAGTATCTGTTTTATTAGGAGTAAAGTCTTGATCATAGGCAATCCATTGCAGTAATCGATAGGGTTCTTTAGTTTGATTCTCTCTGACTATCTTAAACCAAATTTTTAGCGGGGTCTCTATCCACGGGTTAGTGTTATTCAAAAGTTTAGGTAAGGCATTGTTCCCTATTATAGCCTGTAGGGGAATGTCACTTGTTATTTGGCATTCCATCTCCTTCCATTGTGCAGTGTAGACTGGATTACATATCTCTACTAAAGTTTTAATTTGTGCGGCTTTAAAATAGTCCGATATTTGGCAGCGCGAGCCCACCTTTGTCTTTGTTTGGCTGTAGGGTTCTATATCTGATTCTAGGTCTCTTGCCCTGCCATATGAATCTTGAGATCCTTCTGTCCAGTTCTTGCCATGTTTTTTTGGGAGGTTCTACCAGTATTGTTTGGAAAAGGTATAGAAGACGTGGAAGTATATTCATTTTGACTGCTTCAATTCTTTGTGCAGTACCCAAGAATGGTATCATATTCCATCTTGCTAGATCAGATTTTATTTTTGCCATCAGTGGATCATAGTTTAGTGTTATAATTTTGAGTTGTTTCGGGATATTGACCCCCAGATATTTCATAGATTCCATCTCCCAATTAGTTTTGAGTTTGCTTAGTAAATATTGATTTGGGTCAAAGTTGAATGTTAAAATTTGGGTTTTATGCATGTTTAATTTGTACCCCGATAAATCTCCATACTCTGAAAAAACTGAGATTAGTTCTGGAAAAGAGGTGTCTGGCTGCCCCAGGTATATTAAAATGTCATCAGCAAAGAGTGCTATTTTATGTTCCTTCTGACCAAGTGTAATACCTTGAATTTTTTGATTCTGCCCTATCCATTGGCTCAGAGGTTCTATGAAGATTGCAAAGAGCAGTAGAGACAAGGGGCAGCCCTGACGACATCCTCTTTCCAGTTCAAAAGATGATAATTTACCGTTAATCCTTATTTTAGCTGTTGTTTTTTTATATAATGCCTGGATAGTTCTAATGAAGTTATGAAAATTGAAACTGGGTAAGATTCTATATAGGAAAGACCAGTCAACCGAATCAAATGCTTTTTCAGCATCTAATCCCAATATGGCTGCATTAAAATGATATTTTTTTATATGATGAATTGCGTGTAAAGTGCGTCTGTTATCTTG
This sequence comes from Pholidichthys leucotaenia, assembly GCA_020510985.1. NCBI lineage: Eukaryota > Metazoa > Chordata > Actinopteri > Cichliformes > Pholidichthyidae > Pholidichthys > Pholidichthys leucotaenia. The sequence continues at coordinate 191,607,717 of CM035841.1, forward strand.
TGTCTGTCTTTGTCTTATAAAACCTGTTTGGTCTAAATGAATTAAGTCTGTCAGTATATTTTCTAACCTTTTGGCAAGGATAGTGGTAAAAAGCTTATAGTCCTGATTTAACACACTGATTGGTCTGTAGTTGGAGCAGTCTAGTTTATCCTTTTCAGGTTTAGGTATGACTGCAATGACCCCTTCTCTCCAGGAGGGGGGGATTTCCCCTGTGTGGAGGACATAGTTAAATGTTTTCAGGAGGAGAGGAGATAGTTGCTGTTTAAAGGTTTTGTACCACTCTGCTGTATAGCCATCTGCTCCTGGGGATTTGTTAGCTTTAAGTTTCATAATTGCTTTTTCTAATTCTTTAGGTTGTATTTCTGACAATAGTGTTTTATTTTGTGACTCAGTAAGTTGGGGAAGGTTTAATGTATTTAGGAAGGCTTCGGATGCGTTTTTATGTTTTTTGAGGGAGTACAAGCTCTTGTAGTAGTTCTCGAAGCTTTTAAGAATTTCCTGAATTCTAAATTTTTTTCCTTTGATACTGGGTCTCTGATTTTGTAGATTGCTCTCTCCGTTTGTTGTTTCCTCAATTTATAGGCTAGTAATTTTGCCGATTTGCTACCTGTTTCATAGTATTTTTGTTTCAGAAATGTAAGTTTCTTCTGGATTTCTATTGTGTAGATCTCATTTATTTTTTAATTTCCTTAATTTTGAGCGAGTCATTAGAATGAGTGTTGTCTTTGTGCTCTTAAGTTCTGACTCTGTGATTAGTTTTTCTTGTCTGTTTCTTTTGGATTGCCAGTTTTGCGATAATCTTTCCCCTTATTACAGCTTTGCATGCGTCCCACAGTATTAAAGGGGATACTTCTCCATTATCATTTTCTTCCAAATATCTGAGAATATCTGATTCCAATTCATCTTTCGGTGGTCCTTTCAGCACATTTGAATTTAACCTCCAAGAAAATGTATTATTTGTGTATTTTTGGATACTTAAGTCCATATAGATCGGACTGGTCAGAGAGATCCATCAGTCCTATTTTACATGTTTACTCTTCCAGTGTCTCTATTAAACATAAAAAAATAGTCAATCCTTGAGTATGATGAATGTGGTGCTGAGTAAAATGTATAATCTTTTACACTGGGGTTGAATTCCCTCCACACGTCACAGATTCCCATTTCTTTTAGTAGCATCTGAGTTTTTCTACTTTGAGTGTTATTTTGATGTGGAGAATTACCTGATGCATCCCAGTATGGATTCAGTCTTAGATTGAAGTCTCCACCACATATCACTAAACCTTGGGCTTTAGTTATCATTAGGTCAAATATATTTTTATAAAATTTCCAGTTAGCCCCTGGAGGTGCATATACATTCAGCAGGATGATATCTTCTCCCTCTAGTCGACCAAGTACCATGCTGAATCTCCCGTCTTTATCTTTGTGTTCTGATTTTTTTTTTTTTCAAATATAATTTTGGTTGAGATCAATGTCGCTACCCCCCTCCTCCTCCCTGACTTATATGAAGATGAAGAGATCATTTTAAACCCTTGTCTATTAAGTTTAGTGTGCTCCACGTCTGTTAAGATAAGATAAGAGATAAGATAAGCCTTTATTAGTCCCACAACGGGGAAATTCCAGGATTGCAACAGCACAGGGATAGCAACACTCAGAGCAACAATCAGAAGGCAAGAAAAAAAACAAGCAAGCAAGAGCAGCTAATAAACATATGTACGTATTACTATAATATATATATATATACACACACACACAGACACACAGTGCAGAGCATTGTAGCTGGATGGAATAAATATATGAATATATGAACACACAGTGCAGAGCATTGTAGCTAGATGGAATAAATATGTAAATATATAAACACCCACAGTACGGAGCATTGCAGCTAGGTGGAATAAATATGCAAGTATATAAACACACACAGTGCGGAGCAATGTAGCTAGATGGAATAATATGTAGATATATAAATATATAAACACACCCAGTGCTGAGCATTGTAGCTAGATGGAATAAATATGCATTAACAAATATGTTAGGTGGGTTTCCTGTAAAAATATTATTCCTGCTTTCTTTTTTCATTTTGCCTAGAATCTTGGATCTTTTAACTGGATTCAGGATCCCTTTTACATTATATGAGATTATTTTGGTTACACCCTGTTTCTCCATTGTGTTGTCTTATTTAGTATAACAGTGTGGTGGCCCTCTTTTGTGCTACTCAGAAACTGAAAGAACATTAAGAACATAAAAAACATTAAAAACATAGTATATAAAACTTTAAAACAAAACACATTTCTATTTTAACAAGTTTTTTTTTAAAGACTTATTTGTTTCTAATATTATGTCTGTTTCATGAAATGTTTTACCACTTGATACTTGCTGATTCTGCATCTCCTTTAATGTTTGTTATTTTGTAGGAGGAGGGCTGGATGCGCAGATTGACTAAAAATATCGTTATTCCCTCATGAAAATGCTCAGTTTTTCCTTATAGCCCTGGAGCTGGGTTTCCCGCTGCTGGCTCGCGGATTTTGAGGGTCTCTGTGTGCACCACGTTTGAGCCTTGATTCTTTCGCTCGGGTCTGCTGCGGGTTTATACACCGTTACCGGGAGCCCCCTTCTCGCCATATCCGTGGTTGCTTCTTCCGCCGAGTTGTAGAGACACGTCTCATCCCCGCAAAAAACCCGCAGCTTCGCCGGAAATAGAGTTTGAAAGCGCAGTTTCTTCTCTCGTAGTACCTTTTTAGCGTCATTGTATTCCCAACGCTTTTTAAGGACCTCCGGGGCGTAGTCGTGTTCCACAAAAACTTTTCTCTCTTGGTGCATAAATACTTTTTTTCTGCCAAGCCAGTCTCACAACCTCTTCTTTTATTCTGGAGTTGGAGAACTTCACCACCACCAATCTTGGTGGCGCTTCCGCCGACGGCCTTGGGGCTAATGTACGGTGCGCCCTTTCTATCTTCAAGTCGGTGGATTGGGGAATTTCCAACTTCTCTCTCAGTATGGATTCCACGCATGCAGCCATTGTGGTGAAACCATCCTCGACTCCTTCTTTCAGACCATGAATTCTTATGTTGTCTCTTCTTAGGCTTCCTTCTTGGTCGGTTAGCTTAGCCTCCAGTCTTGACTGTCGTTTGAGTAGTTCCAGCACGGTTTCTTCCAGCCCTTTTATTCTTTCCTCTGCTTCCATGATTGGGTCCTCAGCCTGGTCCACTCTGCTGTTTGTCCTTTTTATTTCGTCTTTAATTTCACAAAATTCGGCCCAACACTCTCGGCGAAATTGTCTTAATTCTTGAAGTACCATTTTTAAGCTAACCGTGTTGCTAGCTTCATTCAGTTCCTGTGCTTCTGAGTGGATGTCCTCCAGGTCAGATTCTCCGGCCGATGCATGTCTTGGCCTGGTAAATGTCGATCTCTTCGGTTTTCCTTTAGGCATAATGACTTTGTCTTTTGATTTTCACTCTTCCAAAAATCCGTTAAATCTGATTTTCATGGATCGGGTCTGGGAGCTTCAGCGTTAAGCTGCTATCACCATGGTGTCCAGACCGGAAGTCATGGTCCATAACTTGATCATTTTTTATTTACTGACAAATGGTCAACTGTCATGAATGCCCTTCGGGGCACAGAGGTGAGACCCAGGCTGAACTGTGAGTTTGGGCAATTTATTGAAAAACAAACAACAAACGTAAAGTTCAACAAGGTGCTCAAAATACAAAATAACCAGGTAGAAAACTTACAAGAATAGCGCGCCAGAGCAGGAATAGGCTCTGGTGGAGACGAAGAGAGGTTTATAGATACACTTGATGAGTCAAGGCAGCAGCAAATGGGAATAAAATAACTCCCCTTAAATAGGGTCAAAACCACATACATAAGTGGTGACAGGTGTGGGTTCACATGAGCGGGCAAAAAGGTAACAATGAATGAAGATTGGGATCAGCTGGAAGAGATGGCGGAGGAGCGGCTGGACTTGACAGGGCGACGCCCACACAGAGCACCAAACCGGAAACACTGCCTGACAGCTGTCAACCCAGAGAAAGAACACCAAAGGACAAATATAAGGACTAAACATCATCAAAAACAGATTAATTACAAATTGAAATGAAACATGAGCGTAACAAAACTGAAGCCTAAACAGAAAAATGGAAAGCAGTATTAAAACTCAAAAGGCACAAAATACAACAAATGCATATAAATACAAGGAAAAAGCCACGAGACCGAGCCTGGCAGAACTTCAATTCAGTTCAACTTTATATAGTGCCATTTCACAACAGCAGTCATCTCATAGCAGTTTCAACTGTAGGGGAAACCCCCACAATTGCAGAAAGACCCCAGCAATCAGGCGATCCCCTGTGAGCAAGCCCTTGGCAACGGTGTAGAGGAAAAACTCCCTTTTAACAGGAAGAAACCTCCAGCAGAACCAGGCTGAGGGAGGGGCAGTCATTTGCTGCAACTGGCTGGGGGGGGGGGTAAGGGAATAGAGAAGATGAAAAGAACAGACATGTAGAGAGCAAACAGCACGATGCAGACTCAATCTATGGGAGAGAACAGTGCTCAGCTCATGACAGAGCCCCCCTCTGAAGAGGTGGATCCCAGACACCCCAGGGTAGCACCAAAAGAAAAAAGAGCCTGCCCCCCCTACACACACAGAGCAGGGGCACACAATAATCCACCTAGGGTGGGTGGTGGGGGGAACAGGCTAGGAGGGAACAAAATAAAACCCTGCTCAGGACCCACACCAGTCAAAATAAGAGGCTCAAACCCCCACCCCCACCCCCCGACCAAATGGTTGGCGAGGTGGAATGAGTCAGGTGGCCTGCCAGAGAATATGGGCCGCCCAGTCTGTCAGGCGGTCAACCAGAGTTCTTCAGCCACCTGAACAGCCAGGGCGGTTAGTATAGCAGGATGGAGGAGTCGGGGAAACCACAGCAGCATCTGGCGCAGGAGGGGAGACCACGACGGCGTCTGGTACAGGAGAGAGAATAACCAGGAGGGGCCACAAGGAGGGGCCAGACCAAACTAATCTTAAAGGAGAAGAGATGGTTGCCTGAGAAAAGCTGGTAGGGAATATAGGTGAGAGGGTTCAGACTGATGAGGTTACACAACCACAACAAAATGTAAGATGGGGATCATGGGTAGGGACTAGCAGGAAATGTATTTACAAGATAAACAGGAAGTCAAATTACTCAGGACTAGCCATTACAGTGAGTGCTTCAAAATAAACCTAAAACCCAGGCAGACTCACTAGATGAGAATCATTCAAGAAATTCATTCATAAAAGCTAAGATCAGACAATCAACTGACACAAGAGTAACATAGAAGACGCTACAAAACTAAACCAAGGATTAGGGCAACAAAACCAGAACCTAGAACAGAGTAAATCATCATGATAATCACAAGAGGTGGGGCACGTTCACAAGATAACTACTGTTCTAAATTGGTACCGTGTTGATAAAGTACAATTGGACTGAGTTTGTGCTTGTGTTCTAACTAGATTTTAACTCCTGGAAACATATCAGACAAGATGCATTTCATTATTATTTATTCTCAGCACTGCTCACCCAGTAAAGTGGAGAATGGGGTGCACTGCAATGCAGAAGAAACCACACAAGTCAGCCTGGCACTTGGTGTACAAAAATGTTCAGAAGCTACAAACGGGCTATTAAAAGTGCTCTTTTCACACATTAATAAAAAAGAGAAATGTGACACAAAGTTTAGAGAATCTTAATAAGAATGCCTGTCACCGTGCCAGTGTGATCTTTTAGAAACTCAAGAAAATGCACTTGAACTTCTTCCTACTCAAAAATGATAAATGACAGTAAATAACAGCTCTTTAACAATGAGTCAGTGACAGGGACACTTTCAAGTGGCAGGAAGGAGCTCTCACAACTCTCAAAGTGGTACAACAGTTGTGCTTTAATGATAAGTTTGATGGATGTCAAGATGTGATATGGGGGAGGGGGGTGCCTTCATTACACTGAGACAAGGAAGAAGGGGAAGGACATGTCAGAACTGACCACACCAGCCAGGAATTGAATTAGGGGTTAATCTGCTTTATGGTCTTTGAGCCCAAATTTTTCTTGACTGTGGGCCAGTGTGTTTTCTGGGGTCTTTTGGATTTCAGTGCGGAATGGGACACTTACTCAGAGTTCTTTATTATGTTGAGTTGTTGAGGGTAGTGTCACAGGGCTCATTTTTCGCTAGCCTTCCATTCACAGCACTTCACTGCATCACTTGACAGTGGATTTTGGGGCTGTTTGTTAAAGATCTCATTTATTGCCATTTTCAGGGATTAGTCTTAAAGAAGTCATTGACTGCCCTTCTTCTACATGTTGATAGCACCCACAGGTCTTGATGAAATGTTTGTGACGTAATGATATCATCTTGCAGCCTTCCTTAGAATGACCCGTTTCAGCACACATCTGTCTATAAAATCAAGGTATCTCTGTCTGTTTGTGTGTCTGTGTGTGCGTTCCTCATATATTTCTCAAACCGTTCGTCACACTGACCTCAGATTTTAAATGTGCTTTGCTGAAGTTACGAGGGTGTGCATCCCTGAATATGGAGTCACTCAGTCAAAATATGTAATTTTTTATCAATAAAAGTTTAGCAACTGTTGTGTGACCGCTCCATGTCTTCATCCCCTGGCTTCAAGAAGTGTGGGCGGGGTTTTGAAATGACTCCGTGCTCATTGGACAATACGCGGCATCATGACCATGCTGATTGGATAACACAGCATCACAACCTGCAGCAGCTGAGCAGAGTTCTGTGTTTTTTCCTGGGAACAAACGCTGCAAATATGCCATGAAAGGGTAGCTCCAAGTTAGAAACCTGCTCAGTTATTCCCTTTATCACTGGATCGTAATTTTGTTAGCTCCGACTGCACAACAACTTCAAAATTTCGGGGCGGGGGCACTCAAACCGTGAGACAAGCAGCCACACAGAAACGGCACATTTACTGGATGCTGCAAATTCCTTTTTCCCTTTAAACAGCACACGGAGTCCTGGCCGCTGCGTAGTTCTAAAGGATAATTCGCCATATTGATGACTGAAATGCAAAACCTATCTGCAGGATTTTCTGATTTGTGGATTTCAGTTTGGGTGTTGACCTCAAGGAAGGCTGCTCATATCTGTCTGCAAGACAGTCCCGCTCTTTATTGTGACAGAAAATTATTCTGATGAAAAACAAAAGCATAGCATTCTGCAAGAAAACCAAGTTTTTTAGTTTTCTCAAAAGTGCATATTTCAGAGAGGTTTTGAGTTTCGGCCATTAATATGTGGTGAACACGGGGGGAGGGGCAGCTGTGCCGGCTTATCGCAGTCCTTCCCAGGGAGCCAAGCCAAGCTTACATGATTAATAGGACGGAGTCTCTGCTGCTGCTTCACCCGTGCCACCGCTGTCCTTTGTGGCACCGTGGGTTCAACATGCCGCTCCTCCCGGTGCACAGCTATCTAAAGATTAAAAGTTAACACCATAATGATTGTGGAGCGCGATGGCCAGATCAATTGCATATCATATGCGCACGCTTTGAGTAAACGACTGTGACAAAAACCGCTCAAATAACGAAATAAATCATTTTTTTTTATTTACTGACAACTGTCATAAATGCTGATAAATCTGATTTTCACGGATCGGGTCTGGGAGCTTCACCGTTAAGCTGCTATCACCATGGTGTCCAGACCGGAAGTCATGGTCCATAACTTAATAATTTTTTATTTACTGACAAATGGTCAACTGTCATGAATGCCCTACGGGGCACAGAGGTGAGACCCACGTGCTGAGCTGTGGGTTTGGGCAGTTTGTTTTTCAATAAACAACAAACGTAAAGTTCAATAAGGTGCTCAAAATACAAAATAACGAGAGAGAAAACTTACAAGAATAGCACGTCAGATCAGAAATAGGCTCTGGTGGAGACAAGAGGCTTGTAGATGCACTTGATGAGTCAAGGCAGCAGCAAATGGGAATAAAACAACTCCCCTTAAATAGGGTTTACATGAGCGGGCAAAAAGGTAACCATGAAGATTGGGATCAGCTGGAAGAGATGACAGAGGAGCAGCTGGACTTGACAGGGCGACGCCCACACAGCGCACCAAACCGGAAATGCTGCCTGACAGCTGTCAACCCAGAGAAAGAACACCAAAGGACAAATATAAGGACTAAACATCATCAAAAACAGACTAATTACTGTAGCATCATCGTCTCCTCAAACCAAGACAGAAGATCACTTCTCTCCAGTTAACAGGAATTTCACTTTATTCATTACACAGGAATACCACTTTTCTGCCTTTTCAGGAATATCACTGGCTTTTATGTCGACTCATGCAGGCTTCTTCCAGGCCTGACCAAAGATGCTTGCTTTCCCAGGACCCCAATGTAAACAGTTGCCTCTTGCAGAGATTGTAATGATCAGAATTTGCTTTTAAAGGCTCAAAGGAACTCAGGAGACCAGACCTCTCAACATGAACACTGCATTTGATAACGTACCTTTTCACAGGAAACCAATGTTCTTAAGAGTCATAAACCGCTTAATCTGACTGGTTTATAGCCCCGACGCTGTCCAGGTTTCCTCCCCAGATACGATGGACCTAAAGGAAATCAACTACAGCTCAACAGTACCTCCTAGTGGATACCTACGAAATGTGTTTTCAGTATGTAGGATGACTTTTAATTTGTTCTAAACATTAAGTTTCTTTCAGCTTATCCTCTGGATCCTAAGGACACTGAAAATCATCCCTCTTTTATCACCAACCATGGTTTGCTGCATGTTTTGCTGCATTTTGATCTAAATGTGAATGCATGTATTATAATTATGTATAAGAAATGTTATATTCATGAGTGTTATTGGAGTAATGGTATAAATGCATGATCACCAAATATTAGCCAAGTCATTTAATCTAGTTAGATTTTATATTGAGCATTTAATTTCATAAGAACTGACTGTTGATTTTCCCTCTGAAATTTCATGGGATGGTGTCTTCATTTGATTGGCTGCTCTCAAACAAAGAAATGTTCTCACATTGGATAGCAGCCATTTCAAACTGCTTCTGAAAAAGTCGATTGGTCAGTCTTGCGACCGACATCATCAGTTTTACGACCCGGCGAGGTAACTTTAAAAGAGAGAAGTTAGATTAGAGAAAAAGTAAGAACAGTAAGAGAAAAGTAAGAACAGTAGAGACAAAGAACAGGCAGGAAGATTAGCAAGAAGCAAGATAGAGAACGGTGATAGAATTAAGAATTAGAAACACAGAAAGAAGAGAGATGTTGAGAAGGATTAGGAACTAAATTAAGATTAAAGAAGCAGAATAGTAATCTAGATCGCAGAAGAAGATTTTATTCCACCGTTTCAAGGCCTTGTGAAGTTTTATTTTATTCTCTGTGAAGTTTGTCAAGTCTTTCTGGTTACTGAGGAAAAACCATTTTTCTTTAGAGCTCGTCCTTTTAGAGAATCAAATTCTCAAACTTTTTCCTTCACCTCAGAAGCCATTCTTATCCGAGTAAATGTTTTTCTCATTTTTTTTCCATGACTTTTCACGCCATTAAAGTGGACCTTTAATTTGCCTAATTTAAAGTGAACAGAGACTGAGAAGTTTCTCCTTCAGTTTTTGGGTCGATCCCGCTACAAGAGACCCCAAATTTGGACTCTTTTTCCAAGGACTTTTCACGCCGCCCTGAGACAAACCATCCACGGCTGCTACGGTCTCCTTGAAGGGCCCCCAGCTGAGTTATCACCTCCACAGCTGTGAGGACAGCAGCCGCTTCCTCCGACGTCCTAACTTCAAAACCCAGCGGTACCGACCCGCGGAAACGTGGACCTATGGCTGTTGTGTGAGTGAAACTCTTATTTCTCCTATCTGCTGGGTTAAAACGTGATGTCCTAACAATTAAATTACAATTGAATATGGCCCGTATTTCAGGGCTCAATTAGTCTCTCAGCCACAGGATAGAGCTATCAACTGAAGGAAAACTCTTAGTCATTTTTAAGTAACTGCCCTTAAATTTTTGTAGATTAATTCAGAATTCATTTTTAGATAATTAGCTTATGAATTTTCCCCATAAAATTGCGTTGTTTTGTTAAAACATTCCAGCCTCATTTACCGTTGAAACAGAAGTCTGTTCCTCCTTGGTTCTGCAGAGGTGTAATGCTGGATTTTATGTTCAGGAACCCAATATCAGTTGATGTGATATTTTACGCTGTCATCATCTGAATCTGTTTATTCATCATTTGAACGCCATGCCATGTAAACTGAATGAGTTTAATAAAAGGGTGAATAAGAGAAGTTGAAGCGTTTTCCTTTCGCATATACAGGTTTCCTAATCACGGCAGGACAAAAACTCACTGAAACTTTGAGACTGATTCATTAAGTAATTTAAGGTACAAAATTAATTAAAATTAAAGTTAATATTATTGTCCGTTAGGACTGGTGCCCCTTTTACGAGTGCTTTTATTTAATTTAGCGGGTGTAGAAGTGACGGTTTAACTCCGCCCCCTTTCACACCCACTATTAAATAAAATAAATAATTCCTGTACCTTATGACAAATATTTTTATAGGCAATTCACGCAACATTACAAATTGAAATGAAACATGAGCATAACAAAACTGAAGCCTAAACAGAAAAATGGAAAGCAGTATTAAAATTCAAAAGGCACAAAATACAACAAATATACTGTATATAAATAAAATGAAAAAGCCACGAGACTGGGCCTGGCAGAACTTTCAGAGCTCAGCTCGTGACAGAGCCCCCCTCTCAAGGGGTGGAGCCCAGACACCCCAGGGTAACACCAAAAGAAAAAAGAGCCTGCCCCCCCCAGTAGGGGCGCAACAATAACCCACCTAGGGTGGGTTGTGGTGGGGGAACAGGCTAGGAGGGAACGAAATAAAACCCCGCTCAGGACCCACACCAGTCAAAATCAGACCCCCCCCCCCCAGACCAAAGAGCTGGAAAGTTCAGGTGGGTGACCAAAGTCCCAGGCCTGGCGGATGGCAAGGTGGAATAAGTCAGGTGGCCTGCCGGAGAATATGGGCCACCCAACGGCCCAGTCCGTCAGGCAGTCGACCAGAGTTCTTCAGCCATCTGAATAGCCAGGGCGGTCCAGGAGGCTGCTCCCCAGCAGGAAGAAATGATGGTGGGCAGGACGGAGGAGTCGAGCAAACCGCAACGGTGTCTAGCGCAGGAAGAGAGACCACGACGGCGTCTGGTACAGGAGGGAGAACCACGATGGTGTCTGGTACAGGAGGAGAGGGGACCCCGATGGTGTCTGGCAAAGGAAGGGGAGCCACGACACTCTCAGACAGGCCAGCAGCACCCTCAGCAGTCCCAGACTGGCACATCATGGCCCCAGACTGGGATGAGGTTGCACCCGTGGTGATCCAGGATGGGGACAATGTTACACCCACAGACGCTTCGGGCTGGAGCAATGCTGCACCCTCAGTGGACCCAGATGGGGCCAAGGCTGCGCCCTTGTTGGACCCGGACCGGGCCACAGTTGCACCCACGGTGGCCCCTGGGCTGGGGCGTGACGCCCATAGTGGGCCCACACTGGAGCTCAACACCCAAGTTGGATTTAGGCTGGGACACAGCACCCACGATGGTCCCTGACTGGGACATAGCACCCACAGAGACCCGGACTGAAGAGGAGCTGCACCCACAGAGGCCCTGGGCTGGGACAGAGCACCCGTGATGACCTCAACCCAAGGGGGAGCAGCGCCCACGGAGGACCCGACCTGGGCCGAGGATACACCTGCGGAGGTCCCGGGCTGGGACAAAGCGACCGCGACGACCTCAACCAGAGGGGGAGCAGCACCTATGGAGGGTCCGGACTGGGCCAAAGCTGCGCCCACGGAGATCCCGGGCTGGGACAGAGCATCCTCAACAACCTCAGCAGGGGAAGCTGGACCCACGGCGATCTCGGGTGGCGGACCTGAGCCCACAGAGACATCTGGCTGGTCTAGGAATACCTCGGTGACCGTGGAAGAAAGCTCAGACAAAACAAGTGGTGAAGCAGGGTCAGGGTCAGCGGCAGCGGAGGAGCCCGGCGGGTGAGCTCAGGCGCAGCTGATGGCTGCACCCGATTGTCCTCACCACAAGCCAGACAAGATTTCTCCAAAACGGATACAAGAAAAACGAAGGAGAGCACTTGCCTGAGCTCGAGCTCCACCGCCGTCCAGGACTCCGTCGATCTAGGCGATGATGTTTCAGGTGTGGTCTTTCAGAGGTCCAGCTCCAACTCTGCTGCAGCGGCACCTGCAGCAGGCATGGTGGTTGGTGCAGTCCTGGTATCCTCCAGCGAGTTAACCCACGCAGGTGGTTCATCCGGCGTGGATTCTGGAGGTGGTTTTCCTGCTGGCGCTGGATCCTGAGTCGCTGAAGCCAGGGGACACACTTTTGTCGGCGCAGGATTCAGGTCGGAGGCGGTGCTCTTCCTCTGTCTGGTTTGTGGCTGCGGGGCTGGGACTTGGTCTTCCAGACCCGCAGGCTCCTCTGTAGGTGGAAATATATGGGATATTAATAAATATGAATATGATCAGGTATGAATTATTTAATTTATATTGATGTATTGGAATCTGAGATCAAATCTCATTTCATATACATCAGAAAAGTCAACACTCGTAAGGGGCACCAGCTTCTATCTTTAAGAAGCAATTTAATCTTTAATTTCACTTTATACCCGTTTAATCACTCAAATTAATCAATAATCAGTCTCAAAAATTTTCCGTGAACTCGATACCTGTGCTTGAACAGACTCGGAATGAAATAAATTCTCAACAACTTCTCTCATTTTTAAATATTTATTAAACGAAATGATTAACAGACATTGCAGTAATTTCATTAATCATAAAATCAATCTTGTAAATGATAGATTAACAATGTCAGTATTTTCGGAACCAGGGTTAAACTGAGAAACCAATTTCTATCAGTTTAAGTTAACAGATTATGGAAACAACACAAATTTATGGAGAAAGTTTACTAATTATATGAAAGAGTCCTGGATTAATCTTCAGAAAATAAAAACGGAATTTTAATAAAAACAAGAGTTATGTTCAGGGCTTCTTAATTTGCATCTGATTAGATACACAAATTATTACCGAACCTCAGACGTTTAATTCAGCAGATGAATTAGTTTTGCAGCTCACGTGATCCTCGGTGATGATGGTTCTGTCGTCGTCCTCAGCCCAAGATTTCATGGACGTTATCTGCCCGCAGACATTTTCAGGGTCCACATTTCGACCTTTAAATTCAAGCGGTCGAAGGGGCTGGATTCTGGGCTGTATGACCCACAGTTGAAACTGGGTTTGGAGCCCGATGGTGCCGACGCTTCTTCAGCGTTATGTGGGAGCTGCGTCTTTTCTTCCTGGTAAACAAGCGGATGCAGGTCTTCGGGAATAATTAAAGATATCTAATCCGATTTCAAATTAGAAAAAAACTTTCGGACTTTAGATAAAAATTATAGCTCCTGGTGGGCGCTTGGTCAAGAAAAATATTATAAAAATAAAGTCAAGATTAAAGTTTACATTAAAATTAAACAAACAGGGACTTTACAGAAAGTTTAACAAAGAAAAAGTGATGAATAAAAATTGGAGTTTAACTCCGATTAAGAATTGAGCTCAAAGAAATAGGAATTCCTAGGCATTTAAGAGAAAAAGAAAAAGAAATTAAAATACATAGTTACATAAACAAATTACGAGTTATCTGCTCTGTGTTCAGAAAAGCGACACGTGGTCGGAGTCTTTGTTCTTGCTTGCTGTGTGCAGACAATAGAGAGAGAGACGAACCAGTGGCGAGAAAAGAAAAGAGAGAGAAGAGCAGCCGAAAAGAGGATCCGGAAAAGAGGCAGAGCGAAGAGTCTTTCGCCTTTTATAAGTTCTGTTCAGCTTCGCAGGCTTCCGGGATCTCAGCCAATGAGTGTCCTTCGTGGGAGGCCCGATGAACTTTCAGTCCAATGAACAAACAGTCTACAAGGGACCAATGAGATGAAGAAGGTGGGGTCTCTCTGGAGACTGGTGAAACGTGATCCGTCCACAAGAATACACACAATTTTAAATACATTGGAATATACTGTTACACACTTATGTATAACTAAACTAACCTTAGTGTATCTTATAAGCAGTGCTTCTAAATCAACATGCAGGAATAAACATTCATTTAAACATTAACATGCATATACATAAAATCACAAATTAATGCATTTCACCCATATTATTGATTTTCCACATCAAAAACATCAGAGTCCATCTGCATTTGTAAATATACTTGTAAATATACTTGGCAATAAAGCTGATTCTGATTTTCATAGTTCTGAAAAGAATGAAGGTTTAGAATTGAGTTTGTAATAATGTACTTTAAAGTTCACTGGTTAAATCCAGCGTTTCCCAGAGTTTAAGGAAATTTGTGGGTCTGTGTGGCCAGGTCTATTGCATGTTTATGGGGGCAATAAAAGCAAAGCCGGACATTGGGGAAATTCCTTAGGCTGTTTTTTTTTTTTTTTTTAACAAAAGGAATGGGATTTCAGCTGTGGCCTGGAGGAAGAAAATCCATTTCTTGATTGTCTTACTCCTGGGTGAAACAAAAATGTCTTTAAGCAGAAGGATAATTATTGCTGAGCCAAAGTGAGATGATGCTACACCTCCATTGCCTGGCAACTCAACTCTGGGACCGGCGGGCATTCGGGGAAAATGGGAGGAGACACGGAGAGAGCAGGTCAAAGGTGTGTAGCTGCAGCAGATGGTGAAGACTCAGAGGACTGCACGGTCTGAGCCTCACCACCAGGAATCAGACAAGGTAATTCATGTTTGAATGATTGAGAATTGGGGGGGGGGGCACTTGCCTGTGTTCCTGGAGCGTGATACTTTCTGCTGCAGCTGGTGTGAAATCCTCCCTCTCCGTGGCTGCAGCTGTTGTGGGCCCCTCAGAGGATTGTAGAGGAGCTACCCCTGCTGACATGGTGGTTGGCGGAGCCAAGGAGGAGGCAACCAGCCCCTCAGCAGCTGGACGAATCACCGAGGAGGATGGAGAAAGAGCAGCACTGGTGAAGTTGGCTAACGGCATAGCCGGAGAAGAAAATTCAAAGGAAATGGCTGCAGAAGTTTTCTGCCTCGGTGAAGGAGGGGCTGCTGAGGAGGAAGTGGAGGCATTCTTCCGGCGGTCCAGATGACGGCGTCGTGGAGCTGGCGACGCGGATGCCGAAGCGGAGCTGGCGAACTGGGAGAGGGGAAGGACGTCTGCTGTGGAGAGCGCCTCCGTGACGGCTTCAGTCCTACTGGAGGCGGCACCATCATCAACCCGGGAAAGGACCGCTGAAGCGAGGAGACCATGGACAGGAGTTCTGCATATTGAGGGTATTCCCACAGGCCGGGGTGTGCCTCCAGGATCACCACCACTCCATTGACGCTCTCCCAGGTTCTTTTTGGTCCGCGGGTGGCGAGAGCTTCATCCATAAAACTTTAGAAAAAGTCAGCAACCCACTCCTCTTCCAGGCTCGAGGACCCTGCTGCCGATCTCCCGATTGGTGGAGGCCGGCGCGCTGGGGGCATGAGCTCCAAAAAAAAGGTGAGTAAAAAGAAAAACGAAGAATCCGCAAATTCACAGCAGCTGGGTCTCTACTGGCTGCTGCCTTCTGTCATGAATGCCCTTCGGGGTAGAGAGGTGAGACCCACACACTGAACTGTGAGTTTGGGCAATTTATGGAAAAACAAACAACAAATGTAAAATTCAACAAGGTGCTCAAAATACAAAATAACGAGGGAGAAAACTTACAAGAATAGCGCAGAAATAGGCTCTGGTGGAGACGAAGAGAGGCTTGTAGATGCACTTGATGAGTCAAGGCAGCGGCAAATGGGAATAAAATAACTCCTCTTAAATAGGGTCAAAACCATATACATAAGTGGTGACAGATGTGGGTTCACATGAGTGGGCAAAAAGGTAACCATGAATGAAGATTGGGATCAGCTGGGAGAGATGATGGAGGAGTGGCTGGACTTGACAGCTGGCGGGGCAACGCCCACACAGAGCACCAAACTGGAAACACTG
Source organism: Pholidichthys leucotaenia (assembly GCA_020510985.1). Taxonomy (NCBI): domain Eukaryota; kingdom Metazoa; phylum Chordata; class Actinopteri; order Cichliformes; family Pholidichthyidae; genus Pholidichthys; species Pholidichthys leucotaenia. The sequence continues at coordinate 191,623,733 of CM035841.1, forward strand.
CCTGACAGCTGTCAACCCAGAGAAAGAACACAAAATACAACAAATATATATAAATACAAGGAAAAAGCCACAAGACTGAGCCTTCCAGAACTTACAGAGCTCAGCTCGTGACACCAACACTGAAACAGCAGTTGCAGGCAAATGGGTCATTGTTCCGAGTATAATAATGTTGGGTGTTTTGTAAATACGTATAATATTGCTAAAATATAAAAGGATGCACATGACTAGATGGCGGCGCGCATGGACACTGCGGCCCCTCTTGGCATCAGCGAGTGTGAAAGTTTTGAATGTTTTCCCAGACGTACATTCTGTAGAACTTACAATCGTGAGACGTTATTAAACATCAAGGTACTGCACGCTGCAAGAATCGCGGTGCTCGGTTGTGATTTGGACATTCTCCGCCAGCATGGAATTCTGGCAGAGTCCCCGCTGGAAGCTACCCGAGAGAGGAGGAAGCGCAGATGGTGTGAAGGCAAGGAAAAGCATGGAAAAAGGGCCGGGATCCATGCTAGGCTAAAGGCTAACCCCTCCACACCAGCAGTACCGTCGCTCCTTCTCTCTAACGCCCGCTCCCTCGACAACAAGCTGGACGAGCTGTGTCTGCTGAGAGAAACCCGGAGAGAGTGGAGGGACTGCTGTGTGCTTGTGTTCACGGAGACATGGCTCCACGAGAACATCCCTGATGAGGCCATTCAACTGGAAGGTATGACGGCGTTCCGGGCAGAAAGAGAAAAGGCGAGCTCCGGTAAGAGCCGTGGGGGGGGGGGGGGGGCTATGCATCTATGTTAACAAGAACTGGTGTGTTAATGCCACATTAGTGTCTAAACACTGCTCTCCGTTGGCGGCGTTCCTTATTGTAAATTGTCGGCCATATTATTTGCCGAGGGAATTCAGCAACGTGTTTGTAGTGGCTGTTTACATAGCGCCGAGCGCTAACACTAATGCTAAGAAGGTACTCAGGGAACTGCACGATGCTATTAGCTTAATCCAAACTTCACGCCCGGACAGTTTTGTGGTGGTTGCGGGGGATTTTAGCCACACCAGCTTAAAGACTGTGCTCCCCAAGTTTAAACAATGTGTAGACTTTAAGACCAAAGGAGAGAATATGTTGGACTTAGTGTACACAAACACAGATGCATATAAGGCGATACCCTGCCCCCACCTCGGCCTTTCTGACCACATATCCGTGATGCTGGTGCCTGGCTACAAACCTCTACTGAAGCGCAGCAGGCCAGCAGTGAAACAAATCAGGATTTGGCCAGAGAGTGCAACCTCTGCACTGAAAGACTGTTTTCTGCACACAGACTGGGAGGTCTTCAAAATAGCAGCCTCCCAGGAAGACAAGACAGATGTGGAGAAGTATGCTGAAACGGTCACCAGCTACATCGCGAAGTGCACAGAGGATGTCACTACAGAATCAGAATCAGATTTATTGCCATTGTTCATGTAGTACACAAACTAGGAATTTGTCTCGGTGCAATGCTGCAACATTAAACATGGAGTAGCACTAAAGATAAAAATAAAAAAAAAACTATGCATGCAATAAAATGTAGAATCTGAATGAGTAATACTAATCTATGCAATTTTAAATATATTAACAAGCAGCAGATATTGTGGAGTTCCACATAGTGCAGTCGGTAGTGCAAAAGAAAACAGTGATAATTATCATGAGTCCGGTTGAACTGCTGTACGTAGTGCACGAGAGTCTAATAAGTCACTTAGTGTTCAGCAGTCTGATGGCAGAGGGGAAGAAGCTGTTCATGTAGCGGGAAGTTTTAGTCTGAATGGACCGAAGTCTTCTACCTGAGGGGAGGGGGGCAAACAGTGCGTGTCCAGGGTGTGAAGGGTCAGCTATGATCTGACCTGCACGCCTCCGGGTCCTGGAGATGTACAGGAGAGGTCCTGGAGGGATGGGAGCTCGCAGCCGATCACCTTCTCAGCAGCGCGCACAACGCGCTGCAGTCTTAGTCTACACTACAGTGAAGACCATCACTTTGCGGGGTAACCATAAGCCCTGGATGACTGCAGACGTGCGCTCGCTGCTCACAGCCAGAGATGCAGCCTTCAGAGCGAAGGACAGGATCGCCCTCCGCTCAGCCAGGTCTGCGCTCTCAAAGGGAATTAAGGCGGCAAAGCGCGCCTATGCGGAGAAAATCCAGGGACACCTCTGTGACACAAGGAACACCAAGCGGATGTGGCAGGGAGTTCGGACACTGACGGGCTATAAGTCTAGGCAGGGGGTCGATGATGACGACGCTTCGCTTCCAGACAGGCTCAACGACTTCTTTGCATGTTTTGAAGCATCAAACCCGACAACCAGAGGGAGGGCTGGCCCACCCCCCCATTGGTCGGACCAGCTTTTACCATCAGCGGACACACGGAGGACCCTAACCAGAGTCAACCCACGTAAAGCTGCAGGTCTGGACAACATCCCAGGACGTGTGCTCCGAGACTGCGCGAGCGAGTTGGCGGATGTCCTGACTGACATTTATAACATCTCCCTGAGTCAGGCCATCGTTCCCAGATGCTTCAAGACCTCTATCATTGTACCGGTGGCAAAGAAACCAGTTGTGTCCTGTTTGAATGACTATCATCCTGTTGCACTGACACCAATTGTGATGAAGTGTTTTGAACGGCTTGTCAAACCACACATTACAGCCTGCCTCCCTGCATCACACGACCCGCTCCAGTTTGCATATCGTTCAAACCGCTCCACGGAGGATGCTATAGTCACCACCCTACACTCTGTCATCACCCACCTGGACCAGAAAGACACCTACGACAGACTCCTGTACATTGATTTCAGCATTCAACACCATTATTCCACAGAGACTGATGGAGAAATTACTCCTCCTTGGTCTGAACACCGCCACATGTCTCTGGATTCTGGATTTCCTGACTGAGAGACCTCAGTCTGTCCGGGTTGGAAACAACATCTCCAACTCTGTCACGCTGAGCACCGGATCCCTTCAAGGCTGCGTACTCAGTCCACTGTTGTTTACACTTCTAACACATGACTGTGTATCCAGACACGAGGGGAACCAGATTAAGTTTGCAGACGACACCACGGTGGTGGGACTTATTCAGAGGGATGAGGAATCAATGTACAGGGAAGAAGTGAGAGACCTGGAGGGCTGGTGCAGGGAGAACAATCTGGTGCTCAATGTGGACAAAATGAAGGAGATGATTGTCGACTTCCGGCGGTCACAGCCTGAACACGTCCCCCTCAGCATTGGCGGCCGTTTAGTGGAGAGAGTGGAGAACATCAAGTTCCTCGGAGTGCAGATCTCGCAGGACCTGACCTGGAGCAAGAATTCCTTGGGGATCAGGAAGCGGGCTCAGCAGAGACTGCACTTCTTGAGGAAACTCAAACAGGCCTCTCTCCCCATCTGCATCCTCAGGACCTTCTACAGAGGTGTGGTGGAGAGTGTTCTGATGTACTGCATTGCTACATGGTACTCCAGTTGCAGTATGTCAGACAAAAAAGCCCTGCAGAGGATAGTCAAGGGAGCTGAGAGGGTAATTGGAGTCTCCCTCCCCTCTGTCCAAGAACTTTTTCAGAACCGTTGTAGGAGCAGGGCACTGAACATTGTCAAGGACCGTTCTCATCCTCTGCATTAACACTTTGAACTTCTGCCATCTGGTAACCGATTCCGGAGCATCAGAGGCAGGACCACCAGACTGATCAACAGCTTCCTTCCACAAGCTGTCAGGATGCTGAACAGTTGACCCGGAATCTCTCATACACACTACTGCACCTACGGACATTATGTATATTATTTGTATATTATAGTTAGTTTTTCCAAGTATGTCTAAGGGATGTGTGAATAGATGTGGAGGTGGGGGGGTGTAGATATGTGTGAGTGTGTCTTAAATCATGCTGCTTTTATTTATATGGATGCCGAGAGAAACGCAATTTCATCTTGCCTGCACTACAGTTGTATGTACAGCAATATGACAAAGTTTGATTTGAAACTACACATATAAACTAAAACATTCCCCATTCCCCAAAGTGCAAGATACAACACTTATGAATGTAAATCATAAAAGATCACACAAATAAGTCTGACAAACAAATAAACAAGGGTTCTTAACCACTTGCACTCCGGGCAATTTTCCTAAAAATGCCAAAAAAAAAACGTGCCCAAAGTAAATCGAAAGCTGTTATTCAACCCTTTGCAGCATCTTCATGGGGTTGGTCTCATTTAAAAGAAAACACTTTGAATTTTTTGGCAAAAAAAACATAATCTCTCTACGTGCTCCGGCCACTGAGTTACAGTCATCTAAACATACTGAACTTGAAGAAAAAAAATTTGGACAGTGTTTTTTTGGATACAAATGCTTGTAAATAACACACAGCTGTCCGATCCGGCTGGAAAATGCAACAGAAATGTAGAACCAAGTGTTATCCAGCTGAGATCCAAATTTGGTAACAATACCACAAAAAATGAATATTTTACACAGCTTTGTTCTCAGGTAGTTCCCAGGCGTTATGGAATTGTGCCAAATGGCACAGTTTGGAAAAACGTCTGTAACTTTTGAATAATTCAATGTAGAATCTTCATTTTAGGCTCTAATGAAAGGTCACACTCAGGGCTGTGTCTGTGTGTGTGTGTGTGTGTGTGGGCGGGGGGTCGTCCCCCCCCCCCCGCTACCAAGGACCAAATTCGGCCCTCGCTACAAGACGGAATACACTGTTTTTTTTTTTTTCCTTGCATGTTTTCACAGCGGCTCCCCCCCCCCCTCACTACTGTGTGTGTGTGTGTGGGGGGGGAACCGTGAACGGACCGTGAACGCCCCCCCCCCCCCCTCGGTACAGAAGGGGGCCATCGCTACATGATGGAATAGACTGATATGCTTCCCCCCGCCGACCGAGGAGAGTTCGGACCGTGCCCCCCCCCTCTTCTGCAGCGGGGGGGGGGCGTTCACGGTCCGAACACGGCAAATGAACAGTTTATCGCGGCGCACGCACTTCGTATTTCGTGCGCAGTACAGTTGTAATTTCCCGATCGGTCAAAAGTCATTTTTGGATTACAGTTTTCAGGGATAAATAATTAGCTTATAACACCTTACCTCTTCAAAGCAGCAGAGTCGTGGCGAACAGCTCTTCCCACGCGTCAGACGAACGCAACGCTGCTCCGCTCGTGGATCCCGATCAACATAATTCCATTATTGCCGTTTTGGCGAATGATTTACGACTTTTGTCATCGGCCTCCGTCTATTCTGCTGGAATGAGTGCAGGTCCCACTTGTGGGTGTTCTCCATGCTGCTGGGTGAGCCTGGGTCTGTAGGAGATTTGTCCAGCGTCCTTTGTTTTCATCTGTGGCAGCAATAAATATCGCTTCACCCAGCCAGAATTTCTGTGCTTCAATTGGCTCCTGCGTTGACAGTAGGCGGGTCCTCCTTCCTAGATTTTCATTCATTGGTTCTTCAAGGTTTCAGAAACCCAATTCAAGGCTCTTATTAGTCGAATGAGAGGTCAATCAGATGAACTAATCTGTTCGCGGCTGTCTCTGCAGTTTTTTTTTTGAGTGGCGCTTGGACGCCACTACATCACCATCACCACCATCATGCGTCATGCGCACGAGGGCGCACGAGCGCGCTCTCGCGCGCCCTCGTGCGTCATAGGACGCAGAGACTTGCCCGCCCGTGGAACAACGGAGCGCAAGTGGTTAAACATTCACTAATATGAATGTGAACTATGAACTAGAATGTCCCATTCCTTTTCAATAATTCTGTAATTAATATTCACACAATCAAATGAATATTAGTGTTCAGTCCCTTTTATATTTGTCAAGCTCTAACATGTGTGATTGCCTACATATAGGCTACACCTCTGTATTCCACTTTCAAACACAACCTACATTTGGGCCTGCAAAGCCTAGTTTTCACACAAGAATGCTTGCTTTCTACGAGCATGCACAAGTATAAACTAAATTATAATGGTGACTGAACAACTCCCATTCCCCAGCATTATAATGCAAAGTACACTATTATGAAAATAAGTCATAAAAGATCACACAAATAAGTGATCTGACAAAAAATAAACAAGCGGTTCTTAAACAGTGGCTAATATTGGATGGGGCGGCAGTGGCTCAGGAGGTAGAGCAGGTCATCCAATAACTGCATGGTTGGCGGTTCGAATCCCACTCTTCCCAGATATCCTGCCATTGTGTCCCCGGGCAAGACACTTCACCCCCAATTGCTCCTGGTGGGTCTGGAAGTGCCATGTTAGGCAGCATGCCACCATCAGTGTGTGAATGTGGATAGCAGGACCTGTAAAGCGCTTTGGTGATCAAGAGATGAGAATAAAAGCGCTATAAAAGTGAATGCCATTTACCATTCATTTTCAATCAATATTCACACAATCAAATCTCAGTTCAGTCCCTTTCATGTCTGTCAAAGTCTCACATATCAGATTGCGTATATATAGGCTACACCTCTGTATTCCACTTTCAAACACAGCCTACATTTGGGCCTGCAAAGCCTGACTGGGCTACCTGTTTCAGACAGGAATACTTGCTTTCTACGGGCATGCACTAGTCTCTTTAAATTCCAGAGAATCACTGTTAACTCCACCCTCCCTCTTATGTCACTATTACTAACCTTAGCTTGCTAGCAAGCCTGAGCCAACTAACAATTTGTATTAAAGGATGAATGACGTAAAGCATCACTTGTGGACGGGTGTGTGTTTTTAGTGGGCAATAGGATATGACCAGTCCCTGGAGTACGATAAGCACAGAAACATTCACGAATGAGTGAATGATGGCCCAAAGCACCTAGCTCGTGCTAGGCAGCTGCTAGCTGATAAGGTCTAGCAAAAATGTCTATAAGTGACATGTATGGTCAAATGTTGGGAGATGAACAAGGGATTAATACAATTTATACAACTCCAGTTCCAGTGAAGTTGGGTCCTTGTGCAAAACATAAATAAAACAAAATACAATGATTTAAAAATCATTTTCAGTCTATATTCAATTGACTACCCTACAAAGACTTGCTATTTAATGTTCAAACTGATAAACTTTATTTTGCAAATATTCATTCATTTTGAATTTGATTTCTACAACACCTTCCAAAAAAGCTGGGACAGGGTCATGTTTACCACGGTGTTACATCACCTTTCCTTTTAACAACACTCAATAAGCATTTAGGAACTGAGGACACTAATTGTTGAAGCTTTGTAGGTGAAATTCTTTCCCACTGTTGCTTGATGTACGACTTCAGTTGCTCAACAGTCCAGGGTCTCCATTGTCGTATTTTGCACTTCATACTGCTCCACACATTTTCAATGGGAGACAGGTCTGAACTGAAGGCAGGTCAATCTAGTACCCACACACTTTTACTACGAAGATACACTGTTGTAACATGTGCAGAATGTGGCTTGACATTGTCTTGTTGTAATAAGCGGGGACAGCCCTGAAAAAGATGTTGCTTTGATGGCAGCACATGTTGCTCCATTGTATGTATGTACCATTCAGCATTAAGGCTGTGTGTCCACCAAAAGTGTTTTTTGTTGCTGGACCACCGTGAACTTTTTTTTTTTTTTTTTTAAAAAGCAGTGCCTAAGTGCTGTGCTCTGGAAGAAGTCCTACGCCCCGTATCCAAGCAACAGCTTGTCAATCATATCTCATCACTTCTGCTTTTCACATCAAGAGTTTTGTTGTGATATTTAATAAAATATAGTGTAATAAGGTACAGGAATTATTTATTTTATTTAATAGTGGGTGTGCAACGGGACAGAGTTAAACGGTCACCCCTACACTCACTAAATAAAATAGGAAAACACTCGTAAAAAGGGGGCACCAGTTCTAAAAGAACAACTTGTTAATGAATTCATTTCAATTAATTAATTTCCGTACCTTCAATTACTTAATGAATCAGTCTCAAAATTTAGTGAGTTCTTTTCCCGTCATGATCTAGAAAACATATATGCAAAAGGAAAATGCTTCAACTTCTCTCATTTACAATTTTATTAAATTAAACTCATTCAGGTTACATGACATGGCATTCAAATGATGGATAAACGGATTCATAGGATAAACGGGTGTTCAATATCACATCAACTGTTAGTGGATTCCTGAGCATAAAATCTATAGTTAAACCTTTGTGGAACCAAGAGGAAACCAGATTTTACGTTTCAACTGTAATGGAAGGCTGAAGTATCTAACAAAACCAGAATACAATTTTATGGGGAAAAATTCCATAAGCTGATTATCTAAAAAGGAACTTCTGAATTAATCTACAAAAATGAAAGGTTACTTAAAAATGAATAATAATTTTCCTTCAGTTTATCGCTTTGTCCTACGGCTGAGGGACTAATTGTACCATGAAATATTGGTTATGTTCAATTGTAATTGATATTTTTAGGACATCATGTTTAAACCCAGCAGATAGGAACAATGGGAGTCTCACGAACAGCTGTAGGTCCACGTGTTCAACGGTGGTCAGCGCCAGCCAGTGGTATAGGGATCCAGGGGGAAAGCGACTGTTGCTCAGCTTTCAGATGGTTCACAACTGTAAGAAGCATAGACTCAGCTGGGGGCTCCTCAGGGCAGAGTGACAGCGAGCCACGGAGCAGACGTGAAGTCCTTCGGCAACCAGTCCAATTTAGAATGTCTCGCACCCGCAGAACCCAAAACCGAAGACTGAAGGAAAAATTCTTTTATTCAATTTCACCCACGAGCTCCGGATTCAATCACGGGTTCAGACGTGGATGAAGCAGGAAAAAGTAGTAAATGAAGTCCAAAAATCTCTGTTCACTTTTAAACAGGAAAATTAAAATAAAATTCACTTTAACTGTATGAAAAAGTCAAAAGAATCCAAAAAATAAAAGTTCAATTAAGATGAGAATGGCTTCTGAGGTGGAAAAAAAAAGGATTTTGAGTTTGACTCTCTTTAAGGCGAGCTCATAAGAAAAGAATGGTTTCTCCTCAGTTAACCAGAAAAACAGGGAAAACTAATGCAGGGTTTGACAAGGTCCACACACACAAAAGACTTCTTAAAATTCACAGAACAATTTAGACAAAAGAAAACTGCAAGGAAGTACAAAGAACTCTGAATCTAGATCTTCTCTTTTTTTTGTATGCAGGGCGGCTCTGAAGCATTTAAATGAAGCACGCTGCTGGGTCATAAAACGGGTCCAGCCGTGAGACGGGCCAATCATCTTCCATAAAGAAGAGTTTGAATGGGCTTTTTTCCTATCAGGGAACATCTTTATTTGGGAACAGCCAATCAAATGAAAAGGGGCGTTATCCAGTGGAAGGCAGCCTAGTGATTGGTTACCATGAGAGTGAGAGGGGACAGCAATTGATAAACATTCAGTTCTTATGAAATCATGTGTTCAATGTATAACTAAATTAAGTGACTCGGGGCTAATATTCAGTGATCATGCATTTATACCATTACTAACAATTTTAACATTCATTTGAATAACACTCATGAAAATAAACATTCCTAATACATGCACTCACATTTAAATCAAGGATTAATGAATTACTGTAAACCATTGTTGGTGATCAAAAGGGTGATGATTTTCACAGTGTCCTTAGAATCCTGGGGAGATGATAGCTGGAAGAAAAGCTTAATGTTTAGTCAGAATTAACAGTCAGATTACACAATGAAACACATTCTGTAGATGTCCACTAGGAGGTACTGTTGAGCTGTAGATAATTTTTAGGTCTCTGAAATGTGGCCAAAAGGGGGCCTAGAGTGTTCTGGTAATGTGTAAAGGAAGCAAAGGGCCATATATCTGCCAGCTTAAGAAGTTTGACTTTTTTAAGAGCTTCAGTTCCGGGTAGAGCAGATACTATCAGCATGAACTGTCCATTTTGGGATCTTGACTTCAAGAGTTTATGGTCCGTTTAAGCCTTTAAAAGCAAATCCTTATCAAGTCTCTCTACAAAAGTGAAATTGTTTACACTGGGGTCCTGTTGAAGACACACAGCATTCTTGACCAGACCTTGAGTGAGAGTTACTTTAAAATGAAGAAAAGTGAAATTTCTTTAAAATGAAGAAAAGTGACCTCCTGGATTGGCCTGAGGAGAGGTTGATGCTACACTTTCTACTGATTTTTTTTTTTTAATAGCAGTATCAACAGTCTTTAAATAATAGTGGAAAGGAAACACATTCTGGATTGGCAGCAGCTCTGGATGCAAAATATGATGACACGGAAAAGAAGAGTCTGGGTACATGACATCAGCTGGTCGAGGAAACAGCTGGGAGAGGACCACCAACTTGTACAGGAGTTGTGTCGTGATGGTGCCCATTTCAAGGAGTATTTTAGATTGACCAGGACTCAGTTTGAACTGGTGTTTGGAGAAGATAATCAGTTTCTCTGATGCAGACTAATTACAGAGAGCCCATCTGCCCTTCTGAATGGCTCTGCATTTGTCTGAGGTGAGTAGTCTGTGGTCAGTTTTGTTTATTTTTACATCTATTTTTTAAAAACTCACTGAGGTACAGTTTCCTCTATTTATAAATGACTTTCAGTATATTTCAAATTTTTGCTACCTCTTTTTTTTTGAAATAATGCTTTATTAAAATAACAAACGGAAAAGTTATTTTTAACCATCATTTAACTGTCATTTACAATTTTGATCTAAAATCGGCCAGTTAAATAGGCCTACTGTTTTGCTAAATTTATTTTGCCACATTTTGAGCCAAATTTACAGTATTCAATATGCATAGTTTTAAACCTGACATTAATTTGTTATTCTCGCTTAAAATACAGTGCAATCATGAATACTCATTTAAGAAAAAGTATGTTGGGCTACAAAGTTTTTTTCTAAAAGAGATTTAAATAATTGTATTATATTACTATTTCTAACAAACCTCTAGTAAAGTACTTTGTTTTTTGTAAAGGAAACTGTTTCTTCTGAATTTTGAAATAAACTGACATTTTACTATTAATAGTTACTGTACCATGGATGGCCCTGCGATGGACTGGCGATCTGTCCAAGGTGTACCCTGCCTCTTGCCCAAAGATGCTGGGATAGGCTCCAGCCCCACTGCGACCCAAAAAGGATTAAGCGGTAGAAGATGAATGGATGTATCGATGTACCACCGACTCCATCAATTATTTTCTTAAAGAAAAAATATGTAATATAAATATATATCCAAACAATTTTCTACAGTAGTTGGTGATTATAACATTTTTCAACTAAAATTGGAGAAGGTTCAGTCTTTGTATGTGAAACCAAGGCATTCAAGCTTGGAAAAATAATTAATGAATGTATTAATTTATTTTTACAGATATCTATCAACAGGAGACTCTTTTTTTTCCACCATTGCCTTTAGTTGCAGAGTTGGATTCTGCACAGTGGCAAGAATTGTGTGAAGCATGTGTGAGGCAATCTGGACTTCCACAGTGGAGGAGTACATGCCTATTCCTGATGCAGAAGCCTGGAAAAAATAGCCAGTAAATTTCAGAGGCTGTAGGCATTTCCAAACTGTGTAGATGCCATGGATGGGAAGCACATGAATATTCAAGCCCCCACCTCCAGTGGCAGCCAGTACTGGAACTACAAGGGTAGTTTTTCAATTGTGCTTCTGGCTGTAGTGGATGCTCACTACAGATTTTCTGTAGTGGATGTAGGAGCCTATGGCCAGTGATGGTGGCATCCTGGTGACTTTGGCCTTTAGTACAGCTCTGCGGCTTGGATCCCTCGCCCTCCCTCATGATTGTCCCTTGCCTGGAGCAGACCATCTTGGCCCCAGCCACATGTTTTTGTGACTGATGAGGCCTTTTCCTCTGTTCCCATCCTGGACATCATCTCCCAGATGACAAAAGGATGTTCACCAATCATTTGTTTCATGCCAGGCTTGTGGTAGAATGCTTGTTTGGCATTCTCTCAAGCCAGTGGAGGCTCCAGGAGGGTTCTGGGAGTGACACCACTTTTTTTTGCTTTAAAGTGGCGCATGAACACACAGCGGCCTCTCCTCTCTCTTCGTGTTTGTGTGTTTAGTGTCATTTTAAACTACGTCTAAGTGTATATTCATGTGTTTAATGTCCACATATGAATGTTGCGCACAAGCTACAGTTGCCACAGCCTTCTGAAGATGAGGAATATGACCAAACATTATGTCTTGGACCAGAGCATTACAGAGGAACTCCATGGCCTAGGACTTCTCCGCCAGTTTTCCACACCCCCGGACTCAACCGCTGCATTTCATCCCAAATGGAGATGCCATATACAGTGCGAGAGAAAGCGGAAACGAGGTAGGCATGGAGGAATCCGAGCTAAGCTAGCTGCTAGCCCATACAGACTCCCGATTCCAACCCTCATTCTGACCAACGTACGCTCACTAGACAACAAAATAGATCGCATACAGCTCCTGAGATCTATACAACGTGATGCGCGGAACTGCTGTGTTTTTATCTTTATAGAAATGTGGCTAAATTACAGTATCCTGGACTCTGCTATTCAGTTAGCAGGGCTAACAGGCCTCTGCACTGATTGGGTGTTCACAGAAGGAGAGAAAACCCGAGGAGGAGGCGTGTGTGTTTACATCAATGACGTTTGGTGCCGAAATGTGACTGTTGTGCACAAACATCGGTGGAGTTTATGATCATCAAGTGCCGACCATTCTACTTACCGAGGGAACTTGCATCCATCCTGCTAGTCACCATTTATGTCCCGCCCACCGCCATCGGTGAGAGAAGAGAGGCACTAAATGAACTCTATCAGGCTATAAGTGAGAGACAAACAGCGCATCCTGACTGATTCCTCATCACAGCAGGAGACTTCAACCATGCAGATTTACAGCCCCTCCCACCAAAACTACGCCAACATTTGGACTTTGCAACAAGAGGTGAAACTTGCTGGACTTGGTGTACACAACCCACAAGAGAGCATTCAAGGCCTCCCCCTCCCCCACCTTGGTCTCTCTGATCACATCACAATCTTCCTAAGACTTGCATACAGACCCAGAGTGAAAGCCATCAGACCAACAAAAACGCAGGTACGTGTGTGGCTGAAGAGGGCCTCCGATGCTCTGAAAGACTACTTCAGCACCACAGACTGGGACACTTTCAAGCATGCAGCCACTCACAATGAACACACAAACATAGAGGAGTACACTGAGGTTGTTGTAGCATACATAGCTAAATGCATTGATGATGTCACTCACTGCAAAACCGTCACTGTTCATGCTAACCAGAAGCCATGGATGACAGCAGAGGTCTTCACACTCCTGAGGGCTCGAGACACACCCTTTAGGGCCAGTGACAACACAGGACTAACAGCTAGGGCCAACCTGTCCCGTGGCATCAAGGAAGCAAAGCGACAGTACAGCAAGAAAATATCCAGACGCTTCAGCAACACGAGAGATGCACATTCCCTCTGGCGTGGCATACAGACCCTCACCAACTACAAACCTCCACCTCAGACTTGTGCGAGTGACATCACACTGCTTAAGATAAGATAAGCCCTTATTAGTCCCACAATGGGGAAATTCCAGGATTGCAACAGCACAGGGATAGCAACACTCAGAGCAACAATCAGAAAACAAGAAAAAACAAGAGCAGCAAATATACATATGTACATATAAATATATAAATATATAAACACACAGTGGGGAGCATTGTAGCTAGATGGAATAAATATATAAATATATAAACACACACAGTGCGGAGCATTGTAGCTAGATGGAATGAACAGCATAACCGTCTACTTAGTTATCCTACATGGTATGATTATGTACCCATACATATTGTCACCCTCCGTAGCGACCGGTATTTTCCTAGTGGTATACCGGAGGGGACCATTGTGTAAGTCTATTGCATCTTTTGCATTCAATACTATTTGGTCGTCACGTTTTTTTGCTATCTCTGCGAGCAGCCCTGCTTAGGTTATACAGTCTGACAGCCGTAGGTAGGAAGGACCTGCGAAACCTCTCGGTTGCGCACCTAGGATGATGTAGTCTACTGCTAAATGAGCTCCTCAGTGCATTCAGTATGTCCTGCATAGGGTGGGACTCAGACTCCAGCAGAGATGACAGTTTAGCCACCATCCTTCTCTCTCCCATCTCCTCCACTGGGTCAAGGCGTTGCCCCAGGACAGAGCTAGCTTTCTTGATCAGTTTGTTCAGTCTCTTCCTATCGGCTGCTGTAACGCCACTGCCCCAGCAGACCACTCCAAAAGTGATGGCTGATGCCACCACCGTGTCGTAGAATGTCTTCAGCAGCACCCCTTGTACACCAAAAGACCTGAGTCTCCTCAGTAGGAACAGCCTGCGCTGTCCCTTCTTGTAGAGTGCGTCAGTATTGTATGACCAGTCTGGTTTATTGTTCAGATGAACACCCAGGTACTTGTAGGATGTCACCATCTCGATGTCTGTTCCCTGTATGTTTACTGGTGCTGTGAGGGGTTGTCCTTGCCTGCGGCAGTCCACCACCAGCTCCTTAGTTTTCCTCGCGTTGATCTGGAGGCAGTTCCGATGGCACCAGTCCACGAAGTCCTGGATAAGTCCTCTGTACTCAGCTTCATCTCCATTGGAGATGAGGCCAACGATCGCAGAGTCGTCAGAACTTCTGTAGATGGCAGTGTGTTGTGTTGTGTGAGAAGTCTGCAGTATAAAGGGTGAACAGGAAGGGAGCCAAAACTGTTCCCTGGGGAGCCCCCGTGCTACCGATGATCGTGTCGGACACACAGTCCCGGGTTCTCACAAACTGTGGCCGGTTAGTGAGGTAGTTAACAACCTAAATGACTTCTTTGGCCACTTTGAAGCACAAAACAGCACACCACTGCGCCACCGTGGGCTGCACGGTGGCGCAGTGGTTTAGCACTGTGGCAGCACAGTTTACCCTCGGCCGGGGGACCGCGGGGATCATGAGATCGTGGGTTCAATCCCAGCCCCCGACCAACAGTGAGCTGTGTGGAGTTTGCATGTTCTCCCCGTGTTGCGTGGGTTTACTCCAGGATTTCTCCGGTTTCCTCCCGCATACCAAAAACATGTAGGTTTAGGGCGCTCGCTCACGCAGCGACCAGCAGCCTGTGGCTTGTCACCAGACTGCAAACCAAATCTACCTACGGGTACAAATAAGTAACCAAAAAAAAAAAAAAAATAAGCACAGAAGACCACTCCTCCCCTAAACGAGCAGACCATAAGTCTGGATCCGGCTAGCGTGAAGAGCACCCTCTCCAGTATCAACCCACGCAAGGAAGCTGGACCAGACAACCTACCAGGTTGCGTTCTGAAGGACTGTGCAGAGGAGCTCATGAATGTCCTGGCCAATATCTTCAACATCTCCCTGAGTCAAGCTGTTGTCTCCATG
Source organism: Pholidichthys leucotaenia (assembly GCA_020510985.1). Taxonomy (NCBI): domain Eukaryota; kingdom Metazoa; phylum Chordata; class Actinopteri; order Cichliformes; family Pholidichthyidae; genus Pholidichthys; species Pholidichthys leucotaenia. The sequence continues at coordinate 191,639,010 of CM035841.1, forward strand.
TGTTTCAAAACTGCCACCATAATACCTGTCTCAAAGAAGCCCATCCCATCCAGCTACAACACTTAACGGGCCCGTAGCACTGACCTCCATCATAATGAAGTGCTTCGAGCAGTTGGTCATGCAGAGCATCAAGTCAACCCTAAATACTCAAGTATGTTCATTTTGTCTTCTTTTTCCATAATTAATGTACACTTTCTTTTTTGTCAGACAAAAAGGTAGAAGATGTTTGTTTTTTACCTTAACATGTTTCGACTGACACCTGCAGTTATCTTCAGAAGCGTTAGCTGATTGCTGTGTCGTGTCATTTATAAGCTGTTCTGTTTTCCTTAGGTGTAGCCATCCTGATGGACCTGACAGATCCACCATGCCATACACGCCTCCCATCGCCAGGTGGTCTCTGAAGGATGAAATCCTAGATGTGGGAGAGCACGAATGCTCCATCCTCGTTCATGGTGTCCTTTGCACGTTTTCTGATTTCTAAGGCTTCCTTGATCCGGTGTTTAATTAAAAATTAAAAAAAACCTGTTGGCTGACCCACTCCTCTGTAGGTGCTCCTGTCTCCTCTCCTTTGTATATCTGTCTTGGAAGTGTTTCCACTTTTTTGTAGTCATCAACTGCACAATTTATAGTAACTGTTAACTACCTTATCTACCGCAGCAAACTTGTAAGAAATATGACTATGACAAAGGCAAAAAAACTCAAGTGAAATGCTGACAGATGTGGATATATTCCTCCAAGCATTTGCTGTCAAATTATGATCAGGGTATCCTTTTATCAAAGAGTACTGGGTTGTCTGATACAGCAAGGATCAGGTTCTCTTCTGCCATTGTTGGAAGCAACTGTTCTTTTCTTCCTGTACCGGCATCCTATGTCCCGCCTTTCCTCAATTCTGATTGGCTGGTTAGAAAGGTGTGATATTGACGAGTGCAGCAGTACTCTAAAAAGTTAAACTTTATTCAACTTTCAACACTGTGACAAAAAAAACGCTGAGAGTTTTTAGCACCAAGGGTGCTCACCGCTTTATATGCTGGACTACATCGAGAATGATTAGAAAATAGTCGCCCACAGTGGGGGAAAAAGAACATTTGGTGGACACACCAAATGTTGTTTTTATGGTCGTTTTGACTCCTTTGATTTTAGCACAGAAACCCAAGATTTGAAACGGAAACTCAAAGACAATCAGCACTTTAATATTGAGATGCAGGATGTTAAAAGGGAGTTCCGCGCTTTAAAAGTGAACAAAAGTCAGGGCCCTGATAATATATGTGGACGCCTGGTAAAGTCCTGTGCACATGAACTGAGTCCTATATTTCATTACATTTTCAATAAGTCCTTACAGACACAACATGTGCCTAAGATCTGGAAAGATGCCGTGGTTGTTCCCGTTCCAAAATCCAGCTGTCCTAAAACGGTAAATGACTTTAGACCAGTTGCTTTGACTTCAATTTTAATGAAAATTTTTGAAAAACTGGTCAGATGTGAGGTCCTAAGGCAGACTGAACATGCATTGGATCCTCTGCAGTTTGCCTATAGGCCTCACAGAGGAGTGGAGGATGCCACTGTCACTCTGTTTGACATGCTTTTTAAACATCTGGATTTTAATGGGACACACGCCAGGCTTTTATTTGTGGACTTTTCTTCTGCCTTTAATACAATCCAACCTCATATTTTAGTTGAAAGGCTCTGCAACAATTTGATTTAAGCAATAATCTGGTGGGTTGGATTCTGGATTTCTTAACCAACAGGACGCAGAGAGTAAGGGTCAATGGTACGTTGTCTGACCAAAAGTGTTCTTCTACTGGCTCTCCTCAGGGGTGTGTGTTGTCACCACTACTCTTCATCCTGTACACAAACATGTGTCGGAGCAGACATGACAACAGACACATTATAAAGTATGCTGATGACTCAGTCATTGTCAGTCTCCTCCAGGATGGTGAGAGTGGCCACGGCCCAGTAGCTGATGACTTTGTTCACTGGTGTGAGGATTCTTACCTGCAGCTGAATACAACAAAAACGAAAGATATGATTATTGACATTAGGAGGAAAACTCCCAGGCACAAAGTCACCATACTAAAAGGCCAGACCACCGAATGTGTACAATCGTACAAATATCTTGGGACGATTATTGATAGTGGATTGAACTTTGAGGTGAACTGTGAAAGGGTGTGCAAAAAGGGTCAGCAAAATTTGCATTGTTTGAGGAAACTTGCACGCTTCCAAATTGACCGAACCATAATGACTATGTTTTATCGGGCTTTTATTGAATCCGTTTTATCCTTTTCTTTAATGTCATGGTTTGGTCAGATAAAACTGAAACAGAGGAAATCCTTGGATCAGGTAGTCAGATGGTCCAGTCGTTTGCTTGGTGAGTCACAGCTGAGCCTGACATCCCTGTACACCAGACAAGTACAGAGGATGGCCGACTCGATTTTAAATGATGACTCCCACCCTTTGCGCTGCAACTTTCAGCTTCTTCCCTCCAGACAGAGGTTTGCTGTCCCAAAAAGTAGAACCCAGCGCTACAAAAACAGCTTTGTCCCTGCTGCTGTCAAAGAGTTGAACAAGCTATAAAATTATATTGTACCTATTTTGTAAGATGTGTGCCTGTGTTTGTGTCTATGTTGAATGTAATTAGTGGCTTGTAAATATGGATGTCACCAACTGCAAAACAAATCTACCTACGGGTACAAATAAAGGAACCTGAACCTGAACACACAACCTAATGGTGCCTTCACAGATGCACAAGTTACCAAAGTCCATATGTCCATATGATGTCCATGATTTACAAAAACAATTTGAAATGTGGACTCGTCAAACCACAGCACACTTTTCTACTTTGTCAGTCCATCTCAGATGAGCTCAGGCCCAGAGTAACCAGCTGTTTCTGGGTGTTGTTCATACAGACGTGGACAAAATTGTTGGTACCCCTCTGTTAATGAAAGTAAAACCCACAATGGTAACAGAAATAACTTGAATCTGACAAAAGTGGTAATAAATAAAAATTCTATGAAAATTAACCAATGAAAATCAGACAATGCTTTTGAATTGTGGTTCAACAGAATTATTTTAAAAAACAAACTCATCAAACAGGCCTGGACAAAAATGATGGTGCCCTTAATATTTTGTTGCACAACCTTTTGAGGCAATCACTACAATCAAACGATTTCTGTAACTGTCAGTGAGACTTCTGCACCTCTCAGCAGGTATTTTGGCCCACTCCTCATAAGCAAACTGCTCCAGTTTTCTCAGGTTTGAAGGGTGCCTTCTCCAGATGGCATGTTTCAGCTCCTTCCACAGATGTTCAATAGGATTTAGATCAGGGCTCACAGAAGGCCACTTTAGAATAGTCCAATGTTTCACTCTTAGCCATTCTTGGGTGTTTTTAGCTATGTGTTTTGGGTCATCATCCTGTTGCAAGACCCATAACCTGCGACTGAGACCAAGCTGTCTGACACTGGGCAGCACATTTCTCTCTAGAATACCTTGATAGTCTTGAGATTTCATTGTACCCTGCACAGATTCAAGACACCCTGTGCCAGATGCAGCAAAGCAGCCCCACAACATAACAGAACCTCCTCCATGTTTCACAGTAGGGACAGTGTTCTTTTCTTGGTATGCTTCATTTTTGCGTCTGTGAACATAGAGCTGATGTGCCCTACCAAAAAGTTCCAGTTTTGTCTTGTCTGTCCATAGGGCATTCTCTCAGAAGCTTTGTGGCTTGTCAACATGCACTTTGGCAAATTCCAGTGTGGCTTTTTTATGATTTGTTTTCAACAGTGGTGTCCTCCTTGGTCATCTCCCATGAAGTCCACTTTGGCTCAAATGACAACGGATGGTGCGATCTGACACTGATGTACCTTGACCTTGGAGTTCACCATGAATGTGTTTAGAGGTTGTTCTGGGCTCTTTTGTTACCATTCGTATTATCCGTCTCCTTCCTCCTGCAGCCACGTCCAGGGAGGTTGGCTACAGTCCCGTGGACCTTAAATTTCTGAATAATATGTGCAACTGTAGTCACAGGAACATCAAGCTGCTTGGAGATGGTCTTATAGTCTTTACCTTTAACATGCTTGTCTATAATTTTCTTTCTAATCTCCTGAGACAACTCTCTCCTTTGCTTCCTCTGGTCCATGTTTAGTGTGGTAAACACCATGTCACCAAACAGCACAGTGACTACTTGTCACCCTTTAAATAGGCTGACTGACTGATTACAAGTTTGTAGACACCTGTGATGTTAATTAGAGGACACATCTTGGTTGAACATGTCCCTATGGTCACATTATTTTCAATCTTTTCTAGGGGTACCATCATTTTTGTCCAGGCCTGTTTCATGAGTTTGTTTTTTAAAATAATTCTGTTGAACCACAATTCAAAAGCATTGTCTGATTTTCATTGGTTAATTTTCATAGAATTTTTATTTATTACCACTTTTGTCAGATTCAAGTTATTTCTGTGACCATTGTGGGTTTTTCTTTCATTAACAGAGGGGTACCAACAATTTTGTCCACGTCTGTATATAGATGCATTAATCAGAGTATTTACTCAAAATAAGCAGGAGATGCATGAACGGCTGTTAACACTTTACAGCGTTTTTCCTTTCTGCCAGATTTTTACAGCGAGGAAAATTTGGAACTAATACCATATTTTCTGACAATGAGCAAAAACAAGCAGGCTAAATGATTACTCCATCCGGTTTGTGTGCTGACCAACACCCCACAAACACTACAAAAACACCTACAAGTTTGTGTGGTTTACTGTAAGTATACATAAAAATACAGGCACGCATGCGCGCGCGCACACACACACACACACACACACACACACACACACACACACATATATAACAGTGTATGTAGTATTCATTATAGCCAGCCTCAAATGAATAATGAACAAAGACACAAATGTAAAATTTCCTCTTACTTTCATGCTTCCAAATCAGTCCACAAATTATCCACAGAGCCCTTAATTTATCCCATTTCTCTGTTTAACCATCTTCGTGTCTCCAGCATACAGTCGATGGTCTTCTGTAGTTTTTATATGTGACTGCAATGGAGCTAGAAGGTCAGCAAGGCAACAAGAGTCTGTCCACCACTATTTTATGCTAGCCACAGGTCCAGCTAGGCTAACATCTCTTCTACCTCAGCACTACTGCCTGTCCTCCTATCTCCATGGGGCTTTCCACATCCAAAAGGTTTGCCCCCCCCCCCCACCATCCCCCCTAGAGTTTGACTGTTCCGCCAGTTTATAGAAATTCAATTAAGTTGGCTGTCTTTTGGCAGTTCACTTTTCTCCTTTATATTGAGAGCTATTTCAAACCAGCCATGGTCACCTGAAGTGCCCAGCCCCCCTTGTTAAAATATAATTCAAAATACAGATAAAATAGGTAAATAAGGGATTTTTTTTTGAGCAACAAATAAAGACTAATAGCACAGATAACATTAAATAATAGACAAAACTTATTTAAATATTTTTATAGTGAAACAAGAGGTTGCATATCCCACTAAAGAGGTTCTGGTCCCAATGAGGGAGGTGCCAGAACAAGTTCCAGCTGAATCTGGTACAAATTAAGCCCTGAATCTATAACTTGTATAATTGCATCACTTCACCCTTTTTGTATTTAGGATCACTAATTTTCATTTTATGATGGACATTATTTTGAAGGAGATACTGTTATGTTTAGGGATGCAGTGGAAACTCGGAGCTCATGGCACGGTTTGGATATAAATACTGGCATTTTGGTTTGTAAGCATAGAGGTTGCATCCAGACAACTATCTTTGTCCAACATACAGTAAATGACTGCAGTGAGACCTTTCACTTGTTCTTCCTTTCTAAATCTTCATCACTGTCTCATTTTGTTGCTGACAAATACATACAGAGAGAGAGAGATGTTTTTTGGTTGAGGGTAGGGGTGGGGGGAGGTTGGTACTTCAGACTGATTTGCCTTTGTGGTGTCCTGGAGGCCAGGGAGCTGCTGGAGAGTCGGTCCGGTTCCCTCCATCCTTTACTTAGCCTCAGGTCTCATCAGTGTTGTTGTGGGGAATCTCATTTGTCATACACACACGCACACACACAGGGGGATCACACACACACATGCAAAGGAAATGCAGCTGCAGCTGGAGTGAGAGCCGCCACTTGCAGCAGCAGTAGAGGTGGCAACAGTGGCAGATTGGCCTGGTGATTTGTGACGACAGGCCTGAATGACTGGCAGCTACAGTAACAGCAGGCCAGCTACAGCTACCAACAGAATGTCACTACACTTCCTGTTGGCAGCACAGGGAGCAGTGACAAGACCACAGCCACTTAACCTAAATCATGGTTACTCTTGTACCCAGTCAGAACTGGCCTTTTATTTCCAAATGGTTCAATGCACTTCTACTCACATTTCTATAACCCCAATTCTGTTTAAGTTGGGACAATGTATAAAACGTAAACAAAAATAAAATGCAATAACTTAAAAATTCTTTCCAACCTATATCCAATTGAATACACTACAAAGATATTTAATGTTCAAACTGATAAACTTTGTGTTTTGCAAATATTCACTCATTATGAGTTTGAGCCCAGCAGCACATTACAAAAAAAGCTAGAACAGGGGCATGTTTACCACTGTGTTACATCACCTTTCTTTTTAACAACACTCAGCAAGTGTATAGGAACTGAGGACAGTAATTGTTGAAGCTTTGTAGGTGGAATTCTTTCCCATTCTTGCTTGATGTACGACTTCAGTTGTTCAACAGTCTGGGGTCTCCATTGTCATTTTTTGCTTCATAATGTGCCAAACATTTTCAATGAGAGACAAGTTTGGACTGCAGATGGGCCAATCAAGCATCCACACTCATGTACTACGAAGCCACACTGTTGTGACACGTGAAGAATATGGCTTGGCATTGTCTTGCTGAAATAAGCAGGGATGTTCCAGAAAAAGACATTGCTTGGATGATGGCATATGTTGCTCCAAAACTTGTACAGCGGTGTGAAAAAATGTTTGTCCCCTTCCTGATTTCTCATTTTTTTTGTGTTTGTCACACTTAAGTGTTTCAGATCATCAAGCAAATTTAAATATTAGACAAGGATAACACAAGTAAACACAAAATGCAGTTTTTAAATGAAGGTGTTTAGGGTAAAAATAATCCAAACCTACATGGCCCTGGTGAAAAAGTGATTGTCCCCTCTGTTAAAACATAAGTTAACTGTGGTTTATCACATCTTTGGAAAGCTAAGTTCAATTTCTCAAGCCACACCCAGGCCTCATTACTGTCACACATGTTCTCAATCAAGAAATCACTTAAACAGGACCTGCCTGACAAAGTGAAGTAGACCAAAAGATTGTCAAAACTAGACATCATCCAAAGAAATTCAGGAACAAATGAGAAATAAAGTAATTGAGATCTATCAGTCTGGAAAAGGTTATAAAGCCATTTCTAAAGCTTTGGGACGCCAGTGAACCACAGTGAGAGCCATTATCCACAAATGGCGAAAACATGGAACAGTGGTGAACCTTCCCAGGAGTGGTGGGCTAACCAAAATTACTCCAAGAGACAACTCATCCAAGAAGTCACAGAAGACCCCACAACAACATCCAAAGAAATGCAGGCCTCACTTGCCATCATAAGGAAGAGACTGGGCAAAAATGGCCTGCATAGCAGAGGTCCAAGACGAAAATCACTGCTGAGCAAAAAGAACATAAAGGCTCATCTCAGTTTTGCCAGAAAACATCTTGATGATCCCCAAGACTTTTGGGAAAATACTTTGTGGTCTGATGAGACAAAAGTTGAACTTTATGGAAGGTGTGTGTCCCATTACATCTGGCATAAAAGTAACACAGCATTTCAGAAAAGGAACATCATACCAACAGTAAAATATGGTGGTGGTAGTGTGATGGTCTGGGGCTGTTTTGCTGCTTCAGGACCTGGAAGACTTGCTGTGGTAAATGGAACCATGAATTCTGCTGTCTACCAAAAAATCCTGAAGGAGAATGTCCGGCCATCTGTTCATGACCTCCAGCTGAAGTGCACTTGGGTTCTGCTGCAGGACAATGATCCAAAACACACCAACAAGTCCACCTCTGAATGGCTTTAGAAAAACAAAATGAAGACTTTGGAGTGACCAAGTCAAAGTCCTGACCTGAATCCGACTGAGATGCTGTGGCATGACCTTAAAAAGGCGGTTCATGCTCAAAAACCCTCCAGTGTGGCTGAATTACACAATTCTACTAAGATGAGTGGGCCAAAATTCCTTCACAGTGTTGTTAAAGACTCATTGCCAATTATTGCAAACACTTGATTGCAGTTGTTGCTGCTAAGGGTGGCCCAACCAGGTATTAAGTTTAGGGGGCAATCACTTTTTCACACAGGCCTACGTAGGTTTTTTTTTTTTTCCTTAATAATAAACACCTTCATTTAAAAACTGCATTTTGTCTTTACTTGTGTTATCTTTGTCTAATATTTAAATTTGTTTGATGATCTGAAACATTTAGTATTACAAACATACAAAAAAATAAGAACTCAGGAAGAGGGCAAAGACTTTTTCACACCACTGTATGTTCCGTTCAGTATTAATGGTGCCTTCACAGATGTGCAAATTACCCATGCCATGGGCACTGACACACCCCCATACCATTAAAGATGCTGGCTTTTGAACTTTGCGCTTATAATAATCTGGTCATTTTCCTCATTAGCTTGGAGGACACGACGTCCATGGTTTCCAGTTGAAAAAGGTTTTTAAATCCTTGTATTCCTTTTGTTTTTGTTTTTTTTACGTTTTACACAACGTCCCAACTTCCCGGAGTTGGGGTTGTACTAATGTAGAGATTCTAGTGGTCACAACTTGAGAAGAAAAAAAGAAATGGAAATGTTTAGAAATTTGCTTCTGTTTTTTTTTTTTTTTTTTTTTTTAGTTTAGATTTAAATCTTTAGGAAATAGTTTCATTAGCTCATAGTTAAGTCCATATATATTTGAATACTGACAAGTTTTATTTTAGCTGTTGACCAAAACATTTTCAAGATAGTTATACTGTAAATTGCTGTATTTAAAGACAGTGCAGGTTAATGAACATTGGTCTTAAATCATTGTAAACTTGCCAAATTGTAGCCAGTGGCTAATTACCTCCACTAATGAGGTTATGTAATTGTGGTGGTTTGTCTGTTTGTCCGTCCGTCTGTTATCAGGATTACACAAAAACTACAGGATGGATTTTGATGAAATTTTCACCAGAGGTAGCCCCTGGGCCAAGGAGGAACCCATTAATTTTCTTGATGATCTGAGAGTGCATACCTCCACCAAGGTTCTTCTCACAGTCTGTTAGCAAGAATACCCTAAAACTACTGGATGGATTTGCATGAAATTTTTACCAGAGGTGGTCCTTGGGATAGAGAGGAACCCATAACATTTTGATGATGCTCCCAGAATACATGCCTCCACCAAGGCTTTTATCTTCTCAGTGTGTTAGCAAGAATACTCATTTTGTATTTTTTTTTGTATACTTGGTAACACTTTGTAACTGCACACTATTAAGCATTAGTTAAGCATGAGTAAATACTTAGTTCATCATTTATAAAGTATTGCCCCTACGTTAATGGTATTAGCAAGCAGTTTATAAATGTTGTTATAAATGCTTTATCCATCTATAAGGAACTGTAGCATTTATTCTTGTTTAAAAGCAGCCTACTTTGTACATTTACTGCTGTTTACAGCCTATTAATGCGGTCTTAGCATGCAACACATACCTGACATGTACTCTGCACACTGCTCCCTCTATATCTCTGTGGCGCCCTCTCTCTCGTTCTACCACTTGCACAGAGCGGCACCTAGGTTTTGATTAGACCTCCCTCTGCTGGCCGACTCTATAATTGCATTTAAGAATGTGGTTCCAAATACAGTCAAAGGTGATATAAATAATTGATTTTTGGAAATGGCCTGGCTTGTAGCACTGGATGAAGGTGCGAGCTGCCAGTTTCCCATCCCTGGCCTACTTCATCTTCTACTGGTTCTGATTTCTTCTTCTTTCATGTGTCAGTGCTAACTGGAGGGTGGGGGGAAGACAACCACCTTATTTCACATTTAAAATATATATATTTCCCCCAAACAGGTTTGTTTTTCAGTTGAATTGTATAGGTTATGCATCACATTAAAGGTGGAGAAGTGTAGAAATGATTTATTGTGATCTTTTTTTTTTTTTTTTTACATAAAAACCCTGACTTTTTAACAGGTATGTGCACGTTTTATATCCTTTATCAGTAGGCTGACTGATAAAAGCCAACCTGTCTCTATGTATGATTTATTCTGTACAGACACACTCCAGTCATGCGATATTATAAAGTGCTCCACTAATTCATGTGTGATGTGGCTATCACCGTTTTGCTGCAGGTGAGCCAGTACACCTTTGCCATGTGTAGCTACCGAGAGAAGAAAGCAGAGCCCGTGGAGCTCCTTCAGCTGGATGGCTACACAGTGGACTACACTGACCCCCAGCCCGGTAAGTGCAATTGTAACGAGGAGCTGGTGAAGGTGGTTTGAATTTGCTGCTGCAGCACACTGGTTGAGCCAGATACAGTATGTCTCCCAGTTAAAGGGGAGTTTTTGCCAAGTGCTGCTCATAGAGCAGGGGTGTCCAACAATGTGCCATGGAGGGCCAAGACCCTGCAGGTTTTGTCTTCTACCCAGTCTCTTCAGCAGGTGTTTTCACTGATCAGCAATCAGTGGGAAGACGTTCAGTGAAATCTGCTGTTGAAGACACTGGTTGGAAGTAAAGTCTGCAGTGTGCTGGCCCTCCATGGCACATGATTGGACACCCCTGTTATAGAGGATCACTTGATTGTTGGGGTTCTCTTTCTAAACTTAGATCAATCTGGCCAAATACTAGAAGTAGACAAGCTGCCATTCCTGCAATGCATAATGTAAAAATTGTGTAGCTATTTTTTTTTATTAAAAAAAAAACTATGCAAAGCTGAGCGGAGGTGGGAGGAGGACAAGCTGCAGGTATCTTGTCAAATTTTAAAGGACTGTTGGGATTGTTATCAGAGTGCTATTAGAGGCTAAAGGGGAACATTTGTCCATTATTATTGTATCCAATCATCATAACCCATGTGTGTTATTCAAGACCATTGACTCTGTTCTTAATGCCTCACTGACTGTTGATTTTTCTGGCATCCTCGTCTCTAAGAGGCGATGGTGAAGCGCGTCTTGTCAAGGATTGGCGCAGCGCTTGGAGTGGCTGTGTAGACCAATCCTTGAGTGGCAGTCTTTGTTGCAGTTGGCGCAGATGAAGGCTGATGGATGTTGTTCCGCCCCTGCGCGCTCGTGTCTTGTGGTACGCCTCCTCTCCCGTTTTTCCCTCCAACTTGCTTCAGCCCTGCTCATTCCTTCTCTTACACATTGGCGCCAAACGTCACGTTCCTTGGCCACCTCCTCCCAATGATCAGTGTTTATTTCTGCGTATCGGAGATCACGTTTGCAGACGTCTTTGTACCCCATCAAGGGTCGCCCTACCAGACGAGCAGCTTCCCACAGTTCACCGTATATGATTTCTCTGGGCAGGCAGTTTGGCTCCATGCGGTGCACATGGCCAAGCCATCGAAGACGCTGTTGGCTGAGAAGTGTGGGCATACTGGGTAGGCCAGCACGCTCAAGTACCTCCGTGTTGGTGACTCTATCTTGCCATTTGATGCGTAGGAGGCGTTGGAGGCAGCGCAGATGGAATCCATTGAGCCGTTTCTCCTGTCTGGCATAGGTTGTCCAGAACTTGCTGCCGTACAGGAGAGTTGACAGGACACAGGCTTGGTAAATGGTAAAATGGTAAGTGGCATTCACTAATATAGCGCTTATATAACGCTTATATTCTCATCTCTAGATGACCAAAGCACTTTACAGATCCTGCTATCCACCCATTCACACACATATTCACACAGTGATGGCGGCATACTAAATACTGATTGCAGCATGGTAGACGCAGAATTTGATCCTCTCACTTAACAGATCATTGTTCCACGCTTGTTTGTTGAGCTTTGCCATCACAGCAACTGCTTTGGCTATTCTGGAATTAATTTCAGCATCTAGGGAGAGGGAGTTGGTAACTGTGGACCCCAAGTAGATGAAGCTGTCGACCACAGCAAGCTGAGTATTGTCAGTGGTGATGACAGGGGGAGTATGAGCGTCTTGTGCCATGATGTTGGTTTTCTTTATACTGATGGTGAGCCCAAACTCTTTGCATGCATGGGATAGTCGGTCAATCGTGTGCTGGAGGCCGTCTTCGCTGTGTGATGTAAGGGCTGCGTTGTCCACAAAGAGTAGCTTTCTGATTAGGACCTCTGTCACTCTGGTTCTTGAATGCAGTCGCGCGATGTAGTGTTCAACCCATTGCTGAAGTTGTTTGCTCTGGTCCATGATGACTTCGCCTGACTTGGATTTAACGGGGGCTGTTTTGATGCTGGTGGGACCGGTTGCTGTTTTGATGCCCTCATACATCCCTTTGACATGGCCACAGTTGGCAGCTACCTGTATGTTGGCACACAGGTTCAGCCAGTACTCATTGGAACAACGGCGGACGATCTGCTGGGCCTTGCTCCTTGCTGCTCTCAGGGCGTCACGTGTGCTAGGACAAGGGTTCTGTCATGATCTGAACACGGGGGGATTCCACTGTGCTCAGTCTTTGTTTTTTGTTTTCCATATTTGTATTGTGTTGTTGTTGTTGTTCTGAGTTTTAATTCCTGTTATTTTATCTTTGGTTGGTTTTACATATTCTGTATTGTTTCTTTGTATGGTTGATTTCCTGTTTACGTTCATTGTAGTTTATTTACATATTTGGGTTTACTTATCTTTATTTTGTCATCAACTTTATATTCATATTCTGTTGTGTTTTTTCTCTCCCTCTCCAGGGCTGCAGCTGTCAGTGGCACTTCCGGGTTTGTTGCTCTGTCGTGGGCGGTGCTCCTGTCAGCTGTCAGTCCCGTCTTCTCCCTCTCATTAATCCCAGCTGACCCCTGTTGTAATCATTGTTACCTCCTGCCCACTCATGTGATCCACACCTGCCGTCACTTGTTATCATTTGTTTCTGGCCCTATTTAAGGGCTGTTATTTTCCTCCCTCATTGCCAGATTCTTTTCTACCAGTCTCCACCAGAACCCTGCCATTGTTCTGGTGTGCTCTGTTTGTAAGTTTGTTTGGTTTTTTTTTTGTGATCAGTTTGGATTTTTTTGGGCAGCACGGTGGTGCAGTGGCTAGCACTGTTGCCTTACAGCTAGAAGGTTCCAAGTTCGAATCCCCAGGCTGGCAGGGGTAGGAACCTTTCTGTGTGGAGTTTGCATGTTCTCCGTGTGCTGCATGGGTTTACTCCGGGGGCTCCGGTTTCCTCCCACAATCCAAAGACATGTATGTTAGGTTAATCGGTTGTTCTACATTGTCCCTAGCTATCTGTCTCCTATAGGCCCTTAGAGGAGATAGTTAGTGCTAGTGAAGCGCTTTGAGTGGTCTTTGAGACTAGAAAAGTGCTATATAAGTAAAGGTCCCTATCCCTTATTTTCTGTTGGTGCACTGTTTGTGTTTTGTTTTTGAATAAATATCACAAACTGCAGTTCAGCGTCTGGGTCTCTCCTGTCTGCTGTTCAGGCAATTCATGACAGATTCTGCTTATAAGCTAGCAGTGCTTTCCGTTTGGCCTCTGTGACTGGTTGCATTTCATTCCAGTGTGCCTCGAACCAGTCTGCGTTTCTGTGTACTTTTTTCCCATATGCGGCCATAACGGAGTCATATATGGCGTTGCCAAGGTAGAACCATTTTGCGTCTGCATCTGCTTGGTTGTTGCCGTTTGAATAATCTTTGAGTTTTCGTTGAAGGATGTCGCCAAAAGTTTGGACCCTTTCAGTTTCAGAAGTGGTGCAGGTGTTAATGCGTGGTCAGTCCTTTGTTGTTGCATGGTAGATTTTCTTGGGAATGTCTGTCTTTGCTGGCTACAAGTGAGTGGTCGGTATCACGGTTGCCACTGTGATAGCTTTTTGTGTGGAGGCCGCTGCAGCGGTCAGCTCTTCTGGTGATGATGAGGTCTAGCTGGTGCCAGTGGCGGGACCAGGGGTGTCTCCAGGACACTTTCTATGGATCTTTACACTTGAAGTAGGTGTTGGTAATACATAGGCCATGATGACAACAGGCTTCCAACAACCTCTGTCCATTCTTGTTCATCCTGCCAATGCCAAAGTGGCCGAGATGGGATGGCCAGGCTTGCCAGTCAGCTCCAACACGAGCGTTGAAGTCGCCTAGCATGTATATGCCTTCTGAGCTGAGGATTTTAGATATTTCTTCCTCGAGAGCTTCATAAAATCGATCTTTGACCTCTGGGGTGGATGAAAGGTTTGGAGCATATACAGAAACTAGAAAAGCACTCGGAGAGCGCAGACCTCCGCCAAGCGCCACAGTTGCCCCCCATACAGTGTTTGTGTGTACGTTTTCAGATTCCTTGACCATGAAAACAAATGACTAGCAATTGGATTCACAATGATAGGATTAGTGGTTCAGTAGTAAAAGCATTACCTCCTTAGCGGAGGTAATAAACTGAAGTGTTGGTGTTGTGTCCATCTCCTGCATCTGCAAACTCCCAGGCTGCGGGCGTTGCAATTGAATGAATGAATGAATTAATCTTTATTTCGAATAGATTAAGAGTACAGGTTAAAAGAAAGTGAATAATATAACAAAGGGGGTAATAAAATCCAACAAGGTGAAATTGGACAATAACTCCTGTGATTATACAGTTCAACATAAGTTATCGGAAATGTGTGATGGGTGAATCCGCAGCTTATATTGGCCACCCATGTTCCATCCAAGAATTCAAAAGAAAAAACAAAAGAAATCAACAGGCCAACGGGTTATGCGAGCGTTTTCATAGATCACTGAAAGCAGCACTGAGGGCTTCACTGACGGATGCAAATTGGGTAGACAGGTTGGCGTGGGTTTTATTGGGGTTGCGCTCCGCGGCAAAAGATGATTTGGAATCTTCCCTGGCAGAGAGCTTGTTTTTGCGCAGCTACTATGGCTGGCCGGGGAATTTTTGGCAAATAATCCGGCAGCGGACAGCTGCCCGTCTGAGCTTTTGCACCGTAGCGCAAACACAGGGTAGACAGGTTGGCGTGGGTTTTATTGGGGTTGCGCTCCACGGCAAAAGATGATTTGGAATCTTCCCCGGCAGAGAGCTTCTTTTTGCGCAGCTACTATGGCTGGCCGGGGAATTTCTGCCAAATAATCCGGCGGCGGACAGCTGCCCGTGTGAGCTTTTGCAGCGTAGCACAAACACAGGCACGCTGCCGAGCCCTGCCCACCACTGTGTTCCGCGTGCTTTTGTGCGTAAAACTTTGAAGAATGCGGAGTTTGTGTTCGTCAGACACGACGAGCAGCGCCCTCCATTGGGCCTGCACACATGTTGAAAATGGCCGTATCTGACAATGTTAAAGAATCCTTTAAAAAATTCCTGTATCCAGACGGTGATCCGTATCATCCCCAAAATTTAATCAGTTCTTCCTTGTACCATTTCCAACAACGCCTGAAAGTTTCATCGAAATCCGTCCAAAACTTTTTGAGTTATCTTGCTAACCAACAGACAGACAGACAGACAAACAGACAAACGCTGGCCGAAGGCCAGGCGGAGGTAATAATGTTCACAAATCCTGTTGCTGTCTTCGTGCAGAGAGCGAGTATCCCCTCAGAACCTCTTGTGGGAGTTTCCTTGGAAACGATCAGCGAGTTCCTCACGACAAATCCTATACCATGCTGCCTGGGTTCGTCTTGAGACAGGCCCTGCCAATAGAAGGTGTAGTCTGTTTCTATAAGTGAACCACTGTCAGCTAGGTGAGTTTTTTGGAGGCAAGCATCATCGATGTTGAGTCGTGCAAGTTCCTTGTTGATGATGGCTGTCTGATGTGAGACGTCCATTCGTTGGAGATCATCAGAGAGTCCAGGGCACATTGTGCATACATTCCAGCTTGCGAATCGTAGAGCGGGAGTCTTTGCTGTTTTTTCTTTCAAACTGCCTGGTGCGGCATGACGCTTGCTTGTCAGGAAGGTTCGCTAAGTTCTACGCACCCAGTAGAGCAGGCAAGCCATGGTAGGACAACACTTTACTGGCTGGGGGCTGCCCAGCTTGAGGCAGGCAGTAGCTGCCCAATGAAGCTGCAATAACTTCTCCCACCGTCGAACGAGACCCCAGGCGCTCCTTCCTACACCAGTTGTCAGAGCTTTTAATCGGTAAACTTCCTCATTCTGTGTTGTGCCGGAATCTTGTGATGCTGCTGGAGTGGCCTCTCCAGTTTGTGCTTCAGGCCTGGGCAAGTGAATATGGAGACATTGGGCTGCCCATATGTCAGTGTCCCCCTCTCAGCATCTCTGGCAGAGTCCAAAGGAAAGGATGAACCAATACAATTTGGGGCCAGATTCACTGCAAGAGCTTCCGGAAAGTAGTGCAGAGTGACTGCTGTCTGCCTCAGGGCTCTGTTCCGGATTTGTCCTTGAGGTTTACTCCCGAAGCCTTTCCTGCGATCAGATATAGCCACAAGGCAGCGGAGCTTTAGAGTCGGGGGTTTTTCTTCCCCTAGATGGACTGCCTTCCCAGGCTGAGAGCACCATCTAGCCTGGGCAGCTGGTTTTAAGGCACTAGTGGCTCGCTTTCGCCCCTTCTCCTGTCAGTGATAACAGTTTTGCCGCGGGAAGGCCGGGAGTTGAACTTTTGCTATCAGAGGCTATTTGAGTCGCACGCCATAGGAAGCATTTCAAGAGGTTGTGAGAGCTCAGCCACACAACCCGCTTCCCGGCTATAACAGCCTTACAAAACCTGACTGGTATAGAAGCATCTACTGAATTGTGCAATGACTTTTTGCATTGGCCCTGCGATGGACTAGCGATCTGTCCAGGGTGTACCCTGCCTCTTGCCCAAAGATGCTGGGATAGGCTCCAGCCCCCTGTGACCCAAAAAGGATTAAGCGGAAGAAGATGGATGGATGGACTTTTTGCATTTTTTTTTTATTGATAAGGTCACCACTATTAGGATTCTCATCCCAGCTCCTGCCTCTGACCCCTCTGTCTCTGTCCCTTGCTCTGCTGTCTCAAATCAGTTTGAGTCTGTCACCCTGCTGCAATTAAAGGATTTGATTGGTCATATTAAGCCCTCAGGTTCCCCTTGTGATGCTCTCCCTCCTCGATTTTTTTTTTTTTAAGAGGTTGTATCTAGTATAGGTAAGTTGGTTTTAACCATTTTAAACAGTTGGTCTTCTGGTGTGGTTCCTGCAAATTCTAAATATGCAGTAGTGAAACCTTTGCTAAAGAAACCTGGTCTTGATCAAACTATGTTGGCCAATTTTAGGCCTATTTCAAAGCTACCTTTTCTCTCAAAAATATTGGAGAAAATTGTTTATCTTCAGTTAAAGGCTTGATTGAATGAGAATGGTGTCCTGGAGGTGTTTGAGTCTGGATTCAAAACCCTCCATAGCACAGAGTTGCCTTTGTTAAGGGTCTTTAATGATATCCTCCTGGCATTGAATTCTGGTAATTTTGTGATTATTGTCCTGCTTGACCTAAATGCTGCCTTTGATACAGTGGACTATGACATTTTAATACCTCGTCTACCACATCTAGTGGGATTTCTGGTACTGTATTGGAATGGTTCAGGTCCTATTGGTGGCTAGAACAATGTCTTTAAGCCTGGCTGGTTTTGAATCTTCCTCAGCTTCTGTGTCATGTGGAGTCCCACAGGGTTAAATTTTAGGGCCCTTGCTTTTCTCCTCTCTTCAAAAAAGGGGACCGGAGGGTGTGCTCCAACTTTAGAGGGATCACACTCCTCAGCCTCCCTGGGAAGGTCTATGCCAAGGTACTGGAGAGGAGAGTCCGGCCGTTGGTCAAACCTCGGATTCAGGAGGAGCAATGTGGTTTTTGTCCTGCCCGTGGCACATCGGACCAGCTCTTTACCCTCTTGAGAATCCTCGAGGGTTCATAGGAGTTTGCCCAACCAGTTTACATGTGTTTTGTGGACTTGGAGAAGGCATTCGCCCACGTCCCTCGTGGTTTTTTGTGGGGGGTGCTTCGGGAGTATGGGGTATTGGGCTTGTTGTTATGAACTATTCGGTTTTCTGTAGGACCGCTGTGAGAGTTTGGTTTGTATTGCCAGCACTCAGTCTGACTGATTCCCAGTGAGAGTTGGACTCCGCCAGGGCTGCCCTTTGTCACCGATCCTGTTCATAATTTTTATGGACAGGATTTCTAGGCGCAGCCAGGGAATTTAGGGTTTCATGCTTGTTGACCACAAGATCTCATCTCTGTTGTTTGCAGATGATGTTGTCCTGTTGGCTTCATCCAGCAATGACCTACAGCTCTTGCTGGGACGGTTTGCCGCTGAGTGTGAAGCGGCTGGGATGAGAATCAGCACCTCCAAGTCTGAGTCCATGGTCCTCAGCTGGAAAAAGGTGGATTGTCCTCTCTGGGTTGGGGACAGGCTCCTGCCCCAAGTGGAGGAGTTTAAGTATCTCGGGGTCTTATTCACGAGTGAGGGGAAAATGGAGCGAGAGATTGATGGATCGCAGCAGCGTCTACAGTGATGCGGACGTTGTACCAGTCTGTTGTGGTGAAGACGGAGCTGAGTTCTAAGGCAAAGCTGTCGATTTACCAGTCAATCTACGTTCCTACTCTCACCTATGGTCAGGAGCTTTGGGTAATGACCGAAAAAACAAGATTGCGGATACAAGTGGCTGAAATGAGCTTTCTCCGTAGGATTGCTGTAGTCACCCTCAGAGATAGGGTGAGGAGCTCAGTCATCCGGGAGAGGCTCAGAGTAGAACCACTGCTCCTCCACATTGAAAGGAGTCAGTTGAGGTGGTATGGGCATCTGACTAGGATGCCTCCTGGACGCCTCCCACTTGAGACGTTTCAGGCACGTCCCACTGGGAGGAGACCCCGGGGCAGACCCAGGACTCGCTGGAGAGACTATGTCTCCCAGCTGGTCTGGGAACACCTTGGTATCCTCTCTGAAGAGCTGGAGCAGGTGGTTGGGGAGAGGGAAGTCTGGGCTTCTCTGCTTGAACTGCTGCCTCTGCGACCCAGACCTCTAGAAAAGCGGTAGAAGATGGATGGTTGGATGGATGGATCTCATTTACTTTGTTTCTCATTTGTTCCTAACTTTCTTTGGATTGCAGCATGATCTCTAGCTTTTGAGGATCTTTTGGTCTACACTTTGTCAGGCAGTTCCTATTTAAGTGATTTCTTGATTGAGAACATGTGTGGCAGTATTCAGGCCTGGGTGTGGCTAGAGAAATTGAACTCAGCTTTCCAAAGATGTGATAAACCACATTTAATTTATGTTTTAACTGGCGGGGGTGTCACTTTTTCACACAGGGCCATGCAGGTTTTGATTTTTTTTTTTTTACCCTTAATAATAAACACCTTCATCTAAAAACTGTATTTTGTGTTTACTTGTGTTATTTTTGTCTAATATTTAAATTTGTTTGATGATCTGAAACGTTCAAGTGTAACAAACATACAGAAAATTTAGAAATCAGGAAGGGGGCAAACACTTTTAAAAATAGTCCTTTCTAAATGTAGCCAGTAACTGTTGCTAAACATCTCAATCAGCATGAAAACGTTTACTGTCATTTCACAAGCATGTAAACAATTTTAAGTGTTGTCAAGTGCAAAGGTAATGTGTTTATAAAACATATACCTGTTGAGTCGGTACTGCAGAAGACCCGAGATCAAAATGTAGCCAATGCCGGTAGCTAGCCTGTGGCTAGTAGTTAGAAAGGTAGCGATTTAGCACACTTCGCTCGCTTTTCTTTGCATTTTCAAATAAAAACGAGCTATCACCGCAAAGGTATTGTGGTTTGTTTATTGAGACAATAAATCAAACTCTAGCACTGGCTGTTTATTAAACAGACCTGAAATAGCTTCACGATGTTTTTACAAGAGTAGACTGTAAGTTGAATAAAGCTTTCTTCAAAAGGGTGGGACTTCCAGGTCAGGTAAGAAATTTTTTCCAACAGTGCCTCAATGTTGAAATTAAGGTATTCAACACAGTATTGCAATTGTCACTGAGAGTTAGTTGACAATAAATTGGTGTTAGTAATTAATGGTTACATGAACACCTTTGAAGCGGAGTGATTCATATCCTGTGAAATGTTGGAGTGCAATTATCGTGGATTTTAGTGAAACCTGAAATCCCTATTGTGCAATCAAATTGCTCAGCCAGAACTAACTATTGTATAATATGAAATTTAAAATTAATTGCCCAGGCTCGGGAAACCATAATGACCACAAAGTAAACATCATTAAGTCGGAACCTGAGTGCTTAACCTTACATGTTACGTACTCAATGCAGTCATAGTTTGCGCTCCCAGGACTTCATTATTTTCACTATCTCTCTGTCCGTACAGAGCTTGGCAAAAAGATATTTTCGTTCTCTGCTCCCTCAACTTGGAACTCGCTACAGCAGAGTCTGAAGTTGTCCAGCTTGATTCCTTTTGGAGATTTTAAACTTTTTATTGGGTCACTGGAGAAGGCATCATTGGGAAACTGTTCTTGTTCTTAGTACTCTAATTTGTTATCAATAGACACTTTTTGCACATTTTCTTTGTTTTGTACTGATCAAGACTGCTTAGTGTTGTCTGTAACTGTGTTGTACTGTGTGTTGTTTTGACAGGTCTCTTGAAAATGAGACCTTGTGTCTCAATGAGACTACCTGTATAAATAAAGGTTAATAAAATAAAAAAAAAACACAGAGTAACGGTGTCTGAGGCAGCCTTATGTTTCTAGGATTGGAAGTAACTGACAACGCAGTTGATGATGTCCACATTTCATGCTAAATTAAAATAACCTTTTCAGAAGATTAATAATACTCACCAGTGTGGATGGAGCAGTTATTTTGTATTCAATAATTCTGTGTGACATCAAAGAGATGTGAGTGGTAGTGGGTGCAGTTTGGAATTTTAAATAATCTCTATGCACTCTATGATGATAAAAAGCAATTTCAATGACATGAAACAGTTTACAATAATACAGTAACATAAAGTAGTTAAGCACATTTACTTCGCAAATTAAATGCTGCCATCCCACTGCAGGAATGGTGGCACCACAATCGGTCCCCAGATTGGTCAGTATCTCATAACTTGAAGTCCTTTGAGATGACTTACATTGTCAGTTGGCTTTGTCTAAACAAAGCTGCTCTCTCTCTTCATTCCCTCAGGTCTAGATGGTGGAAGGACATTCTTCAACGCTGTCAAAGAGGGTGACACTGTGATTTTTGCCAGTGATGATGAGCAGGACCGTATCCTGTGGGTGCAGGCCATGTACCGGGCCACCGGTCAGTCACACAAGCCAGTTCCTCCAACCCAGGTCCAGAAACTCAACTCGAGGGGCAGCACAGCACCACAGCTTGATGCACCCATATCACAGTTCTGTAAGTTTCTAACTATATAGGAAGAATTCTCACACAAATTCAAATTTGCTATCATTTTAATCTTGAATCACTCTCACTTTTTATGATTATTTTATATAAAGTGGCCGTCTTTCCTGTGATCATGCAAAAACTTTTCACATCTGTCAGTCAATTAAACTCTGAAAATAGATTTTCTTTCTTTTTGTTACTCTGATCATACTCTGTCCTGGGCTTTCCACTTCCTTCTCTCTGTATTTTTTCCAGCTACATTCTTGGCTTGTTCTGCACATGTATTGTACATGTCACCAGCCGTTACTGAGCATCTTCTGCCTGATCTGTGTGCTGCTTGGCTCTTTGTTGTACAACTGCTAGTAGTAGTAGTGTTGAAGTGTCAGTGGCTTCGCTATGTGTCTTTATGTTTCTCTGTTTGTTCCTTCTTCCTTTTCTTCTTCTAAATCCTGACCTTGCTGTCTTGTAGCTGGAATAAACGGTAAGTGCTCTCCTCACTTTTCTTTTTTCTTCCCCATTTTGTTTCCCATCACTTTTCCTGTTTTCATACTGTAATTTTACTTTGACAGAGGACAGAAATGTTGGTGATTAGGACTTAGGATATGTCTTTCTACATATTTGCAATTTGTTCAGCAATGATCTTTTTCTGCTGCTGTTTATTACCTGGATAGCTACAGAATATGTACTGGTCAGGCAATGTGGCTCCGACTGTTGACGATTCACACAGAATGTGGTACAAAACAAAAACAGCTTTTAGGCTAGCTGCAAAGGTGTATGGCTCTGAATTCTGGAGGAAAAAAAAATCCACTCCAAAACTGTCAGATTGCAAGGGGGCCTCGTGTACAGTCCTCTTTAGATCACCCTAAAGATTTTCAAGTGTATTTAGGTCTAGACTCTTTTGGCGAGTCTATTCTCTTTTGATTTGGATTTATGCCTGGGGTCATTGTGGTGAAAGTTGAAACTTTCTTCAGCTTTCTAGCAGACACCTAAAAGTTTTGGGCCAAAGTTGACTAATATTTGAACTGTTCATATTTCCTTCCACCTTGAATGAAGCCCCAGTTCCAGCTGGAGAAAAGCAACCTGAAAGCAGGATGCTGCCACCACCATGCTTCACCGTGGGTATGGTGTTCTTTTGGTGATGCCCAGTGTTGTTTTTGCAGCAAACATGACTTTTGGAATTATGGCTTATGGCAAGTTCAACCTTTGTTTCATCAGACCATAACATATTTTCCCACATGCTTTCTTGCAGTCCTACCCCACAGCAATACTCCAGACATATTGGAGAGTTGCCAAGGAGGTATTGTGATCATGATGGTTTGTTTGTTGGCAGGATTACACAAAAACTACTGGATGGATTTTGATGAACTATTCACCAGAGGTGGCCCTTTCGCTACAGATGACCCCATTAGATTTTGGAGGAGGTCTGAGAGTGCAAACGTCTGCCAAAGCAGATGGGGGTATAGAGGGATGGACAGATGAATGGAAAGACAAATGGACATACGGATGGATGGACAGAGGCACAGATGGAAGGAGGGAGGGAGGGACAGATAGATGGCTGGAGGAAGGGGAGATGGACGGACGGGTGGACAGAGCCTTGGCAGAGGTATGCGCTCTCTTGAGTGCCCTCTAGTTGTCACATGTAGTGTATCTGTACACACCAGAAATTCCTGCAGCTTCTTTGGTGTTGGTGTAGGCCAGCTGGCAGGCTTCCTGACCATTTCTTTTCTTGTCTTTCATCAGTTTTGGAGGGAAGTCCTGTTCTCCGTAACATCACTGTTGTCCCATATTTTCTCCACTTCTTGATGATTTGTCTTCACTATGTTCCACGGTATATGTAATGCAAAAAAAAAAAAAAGGATTCACCAGGGGTGTGTACACATCTTGTATATTTGTATCGGCATATCTTTTAGTATATCCATTTTTGATGTCATATTATCTTACATTATTAGATTCTTCTTTTTTACCCCTCAACCTCTAAAAGGCTGATGGGGACTCATCACCCAGCCAGGCAGATGGATGTCGGCGGCGTCAACACCTACAGTTGCAATCAAAATTATTCACCCCCACTGCAAATTAAGTTTAGTGGCAAAATCGAATTTAAATAACTCAACACAACTAATATTACAAGTGGTTTCTCCAAATTCAAAACAAAATGCCACTTTCAATGACTACTGCAGTCTCAAAATTATTCAACCCCTTCATAACAAGCATCTTTAGTACTTAGTAGAGCACCCTTTTTTTTGTGACCTGCTGCAAACATGATGCATAGTCAGACACCAGCTTCTGGCAGCATTCTGAGGAATCTTAGCCCATTTATCATGGTCAAACACCTCCAGTTCACTAATATTCTTGGATTTATGTGCTACATCTGCCATTTTCAAATCCCCCCAGAGATTTTCAATGGGGTTCAAGTCAGGCAACTGTGATGGCCACTCTAGTGTCTTTCAGGATGTCTTCTGAAAAAAAACCTTGGTGGGCTTTGAGGTATGTGTAGTGATCCTCTCTGCCTGCCTGTTGCCTAATCCCTCCACAGTTGCGCGCACATCTGCTCTCCTCAATCAGTCTGCCTACTTAAGCCGCACTGCCCTCTGTCCTGCATGGAGTCATCTAACTCCCTGGTCTGGCTAAGACCTCTGCACTGCTTCATCTGGAGTTCCAGCTCCTGTGATTCTTCCATTACCTCGTCGTCTTCCTGGGCGTTCCAGCTCCCCAACGCCAAGTAAGCCAACTTCTCCTTCGTTACCACTCTACGCCCTGCTGCCCTGTGCCCAGGTAGAAATCCATGGTGGCGGACCTCCTCCTCCTGGTGGCAGACCGAGCGCACCCAACACTGCACCAAGCCCACCTCTCATTCCCTTTGCAACCGGGGTCAAAGACATTGTCTCTCTGGCCAGAGCCTTCGGGACCTCACCTGAGCAACTCACCAAATCGCCTACAGTAAGACTGGAATATAACTGTACATCCTCTCCGGAGTGTTGCCACTAACCCCCCTTGTCGCTGCTCTTCCATAGGGTTGCCAGTCTGTACGGTGCTCTGCTTGCCCCGGCTGCTACATTCACGCACACATTCACATATACACTGCACAGTAAAGATGATTGAGTTTATTTCTGAGTCTGTGTCTGCTTCCTGGGTCTCGAATCATGTCAGTACAACTCTGTCAAAACGACCCAGCAGACAAGGTTAGCATCTTAGAGGCTCAAGTAGACCAATTATCACACCAACAACAGGTCATACTCACGCAGCTGGTCCAGATAAACTCCTGCCTGAATCACCTGTCAGGTCCTCAGCCCTTTCCCCCGGCTACGAGTAGCACGGCCACTCCAGCTAACTCCAGCATTTCTACGTCTCCACCATCCCGGCTGACTCCTGTTCCCACGCTCACTCGCTTCAGCGGTAAGCTAGGGGAAGCTAGGGGGTTCCTGTTGCAATGTGGGATAGTGTTTCAGCGGGTTCCAGGGGATTTTCCCACCAGTCACAGCCGCATAGGCTATGTAGTCAATCTCCTGGAGGGGCGGGCGTTAGCCTGGGGTTACATGGTTATGGCTAGGGCCGATTATGCTAATTTAACATATGACCAATTTGTGACTGAATTTAACGAGGTGTTTGATCACTCGGACCAAGATAGTGTGCTCACCGCCCGGCTACTCAACTTAAGACAAGGGAACAAATTGGTAGCCGATTATGCCGTTGACTTCCGGGTGGTAGCCACAGAGGTGGGGTGGGAGGATGCCTCCCTTTGCAGCATCTTCATCTGTAGCCTTAGCCCTAGCCTGAGGGATGAGCTAGTCCGTCTAGAAGAACCCAGTAAGTTAACTGAGCTCATTTCCCTCGCCATTAGTTTGGATAATCGGTTAAGGGAGCAGGCCAACGAGCGTAAGATTTCTGGTCGCTCAGGTACCCAGTTTCGTCACTCCCTGCAGCTCCCCCTGGTGGCCCTTCCTCCCTCTGATACATTAGACTCCCCTGAGCTGATGGTAGTGGGTCAGTCCAAGTTACTGCCGGCGGAGAAACAGCGCCACCAAGAGTTGGGTGTATGTCTGTATTGTGGCATCGAGGAACATGATTTAGCTACTTGTCCCATCCGGCCAAAAGAGGGAGTCCATGCATTGCAGTTGGGGGACTCACGGACTCACTCCAGAGCAATCCCCTCACTAAGTTCCTGTTACCCATTCGTTTTGTTCATAATCACATGGAAATCTCCTCACATGCACTTATTGATTCAGGGGCCGAGCAGAGCTTCATCTCTGAGGAGCTGGCAACCCGACTGGGGCTTGCTTGCCTCGAGTTAAAGACACCACTTAAGCTCATTGCTCTGTCCAAGGCTCCACTGGCTTTGGTGTCAAAGCAAACTGCCCCAGTCTCTGTCATAGTGTCTGGAAATTACCGTGAGCAGCTCAGGTTGTTTGTGCTCCTGGTCTCTACCTCCCCGGTCATTTTGGGATATCCTTGGCTCCGGTTGCACAACCCCTCCATTAACTGGCGCTCGGGGAACCTCATCTCATGGAGTTCGTTTTGTCTTGGTGCTTGTCTCCAGTCCGCTGCACGCTCGCCCTCCGTGCCTCTCAGTATCCCTGACACCCCCCCCGCCTGACCTGTCCAGGGTTCCCCCTGAATACCATGATCTGGGGGCCGTGTTTAGTAAGTCCCAAGCTTTATCTCTTCCCCCCCACCGCCCATACAATTGTGCCATTAACCTCCGGCCCGGGGCTCCGTTACCATCTAGTTGGCTGTACAGCCTGTCAGTCCCGGAGCGGGAGGCCATGGAGACCTACATCAAGGAGTCCCTGAGTTCTGGCATAATTTGTCTATCATCCTCGGCAGTGGGAGCGGGATTTTTCTTTGTGGGCAAAGAGGACTGCTCGCTGAGACCATGCATCAACTTCCGGGAACTCAACATCATCACCATCAAGGACAAATGCACACTCCTGCTCATCAGCACGGTGTTTGACTCCCTCCGAGGCACCTGCTGTTTCACTAAGCTAGACCTCTGCAATGCCTACCACCTGGTACGAATCCGAGAGGGAAATGAATGGAAGACGGGGTTCCGGACCCCCAGTGGCCATTTTGAGTACCTCGTCATGCCGTTTGGGTTGACCAAAGCTCCCGCTGTGTTCAAGCGGCTCATTAACAATGTGTTGAGGGGCTTTCTGGGCTCATTCATCTTTGTATACCTTGATGATATTCTGATTTTTTTCTCAGTCCTTCGATGAACACCGGGTGTACGTCAGGCGAGTGTTGCAGCGGCTGCTGGGAAACAAGCTGATTGTGAAGGCAGAAAAGTGCGAGTTCCACACTCCATCCACGTTATTTCTGGGCTTTGTCATCTCGCACAATGAAATCATCGCGGACCCAGCCAAGGTAAAAGCGGTGGTAGAGTGGCCGACTCTTTCCTTCCGGAAACAATTGCAGCAGTTTCTGGGATTCGCCAACTTCTACCGCCGCTTCATAGAGAATTACAGCCTCACTGCCCTTCCTCTCACTTGCCTCACCTCCTCCAAGGTGCCCTCTCGGTGGACGGAGGAGGCTGAGGCTGCCTTTTTGGCGCTAAAATCATTATTCTCCTCTCCTCCGATTCTGGTGCAAGTGGAACCCACTCTACAGTGCTTGGTGGAAGTAGACTCCTCAGACTCAAGCGTAGGAGCTGTGCTGTCTCAACGCTCTCCGGTGGACGACAAGATTCGCCCCTGTCTGTCCTTCTCCTGCCGTCTCTCCCTGGCGGAGAGGAACTATGACATCAGGGACACGAGCTCCTGGCGGTGAAGCTGGCACTGGAGGAGTGGCGCCATTGGCTGGAGGGGGCCTCTCAGCCGTTCGTCTGGACCGACCATAAGAACTTGGAATACCTCAGGACGGCTAAGCAACTGAATGCACACCAGGCCCACTGGTCCCTGTTTTTTGGCCGGTTCGACTTTACCATCACCTACCACCCGGGGTCCAAGAACACCAAGCCTGATGCTCTATCTAGGCAATTTGCCTCGGATGCTGTGGAGGTACCAGCTCACCCTATCATTCCCCTATCGTGTATTGTTGGCGCCCTCTCGTGGGGTATTAAGGAGAAGGTTCTGAGAGTGCAGGAGACCGAGGTGGACCCGGGCGGGGGCCAGCAGGGAGGTTGTATGTGCCTTCTGCCGTCCGGGGCGAAGTGATAAATTGGGCCCACTCCTCCAAGCTCTTGTGCCATCCAGGGATGGCACGCACGGTGACTCTACTACAGAGGACCTTTTGGTAGCCATCGCTCCGGAGGGATGTTGGAGAGTATATCCACACCTGTCCCCAGTGTGCCACCGGCAAGACGTCCTCCTTTCCTCCGGCTGGCCTGCTTCATCCTCTTCCTGTCCCCGGCAGGCCCTGGTCCCACGTGGCCCTGGATTTCGTCACCGGACTCCCATCCTCTGCCAACAACACCATCATCCTCACCATAGTGGACAGGTTCTCCAAGGCAGCCCACTTCGTCCCCCTGCAGGGGCTGCCCACAGCGAAGGAGACTGCGGATCTGCTCGTCCTCCCTGTGGTGAGGCTTCATGGTATTCCTCTAGACATCGTGTCAGACCAGGGGCCCCAGTTCATCTCGCAGGTATGGAAAGCCTTTTGCAATGCTATTGGGGCTATGGTGAGCCTGTCGTCGGGATATCACCCACAGAGCAACGGCCAATGTGAGTGTGCCAATCAGGAGCTGGAGGCAGTGCTACAGTGCGTCACCACCACCAGTCCAGCGTCCTGGAGCACCTACCTGTCATGGATTGAATATGCTCACAACACCACCGTTTCGTCCGCCATAGGTATGTCTCCATTCGAGGCTTCATTGGGCTACAACCCCCCGCTGTTTCCCGAGGAGGAGGGAGACATTGCGGTGCCTTCAGTTGGTGCTCACCTGAGGCGCTGTCGTCAGTTGTGGAAGGCTACCCTGGCCGCGCTGCGACGCACGGCGGATTGCAACGCCACCATCGCCAACCACCGCAGGACCTCAGCTCCATCCTACCGGGTTGGGCAACAGGTATGGCTTTCTACTAAGAATATCAACCTCAAGGCCGAGTATAGAAAGCTCTCTCAGCGCTTCATTGGTCCATTTGCTATTACGCATATTGTGAATCCTGTGGCTGTGTGCCTAGTCCCCCCCTCCTTCGCATCTGTTCCACCTTTCACGTCTCCCAGGTGAAGCTGTTCTGCTCCAGCCCTCTGTGCCCCCCTCCCAAGACGCCACCTCCACTGGTTGTGATCAATGGCGACCCTGCGTGGAAGGTCAACGCCATTCTGGACGTCCGTCACTGGGGTTGTGGCCTCCAGTACCTGGTGGACTGGGAGGGTTATGGCCCTGAATTGAGGTCCTGGGTGCGTCCCTCCTTCATGTTGGATCCTCATCTCATCAGGGACTTCCACCGGACGCACCCGGGTAGGTTAAATCGGTTGCCAAGAGGTGTCGCATGGGGGGGGGGGGGGGGGAGTACTGTGGTGATCCGCTCTGCCTGCCTCTTGCCTAATCCCTCCACAGCTGCGTGCACACCTGCTCTCCTCAATCAGTCTGCCTGCTTAAGCCGCGCTGCCCTCTGTCCTGCATGGAGTCGTCTAACTCCCTGGTCTGGCTAAGACCTCTGTACTGCTTCGTCTGGAGTTCTAGCTCCTGTGATTCTTCCATTACCTCGTCGTCTTCCTGGGAGTTCCAGCCCCCCACCGCCATGTAAGCTAACTTCTTCCTCGTTACCACTCTACGCTCTGCTCCCCTGTGCCCAGGTGGAAATCCATGGTGGCAGACCTCCTCCTCCTGGCGGCAGACCAAGCGCACCCAACACTGCACCAAGCCCACCTCTCATTCCCTTTGCAACCGGGGTCAAAGACATTGTCTCTCTGGCCGGAGCCTTCGGGACCTCACCTGAGCAATTCACCAACTCGCCTACAGTAAGACTGAAATATAACTGTACATCCTCTCCGGAGTGTTGCCACTGACCCCCCTTGTCTCTGCTCTTCCATAGGGTTGCCAGTCTGTACGGTGCTCTACCGGCTGTCTCTTCGGCTACTACATTCACGCACACATGCACACATTCACATATACACTGCACAATAAAGATAATTGAGTTTATTTCTGAGTCTGTGTCTGCTTCCTGGGTCTCGAATCATGTCAGTATGCTTGGGATCATTGTCCTATTGGAAGGTCCAATGACACCCAAGCTTCATCTTCCTCACAGATGGCATGACATTTTCTCCCAGGATTTTCTGATGCTTGATTGAATCCATCTTGCCCTCCACACACTGCAAGTTTCCAGTGCCAGAGGAAGCGAAGCAGCCCCAGAGCATCACTGAGCCACCACCATGCGTCACGTTGTTCTTTTCTGCATATGCTTCATTCTTCCTCTTCTAGATATGCTGCTGATCCATAAACCCGAAAAGTTCCAGTTTTGTTTCATTGCTCCACAGAACAGAATCCCCAAACCTCTTTGGCGTATTTATACAGTTTTGAGCTAATTGGAGCCAACTTTTTGGATGAGTTTGAATTTTGTTGACCTGAAACTCAAGGGCAGGTCACAGGTCATTTTTCCATAAATACTGTAAACATGATGTCTTAGAAAGAAAATGATGTAAATATTTCACACTGATACCGTAATTCTTTTAAAAATCTGGCATGAGTTTGATTGTTGGCAACCTTGAATTCAGGTCAAGGTCAGGACTCTCATATAACTTTGTAAAGGTGATAACTTGTGAATTAAATAATGTAGGCTTTTCATATTGATCCTATAATTGCTTCTAAGAACAATCTGGGAAAATTTCAGTTTTGAGTGACTTTGGACAAAAATTCAGCCAGCCATTGCTCTTAATGCCAGCAGACTGAGGGGTACCACTGGCAGCTGCCAGTATATTTTTAATGTCAGTAAAACCCTGCAGTGAAGAGATTAATGTGTTTTATTAGTGAAGCTCAAAAAATGAGAGTATGATGTGAAAATTTCTTTTATAAAAAAATTCAAATAAAATTTAAAGTTTCATGTAATTTATATTTATTACACAAAGTGAAATAGTTCAAGTTTTTTGATTAACAATTGCATATAATGCTGTTTTAATTAAACTATGATTCACAATATTTTATTTTTCTGTGATGAACTTGTATAACACATTTCATGTGTGTAATAAAAAGTAATTTGATTTTAAAAATCAGAAAAATTCTTCAATTTTTCTTTTCTTTTTTTTTTTTTTTTTTACAAACTTTCTATGTAAAACCCATAAACCAGCTCAACCAAGTCAAAAGAAATGGGCGGGGACCAACTGAGCCGCTAAACATGTAAGTGAAGTGTAAGTGAAATTATGGAGCGCGCTGTTTCTGACACAACCACTGGAGTCCCACTGAGTCCCAGCAGCTGGTAATTACCAAGTTAAAAGTGCCAGGCCATGAATAATACAGTGTGGTTGCTGCAATCAAACGCAATGCAAAATCAATGTTACCAAATAACTACTTTCTAGTTCACACCTGGATCGGTGCAATGAATAATATAACATCACATCACCCCCACCCACCCAGCGACAGCCTCCCCTTTCAACATAGACTGCATTAAAACATTGTAACAACAAAGGAAGGGCTGGGATTGGCTTTTAGCTGCTGACGGGGGAAATTGAGCTTCACAGTTTACACTCACTCGTTATGCTGACTGACAGCTTAATTTGTTTTGCCATATTTTAATACCACAAAAATAAGATGACAACCAAGCTTTAGCTTGAGAGAAATTTCACTTCAAAAGATTTGGAAGCTTTTCTCTACTTTGTCTCCCAAGATCCTATTTTCCTATTATTCTTTCCAAATCCGGTTTAGATATCGCCATCATAATTATAGGCCAATAAGTGTACTAAAGATAGATTATAAATTGTTTACTTCTATTTACTTGACTAAAAGAATTGATTAGATTCTGTTGCTAATTATAAATTTAGATCAAACGGGGTTTATCCAGACTCGACAAACTCAGGACAATATTAGAAGAACATTACAGATTATCAAAGATATCACTCAAAACAACATCCAAACTATGGTAGTGAGTTTAGATGCGGAAAAGCCTTTGAATCTGTGAGACTGAGCTTCTTACTCAAAGTAATGGGAAAATTTGGCTTTAATGAGACAATGATACAAACAATAGAAACATTATACAGAAGTCCATCAGCATGGCTGAAGATAAACAGAGAACTCTGAGTCTTTTATACTTGAACGATCAACAAGACAAGGATGCCCATTGAGTCCTCTCCTTTTTGCCATTTTTATTGAGCCTATGGCTCAAGGAATAAGACAAAATGAAGCAATTGAATGAATCCAAATGACAGATTAACAGAAACGCGTTATTTGCAGATGGCTTATTAATATTTTTTTTTTTAATTTTGTGTACTTTATTGATCCCCAGAGGAGAAATTGAGGGCATCCACCTGGATGGATGAAGCAGCCACAGTACGGCCCTATCCCTTTACCATTCACACACACATTCACACCTAGGGCCACTTTAGAGTCTCCAGTTAACCTAACTTGCATGTTTTTGGCCTGTGGGAGGAAACCGGAGAACTCCCGGAGTAAACCCACGCAGACGAGGGGAGAACATGCAAACTCCACACAGATCACTGTTGGTCAGGGGCTGGGATCGAACCAGGGATCCCATGGCCAAGGGTGAGTTGCTGTGCTGCCGCAGTGCTAACCACTCCTCCACCGCACCACCCGTATCTAGGTAATCCAACACAATCTATGCCAGCACTAATGACATCCTTAAACGAATATGGCTCATTTTCAGGCTATAAACTAAATGTCAAAAAAAACACAGGTTCTCAGTTTCAACCATAATCTTCCTCAAGACCTTCATCAGAAATACCAGTTAAACTGGGATAAAAGATCTATAAAATATCTAGGAATCTACATCCCTAAATAACTATCAATAATAGCGGAAATTAATTATAAACCCCTTAACAAAGAAATTAAAGATGTTCATAGATGGGGCTTGATACCATATATAAGCCTTAGCTCATGTATAGAGTCCATCAAAAGGAACATTTTAACAAGGGTCATGTACATTTCCCCAGTCAATGCCCACAGAAGCATCAGACAAACAGTTTCAAGAATGGAACAGATTAATGTCTAGATGCATATGGGCTGGGAAAAAACCAAGGATATGATATAAGATATTACAGCTGCCAAAAGATAAAGAACTAACTCTCCCAACTCTGAAAGACCATTGCAAGGCAGCTCAACTTAGGCCCTTAATAGGCTGGTGTACTCCTAGCTATAAAGCTAGATGGAAAGATACTGACCTCCACGCAATGTTACAGAGCTGTGGAGGCTGGGGACAGTGCCTTTGGCATGGCAAACTGGAGTGGTGGTTCCTCTCTTCAAGAAGGGGGATTGGAGGGTGTGTTCCAACTTTAGGGGGATCACACTTCTTACCTTCCCTTGGAAGATCTATGCCAGAGTCCGGGAGAGGAGAGTCCACTGATCAAACCTCGGATCCAGGAGGAGCAATGTGATTTTTGTCCTGGCCGTGGCACATCGGACCAACTCTTTATCCCCTTGAGAATCTTCGGGGGTTTGTGGGAGTTTGCCCAACCAGTCCACATGTGGTTTTTGGACTTGGAGAAAGCATTCGACCACGTCCCTTGTGGTCTCTTGTGGGGGGTGCTGCGGGAGTATGGGGTATTGGGCTTGTCACGAGCTATCTGGTCTCTATACAACCATTGCAAGAGTTTTGTTCGTATTGCCAAGATCTAGTCAGACTCATTTCCAGTGAGAGTTGGACTCTGCCAGGGCTGCCCTTTGTCACCAATCTTGTTCATAATTTTTACGGACAGGATTTCTAAGTGCAGCCAAGGAACGGAGGGTGTCATGTTCTGTGACCACAGAGCATCTCTGCTGTTTGCAGATGATGTTGTCCTGTTGGCTTCATTGAGCAATGACCTACAGGTCTTGCTGGGACATTTACTACTGAGTGTGACAACACCCCGGGGCAGACCCAGGACTCGCTGAAGAGACTACATCTCCCAGCTGGCCTGGGAACGTCTTGGTACCCTCTCTGAAGATCTGGAGCAGGTGGCTGGGGAGAGGGAAGTCTGGGCTTCTCTGCTTGAGCTGCTGCCTCCGCGACCTGGACCTCTGGAAAAGGGGTAGAAGATAGATGGATGGAAAGATACTGAACAAACATTGGGAAAAGGAATACCAGTCAATGTGATGATTGGAGTGCCATCATTACATAAATACCTTATAGATAAAGACAACTCATGGATTATTAATTCATTACAGCTTTGGAACAACTTAGGTGGCAGAGTGGTTAGCACTGTGGCAGCACAGCAACTCAGCCTTGGCTGGGGGATCCTGGGTTCGATCCCAGCCCCCGACCAACAGTGATCTGTGTGGAGTTTGCATGTTCTCCCCATGTCTGTGTGGGTTTACTCCGGGATTTCTCCGGTTTCCTCCCACATGCCAAAAACATGCAAGTTAGGTTAATTGGCATCAAACTGGGGATTCTAAATTGTCCTTAGGTTTGACTGTGAGAGTGAATGGTTGTCTGTCTCTCTGTGCTGGCCCTGCGATGGACTGGTGATCTGTCCGGGGTGTACCCTGCCTCTCGCCCAAAGATGCTGGGATAGGCTCCAGCCCCCCGTGACCCGAAAAGGATTAAGCAGAAGAAGATGGATGGATGGATGGATGGAACTTAAAAAAAATCACTTGCAAACTTGAAATGGTTTGCATATGACCCGGAACTTACAGCCAATAGACTTGATCATAGATTTAAAGAATGGACCTCCTTAGGACTCACAGTATACCATTCATTCTTAAATCAAAGTACAGTTAGGAGTTTCCAAGATCTTCCAAGAGCTTCCAAGACCTGTAACCCAAATTTGGTTTTCAGAAACAGGACCATTTCAGATACCTGCAAATAAAGAGATTATACTGGGGAAAAAAATAATTTAAAAAAATATGAATCTGGAAATGAAATATTACAGGTATTTATAAAGACTTATGAAGATGGAACTTGTAAGAAAATAGTCTCAAAATTATACTTGAGTCTCCAATCACTTAAAAAAAAATGTGATGTTAAATTGAGATGGGAAACAGAGGGCAGCATCACAATTACACACGAGAACTGGACAGAAATGTTTAAACAACAGTGGAAAACAACAAATTCTTCACTTTGGAGAGAATTTACATGGAAAAATGTCATTTATTACTGCACTCCATATCAGAAGAAATCATACTCAAATCAGACATTGTTGGAGATGCTGTGGAAGCAAAAAGGCAAACTATTTTAATATTTTGGAGTTGTCCTGCTGTGATTCCATTTTGGTTAAAAATACATAAAATCCTAGAAACTGTGTTTTCAACAAAAATTACTCTGTTTCAATTTGTTGTATCTGGTTGATCTAGAAGAACTTGAATGGAGGAATAAAGGTAAATATCTGTTAAGACTATTATTGGTGGCCTGTAAAACGTCCATAACCAAGAAATGGCTGAATAAAGAAGCACCCAGTGTAGATGAATGGATTGATTTGGTACATGATGTTTTTTGTGATGGAAAGAATTACTTTTAATCTAAGAGCACAAAAAGACATATTTATTGAAAATTTGCAGAAATGGATTTCTTATGTCTACCATTAGATGGGGCTTCATATAAACCAGGCTTAAATCCTTTTTTCATCCCTTTTTTATAACTGGAGGGGTCCACCAGTATTTTGTGTGCTTCTTCTCTTTTATCTCCCTTGTTCTGCACTCCTACCAGGTCTTTGTGTTCATGTTCATTTTTGTTGTTTTATCTGTTTGTTTGTATAATTAAAAATCAATAAAAAGAAAATGACAAAAAAAGATATTGCCATCAATCATCATCTCCATCATGAATCTATTTGCTTTGGTCTGACTCAGATGATGAGTTTATTATTGTTATTGTTGTACAATTTTCCCTTTGGTTTGGTTTCCTTTCACACAGAAAAAATCCAAGTGGACCAAAATGAGTCACATCAGGTCACACAAAAACGTCAGCTCCATTTATTAGTAAGACATCTGTGCTGCAAGAACAAGTAAATACAGAAACTCATTTTCCTCAACTGAGATGCACCAAAATCTGTGACCCATAAGAATCTGACTACATACAGCACAGTGCTGACCAAAAATTTATACCACAGTATTTTTTTGAGATTGTGACGTTTCATTGTATATCACAGTATAAATTTCTTTTATGATTCTTTTATATTTTTCTTTTTTCTAATTTTTAAAGTTCCAAGGTTGTCATAGCCAGGCGCGGCACTGGGGTTAAGCTGTCAGTGCTCATAAAATGCTCCTTACGGCGTGCGTCTCGAAAAACCTCTGACAACTAAGTCCAACTCCTAGCCTGCCCGTGTGGTTTAGTCTCTAAGCCCGACGGAACTGCTTTTACTAATAGGAGAAGGGGCGAGGGCGGCTCTCTGGCGCCTTAAAACCAGATGCTTCGGGTAGATGGTGGCTCGTCAACCTGGGAAGGTAGCCCATCTAGGGGAAGGTAAACCCTGATTTCAAACCTCCGCTGCCTTGCGGCACACCCGGTCACGGGAAAGGCCTCGGGAGTCAACCCTGAGGAAAAATCCGGAGTCGGAGCCCCTAAGGCAGTTCTCTGTTGTGCTCAACATCGTTCTGGCAGCTCCTGCAACGGCGCTGGTGCCAAACTATAGCAGCCCTGCTGTTCCTTTGGATTCATCAGTGACGTGGAGAGGGGGGACATGCTGCATGGGTAACATCTTGTCCTCCATATCTTCCTGCCCAGGCTTGAATCCTACCAACGCCCAACGCTGGAAGGTAGAACACCGGTGCGCATCGGCCTGTTCAGCCACAGGCGGTGCTGTTCCAGCAGAGTAGACGTTTAGGATTCTCTTCCATGGTCATCATAGACCGACGGAGGCCGACAATTTTAAATTGCATTCATTCATTCATTTATTCATTCATTCCACTGTCACTGGTGAAAGTCTGTCCATGTTGTTTTAGCTCCACTTCTCATGGCACCAGAGGGCCACGGAGACACCAATATCACTTCCAGGAAGTGTTTCTATATATGTATGGGATATGGGAAAGAGTTGTTGAAGCCAGTTTAAGAAGAAAGGTCACAATTAACAAGCAGCAGTATGGTTTCATGCCAAGAAAGAGTAATACAGATACAATGTTTGCTCTAAGAGTGTTGATGGGGAAGTATAGAATGTGAGAGTGAATGGTTGTCTCTCTGTGTTGGTCCTGCGATGGACTGAAGATCTGTCCAGGTTTTGCCCCACCTT
The DNA here is from genome assembly GCA_020510985.1 of Pholidichthys leucotaenia. NCBI lineage: Eukaryota > Metazoa > Chordata > Actinopteri > Cichliformes > Pholidichthyidae > Pholidichthys > Pholidichthys leucotaenia. Next base: position 191,675,645 of record CM035841.1, read on the forward strand.
TCACTCAAAGACACTGGGATAGGCTCCAGCCACCGCCCCGCCACCACCATGACCTGAAAGGGTTGAGCAGCTAAAGATGGATGGATGAATGAATGAATGCTTTGGACTGCGGGAAGAAACCAGGGTATAGGCAACACTTCTAAAGACTGTCACCCAATAACAGATTCTCCAGATCTAAAATATAAAAAAGTGAGCCAGTGTAATTTCAGTTGTAAAAAGCAGCTGTTTTAATCTGTGACACCATTAGATAATTATTACGATAAAATAATCTCACTGTAGTGGTTTGTGTGTGACCTGTCATGTGGGATGATATACTGTGTTTATGTATGTTCTATGGTCAGTGCTTAAGAAAGCAAACAACACACTAAAATAGCCCCAAATGCTTTTGCCCACCAAACTAGGACCAGCAGTGGGTCCGCAGCCTCCCACTTCCTCTGGATCTATAAATGAATAGCAGCCATCAATCATTGTCAGGGCTGTCCCTCCCCAGCCCAGACGGACTGGGGTGACTAATGTCACAGCATGTTACTGTCCAGCCCTCCCGCCTCCACTCCCGCTCACTCACATCAAACAGACCTGACAGGCCACCAGCTATGGACCAAAGGGGCACCACAATGTCACCTTTTTAGATTTTTTGGGGGGTGATACTTGTTGAGGGAACACGATCACCTCCCAGCATCCCACCCTTTGTTTTGGCTGTTGACTGACAGCTGGAGTGCCTTCGATGGGCAGTGAAGGGGACACTGGTTGACAAATCTTTTGATGCTGTGTAGCTTGGTCCGATATTCATCACCCTCTGTGCCAAGTTTGTCCTGGCTGATGGGATATTGTCCACTTTCTATTAGAGATCCAACCTAAATCTGTAATAGGGGTTGCAGGTGATGAGGAATATTATCTCCACCAAGGAGGTAATGTTTTTGCTCAAGTAAGTTCATTTTGTCTTCTTTTAATTATTTACCTTTTTGTTCTTATTAAAGACAAAAAGGCAAATAAGTAATGTTTTTGCCGGCGTTTGGCTGTCTGACTGTTAGCAACGTTACTCAAAAAGTAGGGAATGGATTTCAGTAAAAATTTCAGGGAAGGTAGGAAATGACCAAGGAACAAATGATTGGTTTGTGGTGCTGATCCATATCACTGTCAGGATCCAGGAATTTTTAAAATATTTTTTAATATTGCACTTTTTTATGTACTTTGTACTTTGACCCAGCACGCTGCAGACGGACATTATCTCACACTAACTAACTAACTAACTAACCTGCACTTATATAGCGCTTTTCTAGTCACAAAGACCACTCAAAGCGCTTTCATTAATACTAACCCTCTATTCTAAGGGCCTATAGGAAACAGATATCTAGGGACAATTTAGAACAGCCAATTAACCTAACATGCATGTTTTTGGCATGTGGGAGGAAACCGGAGAAATCCCGGAGTAAACCCACGCAACACGGGGAGAACATGCAAACTCCACACAGATCACTGTTGGTCGGGGGCTGGGATCGAACCCACGATCCCACGATCCCCACAATCCCCCGGCCAAGGGTAAACGGTGCTGCCGCAGTGCTAACCACTGCGCCACCGTGCACTCAAGGCTAGAGGAAACGGAGGACAATTTACTTACGGACAGAGAGCCCCAGGGGGCAATCAGATGGGACTGTTATGTATGCGTCCTCGGAGAGGCCGTCTGGGCCAGGCGGCAGCGCTGGGACCGACAAGCACCATGAACGGCGACACGAGCGAACCGAAGGAAATGGCCTGAACGGGGAAGATCATCGGCGCCATCTACGTTGAATTTCCACCAAATTCCCCGACCCTGACTCACCTCCCGACAGCGGACTTTCTGCGCACAGAAGCCCCGCGCGCACACCGCAGGATTATGAGGACAGCGCAACTTCCAGCTATGTGGTCACTGCGCCAGGCGCGCGCCACGTGCCAGGGACAAACCGGCTCCACAGACTTATACATCGTCCTCCGCCGCTGCACACACCCGAGAAACACGGCCGATTGTCATCCTCGGAACCTTTAGGGCTTCTCACGCACCTAAAGCAGACATGCAGCCTGCACACGGGACTTGGTATGGGTTTCTCAGCCACGGCGCACAACGTGAATTTAGCCAATTGCTTTCCCCGATGACTTTAGGGCTGCTACCGCACCTAAAGCCAAACCGCCAAGTCCCTCACACAGCTTCAGTTTTTTTCACAGCCGCTATGCATCCTTGGGGAATTTGGCTGTTCGCCTTCCCCACATCCTTGCAGGACTGAGCCGCACGAGGAGTCAGACTTAATTTTTTTTTTTTTTGCACAGCCGCTGTGGATCACCTCCAGGTTTACCGGGAAAGTCCCTCACCATGGTGGAGCCACACGCAATTTTTGCGCTGCCCAGACACCTTTGACGTCCCGGGCCAGCACTCACTTATTCCCATCCACCTCCACATCGTTCTTCCCGCACATCAAAGCCGGGCGATGGCCGGTTTGTTCCATTACGCACGACGTGCACCGGCCCCATGCGCCCACGATCCACAGCCGTTCAATGTGTTGGAACTCGGAGCGGAGCACACTGTCTTTTCCACCCATCCCCCATCCCCCCCACGGACTGACATGCCCTCCAACACTCCTCTACAGCAGGACAGTTCTACCGGAGCTGGAGCACAAACGACCGGGGAGGGGGGGTTACAGCCCCTTCTGAGTGCTCTGGGGGGAGCCATGTAGTGACCCAGTATGCTGCGGACAGACATTATCTCACACTCATCAGAACTGGAGGAAACGACAAAAACAATTTACATACGGACAGAGAGCCCTAGGGGGCAATCAGACGGGACTGTTATGTATGCGTCCTCGGAGAGGCCGTCTGGGCCAGGCGGCAGCGCTGGGACCGACAAGCACCATGAACGGCGACACGAGCGAACCGAAGGAAATGGCCTGAACGGGGAAGATCATCGGCGCCATCTACGTTGAATTTCCACCAAATTCCCCGACCCTGACTCACCTCCCGACAGCGGACTTTCTGCGCACAGAAGCCCCGCGCGCACACCGCAGGATTATGAGGACAGCGCAACTTCCAGCTATGTGGTCACTGCGCCAGGCGCGCGCCACGTGCCAGGGACAAACCGGCTCCACAGACTTATACATCGTCCTCCGCCGCTGCACACACCCGAGAAACACGGCCGATTGTCATCCTCGGAACCTTTAGGGCTTCTCACGCACCTAAAGCAGACATGCAGCCTGCACACGGGACTTGGTATGGGTTTCTCAGCCACGGCGCACAACGTGAATTTAGCCAATTGCTTTCCCCGATGACTTTAGGGCTGCTACCGCACCTAAAGCCAAACCGCCAAGTCCCTCACACAGCTTCAGTTTTTTTCACAGCCGCTATGCATCCTTGGGGAATTTGGCTGTTCGCCTTCCCCACATCCTTGCAGGACTGAGCCGCACGAGGAGTCAGTCTTAATTTTTTTTTTTTTGCACAGCCGCTGTGGATCACCTCCAGGTTTACCGGGAAAGTCCCTCACCATGGTGGAGCCACACGCAATTTTTGCGCTGCCCAGACACCTTTGACGTCCCGGGCCAGCACTCACTTATTCCCATCCACCTCCACATCGTTCTTCCCGCACATCAAAGCCGGGCGATGGCCGGTTTGTTCCATTACGCACGACGTGCACCGGCCCCATGCGCCCACGATCCACAGCCGTTCAATATGTTGGAACTCGGAGCGGAGCACACTGTCTTTTCCACCCATCCCCCATCCCCCCCACGGACTGACATGCCCTCCAACACTCCTCTACAGCAGGACAGTTCTACCGGAGCTGGAGCACAAACGACCGGGGGGGTTACAGCCCCTTCTGAGTGCTCTGGGGGGAGCCATGTAGTGACCCAGTATGCTGCGGACAGACATTATCTCACACTCATCAGAACTGGAGGAAACGACAAAAACAATTTACATACGGACAGAGAGCCCTAGGGGGCAATCAGACGGGACTGTTATGTATGTGTCCTCGGAGAGGACGTCCAAGCCAGGCGCCAGCTGATGTCATGCTAATGATGGGTATTGAATGACAATCACTATGCTAATGTGCCATGCATTCTCTCTGTCTGTATAACATATAAAAGAGCTTGTTACACATGCCTAAGCAGCGCGGTAGCTCACCGAGCTACAAAGCGTGTTTCATTATGTTGGAGGAAATAAAAACTTGCACCCTTCCAGCTCGTTGCATCGCGCCTGTTCCATTCCCTCCACAACTTCTCCTTTAAGACGTGTCCGCGGATGTACCTCCACACCCAGGAAGCAGCGCACTCTTGGTGCCGTTTGGAAGCAGACCACACATTTGTCCTCACCGGGCTGTGCTGTGAAAAACAATTGGAGCAGGACAGGAGATCGACCTGTGACAGAAAACGTCCGCGGCTCCTCCTGAACTGGGCCTGCAGTCCATACACTAGTGTGTTAATGTTTTGTGTGTTTTTAGATCCACTGTGATGTGTAAGTTGTAAAACACATATTGATGCCAGGGAGTAGCGGTAGGGGTACAAATGAGAATTGACAGTCCCAAAAAATGCATTACCTTTTATATCATAAAAGAATTTGACTAAATCTACAATAGATTTAGTTGACTAAATTCTTATGATATTAAGTTCTTATATTATCACCAAAAATAAATGATGTGGTCTCCATCCACATAGTATGTGATGATTAACTCTTTATTGCCTCTGCTAAGGAGGTTGAGAGTGCATACCTCTGCCAAGGCCCTTGTTTGTATTTGTGCAGCGGGATTACACAAAAACTGCTAGATGGATTTTGATGAAATTTTCACCAGAAGTGGTCCTTGGGCTAGAGATGAACCCCTTAGACTTTGGTGATGATCTGAGAGTGCATACCTCCGCCAAGGCCCTATCTTGCAATGTACGTAGGGATTGAGGCAGAGAGGTACAGACAGATGGAGGGACAAAGGGAGGGAAGGGGGCTTGTAAATGGCTGATGAGCACGGTTCCTCAACAGCTGTTTACAGTGATGAAAATAAAGGTGTTTTATATAATAGATGGAGCAGTGGTTGGTATTGGTACAGGTTAAAGAAAGTTTTCCATACAAAGTTGTGCATGGTGAAGGGAATATCGTCAAGGACTTCAACTAGTGGACTACAACAAGACTCCTTGTTTAAATCCCTTCCCTTGCCTGCATTGGATCTGTCCCTCAATCCATCTCTCCCATACTTGTTAGGCTAACTTGTGATTTTAGATTGGCCATAGGCATCTCTGTAAAACAAAAAACAGTAAGACCTAGGGCCCTATTATGATGATCTAGCCAAAACTGCATTGTCAAAAATGCCAATCTAATTTATGGGTGCTTCTAGGTCCATTTTGTTATTACAACAGTGTAAAAAAGCAGATTTTGCACCTGCAAAAAGCAATGAAAAGGTTGTCCCAGCTCTTGTAATTATACAGAGGTGTATTTTGTGTGTAGCATGGGACAAACCAATCAGAATGGCTTTTCAGGTGTCCATGATTTATGGTGGATTGCTATTATAATGGCATGCTTTCCTGGGAGGATGGATCGGGTTTTATGCCGAACAGTCGTACCCATGTGAAAAGTAAATTTGCACAGGATTATCATTTACGGGAGAGCCGGCCTTTGATGGTGAAGTGTGCATGGGATGAAGTAGTGGCGAGTATGCCAGTTTGTTACAAATTAGTTACTTGCACCAACATGTTTTAAAAACATAACTATTAATGCACCACTTACTATTTCATGGTTGTCACTGTGCTGTCATAATGTAGCAACTAGGGATGAGCCGATCCAATCTTGGCCATAAGGCCAGGGAGTAAAAGTGTGTTTTAAGACGGGTTTTAAAAATGGGCAGTGAAGGTGCTTGTCTAATGTGCAGAGGTAAATCGTTCCGTAACCTGGGTGCTGTGATCAAAAAAGCTCTGTCCCCTCTGAGCTCCTGCGTCATCTTTGACACCCTGAGGAGCAGCTGTTCAGCTGACCTGAGGGACCGGGTGGGAGCGTAGGGATGCAGAGGCTCGGAGAGATAAGGCGGAGCAAGACCGTTCAAAGATTTAAAAACAAATAAAAGAATTTTAAAAATAAACTCTAAAATGCACAGGCAGCCAGTGGAGCGAAGCTAAAGTGGGTGGGATGTGATCTCTTTTACATGTTCATCTGGAATTTCTCCATTGTGGGACTAATAAAGGCTTATCTACTTCCTCTTCTTCCTACAGTAATACAGCCGAAAAGAAATAAAAGCATGGATTACTGTTTCGAGGTGTGATCTATAGAATGGGTTTTACTTTTGCTAAATTCCTTAGATGAAAACAGATGGATTTTACAACAGAATGAATGTCTAATTCAAAATCAGTGTCCATGATAAAACCAAGGTTCTTGACTATGGATTTCACATAAGGTGAGAAACGGCCCACGTTTAGAAGAAGGGACTCACTTGAATTGTTTTTGAGAAAATGCTGTTAAGTGGGCTGGCAGCAGTGAAATGATGGGCTTGCACAGTCACCTGTCAGAGTTTGTAATCCTCCATATACTCACAAACTTTGACCTGGTCTTGTGGTCTTGCACCTTGGCCACATGGGCCTTGCAGTGAAGCAGCATGTCAGCAGTAGCAGCACCTGTTGTCCACTCCTGTGTGTCATCACGCAGAACTCTGGATGGGTTTTACTGAGCAAGTGTTTGAGCAGGGCTCTTACAGCCAAATGCAGAGCCACTGTAGGGGAGTACTTTACAGTGGTGTGAAAGTGTTTGCCCCCTTCCTGATTTCTCTTTTTTTTTTTTTTTTTTTTGTACGTTTGTCACATTTAAATGTTTCAGATTATCAAACAAATTTAAATATCAAAGATAACACAAGTAAAAACAAAATGCAGTTTTTAAATGAAGGTGTTTATTATTAAGGGGAACAAAAATCCAAACCTATATGGCCTTGTGTGAAAAAGTGATTGCCCCCTAAACCTAATAAGTGGTCGGGCCACCTTTAGCAGCAACAACTGCAATCGAGCGTTTGCGAAAACTGGCAATGTGTCTTTTACAGCGCTGTGGAGGAATTTTGGCCCACGCATTTTTGCAGAATTGTTGTAATTCAGCCACATTGGAGGGCTTTCAAGCATGAACTGCCTTTTTAAAGGTCATGCCACACATCGGATTCAGGTCAGGACTTTGACTAGGCCACTCCAAAGTCTTCATTTTGTTTTTCTTAAGCCATTCAGAGGTGGACTTGCTGATGTGTTTTGGATCATTGTGACATGACGTATTAAGTTTTGACAGCTCATGTACACGATGCCAAACACAGTAAGGAACCACACAGAGGGGCACATTTGAAAATTTTATTAATAGCAAAAACCCAAAGCGCACAGCTACAGAAACAGTCACTCACCAGAGGAAAAGGACCTGTGGAGAGAAGAGGAGAGCAGTGAGCTGAGGAGTGGAGTAAGGGGAAATGGGCAAGCCAAATTGCCACTTGAGAAATCCAGAGAGGACCGGCAGGACCCAGCGGGGAACAGGCAAACCAGTAGGGTAAGGTGGGAAGATGAGCTGATGGTGCCTGATCGGGTGGAGTTGATTGCTGAAGGAACAGTGTGGTGAGGCAGGAGAGTGCGCGCAGTCCCAGGGACACACCTACACAGTCACAGCAACCTGAAAAAAGGAGAAGAGAATAAAGGTTAATGACGTGTTAACGTTTACGGCTAGCTTGCTTGCCTGATAACGGGCAGTATACCCAGACGAGCCAGCGTTGACTGTGCAGAGGAAGCCTCCTTATGTACGTTGGCTGATGAGCGAGTGCAGGAGTGTCTTCTGCCTCAGGTACAGTGATGAATTCCTGAAGGTGAGACCGGAGGGGAGGGGTGCGCTCCCGCTGCCCATGACAGGGTTCCCCCTTCTAGGAATGCCTCGTGGTGGTCCGGAGGGCTTCTCCGGGTAAGCACGGTGGAAAGCCTGGAGCATCCCCTTGTCCAGTATCTGTGACGAGGGGGTCCAGGATTCTTCCTTTGGGCCGTAGCCCTCCCAGTTAACAAGATATTGTAGACGCCGGCCCCAGCGGCGAACATCCAAAATCCGCCGAACCGTGTAGGCGGGGTAGCCGTCGATGATGCGGGGAGGAGGCGGCGGCTTCGGGGGGGGGGGCACAGGAGACTGGCCGAGAGGGGCTTGATGTGACTATCGTGAAAGGTGAGGTTCAACCGTAGGGACGGGGGCAGCTTAAGATGGACCGACGTGTTGTTAATCACCCGGGAGATGGGATAAGGCCGAAGGAAGTAGGGGGACAGTTTCTTAGACTCTCCTTAAGGGGAATCTGGCAAGCTGCCAGCCAGACTTGCTGTCCCATGGCGTACTTTGGGGCCAGGACCTGCCTCCTGTCAGCAGCGGCCTGGGTGCGCTTCGTAGTGCGGGCCAAGGCGGCCCAAGTCGACCTCCAGATGCGTCGGCAGTGCCGGGCGTGGGCCCCTACAGACGGAACCAAGACCTCCCTCTCAGCCATAGGGAGTAGAGGCAACGTGTACCCCAACGATGCCTCGAAAGGGGTGAGTCCAGTGGATGAGGAAACAGCAGCAACAGTTCATGGAGTAGTCCACCCAGGTCAGATGTATGCTCCACGATGATGGGTTTGTCGGCTGCTACACACCGCAAGGCGGCCTTCAAGGACTGATTGGCATGCTCTGCCTGCCCATTGCTCTGTGGATGGTTTCCTGAGGAGAGATTCACAGTAGTTCCCAGAGTCCAGCAAAAAGCCATCCAGACCTGGGACGTGAATTGTGGACCCCGGTCAGACACAATGTCAATAGGGATGCCGTGGAGCCGGATGACATGATCAGTGAGGAGGACTGCAGTCTCCAAGGCCGATGGGAGTTTAGGGAGAGCCACCAGATGTACTGCCTTGGAGAAGCGATCTACGATAGTCAGGATCACCGTCTTGTCGTGGGAGGAGGGCAACCCGGTCACAAAATCCACTGCGATGTGGGACCACAGCCGACCAGGGATGAGGAGGGGATGGAGAAGTCCCGATAGTGGGGAGGAGTCAGATTTACCCCTGACGCATGTCTGGCAGCCTCTGACATACTCCTGGAAAATCTTGCTGCAGCGTGGGCCACCAGAACACCCATTAGACAAAGTCGATGGTCCATGAGATTCCAGGGTGGCATGCAAAGTGACTGGTGTGACCCCACTGGATGACATCGCTGCGGAGGGCGGCCGGAACGTACAGACAATTCCGGGGGCACCCTACTGGCACAGGCTCCTCGGACTGGGCCTGGCGGACCCTCGCTCAATATCCCAAGTAAGGGCTCCAAGGACACATGGAGGTGGTATGATGGTTTGGGGGGGGGGGGGCTACATCCCCAGAATCAAACTGGCGCAAGAGCACGTCCGGTTTAGTATTCCGGGTGCCAGGCCGGTAGGTGATGGTGAAATTAAACCGCTGGAAGAACAACGACCAGCGGGCCTGCCTGGTGTTCAGTCGGTGGGCCGACCACAATTACTCCAGGTTCTAGTGATCAGTCCATACGACGATGGGGTGAATGGCCCCCTCTAACCAGTGTCTCCACTCCTCTAATGCCAACTTAATGGCCAGCATGTCATGTCTGGCCTTCACGAGCCAGTATAAGACGCCACAAGTCACCAGAGAGTTTTGCAATGATGTTTTATTAGCAAAACAAGACAAGACACAAGGCTATGAGCCGCTAAGGGCAATAACACACACTAAGTGATACAAAGGCTCGTAGGGTTAACCCCAGCCACTACAAGCTAAAGTATGACAAGACAAGAATGAAAACGAACCTGACATGAAGGTCTAACAAGGCCTCATGAGGAATGTTTGACGATTGTTGACTTATGCTCCCGCAATTGGACTGCCGTCAGTGCCTGCCTCATAAAGGCGAACGCTAACGAGCAGTAATGACAGACAGCTGACCGGCCTTGACAGGCGGAAGCCCCACCGAGCACCTTCACAATAAGAGCCTGGTGAGGCCAGAATACAACCCACAGCTGTCAAGGCCGGCAGCGAGCTATGCGTGGCCCGAGCGTGGACAGGACCAGCGCTCGGGTCGTAACAGTACCCTCCCCCGAAGGCAGGCTTCCAGAACGCCCATGGACCACCCTCCCCCCCTCCCCCCCCAGGGTGGGCGGCTGGGGGTAGGTGCGGAGGGAGATAGACCAAACCCAGAATCAATGCAATAACCAGAAAAAAGCTAAACACAGGACAATGACAAGAAAAACCAAATACTCAATGACAAGAAATACCAAATCCACAGACTAAATTAAACACACTAACGATTACAGAAAATTGCACAGGATATCATGGAGGAAAAAAAAAACAACAGAATTACTGGGTCAGAAAAACTAAATACAGGACAATGACAAAAAATACCAAATACTCAGTCAGATTAAATACTCAAATCAGATTAAATGCTCGAATAATTACAGCAACAGCACAGGACAGAAAGAGAAAATTAAATCCTTGCCCACATGTTTCACTAGAAAATGGCTTCTCAGCTGTATGAATGCTCAAGTGAAACTTCAAATAACCAAATACAGGAAAAACAGAACAATTATTGACTCATACTTAACTATGCACAAAACAAAATAGAGCAACTGCAAGACATGGAGGACTACAGAATATCAAGGAAAACAAAACCGCACAATAACTGGATCAGGACAACACCAGAAAGTAACCACTACCCCCCTGACAGTTTATGCCGACCGGTGGAGACCCGGTGCCATAGGAACAGTTCAGGCGGTCTCCCTGCGTACAACGGCCGGCGGGTGGTCACAGGAGGCGGAACATGACCAGGCGGCTCACCACAGTCCAACACCCAGCACGTCCGCTCCTTTGGTGGCCGAACCAGGTCGCCCAACGAAACACATAACACGTCGGGTGGCCGACCCGGGGCGCCGAACCGGCGAAGCAGTCCCTCAGGCGGCTGACCCGTGTCCCTCAGCCACCAGTCCTGGGGAAAAACAGACCGCGGCAGCCTCCCTGATGAGGACAAAACTCGGGAGAGCCGGGGGAGCGAACAGGGACCACCACGGCCCCCGGCGATGATGCGCAGGGGCGATAACCGAGTAGAGGGACAAGACCAGGATGAGCCCGTAATCCATCCGACGTCTGCAGCTCCTCCCCCATCCATGGACCACACTGGCGCTGCACCTCCGCTGGACCCCGATTGGGTCCCAGCTGCACCCACATCGGGCCCCGATTGGGCCAGAACCGCACCTGCGGTGGACCCCAATTGAGCCTCTGGCACACCCACGTCGGACCCCGATTGGGCCAGAACCGCACCTGCGGTGGACCCCGATTGGGCCTCTGGCGCACCCACGTCAGACCCCGATTGGGCCAAAGCAGCTCCCACGATGGACCCCAATTGGGCCCCGGACGCACCCATGTCAGGCCCCGATTGGGCAAGAACCGCACCTGCGGTGGACCCCAATTGGGCCTCTGGCGCACCCACGTCAGACCCCAATTGGGCCAAAGCAGCTCCCGCGATGGACCCTGATTGGGCCACAGCAGCCCCCACGACGGACCCCAACTGGGTCGGTGCAGCTCCGCTGACGATCTCCATCCCCGAACCTGGGACCTCCAACCCAGTGACTCCGACTGGTTCCCTGCCGGCGACACTGCAACGGGGCTCACAAACAACAAGAAAACTGGGATCAGAATCACCGGTAGCAACAGAACCCAGCGAGACGAGCTCGGGCGCAGCAGGCGGCTGCTCCTCACTCACCTCCCCGAGAGGCAGGCAAAAATGCTCCAAAACAGGGGAGAGAGACACAAGAGGGAGCACTTGCCTGCACTCGGGTTCTGTTGCCACCCAGGACTTCAACGATCCAGGTTCAGGGTGGCGACTCTCATCAGCAGGCTCCAACTCAGCTGCGTTGGGCTCCACAGCTGGCAAGATGTCGTCTGCAGCCTGAGGTTCCTCCCGCGCTGCTGTCCACGTCGATGACCCGTATGGCATGGGGGCAGAGGACACTCGACCCACTGGCTCGGACCGCTCCGGCGAGGAGACCCAGGGATGCTTCATCTTCGGCTCAGGCTCCGGGCCGCAGTCCGCAATTCTCCTCCGTCCACGACGTGGCTGCAGGGCCGGATCCAGGCTTTCCAGCACTGCAGGCCCCCTCTTCATCCGACGACATTGGCCTGGCGTCGCGGACCGCTCAACGGGGGGCACACAGAGGCAGCAGGTTTAGTCATTATCTCTACAGCAGGTGGAGGGAGCTCGGGGGGCTGCGAACCCCGAACTCCGCCCCCAGGAGTCAGACAAGGCAGGTTACAAACATGATGTAATAAATTAACATGCAGTTGCCTTTCTTCCGGAAGAGGGATGGTTCCTGCCGTAGGGGATGTTGTTCCTCCTTCTCCCCGCTGGATGGCGACAGAGAGCCCCCTGGAAGGACGAGGTGCAGCCGCTCTCAGAAGTTCGCTGACAGGCTTCGCCGGCACCGGGTCCAGCCGGGGATTCTGCTGAGGATTGCCTGGGCCACGGCGCCAACGTCGTCGTCGGCCCCCAGATGGCACGAACTCCTGGACCGGGTCAAGGGCAGGAGCGGGATCCCAGCACGGGGAGCGAGGATGCCTCCTCCGCTGCTTCCTGCCGTAGTCCTCCTCCACCATACGGAGTATCTCGCGCTGTGCGGCGATGTCATCCCTCCTCGCGCCGACTTCAGGATGGTCAGCGTAGCGGGGAGAAAGATGATTAAGCGCATCCTCAGCGCAGTCCGGGTACCAGCGTACATTGCTGTCGTAGTCAAGGAGAGAAGCAGAGATGAGTGTTTCATCCACGTATTCTAGGACGTCCGCCAGCTCGTGGCTCGGACTCCGAGCGCAGCCCCTCCGCGACGGCATTCCTCCAGCACACCGTACCCAGACAGGAAAAGAACAAACGTCCAAAAAAGCAAAAACTCACGGTGAAAAAGGCGTCTCGGTGTGGCGTCTCCGTTTAGACGTCTGGCGGCAGGAGCATACTGTCATGTCTGGCCCTCACGAGCAAGTATAAGACGCCACAAGTCACCAGAGAGTTTTGCAATGATGTTTTATTAGCAAAACAAGACAAGACACAAGGCTATGAGCCGCTAAGGGCAATAACACACACTAAGCGATACAAGGGTTCGTAGGGTTAACCCCAGCCACTACGAGCTAAACTATGACAAGACAAGAATGAAAACGAACCTGACATGAAGGTCTAACGAGGCCTCATGACGATTGTTTGACGATTGTTGACTTATGCTCCCGCAATTGGACTGCCGTCAGCGCCTGCTTTATAAAGGCGAACGCTAACGAGCAGTAATGACAGACAGCTGACCGGCCTTGACAGGCGGAAGCCCCACCGAGCGCCTTCACAATAAGAGCCCGGTGAGGCCAGAATACAGCCCACAGCTGTCAAGGCCGGCAGCGAGCTATGCGTGGCCCGAGCATGGACAGGACCAGCGCTCGGGTCGTAACACAGCAGCTCTCTGTCCCCTACGTCATAGATCCTCTCGGCCGACATGAGCTGCCGAGAGAAATACAGTATGTGCATGGGCGAAGCTTCTGATCGGGGGGCCTGCGCTGCAACAGTACAGCGCCAACCCCCGAATCAGACGCATCCACCTCGAGGACAAACAGAAGCTGCGTGTTGACCTGAGCCAAGATGGGTGTTTCTGTGAACTGAGGCTTTAATTTGTTAAACACCAGCTCAGCCGCCACAGTCCACCAAAAGGGAACTTTAACGGAGGTCAGCTGCGTCAAAGGCAGTGTGATCCCACTATAGTTCCTGATAAACCTGCGGTAGAAGTTCGCAAACCCGAGGAAGCGTTGAAGCTCCATGCGGGAGTGGGGAGTTGGCCAATCTAACACTGCCTTTATCTTGGCCGGGTTGGCAATCAGCTCCCCCTCAGCCACGATGAAGCCCAAGAAGGTGGATGTTGTGGAGAACTCACACTTCTCGGCTTTAACATAAAGTTGGTTCTCCAAAAGCCGCTGTAAAACAGCTCTGACATGGACCTCATGTTCCTTTGGTGAGCGGGAGAAAATCAGAATATCATCAAGATAGACAAAAATGTATTGGTATAGCATATCGCGGAGGATATCATTTATGAACCGCTGGAAGACGGCGGGGGCATTAGTGAGCCCGAATGGCATCACAAAGTGCTTGAACTGGCCCTGGTGTGTTTTAAAGACCGTCTTCCATTCATCACCCTCGTGAATGCGGACCAGATGATGCGCGTTCCTAAGGTCTAACTTGGTGAAAACCCATGAGCACTGAAGGAGCTCGAACACTGAATTGATCAATGGCAGAGGGTACTTATCTTTGATGGTAATAGCGTTGAGCTCCCGGTAGTTGGTGCACGGGTGCAACGAGCCATCCTTCTTTCCGACGAAGAAGAATCCGGCTCCGAGTGGAGCTGAGGATGGCCGAATTAGGCCAGCGTTCAGCAACTCCTTAATATACTGCTCCATAGCCTCTCTCTCTGGGCCAGAAATGCTATACAGCCGACTGGATGGCAGCCTCGCCCCCAGGATGAGGTCTATAGCACAGTCATAAGAGCGGTGAGGTGGCAGCGACAACGCTCTCGACTTGCTAAAGACCTCGCCCAAATCATGACACACCTGGGGGACGAGGCTGAGGTCCGTTGGCTTGGCCCGAGAGGGAGGGACAGACAGGGATGAGGAGCATTCAGCTGAACTCATACAGTGGGCCAAACAAAATGGGCTCCAGGCAGAGATGGTATTTTTGGCCCAATTTATCGTTGGGTTGTACCTCTGGCGCCACGGATAACCTAGAACCACCGGGGATGATGAAACGGGGAGAACCAGGAATGATAGTTTCTCCCAGTGGTTCCCGGAAAGAAGGAAGGATATGGGCACCGTGCAACGAGCGACCACCGCGACCTCACAGCCCGATATGGTTGTCATCCTCTGATCACAGGGCAATTTACGTGTGGGAATACCCACCTGCTTCACGAAAGCAGCAGACACAAAATTACCCTCCAACCCTGAGTCAATCAGCGCAATAACCCTCCTCTCGACCCCCGGCAACTGTACGAGGGCCGAAATTGAAAAATTACTGGGGGAGTAGTTTTGGCCCGCCCGCCAGACCCCCCATGGTTACTAACGGGCCATGTTTTTTGACCGCTGGTGGCACTCGTCCAGACTGTGGTTGGGTGAACCACAGTACATGCATGCACCAGCCCTCCGCCTTTGCCGGCGCTCATCATCGGTCAAGTGCCGAGAGAGCTCCATCGGTTCGGGCGCAGAGCCAGCACCACCAGTGCCAGTAACCACAGTGGATATACGCTTGGCGCACGGGCGACGGGTGGGGCCGCGCTCCTTCGCACGCTCACGGTGCCGATTGTCCAGCCCTACTGCCTGAACTATAAGGCCGTCAAGCGTCTCCGGGACAGGATGGACCGCCAGGTCGTCATGGAGTTGGTCGTTCAACCCGTGGAGGAACGTGCTGCGTAATGCAGTATCGTTCTACCCCTAATCGGACGCCACAACCCAAAACTCCACTGAGTACTCGGCCACTGACCGGATACCCTGGCGGAGCGTCATCAGGCAGCTCATAACATTGCCCTGACTCTTGGTCTGACCAAATGCGCAAGTGAAAGCGGGCACAAATTGGTCAGATGTATAATGGCGCCCTTCAGGGTTGACTAGAGTGGACTGTGCCCACTCCAGGGCTCGATCCCTGAGCAACAGAGTGAAAAACGGAATCCGAGCGATGTCCCCGGGATACTTCTCCCTAATCTGCTCCAAATACATTTGAACTTGAAGAAGAAAGGCCTTACATTTCCCCACCTCCCCCGCGTACGGGGAGGGCATGAGAATGGAGGTTGTACGGCGCACCTTAATGTATGGAGCAGGCTGAGGGGGCACAGCCGAAGGAGGCGCTGCAGACCACAATGTCAACATGTTTGAAACCTGCTGCGTCAGCACAGCGAGCTGACGCTCGGTTGCCTCTAGGTGATCCATAGCTGACAGCTCCTGTGGTGAGGCATTGGCTGAGCTACCATCCCAGCTGGCTTGTTCTGTCATGACGTATTAAGTTTTGACAGCTCATGTGCACGATGCCTAACACAGGAAGGAACCACACAGAGGGGCACGTTTGACAATTTTATTTATAGCAAAAACCCAAAGCGCACAGCTACAGAAACAGTCACTCGCCAGAGGAAAGGACCTGTGGAGAGAAGAGGAGAGCAGTGAGCTGAGGAATGGAGTAAGGGGAAATGGGTGAGCCAAATTGCCACTTACTTGAGAAATCCAGAGAGGACCGGCAGGACCCAGCGGGGAATAGACGAACCATTAGGGTAAGGGGAGAAGATGAGCTGATGGTGCCTGACTGGGTGGAGTTGATTGCTGAAGGAACAGTGTGGTGAGGCAGGAGAGCGTGCGCAGTCCTGGGGACACACCTACACGGTGGCAGCAACCTGAAAAAAGGAGAAGAAAAATAAAGGTTAATGACGTGTTAACGTTTATGGCTAGTTTGCTTACCTGATAACGGGCAGTATACCCAGACCAGCCAGCGTTGACCGCGCGGAGGAAGCCTCCTTATGTACGCTGGCTGATGAGCGGGTGCAAGTGTGGCTTCTGCCTCAGGTGCAGTGATGAATTCCTGAAGGTGAGACCGGAGGGGAAGGGTGCGCTCCCGTTGCCCATGACACATTGTCCTGCTGCAGAACGCAAGTGTGTTTCAGCTTCAGGTCAGATGACCGGACATTCTCTTTCAGGATTTTTTGGTAGACAGCAAAATTCAGGGTTCTTTTTACCACAGCAAGTCTTCCAGGTCCTGAAGCAGCAAAACAGCCCCAGACCATCACACTACCATCACCATATTTTACTGTTAGTATGATGTTCCTTTTCTGAAATGCTGTTACTTTTATGCCCCATGTAATGGGACACACACCTTCCACAAAGTTCAACTTTTGTCTCATCAGTCCACAGAGTATTTTCCCAAAAGTCTTGGGGATCATCAAGATGTTTTATGGCAAAACTGAGATGAGTCTTTGTTCTTTTTGCTCAGCAGTGGTTTTCATCTTGGAACTCTGCCATGCAGGCCATTTTTGCCCAGTCTCTTTCTTGTAGGGGAGTCATGAACACTGGCCTTGATTGAGGCAAGTGAGGCCTGTAGTTCTTTGGATGTTGTTGTGGGGTCTTTTGTGACCTCTTGGATGAGTTGTTGCTGCGCTCTTGGGGTAATTTTGGTATACAGGCCACTCTTGGGAAGGTTCACCACTGTTCCATGTTTTCACCATTTGTGGATAATGGCTCTCACTGTGGTTTGCTGGAGTCCCAAAGCTTTAGGAAGGGCTTTATTACCAGGAGGCTGTTCTGCTTAAATAAATTGAATGTCGCTGCTGTCTCCAGTCCACACACCCTGTAGTTCCTGCCACTACTTTATGAAAATGATCAGGGGTTTTTTGTTGTTGTTTTTTTAACAGAATCAGCAGTTCATGCCTGTAGAAAGAGCAGAGCTCCACACATTTGTCACACATGCACATAAAGTTGAGAGCAGAGCTACAGTGAGTCTCTCACAGCTTCCATCATTTGCCACATAACTTATAAACCCTGTTTAAATTACGAGACCAAAGGGTCCTAAAACATTTGCAATAATACCATGTACTGCAGTGTTGAGCTGTCCACCATCACCTTAGGAGAAATTCTTATACCGCGACAGCCCTACTCTTTAGGGTCACTATACTTACTACACAGGTTCACCTTTGGATCCTGCCCGACAGCTATGGGTTGTATATATTATTGTATGTCTGTTGATGATGGGTTTATCATAATTTGGTTCTGCCACAGTAATTATATTGAAAAGTTGAAAACTGCTCTCTGTCAGTAAGTATTGGGATCTTGAAAGAAAACTGAGGCGGGCGATATTACACTCACTTCACATTACACTCACTTCAAATGGTAAATGGTAAATGGCGTTCACTTTTATAACGCTTTTCTTCTCATCTAGGATGACCAAAGCGCTTTACAGATCCTGAAATCCACCCATTCACACACACATTCACACACTGATGGCGGCAGAGCTGCCATACACACAGGCGCTAACCAGGCCACCAGAAGCAGCTGGGGGTTCAGTGTCTTGCTCAATGACACTTCAACAAGAGACTTCAGAGTGCTCTTTTTTAAAATCTTGACTTTCTCCTGATATTCCCGTTTTTTTTTTCCTTCCAGTACTTACCCTATTTTTTCCCTACAATATTTTCTCCAGTGCTTTCCCTGTATTTATCCTGTAAATACCCTACTTATCCTGCAAATGGAGTGCAGTATTATAAAATGTTACCTTACAATCATAAGGCCAAATAACACTTCATTCTGAAAAGCAGCCTAGAGCCTTCAGCTAAGGTGTCACAGTCTTTCTGGAAACGTCCCATCCACCTTAACTTCTCCTGGACTTTCAAAGTCGAAAAGCTCACAGTGGAATCAACGCTGGACCCTTAATCCTGATAGCTTCTCAATATTTCAGTGGGTATACAATGAAATCTTGACTTTAATTTCACATCTTTACAGTATATATGAAGAATGTTGGCAAAATGGACAAATTATCAAAATCACAGAATTAATTTGTACATGCCTTACAAAGCAATGCCGAATGATTATATTAAGGGTCCAGCATTGCTTTTATTGTTGGCACTGTATAATGCTTGTACAACTCAGAGTTTAATGTTTTTAAAATTGTGATGCCAGTTTCTGACCTTTCTCTTTTTTTTGTCATCTGTCTCTTTACCGGATGCTCTAACTTGGTGTGTCCAGATGCCGATCGGGCTCAGAAGCACGGCATGGATGAGTTTATATCTGCCAATCCCTGTAACTTTGACCATGCCTCACTGTTTGAGCTGGTACAGCGCCTCACCCTGGACCACAGACTCAATGACTCTTACTCCTGTCTGGTAAGAAATGTCTATGGAACATGTGGTAAACATTGTGACGCAGTTCTGTTTAGCTACAAACAGTAGACTCTCTCTCTGAACCTAATCATGCTGTTAGTACTTAAACCTAAATGAAGAAAAAAAATGAAACCATAGTTAAGTTTGGGATAAAGGCTCATATTTGAGTTGGTATTGCAACTTTCCCCTCAATATCCTACTTATACCCCCTTTTCACAGCCCAGAGGTCACTGGGAGACCATTTAGAGCTCAAAAATTGACCTGATCGCTCAACAATCTCCATCTGTATAAATTGTTGTAAGAGTTTCATGGTGAGCAATAAAAATCTTTAAAAGATCCTTGAGAGATCACTGAGAGACCATAAGAGATTGCTGAGAGACCAGTAGAGACCACTGAGAAACCAGGAGAGATCACTGAGAGACCAGGACAGATCACTGAGTTTGTTTGGCAGTCAGAGGTTTCTAGTCCTCTTCTACTCCATTTACACAGGGATGAAGATCATTGAGAGATCATTGATAGAAGAAAAAAATGGCCCAATCTCTCAACGATCTTTCAATGATCTCTCAGTGATCACCAGGATCTCTGTGAATTTCCGCTGATCTTCACTGTCTCCACAGTCATCTCCATGGTCTCCACAGTTGAGAGATTGTTTTGGACAGAGTCAAAAAGATCTCGTTCTATGGTAATAGGGAATACAGACTTTGACCTTTTGGCCCCAAACCCATAAAAAAAAACTATATAGCCTTGATTTAAGATATTTTGTTTTACTAAGATTTCATTTTTTGCGGTGTATTCTATTGTACTCGCACTATATTCTAAAAAACATTAACTGTTTTAAAGCACATAATTATAAAGATATACAGGATTTTGCTTTCTTTGTTGCATTTTTAATGCCTTTCAGTGTGTGTGTGTGTGTCAAATAAACATCAGTAATGTAATATTAAGTTAATAGCAAATTCCATCCATCCATCTTCTACCGCTTTTCCGGAGGTCCGGGTCACGGAGGCAGCAGTTTAAGCAGAGAAGCCCAGACTTCCCTCTCCCCAGCCACCTGCTCCAGCTCTTCAAAGAGGATACCAAGACGTTCCCAGGCCAGCTGGGAGACATAGTCTCTCCAGCGAGTCCTATCTCCTCACCCTATCTCTAAGGGTGAGTCCAGCAATCCTACGAAGAAAGCTCATTTCAGCCGCTTGTATCCACAATCTCATTCTTTTGGTCATTACCCAAAGCTTGTGACCATAGGTGAGGGTAGGAATGTAGATTGACTGGTAAATTGACAGCTTTGCCTTAGAGCTCAGCTACCTCTTCACCACAACGGACCGGTACAACGTCCGCATCACTGCAGATGCTGCTCTGATCCGTCTGTCAATCTCTCACTCCATTCTCCTCTCACTCGTGAATAAGACCCCGAGATACTTAAACTCCTCCACTTGAGGCAGGAGCTTGTCCCCAACCCGGAGAGGACAATCCACCTTTTTCTGGCTGAGGACCATGGATTTGGACTTGGAGGTGCTGATTCTCATCCCAGCCGCTTCACACTTGGCGGCAAACCGTCCCAGTAAGACCTGTAGGTCATTGCTGGATGAAGCCAACAGGACAACATCATCTGCAAACAACAGAGATGAGATCCTGTGGTCACCAAGTATGACACCCTCCGTTCCCTGGCTGCACCTAGAAATCCTGTCCGTAAAAATTATGAACAGGATCAGTGACAAAGGGCAGCCCTGGTGGAGTACAACTCTCAATTCAATTCAATTCAACTTTATTTATATAGCGCCATATCACAAGAAGTCATTTCATAGCACTTTCAAATGTTGGGAAAACCCCACAATTGCAGAAAGACCCCAGCAATCAGACGATCCCCTGTGAGCAAGCACTTAGCAACAGTGGAGAGGAAAAACTCCCATTTAACAGGAAGAAACCTCGAGCAGAACCAGGCTCAGGGAGGGGCAGTCCTCTGCTGTGACTGGCTGGGGGGTGAGGGGATAGAGAAGATGAAAAGAACAGACATAAAGAGAGCAAACATTAACGGGGAGAAGCCAAGTACATTATTGGAGGTCACCCGGCAGTCTGAATCTATTAACAGCAAAAACAAAGGGGGGGGGGGGGGTTAAGAGACACAAGATCCCTCCCTAATCGTAGGCTATATTGAAGAGGAAGGTTTTTACCCTATTCTTAAAAACAGAGATCGAGTCTGACTCCCGAACCAAAACTGGTAACTGGTTCCACAGGAAAGGAGCTTGATAGCAGAAGGCTCTGCCTCCCATTGTACTTTTGGAGATTCTGAGTATTACAAGTAATCCAGCATTTTGGGAGCGTAGTGCTCTGTTAAGATGATAGGGTAATATCAGATCTTTTATAGAAAAGGGGGCCTGATTATTAAGAGCTTTGTAAGTGGGAAGAAGGATTTTAAACTTAATTCTAAACTCTGAGAAGCCAATGAAGGGAGGCCAGAACCAGAGAGATATGATCTCTCTTTCTAGTACCTGTTAAAACTCTTGCAGCAGCATTTTGGATCAACTGAAGACTTTTTAAAGATATTTTAGGGCAACCTGATAATAATGAGTTACAATAATCTAATATAGAGCTAACAAAAGCGTGGATCAGTTTCTCAGCATCATTCAGAGACAAGATGCTCCTTATCTTGGCAATATTGCGCAGATGATAGAAGGCAGTCTTAGAAACAAATTTAATATGTGAATTGAAGGACAGATCTTGATCAAAAATAATTCCAAGGTTCCTCACAGAGCTATTAAGAGAAAGAGTAACTGCATCCAAACTGGAAAGTTTGATTTGGAAAGGTATTTCTAAAGTTTTTTGGACCAACAAGAATGACTTCAGTCTTATCTGGGTTTAATAACAGAAAATTACAAGTCATCCAAGCTTTGGTTTCCTTAATACAGACATCTAACTTGGCTAATTGCTTACAATCATCAGGCTTCATTGACAGGTAAAATTGTGTGTCATCTGCGTAACAACGAAAATGTATACAGTGGTTTCTAATGATGTTGCCTAATGGAAGCAAATATAAACTAAAAAGAGTAGGGCCTAACACAGATCCCTGTGGAGCTCCATGACTGAGCTTAGAGTTGGAAAAAAACTCATTATTGATATGAACAAACTGAAGTCTATCAGACAAATAAGATCTAAACCACTGCAGCGAAGTTCCATTTAGTCCAACATAGTGTTCTAATCTATCAAGTAGAATATCATGATCGATAGTATCAAAGGCCGCACTAAGAGCTAAAAGGTCAAGTACAGAAATGAGTCCATTATCAGATGCGATAAGGAGGTCATTAGTGACCTTCACTAAGGCTGTTTCAGTGCTGTGATGAATTCTGAACCCAGATTGAAACTCTTCAAATAAACCATTTCCCTGCAAGTGGTCAAATAATTGCGTAGCAACAACTCTTTCTAAGATTTTTGAAATGAAACGCAGATTAGAGATTGGTCGATAGTTAGCCAAAACTCCAGGATCGAGCGTTGGCTTTTTGAGTAAGGGTTTAATTACAGCAATTTTAAAAGCCTGCAGTACATGACCTAAAGTTAAAGAAGAATTGATTATTTGAAGAATACGGCTACCAATAAATAGGAAGACTTTTTTAAATAAGCTGGTAGGAATAGGGTCTAAAAGACAAGTTGAAGGCTTGGATGAGGAGATTATTTTATCTAACTCTAAAAGGTCAATTGGAGTAAACTTATCTAAACAGACATCAATTGAAGGAGTTGTAGTAGTTGCTGTACTTAAAGTTTACGGTGGGAAGAATCTGACTGATTTTATCTCTAATAGATAAAATTTTATGATTGGAAAAAGTTCAAAAAGTCCTGACTAGAAAGCTCTAGGGGGATGTGAGGATTGAGTCCTGACTCTTTGTCAGCCTGGCTATAGTGTTGAAAAGAAACCGGGGATTATTCTTATTCTCTTCTATTAATGCAGAGTAATTAGTTGTTCTAGCTTGTGGTGATTAATAATTATGATCAGGTATAAAAATGATTTAATTTGTATTAATGTATTGGGACCTGAGATGATCTCTGGGTCCACACACACATAAACAGTTAACAAAACACTTGTGGGGGCACCAGCCCCCACTAGGAGCAATTTTAAGCTTTAACTTCATTTTATACCTGTTTAATCACTCAATAAATTAATTAATAATCAGTCTCAAAATTTCAGTGAATCCGATACTGGGGACTTTGAAACCGTACTCAGAATGAAATAAATTCTCAACAACTTTGCTCATTTTCACATATTTATTAAATGAAATGATGATTAAAAGACATTACAATGATTCGCATTAATCATGAAATTAAACTTGTAAATGATAGATTAACAATGTCAGCATTTGCAGAACCAGGGTGAAACTTGAAAATGAATTTAGATCAGTTTGAGTTAACAGATTATGGAAA
This sequence comes from Pholidichthys leucotaenia, assembly GCA_020510985.1. NCBI lineage: Eukaryota > Metazoa > Chordata > Actinopteri > Cichliformes > Pholidichthyidae > Pholidichthys > Pholidichthys leucotaenia. The sequence continues at coordinate 191,698,910 of CM035841.1, forward strand.
ACATAACGCAAATTTATGGGGAGAATTAAACTAATTATATGAAAATTCTAGATTACTCTTAAGAAAATAAAAATGGAATTTTAATGAAAAGGAGTTATGTTAATGGCTTTAATTTTGCATTTGATCAAATATTGAATGATTCTCAAATCTCAGATGTTTGATTCAGCAGATGGATAAAGAAGATGCAGCTTAAGTCCTTCCTCATAATCCTGTACTGTCTGACCATTGTCTGTTAATTTTTGATTTCATTATCTCTGATCACTTATTTTCTAAAGAAAAATACTACTACAGCAGATGTCTTTCTGATGATGTTGTTGCTAAATTTTTGCAGATTGTCTCCTCTATGCCATGGGTCAACACAACAGAAACACCTGAAATAAGTGATGGAGAGTCTGCTCCATTCATGATTGATAGCATGGTTGATGGTGTTACTGTTCAACACTATAGCCAGGCTTACAAAGAGCCATGACTCAGTCAATCCTCGCATCCCCCCTGAGCTTTCTAGTCAGGACTTTCTGAACTATTTCAGTCGTAAAATTTTATCTATTAGAGATGAAATCAGTCAGATTCTTCCTACCGTAAACTCTAGTACATTAACTACTGCAACTCCCTCAATTGATATCTGCTTAGATAAGTTTACTCCAATCGACCTCTTAGAGTTGGATAAAATAATTTCCTCTTCTAAGCCTTCATCTTGCCTTCTGGACCCTATTCCTTCCAGGTTATTTAAAATTATTTTCCCAATTATTGGTAGCCGTATTCTTCTTATCATTAATTCTTCTTTAACTCTGGGTTATGTTCCACTGGCTTTTAAAACTGCTGTAATTAAACCCTTACTTAAAAAACCGATGCTCGATCCTGGAGTTTTGGCCAATTATCGACCAATCTCTAATTTGCCTTTCATTTCAAAAATCTTGGAAAGAGTTGTTGCTGTGCAATTATCTGACCATTTGCAGGGAGTTGGTTTGTTTGAGGTGTTTCAGTCTGGGTTCAGAGCTCATCACAGCACTGAAACTGCCTTAGTGAAGGTCTCTAATGACCTCCTGACTGCATCTGATAATGGACTTGTCTCCGTTCTTGTTCTTTTAGATCTCAGTGCAGCCTTTGACACTATCGATCATGCCATTCTACTTGATAGATTGGAACACTTTGTTGGACTCAGTGGAACTCCGTTGCAGTGGTTTATATCTTATTTGTCTGATAGATTTCAGTTTGTCCATATCAATGATGGATTTTCTTCCAGCTCTAAGCTCAGTCACGGAATTCCACAGGGATCTGTGTTGGGCCCAACTCTTTTTAGTCTATATATGCTCCCGTTGGGCAATATCATCAGAAAGCACTGTATACACTACCGTTCAAAAGTTTGGGGTCACTTAGAAATTTCCTTATTTTTGAAAGAAAAGCACTGTTTTTTTCAATGAAGATAACTTTAAACTAATCAGAAATACACTCTAATATCTAATATACATTGCTAATGTGGTAAATGACTATTCTAGCTGCAAATGTCTGGTTTTTGGTGCAATATCTACATAGGTGTATAGAGGCCCATTTCCAGCAACTATCACTCCAGTATTCTGATGGTACAATGTGTTTGCTCATTGCGTCAGAAGGCTAATGGATGATTAGAAAACCCTTGTGCAATCATGTTAGCACAGCTGAAAACAGTTTAGCTGGTTAGAGAAGCTTTAAAACTGACCTTCCTTTGAGCAGGTTGAGTATCTGGAAAAAATTATTATTTCAAATACAAATCATTATTTCTAACATTGTCAATGTCTTGACTATATTTTCTATTCATTTTACAACTCATGGTGGTAAATAAGTGTGACTTTTCATGGAAAACACAAAATAATTGTCTGGGTGACCCCAAACTTTTGAACGGTAGTGTACATTTTCACTGTTACGCAGATGACACACAACTATACCTGTCAATGAAGCCCGATGATTGTGATCAGTTGGCCAAGTTAGATGCCTGTCTTAAGGACATCAAAGCTTGGATGACTTGTAATTTTTTACTATTGAACTCTGATAAGACTGAAGTCATTGTTGTTGGCCCAAAACATCTTAGAAATTCCTTTTCAGATTATGCCCTTAATTTAGATGCTGCCACTCTCACTCTGAACAGTTGTGTGAGGAACCTTGGAGTTATTTTTGATCAGGATTTGTCCTTTAACCTGTTGAACTCTGTTCAACTTCCCTAAAAACGCCTAAAAATAACATGCCCAAAGTAAATCAAAAGCTGTTCTTCAACCCTTTGCAGCATCTTCATGGGGTTAGTCTCATTTAAAAGAAAACACTCTGAATTTTTTGGCAAAACAGTCATAATCTCTCTAAGTGCTCCTGCCACTGAGTAACAAGAAAGTTTGCCTGGGTGTTTTTTTTTTAGATTCAAATGCTTGCAAATAACATACAGCTGTCAGATACTGGCTGGAAAACACAACAGAAATGTAGAACCAAGTGTTTTCAAGCTCAGGTCAAAATTTTGTAAAAATATCACAAAAAATGAATATATTACACAGCTTTTTTCTCAGGTTGTAACAAGGCTGTGTCTGTACTGGAAGACCAGAAATACAGCATTTTTTTTTTCAGTGCGCACTGAGACACACTAAGATGCAGAGACATGACCACCCGTGGAATTCATAGAGTTCAAGGGGTTAATTCACATATTAAAACTGTTTCTAGGACCGCCTTCTATCATCTGCGCAATATTGCCAAGATCAGGAGCATCTTGTCTCTGGGTGATGCTGAGAAACTGATTCACACCTTTGTCAGTTCTTGATTAGATTATTGTAATTCGCTATTATCTGGTTGTCCTAAAGTATCTTTAAAAAATCTTCAGTTGATTCAAAATGCTGCTGCTAGAGTTTTAACTGGTTCTAGAAAAAGAGATCATATTTCCCCGGTTCTGTCCTCCCTCCATTGGCTTCCCATAGAATTCAGAATCAAGTTTAAAATCCTTCTTCTTACTTTCAAAGTGCTTAACAATCTGGCCCCCCAATATATAAAAGATCTGATATTACCTTACCATCCTAATAGAGCATTACGCTTCCAAAATGCTGTCTTACTTGTGGTGCCCAGAATCTCCAAAAGTACGGTGGGAGGCAGAGCCTTCTGCTACCAAGCCCCTTCTCTCTGGAACCAGTTACCACTCTGGGTCTGGGAGACAGACTCGGTCTCTGTTGTTAAGAACAGGGTAAAATCCTTCCTTTTTAATATAGCTTTCATTTAAGGAGGGTTTTTGTGTCTTTTAACCCCACTCTTGTTCTATTGTTATCTGATCCATACTGCTGGTTGACCTCCAATATTGTACTTGGCATCTTACTGCTATGTTCTTTGTGTCTGTCCTTTCTATCCTCCCTATCCCCTCATCCCCAGCCAGTCGCAGCAGATGACTGCCCCTTCCTGAGCCTGGTTCTGCTAGAGGTTTCTTTCTTCCAAATGGGAGTTTTTCCTCTCCACTGTCACTTAGTGCTTGCTCATAGGGGATCGTCTGATTGCTGGGTCTTTCTGTGACTGTGTGTTTTTTTTCTGCACTGTGGCGCCGCGAGACGGCTTTTGTTGTGATGTGGCGCATTATAAATAAGGCTGAATTGAATTGAATTAAGTGACCATGCATGATGGCGAGTTCTTTCGTTGTCCTGGGAAGCTTTAGATGTTGAGAAAGGCCAAAAACTGGAATATTTGACCAGCAAATATTCGAACGAGGACTGGCCTCTTTGCAGTCTGTTGTCGCAGGATGAGATTCTTGATATTTTATTCCAATGGCTGAAGTCCAGCCGAAGCTTCTCCCTTTTTATGGCGTGTGGGTCTCTCCGGCCGCGCGTGGCCGTGGATCAACGACTTGTCATGAGAGAATTCGAGAGTCATTACCCAAAATCTGATCAAATAGCAAAATAAAAAGAATTTTCGGACTTTAGATGAAAAGAACTTCTGGTGTGGGAATGGTCAATAAAAAAAATTATAAAAATAAAGTCAAGACTAAAACTTAAATTAAAATTAAAACGGTGGTTTTACAGAAAGTTTAACAGGGGAAAGTTATAGAAATAGAGACGTCTAGGATAGGAGTTTTTAACTCCTAATTTGAATTGAGCTCAAGAAAGAAAGAATTAATTCCTAGGCATTTAAAGGAAAAAAACATTAAAGTACATAAAGCTTACAGAACGCAAAGTTACGAGTTATCTGCTCTGTGATCGTAGAAAAAAAACATGTGGGAGAAGGCTTCTTTGTTCGGCAGTCTTTTGTTCTCCCAAAACTGGGGCTGCACGGTGGCGCAGTGGTTTAGCACTGTGGCAGCACAGTTTTACCCTCGGCCGGGGGATCGCGGGGATCATGAGATCGTGGGTTCGATCCCAGCCCCCGACCAACAGTGAGCTGTGTGGAGTTTGCATGTTCTCCCCGTGTTGCGCGGGATTTCTCCGGTTTCCTCCCGCACACCAAAAACATGTAGGTTTAGGGTGCTCGCGCACGCAGCGACCAGCAGCCGGCGGCTTGTCACCAGACTGCAAACCAAGTCTACCTACGGGTACAAATAAGTAACAAAAAAAAAACCAAAAAAAAAAACGTTTTCTGCTGTGTAGACAGACGTGAAGTGACGAAGGACAAAAGAAGAAGAGTGGAACCGAAAGAGACAAAAGAGGCTGAAAGAGGGCGTTGTTTCCTTTTTATCTGGGGAAACTTTTGCGGGCCTCCATGACTGACAGAAGCCCAGACCAATAGCCTTCCTTTGTGGGCGGGCTTTATGAACTTTAGTCCAATGAACAAACAATCTTTTGTCTGAACCTTGAGAGAGCTGTTGTCAAGCAGAGATTGGCTGCGGGCGGTCACATGATTTGAGATACGTTTTACAAATCGAATACACAAGTTTTAATACTGGTCTATTCCTCTATACACTTATGTATTACCTAAACTAGCCTTTAGTGATTCATGCAACTTATGACCAGTGCTTTCAAATTAACATGCAAGAATAAACATTCATTTAAACATTTTAGCATGCACATATTTAAAATTAAGGATTAATATGTTTCAAACCCATTATTGATTGTCCAGATCAAAACATCAAAGTCCATTTGCTTTTCCATACCGTCCCTGAAAAAAAAGGGAAGTTGAGAATTGAGTTTTTAAGGATGTGATTAAAAGATTCACTGGTTAAATCCAGCATGTCCCAGAGTTGCCAGTAGAGGGCACTGTTGAGCTGTGGATATTTTTGTTGGCCATATGAGGTATTCCACAGAAGTTTGTTCTATGTCTCCAAGTTTATGGGCCATAACTTCAAAAGGAAGTGCATTAGGGTGAATTCCTGAGACTGGTTTAACAAAAGAATGTGAGTGTGAGTCAGTTGTGGTCTGGGGATGAAAGAGCAGTTCTTGACTGTCCTTTTCCTGGGTGAAACAATGTCTTTAAGCTGAAGGATAATTTTATTGATGAGCCAAAGTGAGATGATGCTACAAGCTTTTCTAAGAGATTTTTTTTTATAAATTAGGAGATGATTTCTCCACGCTAAATAGAATTCATCTAAATTAGTGGAACACCATTTTCTTTCTAACTGACGAGTCTTCTGTTTTAAGCTACGAGTTTCTGTGTTAAACCAAGGGGTTGGAAATCTCTGATTAGACTTTTTCTTTTTTAAAGGGGCCACCAAGTCTAGAGTCTGATGCAGGGAGGATGTAACACTATCTACCATGCTATCAATTAAGGAAGGAGCAGGCTTTCCATCTTTTATTTCCATTGTGTTGACCCATGGCGTAGAGGAGACAATCTGCAAAAATTTGGTAACAATGTCATCTGAAAGACATCTGCTGTAGCAATATTTTTCTTTGGGAGTCAAATAATCAGAAATAGTGAAATCAAAGGTTAATAGACAATGGTCTGACAGTACAGGATTATGAGGAGACACTACCAGATTTTCTATTTCTATACCATAAGTCAGAACAAGGTCCAATGTGTGGTGGAGATAATGGGTAGAATTTTCTGCTTTCTGGGAAAACCCCATTGAGTCTAACTTTGAATTGAATGCCTTAAGTCACTATCTACATCAGCATGTATATTAAAACCCCCTACTATAATTATTCTATCTGATTTCAGCACTAAATCAGCTAAAAATTTGGCAAATTCGGATAAAAACTCTGAGTAGGCTGAGGGAGGACGGTAAACTATGGCAAAGAAAATTGGGTTTAAGCTAAGATTGCTAACATGCCCCATACTGAGGACCAGGCCCTCAAAGGAATTAAAACATGATTTTTGCTTTACATTAACTAGTAATTTAGAATGGAAAATTGCCGCTACTCCACCTCCACTACCAGAACTTCTGGGATTATGATAGTTTAGATAACCAGAGGGAGTTGATTCATTTAAACCAACATAATCATCTTGCCCTAGCAAAGTCTCTGTAGGGGATATTAAATCAATCTGATCATCAATTAATAGATCAGGAACTAATAGAGACTTGGGAGTTAGAGACCTAATATTTAACAAACCACATTTAATTTTTAAATTATGAGGAGGAACAGAGGCCAAATTATTAAATTTAGAGACTTGATGTTTAATTTGAGTTGTACCAACTTTTTGTTTAATCACTTTGGGATGTTTATACATTATATTTTTATTAACTTTGGGGGGAGTAGACAAAGGTTCTCTAAGGGGGAGGACAGGGGCAAAGTTGAGGGGTGGCGGATGAGGAGGAGCTGCAGAAAGGTGTGTATTTATCAAGTTATGTTGTATTTGTCTTGGGTTATAATATTTTGGGTAACAGGAGACAGACACAATCTCTGTGGGGTTATAAATTGAAGACTGATCTAAACAGTGAGGATTATTTGGATTAATAGGATTAACATGAGAAGTGGAAACAAAGAAGGGCTAGTTGGCAGACCTAGGAACTACGGGGTGAGTTAACGCACCAAATTTCAGTCACTGTACCAAAAAATGCTGAATGGAATAGAACAGATTGTCCCTTAAAACACGTGCACCAAGTCTATTTGGATGGATGCCATCTGGCCTCATAAGTGATGGGTGGTTCCAAAACATGTTGAAATTGTCTACAAAACCAATGTTAAAAGTAGGACATGTAGAACACAACCAGGTATTAAGGCTGAGAGTTCTGCTAAAATAATTGCAACCTCGTGTGAAAGGTGCCAAAGGCCCAGAGATGAACACACGTCTGCCATAGTTCATAAGAGTGGACAGAAGGCTCCTGAAGTCACTCTTTAAGATCTCCGACGCTTCATCTGGGATGTTGTTGCATCCAACATGTACAATGACAGTTTTCACATGGGGGACTTCATTTAATAGGTCAGGGGTAAGAGCCTCAATGTCTGATACTTTAGCCCCAGGCAAAAATAGTGACACAGTATCTGCTTCTGACATTCCTCATAAACGAGTCACCAATTACCAGTGTCGTCTGGGGGGGCTTTGTCGGTGGTTTCTGAAGTGGTGGATAATTTTGCCATTGTTGTTGTTGTGATGGCGGGGTGATGCGCTCTCTTCTTTTTGGAGCTGGTGTATAGTTTGGCACACCTAAAGTAGTTTTAATCCGGGGCTTGCGGGTTTGGACCGCCGCTGAAGGAGGAGGAGAAGGAGGAGGGGCGGCCATGGGAGGATGATCGACGTCCAGGTGGGGAAAATCTTCCAGGGAAAGGATGTCGAATCTGTTTTCCAGTAGCAAGGGGAGAGAAGAGGCGCGGCCATGTCTGGTCAATCACTGATGTTTGCTAGTTGGCCCAACCAAGGTCCAGGGTCCGCATTGAGGATGAGAAAAACTACCCGGGGCTTTGGGTTTTGCTCTGCGCTGAAGCCAGTGTTTATTGCTGGGGTCCTGGACATCTGAAGAGATCAGAGCAGGGGTGGAAGTGGGTGGCGATATGCTGAATTCACCCAGGTAAGTAGCCGTCTCTGCCAGCTGTGAGCCGGTTACCGGGGCCGATGTTCACCTGAGAATTATAGTGTCAAGGTGGTCTTCGCCCTCCTGAATCTTAGAGAGGTTGGAGAGTCTCACTTCCAACTCAGAAACCTTCCTAAGGAGGGACACACAGCTGACACACATGGGGGATGGAGCCATGAGGTTCCCGGCGAGAAGTGGATAGCCAGCCAGCCAAAAACAGTTAAAAACAGGCTAGCCTAGCCTGGTGAACAGCCCTGCCAACTCTCACTGGGGATGAGTCCGACCGAGTGTTGGTAATACAAACCAAGCTCTCTCACAATGGTCGTATAGAGACCAGATAGCTCGTAACAACAAGCCTGATACCCCATATTCCTGAAGCACAACCCACAAAAAACCACGAGGGACATGGATGTCTCCAAAGTCCACAAAATGCATGTAAACTGGTTGGGCAAACTCCCACGAACCCTCAAGGATTCTCAAGAGGGTAAAGAGTTGGTCCGATGTGCCACGGCCAGGACAAACACCACATTGCTCCTCTTGAATCTGAAGTTCGACCACCGGCTGGACTCTCCTCTCCAGTACCTTGGCGTAAACCTTCCCAGGGAGGCTGAGGAGTGTGATCCCTCTAAAGTTTGAGCACACCCTCCAGTCCCCTTTCTTGAAGGGAGGAACCACCACCCCAGTTTACCATGCCAAAGGCACTGTCAAGGACCTCCACACAATGTTGCAGAGGCGTGTCAACCATGACAGCCCTACAACATCCAGGGCCTTTTTTTTTTTTTTTTTTTTTTTTTGTTACTTATTTGTACCCGTAGGTAGATTTGGTTTGCAGTCTGGTGACAAGCCACCGGCTGCTGGTCGCTGTGTGCGCGAGCACCCTAAACCTACATGTTTTTGGTATGCGGGAGGAAACCGGAGAAATCCCGGAGTAAACCCGCGCAACACGGGGAGAACATGCAAACTCCACACAGCTCACTGTTGGTCGGGGGCTGGGATCGAACCCACGATCTCATGATCCCCGCAATCCCCCAGCCGAGGGTAAAACCGTGCTGCTGCAGTGCTAAACCACTGCGCCACCGTGCAGCCTTGAAGTACTCTGGGCAAATCTCGTCCACCCCCGGGGCTTAGCCACCAAGGAGTTTTTTAACCACCTTGGCAACCTCAGCCCCTGTGATGGGCAAGTCGTCCCCCTCATCCACAAGCTCTGCTTCCTCTGTGGAAGGCGTGTCAGTTTGATTGAGGAGGCCCTTGAAGTATTCCTCCCACCGCACGACGATATCCCCAGTCGAAGTCAGCAGGGCCCCATCCGTACCATACACAGTGTGGACAGGGAGTTGCTTTGCCCTCCTGAGCCACCAGACAGTTTGCCAGAATCTTTTCGAGGCCGACCAAAAGTCCTGTTCTATGGCCTCACTGAACTCCTCCCACACCCGGGTTTGTGCTTCAGCAACCACCCAAGCTGCACTCCGCTTGGCCTGCCGGTACACCTCAGCTGCTTTGGGAGTCCCACAAGCCAACCAAGCTCAATAGGACTCCTCCTTCACCTTAATGGCCACCCTCACCACTGGTATCCACCACTTGGTTCGGGGTTTGCCACCACGAGATGCACCGACGATCTTGCAGCCACAGTTCTGAGCACCCGCTTCAACAATGGAAATGGAGAACATGGCCCATTGAGACTCCATGTCAACAGACTCCCTCGGAATATGGTTGAAGTTCTTCTGGAGGTGGGAGTTGAAGACCTGCCGGACAGAGGCCTCAGTCAGACATTCCCAGCACACCCTCACTATACGTTTGGGTCTACCAGGTCACAACCCCTTCTGACCATTCTGGGGGGAGCGGTGTGGGCACCCAGCACATGTATGGGCACCCAGCACAATGCAGACTGATAATATTCACACTCAACAGGGATTGCATATGAACAGAGAACCCTAGGGGGACAACCAGAACAATGACTATTGTTATTCATCCCCGGAGTAAGGAGAGGAGTCTGGCGCCAGTTAATCACACAATTGATATGTATTGTCTGATATGTATATCAATATGTAAATGTGCCATGCATTCTGTCTTGTCTGTATAAAAGAGCTGACTTTACATGCCTCACTAGCGCACTCACAACAGCGCACACACAGCACACAGTGCTGCAGTGTGTCTCATGATGATGGAGGAATAAAACTCTTAAACCTTCAGCTCGCTGTGTCTCGCCTGAACTTATTTTGTTCCTCCACACTGGAGAAACTCCAGGAGAATGGCATCCTCCCCTGCCATCGGCTCCAACTCACCACCAGGTTGCGATGAGTTGACAGCTCTGCGCCTCTCTTTACCCGAGTGTCCAAGACTTATGGTTGCAGGTCTGATGACACAATAACAAAATCGATGATCGACCTGCGACCTAGGGTGTCCTGGTCCCAAGTGCACATATGGACACCCTTATGCTTGAACATGGTGTTTGTTATGGACAAACTGTGGTTGACACAGAAGTCCAATAACTGAACACCATTTGGGTTCAGATCGGGCAGGTCGTTCCTCCCAATCACCCCCCCCCCAGGTTTCACTGTCATTGCCCACGTGAGCATTGAAGTGCCCCAGTAGGACAATGGAGTCTCCAAGAGGAGCACCCTCCAGTACCCCAGTCAGAGACTCCAAAAAGGGTGGGTACTCTGAACCATCAGTTGGTGCATAGGCACAAATGATGGTCAGGACCTGTTACCCAATTCAATTCAATTCAACTTTATTTATATAGTGCCATTTCACAACAACAGTCATCTCATAGCACTTTCAACTGTAGGGGGAACCCCCACAGTTGCAGAAAGACCCCAGCAATCAGGCGATCCCCTGTGAGCAAGCACTTGGCGACAGTGGAGAGGAAAAACTCCCTTTTAACAGGAATAAACCTCCAGCAGAACCAGGCTCAGGGAGGGGCAGTCATCTGCTGCGACTGGCTGGGGGGTGAGGGGACAGAGAAGGTGAAAAGAACAGACATGTAGAGAGCAAACAGCACGATGGGGACTCAATCTATGGGAGAGAACAAACAAATTTTTATGACCAGCAAAAAAAATATTTCATTGAGAGTGAGGAAAGGAGTGAAGCCCAGTGCATTATTGGAGGTCCCCCGGCTGTCTAAACCTATTAGCAGCATAACTAAGGGAGGGTTCAGAAACACAAGATCCCTCCCTAATTGTAGGCTAAATCAAAAAGGAAGGTTTTAACCCTATTCTTAAAAACAGAGATCGAGTCTGACTCCCGAATCCAGATTGGCAGCTGATTCCACAGTAGAGGAGCTTGATAACTGAAGGCTCTGCCTCCCATTGTACTCGTAGAGATTCTGGGTATTACAAGTAATCCTGCATTTTGGGAGCGTAGTGCTCTATTAGGATAATACGGTAGTATCAGATCTTTTAAAAGGGGGCTTGATTGTTTAGAGCTTTGTAAGTAAGAAGAAGGATTTTAAACTTAATTCTAAACTCTATGGGAAGCCAGTGAAGGGAGGCCAGAACTGGAGAGATATGATCTCTCTTTCTAGTACCTGTTAAAACTCTTGCTGCAGCATTTTGGATCAGCTGAAGACTTTTTAAAGATGTTTTAGGACAACCTGATAATAAAGAATTACAATAATCAAACCTAGAGCTAACAAAAGCGTGGATCAGTTTCTCAGCATCACTCTGAGACAAGATGCTCCTAATCTTGGCAATATTATGCAAATGATAGAAGGCAGTCTTAGAAACAAATTTAATATGTGAATTGAAGGACAGATCTTGATCAAAAATAATTCCAAGGTTCCTCACAGAGCTATTAAGAGAAAGAGTAACTGCATCCAAACTGGAAAGTTTCATTTGGAAAGGTATTTCTAAGGTTTTTTGGACCAACAAGAATGACTTCAGTCTTCTCTGAATTTAACAGCAGGAAATTACAAGTCATCCAAGCTTTGATTTCCTTAAGACAGGCTTCTAACTTGACTAATTGATTACTATCATCTTGCCTCATTGACAGGTATAATTGTGTGTCATCTGCATAACAATGAAAATGTATACAGTGTTTTCTAATAATGTTGCCTAGCGGAAGCATATATAAACTAAAAAGAGTAGGGCCTAGCACAGATCCCTGTGGAACTCCATAACTGAGCTTTGAGTTGAAAGAAAATTCATTATTGACATGAACATACTGGAGCCTATCAGATAAATAAGATCTAAACCACTGCAATGAAGTTCCATTAAGTCCAACATAATGTTCTAATCTATCAAGTAGAATATTATGATCAGTAGTATCAAAAGCTGCACTAAGGTCTAAAAGGACAAGTACAGAAACAAGTCCATTATCAGATGCGATGAGGAGGTCGTTAATGACCTTTGCTAAAGCTGTTTCAGTACTATGATGGATTCTAAAACCAGATTGAAACTCTTCAAGTAAACCATTTCCCTGCAGGTGGTCAGCTAATTGGGTAGCAACTACTCTTTCTAAGATTTTTGAGATGAAAGGGAGATTAGAGATTGGTCTATAGTTAACTAAAGCTTCTGGATCCAGCGTTGGCTTTTTGAGTAGGGGTTTAACCCCTTGCACTCTGGTCAATTTCCCTAAAAACGCCTAAAAATAACGTACTCAAAGTAAATCTAAAGCTGTTCTTCAACCCTTTGCAGCATCTTCATGGGGTTGGTCTCATTTAAAAGAAAACACTTTGAATTTTTTGGCAAACCAGTCATAATCTCTCTAAGTGCTCCTGCCACTGAGTAACAGTCATCTAAACATACTGAACTTGAAGAAAATAAAGTTCGCCTGGGTGTTTTTTTTTTTGGATACAAATGCTTGCAAATAACACACAGCTGTCAGATCCTGGCTGGAAAATGCAACAGAAATGTAGAACCAAGTGTTCTCCAGCTGAGGTCAAAATTTTGTAACAATACCACAAAAAATGAATATATTACACAGCTTTTTTGTCAGGTTGTTTCCCAGGTGTTTTTGAACTGTGCCAAATTGTGCCAAATGGCACAGTTTGGAAAAACGTCTGTCACTTTTGAATAATTCAATATAAAAGCTTGACGTTGGGCTCTAATGAAAGGTGACACTCAGGGCTGTGTGTGTGTGTGTGTGTGGGGGGGTTGTTTATTCATTCATGAATGAATGAATGAACAAACAAGCCACCCATACACAAAGAAGCCTGCCACGTAAAAAATGTGTGGCCTTTTTTTACAAGAAAAATAACCTACAGTGCAATAAAAATTATACTAAAATATCTGTAATGTAGAGGATAACAACTCCCACCCACCCCCCACCCCGCTACAGAGGACGGACATCGTCCATCGCCACATGACGGACCGTGGCGCACGGGTCTACTACGCACAGTTGTACTAAAATATCTGCAATATATCTGCAATCCGCTACAGAGGAGTAGCGGGGGGGGGGCGTTCTCATCCCGTCTGTTCTCGACCGTTCTCGTCCCGTCTGTCATGTGGCGATGACACACAGTTGTAATTTACCGATCGGTCAAAAGTCATTTTGATTACAATTTTCAGGGATAAAGAATAATTTAGCTTATAACACTTACCTGTCCACAACAGCAGTGTCGTTGGCGAACATCTGTTCCTCATTGTCAGACAAACATGACGCTGGTCCGCTTGTTACGACTCGTGGTTCTGGTCACTCGACCCGGTCAAACCATGATTCCATTATTGCGGTTTTGTGCTTCCATGATTGTGGTTTTGGCGAACGATTTTTCAAAACAAATAAGAACAGTAGTAAGAAAAAAACACTGGCGAATGCTACCATCACACACAGCGGCTTACACAAAACAGATTTTACGCATGGGACGCACGCTTTCAATCGTCGAACTTCTCTGCTTCAATTGGCTCGCTGTATTCGCAGCCGTTGGTAGGCGGGTCCTTCTTGCTAGGTTTTCAGTCATTGGTTCTTCAAGGTTTCAGAAACCCAATTCAAGGCTCTTATTAGTCGAATGAGAGGTCAATCAAATCTAAACCAATCAAAGCACTCCTTTGGCTTTCTGTTCGCGGCTGTGTCTGTAGTGGAAGAACGGAAATGCAGCTTTTTTTTTTCAGTGCGCACTAGGACGCACACGAGGGCGCACTAGTACGCAGAGACGTGACCGCCCGCTGTATCCCGGAGTGCAAGAGGTTAATTACAGCCGTTTTAAAAGCCTGCGGTACATGGCCTAAAGTTAATGAAGAGTTGATTATATGAAGAATAAAGCTACCAATAAGTGGGAAGACTTCTTTAAATAACCTGGTAGGAATAGGGTCTAAAAGACAAGTTGAAGGCTTGGATGAGGAAACTATATTGTCTAACTCTAAAAGATCAATTGGAGTAAACTCATCAAGACAGTTATTAATTGAAGGAGTTGTGGTAGTTACTATATTTAAGTTAACGGTGGGAAGAATCTGATTGATTTTATCTCTGATGGATGAAATTTTATCATTGAAAAAGTTCATAAAGTCCTGACTACTAAGCTCTAAGGGAATGCTAGGATTGACAGAGTCCTGATTCTTTGTCAGCTTGGCTACAGTACTGAAAAGAAACCTGGGATTATTCTTGTTCTCTTCTATTAATGCAGAATAATAACTCGTTCTAGCTTTTCTAAGAGATTTTTTATAAATTAAAAGATGATTTCTCCAAGCTAAATAGATTTCATCTAAATTAGTGGAACGCCATTTTCTTTCTAATTGACGAGTCTTCTGTTTTAAGCTACGAGTTTCTGTGTTGAACCAAGGAGTTCGAAATCTCTGATTAGACTTTTTCTTTTTTAAGGGGGCCACCAAGTCTAGAGTCTGATGCAGAGAAGCTGTAACACTATCTACCATGCTATCAATTACAGAAGGAGCAAACTCTCTATAGCTTATATCCGTTGTGTTGACACATGGCATAGAGGAAATAATCTGCATAAATTTGGTAACAACATCATCTGAGAGGCATCTACTGTAGTAATATTTTTCTTTAGGAGCCAAATAGTCAGAAATAGTAAAATCAAAGGTTAACAGACAATGGTCTGACAGTACAGGGTTATGAGGAGACACTACCAGATGTTCTATTTCTATGCCATATGTCAGAACAAGGTCCAACGTATGGTGGAGATAATGAGTAGAATTTCCTACTTTCTGAGAAAACCCCATCGAGTCTAATATTGAATTAAATGCCACATTAAGGCAATCACTATCTACATCTACGTGTATATTAAAATCCCCTACTCTAATTATTCTATCTGATTTCAGCACTAAATCAGCTAAGAATTCGGGAAATTCGGATAAAAATTCTGAGTAGTTTGATGGAGGACGATAAACTATGGCAAATAAAATTGGGTTAAGCCTAAAATTGCTAAAGTGCCCAATACTGAGGACCAGGCCCTCAAAGGAATTATAAAATTTTTTTGCTTTACATTAACTAATAATTTGGAATGGTAAATTGTTGCTACTCCTCCTCCACGACCAGAACTTCTGGGATTTTGACAGTTTAAATAACCAGAGGGAGTTGATTCATTTAAACCAACATAATCCTCTTGCCCTAACCAAGTCTCTGTAAGAGATATTAAATCAATCTGATGATCAACTAACAGATCATGGACTAGCAGAGACTTGGGAGTTAGAGACCTAATATTTAATAAACCGCATTTAATTTTTAAATTATGAGGAGGAACAGAGGCCAAGTCATTCAATTTAGAGGCTTCATGTTTAATTTGAGCTTTACCAACTTTTTGTTTAATCACTTTGGAATGCTTATATATTATATTTTTATTTTCTTTGGAGGGAGCAGACAGTGATTCTCTGATGGGGAAGACAGGGGCTAAGCTGAGGGGTGGCGGATGAAGAGGAGCTGCAGAGAAGCGTGTAAGACTGCGACTCTGCTTCCTGGCCCCAACTCTGAGTTGTCAGGGTTTTGGAAATTTGGATAAAAAAGATGCCAGATTGTTAGATAAATGAGAAGCACCATCCAAAGTGGGATGAACGCTGTCTCGTCTCATAAGACCAGGTTTTCCCCAAAATGAGCTCCAATTGTCAATGTAGCCCACGTTGTTTGCAGGACACCACACAGACAGCCAGCGGTTCAAGGATGACGAGCGGCTGACGAGTGACTTCTGACTGCTGGAGACGGATGTCCTTAATGCCAGCGTGAATAACAATTGTGGAGTATTTACAATTACTTTTAGCCAGCATTTTCAAATTTGACTCGATGTCACCTGCTCTGGCCCCAGGAATGCATTTGACTATGGCCGCTGGAGTCTCTAGGTTCACGTTTCTGACTACAGAGTCGCCAATGATCAGAGTTTTTTCCTCAGCGGGTGTGTCGCTGAGCGGGGAAAAACGATTAGAAACGTGAACAGGTTGGTGGTTAACCGGGGCTTTGTGACTAGGCTTCCTTCTCACTGTCACCCACCCAGTCTCCTAGCTGCTGAGGAGAGACGGAGGACCATTAACGGGTCGCCCTATGGTAGGGAGCTCCGCTGCAGCTAAGGGACTTCCGTCAAAGTTAACTGGCGCAGACGGTGTTTCAATGCAGCGGAGCCAGGATTCCAAATCAGACAACCTCGCCTCGAGTGCCTCAAAAAGACAACATTTATTACATTTACCGTTATCACTAAAAGAGGCAGAGGTGTAGCTAAACATCTGACAGAGAGAGCACACCAGAGGAGAAGGGGAAAGAGAGCTAGTAGCCATAGCAATGGCTAACCCGAAGCTAACACAAACACCGATGAAAGGTGAACAGAAGGCTAAAGTAGGTGATTAGATGACACTGAGTGCGCACACAGGTGCAAGAGGCTTAATAAACAGAAGTGAAAGCTAATAATAGATGGAAAAAGTGATTAAAATACAATTAAAGGCAAAATCCTCGGGAGAACGAGGAGAGCAAACCACAGACAGTCAGCAACACAGGAAGTAACGATACATTACCACAGGAAGGTCACCATGAAAAGAACAGACATGTAGAGAGCAAACAGCACGATGGGCGCAGGGAAACAACCCTTTCATCCACCGGGGAAATCTCCAATATAGAGGAAGCAAGGTGGGGGGATACAAGAATACCCACCCCTGCTCGTTGCCTCTCGTCCAGGGCAACTCCAGAGTAGGCCAAGCTCCAGCCCCTCTCCAGGAGACTGGTTCCGGAACCAGAGCTGTGTGTTGAGGTGAGCCCGACTATATCTAGCTGGTATTTTTCAACCTCATGCACCAGCTCAGGCTCCTTCTCCACCAGAGGGGTGACATTCCACATCCCAAAAGCCAGTTTAGGAAGCTTGGGATCAGACCGCCAAGGTCTCCGCCTTTGACCGCCACCTGATCTACATAGCATCGGACCCCCATGGTCCCTCCTGCAGGTGGTGAGCTTCACTGGAGGACGGACACATGTAACTCCTTCAGGCTGAGCCCGGCCAGGTCCCATGGGCAGAAACCCAGCCACCAGGCGTTAGCCATTGAGCCCCTCCCCCAGGCCTGGTTCCAGAGTGGGGCCCCGGTAACCCCTTACCAGGCGGGGTACACTGAATCCTGTTCTAATATTCATCACGAGAGTCTGTTGGATCGTTCTTATTCTGGCCCTTCACCCAGGACCAGTTTATCGTGGGTGACCCTAATAGAGGCAAATTGCCCTGCACAACATAGCTCCTGGGATCACTAGGGTACGCAAACCCCCCACCACGATAAGGTGACAATCCATGAGGGGTTAGCAGCAAATTAAAACAAAATTCATATGTTTTCTGCAAGTCTAAGAGTGTATCTAAACTGTTATGCCAATAAGAAGCAGTCAGTTTGGTCTGGTAACTGTTTTTGCAAGTTATTATTTGACCAAGTTTGCATAAACAGCCTGATTTATTCAGCAGGAAGTCCATCTGTCTCTCTTATATTGCCAGGAAATGATGATAATGTGACAATATTAAACTGAAACTCTGAGAATGTTGTAACTTCCAGACCAGCTTTTCAGCATCAGTTGCCATGGGGATCCAGTTTGGTTAAAATACAGCCCCTCACCATAATTGACCACCACATTTGTCACGTTCTACAGTATGCTCCAATATGTAAGCAGCTGCTGCTACATATACAGGTACATCTCAAAAAATTAGAATATCATGAAAAAGTTCAATATTTTTTGTCACTCGTTTCAGAAAGTGAAACCCATATATTGTATAGATTCATTATAGAGAGAGTGATATATTTCAAGTGTTTATTTATTTTAATTTTGATGATTATGGCTTACAGACCATGAAAACCTTAAAGTAGAACTGAACCCACCTTTTAGCGCAAAAAGTAGAATAGCAGATTAATTCCTTATTACCTATTGTATTTTTCAACACATAAAAGAAATTTTTAGGCCGTGCGATGGCCAAGCTATAAGCCGATAAACTTTTGCCTCTGGCTGGCAGTGCCAAACAAACCGGAAGTAGTGCAGACGACACTGCGTGACGTCACGAGTGTGATCCCTAAACAAAACAACAATGGCAGATGATAGCCGTTCCAGCAGTCGAGAACACCAGAGTTTTCAGAGTGAAGAGGCATTCAGGATCGGTGACGAGACAGAGGAGGATGCAGGAGTGTGGCAGGTGGCAGGCGTGCACGCGAGCCCGGGAGACAGCGACCTGATGCACCTGTGACAGCAGCCGGCAGACGGCGATGCAGAGGCGAGGTCCGCCGCCGGGGAATACACCTGTGCACAGGGGAGAGACTGGAAAGGCAAAGGTAGGTATGCTTACGCTGTAGATCTTGCTGGGAGATGAGGGGGTTCCTCTGCAGCAAGAGGGCTGAAGGAATCAGACGGCTTCATGCCGAAGCCCAGGGCAGAGTGGCTTATATCCCACGCTGCTGACGAGGCGCAAGTGTGCGCTCAGCTGGCGCCGCTAATGAGCGGTGAGTTGTAACATATCCAGCCTGTGTTGTGTTGTAGCTTAGTTTTCTTTTTTCTCTGTCATATTTTGTCTTAGTTTTGTTTTGAATTGTAATCGCTCTTGCCTGTTTTCTCTTTTGAATTCTTGGATGGAATATGGGTGGGCAATATAAGCTGCGGCTTCAGCCATCACCCATTTCGGATAACTTACGTTGAATTGTATAATCAGATGAGTCATTGTTCAATTTGACCTTGTTGTTAGATCATTCAGTTTCTTTCAACCTGTACTATACTATCCGAAATAAATAAATTCATTCATTCATTCAAAAAATTGGGCTATGTATTACAATACTTCTACAGACTATAGTGGCAATACACATGAACAGAACTGGCCTCTGCATTTGACTGTGCTATTTATAAATACTGTAATATCTTTATCTAGAAACGCATCGCTTCCCGGTCGCTTTTCCTCCCCCTTTCTTTTCTTTCGTCGCCATGACAGCTTTCCTTGGCCACTGAACAGATCTTCCCAGGTGTTGGAAGTGTTTTGTAGTCGACTATCACGACAAAATGCACCAAAAACAACCAGTGTCAACGTGCTCGCAATGGTAAACATGGAGGACTGTGTCACACTCGTGACGTCATGCGGAACTCCGGCTGCACTTCCGGTTAATCGGCGGATTTGTCTGATTTTTCAGGGCGGGAAATTCAAAATCGCGATTTTCTCCAAGATTCCGGGACTTGTGGAGGGGGTGCCAATGATAAATTATCTTTATAATTGTATGTACTATCACCCAGTGCCGTTCAATGCCGTTCAGTTCAGTTCTACTTTAAATTCCGTTTCTCAAAAAATTAGAATTTACATAAAATTAATTTTAAAAAAAATATTTTTTTAATACAAATGTGGACCAACTGAAAAGTATGTTCATGTACATACTCGGTACTTGGTCAGGGCTCCTTTTGGATTAATTACTGTATCAATGTGGCATGGCATGGAGGTGATCAGCCTGTGGCACTGCTGAAGTGTTATGAAGGTCCAGGTTGCTTTAATAGTGACCTTCAGCTCATCTGAATCACCCCAAGGGTCTCCCGAGTCGGCGGACGGAGCCACTGTTTGCAGCGGGGGACGAATACAGCAGGAAGAGCTAGCTAGCTAGCTAGCTCCAACCGCCACCCGGTGCTAACGGAGAAGCTCGACATGCCGAGGAACTGTGGCGAAAACGACACGGGTGCCGGGCTGGAGTTTAGGCGGCGTGCAAGAAATATAAGACAGAATAATAAAGAGCGATGGCAAGAACCAAGCAGACCACCCGTAAATCTACTGGAGGAAAATGCCCCCCAGGAAGCAGCTAGCCACCAAGGCTGCTCAAAAAAAAGCGCTCCGGCCACCGGCGGAGTGAAGAAGCCTCACCGTTACAGGCCCGGTACCGTGGCTCTGAGAGAGATCCGTCGCTACCAGAAATCCACGGAGCTGCTCATCCGTAGGCTGCCCTTCCAGCGCCTGGTGAGGGAGATCGCTCAGGACTTCAAGACCGACCTGCGCTTCCAGAGCTCCGCCGTCATGGTTCTGCAGGAGGCCAGCGAGGCCTACCTGGTGGGTCTCTTCGAGGACACCAACCTGTGTGCCATCCACGCCAAGAGGGTCACCATCATGCCCAAAGACATCCAGCTGGCCCACCGCATCTGCGGAGGGAGAGAGAGCTTAGACTTTCTGCTGCACATTCACCAACCATAATGCTCTGCACTGTGTCTATATATACAGTGATCCCTCGCTACTTCGCGCCTCACCTTTCGCGCCCTCAGTGCATCACGGATTTTTCAAAAATATTCATCAAAAATTCAAAATTGAGAAAAAATGGGCGGGCGCTAGCAGAAGGCAGGGAGACTACATTAGAACATTAGGTATCAACACGGAGAGCCCGCACAACTCAAAATCCACCTCTCTGTTCGCTGTTCTCGTGTTGGCTCGGCTCGGGAATCTCGCAAGCTGATTGGCCGAGACGTTTTACCCAGCTTCTCTCCCTGCCGAGCGCCCATACCCAGCGAAGGAAGACCGCATTCATTGTTCTTTATCGCTTGTGTTGCTTAGTCTCGCCGCGTGGAACTTTTTGCTGTTCTCTTGTGCCTTTTTGTGCGAAATAGTCTTCCCGTCGAGCCACTACGCCGCCTCCTGCAGCTTCTCCAGCTCTATCGGAAGCTGCCCTCGACGATGCTGCGCCTCTAGCACCTGACGATGAAGCGTCACCTGAGGAGCAGTAAAGCTCTCATTAACCTGTGCAGTAAATCATCTTCATCTTGAGTTACGTATCTTGTTATAAGAATAAAAGAGTTCTAAAAACATATTTATGTACACTTTATTTACATCTACGTATGTATGTACACTTACACACACACACGTATCATATGAGAGAGAGAGTGAGAGAATGAACGTACGTATTATTTATGGGTGACGTCATTAGGGGTGACGCTACTTCGCGGTTTTTCACTTTTCGCGGTCGGTTCTGGAACCTATTAACCGCGATAAGTGAGGGATCACTGTATATATACTGTATATATATATATATATTGTAGCATCATCGTCTCCTCAAACCAAGACAGAAGATCACTTCTCTTCATTTTATAGGAATTTCACTTTATTCATTACACAGGAATATCACTTTTCTGCCTTTTCAGGAATATCACTGGCTTTTATGTCGACTCATGCCAGGCCTCTTCCGGGCCTGACCAAAGATGCTTGCTTTCCCAGGACCCCAATGTAAACAGTTGCCTCTTGCAGAGATTGTAAGGATCAGAATTTGCTTTTGAAGGCTCAAAGGAACATAAAACTCAGGAGACCAGACCTCTCAATGTGAACACTGCATTTGATAACGTACCTTTTCACAGGAAACCAATGTTCTTAAGAGTCATAAACCACTTAATCTGACGGGTTTATAGCCGATGCTGTCCAGACCTTCGCCCAGATACTAAAGGAAATCATCTACAGCTCAACAGTACCTCCTAGCGGATACCTACGGAATGTGTTTTCAGTATGTAGGATGACTTTTAGTTTGTTCTAAACATTAAGTTTCTTTCAGCTTATCCTCTGGATCCTAAGGACACTGAAAATCATCCCTCTTTTATCACCAACCATGGTTTGCTGCATTTTGATCTAAATGTGAATGCATGTATTATAATATGTATAAGAAATGTTATATTCATGAGTGTTATTCAAACACATATTGGAGTAGTGATATAAATGCATGATCACCAAATATTAGCCAAGTCATTTAATTTAGTTAGATTTTATATTGAGCATTTATTTTATAAGAACTGACTGAGTGTTGATTTTCCCTCTGAAATTTCATGGGATGGTGTCTTCATTTGATTGGCTGCTCTCAAACAAAGAAGTGTTCTCACATTGGATAGCAGCCATTTCAAACTGCTTCTGAAAAAGTCGATTGGTCAGTCTTGCGACCGACATCATCAGTTTTACGACCCGGCGAGGTAACTTTAAAAGAGAGAAGTTAGATTTGAGCTTAGTAGAAAAAAAGATCAGAGATCAGCAGAGTAAGCAAAGAGTAAGAAATAAAATCAGACAAGGAACAGGCAGGAAGATTAGCTAGAAGTAAAGTACCAATGTAACAAGTAGCAAGATAGAATTAAGAATTAGAAACACAGAAAGAAGAAAGAGATTTTGAGAAAGATTAGGAACTAAATTAAGATTAAAGAAGCAGAATAGTAATCTAGATCTCAGAAGATTTTATTCCACCGTTTCAAGGCCCTGTGAAGTTTTATTTTATTCTCTGTGTGTTTGTCAAGTCTTTCGTTATATTCTGGTCACTGAGGAGAAACCCATTTTTCTTTAGAGCTCGTCCCTTTTAGAGAATCAAATTCTCAAACTTTTTCCTTCACCTCAGAAGCCATTCTTATCCAAGTAAATGTTTTTCTCATTTTTTTTCTCATGACTTTTCACGCCATTAAAGTGGACCTTTAATTTGCCTAATTTAAAGTGAACAGAGACTGAGAAGTTTCTCCTTCAGTTTTTGGGTCGATCCCGCTACAAGAGACCCCAAATTTGGACTTTTTTTTTCCAAAGGACTTTTCACGCCGCCCTGAGACAAACCATCCACGGCTGCAAGTGTCTCCTTGAAGGGCCCCCCAGCTGAGTTATCACCGCCACGGCTGTGAGGACAGCAGCCGCTTCCTCCGACGTCCTAACTTCAAAACCCAGCGGTACCGACCCGCGGAAACGTGGACCTACGGCTGTTGTGTGAGTGAAACTCTTATTTCTCCTATCTGCTGGGTTAAAACGTGATGTCCTAACAATTAAATTACAGTTGAATATGGCCCGTATTTCAGGGCTCAATTAGTCTCTCAGCCACAGGATAGAGCTGCAAACTGAAGGAAAACTCTTAGTCATTTTAAGTAACTGCCCTTAAATTTTTGTAGATTAATTCAGAATTCATTTTTTTAGATAATTAGCTTATGAATTTTCCCCATAAAATTGCGTTGTTTTGTTAAAACATTCCAGCCTCATTTACCGTTGAAACATAAGTCTGTTCCTCCTTGGTTATACAGAGGTGTAACGCTGGAGTTTATGTTCAGGAACCCAATATCAGTTGATGTGATATATTACGCTGTTATCATCTGAATCTGTTTATTCATCATTTGAACGCTATGCCATGTAAACTGAATGAGTTTAATAAAAGGGTGAATTAAAGAAGTTGAAGCGTTTTCCTTTCGCATATACAGGTTTCCTAATCACGGCAGGACAAAAACTCACCGAAACTTTGAGACTGATTCATTAAGTAATTTAAGGTACAAAATTAATTAAAATTAAAGTTAATATTATTGTCCGTTAGGACTGGTGCCCCTTTTACGAGTGCTTTTATTTAATTTAGCGGGTGTAGAAGTGATGGTTTAACTCCGCCCCCTTTCACACCCACTATTAAATAAAATAAATAATTCCTGTACCTTATGACAAATATTTTTATAGGCAATTCACGCTACAATATATATATATATATATATATATATATATATATATATATATATACTGTATATATATATATATACGTATATATATATATATATTAATATGTACATATGTATACTAGCTGTTCTTGTTTTTTTTCTTGCCTTCTGATTGTTGCTCTGAGTGTTGCTATCCCTGTGCTGTTGCAATCCTGGAATTTCCCCATTGTGGGACTAATAAAGGCTTATCATATCTTATCTTATCTTATCTGCATTGTTGGGTCTGGTGTCTCTCAACTTCCTCTTGACAATACTCCATAGATTCTCTATGGGGTTTAAGTCAGGAGAGTTTGCTTGCCAATCAAGCACAGTGAAGTGATGCCATGGTCATTAAACCAGGTTTTGATACTTTTGGCAGTGTGTGTGTTTGTGTGTGGGGGGGTGCCAAGTCATGCTGGAAAATGAAATCAGCTTCTCCATCAAGCTTGTCAGCAGAGGGAAGCTTGAAATGCTCTAAAATTTCCTGGTAGACGACTGCGCTGACTTTGGCCTCGATAAAACACAGTGGACCAATACCAGCAGATGACATGGTTCCTCAAATCATCACTGACTGTGGAAACTTCACACTAAACCTCAAGCAACTTAGATTCTGTGCCTCTCCATTCTTTCTCCAGACTCTGGGACTTTGATTTCCAAATGAAATGCAAAATTTACTTTATCTGAACAGAGGTCATCTGCTGGTGTTTTTCCACTGTGTTTTATCAAGACCAAAATCAGCGCAGTCGTCTACCAGGAAATTTAAGAACACTTCATGCTTCCCTCTGCTGACAAGCTTTATAGAGAAGCTGATTTCATTTTCCAGCAGGACTTGGCACTCCCCCCACACTGCCAAAAGTATCAAAACCTGGTTTAATGACCATGACATCACTGTGTTTGATTGATCAGCAAACTCTCCTGACCTAAACCCCATAGAGAATCTATGGAGTATTGTCAAGAGGAAGATGAGAGACACCAGACCCAACAGTGCAGATGAGCTGAAGGTCACTATCAAAGCAACCTGGACCTTCATAACACCTCAGCAGTAACACAGGCTGATCACCTCCATGGCACATTGATACAATAATTAATCAGAAAGGAGCCACGACCAAGTATTAAGCGTGTACATGGACATATGTACTTTTCAATGGGTCCACATTTGTATTAAAAAACTATTTTTTAAAATTAATTTTATGTAATATTCTAATTTTTTGAGAAACTGAATTTAGGGTTTTCATGGGCTGTAAGCCATAATTGTCAAAATTAAAATAAATAAACACTTGAAATATATCAGTCTCTGTGTAATGAATCAATATAATATATGGGTTTCACTTTCTGAAATGAGTGACAAAAATATTGAACTTTTTCATGATATTCTAATTTTTTGAGATGTACCTGTAGATGTACTGGGCTAAGAAAATTTGTGGAGGCTGGATCAGTCAGAAAATATGTTCATTTAAGCTGTAATGCTATGAAATATGTCAGCAGCAAGCTCGCGATCACATAATAATTCTATATAAAGTGTTCAATTCCAACATTGAGGACAACATGTGGCCTAAGTATGAATAAATAAATAAATGTACAAATGCATATATAGCCCAAATATACAGTTAATGTATGAACATGCATAAATGAATTCAGATTAACTTAATTATGCCTTTTTTGAGTTGCACTGTGCCTTTGTGGCTCTTAAGAAAGCAAATGATATCAGGGTTTCCTCTGGTAACATTTCTGTGTGGCGGCCCGCCGCGCTAAGGAAGTTTGCTGCCGCGCCTAAAATATATTAATTTAAGAAAAATTAAATACGAAAGAAACGCTCCTCAAGTGCGCACACGAACAATGCATGTGACTGTCATCTGTGCAGAAGCACACCGCCCGCCTGACCATTTCTGCAGGCAGAGCATGTCTCTGTAGCATTGCTGTCCGAGAGAAGCATAAGCTTATTAAAGTACTTTAAACGCAGAAAAAAGTACAAGAGAGTGGAAGCGTTTATGGTGGTTTTAACCCGCTGGTAACTGGAACAGCAATGAGGAGTCGCTTAGCTAACAGGTCTGGCTAGGCTTCATTGCAGGGAAAGGCAAGAGTGACTGATGAATTGCTGAGGATTTACTTCACCAGCTACTGCAATATTAACTAATAATTTATGTTCATTATTATGTACCTGGCAGGTTAAGATGACCGAAATTCACGAAGTCAATGACTTTAATCCGTCAGCAGCCTTCAGACAAACTAAACGTATCAAGATTTGGATTTCAAAATAAGGGAGGTCACATTCTGTTTCACATTTATTAAAAAAAACAAAACAGCAACTTTATAATAATCTGCCTTTGTCCATCAGACAGGCCTCTTGACTGTCCTGTTTTAAAACTCCTCTTAAAACCCATTTTTATTCTCTGGCTTTTGACCCAGTTTGAGACATTGATTTTATTTGTTCTTATTGTCTGTATTGTATGACTATTGTTTTGTTTGTGCTGTTTTGTACTTTAGCTGTATTTCATTGTAACCTCCGCCAAGGAGGTAATGTTTTTACCGGGGTTTGTCTGTCCGTCTGTCTATTTGTCTGTTACCAACATAACTCAAAAACTTTGAATGAATTTTGACAAAATTTTCAGGAACGGTGTGTAATGGCACGAGGAACAGATGATTACATTTTGGTGATGATCTGAGAGTGCATACCTCCACCAAGGCCTTTGTTTGTATTTGTGCAGCAGGATTACACAAAAGCTACTGGATGGATTTGGATGACATTTTCACCAGAGGTGGTTCTTGGGCTAGAGAGGAACCCATTACATTTTGGTGATGATGTGAGAATGGATACCTCAGCCAAGGCTCTTATCTTCTCACAGTGGTTTAGCAACAATACTCCAAAACTGATGGACAGACTTTGATGCAGTTTTCACCACAAGTGGCTATAGGCCTACACGCAAACCCGTTACATTTTGGAGGTGATCCATGAGAAACAGAAGGAGCCTTGGCGGAGGTATGCGCTCTATGAGTGCTTTTCTAGTTTTTATATTTTATTTATCGTTGATGTACAGCACTTTGTGTCAACTGTCGTTTTTAAAGAGTTTCATAAATAAAGTTGGATTGGATTAAAAAAAGATAAACATTAACCATAAAATAATCCACAAAATTTATAATAGTCTCAAATGTACAAGAGAAAATTACAAATTTGAGGAAAATAGTTGCAAATTTAGATAAATTTACAGAGAAAAGTAGAAAACTATAAGAAAATTGTTATAAATTTTGGAGAAAAACCTCAAACCCTCAAGACTTAAGTCATTTCTCAAGTTTTTAAGTAGGTGCTGTTTGTACCCTTAACTCAACTTGAAATTTTTGGTTGTCTGCTTTTAATTATTAATTTCAAAGCACTGCTTTTACATGAGGCGGCGCAGTGGCGGAGTGGTTAGCACTGCAGCAGCACAGCAACTCACCCTTGGCCGGGGGATCCTGGGTTCAATCCCAGCCCCCAACCAACAGTGATCTGTGTGGAGTTTGCATGTTCTCTCCGTGTCTGCGTGGGTTTACTCCGGGATTTCTCCGGTTTCCTCCCACATGCCAAAAACATGCAGGTTAAGTTAATTGGCATCAAACTGGGGATTCTAAATTGTCCTTAGGTATGACTGTGAGAGTGAATGGTTGTCTGTCTGTCTGTGTTGGCCCTGCGATGGACTGGCGATCTGTCCAGGGTGTACCCTGCCTCTCACCCAAAGATGCTGGGATAGGCTCCAGCCCCCCCGCGACCCGAAAAGGATTAAGCGGAAGAAGAGGAATGAATGATTGAATGAATGAATGCTTTTACATGAGTAGAATTTCTGGCTACTATACCCACTTCTGATCATATAATTTAAGTATGAATGAGTAAATTCCTATTATGAATGCTTTTTCTCCCCCTTCTCTTTCCTACTCTTTGTCAGTGGAAAAAAAGAAACACTAGAATAAAAATACAAAAAAAATACACATTTTGGTTATTTATGTAAACCATGAAAAAAAAAAAAATCCTGCAGGTCAAAACATGACACTTGGTATTTTCTAGCCTGTTTGTATACCACCATAGACAGAGATAGAACCTGAATTAGACAGGGCTCAGAGAGGGAAAGATGAGACAGAAGAGAGGAGCCAAGGAGAGGAAAGTGTTCAGGCAGAGGGTCCAGGAGAGGTGAGAGCAGAGGGAGGAGAGAAGGATGACACCAGTAAAAAGTCCAAACACAGGACATCTGGGTGGGACCCCAACTGGCCCAATATGCCAACATTCAAGCCTTGGTGGTACAATACTTCAAATGGTAAGTTCCATTATGCAATATTACCGTGCAAAATTAAAAAAAGAAAAAGAAATAGTGTAAAATTAACATTTCCAGTTACAATCGTATCATGTGTCTCCCCCCCACCCCCGGAAAAATATGTTGCCACCGCCCCAAGGTCTTTAAGCCAGAGGAAACACTGGATATGGTGCCAACTGAGGAAGTGTGGTACTGTATGAGGAAGTCAGGAGGGCCAGAGACGTATGTGAGGGTGGTGGTCCCCTCAATATTTAGTCAATATTTACACAGGAGAAAATGTGTTGTTTGTTGTCCCTTCCAACGTGCCCATGCACCGTATTAGCACTGCTTTGGATCTGTGGCCCACTGGAAAAAAACAAAAGTTGAAACCTGGAAAAAACATTTGAGGACCCCTGATGTATGGTTTGAAGACAGTGGCACTGACAAAAAGACATGAAGTGGAGATGGAGGTGGCAGAGTTGAAGATGCCAAGATTCTCACTGGGAGTGAGTGGGAGGGACAGGATCATTCATTCATTCTTTCATTCATCTTTATATCATGCATATTCACAACAGTTTTCCAGTCCCTCTAGGATTTTGCGATGTTGCAATTGTGCCAATTCACATGAAATCAGCCAATCAGCACAACTATTGCACGACCTTTCAACTTTGTCCAATCACCACAACTTTCCCACAATTTTAGCCAGTCCTCGTCAACTTCCGCAAATTTCACCAATCAAATTTGTCTCTAACTGGCGCTGAAACGCTCAATATAACCAATCAAATGCGTCACTGCACCACATTCACTTCCATGTTTATAGTGAGTATTAACGGAATACTTCAGCAAAAACAGAGTGTGTGACTTAAAAAAAACACTCACCCGCAAGGTTTCTAACACCGTCCCTTCCTCCGTCAACCCCAGTCTGCTGGTGGACGTCTCGCCATGGCTCCGTCCTGACCCAATAACAAAGCATTGGGTTTGTGTTGAAAAACGTTCACCTGCCTTAAAAGCACCCCGTCGTAGGAGCGCGCGTGAGGACAGATGCCATAAAACCACAAACAAAACGAGCAAATCTAACACTACAGCCAGTGTTTGATCATTTCATACATCTTTATAGGTAAAATCATTACTCCCATCTTGTCAATGAGCTTTAAAATTGTGGATCTCCAGTCTGGAAAATGCCCCCCCCCACACCTTCCCGTAAATGAAAGATGCATGTCTGAAGAAACAAGTGTGTGTGTCAAGATGTGCAGCAGACAGACAGGTAGGAGTTAGGCAAAGAAAAAGAAAGAATATTGTCTGTATTTTTTTTTTTTTCAGAAAAACACAGACTCCAATAGACAATACAGAGCAACAGAATTAATTTATTTTTTCCTCTCTGCTCTGTACCAAGTGGTTGGGGACCAGAGGAAGTTTTCAAATGAAGGTGCTGCTAATAATTTCCAAATCTATACTCTTTAACATGCATTCAATGCAATTTAGCTATTGTAATAGATATTGTGTTGAAGTCTGTATTTGCTGCTGCACAAAAGAGTTTTTCTGTTTAGGAGAAGTTTCTACTTAATTTACAAATCACTATAATAGGAAATTTTTGACAATCCTGTGCTTTTCTTGTATTGTTATATAGAATATCACTGCAGTAAACTAGAAAAAAACCATCTGCTTTAAAATTTGTAATTCTTCCCACAACTTTTAGTGCAAAAAAACCTCTCAAAACAATACAATTTTAATCACAACTTTTTAAAAAAGCTCCCGTGAATTCAGGCTTTTTGGGCAGCAACAATCATGAAAACATTTTGTGAAATCCTGGAGGAACTAGTTGTCTCATAGCACTCACTAGAAATGAGGATATCAGAGGGACAGTTCAGGTTGAGCGGTTTGGACACAAAGTAAAGGAGGCAAGGCTGAGATGGTTTGGACATGTGGGGGCGGGTAGAGGATATACTGGAATAAAGGATGTTGACGATGGAGCTGCCAGGCAGGAGGTAAAGAGGAAGACCACAGAGAAGATTCATGGATGTAGTGAAGGAGGACTTGGAGAGGGTTAGTGTTACAGAGGAAGATTCAAGGGATAGGGTGAGATGGAGGCAGATGATCCACTGTGGAGACCAATAAAGGGAGCAGCTAAAAGATGAAAAAGTTGCATCTATGAAAAATCTGGGACAATATTGATTTTGGGTGAAATGCACAACAATTCAGCCACCCAGTAATTTTAAAACATTTTTAAGCTAATTTTCTTCAAGTAGCTACAGTTGTGTTAATTTAGGCCTAACTTCTAAGCTAGCATTTATCAGTGCCTTACTTATTTAGCATTTTAAAGTTATGCTTATGCTGTATTAGATTTTAGCTATTTTAGCTTTTAAGGTAACTTCGGACAATTTTTAGGTATTTCCATTTTTGAATTAACATTGTTATACTATAAGCACATTCAGTTTTTAAGCTAATCATTCTGCTTTAATATACTTTGCTGTTAAGTTATAAATTTTAGCTTTAAAGTTGTATTTGATAGCATTTTCATGAAAACAAATGTATACTGCAAGGAAAATAAGTATTGAACACGTCAACATTTTTCTCATTAAACATATTTCTGATGGAGCCACTGACCTGAGATTTTCACCAGATAATAGCAACAACCCAAGTAATCCATTCATACAAAGAAATCAAGGCAACTGTATATTTTTAAAAGGTCAGGCCTCCTATCTGTGCCCAGAGTTGGAACCAAACATGGGGAACTATTCTGTTTTTATGCTCCTCACATGTGGAACAAACTCCCAGAAAGCATCAGGACTGCTGAAACTCTCAGCTGCTTTAAACTGAGGTTAAACACTTTCCTATTTGCTGCTACCTTTCTACTCAGTAAATAAGGCTCAACATAGCAAGACCTGAACTCAACAAACTGACCTCAGTCATTGAGGAAAACTCAACCCATATACCAGCAGAATAAACCATCTTAAATTAAAAGATAGAACCTACAGAAATAACAGTGAATGCAACACAAAGTAGCTCCATTTCCCCCCATGCTGTCACAGCAGATGGTTCAGTCCACTTTATTGGCCTCTGCATTTAAACCAGCTTCACTCTCAGCCTCCTCTTTGATACCAGACAGGAAGGAGAGAACCAGCAGGTAACTCAGAAAACAGAGAAAAATATAATTAATGCAACTTATATAAATTAATGACAAAACAATCTAATGTCCATGTCATTATTGAAAGCAGTGTAATGTCAAAACATTGTTTTAGTTTTAAGTGACTGCAAATTAAATTAAATGTAAAATGATGTAAAGAATATATCTAAATGATGTGAGTGTTAGTTGGGTGAATATTACCAAATTATCAGTTCCATTGTGTGGCTGTTGATACAGCCATCACACCAACAGTAAAATATGGTGGTGGTAGTGTGATGGTCTGGGGCTGTTTTGCTGCTTCAGGACCTGGAAGACTTGCTGTGGTAAATGGAACCATGAATTCTGCTGTCTACCAAAAAGTCCTGAAGCAGAATGTCCAGCCATCTGTTTGTGACCTCAAGCTGAAGGGCACTTTGGTTCAGCAGCAGGACAATGATCCAAAACACACCAGCAAGTCCACCTCTGAATTGCTTAAGAAAAACAAAATGAAGACTTTGGAGTGGCCAAGTCAAAGTCCTGACCTGAATCTGACTGAGATGCTGTGGCATGACCTTAAAAAGGCAGTTCATGCTTGAAAACCCTCCAATGTGGCTGAATTACAATAATTCTGCAAAGATGAGTGGGCCAAAATTCCTCCACAGCGCTGTAAAAGACTCAATGCCAGTTATCGTAAACGCTTGATTGCAGTTGTTGCTGCTAAGGGTGGCCCAACCAGTAATGAGGTTTAGGGGTCAATCACTTTTCCCACACAGGGGCATGTAAGTTTGGATTTTTTTCCCCTTAATAATAAACACCTTCATTTAAAAACTGCATTTTGTGTTTACTTATGTTATCTTTGTCTAATATTTAAATTGTTTGATGATCTGAAACATTTAAGTGTGACAAACATACAAAAAAATGAGAAATCGGGAAGGGGACAAACACTTTTTCACAACACTGTATATTGATGAAAAAAAGCTTTAAAAAATGTTTATGGCTCCAAAACAATTTTAATATTTACATCTGAGCAGTTGGATGATGAGACTACAGTGGCTGGTAAGGATGTCACCTACTGGCCAGGAGGTCAGAATGTGTACTCTATCATCTTTAAACTGTTCTAGCTTTTAAGGAAAGATATTTCAGCCTTTTGTTAACATTTCAGGAAACCATTTTCACCGATAGCTTTCACACCGTATTGTCTTCAGGAAATGGTCATTTTCTTGCATTGCATTTGTAAAAGAACCTCTGATTACATCTGGAAAAAAATCATTGTTTTTTGTGTGTGTTGCCACAGGGCTGGTTCAGTCCAGGTCAGGTGTTTGTCTTGGACGAGTACTGTGCTCGCTACGGCGTTCGAGGCTGCCATCGGCATTTGTGTTACCTGAGTGACCTGCTGGAGAGAGCTGAGAATGGAGCCATGATTGACCCCACATTGCTACACTACAGCTTCGCCTTCTGTGCCTCTCACGTCCATGGAAACAGGTACATCCCAAATCACTAGTAAGCCATGAAGCCTTTTATTCCAGTCTGCGTCTGGATGCTAAAATAATTAAACTCAGAAGTAATTGGTAAAGCAGGACCATGCTACACATGGCTGTGTTTCCTCTAGAATGTCTTTCAATTTATACTTTAGGTGTTTTGGTTTTTTTTGCATGCTTACCTCTCCCCTTTCTTTTGTCTTTTTCTTTGTGTAACCTCTTTACCTTGTCATGAAATTAACTCTCCCCCACTATTCCTAAAACTTCACACCTTCCACACGACTACACATAGTCAGCGTGTATCTGAGTTAATAAACTGGCCAGTATCTGAGGCCGAACTCGAACGAGCCCTGTTCCCCTCCCCCTTTGTGCCCCCTACCCAAACTGCTAAGAGGGAACTCAAAATCATTGAGTTTGTGAAGAAAAGGGACTTCAGAGCTGCACTTTTCTCAGGAACTAGAAGGTAAGTCATTTTATGGTCAGGATCATACATCTGATCCAGGGCATACTGCTGGTCTGTTAAGGCATGCTGTATATCTTTACAGTATAAATCTAGTAGTACAGCTCGTAGTATCTTGATCCTTTGTGGAAAACAAAGGTCATACCTGTACTACAAGCGTAGTAGAAGCTATTCTACTTTCAACTTTGGTACAGTTGTAGTCAAGGATTTACTTAATCATAATGACCAATATGTCAATGAAATGATTTATAAGTTGTTATTCACTAATTCAAGGATATTTTTTAAAAAAGCAATCTTCAGTTCATCATAATTTACTTGTAGGCATAGCAGTACTTATAATGATGCAGGAACTTTTAGTATAGTTCTTTAAATTAAAAATCATTCAACTGAATCATCAGACAAACGCTTGGCAATCTTATGAGCTGACCTTCAACCCAGTGACCTCAAAATGAACATGTGTAAAACTGTGAATGTGCCATTTTTGCACCAGGTGTGGTGTTGATATCTGCAGTTGTTCTTGTTTTACAGTCTGTAAAACCAGACAGAAATCTAAAATATAGAAATGTGTTGTTTGTGGCAGCTACATCAGTAATGAGTTTGACACATCAGCCTAACCAGCTGGGTCAGCTGCAGAGTCCTCACTGAATCTGCTACAGTTCTTTTTCAAAGATTCAATTCAAAGATTCAATGATTTTATTTGTCAATACTACTATACGTACAGGACATACAGGAGAATTGAAATGGCGTTTCTCTCTCTCTTTAGTGGTGTGCATAATATAAAAAAAAAAGTTAAAGGAATAATGCTGTAAAAACAACAACAGCAGCCTATGTACAGTAATGCAACCCATAGTGCAAATGGCGACAAAAGATAGACCCAGACCTCCCATAATGCAAAATTGAGATAAACGATTAACGATGATGAAACCCAACAATCCTATATACAGAAAAGTAGAGATGTAATACCCGTAGTTGCAAGTTCAATGCGGTAGTGGAGGTGCAGACAGTAACAGATAGGACTACACATGATCAGTATTGCAATGACAGACAGCAGCAGATATGGCATTTGTGCAAATGGTTGCAGTTAAAGTGCAGACATACAGCAGCAAATGTATTACTATTAGTGTGCCAGTCTTTCTGTGCCAGTAGCTGAGGTATTTATTGTGTGGCAAGTGTGTTACCGTCTGGGGGGGGACAGAGTTCGGGGTTCTGATGGCCTGATGAACAAAGCTGTTTAGCAGTCTTGTGGAGCAAGCCTGGAGGCTCCGGTACCTTTTCCCTGAGGGCAGGGGGCTGAAGAGGGAGTGTGAGGGGTGGGAGGTGTCGGCTGCAATGTTGATGGCTCTGCGGGTGAGGTAGATGTCTGGGGGGGGCAGAGGGGCACCGATGATCTTGCTGGCTGCTTTCCAGACCCTCCAGGATTTCGTGATGTTGCGATTCTACCGATTCCCGCTACTTCAGCAGGTCCTGCATAATTTGAATTTTGTCAAATCACTGCAACTTTACCGCAATTTTGGCCAATTGTTGTCAACTTCCTCCAATTTCGCCAATCAAATTTGTCTTTCAGTAGCGCGTAGATGTGTACGTCATCAGTCTGACCAAGCAAATGCGGCGCTGCACCATGCTCACTTCTGTGTTTACAGTGAGTATATACTGAACACATCAGCAAAAAACAATGTGTGATTAAAAAAAAAACCCCCACTCACCTGCGAGTTTTCCCACATCATTCCTTCCTCCGTCTCCCCCAGCCCACCGGTGAGAGTCTCCTCAAGTTTCCGTAATGACCGCGTGTATGAAGTGCCAGATTTGTGTTGAAAAACGTCCGCCTGTCTGAAAGCACGTCCGTTTCGGGAGCGCGTGCGCCCAGACACGCCATCTGAATTCCTAGGCATCTGAATGCCTAGGAAAAAGTTCTAGGAAACTGTGGGACTCAGTTAAAGTAATG
The DNA here is from genome assembly GCA_020510985.1 of Pholidichthys leucotaenia. Taxonomy (NCBI): domain Eukaryota; kingdom Metazoa; phylum Chordata; class Actinopteri; order Cichliformes; family Pholidichthyidae; genus Pholidichthys; species Pholidichthys leucotaenia. The sequence continues at coordinate 191,733,820 of CM035841.1, forward strand.
ACAAAGATGACTCCATCCAAAACCTGCATTAATGTAATGAATGAGGAAGAAAAGGCAAACGAGTTGAATAATTTTTTTTGCAGATTTGAGACTAGAGATTTTTCTCATGAACAAAAAGCTGCTCTGGACGCTATATCAGTATTAGGCTCTGAAAAAATTATAGTTGACCAGCATGTTGTGGAAAGATTTTTCTCACGTATGTGCCCCAGGAAGGCATCTGGACCTGACGGGATCTCTGGGCGCTTACTGAAGTCATGTAGTGAGGAGCTAGCAGAAGCCTGGAGTCCCATCTACCAGAAGTCTTTAGATACGTGTTCTGTCCCAGTAATTTGGAAAAGCTCTATTATAATTCCTGTACCAAAAAAAGCAAGCTGTAAAGAGATCAATGACTATCGTCCTGTTGCACTGACCTCACTGGTAATGAAGTGCCTCGAGAAGATTGTCATTGACATTCTGAAAACTGATTTTGGAGGACTTTTGGATCCTCTGCAGTTTGCTTATAAAAATAATAGAAGTACAGAGGATGCCATTTTAACCTGAACTCATTCTGTGTTTAAACATTTGGAGGAGACAACCTCATATGCACGTCTTTTATTGGTTGATTTTAGTTCAGCTTTTAACACACTGCAGCCACACCTTTTAATTAAGAGGTTAAATGATTTTAAAGTGCATCCTGTCATTATTAAATGGTACCACTCATTTTTAACTTATCGTAAACAGCAAGTTAGTGTAAATGGAACTTTATCTAAATCCAGAACCCTCAGCACAGGAGCTCCCCAAGGCTGTGTTAGTTCACCATTTTTGTTCACCTTGTACACTGATGAGTGCAGAAGTGTCTATCCAGGCAATCAAATTATTAAATTTTCTGATGACACTGCTATTCTATCACTACTTCAAGAGACTCATGATCTGTCAAGCTATTTTATAGAAATTCAGAGGTTTGTCAATTGGTGTGATGACAGTCATCTCATTTTGAATACTGATAAAACAAAGGAGATGGTGTTTGACCCTCGGGGAGTTGGTGACCACAGGCCTGTGGTCATCCACAACCACACTATAACACAGGTTAGTTCCTATAAATATTTGGGACAATTCATTAACCTGGAGCACACATATTGATTACCTCTGCAGTAGACTACAACAGCGGCTGCATTTCTTGCGTAGATTAAGAATACATGGTGTTGATAAAAGGATTATGCTAATATTTTACCAGGCTGTGTTGGAGAGCTGTATTAGATACAGCATTACAGCTTGGTTTGGCAACCTCTCTGTGAAACTAAAGAACAGAGTGTTGCGTTTAATTCATACAGCATGGAAAATTATTGGAGTTAAAGAGTATTTACCCATGCAGATCTTACACGACCAGGCAGCCTGTAGACAAGCTCAAAAAATAATCAGTGACATGAGCCATGTACTAAACAATGAATATGTGCGGCTGCCCTCAGGGAGGAGATACAGAGTCCCCAAGTGCAGGTTCAATAGATACAAGAACTCATTTATCCCGACGTCAGTAAAACTTTTAAACTCAGATAAATAGGTCAGGGACACTTATAACTCCTGTTCTTAATGACTGCTGTTATATATTTATGTATGTATGTACTTGTATTATTTATTGGGTTTTATTTCATTCATTATGTACTACATCCATTGTGTATGTGTAGATTGTGTGGTTGCAGCATGGGTGACAAGCCCAAGACAAATTTCCCCTTGAGGGACAATAAAGTTTATCTTATCTTATCTTATCATAAAACCACACAAAAAACAAATGAATCTAATATTACAGCAAATGTTGTTAACAGTTTATACATCTTTCGAGGTAAAAGTCACTACTACTGTACATCTTGTCAATGAGTTTTAAAGTTGTGACTCTCCGGTCTGGGCATGAGCCAATGCGTGATTCAGGCAATCCCCAAGGACAGCCCCGCAACTTACCGCAACAATAGAAAAAAAATCCCGCGAAATCCTGGAGGGACTGGCTTTCACTGTGCGTTGTAGTGTCTTCCGGCAGGAGGTGGTGCAGCTTCCATACCTCACCGTGATAGAGCTGGTGAAGATGCTCTCAACGGTGCCTCGGTAGAATGAGCACATGATGAGGGATGGGACTCATGCTCTCCTCAGTTTGCGGAGGAAATGGAGGCGAGTTTGAGCCTTCTTGGACAATGATGTGGTGTTGTTGGACCAGGAGAGGCCAGATGTGCACCCCCAGGAACTTGGTGCTGCTCACCCTTTCCACAGCTGCACCACTGATAATCAGAGGGGGTGCTGTGTGTGTCCCCTCCTGAAGTTGACCACACTCTCCTTGATTTTTCCCACATTCAGGAAGAGGATATTGTCTTTACGCCACTGGACCAGTTGGCGCACCTCATTTCTGTAGTTGACCTCCTCATTGTTTGTGATGAAGCCCACCACCGTCGTGTCATCCGCAAACTTGATGATGTGGTTGGTGTTGTAGACTGGTACACAGTCATGGGTCAGCAGGGTGAAGAGCAGCGGGCTGAGCACGCACCCTTGTGGGGCCCCTGTGCTCAGTGTGATGGTCTTGGAGGTGTTGCTGCCAACCTGCACATTCTGTGGCCTTCCTGTGAGAAAGCCCGGCACCCAGTTACAGAGAGAGGTTTTGAGTCCCAAGTGTCTTAGTTTTTGTATCAGGTGCTGGGGGATGATTGTGTTGAATGCTGAACTGAAGTCCAAGAACAGCATTTGCACATAGGAGTTCTTTGTGTCCAGGTGGGTGAGGGCTGGGTGGACAGCAGCAGCGATGGCATCTTCTGTGGATCTGTTTGACCTGTATGTAAAACTGAGATGGGCCGTGGGAGGGAGGGAGGAAGGATGGACTTGATGTTCTGCATGACCAGCTGCTCGAAGCACTTCATTATGATGGGGGTCAGTGCTACGGGCCGGTAATTACTGTAGCTGGATGGGACAGGCTTCTTTGGGGCTGGTATTATGGTGGCAGTTTTGAAACATATGGGGACAACACCTTGAGTCAGGGAGATGCTGAAGATGTCGGCTAGGACATTCTTGAGCTCCTCTGCACAGTCCTTCAGGACGCGACCCATGTCTGGTCCAGCTGCCTTGCATGGGTTGATCCTGCAGAGGGTCCTCTTTATGTTAGCCAGATTCAGACTCATGTCCTGCTCATCTGGGGGAGGAGAGGTCTTGTGTGCTGATGCGCTGTTTTGTACTTCAAAGCGGCCTAAAAAGTCATCTAGGTTGTTGAGCAGTGTGGTGTCACTCGCACTGGTCTGAGGTGGAGGTTTGTAGTTGGTGAGGGTCTGTTTGTCACGCCAGAAGGAACGTGCATCTGTGGTGTTGCTGAAGTGGTCGGATATTTTCTTGCTGTACTGTCGTTTTGCCTCCTTGATGCCACAGGACAGGTTGGCCCTAGCTGTTGTTAGTCCTGCAGTGTCGCCAGCCCTGAAGGCTGCGTCCTGAGCCCTCAGGAGCCTGTGGACCTCTGCCGTCATTAATGGCTTTTGGTTGGCACGAACAGTGATGGTTCACCAAGTAGTGAACACAACTCACTAGACGATCCGACTGATAGTTTGTGGTTTTATTATGTGAATAACTTGTCTGAACAATAACTTTGAACAAAATGTACATGCCTCCCAGTCCCTTGACTTTTCCTAAATGTGTGTTTTATGTGTTCTGATGTCTGAAATGTATTAAAACACGAATGATTTCAGAGCATTTATTCCTTGGACTGGCACCTGCTGTCATTTAGACCACAGCTGACCACGGCTATGACCATATTAGGAATTATCTCCATATAAGTGTCAAGTGTGGGTGCTGAAGGGGATGACCCAAATGGCAGACTTCGGTTTAGAATGTTTATTTGGCCAAACACCACCTTCAGCTCAAACAACTATAAATAATAAGCTAATAAACAGACGGGCGAAACAGGACAGGAATCAACTTAAAGTGGACTAAAAAGGCAGGGCAGACAGAAGCGTGGATTCACGCCAGGATTGACGAGGACGCCGTTCCCCGGTGAGAGGCGGCGTCCCTTAAATAAAAACAGGTGTGGACAATGAACAAAATAGAACCAGACAATACTCAAACGGAACTCAAAGTGCTGTCAAAATAAAGACAAACCAAAACAGAAGATCATGAGGCAGCAGTGACTCAGGAGGTAGAGCAGGTCGTCTAATACCCGGAGGGTTGGTGGTTCAAATCCCGCTCTCCCGCGATATCCTGCTGTTGTGTCCCTGGGCAAGATATTTTACCTACCTTGCCTCCAGTGTCCATGGCATGAATGTGTATAAATGTTCAGTAGTGGTTGGAGAGGCTGTTGGTGTGGATAGGCAGCCACATTTCCGTCAGTCTGCCCCAGGGCAGCTGTGGCTACCACTACCATTGTCTGTAGAGTGAATGAATAATGCATCCATTGAAAAGTGTCTATGAAAAGTGCTATATCAGGGGTTTCCAACCTGGGGCTCCTGGAACGTTCAGGTTTCTGTGGGAAATTTAATAATTTCACTTCTTAATTGGTCCAGAGATTTGCAAATAATTTGCTGTTGTGCACGGGTGTAAGGGTGCCTACAGACCACACTCGTCACAGTGACCTCGGGGGCTGATGACTGAGACACCCCAAACTCAGGAACAGGCGAGAGGGGTGCACTGGAATCAAGAACAGCTGACGGAGGCTCACCGGCCTCAGGAACAGATGATGGCTCCTCCTCCTCTGGCATGAAGGAATACTCATCGAACAGCAGGAACTCGCTGAGGAAGGCAGGGATGTCCTCCCTTAGATGAGGCTTCACTGCCACTATCCGGTGAGCCTGCCTCCACACGGCATCCCTCCATGCTGTGTTCTCCCATCCATCTAGCTGCAGGCAAAGGGTATAGCATTCTCCTACATCCCTGATCAGGTCCTGCAGCTCCCAATGGCAGGCAGCGCCCTCAGGCATGGATCTTGGGGAAGAGGAGAGGCAGGTGAGGGTGAGGATAGAGGAGGGGCAGCAGTGACGGATAGGGAGAACTTGGCAGCGGTAGGTGGCCGCTGCTGCCAAGCCCCTCCATCGGGAACAAGGTAAGACCTCTCATTAATAGATGTTGAAAAATGAGAAAACGGTATTTGCCTCGTCTCCTGTTATACTGTTGCTGATGCGCCAGGTGACTCCTCTAGGTGGACTCCATCCGGTGGAAGGCTATGACTGTCGAAGCTGGAGCTGCGATGGAGTGCTGGGAGGAGTGATGCTGATGCGCTCTCCGCTTGTCCGCTGTGGTCCTCGGTGGTGAAATGGACTGCAGGGTGCTGCAGATGTGGAGTTCCCTCACCCACGGGAACACCCCCAGCCGCGAGGTGTGCTCCAGCTCAAAGGCTGCTGCTGTCCAAAGTCAACCCTCCTGCTTTGGGTGGGTGGAGCTGAGGGCTGCAGAGACCAAATGGCCTCAAATTCCTCCTCTGTCAGTAGCACACAACTGGCCATAGTGAAACAGGACAGAAAAAACAAAAAAACAAAAACGAAAGTCCACTGGGTCCTCACAGACGGCGTCCTAGCATCAAGTGTGGGTGTTGAAGGGAAAAACCCAAATGGCAGACTTCGGTTTAGAATGTTTAGTTGGCTGAACACCACCTTTAACCCAAATAACTAAATAATAAGCTAATAAACAGATGGGCGAAGCAGGACAGGAATCAACTTAAACTGGACTAAAAAGACAGGGCAGACAGAAGTGTGGATCCACGTCAAAACTGATAGACGCCGTGCCCCAGTGAGGGGCGGTGTTAGAAAAATCCTGAAGACCTTCAGTCAAAAACCAGGCTGGATCAGAGTTTCAACAAATTTAATTACACTGATCAGCGGAAGACAATACAGAGTATAGCTCTCACAGACTGCTGCAGTGCATTGGCTTAACTAACAGAGTGTTTCTGGCAATATATATCAAAGGGACCATCGGGGTGGGGTCTCTTCTTGATAAGTTCATTCATGACTAAGATTGTATCTGCTGAATCCATGCAGAAAACACTAGCGATAAGCTGTACAGTCAGTGATAGACCTGAACATTCAGTCACATCAGTATCCTTCAATATGTTTTTTTCCGCTACTCAACAACTCCAAATATGGTAACAGGATTTCCTAGGTATACATATAAAGCTTTATAAAGGAAAATTCATATTCATAAAAACTCATATAACTCCGTGTAACAAAATTTTTCCATCACCCCCCCCCCCCCCGATGCCCAAAAGGCATCATAAAAGAAAAATGGTTACAAGTTATGATGTTAAAAACCGTGTTTTTTTAACCACTCTTTGTTCCACAACTTCAATCACCTCGCCAGGTGACAAGCAAAAGAGTTCATTCGTGGTTGGTGGCCACCACTGATGAGTCCTGGATTCGGGACCTTTGTGGCATGATTTCAGACAGATGATCTTCTTTCCGCTGTATAGTCACATATGAATTATTGCTTATTGAAATGAAGCTGTTTGCATCTCCACGATGGCAATCTGGGCCCCTCCTCATCTGCCTCAGTCTCCTTCTACACTCCGCCTGAAAGGAAGGAAAAAGGATATAAGTCTTGCTTGCAAAATCCAATTGTGTTTTGTTTTTATTTTTCGTAGAATAATAATATTTCAAATTGATTAAAGCAGTAGCAGACATGACTGCTTTTATTCTCTTAGTTTTAAATAAATGGTGCATCAATGGAACATACAACGAATTGATCCACACATTGGTTAGTTATTCAGTTTCCTGTGTTGTCCAGTGTAGTGTACTAAGGTCACTCCTCTTGACACACATACTCATTCAGCCGATAATCAGGCTTTACTCCAAACTTGTCCAGATTTACAAATGTATTATCAGAATCAATCAAAGCTATATTTGTATAGCTCTTTTCGTACAAAAACTGTAGCCCAGAGTGCATAATAGATAACAGATCATTAGGATTAAGACAAGAGCATTTAACATTGTTAAATCATATTTCTTTCATTTTCTGTCTGCTCTTATTTTAATATTGTAGAAATGAAAATTTAACTCACCAATAGAAGAAGCATCTTCTTAGTTTTATTTTGTTTACTGCTTTTACTTATGGAGAAATCAAAACAAAAACAACCATATCTCCAAATACTTACCCCTTACCCATATACAACCTAAACCCAATTCATTTGATAGATAGATGTACTTTATTGATCCCAAACTGGGAAATTACAGTGCAACAGCAGCATGACAGTTGACAACCAAACAACAGAAACACACACATCAGAATCAGAATCAGAATGAGCTTTATTGCCAAGCATGTTTACATGTAAACATACGAGGAATTTGACTTGACATTGGGCGCGCTCGATAAGCGCTTCCCAATGACGCGGCAGCCATGCAAGGCACCTGTCATACAGTGGAGGGTAAAGAGGGGGATGGGGGGGGGATGACACATTGGGCAGAGAGAAAAAACATAGTTTATCAAAATAAAGCTTGTATGAGCAAAATTGTGATTACATAGAAAAAAAACCTCTAATGCACAATTAGCAGACAATACAGATCACACATGAGTCCATGAGTCTTCCCACTTGGGCTCCCCCTGGTCTGATCTTCTTTAAAGTGGTGTCAATTGCATTTAAAGCCCATTCCATAATTTTCCGTTTTGGGTTGAGATGCAGCAGAAGAAGAGTGAAACACAGACAGGACACAGCAAGCTGGGATCAGTGAAGGGAGGAGGAGAAGGGAGAGGAGGAGAAATGCATCTGCTCTCTCTGAAAGCCGGAAGAAGAATGACAGACAAAGGGATTACCCATAGAAAGTAAAAAACTAACACGACTATAAAACCTATATACATCATAGCTTAATATATGATGACCCGTATAAACACATGAATCATCCCATTGCACAAAGAAGGACTATCAGGAGCAGAGTGAAAAGTGATGTACCAGTTAGTCTGTAAGATGCAGTGTAGCAGCATAGCTATGCCAGAATACAACATCATAGTGAGTTATTGTACAGTGAAATTGCATGTGGCAGGAAAGATTTCCTGTACCTGGCCGTTCAACAACGAAGCTGTAGTAGTCTACTGGAGAAAGTGCTTCGCTGTCTATCTAGTGTGTGGTGGAGGGGGTGATGTGATCAGGATTGTCCATGATGGATCGCAGTTTTAGTGTTCTTCTCTCCATCACTGTCTCAAAGGTCTCCGGTCTGAGACCAATTACAGAGCCAGCCCTCTTGATAATCTTGTCAAGTCTGTTGGCATCTCTGGCCCTGATACTGCTACCCCAACAGACCGCAGCAAAGAAGATAGCGCTGGCAACAACAGTCTGGTAGAAAAGCTCCAGCATCCTGCTGCACACGTTGAAGGATCTCAGCTTTCTCAGGAAGTAGAGTCTGCTCATCCCCTTCTTGTGCGCAGCATCAGTGTTGGATCTCCAGTCCAACCCGCTGCTGATCCTGACACCCAGATATTTGTAGTCCTCAACCACTCCCACATCCTCCCCCCTAACCTGCAGTGGCTGAGAAGGAGCCTTCCTCTTCTTGAAGTCAATCACCATCTCTCTGGTCTTGCTGACATTCAACCTCAGGTGATTCTGCTCCGTCCACTCCACAAATCTGACTACCAGTGCCCTGTACTCCCCCTCCTCTCCTCCTTTTATACACCCCACAACAGCTGAGTAATCAGAGAATTTTTGCAGGTGGCATGACTCAGTGTTATACTGAAAGTCAGTGGTGTATAAGGTAAAAAGGTAAAAAGAGGTAAAAAGGTAAAGAGGAAAAGAAAGGTAAAAAGAAAAGGAGAGAGCACAGTCCCCTGTGGCGCTCCCGTATCACTAGCCACCACTCCAGACAAGACACTGCCCAGCCTGACAAACTGTGGTCTGCCTGTCAGGTAGTCAGTAATCCAGGAGATCACAGAGCTGTCAACCTCCTGCACGGTGGCAGGGGGTTGACAGGCGCAGTGGTTTAGCACTGTGGCAGCACAGTTTTACCCTCGGCCGGGGGATCGCGGGGATCATGAGATCGTGGGTTCGATCCCAGCCCCCGACCAACGGTGAGCTGTGTGGAGTTTGCATGTTCTCCCCGTGTTGCGTGGGTTTACTCCGGGATTTCTCCGGTTTCCTCCCGCATACCAAAAACATGTAGGTTTAGGGTGCTCGCGCACGCAGCGACCGGCAACCGGTGGCTTGTCACCAGACTGCAAACCAAATCTACCTACGGGTACAAATAAGTAACAAAAAAAAAAAAAAAAAAAAAACATCACCCGCAGCTTCTCACCCAGCAGCAGTGGCTGGATGGTGTTAAAGGCACTGGAGAAATCAAAAAAAGTGATTCTCACAGTATCTCCTCCACCATCCAGGTGCAGATGGGCTCATTGCAGCAGGTAGATGACAGCATCTTCAACTCCTAAATGGGGCTGATATGCAAACTGCAGAGGGTCCAGCCACGTCTTCACCTGCGGCCTCAGGTGGGCTAAGACCAGTCTCTCCAGGACCTTCATCACATGAGATGTGAGGGCAACTGGTCGGTAGTCATTCAAATCCGATAGAGATGACTTCTTGGGGACAGGAACCAGGCAGGATGTCTTCCACAGCACCGGTACTTTCTCCAGACTCAGGCTCAGGTTGTACAGGTGTTTCAGTACCGGAGCTAGTTGGTTGGCACAGGTCCTCAGGGTCCTTGTGGAGATGCCGTCAGGGCCCGAAGCTCTGACGGCTTCACACATTTGAAATGTGTTATTGTGTAAACAATGTCATGTTTCAACGATAGACGTGACAAGGCAAGCTTATAGGTTAGTCATCATTATTAGTTGTGTCCATGATGAGATGGATTAAAGGTGGAGGATTGAGCTCAGGGTTTCAGTCAGTGTTCATGCAACTCAAATAAAAATAGACAATTACCTGCTTGATGGTCACTTGGTATGCATTTTCCTCGGGCCTATAATGAATGTTTAAACCAATAATTTTCTAGATTTCATTTACCCATAATATACTCACCTTTTACGTTAATATTTAACTTTCTTCAGCTTTGTTTTTTCCTGTGTTTACCAATCTGTTAAAAGGTCATTAAATTCATCAACTTTGGTTCAAATTCAACAAAGTTCCTCATTCACCCTACCAAGTTATCAGTGGATTCAGTAAAATACCTTTTAAACTTACTAATTTATTAATTTAGAAATCCCCATTCTTATCAGGCATACAAAGATTCCTTTAATATATTGCTATCCAAGTTAAATTAGCTATAATTTAATTTGTTTGCTTGCCAAATCAGCCTATATCAGTAATTGTTAATCTCCACTAACTTTTATTCTTCAAACATTAAGTCTCTTCTTTTATAACAATGTATCTTGAACCAGCCAAAATTTAATCAGTTCTGTGTCTAAATTAATAAGATTTGCCAAACTTATATTGTCTCAAAGTGAATATATAGGGAAGAATGAAGAAAAAATTACCAACAAATAAGGAAGCTGCTCCTAAAGTATATTCCAGATATTGCTCCCCCCCCACTTTTTTCCCCTACATCACCCCAAGGGGAGGTAGACAAACATAAACAATGCAGGATAAAACAAACAAACATCAAACAGAAACGGTAGCAGAAGGTAAATTATCAGTGTCATCTGAAGTCATTCTAAACGTAATAATCAGTTCATCTAAGTCCAGTCTCTAAATATCAAACTTCAACATGTCAGTAGTCAGTTTACTTTAGAATCAAACTATATTTCATTCAGATTGCCTTGAGGCCTTCTCCCCCTGAAAGTGTGTCATCAGGGGTGCCTGTATTTTAATGAAGCATGCTGATAGAAAGGATCCTTCATCAATATTATCTTTACTTAACCATGGTGTCAAAACATCTTGTGAAACACTGAATATTACTTAGAACATGAATTCTAATAAAACTAAGGTCTCAGTGTCTCAAAAAGAAAAAAAACATTATTATTGTATACAAGCGTCATACTTGTTGTCATTGTGACGTAATTTTTTCTCTCTGAAAAATTTAAAATACAGTCATTTAATAATCTTTTTTTTTAGTTTTTTTTATGTGATCACATCGTTCAGATTAATCTTTGCTTTACAAACCAAATTATAATTTATTTATTTCAATTTATGGCCATGTAGTCAAAATACTCGAATTACTTGTTAGACTTTGCAGTTTCTATTTTGTTGATCAACATTTTATGAAATCAAGTAATCATACAGTTCACAGGACTGCCTCCTCTAGATGCCAATTTTCAAGCTTTTCTCCATAGTCCATGCTCAAGTTTGTCCTGTAATGAGAAAAACAGTCATTTTCCAAATTTATTTTGTAGTCACCTTTGAAGGCAGAAATCTGAGAAGGGCATGAGTAAGATTCTTAATTTCCAGGCAAGGGAAGAGCTCTTCGGTTTCTATTTTTGTCATTTTAAAATATATTTATTCCATGCATGGTTTAGATAAAACTTTTAGTACTTGTCATTTTGGAAATTCAAGTATAAGCATATACTTCTACAGTTTTACACTTCCGAAGTATATTTAGATGTTAAAAGGTTAACCATTATCTCAAACTCGTTGGCTGCCATTTTAAATAATGTTGCACAAAACTTTTGATTGAAATTTATCAATACCGGTGGTTTAAACACCTTTCTCTCTCTGGTTTGCAGCTCGCCAAGCATTCATTCAGTCATTCACACATTCACTCATCTGTCTACTCCAGTTTTGGTCTGTAATCTGTCTGGTGTGTAATCAATTAGGCGTGAGGGCGTTAGTTATTATTATCACTATTCTTTTGTGCTAGTAAAAGGTGCGATTACTTAAGAAATACTTATTACTGTGTGTTAGCACATCTGCATACTCATAACTGTGAACTATATCACAACTGTATGTACTTTGTTTGACTATTGTCCTACATATAAAAATATATCATGTTGACAGGAAAAACAAACAACAAAACAAAACAAAACAAAAAACTGTTGGTGTAGGTGTGTTTTACCACAGGGTTTTTTTTTTTCCTATCTGTTGGGCTAGTAAACCATGGCAAACAGTGTCCATCCGTCCCTCTTTTTGGCACCCAGAGAATGTCCAGCTTATCGTTGTCTTTGTCCATTCTTTGGCTCTCAGTTGTTATCATATCTTCAGCACACACATAGAGCAGAGAATGTCCATGACCCACTTACAGAGGTGGGGTTATGTTACTCAGCAGTTCTTGGAGATGATTGCCACAAGCAAAGCAATACTGGCCTGTTGTCCTGTTGTTGTCTTCAGCCATCTGCCAGTGACTTAGCAAGAAAGTCTTTAGTCCTGTTGTGCCAGAGAGCTGCTCCTTCAGCAAGTTTGTATGCTATAGTGCTGGTTGATGGATGGATTTGGTGATGATGTCAGGGTTGACACTGGGTGATAATGCTGGGGTGAGGGAGGCAGTGAGGCAATAAAGATAGCACTGGTCTGCCACGGTTCAGTTTGCCCCCCCCCCCAAAAAAAAGAGTACGAAGGAGAAAAAGATTGAGACGTACACTACCGTTCAAAAGTTTGGGGTCACCTCAGACAATTTTGTGTTTTCCATGAAAAGTCCCACTTTTATTTACCACCATGAGTTGTAAAATGAATAGAAAATATAGTCAAGACATTGACAAGGTTAGAAATAATGATTTGTATTTGAAATAATAATTTTTTCCTTCAAACTTTGCTTTCGTCAAAGAATCGTCCATTTGCAGCAATTACAGCATTGCAGACCTAACATGATTGCACAAGGATTTTCTAATCATCCATTAGCCTTCTGACGCAATGAGCAAACACATTGTACCATTAGAACACTGGAGTGATAGTTGCTGGAAGTGGGCCTCTATACACCTATGTAGATATTACACCAAAAACCAGACATTTGCAGCTAGAATAGTCATTTACCACATTAGCAATGTTTAGAGTGTATTTCTGATTAGTTTAAAGTTATCTTCATTGAAAAAAAGTTTTTTCTTTCAAAAATAAGGAAATTTCTAAGTGACCCCAAACTTTTGAACGGTAGTGTATATTCTGTTCATATATCATCCACATGGAAATTAAAACTAGGACTTAAATAAAATGCCACTGTTTCTCTGTTTTGGGTGTCAGTCTGTGGGGTGACTATTTTAATACAATCAAAATATATGATTCCTTGAAACTGGTTAAAAAAAATGTGCATAATAATGTGATGGAACTTTCATGTTTGCTTTATGAACTATAATGAACCTAAAATAAAACAAAATAAACCAAAATAAAACAAAACATGTTTTCTGCTCAGATTCATAGGGCCATATGAATTTCTGCATCCTTGGACTTTCAATAAAGTCACAAGTGCAACAATAAAAGTGGAAATAAAATGTAAAATGTGAGCCACAGAATTATGACAAAAAATTCAAAACCAGCAAAAAGGTCTGTCAAGAAGAGAAAAATAAAGTCAAAAGAAGAAAACACATTCATTTAAAGCAAATTGCATCCATAGGGCGCTAGTTTCAGTTTTTTTTTCTTCTAATATTTTATTTATTTATTTCAAATCCTTCTGACTTTGAGCTAATACTTGGGGTCATACAAGCATTTTAATAGCCCACACCTCTAATTGATTCAAACCAGATACTGTTGGCAAAATAAATTTCAACTATATAGTTAGCAAATAGGTTTTCGTTTACACTTTTATACCTTCTTGTGTACAAGTTTTCACACATTTTCATACAAACACATTCTCACACAATATTCTATGAAACTACTTTACTTTTCATGTACATAATGTCATAATTTATTTAGATGGAAGGAGCTCTCTTTTATATATCATACATTCTTATTTTCTGCTTTTTCTCATTTAACTTTTCTTTCAGATAATGTAATTGATGGAAACTAAATGATCCTCCATCTGGAAAGCCCATTTCAGACCAGATAGGCACCAGCCAGACATTTTATCACCATATTTTTTGCCTCAGATATTTTTTACATATGGGAACTGCTGTAAGGGGTTACACTCTTACTTTGAGACTTTCCCCATATTCCATCTGAACCCACTGTTGCCCCTATCTTCGGGCATCCCAAACAAAAGAAAAAAAAATTTCTTGCTCTGCTGGCAGGTAATTTTACTTAAAATAAGCAAAAAAAAAATTGCAATTGATAATGTTAGTTAAAACAAAAGCATCTCCCAACAAAGCAGATTAAATTGCTTAACACAAATAAAAACTATCATAAAGCAAGCAAAATCCCACAGAAACTGCACAACAAAGGGAAATTACTGTCCATATTATCTTGAGATATCTAATACAGCTCATCATATCAAAATCCCCAGTTCACTGTGACCTTATTACAGCTTCAGCACAAAACAAGTTAGTACACACACACACACACACACACACACAATTGCAAGGTCAAACATCAAGCTCAAATGAACACACACACATTAGTAAGCAATCCCAAACCCACTTATAATAAGCAGATCTGGCAACCCACAGTTCTCATTGTCAGTCATCTTCTGCCGCTCTGAAAACGCATTCACTTTTTCTCTTTTTTCCTCACAAAGTAACCCGTAAAACATTAAAAACACACAAAGAAGCACGCGAACAACTGGACAAATAAACTGCAGTTACTTATTTGATGTATTTATTTTATTATAATTTGAGGGCATTTTATCATGTATATATTTTTAAGGACTATTTTACTTTGTTTTAGACCTGTTTTAAATTATGTCTTAACGTATTTTGGTTCTTACTATCACATTAGAGTTTATCCTTGTGATATTAGCGCTATTTACCTCTATTGTTTAAGGCTAACCCTTTTATCAATGCTCACTCGTGATGTTAAGATTTCACATTGAGATTTCTTAATCAATGCTCACTCGTGATGTTAAGAAGATGTAGCATCATCTCACTTTGGCTCATCAATTAGGATTATTCTTCTGCTTAAAGGCATTGTTTCACCCAGGAAAAAGACAGCAAGGAAACTGCTCTTTTACCCCAGGCTACAACTGAACTCACATTCCTTTTGTTAAAACCAGTCTAAGGAATTCACCCTAATGCATTTCCTGTTTTGACTTTTATGGCCCCATAAACATGGAGACATGGAACAGTCCCCGGGAGCCCCTCATGGCTCACAAAAATCCACAGCTCAACATTGCCTTAAACTCTGGGACATGCCGAATTTAACCAGCAAACCTTTTAACCACATCTTTAGGACTCACTTTTCAACATCTCTCTTCTTTTTCCAGGACCCCAGGAAAAGCAAATGGCCTCTTGATGTTTATTCTGGACAATCAATAATAGGTTTGAAATGTATTAATCCGTGATTTTAGATATGTGCATGTTAAAATGTTTAGATGAATGTTTATTCCTGCATGTTAATTTATAAGGACTTGGCATAAATTGCATGATCACTAAGACTAGGTTAGAGAATATACTGTACATAAGTGTATAGAGAAATATTCCAGTATTAAAATGTGTATTAGATTTGCCAAAATATCTCTCAAATCATGTGACCGATCTCAGCCAAGCTCTGCTTGACAACAGCTCTCTGAGTGCAGACAAAAGACTGTTTGATCATTGGAGGTTCATAAAGCCCGCCCACAAAGGAAGCCTATTTGCTGAGCTCCTGTCAACCCGTAAGCCCACGAAAGCTCGACTGAATTTATAAAAGGAGGGAGACCCCTTGCTACTCTCTTTTCGCCGCCGCTTTTCGAGATCTCTTTTTCGGCTTTTTACTTCTGTTGTCTTCAAGTGTCTACACAGCAGAGAACCACTGGAGAACAAAGGGACTTCTCCCACGTGTTGCTTTTCAACAATCACAGAGCAGATAACTCTTAACTTTGTGTTCTGTAACTATGTATTTTAATGTTTCCTTTTCTCTTAAACGTCTGGGAATTGATTCTTTTTTTCTTTGAGCTCATTCTAATCAGGAGTTAAACTCCAATCCTAGACGTTTATTTCTATCACTTTTTTTGTTAAACTTTCTGTAAAACCACCGTTTTTAATATTAATGTAAGCTTTAATCATGACTTTATTTTTATAATATTTTTATTGACCAATCCCACACCAGAAGCCCTTTTATTTAAAGTCCGAAACTCTTTTAATTTGAGATCAGATTAGATAATTTTAATTATTATCGAATTCCCTGAGAAAGCTGCTTGCCAACGAAGAGGAGAGAAGACGCAGCTCCCCACGATCACGTGTGCTGAAGGAATCCGCACGCCATGAAGATTAGACGCCTCGGCTGGATTTCAACCATTGGGATCAAACATACCAATCTCATCCCTCGTCAAAGAATATTTGCTGGTCAAATATTCCGACTTTTGGAGCCATCTAAGCACTACAGGACAATGCAGAAGGACCTTCAACATCAAACGCCCGTCACATGAGCTGAAATGTTATTCATCTGCTGAATTAAACTTCTGAGGTTCGATAATAATTTGATATCTAATCAGATGCAAATTAAGGAGCAATTAACATAACTCCTCTTTTCATTAAAATTCCGTTTTTATTTTCTTAAGAGTAATCCAGAACTTTTCATATAATTAGTAAAACTTTCTCTATAAATTTGCGTTGTCTTCCACAATCTGTTAACTCAAACTGATCTAAATTCGTTTCACAGTTTAACCCTGGTTCTGCAAATGTTGACATTGTTAATCTATCATTTACAAGTTTAATTTTATGGTTAATGAAATCACTGCAATGTCTGTTAATCATCATTTCATTTAATAAATATGTGAAAATGAGAGAAGTTGTTGAGAATTTATTTCATTCTGAGTCTGGTTCAAGTCCCCAGTATCAAATTCACTAAAATTTTGAGACTGATTATTAATTAATTTATTGAGTGATTAAATGGGTATAAAGTGAAATTAAAGATTAAATTGCTTCTTAGAGATAGAAACTGGTGCCCCACAAGTGTTATTAACTTTTCCGGTGTATATGAACCGAGAATTCATCTCAGGTTCCTATACATTAATATAAATTAAGTAATTTTTATACCTGATCATAATTATTAATTCATATACTGTTACAAAGATCTTACATTGATTTTCTGCATGTCAATCAGGTCCACTTACGTAGTGGAAATGCGCATTCCCATTGCGGACTCGAACCGGGACCGCCGAGCCTCTACCTTGCCCAAAGCCCGATTTGGACTTTGCAGTATCAAATGCTTGGTTTACAACTTTTTTACACATATTCTAAAACCCACCAGGACTCGAACTGGGTGTCTATTTACCAATTAAATTTACTCACTGTGATCCTCCTGCGGGTTAACTCTGTCACGCACCAGCTCCCAGCGTCTCAGGACCGTGCCTCCACTTCCACAAAAACCGGGTCGTTGGTCCCAGTCAGGGGAGGGCTTTCCCCACAGCTGTGCAGAGCTATCCATGGTCCAAAAACGTCGGAAGCAGAGGAGAGATGTATGGAGTTCCTGTGATTCGGTATGTTAGAAAAATCCTGAAGACCTTCAGTCAAAAACCAGGCTGGATCAGAGTTTCAACAAATTTAATTGCACTGATCAGCGGAAGACAATACAGAGTACAGCTCTCATAGACTGCCGCAGTGCATTGGCTTAACTAACAGTGTGCTTCTGGCTAATATATATCCAAGGGACCGTCGGGGTGGGGTCTCTTCTTGATAAATTCATTCATGACTAAGATTGTATCTGTTGAATCCATGCAGAAAACACTAGCAATAAGCTGTACAGTTGGTGATAGACCTGAACATTCACAGTCACATCAGCATCCTTCAGTCTGTTTTTTTCTGCTACTCAACAACTCCAAATATGGTAACAGGATTTCCTAGGTATACACATTAAGCTTTATAAAGAAAAATTCATATTCATAAAAATTCATATAACTCAGTGTAACAGAATTTTTCCATTAGAGGACGTCCCTTAAATAAACTACACTAAATGAACATACACTACCGTTCAAAAGTTTGGGGTCACCTCAGACAATTTTGTGTTTTCCATGAAAAGTCCCACTTTTATTTACCACCATGAGTTGTAAAATGAATAGAAAATATAGTCAAGACATTGACAAGGTTAGAAATAATGATTTGTATTTGAAATAATAATTTTTTCCTTCAAACTTTGCTTTCGTCAAAGAATCGTCCATTTGCAGCAATTACAGCATTGCAGACCTAACATGATTGCACAAGGATTTTCTAATCATCCATTAGCCTTCTGACGCAATGAGCAAACACATTGTACCATTAGAACACTGGAGTGATAGTTGCTGGAAGTGGGCCTCTATACACCTATGTAGATATTACACCAAAAACCAGACGTTTGCAGCTAGAATAGTCATTCAATTCAATTCAATTCAGCTTTATTTATATAGTGCCATTTCACAACAACAGTCATCTCATAGCACTATCAACTGAAGGGGGGACCCCCACAGTTGCAGAAAGACCCCAGCAATCAGGCGATCCCCTGTGAGCAAGCACTTGGCGACGGTGGAGAGGAAAAACTCCCTTTTAACAGGAAGAAACCTCCAGCAGAACCAGGCTCAGGGAGGGGCAGTCATCTGCTGCGACTGGCTGGGGGGTGAGGGGATAGAGAAGAAGAAAAGAACAGACATGTAGAGAGCAAACAGCACGATGGGGACTCAATCTATGGGAGAGAACAAACAAATGTTAATGACCAGCAAAAAAAAAATATTTCATAGAGAGTGAGGAAAGGAGTGAGGCCCAGTGCATTACTGGAGGTCCCCCGGCTGACTAAACCTATTAGCAGCATAACTAAGGGAGGGTTCAGAAACACATGATCCCTCCCTAATTGTAGGCTATATCAAAAAGGTAGGTTTTAGCCCTATTCTTAAAAACAGAGATCGAGTCTGACTCCCGAATCCAGATTGGCAGCTGATTCCACAGGAGAGGAGCTTGATAACTGAAGGCTCTGCCTCCCATTGTACTTTTGGAGATTCTAGGTATTACAAGTAATCCTGCATTTTGGGAGCGTAGTGCTCTGTTAGGATAATACGGTAGTATCAGATCTTTTAAATAAAAAGGAGCCTGATTGTTTAGAGCTTTGTAAGTGAGAAGAAGGATTTTAAACTTAATTCTAAACTCTATGGGAAGCCAATGAAGGGAGGCCAGAACCGGAGAGATATGATCTCTCTTTCTAGTACCTGTTAAAACTCTTGCTGCAGCATTTTGGATCAGCTGAAGACTTTTTAAAGATGTTTTAGGACAGCCTGATAATAAAGAATTACAATAATCTAATCTCGAGCTAACAAAAGCGTGGATCAGCTTCTCAGCATCACTCTGAGACGAGATGCTCCTAATCTTGGCAATATTACGCAAATGATAGAAGGCAGTCTTAGAAACAAATTTAATATGTGAATTGAAGGACAAATCCTGATCAAAAATAACTCCAAGGTTCCTCACAGAGCTATTAAGAGAAAGAGTAACTGCGTCCAAACTGAAAGTTTGATTTGGAAAGGAATTTCTAAGGTTTTTTGGACCAACAAGAATGACTTCAGTCTTATCTGAATTTAATAGCAGGAAATTACAAGTCATCCAAGCTTTGATTTCCTTAAGACAGGCTTCTAACTTGGCTAATTGATTAGTATCATCTGGCTTCATTGACAGGTATAATTGTGTGTCATCTGCATAACAATGAAAATGTATACAGTGCTTTCTAATAATGTTGCCTAACGGAAGCATATATAAACTAAAAAGAGTAGGGCCTAGCACAGATCCCTGTGGAACTCCATGACTAAGCTTTGAGCTGAAAGAAAACTCATCATTTACATGAACAAACTGGAACCTAGCAGATGAATAAGATCTAAACCACTGCAACGAAGTTCCATTAAGTCCAACATAGTGTTCTAATCTATCAAGTAGAATATTATGATCAATAGTATCAAAAGCTGCACTAAGATCTAAAAGGACAAGTACAGAAACTAGTCCATTATCAGATGCAATGAGGAGGTCGTTAGTGACCTTCGCTAAGGCTGTTTCAGTACTATGATGGATTCTAAACCCAGATTGAAACTCTTCAAGTAAACCATTTCCCTGCAGGTGGTCAAATAATTGCGTAGCAACAACTCTTTCTAAGATTTTTGAAATGAAAGGGAGATTAGAGATTGGTCTATAGTTAACTAAAGCTCCTGGATCTAGCGTTGGCTTTTTGAGTAAGGGTTTAATTACAGCCGTTTTAAAAGCCTGCGGTACATGGCCTAAAGTTAATGAAGAATTGATTATATGAAGAATAAAGCTACCAATAAGTGGGAAGACTTCTTTAAATAACCTGGTAGGAATAGGATCTAAAAGACAAGTTGAAGGTTTGGATGAGGAAACTACTTTGTCTAACTCACAAAGGTCGATTGGAGTAAACTCATCAAGACAGACATCAATAGAAGGAGTTGTAGTAGTTACAGTATTTAAGTTAACTGTGGGAAGAATCTGATTGATTTTATCTCTGATGGATGAAATTTTATTATTGAAAAAGTTCATAAAGTCCTGACTAGTAAGCTCTAAGGGGATGCTAGGATTGACAGAGTCCTGACTCTTTGTCAACCTGGCTACAGTACTGAAAAGAAACCTGGGATTATTCTTGTTCTCTTCTATTAATGCAGAGTAATAACTCGTTCTAGCTTTTCTAAGAGATTTTTTATAAATTAAAAGATGATTTCTCCAAGCTAAATAGATTTCATCTAAATTAGTAGAGCGCCATTTTCTTTCTAATTGACGAGTCTTCTGTTTTAAGCTACGAGTTTCTGTGTTGAACCAAGGAGTTAAAAATCTCTGATTAGACTTTTTCTTTTTTAAGGGGGCCACCAAGTCTAGAGCCTGATGCAGAGAAGCTGAAACACTATCCACCATGTTATCAATTACAGAAGGAGCAAGCTGTCTATAGCTTATTTCCGTTGTGTTGACACATGGCATAGAGGAAACAATCTGCATAAATTTGGAAACAGCATCATCTGAGAGGCATCTACTGTGATAATATTTTTCTTTAGGAGCCAAATAGTCAGAAATAGTAAAATCAAAGGTTAACAGACAATGGTCTGACAGTACAGGGTTATGAGGAGACACTACAAGATTTTCTATTTCTATGCCATATGTCAGAACAAGGTCCAATGTATGGTGGAGGTAATGAGTAGAATTTCCTACTTTCTGAGAAAACCCAATCGAGTCTAATATTGAATTAAAAGCCACATTAAGGCAGTCACTATCTACATCCACATGTATATTAAAGTCCCCTACTATAATTATTCTATCAGATTTCAACACTAAATCAGCTAAGAAATCAGCAAATTCGGATAAAAATTCTGAATGGGTTGATGGGGGACGATAAACAATGGCAAATAAAATTGGGTTTAACCTGAAATTGCTAAAGTGCCCAACACTGAGGACCAGGCCCTCAAAGGAATTATAACATGTTTTTTGCTTTACATTAACTAGTAATTTGGAATGGTAAATTGTTGCTACTCCTCCTCCAGGACCAGAACGTCTGGGATTTTGACAGTTTAAATAACCAGAGGGGGTTGATTCATTTAAACCAACATAATCCTCTTGTCCTAACCAAGTCTCTGTAAGGGAAATTAAATCAATCTGATGATCAATTAACAGATCATGGACTAACAGAGACTTGGGAGTTAGAGACCTAATATTTAACAAACCACATTTAATTTTTAAATTATGAGGAGGAACAGAGGCCAAATCATTCAATTTAGAGGCTTTATGTTTAATTTGAGTTTTACCAATATTTTGCTTTATCACTTTGGGATGCTTATACATTATATTTTTATTCACTTTGGAGGGAGCAGACAACGATTCTCTGATGGGGAAGACAGGGGCTAAGCTGAGGGGTGGCGGATGAAGAGGAGCTGCAGAGAGGCGTGTAAGACTGCGACTCTGCTTCCTGGTCCCAACTCTGAGTAGTCAAGGTTTTGGAAATTTGGATAAAAAAGATGCCAGATTGTTAGATAAATGAGAAGCACCATCCAAAGTGGGATGAATGCTGTCTCGTCTCATAAGACCAGGTTTTCCCCAAAAAGAGCTCCAATTGTCAATGTAGCCCACGTCATTTTTAGGACACCACACAGACAGCCAGCGGTTCAAGGATGACGAGCGACTAAACATGTCATCACTGGTCAGATTGGGGAGGGGCCCAGAGAATACTACAGTGGCAGACATCGTTTTTGCAAACTCACACACCGATTCTGCATTAAGTTTCGTGACTTCCGACTGCCGGAGACGGATGTCATTAATGCCGGCGTGAATAACAATTGTGGAATATTTACAGTTACTTTTAGCCAGCATTTTCAAATTTGACTCGATGTCGCCTGCTCTGGCCCCAGGAATACATTGGACTATGACCGCTGGAGTCTCTAGGTTCACGTTTCTGACTACAGAGTCGCCAATGATCAGAGTTTTTTCTTCAGCGGGTGTGTCGCTGAGCGGGGAAAAACGATTAGAAACGTGAACAGGTTGGTGGTGTACCGGGGCTTTGCGACTAGGCTTCCTTCTCACCGTCACCCACCCAGTCTCCTCGCTGCTGAGGAGAGCCGGGGAACCGCTGACAGGGGGGCCTAAGCTATCTAGCTCCGCTGCAGCTAATGGGCGTCCGTCGAGATTAACTGGCGCAGACGGTGTTTCAATGCAGCGGAGCCGGGATTCCAAATCAGACAACCTCGCCTCGAGCGCCTCAAAAAGACAACATTTATTACATTTACCGTTATCACTAAAAGAGGCAGAGGTGTAGCTAAACATCTGACAGAGAGAGCACACCAGAGGAGAGGAAAGAGAGGTAGTAGCCATAGCTAGTGGCTAGAGAGCTGGAGAGCAAACCACACAGGCAGACAGCAAAACAGGAAGTGACGATCCCTCACGATCGCACAACACCGCTAATTTACCACATTAGCAATGTTTAGAGTGTATTTCTGATTAGTTTAAAGTTATCTTCATTGAAAAAAAGTGTTTTTCTTTCAAAAATAAGGAAATTTCTAAGTGACCCCAAACTTTTGAACGGTAGTGTAATTGCAAACAGGTGTGGACAATGAACAGAACAGAACCAGACAGTACTCAAACGGAACTCAAAGCGCTGTCAAAATAAAGCAAAACCAAAACAGATGATCATGACAGGAATGGCAACAGGCAAACATAAACATGACCATGGTGATAATAATACTAATAAACAAGGCTAGGGAGAGAATCATAAGCACCAGTGAAATAAATGGCAAATACTCAGGAACAAAAACAGGGACATGATCATAAGATAAGATAAGCCTTTATTAATCCCACAATGGGGAAATTCCAGGATTGCAACAGCACAGGGATAGCAACACTCAGAGCAACAATCAGAAGGCAAGAAAAAACAACATCTAGTAAACATATGTCCATATTACTATAAATGTATATATATATAGACACACAGTGCAGAGCATTATGGTTGGTGAATGTGCAGCAGAAAGTCTAAGCTCTCTCTCCGCGGATGCGGCGGGCCAGCTGGAAGTCTTTGGGCATGATGGTGACCCCCTTAGCGAAGAAGAGACCACCAGGTGGGTCTCGCTGGTCTCCTGCAGAGCCATGACGGCGAAGCTCAGGAAACGCAGGACGGTCTTGAAGTCCTGAGCGATCTCCCTCACCAGGCGCTTGACGGGCAGCTTACGGATGAGCAGCTCCGTGGATTTCTGGTAGCGACGGATCTCTCTCAGAGCCACGGGCCTGTGACGGCGAGGCCTCTTCACTCTGCCGGTGGCCGGAGCGCCTCTCCGAGCAGCCCTGGTGGCTAGCTGTCTCCTGGGGGGCTTCTTCCTCCAGTAGATTTTACGGGCGGTCTGCTTGGTTCTTGCCATCGCTCTTTATTATTCTGTCTTATATTTCTTGCACGCCGCCTAAACTCCAGCCCGGCACCCGCGTCGTTTTCGCTACAGCTTCCGGTATGTCGAGTTTCCCATTAGCACCGGGCGGCGGCCAAGTGCTAGCTAGCACTAGCTCCTCCCCGCTGCAACGTCTCCTGCTGCAAACCGTGGCTCCGTCCGCCAACCCGGGAGACCCCCGGGGCGATCCGTGTGTCCGTGATATATATACAGAGTGAAAGGTGTAGAAAGAAGAAGGAAGATTAAAAAAAGGCTGTTGCAACGGGCAGCCTATTCGTGTGGCGCCACCGGTCCGGCAGAACCGGAACCGGAAATGAAGGTGAAACACAAAAATACAAGACAGAACAATAATAATAATAATCATAATGACAACCCAAGATAATAATGATAATAAAGGTGAACACAGAAAATCCCAAAATACAACTCAAGGCGAGGACGTGGGCTGGGGCCCATGCCCTGGAGTCAGGGAATAAAGCTACAACTCAGGGTGAGGACATGGGGCCAAGTCCACCACCTGACAATCAGGAGTGTTTCAGTTTCCAGCGATGTTTTTGCAGTTTGTGCTTTTTTTATTTTTGTTGTTGTCTTCTTCCTAATATTACATTATATATCCTGATCTGGGAGAGACAATGAGAGAGAAGAGGGAGAGGAATCACCATTTATGGATAGCGAAAAAACTCCGTAGAGACTCCGAGCTTGTAAAACTTCTGGGGAAAAAAGCTCACTGTCCACTCCAGATAGGAAGCGCTACTACACAGACATTATTTTGTAAATACAAATTGATTTAGTATACATGTAAACGAATGAAATTGCCCATGAAAAAATAATTATAGTCTGAACAGTGCAACCACCCGATGCCGGCTGCTGTCCTTCAGCACCACACCTCTGGTCTCTGTGAGACTGTTTAGGCCTGCATCATTTACAGGTAGAATAATTGTAAGGTTCTAGACTTTTATTATAATTCCAAACATGAATATAAAGTTAGCAAAGCTGAAAATAATAATAATGTCAATCCAATAAATGTCAACAGAATCAAAAGAAACAGTAGCTCTTCCGATGAGCACCATTGCCAGATAAAGGTAGGGCTCCCTATATTTACATGCTGAATTATAAAAAATATAGTGTAGCCTATATTTGGCATAAGTGTGTGTGGTCTAGCTTTGCATTTTGCAGTTTGGAGCGCATGTGAGCAGGGATGAGGTGGGAAGCTTTTGCACCATCTGTGCACCGTTTTGGTCTGTGTTGCCACAGTGAATTGTCAAACCAGGCACAGTTATATCGTGTTTTTTGTTCATATATTTTGTTATTCAACATATGTACTGTATAGCTTCTACAGATGTCTGTCTTCCACAGTGGTCAGGAGAAAATAAATGCTGGGGAGGGTTTGAGCACCCTGTTTTATGGGGTTGGATCTAAGATTCACCCGACATTCGCCTGGTATTTTACCGGGAGTTGACAAAGGTCTCAAACCTTCTCGAACAGTGGCAAAAGAGTTGTAAACTGTTGCTAATCATTGTAAACGCTGTTTGCTAGCATTTGTTAATAGTTGTTAATGATCTATAGCTGCGTTCACAAACACTCTTGCAAACACTTGTGTCAATTTTGCAAATGGTTGTTAAAGGTCGCTAAATGTTGTTAATTGTTCCAAGTGATGGAGGTGAACCCCAGTGTTCGTGAAGCTTACTCAGAAAAGTTGGTGAATTCAAAAATCGTCATGTTCGTCACTGCTCTGTGAGATACTACCCTTATGACTAAGAGAGGTTAATTTTCTCCTCACTCACCAAATGCTCACTTCAAGGTGTGTGCACTTGTTTAAAACTTGAGTTTTAGTGACACATTTTGGTCACTAAGTGATTGTGCTTTTCAGAAGTCCCATGCAGTTCCTTTAAAGAGGGCTGTTGGATTTGTATATATTATATTTAGTATATTTTTTTAATATATTTAGTTTATCAGGTTTCAATTTGGAATAAATAACCAGTAAATACTGTCAAAGTCTAACATCAAGATATGTTTTCTTTAATAAAAACTAAATAAAAATCATTAATGTAGAACAACCCATTTAAACTAAGCTATCTGCTACCTACTCGTCTCTACCATGGTGAAGTCTACAGGATGATTGGCAGTAAGGTGGGTCAGCAGGTTGCTGGTATTGCCACCTTTTGCAGCAAGTGATGCTTGACATTCTTAAAGTCTGGTGCTTGTAATGTTATTCACTCTTGAAAACCAAACTCCCACACTGGCAAGTTTACTTTGTGTGGATGTGGGTGGAGTTTGCTTCTCTCTTCTGCCTCCTTCAACATGATTTTCCATATCAGTATTAGACACACTGGTTGTAGCATGGTAGTTATTAGCTAAATCTTTTTTTGTTTGTTGGTGAGTAGTCACCAGCACTAAGTAAGGCACACTGCTGGCACCAGCACCTTGTGACAAAGCAAGAGCAAGAAAGTGAAATACTCAAAGATGTGGAAGTTATAGATGCAGTTATATATACAAATTGAGTCACAGCTGAAGACAAAAATGATTGATGGACTTAATCCCTGTGGCTTATTTTGTTTCCAGAATTGTCCAGCAGCTGATTTTTGCATCGTGAAAAGGCAGCCAGATAACTAATAAACAAAATGAAATGAAATGAAAATGAAAGCAAAATAAAATGAAATGAAACTCCACTTCATGTTTGATGTGAACATACCAGAAGAGGCTGCACCTGAACCTTGTAAAATAATAAAGCCCAGGATTAATTGGAGATTTACAAGTCCTCTTTAAAGGGGACATATGCACTTTTTGCATGTGTTGATACAGTTTCCAGAGGTCTTAATGACGTGTCTATGACATGCTTTAGTCAAAATACATTAGGAGTTAATTATTGGACCATCATTTCCCACCCATTGTTGTAATCAGGCTCATTTCGGTGCATGCTTCTTTAAATATTCATAAGCCCTGTTCACCCTACCCTCCTTCCTTTGATGCAGCTGAGAAATTTGGTCGAGGCCAGGTAGGTGCCATTTTCCAGCTAATGTTAGCTATTAGATATTAGCTGAGACAGCAATGACAGCCTGAGCTATTTTAACATAAAACTGGCTGAATGTTAAGAATTTGGGTAGCGCGGTGGCGGAGTGGTTAACGCTGCGGCAGTGCAGCAACTCACCCCTTGGCCGGGGGATCCTGGGTTCGATCCCAGCCTCGGACCAACAGTGATCTATGTGGAGTTTGCATGTTCTCCCCATGTCTGTGTGAGTTTACTCCGGGATTTCTCCGGTTTCCTCCCACATGCCAAAAACATGAAAGTTAGGTTAATTGGCATCAACTGGGAATTCTAAACTGTCCTTAGGTATGACTGTGAGAGTGAATGGTTGTCTGTCTGTCTGTCTGTGTTGGCCCTGCGATGGACTGGCGATCTGTCCAGGGTGTACCTTGCCTCTCGCCCAAACATGCTGGGGTAGGCTCCAGCTCCCCCTGCGACCTCAAAAGGATTAAGTGGAAAAAGATGGATGGATGTTGAGAATGTAATAGTCAAAATAAAGCATTATCTGTAACATGGGTGTGTGGTGTGGGTGGTCAGAATGGATATGACAGGTCCCTGGGGGATAGAAACGATCCTGAATAAGTGAATAGCTAACTCTGCTAATGCTAGGCAGGCTGATCGATCAGTCGCTTCCTACCAAGACGGAAGACAGATCAAATGGCTAGCCAAGGTGCTAGTGGGTTGATCTGCAACCAGGTGGGAACAGGGATATGTGGTGAGGGTAGATAGATAATATAGAAAAAACTTTTAAAGGGGTCATTGACTGCACTTTTTCCACATTTTAATAGCTCACACGTCTTAATGAAATGTTTGTGAAATATTTTGTTCACATTTTAAATTTTTTTTAATTGTTGAAGCAAATTTGTTTTGTACATTTACTGGCTTTCTTGAAACACTCTGATTTAAAGCCTGTGACTTTAAGAACCATCTTTCACCTTTTCAACTCCGCCCTCCCTCTTACGTCAGTTAGCCATTATAGCTGACTAGCTTCTAGCCTCCCAGCTCGGATGAACAGCGCTCTGGTTCACTGATCCACAGTCGATGGTGTATCTCGCATCAGTCCAGCCTATCTCCCATTAATTTTACCGTAATTCCACAACAAATCGCTATCACCTCACACTGGACGGCTCCCCCAATCGCCACAACCGAGACCTAGCCCATGACCAAGAGGCTACTGGCCGAGCTACCGAGCCAAGGGATCTCAAAGGGCAGTATCTCGCTCTGTGGGACTCCACTCTGCTCCCACGGCCAG
Organism: Pholidichthys leucotaenia; assembly: GCA_020510985.1. Lineage (NCBI taxonomy): Eukaryota > Metazoa > Chordata > Actinopteri > Cichliformes > Pholidichthyidae > Pholidichthys > Pholidichthys leucotaenia. The sequence continues at coordinate 191,761,793 of CM035841.1, forward strand.
CTAGGAGTTGAAACAACTACGCTGCCCGTGAGAGCAGCGCAGAGTCACGCGGTGCCCCAGAGGACAGTGGGTTGGCTGGCCATGAGAGCCAGCAGCCTCCACCCAGCAGCATCTGGTCCCGGGACATTTTGGTTGCAGCGAGCCGGAGGCTTCATTGTGATTTTGCGGTGGATTGGAGGCTGGTGGCTTGCATGGCCAGCAAAAGGCTAAAGGTAGCCAATTAGCCCACGAGCTAACACTGTTACCAGGGCACACACTGTAAGTGTGGCTTATATTGTTATTTTCTTCAGATCTTAGTCACCCTAATAGCCATCCCTGTGGTGTACCTTGCGTCACTCTGACCCATCTCTCAGTGGTTTCATTGTGATTCCGTGGCGGATTGCCCGTACCAGTGTTATGCCGATAACTCCCCCACCTGCAAAGATTGCAGCTGGGGGAGTTCTTGGCATAACACTGGCCAGTATCCTCTGGTTCCGGGCCATTGCAGCACCCAGTGTGTTGGTGTGGGTGATCCACTACGGAATCACGACGAAACCAGAGATGGGCCCGAGTGAACCAGGTGGTAACAGGGACGGTTATTATGATGACTAAGAGCTGAAGAAAATAACAATATAAGTTTGCGCTTACAGCGATCGTCCTGGTACCAGTGTTAGCTCGGGGGTTAATAGCTCAGGGGTTAATAGGCTAACTTTAGCATGACAGACAGCTAGGCGGACCAATAATAGAGCAGTGGGTGGGTCTTTAGGATGGCGTTGGGTTGGCTTTTTCTAAACGTGACATATATGATTTAGATGGAAAACTCAAACGTTTCTGGCATTTCTGGGAGACAAAAATGAGATAAAAGCTGTGTGGTTTTTTTTAAGAGAATTGACTGTTTTGAAAATTTTTTGATAATTAGGTGACTACTGGGCAGCACGGTGGTGCAGTGGTTAGCACTGTTGCCTTACAGCTAGAAGGTTCCTGATTCGAATCCCCAGGCTGGCAGGGGTTGGAACCTTTCTGTGTGGAGTTTGCATGTTATCCCTGTGCTGCGTGGGTTTACTCCGGGGGCTCCGGTTTCCTTCCACAATCCAAAGACATGCATGTTAGGTTAATTGGCTGTTCTAAATTGTCCCTAGATATCGGTTTCCTATAGGCCCTTAGAATAGAGGCTGTTCTAAATTGTCCCTAGATATCTGTTTCCTATAGGCCCTTAGAATAGAGGGTTAGTACTAGTGAAAGCGCTTTGAGTGGTCTTTGTGACTAGAAAAGCGCTATATAAGTGTAGGTTAGTTAGTAGTTAGACTAGTAGACTCATTTCAGTCAGTTAAGACCTAAAGTTTTTATGCTCCTCACATATGGAACAAACTCCCAGAAAGCATCAAGGCTGCCGAAACTCTCAGCTGCTTTAAATTGAGGTTAAAATCTTTATTTGCTGCTGCCTTTCAGTACAACAATTGTTACTCTTCCACAATGTGCTGCAACTTCTTGCACTTTTTCTGTCTTATTCTATTTTAGCTGTAATGCTTTAATGCTTTATGTAAAGCACTTTGAATTATCTTGTACACAAAATGTGCTTTACAAATAAACTTACCTTGCCTTACAAACACACTATTTTTCAGTCAGTGACCCCTTTAAGACCTGACTGCTATTAGATAGCCAATCTAATGCTAGGCGACTTGATTCATCAGGCTCTCTTTGCTCTTCAATGCAGTAGATCAGTGTTTGCCATAATTTTTTGAGCCACAGCACACTTTTTACATTGAAAAAATCTTGCGGCACCCCACCAATAAAAAAAACTTACAAAATCACACATTGTAGCCTATTACAACATATGTAATGGCAATTTAGTTTTGAAATTAGTTTATGTTCACTCAGTGTGAAACTTGGGGCTGTTTAGATGAACACAAAGCTGGTGTCCTGGCAAGAACTGAAGAAAAGCAGACACTTTTGTTTTCTTTTAGCTCCTTCCGGCAAATCTGAAAAGTATGTGCGCACAGAAATTTTCAGATGTATAGAACTGTTCGCACACCAGATTCTCTGCTCCTTTTCTTTATACATCCCAATTCAACGTGACAATGAGTGCATGTGCACAAGCTCTTTACTTCATCTGGGTTCTTCCCACTGATGACTGTAAATGACTCTGTGCCCTTTCTGTCACTCCTCTGTCCAACAGCAGATTCTTATGTCACACTTGTTTTTATACATCCCACTGTGTGCGTGAAAACCAGCCTATGCCACGTTTTTGTGTGTGTGCACTGTTTATACATGAGACCGCTGGGCATTTATGATCTCAGGTAAACCATTACTTCTTCTTGGCCATTTATCTGTACTTTAAGCATATCCTAGATGGGTCTGCTGTGAGTCTGCACTCAGGGGACCTGAGCACTCCTGGGGTGATTTCGTTAGGCCAGAATGAGCTACTCTCATTGATGGCCTGGTCTCATTAAAGTTACCTGTTTCTCTGTGTGCTCATGGAGAAAAAATAGTCCAGGTTCTTATTTTGAAGAGACAGGTGTTTTGTTTGGAGATGTCATTTAAGCTTGCTTAGGACCATAGCACTGTTGGATAGCTAGCCAAGGTGCTAGCAGGCTGACCTGTTGGCCGACTATGTCCAAAATATAACAAAATAAGTCAGAATGATAGAAGATATATAATCTAACTGTGGGTCAATGATCCAGTTGGGAACACAGATATCTAGTTGGGTGACTTTAATTTAAAGAAAATGGCAATGAAAACCACGGTCGCTAAGCTAATGCCATAGTGCCATAGTAGCACTGTTGTGGGAACCTCCCACCATCATTAAAATGAGTGGAGATGAAGCGGGGGAGGGGGTACCATTCCAGTGAGCTCTGGTTCTCAACATCACATCTGGGGCAGAATCATAACTTAATGAGCGGAACTGAGACCAACTTTTTGCATTGGTAGCCACTCAGGATACCCCAAAAAAGTGAAATTTTCGTCATATGTCCCTTTTTGTTAAGTTTGTTGTTTAGTCATTTGGAATGACTTCTGATAAGAGTTTAAAATTGACTTTGAACAGTCAGTCTTCTCAAATATATCTTAGAATTAGTGAGTCTCTGTCAGATAGCATTCACTGATGTCTATGACAGAAAAACTAAATGGGGAGGCCTAGTTTTCAGTCAGAGATCAAATGGTGTCATTTCCTGAAGGTTCTTACACAGGAATCATGTGACCGTTGTTCTACCATGCACTCTGTTATCTAAGTTGCACTATTTCCCTCCCGTCTAATCTACTGTGATGTGCTCAGACATCAAATCTGTCAATGTCTCAGTCGGCTGTCTGTGGATGAAGCGTAACAAAGACAGACGGGGGCCACTCCAGCGCTGAGGGCAAAGGTCAGGGAGGTCTGGCTGTCAGTGCCCCCCAAAACACCACCTCCACCCACCCATCATCCCTCCAACTAACCCCATCCTCCATCTATCCATCCATCCTTCCCCGTGCCCTGCTGACAATCAGTGGCAGAGGACTGAGGTCTTTTCTGATCATCATGGACAGATGGACTTCAGTCGCTCCAAGAGAAAAAGGGAGAGGAAAACACATTGTGGGACAGAATAGAACCCATGCCTGACCAGAGAGGGAGTAGGACTAAAATCAGTGGAAAGCTTATTTTTATTTTGACCAAAAAAAAGTGACATACAGGATGCAGTTGGGTTACACGTCAAAAATCTGCTTCTTTGATTCTCACTGCTTTCCCCATAAATGCACATGTGTACACGTATGTGTAGCTCTAAATATAGACCGTCTTTTACATCAAATCTAAAAATAATGAGTCTCTTATGTATTCACATCCACACACATCAAACAGGGGTTTACTCTGCCAGTCCAGCTGTCATGCCTGGAGGTGGAGGGATGACAGGTTGACAGGTTGTCATGTGTGATGGTCAACGTGGCTGCGTGTGCCCCCGTGCGCTTGCCTCATGCAGGACACACACACCCCCGCACACACCCCCCCCACCCGTTTGCCCACCTGAACAAACGGACAAGCACACCACCCCCACCCCTGCCTCCTAATAGCCTGCTGGCCTGGAGGTGTTGGTTGGTGCGCTAACTTGGACTCAGTTGCCCATTCGCCTGCTAAAGTGTCAGGATTTGACTTCTGTCCAGCTAAATGTCCATTTCATTTAGATCCACTGTTTGCTGTGAAATATCGTTTGAATATTGCATCTAGAGACCAAACAGCTTTTTTGTCAATTCTTCTTTAAATTGTTTTTCAATGATACATGTAAAACTTAATTCAATATTTTTATTTATTTCCTCAACTGCTTTATGTTCATGCTACAGAAATGTTTGGCGTCTGCTTTTCAATAAATTAAAAAAATATTCCATTCAACATGAGCTCCAGTTTACCCCATCCTCCCTGCATCACATATGAGATCAGTTGTTGACCCCATATTGCTAATGTTAGCTGGCTAACTCCTAGCTCCAGAAATGAATATTGGTGGACAGGGGTGTGTGGCTTCAGTGGTCAAAATAGTATGAGTACTTCTTGAAGTTCAATAGACACAGTAACTGATTCTGACTGCTTAGTGCCAACAGTCAGCTGCTAACAGCTACTGACTATCATGGAGAAAATATAACAAAGTTAACCAGAATGATGCAAGATATACGGACGTGCTCAAAATTGTTGATATCCTTTCACACACACAAAAAGACAACCATGTCTGAAATAACTTGAAGACTGATGAAAATTTAATGGCATCCCTTATTGTTATGCCTCGGTGAAACGGAGGCATACAGTAATCAGTTAGTGCGTCTGTTTGTGGTTGTGTGTATCTGTCTGTCTGTCTGTCTGGGCATCTGTTTCAGCTCACTCGGTCAAAATTAAGTGGAACTAAAGGCTTGTATCTTTGTATCACCATATTTTCTCAACTTTTAATTTGCCAGAATTTCAAAATGACACCTTTTTTTTTAAATAAACACAAATTTAACTCACCATTTCTGTCAATGCCACAGCAAAAAAAGGTATTGCATTAACTATCCTGCACCAATAGAGGTTGGAGTGCCACCTTTTTGCAACCGCCCATGCTACCATGCCACAGGCACCGAGGCACAGCACCTTGGTGCTTTCATTTATAATACAAATTTGTGTTAAATATGATATAAACTTTATATCATATTTAACACAAATCAGACTTTGCTTTTGATTATTAATTCAGCTGAATATTTTACATAATTAAAGAAAGTAAAATGACATGGACAAAAAAGTGGCATCCTTAAATTTAATATTTTGAAGCACCATTTTTTGCAGCAATCACTGCCAATAAGTGATCTCTATATTTCACAATGAGATGTCTGCATTAGCCAACAGGTAGTTTGGCCCTCTCTTGATGATGATGATGATGATGATGATGATGATTTAATTTATTAAGGAGATAAAAAAAAAAAAACTATCCAAACCTACCTGGCAATATGTGAAGAAGTAATTTCACCCTAAACCTAATGACTCATTGTGCCACCCTTGGTGGCAACAACTGCAGTCAAGTGCAATAACTGGCAATGAGTCTTTTACATCATTGTTGAGGAATTTTGGCCAGGTGTGCAGAATTGTTTTAATTCAGCCACACTGGAGGGCTTGAGCCTGAGGTCATTGACTGATGGTTGGACATTTGTTTGATCTGAAATTTTTGTGTGACGAATATACAAAAATATAAGAAATCAGGAAGGGGACAAATACTTTTTTACAACACTGTAGATGTTCAATCGGATCAAGATCTGGGCTCATGGAGGGCCATTCAAAAATTATCCAATGTGTTTTTTGCATTCTTGAGTGCCTTAAGCTGTAAAATGACGTTTCAGCAGAAAAGAAGCCTTGTTTCAATCAGCTGTAAGGGTGCCAACAAATTTGAGCATATCTGATTAGTAAACTAAACCAGATGGGAAGAAGGATGTCTATTGGGCTGACTGGAAATTGTTATCAATAAAAACCATGTTTGCTAAGCTATGTAATTATGTAGTAGCACTGTTAGCTCTGAAGCTAACCCCCTAGGCTTAGAAACACAGGGCTGGACTGGACTGATATCACAGCCAATAGCATGATGATCGTAGAAACCGAAGACCAGATTACATCTTACTGATTTAAGGAAATGTAACTTGGAAGGGCTATAGCGACTTGTGCCCGTTGTACCACAATGTAAAAATATAAATGCAAAAAGATTTTAATATTTTTACTGTAATCATATGATCCAAAGAAGCATTTTAAAAAGTTTACACACTATGTTTTAGTGAATTAGAACTTTAGCACATCTGGGAACTGGGTCAACATGTGGAAGAATTTTAATATTTTCATCTACATCACTTTAACCCTGTCAAGAGTCCATTTTCAATCTGAAACCTGGTAATGAAATTGAGTGACTGGGATTGCTGACCTCAAATATTTTCAATCCATACCCAAAATTCATTAAAAAATTTTCATCTCAATGTTGATTCACAGACTTAAACCATTTAATGTGTTTTCATAATTCCAATTAAACCTAAATACAAAATGAGAATTTTTTGATGACTTCTAAAAATATGCATTAATAGCCTCTGCAGTGGTATGGTTTCCAGTAAAAGCTGTGTTGGTTGAAATTGCAGGATCTCCATTACAGACATGTTATGTGACTTGTCTACCTGAAGGACTTGATGTGGATATCTGCTGCACAGGAGAGCAGACGTGAAAGCGGCTCGCAGTCTGTCTGTCACTGATGGCTCATTTGCTGGTTGTCGTCGTCGGATCTGTGAGGTCTTCAGGTCAGGCAAACTTGAGAGCTGCCAAGGCATAGCATGTGAAAAAAGAGAGCCCCACAAGACTTAATTAGTGTGAAATTTCCCTCTTTTATTGCCCGTCACGGTAGTAAAGGTGAGGATGGCTTTTTATTGTGGATCTCTGACAGTCCGTCTCCTGTGATCACCAGTCAGACAACACAAAGTGCAGCTAATGAGCTTGAGAGGCTGAGTATCACATAAAATGTCACCAAAACACAAGCATTATTTGCATATGTATATTTCATTCACTCCTTCACTATGATTAGATCTAGGTTACATGCAGCAGTTTTTGTTTTTTTTGAAAATGTTTATCATAGTTACCTCCGCCAAGGAGGTTATGTTTTCATCGGCGTTGGTTTATCTGTTTGTTTGTTTGTTAGCAAGATAACTCAAAAAGTTATGGACGGATTTTCATGAAATTTTCAGAGATTGTCAGAAATGGGGTATCCTACAGATGATTAGATTTTAGTGGTGATCCGGATCACCATCTGGATCCAGGAAGTTTTAAAGGATTTTTTTTTTATTTATTTAACATTGCGAGATAGGGCCATTTTCAATATTTTTTCAATTTTTTTTTTTGTGTATGTAACTCTGCCAAAAAAATCATCACAACACTTGAAAAAAAAAAATACAGGACAACATGCCCACAGGGGAACTGTGTCGCTTGGCGGAGGTCTGCGCTCTCAGAGTGCTTTCGCCTTCTCCTGCAGGTGACTTTGTCCACGAAACTGAAGGAAGTCTGAAGGAGATGATTACTGATGATGAGCAAATGGGAAACACCCCAAAAATCTAGCGCTGCACACCTGAAGCAGTGTAGCCTGCCCCCACCCCTCTCTAAAGGCCTGATAAGAGTCCCTGCAAGGGGAAAACGCATGTGTAGACTGTGTTTGCAAACACAGCAGTATTCAGAGTGTTTTTTGAGGCACTGCAGCTGCCACTCAGCAGCCGTGTTTCACGCATGCGCATTGAATATAATCTGCAGTTCACATGTCCGTACTGTCAGTGGCAGCCAAGAGCCACCAAACTGATTTGAACAGCTGCAATCTAGACACAAAAGAAGAGCATGTGGCATACAGTATGTTTTAAATGGTGGAAGCGTTGGAGGTACGTGAATACAATGACGATCAAGATGAAACAGAAGCTTTTGCTGTTTAGTGGCAGAGGAAGAAAACAGGCAGACAAAAAGACGAACATATGTTCTTCCAGTTTTGGCAGATTGCTCAGTACTTTTCCCTGGCGGAAGTTTCCTAGTGCATGCACAGTTCACTGTAACCACTTGCGTACTTGTACATGCATTCACTTTTTTGGGGCTGCATGCACTTGGTCAGCGCTCACCCGCATGAATGCATCTGCTGCACTCGTTTGCGTACCAATGTGTTTTTGCCACCATGAATTGGGCTTAACATGTGCAAAGAGTTCCTCAGTGTCACGGGGAGGTTAGAGGGAGAGAGAGAGAGAGAGAGACAGAAAGAGAGATAGAGGGAGGGTGTCATATCTGCTGCTTCTCATCATGCTGTCATGGCCACCAGTCCAGCGCCTCTTCTGTCACATGCACTCTGCTCACACTCCAACCAGACCCAAGTATGTCACAAGCAATAAACACCACACACACACACATAAAACTGTAAAAATAATAATGACTAAAGATGATAATCCAAGATAGGATTTATTCAACAGTTTCAGTCAACATGACTTCATCCTGTCGAACATTCATTCATTCATTCATTCATTCATTTTTCATAACCACTTAACCCGATTTGGGGCTGGATGGGGTGGAGAGCCTCATGATACAATATTATCACGATCTTGTGATATGTTGGGTATTGCAGTATTACATGTTGTGATTTCCCATTCCGATCATTGTGCTGTCCATGTCCTGGGTAGATCTCACAAGTCACTCCCTTGCTGCACTGAATTAAGCAGACAGTGAGCATTTCATGTGTGTGTGTTTTTTTTTAATTAACTTAAATTACTTTGGTTCTCTAAAAGCTGAGTTTGTATTTGCAACATTTATTAATACTTTAAATATTGTGGTACTGGTTTCTCTAAATTGATGCAATATTGCTGACAAAGTATTTTTCCCCCAGAGCTAGAGCTAGTCCATATTTCATTGTTTTACCCTGGGTATGTAGCAATCATTCTTACGTATATGTTGCCTTTTTTTCCCTAAAATGAAGACACTTTGGCACTCTTTTAGTATTTTATTGCTCAACAATAATGAATGAAGAATGAAGCTATGGTCACCAAACTTGGTATTCTGGTGAACTTCTGGCTTAGCATGTGTTCCTAAATTTTTGGGGTCACAGTGTCAAAGGTCAAGGTCACAGGGTCACAAAATGTCTTTTTTTTTCTGGCCAGACTGTAACTTGAGCAAGAATGACTTTAGGGTCACCAAATTTGCTACATAAGTTGCTCTCGAAACTAGCATCTATGGCTATACTTTTGGTGCCAAAAGGTCAAACATCAAGGTCAAACCGTGGGTCATCCGTGCTCTAATTCAACAAAGAATGAGGCTATGGCCACCAAATTTGGTACATAAGTTGACCTTGGAACTGGCACCCATGGCTACACTTTTGATGTCAAAAGGCCAAATGTCAAGGTTACAGGGTCATAAAAGGTCAAAATCCAAGAAAAACAAGCACTATATGTGTGGTAAGGAACTAGGGCTGCAAAAGACGTATGTCTGCATCTCTGTTAAGTGCAATTGTAGATTATCCTGCACCTTACAAAGTTTTGAGATGGGTGGGTGGCAGTTCTACATTTCTTATACTCTTCTTCTTTCGGCTACTCCCTTTAGGGGTCGCCACAATGGATCATCTGCCTCTATTTCACCCTGTCCCTTGCATCTTCCTCTGTAACACCAACCCTCTCCATGTCCTCCTTCACTACATCCATGAATCTTCTCTGTGGTCTTCCTCTTTTCCTCCTGCCTGGCAGCTCCATCTTCAACATCCTTTGTCCAGTATATCCACTATCCCTCCTCTGCACATGTCCAAGCCATCTCAGCCTTGCCTCTTACTTTGTCTCCAAACTGCTCAACCTGAGCTAACCCTCTGATAAACTCAATTCTAATCTTATCCCTCCTAGTCACTCCAAATGAAAATCTTAGCATCTTCAACTCTGCCACCTCCAGCTCCATATCCTATCTTTTTGTCAGCACCACCGTCTCCAAACCATACATCATAGCAGGTCTCACTACTGTCTTGTAAATTTTCCCTTTCACTCTTGCTGCTACCCTTCTGTCACAAATCACCCCAGACACTTGTCTCCACCCACTCCACCCTGCCTGCACTCTCTTCTTCACCTCTCTTGTGCATTTGTGTATTTAAACTCATCTACTGTACTTTCACTACCTCTACTCCTTCCATCTGCACCGTTACACCTGCCTCCCTCGCATTCACACTCATGTATACTGTCTTACTTCTACTGACTTTCATTCCTCTTCTCTCCAGAGCATATATCCACCTCTACAGGTTCTCTTCCACCTGCTCCCTGCTCTCACTACAGATCACAATGTCGTCTGCAAATATCATGGTCCACAGAGACTCCTGTCTGACCTCATCTGTCAGCCTGTCCATCACAATTGCAAACAAGAAGGGGCTCAGAGCCGATACCTGATGTAACCCCACCCCCACCTTGAACCCATCTGTCACTCCTACAGCACACCTCACCTCACCACCGTCTTGCTGTCCCCATACATGTCCTGCACCACCCTCACATACTTCTCTGCCATGCCTGACTTTCTCATACAGTACCACACTTCGTCTCTTGGCACTCTATCATATGCTTTCTCTAGATCTGCAAAGACGCAGTGCAACTCCTTCTGCCCTTCTCTATACTTCTCCATCAGTACTCTTAGAGCAAACACTGCATCTGTAGTACTCTTTCTTGGCATGAAACTGTACTGCCAAGAAAGAGTACTACAGATTCTACATTTCTTATACATCGTAATTTAAACAAACTAGCTAGCAAGATAAAAAAAAAAAAATTGCATGACTCACCACATGCTGGCAACAGACAAGAAAAAGGAAGGACAAGGGGACTCACACCCCGCATTGCAGAGGTAGCTGAGTCACAACCCACTTGTCTTCAGTTCATCCTCTGATCCATACCATACTCACCCCAGTGGAGAGACAGACAATTATTTACTGATATAAGAAAAACTAGAATACTTGCTTTTCCTGATGAAAATGCATCAAGAATGCTGTAAGCAAAAAGTGATTTCCTGAAGTGGGCTTAAACTTATGAATATCTTAAAGCTGAACAAGTGTGTGGCAGCTGTGACTGTCCTCAGCTGCTGTAGACCGAGACCAGCCCATCCTGGAACGAAAGCTGTTGGAGAGAGATCGGTTCAGACCGGGACAGTCTCCCTGTTCAGCCTGTATGGACGTGCACGGTGTGATCCTCTGCACCTCTTATTTTACGTACATGACAGTTCTCCCTCAAAAAAACCCCAACTTATCTCGCTTTCTTTGATGGTGGACATGAAAAGCGATCCACAAACACACACAGCCCCACCAAATACTAGGTACAAGTGTGCGCTCACATATGCACATTGTCTCGTCATTTGTTCACTGAAAAAAAAAAAGATTGCATAAGCTATATGCCCATCCAGTATTAATTAAAATGAATTATTTTTTAAATAAATAAGTGATTTTTTTTTAACATGTGAATGGCAATTCAGTGGAGCAGTGTTATCACCTTTACCTCACAACAAGAAGGTCATGTGTTTGAATCCACCCTGGCCAGTGGTGACTTTTCTTTGCGGAATTTGCATGTTCTCCCCATGTCTGTGTGGGTTTTTGCTGGGTACTCCAGTTTTCTCCCACAGTCCAAAGACATGTATGTTAGGTCAGCTGACATCAATTGGATATAATTGTCCTTTGGTGTGAATATGAGAGTGAAATGTCTCTCTCTCACCCAAAAGATGCTGGTATAGTACAGTCCCAATGCTAGCTGTCAGGATTACATAATGTTCTGTAACAAAACCAACTGACATCAGTATTGCTAAAAGGCCTTGTTATGATTGTGAAGGCTCTCATTGCAGATGTCTTTGTCTTTCAGGCCTGATGGTATTGGCACAGTAACGGTGGAAGAGAAGGAGCGCTTTGAGGAGATCAAGGAGAGGTTGCGGGTGCTTCTCGAAAACCAGATTACATATTTCAGGTAGGAGCTGTGACTGCAAAAGCCATGTGTGAAGTCCTTCCACATCAGACAATTTCTAGTTCAGCTGTAACTCTGTGACTTCTACAGGTACTGCTTCCCGTTTGGACGACCAGAAGGAGCTCTGAAAGCAACTCTGTCCCTACTAGAAAGAGTAAGTCTTGTTTAGTAGTGGTTTCATCCTTCCATCTTCTACCGCTTTTCCGGTGGTCTAGGTCATGGGGGCAGTAATCTAAGTAGAAAACCTAGACTGCAGCACGGTTCACATAGCACCTGCTATCCCCATGAATGCCTGTGACCTTCGATCCCTCAAGCGGCACTGCATTAGAAGCAGACATCATTCTGTAAAGGATATTACCACATTGGCTCAGGAACACTTCAGAAAACCATTGTCAATTAAGACGGTTCAAATCAAAATCAAATCAAATCAAATCAAACTTTATTGTCATATTGCTGTACATACAACTGTAGTGCAGGCAAGATGAAATTGCATTTCTCTCGGCATCCATATAAGAAGCAGCATGATTAAGACACACTCCCACATAGCTCCCACCCCCCCATCCATTCACACATCCCTGAGACATACTTGGGGAAAAAGAATAACTAGCTATAATATACAAAATGTCCATAGGTGCAGTAGTGTGTATGTGAGATTCTGGGTCAGCTGTTCAGCATCCTGACAGCTTGTGGGAGGAAGCTGTTGATCAGTCTGGTGGTTCTGCCTCTGATGCTCCGGAATCGTTTACCAGATGGAAGAAGTTCAAAGTGTTTATGCAGAGGGTGAGAACGGTCCTTGACAATGTTCAGTGCCCTGCTCCTACAACGGTTCTGAAAAAGTTCTTGGACAGAGGGGAGGGAGACTCCAATTACCCTCTCCGCCCCCTTGACTATCCTCTGCAGGGCTTTTTTGTCTGACATACTGCAGCTGGAGTACCATGTAGCAATGCAGTACGTCAGAACACTCTCCACCACACCTCTGTAGAAGGTCCTGAGGATGCAGATGGGGAGAGAGGCCTGTTTGAGTTTCCTCAAGAAGTGTAGTCTCTGCTGAGCTCGCTTCCTGATCTCCAAGGAATTCTTGCTCCAGGTCAGGTCCTGCGAGATCTGCACTCCGAGGAACTTGATGTTCTCTACTCTCTCCACTAAACAGCCGCCGATGCTGAGGGGGACGTGCTCAGGCTGTGACCGCCGGAAGTCGATAATCATCTCCTTTGTTTTGTCCACGTTGAGCACCAGATTGTTCTCCCTGCACCAGCCCTCCAGGTCTCTCACTTCTTCCCTGTACATTGATTCCTCATCCCTCTGAATAAGTCCCACCACCGTGGTGTCATCTGCAAACTTAATAATCTGGTTCCCCTCGTGTTTGGATACACAGTCATGTGTTAGAAGTGTAAACAACAGTGGACTGAGTACACAGCCTTGAGGGGTTCTGGTACTCAGCGTGACAGAGTTGGAGATGTTGTTTCCAACCCGGACAGACTGAGGTCTCTCAGTCAGGAAATCCAGGATCCAGAGACATGTGGCGGTGTTCAGACCGAGAAGGAGTAATTTCTCTATCAGTCTCTGGGGAATAATGGTGTTGAATGCTGAACTGAAATCAATGTACAGGAGTCTGGCGTAGGTGTCTTTCTGGTCCAGGTGGGTGATGACAGAGTGTAGGGTGGTGACTATAGCATCCTCCGTGGAGCGGTTTGAACGATATGCAAACTGGAGCGGGTCGTGTGATGCAGGGAGGCAGGCTGTGATGTGTGGTTTGACAAGCCGTTCAAAACACTTCATCACAATTGGTGTAAGTGCAACAGGACGATAGTCATTCAAACAGGACACCACTGGTTTCTTTGCCACCGGTACAATGATAGAGGTCTTGAAGCATCTGGGAATGATGGCCTGACTCAGGGAGATGTTATAAATGTCAGTCAGGACATCCGCCAACTCGCTCGCACAGTCTCGGAGCACACGTCCCGGAATGTTGTCTGGACCTGCAGCTTTGCGTGGGTTGATTCTGGATAGGGTCCTCCGTGTGTCCGCTGTGTTAATGGTAAAAGCTGGTCCAACCGATGGTGGGAGTGGGCCGGCCCTCCCTCTGATTGTCGAGTTTGATGCTTCAAAACGTGCAAAGAAGTCGTTAAGCCTGTCTGGAAGCGAAGCGTCGTCATCATCGACCCCCTGCCTAGACTTAAAGCCCGTCAGTGTCCGAACTCCCTGCCACATCTGCTTGGTGTTCCTAGTGTCACAGAGGTGTCCCTGGATTTTCTCCGCATAGGCGCGCTTTGCCGCCTTAATTCCCTTTGAAAGCGCAGACCTGGCTGAGCGGAGGGCAATCCTGTCCTTCGCTCTGAACGCTGCATCTCTGGCTTTAAGCAGCGAGCGCACCTCTGCAGTCATCCAGGGCTTATGATTACCCCGCATAGTGATGGTCTTCACTGTAGTGACATCCTCTGTGCACTTCGCGATGTAGCTGGTGACCGAATCAGCATACTCCTCCACATCTGTCCTGTCTTCCTGGGAGGCTGCTATTTTGAAGATCTTCCAGTCTGTGTGATGAAAACAGTCTTGCAGTGCAGAGGTTGCACTCTCTGGCAAAATCCTGATTTGTTTCACTGCTGGCCTGCTGCGCTTCAATAAAGGTTTGTAGGCAGGAACCAGCATCACGGACATGTGATCAGAACGGCCGAGATGGGGGCGGGGTAACGCTTTATATGCATCTGTGTTTGTGTACACTAAGTCCAACATATTCTCTCCTCTGGTCTTAAAGTCTACACATTGTTTAAACTTGGGGAGCACAGTCTTTAAGCTGGTGTGGTTAAAATCCCCCGCAACCACCACAAAACTGTCCGGGTGTGACGTTTGGATTCCACTGATTGCATTGTGCAGTTCCCCGAGTGCCTTCTTAGCATTAGCTTTAGCGTTAGCGCTCGGCGCTATGTAAACACCAACTACAAACGCGTTGCTGAATTCCCTCGGCAGATAAAAAGGCCGACAATTAACAATAAGGAACTCCGCCAACGGAGAGCAGTGTTTAGACAATCATCGCTACATTTACAAGTGCAAGTTAAAACTCCACCATGCAACATGAAAGCCATATATCAACAACACCCAGAAATGATACCAGTGTCTCTGGGTCCGAGCTGATCTGAGATGGACTAACGCAAAGTGTAAAAGCGTGCGGTGGTCTGACAAGTCCGCATTTCAAATTGTTATTGGAAATCATGGATGTTGTGTCATCCAGGCTAAAGGGGAAAAGGACCATCCAGATTGTTTTCAGTGCAAAATTCTAAAGCCAGCATCTGTGATGGTATGGAGATGTGTTAGTGCCCATGGCATGGGTAACTTGCACATCTGTGAAGGCCCCATAAGGTTGTGTGTCCACCAAACATGCTTTTTTCCACTGCTGGTGACTATTTTCTAATCATTGTAGTCCAGCATATGAAGTGTTGAGCACCCCTGGCACTAAAACACTCTCAGCATTTTTTGGCATAGATAAATTGCACATTTGTCAAGGCACCATTAATCCTGAACAGTACACTCAGGTAGGGGTGTGCCATATTGTTTTGTTCACGATAATACCGGTATAAATTTTGATACCGAGTGTAAAAAATTAATATTGCAATATTTGGGGTCTGCTGTATGATGATGTCATACCGTTACGCTGCTGACGTGTTACCATAGAGACAGTAAAACTGCACCGTGGTCGGAGTGTCTGCATCTAGTTGTGTGGAATTTTTAAGTTCTAAGGCTGTTTCGGACTGCTGCCTTGTTTACAAAAATGGTGCAGCAATGTGCATGATCTGTCCACATTTTTTTCAACACTGCTCTGGAGTAGCCCGTGAACACATGTTAATATCCAATGATGTTGACATCCAAAGTGTCCAGAGTTCTATTTTCGTTCTGCTTCGGCTGCTTCAGCTTGATCTTATTCAACCACCCAAAGGAAAAGCAAAGACATGTCCGTGCAACGAAGACTGACATCTGTGTGCACTTAATATGTGGTGGTTTATGTGATTATATTATTTTCTTGTAATATTTAATATAGAATAAAAACAACTGAAACTCAATTTGAGGTAGTGTTTATAATCTGAAGAAATAAGAGTTTTTGTTTTTACTGTATATATTGAAGGTAAATTATTGCTAGCCTTTGAAACTGTCCTTTATAAATTAAAAAAAGCACCTGTATTTCCTGATGTTGGGAAGAATATCATGATTGTCTAAAATTTACAGTATCATCATATCATTTTTAGGCCATATTGCTCACCCCTACACACAGTTTTTGGCACAACATATGCTGCCATCCAAGCAACGTCTTTTTCAGGGATGTTCCTGCTTTTGTTAGCAAGACGATGCCAAGCCACATTCTGCACGTGTTACAACAGCATGTCTTCGTAGTAAAAGACTGTGGGTACTAGCCTGCCTGCAGTCCAGACCTGTCTCCCTTGGAAAATGTGTGGCACATCATGAAGCACAAAATATGACAACGGAGATAAATATCTTGTGTTTGTACTGTATTCAATTGAATATACGTAGGTTGAAAAAGATTTGCAAATATATTATTCTGTTATTATTTACGTTTTACACAACATTCCAACTTCATTGGAAATGAGGTTTGCACAAGTAGATACATTGAGGTGTTCCTGTCATATCTTATCCAGATGAAAATCTGTAAGGATTTATGGGTTTGTGCAGACTCA
Source organism: Pholidichthys leucotaenia (assembly GCA_020510985.1). Lineage (NCBI taxonomy): Eukaryota > Metazoa > Chordata > Actinopteri > Cichliformes > Pholidichthyidae > Pholidichthys > Pholidichthys leucotaenia. Next base: position 191,778,388 of record CM035841.1, read on the forward strand.
AAGTAAAAATCTTTTCCCCCCCATGTGTTGTGTAAGGTCTTGATGAAAGATATTGTCACCCCAGTCCCACAAGAAGAAGTCAAAGCTGTGATCCGTAGGTGTCTGGAACAGGCAGCTTTGGTCAATTACCAGCGCCTCTCAGAGTACGCAAAACTGGAAGGTACGTTACTAATCCACCAGAGCTTCTTTGTGTTCTTTAGAGACTGTAGGAAATTCTCATTATAGACCTTTGTCTTTTGATATGTTTTACATAGTTGTTTGAAAAGCAGTTTAGAAAGAATTTTAGATCTCAATGGGACAGAGCTGTCCTTGTGTTTACCTTACAGTAATTTGCTTAAGTTAGTTTTTGTATAGATCACTAAGGGATGGTCATATTACCTGTGAACCAAATGTAAACAAAGAACTGTTGAGGGTAGCTGGAAAGAACAGGTGAAATTCAGCATCATTTTCCATGCTCACCTGAGACCACTGTAACTGTTGATCCCTTCAAAAGGATGTCTGTTAAATCTTCCCTTGAGTCAACACTTTCTGGTCTTTATCAATTTAGTTTCATTTTAAAGGCAAATTACATACATTGCAGATAGGATACTTAAATGATGTACTGTGCATAAGTCTTTGGCACTCATTCATGTCTTTATATTTTGCTTTGAAGGAGACAGATTTCTTGTAATTCTCAAAATGATCTTGAGCAATAGTTCTGCAGGCTTTGTGATGGTCTTTGAAAATCTTTCTTTGGACATGGCCTGCTTTTTCAACTCATTTTAATTTAGTCCTTCTATTTCAATATTGTCCAGTTTCTTAAATTTTTTTGAGCAAACTGGAGAAATAGGAGACAAAAGAACTGTCAGGCCTAAGAAACTATATCAAATGAACAAATTCTGAAATCCATGCCCTTTAGAAATAGGAAAAAAATCCATGCAAGACCTGGCACAAAACCTAAGTGCAGCTAGCCCTTCAGTTGATCCATCTACCACTGACTGAAGCCTCATCAAAATGGTCTCATTGGAAGGGTGGCTATCAAGAAGTCATTCTTTAGGAAGGGAAATGGAGAAAAGGCTGATGGATGCCAAGTTCCACAAGAACTGGACTGAAAATACTGTAAGTGGAAATACTGTAGGTCTTATGGAATGATGAATAGGCCTGTAATGATAATCACTAACTCGATTAATTGTGCGATATGAAAACACAAACTTGATATGTTTTTTGGCCTAGATATATATCACAGTTTATGCACATGTGTTTACATAATCCACCATCATTTCAGCCGGTCACACTGCTCCTGTCCCTCTCCTGTTAGTCAGCAGCTCCTCTCTGGAGGCCAGGCTAATGTGCACACAGCGTGCTGTTGGGACAGCCATGGAAAATGAAGCAGCAAAATTAGGATTTTTGGAAAAGTTGTGTTTAAAGCATTTTAAAAAATGAAATTTTCATAGGGGGCATTATAATTCTGTCCTCAAGTATATGCTGCCTATATTTGAAAACAGTTGCAATGAAAATTGTCAATACAACTGACCTGAAAATGCATCGTAAACACACATACCACTCTATTTTTCCAAGTGGGAACAAAACTGTGGCCAGACATACAGAGCCCCCCTTTTCCCCACAGTCTGGTATAAAGGAGCTTTTGACCAACAATGCAGATGTGTAGACATGACATTGACAAACGTCACATGCTCATATTTAAATATCGATGTTTAATATTGTTAATGAATAAAAATTTAATGCCCTTTGAAAAGATGTACTTGGATTGTTATTGTCATGATTTATTAGATTTGAACCTGAGCAAGCACAAAAGCAGAGAATCACAACTCGAGACAAGTGAGTGCAATTTAAAAGTTTTTATTAACAGGAACAACTGCACTGTGTTAGTGTGGAACTTCACTGTTGTAGCCTCAGATGGGTTGCACCATTAAATATGTAGTGTGAAGGCTATGGTTATGAATAGAATTAATAACTGGATTTAATAATTATTAATAACTATCATCTTAGCTTGTTCTAACACTGGGGTGGGGGGGCACCACCCGCAGTTTATTGACATGGAGGAACTCTGAATAGGCAACTGAGCTTAAGAGTTTGGTAATTAAGCAAAGTTAAACAATTATTTAATTTAATTAACCATTATTTAATCATTTAATCTGTGTGACAGTTTGTGAAATGGAGTGATTCTGAAGTCTGGACACATAAACTGAGTTTAACAGAGTGCCTTTAACAGATTTTAATGAAGATCCAAAGTGACACAAACATCTGTTTGGCTTTGTAAAATGAAGAGATAATCAGAAGGTACAACAGTGGTAATTTTGCATATACAAAGACAGAGCAATATTTACATATTTACAAGTCTTGCAGGTATGAAATAAGGCTGGAATGTTGCTGTTGTCCCTGAATGGAGACTTAGTGAAACCACAAAAGGAAAACTGAGTATAACGCAAGATCAATGAAAAAGGAATTTGGGGAAACAAAAAATGTTTTGAAAGAGACAAACATTAGCTTTATGTTAGGTTCAAAAAGGAACAGCAGTTCCAGAAAAGGTTATTGACAATATAAGCACAAGTTTATCTCTAAAAATGCAACTCCTGGCTGTCCCAATTCCATGAAAGTGGCACAGGTGTTAAGGATCTGAGGCTGCATTCAGACCAGTATAGTCCGGGGGTCTCAGTTCTACTGGGCGGGGAATGCCAAGAATTTTCACACCTTCATTTGGTTTGCATTCACACTGCAGCTGACAAAACTGCCTGAACAATGTCACGCAGTTGCAACAACTGCTCCTTTGGGCCACTGTAGCTGAAACCACCACTGACCAGGAAGAAAAAATCTCTGCAAAAAAGAAAAATCCAGCTCATCCATTGGCCAGGACCGAAAACGGAAATCTGTTCCCTTCAGCCAGGTTGTTTGTCCGCCACAAACAAGACATTTTTTAACTTTTCTCTTTGGCTTTCTCCATTAAAATGATTTCTCAGATTTGCGCGGTTGTCTTTATTGTTATTTTCTACCCAAATTGTGCTATGGTAAATGCCACTTCCTCTTCTCAGACTACGTGTTGCTATGGTTACACAAACGCCGATGGGCACTTCTGCCCTTTGGTCCACTGGATAGTCCTTCTGGATTCACACTGCAAGCGGAGCACACCAGACTTCGTTTGCAAGTGAACCGAGACCCCCATTTTCAGGGGGACCAGACTTCGCTTGTTTGGTGTGTACCAGAGTTCCAACGCGCATTCAGACGAACCAAACTATCTGCGGAGGCCACTGCTTGGTCCTTTGGTCCGGACCAAACAGTGGCCATCTACATGCGCCCTACAGTAAGTCCCTTAACTTAGATCCTTAAGGGACTCAGAACAAACCAGAACAATAGTCATGCCTCACCTTGGTAGCAGGCCGAAGGTGTAGCATCAGACCGCTGTGGTGGACTGGTCCGGGGGAGGTAGGACTCTGTTCCCAGAGTTTTATTTGTGGGTCTGCTCTGTGGAAGTCGTGACCAAAAACCTTCTCAAAAGCTGGGCCTGGTTTGAGGCCTGTGGCTTGAGTCATCATAGGGGAGAGAAGGACAATTGCAGCAGGCTCTCTCTCCCAAATGGAGTCTTGAGTTGAGCAGAGACCCGGAGAAAGCATTTGAACGGTAAACTGAGTGTGCTAGCATGTGGAGGTGAGCTTGAGTTTAGGGAAAATTATTAAAGTTAAAGAGGAAAAAACATCAAAACTTGACTTGCTTTAGAGAAAAAGAAGAAACTTAGATTGCATAAACTGGTTTAACTGTTTGTAAAGAAACTGCAGACTTTAGAGAAAAATTTTAAATTGGAGAAATTGAAAAAAAACAAAGAAAAATTACTTTAGAAAAACAATATGAGTTGAGCTGTGGGTGTGTGTGGCCCAAGAGTCAGGAGGAAAAAGAGGCAGAACTGAGCTTTGCAGGGGGACAAAAGGAAAAACTTTCACACACAGGGGCGGTCCTGAGCAACTCCACAAATCAGGGACGGGCTGGGTCTGCTTCCCTGTATGCAAGCCAGCCCGCTCAGATTTAGAATTTAGATTTCAGAATTTAGAATGAATGCTCAAAAGTACTCAACCATCGCAAAACTAAGCACACTGGAATAAATACATTAGATTAGATCAGATTAGATTCAACTTTATTGTCATTACACATGTATGAATACAAGGTAACGAAACACAGTTTAGCATCCAATCAGAAGTGCAAAGGACAGCAGTGCAGTATATACAGTAATTAACAGTATGTGCAATTTAAGCAAATATATGCAGCAGTGCAGAAAGTTAAGAGTACTGTTATGTGCAAATAATGTACAATAAGTTAGATGGGCAGTTATGTACAGGTGAGGATGGTAAGAGATGATGGTAAGAGAGTCAACGGGGAACTAAGTTCAATAACGTGACAGCTGTTGGAAAGAAACTGTTCCTAAACCTGCTGGTTCTAGTCCGAAGGCTTGTGAAACGCCTTCTGGAGGGGAGAAGCTGGAATAGTCCATGAGCAGGATGGTTGGAGTCCCTAAGAATGCTGCGTGCCCGGCGCAGACATCTTTTCCTGTAGACGTCCTCTATAACTGGAAGTGGAGTCCCTGTGATGCGTTGGGCGGTTTTCACCACCTGCTGCAGCGCTTTACGGTCAGTGACAGAGCAGCTCCTATACCAGACTGTGACACAGTTGGTCAGGGTACTCTCTATCACGCAGCGGTAGAAGTTGCCCAGGATGTCAGTTGACAGATGGTTCTTCTTCAGTGTCCTCAAGAAGAAGAGGCGCTGGTGGGCCTTCTTGATCAGGCTGGTGGTGTTAACTGACCAGGACAGGTCCTCCGAGATGTGGGTCCCCAGGAATTTGAAGCTGGGGACACGTTCAACAGCTATGCCATTGATATGGATGGGGTCATGTGTCTCTCCCCTCTCCTTCCTGTAGTCCACTATGAGCTCCTTGGTTTTGCTGGTGTTAAGGAGCAGGTTATTGTCAGCGCACCAAGTAGCCAAGTGCTCAACCTCTGCCCTGTAATCTGACTCATCGTTGTCCCTGATGAGTCCAATCACCGTGGTGTCATCTGCGAACTTTATGATGGAATTGGATCCATACATAGGCCTGCAGTCATGGGTGAAGAGGGAGTAGAGGAATGGGCTGAGCACACAGCCCTGTGGTACACCAGTGTTGAGTGTGATGACGGAAGAACGGTTGGGGCCTGACCTAACATGCTGGGGTCTGTTGGTCAGAAAATCCATGATCCAGTTGCAGGTGGAGGTACTGATTCCCAGGTCCCCAAGTTTAGTGATCAGCTTGGAGGGGATAACTGTGTTGAATGCTGAGCTGAAGTCAACAAACAGCATTCTTGCGTAGGTGTTCTTGTCATCCAGGTGTGAGAGTACATAGTGCAGCGCTGTAGAAACCGCATCCTCTGTACTCCTGTTGCTCCGGTAGGCAAACTGGTGAGGGTCCAGTGTAGGGGGCAGGCATTTTTTGAGCTGTGCCAAGACCAGTCGCTCAAAGCACTTCATGACTATGGGCGTCAGTGCCACAGGGTGATAGTCATTTAGGCACGATGGTGTTGAATGTTTCGGCACTGGTACTATTGAAGTGGTCTTGAAGCACGCTGGTACCACGGCCTGGGCCAGGGACAGGTTGAAGATGTCTGTGAAGACCCCTGCCAGCTGCTCAGCGCATGCCCTCAGCACACGCCCAGGAATGCCGTCAGGGCCAGCAGCCTTACGTACGTTGACATGACTCAGTGCGTTATGGACGTCGGTGTGGGTGAGTGTGAGGTGGTGGAGGTCGTCAGAGGGTGGGAAATTGATGTTCTTTTCGTTATTGTCCTTGTCAAAACGAGCATAGAAGTCATTTAGCTCATTGAGAAAGGGCACAGTCATGGCTATAGGTATGGAGTTGCTGGGCTTATAATCAGAGATAGCTTGAATGCCCTGCCACATGCATCGGGGGTCAGAGTTCCCAAAATGTTCCTCCACCTTCAGCTTGTAGCTGTGCTTGGCCTTCTTGATGCCCCTCTTCAGTTCTGCCCCGGATGAACTGTAGGCTTGTGCATCACCAGATCTAAAGGCATTGTTACGTGCCTTTAGCAGAAGCCGCACTTCTCTGTTCATCCACGGCCTCTGATTTGGATACGTGGTGATCTGTCTTTCCGTGGTGACACTGTCAATAATGGTGTTGATATGGTCCAGGACTGAGTGGGTGTAAGAGTCGATGTTTATGTGGGAGCCACTGGTAGCCTGAGAGGTGAACATACTCCAGTCTGTGCTCCTAAACTTCTCCTGGAGTACAGAGTCAACCCCCTCTGGCCACACTTTGATGGTCCTCACTGATGGCTTCACCCGGTTGATGAGCGGTACATACTTGGGGGTAAGGAACAAGGATAAATGATCAGACTGACCTAGGTGGGGGAGGGGAGTTGCTGTGTAGGCTCCCACAATATTGGTGTAAACATGGTCCAATGTTTTGTCCCCTCTTGTGTGACAGGAGACATGCTGGTAGAATTTAGGAAGCACTGTCTTGAGGTTAGAGTGGTTAAAATCACCCGCCACAATAAATGCTGCCTCTGGGTGTGCAGTTTGTTGTTTGCTAATAGCTGCATGCAGTTCTTTCATAGCAAGCTTAGCATTAGCATCCGGAGAAATGTAAGCGGCTGTTATGATGGTACAAGTGAACTCGCGTGGCAGATAGAAAGGTCTACATTTAACCATGAGAAACTCCAGGTTAGCTGAGCAGTGTCTCTCAACAGTGACAGAGTTCGTGCACCAAGCCTTGTTAATATAAATGCACACACCCCCACCTCTGGTCTTACCGGAGTCCTCTGCTGCTCTGTCTGCCCGGAGCGTGTGTAGGCCGGCTAGCTCAATAGCATTGTCGGGTATTCCACTGTGTAGTCATGTTTCCGTGAAAATCATGATATTGCAGTTCATAAGTCTCTTATTGTTGGTGATCCGAAGCCGTAGTTCATTCATTTTGTTCGCCAGTGACCGTACATTAGCGAGGAAAATACTGGGTAGAGAAAGCCGGTATGGTGTTAGCTTTAGCTTAGCTCTTAGCCCACCGCGCTTCCCCCGCCTTTGTTTACGGTCTCTACGCCGCCTGCGAGCACTTCCCGTCGGCCGGGAAGCCTGCCGAGCGTCGGGTGTTCTCCGGAGCTCAGGGATGAGACGTAGGTTGCTGATAAAAAGATCGTTATCGTTATTTAGTAATCCAGTGTCCAAAAGCTCATTTCGGGTGTAAGATGTGAAAGCGAAGCTGTTCTGAACGAACATACCCGAAATGAGCAGAAATAACACTGCTAATCCACAAAATCTGAAGAGACGCTGAGCCTCGCGTTGTGCACGCGCCGCCATCTTAGCCATCTAAGTGTGACTGTGACTGACACAGGTTTGTCTACATTTCTAAATGATTTGTCTATAAGAATTTATAATGAGTAACAGAAATATGAAGAGGTACTTTGACAGACAATGCAAACAGAGTCTCAGAAGCTTGTCTCTCCTACAGGCATCCGCAGTGGGGGAAGTTACTCAGTTTCTTTCTTAACATGAAGTTGTGAAAAGTCTTTAATGGTGAGGGAAAGGCCATAAAATGGCACCCAGACTTGTCCAGGTCCTGTGAGGGATTATGATTCTGGTACAGAGTTAGACAGTCTTAATGAAAGTTCATGGAGGAAGTGAGTAAGAGTTTAATCTGGCTCGAGTCCGCTACACCAGCAGGAGACAACCTAAGGGTAAGAATGCAGCAGAGATGAGCAACAGTTCAGCAGATCAGCAACAGAGAATGCTGATTTAATTTCAGACATCTTGAATGGACTTACTGCTGGGCAGATTGCCGGAGCCGGTGAGGGTCTGTGTGAGCAGCAGTGTTGGGCAAGTTACTAAACAATAGTAACTAATTACAGTTACTAGTTACTTCTTTTCAAAAGTAATTGAGATACTTTACCAATTACTACATGATTAAAGTAACTAGTTACTTGGAAAAGTAACTTGCACGTTACTTTTAAATGCATACTTAAATCATCTTGCACACATAGCAAGATAATTTAATTAATGGATTACATTACGGGCTTATTAATGTCAGGATGAAAACAGAGGGTTTCAGACGGTACTTTTAGAACATGTTCAGTCTGCTTTATCCTGCCTTGAGAGCTCTTATTGTGGGGAAAATCTAAAGAAAATCAACACCATATTGCCAGTAATTTCTTCATTTTGGAGTGAGAAATGGGGTTTGTGGAGTGAGGGAGCGGGAGAAAGAGTGAGACTCACTCCAAAAGAGTGAAAGCTGGCAACACTGCATGAAGCTGTACATGTTTATCTTACTTTTATGATTATGTATTAATCCAGTGTGCAGTGATCCAGAGAAAATGTCCATTATCCACAGTCCAAATGTCTGTTGTGACAGAGACATGATCCAGTCTCTCAAATTCCTTTTGGAGATAAAAATCCATTTTTGAATAATCTTTATCCATGTAGCAGGGAAATGTGTTTTAACTTCAGTGGATCACAGTCTCAGCTAGGGCTGTGCGATATGGGGCTATATATCAGATAGCGATATAAAAACATCTATCATTTCATAGAATACTCTATCGTTTAAATCGTTATTTAAAATGCACATACTTCCGTTTATGCTACATCCCCTCATGGATCGTCCCTTTATTGTGGTGGGGGGTTTGCGTGCCCTAGTGATACCAGCAGCTATGTTGTCCGGGGCAATTTGCCTCTGGTAGGGTCAACCAAGATAAACTGGTCCTGGGTGAAGGGCCAGACTAAGAATGAGCCAACAGACTCTCATGATGAATGCTAGAACAAGGATTCAGTGTACCCCGCCCAGTATGGGGTTACCGGGGCCCCACCCTGGAGCCACGCCTGAGGGATGGGCTCGATGGCTAGTGCCTGGTGGCTGGGTTTCTGCCCATGGGACCCGGCCGGGCTCAGTCCGAGGGAGTTACATGGATCCGCCCTCCAGTGGGCTCACCACCTGCAGGAGGGACCATGGGGGTCCGACGCTATGTGAATCAGGTGGCAGTCAAAGGCGGAGACCTTGGCAGTCTGATCCCAAGCTTCCTAAACTGGCTTTTGGGACATGGAATGTCACCTCTGTGGTGGGGAAGGAGCCTGTGCTGGTGCATGAGGTTGAGAGATACCGGCTAAATATAGATATATATATATACACAGCTCCGGTTCCGGAAGCAGTCTCCAGGAGAGGAGCTGGAACTTGGCCTACTCTGGAGTTGCCCCGGGTGAGAGGCGACGAGCAGGGGTGGGTATTCGTGTGTCCCCCCACCTTGCTGCCTCTATATTGGAATTTTCCCCAGTGGATGAAAGGGTTGTTTCCCTGCACCTTCGGGTTGGGAAACGGGCCCTGACCATCATTTGTGCCTATGCACCAAATGATGGTTCAGAGTACCCACCTTTTTTGGAGTCTCTGACTGGGGTGCTGGAGAGTGCTCCTCTTGGAGACTCCATTTTTCTACTGAGGGACTTCAATGTGCACATAGGCAACAACAGTGAAACCTGGAGGGGGTGATTGGGAGGAACGGCCTGCCCGATCTGAACTCGAGTGGTGTTCAGTTATTGGACTTCTGTGCTAACCACAGTTTGTCCATAACGATCACCATGTTCAAGCATAAGGGTATCCAAATGTGCACCTGGCACCAGGACACCCTAAGTCTCAGGTCGATAATCGATTTTGTTATCATGTCATCAGAACTGCGACCATATGTCTTGGACACTCGGGTAAAGAGAGGTGCAGAGCTGTCAACTGATCACCACCTGGTGGTGAGTTGGATCCGATGGCAGGGGAGGACACCATTCAGACCTGGTAGACCCAAACATATAGTGAGGGTGTGCTGGAAACATCTGGCTAGGCCTCTTTCCGGGAGGTCTTCAGCTCCCACCTCCAGAAGAACTTCAACCACGTTCCAAGAGAGTCTGGCGACATGGAGTCTGAATGGGCCGTGTTCTCCACCTCCACTGTTGAAGCGGTTGCCCAGAGCTGCGGCCGCAAGGTCGTCTGTGCATCTCATGGTGGCAACCCTCGAACCAAGTGGTAGACACCAGTGGTGAGGGGGGCCATTAAGCTGAAGAAGGAGTCCCATCAGGCTTGGTTGGCTTGTGGGACTCCCGAAGCAGCTGAGGTGTACCGGCAGGCCAAGCGGAGTGCAGCTCGGGTGGTTGCTGAAGCAAAAACTCGGGTATGGGAAGAGTTCGGTGAGGCCATGGAACAAGACTTTCGGTTGGCCTCAAAGAGATTCTGGCAAACTGTGCAGCACTTAGCTTGCAACCCACCAATATGCTTTTGTCCCTAACTGCGACAAAGGAAAAATAATCTATTTCCACAAAAGCAAAGTGGCTTCATCTCTTCCTCCACTCAGTAATGAAGAGTCGGGCTCTTTGGAACAGGTCACGTCAACTGACGGCTCGTCTCAGCTATGGTAGGGTCATTTTGTATATTCATTTATTTGCGCTAAAAATATCTATCTATATTAATAAAAAGGAGTAATGCATTTGATCAAATTTCAGTAACTAAGGCATTATTGGATTTTTAAACAGTAAGTTCATTACACAGCACGTTACTGCAAAAGTAGCAGTGTTACAGTAATACGTTACTCCCAACACTGGTGAGCAGACCTTGTGGCAACTTGAAGGCAGGGGTTAGTGTCTTCTACCTGTGGGAGGTAGTGATTAGGGAATTAGGGAAAGACTTTAGCAGGCAGAACTAGATGTTTCCACTTACATTATCAACATATTTACCAAGACAGTTCCGCACTGACCTGTTCTCCACCACTATCACTGTATCCTGGGCATATACTGGTCTTCATGATGCCAATGATAATACTGTTTAAATTGATAATTTCTTGAAAATTTTATCCACCACCAGAATTTGTTATTGTTACAGGTCTAGTAATGACTTTGAATTTGAAACATGGTATCATCTTGACAGAAAAGACAGCCAACATCCAAATAAGATCTGTAGAATGTCCTTCAGCAGCCAGGGGACTATTTGAATAAACTGTATACTTTGTATATTGTATTTTCATGTATGTTTGCACAGATTTCAAAAATTATCGCACCTATTTCCCATTTTACTAGAAAAATATTTTTTTAAAAAGTGAGCGGTGCCCAAGACTTTTGCACAGTACTGTAATCTAAGCTGAGGCACATTAGGTGTTTAATGGTTAATGCGTAGAGATCCTTGTGTTGATATGCTGTAATTACTCAAAAACACTAATATTTAAATTCTTTTTCACATCTCTTACACTGTTAATTCACAATGTCAAGATGGTTGTTTGTTGTAGCTAAAGATGTTTATTTTAACTTGGCACTATTCTATTTTAGTAGCAAATGCCCAGTAAGTAAAAATGCATTCAACTCAATCCTTACTCTGACTTCTCCCAACCTGCCTTAGCTTCTCTTTCAGCTGCGTCCTACACCACCTGTGTCTCCCACTTTGGCCTTAGTGGTAGCTGAAGTGATGTTCCTCCTTTCCCCTCTATGCCTTCCTTTCCTTGCCATCTGATGACGTCCATACTCACTCTTATCTGTTCCTTGTCTATTGGCTTTTGCTGCTTCTCATTAGCTACTATTTGGAGAGAGGAAGGCCAATAAACGAGACATGATGGGATTCCCTTCGTGGCATTTTCTCTCTATTGCATGGTCCAAGTTTTTTTCTAAACAATGCATCATACATGCTGCAAAGACTTCTGAAACGGTCAATCTCTAACTGAATTACAACAGCTATCTCTCCACAGTCTTTCTTTTACAAATATGCTTGTTTGTTGTCTTGGACAATGCAACAAAAAAGTCTAAACATACAGTATAACCTTTCCGACAATGAGCACAAGTATATAAATTGAAATGTGTGGAAAAACACAAGTCACAAGTTCGCACATGGCATATCTCACAGTAAATGTTTTATGGCCAGTCTATGATTTCCAAATGTTTGCAATGTTGGAAAACCAAAAACATGAGAACCAAAACTTTAAGATAAAGTGTTTATTTTTAAGGCTCTACAGTCTATCAAAGGAACCTGAAATGATTAAATGAAGATGTTCAGATGTTACAAAGGTCAAATCTGATAAGCAGTAGTGATATAACAATCGCAAACAATTCGTACTAGCACTTACCATACCATGTTACCATACTACTTTATTTATAGAATACTTTAAAAACAACATCAACATGGCTGACCAAACTGCTGCACAATAAAAAAAAAAAGAGCCAGCAAGGTCTACAACATCAAGAAAGTAAAGCTTTTATGCATGAGCGTACTCCGATCCCTCTGGCACTGAAGAAAACTGGTGGAGTTAACTGATGCAGCTAAATACCGCTCGGGCATTAAGTTCAATGTAGAGAGCCCTGCTGCTCAACTGTGGCATCAGTCTGGGAGAGGAGGAGAACTGGTCATTAAAAAAACTCTCGCAAAGGTGCCCTTCAAACATTCATGTCCTTCTGGGCCATTCAGATGTCCTCTGGTTCTGATTATTCTGAAGAAAGCTGGTGAAGTTAATTGATGAAACTTTGGAGGTGACGTCAGCTGATGAAGCCAACTCCAGTTGCTCCTTAACTGCCATTAATTGACCATCCAGGGGTAGGGGTTGTCCAGGTTGCTCCAGGGGCCTCATGTATAAATGGTGCACACACAGTAAGATATATAAAAACAAACGTGATGTCAGAATCTGAGGCCCAAGCCGCAAAGTTTTCACCTTCTGTGAGAAGTTGCAGGCTGTCCGCAAAATTCTGGTTGGCTCTACCAGGTTTGTCTGCCAAACTATTAAACAACTAAAACTCACTAAATGTGTTAAAATAGTGGGCCTCATGAAAGAACATCTTGGTATTAGTATGTGTAAATCACACGTATTTTCTTAGTAAGCCACATTAGTACTTACGAGCCACTCCTGATTCAACAAACGCTTGTATGTCCTCCAAACGTCCAAATCAACACCCTGAAACTACCATATAAGGTCAGGCTTTCTGTAGTCTGATCAGAGGTTTCATTCAAAAAACAGCTTCAGAGTCTAAGAAAAAAAATGATCCGGTGAAACTGAACTTCGCCAGACTGAGATTCAAAAATTTTTTAAAAAAATCATTGAATTAAGCCCCTCATGGATCATCACCTTATCGTGGTGGGGGGGTTTGCGTGCCCCAGTGATCCCAGGAGCTATGCTGTCCGGGGCAGTTTGCCTCTTGTAGGGTCACCCAAGATAAACTGGTCCTGGGTGAAGGACCAGACTAAGAACGATCCAACAGACTCTCATGATGAATGCTAAAACAAGGATTCAGTGTACCCCGCTCGGTATGGGGTGACCGGGGCCCCACCCTGGAACCAGGCCTGGGGGAGGGGTTCGATGGCTAGTGCCTAGTGGCCGGGTTTCCGCCCATGGGACCCGGCTGGGCTCAGCCCGAAGGAGTTACATGGGTCCGCCCTCCAGTGGGCTCACCACCTGCAGGAGGAACTATGGGGGTCCGGTGCTATGTGGATCAGGTGGCAGTCAAAGGCAGAGACCTTGGCGGTCTGATCCCAAGCTTCCTGAACTGGCTTTTGGGACGTGGAATGTCACCTCTGTGGTGGGGAAGGAGCCTGAGCTGGTGCAAGAGGTTGAGAGATACCGGCTATAGTATATAGTCAGCCTCACCTCAACACACAGCTCCGGTTCCAGAACCAGTCTCCTGGAGAGGGGCTGGAGCTTGGCCTACTCTGGAATTGCCCTGGGCGACAGGCGATGACCAGGGGTGGGTATTCTTGCATCCCCCCACCTTGCTGCCTCTATATTGGAGTTTTCCACAGTGGACGAAAGGGTTGCTTCCCTGCACTTATGGGTTGGGAAACGGGTCCTGACCATCATTTGTGCCTATGCACCAAATGATGTTTCAGAGTACCCACCCTTTTTGGAGTCTCTGACTGGGGTGCTGGAGGGTGCTCCCCTTGGAGACTCCATTGTCCTACTGAGGGACTTCAATGCGCACGTGGGCAATGACAGTGAAACCTGGAGGGGGGTGATTGGGAGGAACGGCCTGCCCAATCTGAACCCGAGTGGTGGTCAGTTATTGGACTTCTGTGCTAACCATAGTTTGTCCATAACGAACACCATGTTCAAGCATAAGGGTGTCCAAATGTGCACCTGGCATCAGAATACCCTAGGTCGATGATCGATTTTGTTATCATGTCATCAGACCTGCGACCGTATATCTTGGACACTCGAGTAAAGAGAGGTGCAGAGCTGTCAACTGATCACCACCTGGTGGTGAGTTGGATCTGATGGCAGGGGAGGACACCATTCAGACCTGGTAGACCCAAACATATAGTGAGGGTGTGCTGGGAATGTCTGGCTGGGGCCCCTGTCCGGGAGGTCTTCAACTCCCACCTCCGGAAGAACTTCAACCACATTCCAAGGGAGTCTGGAGACATGGAGTCTGAATGGGTCATGTTCTCCACCTCCATTGTCAAGGTCATCGGGGCATCTCGTGGTGGCAACCCCCAAACCGAGTGGTGGACACCAGTGGTGAGGGGGGCCATTAAGCTGAAGAAGGAGTCCTATCAGGCTTGGTTGGCTTGTGGGACTCCTGAAGCAGCTGAGGTGTACCAGCAGGCCAAGCAGAGCACGGCTCGGGGGGTTGCTGAAGCAAAAACTCGGCTGTGGGAGGAGTTTGGTGAGGCCATGGAACAAGATTTTCAGTTGGCATTGAAGAGACTCTGGCAAACTGTCCGGCGGCTCAGGAGGGGGAAGCAGCTCCCTGTCAACACTGTGTATGGTGCAGATGGGGCCCTGCTGACTTTGACTGGGAATATCGTAGGACGGTGGAAGGAATACTTCGAGGATCTCCTCAATCCCACTGTCACGCCTTCCACAGAGGAAGCAGGGCTTGTGGACAAGGGGGACAACTCGCCCATCATAGCGGCCGAGGTCACCAAGGTGGTTAAAAATCTCTTTAGTGGCTGGGCCCCGGGGTGGACGAGATTTGCCCTGAGTACCTCAAGGCCCTGGATGTTGTAGGGTTGTCATGGTTGACACACCTCTGCAACATTTTTGGACATCGGGGATAGTGCCTTTGGCATGGCAAACCAGGGTGGTGGTTCCTCTCTTTAAAAAGGGGGACCGGAGGGTGTGCTCCAACTTTAGAGGGATGTTATTTGCAGACGATGTCCTGTTGGCTTCATCCAGCAATGACCTACAGGTCTTACTGGGACAATTTGCCGCTGATTGTGAAGTGGCTGGGATGAGAATCAGCACCTCCAAGTCAGAGTCCATGGTCCTCAGCCGGAAAAAGGTGGATTGTCCTCTCTGGGTTGGGGACAAGCTCCTGCCCCAAGTGGAGGAGTTTAAGTATCTCGGGGTCTTATTCACAAGTGAGGGAAGAATCGAGCGAAAGATTGACAGACGGATCGGAGCAGCATCTGCAGTGATGCGGCCATTGTACCGGTCTGTTGTGGTGAACAGGGAGATAAGCTCTAAGGCAAAGCTGTCGATTTATCAGTCAATCTAAGTTCCTACCCTCACCTATGGTCATGAGCTTTGGGTAATGACCGAAAGAATGAGATCACAGAATCAAGCAGCTGAAATGAGCTTCCTTCGTAGGATTGTTGGACTCACCCTGAGAGATAGGGTGAGGAGCTCAGCCATCCGGGAGGGGCTCAGAGTAAGAACCGCTGCTCCTCCACGTTGAAAGGAGCCAGTTGAGGTGGTATGGGCATCTGATCAGGATGCCTCCTTGACGCCTCCCACTTGAGGTGTTTCGGGCACGACCCACTGGGAGGAGACCCCAGGGCAGACCCAGGACTCACTGGTGAGACTATGTCTCCCAGCTGGTCTGGGAACGCCTTGGTGTCCTCTCTGAAGAGCTGGAGCAGGAGGCTGGGGAGAGGAAAGTCTGGGCTTCTCTGCTTGAACTGCTGCCTCCACAACCCGGACCTCCAGAAAAGCGGTAGAAGATGGATGGATGGATGGATGGATGGATTTTAATTCACATCTTCAGCTGAATCAAATGACTGGCAAAAATGAAAGATTCCATCAGATTATAGTAAATACTTGTGTGTGTTTGCTGCAGATGCTCTAAATGTTAAATGTGTGAGCGCAGTGCACTTTGGTCAGATGTCCCATCCCTGCGCACTATAATGAATGTCCCACTGTGCTGAGCTGGATGAAACATTTCAACAATTTGTGTGTAAAAAATAAAAAATTAAAAAAAAACTGTAAAAATTTACTTTGGTTCATGTTTACAGTAAGATGTTAGTTTATGAACATACAGCCTCGTCTTTTCTCAAAATCACTGATCAAAAATGGACCCTAACCCAGAGAAGAAGCCCACACCATGTGAAAGCAGTAAAAATCATAATGATATCCATGTGATCTGTTATAATTGATCATTTTCTTACCAATCAGCCTTACAGATCGCATCATCTTGCCTGAGATACCCCGCTGCACTGGTCTCCAGTATAAGAAAGCCGTGTTGCCACACAACACTGCAATCCAGTAATGACGTTTAGAAAGTTATCTGTATTTTGCATCTGATATGACTTGGACATTGATTGAATGATGCTGTTTTTAATTATTGTTTAATTATTTAAATTTTAACTATAACTTGAATCAAATCTTGTGTGCTAGCTTGATTAAGTTTCTAGGGTTTACATTCTCATTCTTTATTCAGACAAATCCAATATAGAGCCATTCAGTGAAAACTAAGGTTAGAATAGCAGTAAACTATTTACACTTATTAAATGTAAGAATATCAGAGTAACAACCTTCCCTGAATGCTACGCAAAAGCAATGCATTACTGACATGTGGGAGCATCAGCTTTTTAAGTCAAGCTGGCTACGCCTAGTCTCTAAAATTCATAGTTTTAAGATGACATCACATGGCTGCCAGTTGCTATAGGGGCAGCCATATTGGGAGGGAAGCTGCAAGGGGTGATTCTATTTCATTAAAACTGAAAATTATGTAAAAAATAATGCACTGCTGTTGAATAATTGATTGTACAAACACTGGTGGGAAGGAGAAGATTTTTTTTTTATCGATTACCTGCAGTTATTTTGAACCAAGGCGAGTCAACTCGGGAATTATCAGAGAAACGGAGAAGAATTTGGCTTTCTCGTATTAGTACCAGTAGAGCTGACTTGGTGTCTTCCTTGTATCCCAACTTGCGGGTGTGCTCTGACCATTTTGTAATAGGTTTGCAGAAATAATTGACTGATAAAATTCTTAGTCTGTGATGCTCTTTGGGCATTTTCACAGATCCACCTGCTCTCTATTCTGATTAGCTCAGCTGCTGCCTGCAGCGCATGCACACAAAGAGCTAAACACATGTACTTGTTTGTGTAATGGTAAATGGCGTTCACTTACAAAGCGATTTTTCTCATCTCTGGATGACCAAAGCACTTTACAATGGGACCTATCAGGGACCTGTCCAAGCCAACTTAAGTGTAACATTTTCAGGCTGCAGGGTATTATGAAGATCCAAATAGCTGTTTAGCCCTTGTTGTATCTTTTTGGTTAATAGTACAGTAATTCATTTCGTTAATTTAGTTTAAACCATTGAGAAAAACAGTTCATTATATTATTGCTGTGTTTCAGATGTAACGTACAGAATTTTTTCATTCATGTGTTTTCTCTGACCACCTTTAACCACATGGTGGCAGTAGTGTTCAAGCTAAGGTTAAGTTGAGCCTTTTGAAGCCAGAAAAAGAAGAGAGTGGTTAGTAGCTCACAGCTCACTGCTAGTTGGATGATGATAGACAGTTCATGCCATGCAGTTGTTCTGTAAGAATGTATAGACGTTACTAAACAGCTAAAGGCTTAAGCTAAGCTCCCGCAAATTTTTGGTACCGAAACCCAGGAGACGTGGAAAAAGGATTCTGCCCACAGATAGCTTTAGCCAACTAGCTAGCAAGAGAATAACTGAACAAGATGACAGAGCATCTACAGAGACTGAAACAAAAACGAGGAGTTGTACGGGCATCTGCAACAAAGCTGCTGCGGGTTATTGAGGAGACTTGCAAAGATAATGTGAGTTCTGACCATTTACGAGAACTGCTGTACCTGTTGTTGGTTAAAGAAAAGAATCTCCTGGAATTGGAAAGAGAGATTGAAGAAATTCTTCTTCTTCAGTGCCCCAGAAGTGAGGTTTTAAGGTGGTTCTTTGGAAGACATCAGTCCTCCAAGGCAAGAGCAGTAAGTTATACCTGTCTGCCACCTTGTGAGGTGGAATACTTAGTACAACTGGCCATTTTTTATGGTTTATGGCCACATCACATGACAGGTACAGAACTGAGAGATAGACAGTGAGGGCACTGTTGTATTATGAAATCTGGACAGAAGGAGGGTTAAGAGTTGTTTTTGATGCTTCTTCACATGAAGATGGCTGCCCTTCCCACAACGACTGTCTGTTCCCCAGGCCAAATCTAAATCCAGACCTCCTGACTGTCCTGATGAAATTTAGGTTGCATCAATTGCATTCATGGCTGACATCACTAAGGCTTTTCTACAAATATCAGTAGCAGAAGAGGACAGAGATGTTCTAAGATTTTTATGGCTCACAGGACCTCCCGATGCTGAGGGCACAAAACCATGCACACTCAGAATGACCCATGTAGTATTTGGTGTGTCATCAAGCCCATTTCTGCTAGCAGCTACGATCAGAAACCATCTGGAGAAATACCAATCGACTCATCCACAGGTTGTTAATATTCTGAAGGACTCTATACATGGATGACTTCATCGTCAGCACCAGAGATGTTGAAACTGCTTATGCAATCACCACAGCTGCAAGAACAATATTAGCTGCTGCTGGTAAGTGGACCACTAATTCTTCCACACTAAAAGAAAGGTGGATGCAAAGAGAATTTGACTTTGCTCCCAAGTCTGAACCATATGGCTGTGTGTTAAAGGTGCTTGATCTTGTGTGGAAGCCAGAGACTGACGATTTTGTCTTCATCTTCGAGCATCTGATAGACATTTTCAGAGACGAAGAAAGCACAAAAAGAAGTGTCCTGCAGTCATCAGCTAGAATATTTGATCCCATGGGATTTCTAACCCCATTCACAATAAGAGTGAAATGGCTCTTTCAGGACATGTGGCAAAGAGGTATCGGCTGGGACAAGGCGCTGCCAGATGATCTCTTACTAAAGTGGCAACAGTGGTACGCAGAGCTGCTTCAACTCCATCAGATAGTCATCCCCAGGTGTTATGGAGCAGACATGCTGCAAGGGGGACAAGACCACATTCTCCATGTTTTCAGTGATGCCAGTGAGAAAGCCTATGGTGCAGTAGCACAAACAGCTGATGGAAAAACTATCACCGGACTGGTTATGTCCAAGTCAAGAGTAGCCCCCATCAAGAAACTCGCCTTGCCCCGTTTGGAGTTAATGGGAGCTCTAGTTGCTGCACGGATGGTAAATAACCTGCTAAAGGCAATGAACATGCAGCCGATGCAAATCCAGATGTGGTCAGATTCCATGATAGTTGTTCATTCAGCCATGGAGTCATAGTTCAGCACATAAATTGAAGCAGTTTGTGACTAACAGAGTGGTTGAAATACAGTCACTAACTTCACCTGAAGTTTGGTCACATTGCAGTGGGAAGCTGAATCCTGCAGACCTTATCACAAGAGGTCAAACAGCACAAAAACTGAAAGATGATGAGCTCTGGTGGTCTGGGCTCCCATCCCTCAATACAGCAATGCAATCAGTGTCATTTTCTGGGGAGCTCTGTGAAGAGGGGCTATAGGCTGAGCTTAAAGAACCCAATGTCCTAGTTCAGCTGAGTAATACTGAAACTATACAGCCAGATTCACTGCTGCGGCTAGAGGACTACAGCAAGCTAAGAACTGTACTCAGAATCACAGCCTGGATGAAATGATTTGCTCTCAATGCTCGCTCAAAATCAAACAGACAAGGAGAGTTGACTGCAGAGGAAATGGCAGAAGCTAAAAGACACTGGATTTGGATGTGCAAGGGCAAACTTTCCAGAGGGAGGTGATGGAGATAAAGGTAAGAAAGGAAGTTCACAGTGACTCACAAATCAGAGATCTTAAGCCATTTGTTGATAGAAATGGTTTGCTTTGTGGAGGGGGAAAGACTGCAACATTCAAACATGAGTTTTAATTAACGGCATCCATTGATTTTGCCTTCTGATCAAAGATTGTCTGAGATGCTCATACAACACAGTCATGAACTAGAAAAGCACTCGGAGAGCGCAGACCTCCGCCAAGCGCCACAGTTCCCCCCATACAGTGTTTGTGTGTACGTTTTCAGATTCCTTGAGCATGAAAACATATGACTAGCAATTGGATTCACAATGATAGGATTAGTGGTTCAGTAGTTATTGACGAAAATGGGATTTTCCGTAATGGCGGTTGAGCGCCACAGTTCCCCCCATACAGTGTTTGTGTGTATGTTTTCAGATTCCTTGACCATGAAAACATATGACTAGCAATTGGATTCACAATGATAGGATTAGTGGTTCAGTAGTAAAAGCATTACCTCCTTGGCGGAGGTAATAAAGTCAAGTGTTGCTGTTGTGTCCATCTCCTCCATCTCCAAACTCCCAGGCTGCGGGCGTTGCAATTCATTGCACAACCGCGTACAACCCATGGGCCAATGGGTTATGCGAGCGTTTTCATAGATCACTGAAAGCAGCACTTAGGGGTTCACTGACGGATGCAAATTGGGTAGACAGGTTGCCGTGGGGTTGCGCTCCGTGGCAAAAGAGGATTTGGAAGCTTCCCCGGCAGAGAGCTTGTTTTTGCGCAGCCACTATGGCTGCCCGGGGAATTTCTGCCAAATAATCCCACGCCGGACAGCTGCCCGTCTCAGCTTTTGCAGCGTAGCGCAAACACAGGCACGCTGCCGGGCCCGGCCCACCACAGTTTTCCGCGTGTTTTTGTGCCTAAAACTTTGAAGATCGCGGAGTTCGTGTTCGTCAGACACGACGACCAGCGCCCTCCATTGTGCCTGCACACATGTTGAAAATGGCCCTATCTGACAATGTTAAAGAATCCTTTAAAAAATTCCTGGATCCAGATCATCCCCAAAATTTAATCAGTTCTTCCTTGTATGATTTCCAACAACGCCTGAAAGTTTCATGGAAATCCGTCCAAAACTTTTTGAGTTATCTTGCTAACCAACAGACAGACAGACAAACAGACAGACAAACCCCGGCAAAAACATAACCTCCTGGCCTGCGGCCTGGTGGAGGTAACAGGTGATGCATTCAGGTGTGAGAGAAACTCTGGTGTAGCTAAGAGAGAAGTACTGGATTCCTCGAGCCAGGAAAATGGTAAAAAGAATCATTGCTGCTTGCCCTGTGTATAAGAGATTCAATGTAAAGGCTGTGCAACAGTTGACAGCACCCATGCCAAGAGACCAGATCACAGAAACCCCTCCATTTGAAACAGTAGGGGTGGACTTTGCAGTTCCTCTTTGTGTCAAAAATAAGAGCACAGGGGAGAAGGCTTATATTGCATTGTTCACCTGCGCTGTGACTCGTGCTGTTCATCTCGAGTTGGTGTCAGATCTATCAACAGAAAAATTACTCCTGGCATTTAAGAGATTTATATCAAGACAAGGCCTCTGCAGAGTCATCTATTCTGATAATGCACAAACCTTCAAGTGAGCTGACCAAGACCTCCAAGCACTATGGAGAGCTATAAAAGAGCCTGAGCTACAGAAATATTTCTCTGAAAAGGGGATCACCTGGAAGTGCATTGTAGAGCGAGCAGCTTGGTGGGGCGGTTTTTGGGAACGACTGGTTTGATCAGTGAAGACATGCTTGAGAAGGTAATGGGAAGAGCTTCACTGAGTTTTGAGGAGATCACATCTCTTTTAGCAGAGGTAGAGGAAACAATTAATTCAAGACCACTCACTTTTCAGTTCAGTTCAACTTTATTTATATA
Organism: Pholidichthys leucotaenia; assembly: GCA_020510985.1. Taxonomy (NCBI): domain Eukaryota; kingdom Metazoa; phylum Chordata; class Actinopteri; order Cichliformes; family Pholidichthyidae; genus Pholidichthys; species Pholidichthys leucotaenia. The sequence goes on from CM035841.1 coordinate 191,800,246, forward strand.
GTGCCATTTCACAACAACAGTCATCTCATAGCACTTTCAACTGTAGGGGAAACCCCCACAATTGCAGAAAGACCCCAGCAATCAGGCGATCCCCTGTGAGCAAGCGCTTGGCAACGGTGGAGAGGAAATACTCCCTTTTAACAGGAAGAAACCTCCAGCAGAACCAGGCTCAGGGAGGAGCACTCATCTGCTGCGACTGGCTGGGGGGTGAGGGGATAGAGAAGATGAAAAGAACAGACATGTAGAGAACAAACGGCACGATGGGGACTCAATCTATGGGAGAGAACAAGCAGATGTTAATGACCAGCAAAAATATTTCATTGAGCTTTTGTCTAGAATGAACCTGAAGAGTGTCAGCCTCTAGCACCAGCTCATTTTTTGATTGGTACGAGACTCTCCGCCTTACCACCAAAATCCTTCCAGAGTGCCAGTCAAACCTCAAGCACTACCTGAGAAGAGCTAACACGCCGCTGGAAGTACCGTCACCAACTTCTAAATGACTTCTAGACTTGCTGGAAAAGGGAGTATTTACTGGAATTGAGTTCCGCACATACCACCGTAATAAAGGAAGGCGATCTGGTTCTTATTGAAGACAACAAGATGCCACATCAGCTTTGGAAGACTGGGATAATAAAGGAGCTATTCACAGGAAGAGATGGACTTGTGAGATCCTGTGTGGTGCACACACCAGAGGGACAATATTAAGAAGACCAATCCAACTCCTGTATCCTTTTGGGACTTAAGTTTATGAACTGTCTACTTGGGAGGGAGGATGTTGTATCTTTTTGGTTAATAGTGCAGTAATTCATTTCGTTAATTTAGTTTAAATAATTGAGAAAAACAGTTCATAATATTATTGTTCATTCATTCATTCATTCATCTTCTTCCACTTAATCCTTTTAGGGGGGGTGGGGGTGCTGGAGCCTATCCAAGCATCTTTGGGCGAGAGGCAGGGTACACCCTGGATAGATCGCCAGTCCGTTGCAGGGCCAAAACAGAGAGACAGACAACCATTCACTCTCACAGTCATACCTAAGGACAATTTAGAATCCCCAGTTTGATGCCAATTAACCTAAATATTATTGTTGTGTTTCAGATATACTGAATTTATTCAATCATGTGTTTTCTCTGACCACCTTTGACCACACGGTGGAAGTAGTGTTCAAGCTAAGGTTAAGTTGAGCCTTTTGAAGCCAGAAAAAAAAAGAGTGGCTAGTAGCTCACAGCTCACTGCTAGTTAGATGATGACAGACAGTTTATGCTGTGCAGTTGTCCTGTAAGAATGTATAGACAGTTATTAAACAGCTAAAGGAAGAAAAAGGTTGTTCAGTCATTTATTTGATAGTGGCTTAAGCTAAGCTCCCACAGTCCTCGTTGCCATGTTTTTACTTTGACTGCAGTCTGTACCATCAGCTGTCCACACAGACCAGACAGAGAGTGACGGAGTAGTAACCCAAGGTATGTTGTTCTGGCTAATTAGCCTTTGGCTTTGAGTATTATTACAAGTACCTGGGAGTCTACAAATTAACTGCTCATGTTAATAACAATGAGGATAACAATTAGACACTAAGACAACAATGTCTAACTTCATCTGAAAGCATCTGGACAGGTGAGTGTGCAGAAGCTAACCTTTAGCTAACGCTAATTCAAATTAGATCACATATCAAAAAACTGAGAGCAAAAACAGAAAAACAAACAGGAGAAATTAAGTTGAGTGCTCTGTGAATAATTTATGGGCTGATATATAGATAAACATGCATGATAGAATATTTTACTGTTTTTATAATATTGCTCTGATTTTTAAAACTGTTGACTAACTTACAGGAACATGAGTCCAATTATAATTTGACGTTTTTCTCAATTTTTGCACGTTTAACTTTAAAAAAAAAACACAACAGGTGCTTAGGCCCCAGTTTTATAGCCTTTAAGTATTTTGTGCACAGTATTTGCAAGTGAACAATCCGATTTTCTTCAACTTTTTCATCCTCCAAAAAAATCAATGTTTTGGGCACACAAAGATTGTTGATTTCACACACTGCACATCTCAGACCCAGCCACTTACAAACTGGTTGGAAGCTTCTAGACCAGGGGTGGGTAATCATGTGCCATGGAGGGCCATTCTACTGCAGGTTTTCTGTTCCACCCAGTCTCTTCAGCAGGTGTTTTCAATGATTAGCAATCCTTGAAGCTGGTCAGAGCACACACCTGCTGAAGAGACTGGGTGGAACAAAAAACCTGCAGTGGAATGGCCCTCACTGCCCACCCCTGTTCTAGACCTTTGTAAGATCTTAGTTGTTTAAGAGTGTAAGCAGTACTGGTACTGTGCAGTAATAAATTAGCCATGTCTGGATAGGTGATGCTAGCCCATTCCTCCATGTCTTTTGGCCAGTTTTGCTTTGGAATGAGATAGGGGGCCTTCTTCTCAATTAAAACTAATTTGTCGTCATACTGCTGTTTGTTGTCACTTTCAAGAGTTTCATAATAAATTTCGGACGTTTTCACTTTTTTTTGGTTCCCTTTTGCTCTGTGTTTATCCCCCCAACATGACCGGTGATCTTTTTCAACCCCACCGGAAGTCAGATGATTGAAAACTATGAATACTACATCTGGAAATGGAACGTGACGTAGAGATACGTTCCTCTTCAATGCCGACGTTGTCACGAGGGAGGGTACTGTCTGGGTTGGAGCATTGTTCAGTGGTGTTTAAGAATAACATCACATCTGTCTTTCCCTCGTATGTAGATTGCCATAGCGTTTCTCTCACGGGAATTAAATCAGTTTTTTTCACATGTGTCAGCACCGGCTCCCCTGGTTGCCCAGCAGCACTCTGGTTACAAGCAATGATCCGTCTATTGACTTCAACTTTAATTTTGGACCATTTTTATTTTATTTCAGTCACTGTGCGAGTCTGAGCCGACTGCATTGTAACACCAGTCTACTCCGTGAACTTCCGTTTATTGCTGATTCCTGAGAGTTAGAATAAAATAATATCTTCCCCTTGCCTCCACATCCAATATCATCACCTCAGTGTCACGCTTATTCTTTTTTCATGTTGAGCTTTCCAGCAGGATGGGGGCTTATTGTTTGGCAGAAGAGTGACAGAACGGGCGTATTATGTATAGAGTCATTTACAGTCAATAGTAGGAAGAACCAAGGCAGGGTAAAGAGATCGTGCACATGCGCTGGTTTTCATGGTGAATAGAGAGCCTAAGTCATGCCTCCTCTACTTCCATATAGGGGACCTTACTTTGGCAAAAATCTCCATTGGAATGAATAGCAAGAGGGAAATTATCTTTTGAATCCAATCAAATTTTGCCATGAGTTAGTTATATGATGTTTGTCAATTTAAAAGATAATTTTCCACATAAAAAAGGCTGAAGGTTAGCGTATAATAAAAGAGTAATATTTATTTTTTTGAAACCGCTTAATGGACTAGATCTTCTCGTCTCGGACTATACATGTCACCAAGTGGTTTCCCTCTCAAAGCTCACCTCCTGTTTCCTGATCGATGAAGGAAGCATATAAAGAGGAGAAAAACAACACAAAAGTATCTTGAGAGCTGCAGCTAATCTAGAGGACCATTAGTTACTTCCCCTTGTGTGTGCTCTGAAAATTGGCATAACTTACATGAGTCCGCTTGTGTAGTCTTCCAATTTATGAATTTTCACAACGTTATACTTTAATAGTTAGATGACAGCCTACAGTGTTAATCACATGGAAAATTATCTTTTAAATTGACAAACATATGTGTAACTCCTGGCAAAATTTAATTGGGATCAAAAGATAATTACTGTCTTGCTGTTCATTCCAATGGAGACTTTTTTTCTGAAGATCCAATATACGGAAGCAGAGGGGACTCTCAGTGGGGATCTATAAAGAAAAGGAGTGGAGAATCTGGCGTGCAAACAGTTTTATACATCTGAAAATTTCTGTGGCATGTACTTTTCAGATTTTGTGACTGTGCCACCTTTCTGTATGAAAGCTGCACAATCCTTTATACACGAGGCCCCAGGTCACCTTCAAACGTCTTCTCACTTCTCTCTCTGACTGTCCCTTGTCGCCTTCACTCCTCTCCCCCTTAATATTTTTATCTGTTGCTATAGCAACCACTGCGCTTCCTCTTGTGACTTACCAAAATAAAAGCACATAAACATTTAAGCAAAAAGACACTGTCTACAGAAAATATGTGACTAAAACAACAAAAATGGTGTTCTCATAAAGAGTAAATTTTAAATAAATAAATGTAGAAATAAAGGTACTATATCACAAACTTCCCAATTGGCTGCATGTTTATTTGATGTCACATCACCCAGCCTTTGGTAAAAGTATGACACAAGAACTAGATTGAAAACCAGTGGAAACGGGTCTGATGGAATGATGAATCTAAATTGGAAATTTGGGATCATCTTGACAGAAAACGCAACAGAAGGCAGCTAACATTTTTGAGAGAGTGACATGGCGAAAACTTTATGGCCTTACCTGAATTACATGTGGCAACTAGAAAAGCACTCGGAGAGCGCAGACCTCCGCCAAGCGCCACAGTTCCCCCCCATACAGTGTTTGTGTGTAGGTTTTCAGATTCCTTGACCATGAAAACATATGACTAGCAATTGGATTCACAATGATAGGATTAGTGGTTCAGTAGTAAAAGCATTACCTCCTTGGCGGAGGTAATAAAGTGAAGTGTTGGTGTTGTGTCCATCTCCTGCATCTGCAAAGTGCCAGGCTGCGACCTGTCAAGGCATACCTCATGCCTCCCTTATTGGGGGGGCTTTCACACCTGTACTGACCTCATGCCTCCCTTATTGGGGGTGGGGGCTTTCACACCTGTACTGAGTACTTAAAAACTGTATTTATCGGGAGATGAAAGAAAACTGAAGCAAAAACAAACAAACAAAAACTAAACAAACAGCAACTGCAACATGAACTATTTCAAACATATTTATTCAAATGTACACTTACAGTGGGGCAAAAAAGTATTTAGTCAGCCACCAATTGTGCAAGTTCTCTCACTTAAAAGATGAGAGAGGTCTCCAATTTTCATCATAGGTATACCTCAACTATGAGAGACAAAATGAGAAAAAAAAAATTCAGAAAATCACATTGAAGGATTTTTAATGAATTAATTGGTAAATTCCTCAGTAAAATAAGTATTTGGTCACCTACAAACAAGCAAGATTTCTGGCTCTCACAGACCTGTAACTTCTTCTTTAAGAGGTTCCTCTGTTCTCCACTCATTACCTGTGTTAATGGCACCTGTTTGAACTCGTTATCAGTATAAAAGACACCTGTCCACAACCTCAAACAGTCAGACTCCAAACTCCACTATGGCCAAGACCAAAGAGCTGTCAAAGGACACCAGAAACAAAATTGTAGACCTGCACCAGGCTGGGAAGACTGAATCTGCAATAGGTAAGCAGCTTGGTGTGAAGAAATCAACTGTGGGAGCAATTATTAGAAAATGGAAGACATACAAGACCACTGATAATCTCCCTTGATCTGGGGCTCCACGCAAGATCTCACCCCGTGGGGTCAAAATTATCACGAGAACGGTGAGCAAAAATCCCAGAACCACACAGGGGGACCTAGTGAATGACCTGCAGAGAGCTGGGACCAAAGTAACAAAGGCTACATCAGAAACACACTACGCTGCCAGGGACTTAAATCCTGCAGTGCCAGACGTGTCCCCCTGCTTAAGCCAGTACATGTCCAGGCTTGTCTGAAGTTTGCTAGAGAGCATTTGGATGATCCAGAAGAGGATTGGGAGAATGTCATATGGTCAGATGAAACCAAAATAGAACTTTTTGGTAAAAACTCAACTTGTCATGTTTGGAGGAGAAAGAACACCATACCTACTGTGAAGCATGGGTGTGGAAAAATCATACATTGGGGCTCTTTTTCTGCAAAGGGACCAGGACGACTGATCCGTGTAAAGGAAAGAATGAATGGGGCCATGTATCGTGAGATTTTGAGTGAAAACCTCCTTCCATCAGCAAGGGCATTGAAGATGAAACGTGGCTGGGTCTTTCAGCATGACAATGATCCCAAACACACCGCCTGGGCAACGAAGGAGTGGCTTCGTAAGAAGCATTTCAAGGTGCTGGAGTGGCCTAGCCAGTCTCCAGATCTCAACCCCATAGAAAATCTTTGGAGGGAGTTGAAAGTCTGTGTTGTCCAGCGACAGCCCCAAAACATCACTGCTCTAGAGGAGATCTGCATGGAGGAATGGGCCAAAATACCAGCAACAGTGTGTGAAAACCTTGTGAAGACTTACAGAAAACATTTGACCTCTTTCATTGCCAACAAAGGGTATATAACAAAGTATTGAGATGAACCTTTGTTATTGACCAAATACTTATTTTACCAAGGAATTTACCAATTAATTCATTAAAAATCCTTCAATGTGATTTTCTGGATTTTTTTTTTCTTATTTTGTCTCTCATAGTTGAGGTATACCTATGATGAAAATTGGAGACCTCTCTCATCTTTTAAGTGGGAGAACTTGCACAATTGGTGGCTGACTAAATACTTTTTTACCCCACTGTATATGGACACAATCTTGAGCCATAACTTTTTGGTAATGTGAAAATAATAAGCCAAGTAGCACAAAAAAATTGAGTGCTGTTGCTGTCAGGAAACAATGTTGGCACCAAATCACTGAAGTGATCTGCCACCAATGGGAGTAGATTGTGCTCTGCCACAAAATGACAAACCATCACTTCTGCTAATGATGCATTGGATTTGGAAGGCGTCGGTTCTGTCACAGGCTGAAAATGTTCATCCATCGATGGAATTTGTCTACACAGTTTTTGTGGCGCTGTGTAGCAAAGTGCGACTTCAGGTGGAAAATCCCTGATGCAGTCACTTTTAGCATTAGAGTCACACATATCAGGCACAGCATTACTGGCGCCGGGATTCCTCTCTGTTCCGGAGCCGCAGGACAAAAGAAGGTGCGATAATGGTTGCCGTGGGTTTTATTGGGTTTGCGCTCGGTGGAAAAAAGAGGATTTGGAAGCCTCCCCCAGCAGAGAGCTGGTTTTTGCGCAGCCCCTATGGCTGGCCGGGGAATTTCTGCCAAATAATCCGGCGCCGGACAGCTGCCCGTGTCAGCTTTTGCAGCATAGCGCAAACACAGGCACTCTGGCGGGCCCTGCCCACCACTGGTTTCTGCGTGCTTTTGTGCCTAAAACTTTGAAGAAGGCGGAGTTTGTGTTCATCAGACACGACGACCAGCGCCCTCTATTGCCCCTGCACACATGTTGAAAATGGCCGTATCTCACAATGTTAAAGAATCATTTAAAAAATTCCTGTATCCAGACGGTGATCCGGATCATCCCCAAAATGTAATCAGTTCTTCCTTGTACCATTTCCAACAAGGCCTGAAAGTTTCATCGAAATCCGTCCAAAACTTTTTGAGTTATCTTGCTAACCAACAGACAAACAGACAGACAGACAAACAGACAGACAAACGCTGGCAAAAACATAACCTCCTCCTGGCCTTCGGCCTGGCGGAAGTAATAAAGGCCTAATTGTGACCCCAGTCAACCTGCTGCACATTCTCTTCTCACACTGGCTGCTTCCAAGCTTCAAGGTCACAGCAGCACACAGGGGGCCCTAATGTGCAGCCACAGAACAAGAACAGTTGGAAAATCCCCAGCTCCTGACCGGACAGACCATGTATGCTTAACTTCCAGCCAGAGAGAGCCGTCGCCATCTTAGACTTAGCTGGAAAGAAGTGGATCCCACCCCAGATGACTTCTACAGCTTCAGAACCTGAAAGGCAGTCCAAATATGGACAGATTTCCTCCCAGAGTTCCATCAGATGGACTTCAGGGTCTTATCAAGAGTGGGGTGGAGGCTCCAGAGCAGCTCCATAAAACCTGTGGACAGCTTCACCCTGGCCTCCTTTTTGGGGCTTCAGCCCTTACTGCAGGGGGTCATGCTGGACCTCTTATCAAGCTCAGCCATGGACTGCTGCTATTTCTCCCAATTTTGTGGTCTGCATTGTTGACTGTTTTTCTGTATCCTGTTCTGATTTTTCATAATCCATTATTTTAGTGATTAATCTTTGTTTTCTTCTTGTAATGTAATCTCAGTCTATATTAATCTGTGTTAAATTCACTTTTAATCTAAATTCATTTCACCTTTTGACTAAAGATCATTTGTGTGTTTTCACTTTTTGATCTAAATCCATATTTGTCACACTTTTGAATAAATTCACTTTTTGATGTTTTACTGAGATTTTCAACTCATTATAACATGCTCCACCATGAGTTTTTGTGTGAAATTCAGCCTGCCGTATATGAGCTCCAAGCTTATCTGAAGACAGGCAGCCCTCACAGGCCCAGTGTCTGCTTCTCTCCCACAGCTTAAATGGCTTGACTGCATTTTTTTTCTATGAGTTTTGAGTTTTTCAGCACTTCAATGCATTTTTCTTGTTTTTTTTTTGTGTGTGTTCATTAAAAAAATCATGCATGTGGGTTCTTGAGTTCATGGCTGAGTTATTTATTGCTGTGTTTTGACCTAATTTAAGAGTACTAGGGTCAAAGGTATAAAGTATTGAGCTGTAAGTTAGTTTCTTTAAGTCTTCTGAGTTAGAATGTGATCAGATAAAGATATCCCTCAATAGTGTTCTCCACACTTTCAATGTAACAAGTTTATTACCATCAAGATGAGATAAAACTCTGAAGTTTAACAGAGTCGCGCACTCTGCTGCTGGGAGATCCAAGACAGCAGAGTTTGTGTCCAATACTCACACTTGTGAGTGGAAACGGAAATACTGAGAATTAGTGAACTCTGCTGAATAAAACCAACTGTGAGTTTAAAAAAAATCGGCCAAATGATTAAACATGCATTGAAAAACTAGGTTGTCCCTTTTTTGTTAAAATCCCAATATAGCCTCAGCTTTGCACGGTCTAGCTGTAGCATTAGATTAGTTTGAGGTGACTAAGGCAGGTCAGAGTCTCGGGCCTACACAGCGCGTAGGAGCGTAGTGTGCCAAATTGCTATGGGTCCGCTCTTTCTTCAAACATCAAAAGAAGATCTGTGGACTCTCCTCCAAGACGTCTGGATAACTATTCCTGAAGACTGCTAAAATGAATTACAAGAGAATTCAGGATCTGTTGAAGAAGAAAGATTGTCAGCCCAAATATGGACTTTCAAGCTTGTTAGAATTGACTTGTACAACATATTTCCATTTGTTTTCATGTTTCAGTAAATCATTGCACCCATACAAAGAAATGACAGATTCCCGAAGACATCTGTACAGTACTGTACATCAAATACATGTGTCCATATCAAAATGTTTGAGGTTTGACATTGAGGGCAGCTCGGTGGCGCAGTGGTTAGCACTGTGGCAGCACAGCAAGAAGATCACGGGTTCGATCCCACCCCCTGACCATCAGTGACCCTTCAGTGTGGAGTTTGCACGTTGTCCCCGTGTCTGCGAGGGTTTACCCTGGGTGCTCCTGTTTCCTGCCACAGGCCAGAAACCTGCAGGTTTGGTTAATTGGAGACTGTAAAGTGGCCCCAGGTGTGAATGTGTGTGTGAATGGTGAAGGGATTGGCGCCTCACCGTGGCTGCCTCATCCATCCAGATGGATGCCCTGAATTTCCCTCTGGGATTAAAAACGTACACTAAAATAAAAAAAAATAAATAAATTTCAACTTGATTAAAATGTTTTATATAATTATTCAGAAATACAAGACAACAAACAATCACATTTTCCTAAAATCTTATTTCATTAACTTTATGTAATGATCTAAATGGTCTGTGGCAATACCATCACCTCCTTGATGGCATATTTAAGAAAAACCTTAGCACCTCCATCACCATTGTCACCTGTACCCCTTTCCTTCATACCGGTGTGCTTCTTAACCTGTGTGACAACATTCTCTGATACCCCAGATTTTACCTCAGTTACAGAACGAATGGTTAATCTCCTCCACCTACACACAGTATATTAAACGCATTGGTTAGATTTGTTTTCTTTAATCATACTGCGTAGATTACACAGAAACCAAAACTGATACATGTTACTGATGCGACGGGACGCATGCACAATTTTATTTTTTTTCTAGCATGAAATCAGTGAAATCATGAGAATTAATGGCAGCCCAGTGCCTCATGTGGGTCAAACCGCTGCGACCTGTGTGCTCGTCCTCTCTGACCCTGGCCTCTCGCATGCCTCGGTATCCTCCCTCTTTCTCTGTAGGGAAAAAGAGAGAGATGTACGAGCATCCTGTCTTCTGCTTGGCTTCTCAAGTGATGGATTTAACCATTCGTGAGTACCTTCCTCATTCCCCAGCCTCAAAAGTTCCCCCATCAATGCACCTTTTTATGCTTTTTCCCCCCTTTTACAACCAGTTTGCACATCAATTTGTCACAAGTGACCTGGTCCCTGTTCTCGTCCCTGACGTCCTTTGATTTAGTTCTATGTTGTTTTGACCTGCAAAGTTGACTTGTTCTTTGGTGTGTGTGTTGACACTCACTTCGTGCTCTTCCTTTGGACTCGTTTTCTGTCCCACCCTGAACCACCTGTTCCAATGTCTGTCTGCGACTTGAATGCATTTTTACTTTGCTTGTGTGTAAATCCTTTTAAGTGTTTAAATCATGGTTCATTCGAGTGAAATGCACACACATCCAGTGGTTAGTGAAGAGTCCTCTGTCTTTAAATGATGTACCACGAAATGCTAATGTAGATCACATATATTAGTTATTTTATGTTAGAATGAGAAGCCTTTATGTTGTATGTCTTTTTCTTGTTTCTTCTGAAATTTCCTTTAGCTCAGAGGCTGCTGACATGCTGAATGAGCTACTTTGAAAGGACTGATCGAATAGTGTTTACTTTTACTTCTGACTCCTGTCTTCTACCATGCTCTGCTTGTACTGCTGCAATGAATATTAATATCTCCTCTCTCACCCTCTACCTGACATGTTCCCACCTTTCTCCACCTCCTTTCCATCCTTGCAACCTCTTTTCTTTACTTATTAAAACTCTAACTCAGTGGAAAAATCAGGTGATGACAAACCAGGTGATGCTGAACTGCATGTTTAACCTCTCCTGTACCTTTAGTTTATGCCTAACCAGAAAACACCTCTAATTCCTACCAGCATATAACTTGTAGCAGCCTGTCTGGCAGATCCTAGATCAGCAAAAGTACAAAAGTGTTTGATTAATATCATAATGACACTGTATTTGGTGGTTTTCACTGCTTTTGAATAGAGTAATTGCTTTCAGACAGAGTTGTAGCATTAACAAATGCTGCAGGTGAAGGGGGGAAAAGACCATTTTTTCAAATAGTTTGATTCATTTTAAGGTGATCCACAACAAATCATGAGCAGGAGCACAAAGATATTCTGATGTTTCATTGACTGAACTTATCACACACTGGTGCTTTGTCTGAACCTGAAGTGTTCCATTACAGTTTACTTGAGTATGCCTTTAGTGTTGTCTTTCCTTGAGCTTGGGAGTTGGATAGAATCTAGTAGATACTGAATCTTAGCACCTGAAATAGACCACAGTAGACTGCAGAAAAAATGTGCTCAGCTGATTGTTGTATTTTCTTGAGATGTCTACCTTTAGTAACCAAGAAAACCATTGAGAGATTTGTTTTCATATGCACTCACCAGTCACTTTAATAACTTTGCCGTTACTGGGTTGGATCCCTGTTGCCTTCAGTACTGCCTTAATTCTTCATGACAGAGATTCAACAAGGGGCTGTAAACACTCTTCAGAGATTTTGGTCCATATTGATATGCTAGCATCACACAGGTGATGGAGAGTTGTTGGCTCCATATCCATGATGCTCCATGCTTGCATCCAGTTTTTCATGTTGTTTATACCAAATTCTGTCCCTACCATTAAACGATGAAACTATTCATGAAATAAATAGTACAATACTCCACATTCTATATTCCAGTCTTTTTTTTTTTTTTAAATTTACTCAAACAGTTCTTTCCTGTTTCTTTAGATAGGGTTGGCAAGCTAAACCTTGATTAGCGTTGATGTTGGCTAAATAATGAGGGAATATGAAGGAGAAGAATTATCACAGCTTGAGAAATACATTAAGGTTTCGGTATACTGTAGGCACTTGTGTCAGAATATCCCTGAAAATTTGTCCTTTTTTTTTCCTTTTTAAGTAGTGCAGCAGTTGTGCATCAATTGGCCTAGTTATGAAATAGAACGGCAAACAGAAAACAGGTGCTCCTTTGTCGTTCCACTATCTGACATAAATACAGTACATCCTAACAGTTCCCCCTTTAAAGCACCACTTTTTTATCCCCTGCCAGTCGAAGGCCAAAGGGCTCAAAGTGCCCTTTGTGTCTTATGAAAGTGTCTTATGAAATCAACTCCACCTACAGTTTTGTTCCAAATGTTTTGAAACTTGGTACCATAGTTTGATATACTCTGATGATGCGCATATTGCAATTTGACTGTCTTTGGATGACCTTGAGGTCAGAGGTCAGATTTTCCCTCAATCTTGTGAACACAATAACTACTGAAAGAAATGATGTAGACTTGTTAAATTGATACAATAGATGTATCTAAGATGCATCTTGGACAACTTATACCCTGATTTATGGGTTTGGGATTAAAAGTTTAAAGTTAATATTCCATTTGCACTATGGTAAATGCTAAATTTACTATTACTATAAAATGAGTAAAACTAGGGCCACCAAACCTGGTACACAGGTTCACCTTGGGCTCCTGACCTCTGACTATGGCTTTGGGGTCAAAAGGTCAAAGGTCAAGGATAACATTCCCTATGCTTTATTGCTGTACAAGTAAAGCTAGGGTCACCAAACCTGGTACACAGGTTCACTCTGACACCATGACCTCTGACTACAGGTTTGGGGTCCAAATGTCAAGGTTGCCACTGCCTGTGCCCTCTTATTATAGAATGTGTAAAGCTTTTTAGGGTCACCAAACTTGCTACACAGGTTCACCTCAGGATCCTGTCCTACAACTATGGGTTGTATACTTTGTTGTATATTCATGGATGATGGGTTTATCATAATTTGGTTCTGCTACAGTAATTATATTGAAAGCTTGAAAACACAGTTGTGTGAAAAAAGTGTTTGCCACCTTCCTGATTTCTCATTTTTTTGTATGTTTGTCACACTTAAATGTTTCAGATCATCTAACAAATTTAAATATTAGACAACGATAACACAAGTAAACACAAAATGCAGTTTTTAAATGAAGGTGTTTATTATTAAGGGAAGCAAAAATCCAAACCTACATGGCCCTGTGAAAAAGTGATTGCCCCCTATGCTGCGTAGGTTTACTCCGGGGGCTCCATTTTCCTCCCACAATTCAAAGATATGCATGTTAGGTTAATTGGTTGTACTAAATTGTCCCTAGACATCTGTCTCCTATAGCCCCTTAGAATAGAAGGTTAGTACTAGTGATGCGCTTTGAGTGGTCTTTGAGACTAGATAAAGCACTATATAAGTACAGGTCCTTATCCATTAAACTTAATAACTGGTTGGGCCACCCTTAGCAGCAACAACTACAATCAAGCATTTGCGATAACTGGCAAGGAGTCTTTTACAGCGCTGTGGAGGAATTTTGTCCCACTCATTTTTGCAGAATTGTTGTAATTCAGCCACATTGGAGGGTTTTTGAGCATGAACCACCTTTTTAAGGTCATGTCACAGCATCTCAATCAGATTCAGGTCAGGACTTTGACTAGGTCACTCCAAAGTCTTCATTTTGTTTTTCTGAAGCAATTCAGAGGTGGACATTGCTGGTGTGTTTTGGATCATTGTCCTGCTGCAGAACCCAAGTGCACTTCAGCTTGAGGTCACGAACAGATGGACGGACATTCTCCTTCAGGATTTTTTCGTAGACAGCAAAATTCATGGTTCCATTTACCACAGCAAGTCTTCCAGGTCCTGAAACAGCAAAACAGCCCCAGACCATCACACAACCACCACCATATTTTACTCTTGGTATGATGTTCCTTTTCTGAAATGCTGTGTTACTTTTACACCAGATGTAATGGGATACACACCTTCCAAAAAGTTCAACTTTGTCTCGTCAGTCCACAGAGTATTTTCCCCAAAGGTCTTGGGGATCATCAAGATGTTTTCTGGCAAAACTGAGATGAGTCTTTGTTCTTTTTGTTCAGCAGTAGTTTTCTTCTTGGAACTCTGCCATGCAGGCCATTTTTGCCCAGTCTCTTTCTTATGGTGGAGTCATAAACACTGACTTTAACTGAGGCGAGTGAGGCCTGCAGTTCTTTGAATGTTGTTGTGGGGTCTTTTATGACCTCTTGGATGAGTCGTCGCTGTGCTCTTGGGGTAATTTTAGTTGGCCGGCCACTCCTGGGAAGGTTTACCACTGTTCCATGTTTTCACCATTTGTGGATAATGGCTCTCACTGTGGTTCGCTTGAGTCCCAAAGCTTTAGAAATGGCTTTATAACCTTTTCCAGACTGATAGATCTCAGTTACTTTGTTTCTCATTTGTTCTTGAATGTCTCTGGATTGCAGCATGATGTCTAGCTTTTGAGGATTTTTTGGTCTACTTCACTTTGTCAGGCAGGTTCTACTTAAGTGATTTCTTGATTGAGAACAGGTGTGGCAGTAATCAGGCTTGGGTGTGGCTAAAGAAATTGAACTCAGATTTCCAAAGATGTGATAAACCACAGTTAATTTATGTTTTAACGGGGGGCAATCACTTTTTCACATAGGGCCATGTAGGTTTGGATTTTTTTTTACCCTTAATAATAAACACCTTCATTTAAAAACTGCATTTTGTGTTGACTTGTGTTATCTTTGTCTAATATTTAAATTTGATGATCTGAAACATGTAAGTGTGACAAACATACAAAAAAAATGAGAAATCAGGAAGGGGGCAAACACTTTTTCACACCACTGCATGTCTGTCAGTAATTATTGGGATTTTCAAAGAAAATGGAGGTGGGGGATATTGCACTCACAACAGAGTGCTCTTGTTTGGAAGCAGGCAGCCACCCATCACCCTGCTGAATTGCCTGCAGCCACAGCTCTGCCAGGGTTAGCACTCAACATGGCCATGACTGGTATGACCAGCTCAATCCCTTAACAGTGTGCGCCTATTACTTCCAGAGTATTGACATAGGACCATATTATGACTATTCAGTTAACAATGTATTGTCTAAGGCACAGAGCTCAGCAGCTCACTACTGAGCTTTTCTTCCCTCTATTTTATTATTTGTTTCTTGTTACATTTTTTTCTTGCTTGTGTTAACTTATATTCATCTTGTGCACCATGGTCACTAATGTTGCTATTCTTGCACTGGTTGGTAGAGACACGTGCTATCATCCCAGTCATGCTATTGGCTGTGACCGGCTGTGACATCTTTACCATCCATAGATTTGTAAACATTAGATTGAACGTGGCTAGGAACTAGGCTAGTTACGTTTCATACAGCAGTGCATGAAAGTTTGTGAACTCTTTAGAGTTTTCTACATTTCTTCATTAATATGACCTAAAATATCATATTTTCACACAGGTCCTTAAAGTAGATAAGGGGAACCCAGTTGATTAAATAAGACAAAAACATTTTACTTTCTTTATTGAGGAAAATGATCCAATATTATAGATCTGTGAGTGGCAGAAGTTTGTGAACCTCTAGGATTAGCAGGCAATTTGAAGGTGAAATTAGAGTCAGGTGTTTTCAATCGATGGGATGACAATCAGGTGTGAGTGAGCCCCCTGTTTTATTTTGAAGAATCTTTTATTTAAAGATACATCAAAATGTTAACGTATGTTTGTGGAAGTGTATCATGGCATGAACAAAGGAGATTTCTGAGGACCTCAGAAAAAGGGTTGCTAATGCTCATCAGGGTAAAAAAAGGTTACAAAACCATCTCGAAGGAGTTTGGACTCCACCACTCTACAGTAAGACAGATTGTGCACAAATGGAAGAAATTTAAGACCACTGTTGACATTCCCAGGAGTGGTTGACTAAGATCACTCCAAGAGCAAGGCGTGTAATATACAGCTGTGGACAAAATTGTTGGTGCCCCTCTGTTAATGAAAGAAAAACCCACAATGGTCACAGAAATAACTTGAATCTGACAAAAGTGGTAATAAATAAAAATTCTATGAAAATTAACCAATGAAAATCAGACAATGCTTTTGAGTTGTGGTTCAACAGAATTACTTTAAAAAACAAACTCATGAAACGGGCCTGGACAAAAATGATGGTACCCTTAGAAAAGATTGAAAATAATGTGACCATAGGGACATGTTCAACCAAGATGTGTCCTCTAATTAGCATCACAGGTGTCTACAAACTTGTAATCAGTCAGTCGGCCTATTCAAAGGGTGACAAGTAGTCACTGTGCTGTTTGGTGACATGGTGTTTACCACACTAAACATGGACCAGAGGAAGCAAAGGAGAGAGTTGTCTCAGGAGATTAGAAAGAAAATTATAGACAAGCATGTTAAAGGTAAAGGCTATAAGACCATCTCCAAGCAGCTTGATGTTCCTGTGACTACAGTTGCACATATTATTCAGAAATTTAAGATCCACGGGACTGTAGCCAACCTCCCTGGACGTGGCCGCAGGAGGAGACGGATAATATGAATGGTAACAAAAGAGCCCAGAACAACCTCTAAACACATTCATGATGAACTCCAAGGTCAAGGTACATCAGTGTCAGATCACACCATCTGTCGTTGTTTGAGCCAAAGTGGACTTCATGGGAGACGACCAAGGAGGACACCGCTGTTGAAAACAAATGATAAAAAAGCCAGACTGGAATCTGCTAAACTGCATATCGACAAGCCACAAAGCTTCTGGGAGAATGTCCTATGGACAGAGGAGACAAAACTGGAACTTTTTGGCAAGGCACATCAGCTCTATGTTCACAGACGCAAAAATCAAGCATACCAAGAAAAGAACACTGTCCCTACTGTGAAACATGGAGGAGGTTCTGTTATGTTCTGGGGCTGCTTTGCTGCATCTGGCACAGGGTGTCTTGAATGTGTGCAGGGTACACTGAAATCTCAAGACTATCAAGGTATTCTAGAGAGAAATGTGCTGCCCAGTGTCAGACAGCTTGGTCTCAGTCGCAGGTTATGGGTCTTGCAACAGGATGATGACCCAAAACACATAGCTAAAAACACCCAAGAATGGCTAAGAGTGAAACATTGCACTATTCTAAAGTGGCCTTCTATGAGCCCTGATCTAAATCCTATTGAACATCTGTGGAAGGAGCTGAAACATGCCGTCTGGAGAAGGCACCCTTCAAACCTGAGACAACTGGAGCAGTTTGCTCATGAGGAGTGGGCCAAAATACCTGCTGAGAGGTGCAGAAGTCTCATTGACAGTTACAGAAATTGTTTGATTGCAGTGATTGCCTCAAAAGGTTGTGCAACAAAATATTGGTACCATCATTTTTGTCCAGGCCTGTTTGATGAGTTTGTTTTTTAAAATAATTCTGTTGAACCACAATTCAAAAGCATTGTCTGATTTTCATTGGTTAATTTTCATAGAATTTTTATTTATTACCACTTTTGTCAGATTCAAGTTATTTCTGTGACCATTGTGGGTTTTTCTTTCATTAACAGAGGGGTACCAACAATTTTGTCCACGTGTGTAGTTAGCGAGATCATAAATGACCCCAGGGCAACTTCTAAACAACCAAAGGCCTCTCTGGCATTGGCTAATGCTAATGTTCATGAGTTCACCAACAGGAGAACACTGAACAACTATGGTGTGCATGGCAGGGTTGCAAGGAAAAAGCCACTGCTCTCCAAAAAGAACATTGCTGCTCATCTGCAGTTTGCTAAAGATCACATGGACAAGCCTGAAGGATAGGAAGCGTTATGTTTGGAGAAAGTAAGAAACTGAGGTCAGGTACCCTTACAGGTTGTCTAGCACGCAGACCACACTGAGGTAAACTGTTTCAAATGGTCTGACATGACACTTGGGTGTCTCTCACCTCCCTTAAATGTGCCTGGAGTTGAGTGGCATTCATCATCCGGTTCCACAGGGCACTGTTCACAATGAAGCGGTCATCAGCATGGGATGTGGCCAAAGGACGTCCACTTCTATGCCTTTCTGTGACTTTTCCAGTCTCTCTGTATCTCTGTTGCAACCTGCTGATGACACTCTGTGACACTCTAAGCTCAGTGGCCACTTCCCTCTGAGAACATCCTGTTTGAAGCCTCGCAATGGCAAGGTACTGTTGATCAGTTGTTAGGTGTCGTCTTGGTCTCATGATGTCAAAATGTGAACAGCATGATGAAGAGGACTGTTTAAATACCAACTGTAACTGAACCAGAAAATTTACTGGTTGATTCATGGATCAAATCCCTGTTGTGAAGTTTGCCATTAACACCTTGTTTGAGAACAGCAAGTTACGCAAAAAGTGCCAAAACATTGAACAGTTGGAAATGTGCATTCAAAAGATTAGAGAAGGTCAAATTAAATTCACCTGAAAAGGTTGTTGTGCATTTTAGGTTCATCCTGAAATTTCACCTGAAAGCAGAATATCCCTAACTTTTTGTGAGTAGTGTAAGTATTGAACACGTCAACATTTTTCTCATTACACATATTTCTGATAGAGCCCTTGACCTGAGATTTTCACCAGATATCAGTAACAACCCAAGTAATCCATACATGCAAAGAAATCAAGGCAACTGTGTTCACAAAACAATTTATATTTAATAAAGTGGAATGACACAGGGAATAAATATTGAACACACTTTGTGAAATTCATTTAATATTTAGTAGAAAAGCCTTTGTTGGTAATAACAGCTTCCAGACACCTCCTGTATGGAGAAACTTGGTGCGGGCATTGCTCAGGAGTGATTTTAGTCCATTCTTCCACACAAACTGTCAAATCTTGAAGGTTCCGTTGGTGGCTTCTATGAACTCTGATCTTCAGTTCATTCCATAGATTTTCAGTTGGATTCAGGTCAGGTGACTGACTGGGCCATTCTAGCAGCTTTATTTCCCTTCTCTGGAGCCAGTTGAAAATTTCCTTGGCTGTGTGTTTGGGATCATTGTCTTGCGGAAATGTCCACCCTCGTTTCATCTTCAGCATTTTGGCAGATCGAAGCAGGTTCTTATCAAGGATGTCTCTGTACATTTGTCCATTCATCTTTCCTTCAGTTACATGAAGTCTGTCTGTACCATGTGCTGAAAAATACCCCCACACCATGATGGGATGTGCAGTGTCATTTCTCCTCCAAATATGCTGTGTGTTGTAGCATCCAAAATGTTCAGTGTTGGTCTCATCTGACCAGAGTGTATTCTCCCAGTATTTTACCGGCTTGCCCAAATGTTGTGCAGCAAACTTTAAACATGTTTCAACATGCTTTTTCTTCAGCAATGGAGTCTTGTGAGGTGAGCAGGCATAGAGCCTATGTCGGCTGAGTGCATTACTTACCGTTTTCTCTTAAACAGCAGTACCTGCTAACTCCGGGTCTTTCTGAAGCTCTCCATGGGTGGTCTTTGGCTCTTGGATAACTCTTCTGATAATTCTTCTGATTCCTCTGTCAGAAATCTTGCAAGGTCGTGGCTAGTTTATGGTAAAATGATGATCTTTCCACTTCCGAATGATGGCTCCAACAGTGCTCACTGGAACATTCAGCAGTTTAGAAATACGCCTGTAACCAATGCCATCATTACTGTATGTTTTACAACAATAAGGTTGCCAAGGTCTAGGGAGAGCTCTTTGCCTCTACCCATCATGAGTTCTTTGTGGTGTGACAATCTGATACTCACAGATCTTTTTAAAGTCTATCAGTCAGGACTTAACCAGCTGAAATTAATTTGCACTGATGGGGGATGGGATGGCTTCCTAAATTCTGGTGGATTTCAGCTTGTTTCTTGGCATTCTATGCCTTTTTGCACCTCTTTTTTCTTCATGTGTTCAATACTTATTCACTGTCATTCCATTTTATTAAATGTAAATTGGCAGTTGATCTATCAGAAGATTGGCTTCAGGTGTGCTGGCAATGGAGTAGGTGTGTGCGTTGCTGGCTCCTGCTATATTTTTTTCTTTACTTTTTAAACCCTATTTTGCTGTAAGCTGTTAATGTTTTGGACATTTAATACGTGCAGAATCTGTTTTGAAATATGTCCAAAACAAGAAAGCAGACTGAAAAGGAGGCAGCAGGGAACAATATTAACACCAGCTTAGCTGAGGATGCTAGTATCAGCCTTAACCCTGCACTTGTTGCCTTGCTTGAGCAACACAGAATGTCCATAGCTGCTGACTTCAAAGCTTCATTTGAACTTATTAATGGTAAGCTGGACAAAATTCAAGCAGATGTGGCGAACCAGGAGCAACGCATTGGCGACCTTGAAAACAACGTGGAGGACGTCAGCCAGCGCCTAGCGGCGCTTGAAGTTACATGCGAGTCAATGCAGGAGGAGAACAAACTTTTGAAAAACAAACTTTCTGACCTGGAGGGAAGAAGCAGGAGGCTGAATATTCGTCTGGTGGGTCTGCCGGAGTCCTTTGATGTGGGTCCACGGCCATCTGAATTTTTTTCTCGGCTGTTGGTGGACGTCTTTGGCACACAAACTTTGCCATCTCCCCCAGAGCTGGATAGAGCCCACCGCAGCCTCATGTCCAAGCCGAGTCCGAATGGGAAGCCGCGCGCTGTCATTATTTGTTTCCACCGGTTTCGGACCAAAGACTTGGTGATGAGAGAAGCGCGGAGACGCCGTGGGACTTTGGAATATCGTGGGCATAAACTTCAGTTCTACGAGGATTATAACGCCGACGTTCAGAAGCAACGAGCCGAATATAAGGAGGTTATGTCCGAGTTGTACAAGAGAGGTTTTCGTCCTTCTCTTCTTTTCCCCGCCAGGCTCCGGATAACTCTTCCAGACGGCAAAAACCAGTGGCTGGCGTCCGTCTCGGAGGCCACCTGCTTCATGCAAACTATGGAGAGAAACCAGCAATTTTCGCCTTGAACTGGACATTTCTGGGTTGACCAGCTGCCGCGCTGGGCTGCTTGTTACTTCATTGAAGCTGCACTGACTGGACATTGATGCATTTTCAGATGTTTAAAAACAAGGTAAAATTGGCTCCCTATACGTTGTTGTTTACTTAATTCTTTTTTTTAATTTTATCTTATTTATTTTTTTTTTTTTTTAGGGTAAAACGTTCATATTATGCAGGATTGAAGCCAGTTGTATGGGAGCATTCTGTTAGGATGAAAATAGAGCTGGAGATGGAGCGGTTGCTGTTTTTTTGCAACCGGCTGGAGTGTTGTTATAGGTTTGGTTGTTGGATTTTTTTATTTTATTTATTTATTTTTTTTTTTTAATTTATTTTTTGTTTTTTTGTTTTTTTGTTATGGTTTTATTTACACCCCCCTTACCCCTTCCTTTTTTTTTTTTTTTACCCGTACCTCACTTTATTCTTCTTTGGGCTACACAACATAATATATAAATTTTACTCTTTGAATGAATAGTAATCTTACTTTGGTAAGCTGGAATGTGAAGGGGTTGAACCATCCAATTAAACGAAAGAGAGTCATGTCACGTCTAAAGCAATTTAAGCCTGGGGTATTGTTTTTGCAGGAAACCCATTTGCAGGATTCCGACCACTTGCGTTTGTCAAAATGTTGGTCAGGACAATTTTTTCATTCAAATTTTAAAGCTAAGGCCAGGGGCGCTGCTATTCTTATTGATCGAAATATCCCATTTATTCCCTCTAATGTTGTATCAGATAAAAATGGACGATTTGTAATAGTATCAGGTAAACTTGGCGATAAACATGTCACTTTGGCTAATCTGTATGCACCGAATTTTGATGATGTGCACTTTTTTCGCAACCTTTTTTCGCAACTTCTAGATTTAAATACTCACTCTCTAATTCTTGGGGGTGACTTTAATTTGTATATGGATCCGATCTTAGATCGCTCATCTTCAAAACCTGCTAGTCTTAATAAATCTGCAACTTATGTTAAGTCTTTTCTTGAGGAATATAGCCTTACAGATCCTTGGCGTTTTTTACATCCTAACGGCAGGGACTATTCTTTTTTCTCTCACGTACACCATACTTATACCAGAATAGATTATTTTTTTGTTGACAATTTATTAATTAATAACCTTTGCTCTTGCAGTTATGATAGCATCTCGGTTTCTGATCATGCCCCTCTTGTACTTAAAATGATCCTCCATGGATGTGACTCCATGAGAAAGCATTGGAGATTGGATCCATTATTACTTACAGATGAAAAATTGGTTACGAATATTTCTTCTAAAATTAATTTTTTTTTGAAAGAAAATAAAACTCCTGGTATGTCAAATAAAACGATATGGGAGGCCATGAAGGCATTTCTTAGGGGGGAATTTATTTCATTGGCAGCATTTAAAAGACGATCCTTAATACAGGAACAGAAGGCTATTTTAGATCAAATCCTGGACATTGACAGACAATATGCTCAATCTCCATCACCCGCTCTGTACAAGGAACGTATGACATTACAAACTAAACTTAATTTACTTTCTACTCGACAAATTGAAGGTTGTTTAATAAGGAACAAGAGTGAATTTTATGAACATGGCGAAAAAACCAGTAAACTTCTAGCTAATCAACTACGTGGTATTAGAGCTAAGCAATTTATTACTGGAGTTAGGACAGATAAAGGAGAGGTGACATCTGACCAACAAGCGATTAATGATATTTTCAGGTCATTTTATTCCAAATTATATACCTCAGAATATACAACAAACTTAAAGGATTTGGAAATTTTTTTTGATTCTATTGATATTCCTTCGATTTCTTCAGAATCTCGGCAAATTTTAGAAGCTCCCATCACAAAAGAAGAAATTCAGCTGGCAATATCATCCATGCAATCAGGAAAATCTCCAGGACCTGATGGGTTTTCCGCTGATTTTTTCAAAAAATTCTCTGATGACCTCGCCCCTTTCCTTTGTCAAGTTTTTACAGAGTCGCTTGGCTCTGGTACACTTCCTCCTTCATGCTATCAGGCCTGTATCACTGTGTTGCTTAAAAAGGATAAGGATCCTGTTGATTGTGCTTCTTACAGGCCTATTTCCTTGTTAAATACCGATGTTAAAATTTTGTCAAAGTTGTTAGCTTCAAGGTTGGAAAAGATTCTTCCTTTTATAATTTCACAGGACCAAACCGGTTTCATTAAAAATCGCCATTCTTTTTTTAACTTGCGGCGGTTGTTTAATATTATTTATACTCCTCACCACAACATACCTGAATGTCTTATTAGTTTGGACGCTGAAAAGGCATTCGATAGGGTTGAGTGGGAGTATTTGTTTTTTACTTTGGAGAGGTTCGGTTTTGGTCCTTCCTTCTGTTCCTGGATTAAACTTCTCTATGCTAGTCCTTTAGCTTCAGTGTTAACTAATTGTCGCTATTCTGACTATTTTAGACTTTACCGTGGTACGAGGCAAGGCTGTCCTTTGAGCCCGTTGCTCTTTGCCTTGGCAGTTGAGCCGTTAGCTATTGCAATCCGTGGGAGCCGGGACTTTCTAGGCATTCGTAGGGGTGGCATTGAGCATAGGGTTTCACTCTATGCTGATGATCTTTTATTATTTCTCTCCAACCCACTTACTTCATTACCCGCTATACTTAATATTTTGGATAGTTTTAGTAGGTTTTCTGGTTATAAAATTAATCTTAATAAGAGTGAACTGTTTCTGATTAATGAAAAGATTCAAGTTCAGGATTTTGAAAAATTTTCCTTTCAAGGTTGTTATTGATCATTTTAATTATCTTGGGATATGTGTCACTAAACAATTTAATTACTTGTTTAAAAATAATTTTCTCCCCTTACTTGACCAGTGCAAGTTAATACTTTCTAAATGGTCCCCATTATCCTTGTCTTTAATTGGCAGAATCAATTCTGTAAAAATGATGTTACTTCCAAAGTTTTTATATTTGTTTCAATGTCTCCCCATTTTTATTCCTAAATCCTTTTTTAAGTCTTTGGACTCTCTGATTACCTCATTTATTTGGAATGGTAAACATCCGAGATTGAGGAAAGTTTTTCTTCAAAGACCCAAATCAGTAGGTGGCATGGCTCTGCCTAACTTTCAATATTACTACTGGGCAGCAAATATCAGGTGCATGTTATATTGGAAACATTTTTATCTGGAACCCAAATCACCTATTTGGATCCTTATGGAGTCACATGTGGACAATCAAACTTCCCTACCGGCAATTTTAGGTTCACCACTTCCCCTTGCTTTGTCTACACTGGGTAATAATAAAGTAGTTCGTCAGTCTCTTAGAATTTGGTCTCAATTCAGGAAAAATTTCGGTCTTCAGTTTTTTTCCATTAGAAGTCCAATTGCCGCAAATCATTTATTTACCCCATCAACTATTGATAGTGCATTTCATATATGGCACAGAAAAGGTTTAAAATCTTTTGCGGATTTATATTTTGATGGTCAATTTGCAAGTTTTTCTCAACTTTCCACCAAATTCGACATCACTTCTACACATTTTTTCCGCTTCCTCCAGGTCAGACATTATGTGCAAACCATGACAAAACAATTCCCTCAAAAACCTTCTGATAATCCTCTAGATGATTTTTTATTAGTTAAACCAACTTCTAAGGGGGTAATGTCAGTTTTATATAATTTAATTTCAAATTTACAATCTTCTTCTCTGGCCGCTATCAAATTGAACTGGGAACAAGATCTTAATTTTACTTTTACTGATGAACTGTGGGACTCTATTCTTGGCCAGGTTCACACTGTATCAATGTGTGCTCGTCACGCTCTTATTCAATTTAAGATTGTACACCGGATGCACCTGTCCAAGGTTAAGTTAGCACGTATTTACTCGGATATAGACCCAACTTGTGAAAAGTGTGGTAGCGTTCTTGGCACTTTGCTTCACATGTATTGGTCCTGCCCTGCATTGATGAATTTTTGGCATTCTGTTTTTATCACTATGTCTGAAGTCCTGCAATATCAAATTAAACCTGATCCATTATGCGCCATTTTTGGTGTGGCTCCAGAACTTGTCTTGCCAAGTTCCAAATTAAAAGTATTCAAATTTTCATTATTATTGGCCAGACGTGCTGTATTACTGAAGTGGAAAGACTCTTCGCCCCCTTCACATTTACAGTGGATAAAAGATATAATGTCCTGTTTGGATTTAGAAAAAATCAGATATACAGTCTGTGGCTCTGAAAACAAATTCTATAAATTATGGCGCCCGTTTCTTGATTTCTTTGAAAGACCCACGATTATAGTTTCTGAGTAGCTCATATCCCCTTTACCCCACCCCCACTTCACACACACAATTTTTCTTTGTATTTTTTTTTTTTTTTTTTTTTATTGTTTAAAGGTTTTTGTGCTTTGAAGCATTTACATTTGTTGGCTTTAAGTTCTAGTTTTTTACTGTTTGGTTGAAACAAAAATGAAAATTTCTAATACTTTGTATTGTATTGATACTTCAATTAATAATAATAAAAAGACCTTTGAAAGAAAGAAAGAAATGTAAATTGTTTTATGAACACAGTTGCATTGATTTCTTTGCACGTATGGATTATTTGGGTTGTTACTGATATCTGGTGAAAATCTCAGGTCAATGGCTCCATCAGAAATATGTTTAATGAGAAAAATGTGTTCAATACTTAATTCCCCACTGTATGTATGGAAATAGATTGTACATTAAATTGAGGTTACTCGTGCATTGCCCTTAGAATGCAAATATTCCTGTCTGAAACAGGAGTCCCAATCAGGCTTTACATGCCCAAATGTAGGCTGTTTGAAAGTGGAATACAAAGAAGTGTAGGCTATATGTAGGCAATCACTTTGACAAATATAAAAAGGAGTAAATGGCACTAAGATTTATTTGATTGTGTGAATATTATTTAAAATTAATATTATTTAAAGAATACCTAATTATTGAAAATGAATGGGATATCCAATATTGGCGACTGTTTCAGATCCCTTGTTTATTTGTTTGTCAGATCACTTATTTGTGTGATCTTTTATCACTTATTCAAGATAACAGTGTATCTTGCACTTTGGGGAATGGGAGTTGTTGAGTCAGCATTATAATTATTTTAGTTTATATCACTGTTCAGTGATGGAGTTCAGTGTAATATTGAATTTCTTTGGTGTATCATCAATAAACTCATGCAGTACTATAACAGGTCACGTTTATAAATATTTGAGACCCATTGGCTGCTGTTTACCCATGTGCCTCCAAAGGACTGCGATCCACCGGTTCAGCGGCTGCTCCCCCCCTGCGCACCTGGTGTTCTTCATGCCGAATTATCCATTAGACCTACACAATCATAGCAACTTTATGGTATAATTGTTTTCAGTCTACATGGACTGCTGTTGTTGTTTTTCCAGCCTTATTCCTTTTCTTCTTTTTAAATTGTGCACACCACTGAAGAGAGAGAGAAACACCATTTCAGTTCTCCTGCATGTATATCAGCTGTTCTGATAGATATGCCATCAGAACATCGATGGATCCAATCAGCTGATCACTCGAACCACAGAGCTCAACTGTTTTCCATGATAAATCAAACTCAGGGCAAAAGCACACTCCATGTATTATCTTTTTTCTCTTTATTGAAAATAACTTTTTTTATCACCATCAGTTAGCGTGCCTTTGAGCCAGGTCTGGTCACTGCTTCTCCCGGCATGTTCTGTGTTGATTTGTCAGACCTGGTCCCCACTGACGTGCCGCCCAGTCTGCTCGCGCACCTCATTCTCCACATATGGAAAATTATCCTTTAGACCTACGCAATCATGGCAGCTTTAAAGTATAATTTTTTTTAAAGCATTAAATCTTCAGTATTATCTTTTTCTATCATTCTAACTTTCATTTCCTTGTTTTGTTCCAGGAGCACTGTGGTGACTGACAGGTCATGATGCTGTGTGTTATCCAATCAGCATGGTCATGATGCCATGTATTGTCCAATCAGCATAGAGTCAATCTGAAACCCCGCCCACACTTCTTAATGCCAGCTCATGAAGAGAGACAGAGCGGTGGCTAAAACTTTTATTGATAAAAATTACATATTTTGACTGTGCGACTCCATATTCGGGGATGCACACCTTCGTAACCTCAGGAAACCACTTTTAAAATCTGAGGCCAGTCTGACAAACGGTTCAAGAGATATGCGTGGAACAGACAGACACACAAACACACACACAGACAGAGATTTCTTACATTTATAGATAGATTTTATACTGAAAAGTTGAAACTGATAAATCCACACTCTGTGATGATGGGGCTCTGGGCAGACCTCACTATTCAGCCTCCCGGTGCTGTTCACCTTTTTATTATTTCACCTTCCTAAGTTTATACTGTATAAATTGCATTGCTAGAATATTTTTTTCAAGTGAGTGGAGACAGTCATGAACACAGTTATCATGAGTTATGAGACCGAACTTTCGGAGTGCCAGCTTACGGGCTGGTGTTTTTTATGCTGAGAAATAAACCACTCGTCTGCCCCATTTCTCAGCAACGGAGCCCCGTTTCAACTATGCACAGCAAGAAAATATCCTAAATTTAATGAACAGACACAAGCAACCTCAGCTAGCAGGAGGGGGAGAGCGGTGGAAAAAAAATCTTGCCAACTTTTTTAGTTGATAATTTATTTAAAATATAGGCACATACTGTAAATATAAACAACCCAATCTGGAGGGGGCAATATATCTCCCCTCTGGCCTAAACATTTACCCCCTACCACAGTTCCAAAACAGTAAAATAACCTGCCTAATCTCCTCCATTTACTGATGTGCTTATGAGGTGAATCTTTTTATAGAAGGGTATGTATAGTCAGGAGACACTGGGTTTCCCTGCATAATAAAACACCAGATATAAATCTGAGACTGGTCATCGCTATCCCTGGGTCATCATACTTGTCTCTCTGAACTAGTTCTGATGGAAAGCCTTAAGAAGACTTTCCTGGGGTTTTACCTTGCCTATTATGATAATTATCTGCCATGCAGATAGGGACCATGGTCAGAGTTGAAATTTATGCCACTCTAATCCAGAGACTGTTTAAAAAAGTATAAAAAAAAAAAAGGTGCTCTAATCTAGCACAAATGCATTGGCAGCAATAGATTTCTTGCCTACCATCAATGTTACGTAATTTTGTGATGTTCCTGCAAATCCTGAATATGTTGATCGAGGACACTTAAGGACCCAAACCCAATGAACCTTGTCCTTCTTGCTTCCTTTATGGGTCTCTACAGCATATCATCTGGCTCCATCTCACCTTACTCTCATCCAGTCCTTTCCATGTCCTCCTTCACTACATCCATAAATCTTCTCTGTGGTCTTCCTCTTTTCCTCGGGCCTGGAAGCTCCATCTTCAACATCCTTTGTCCAGTATATCCACTATCCCTTCTCTGCACATACCGCCACCTCTCAAGGTTCTCTTCCGCCTGCGCCCTACTCTCACTACAGCTCATAATGTCATCTGTAAACATCATAGTCCACAGACCCCTTCCTAACATCATTTGTCAGCCTGTTCATCACTATTTCAAACAAGTAGGTCAGAGCTGAACCCTGATATAATCCCACCCTCACCTTGAATACCCCTGGCACTCCTACAGCACATCTCACTATTGTCTCACTGTTCTCATACCTGTCCTGCACCAACCTCACATACTTCTCTACCACTCTTGACTTCCTCATGCAATACCACAGTTTTTGTCTTGGCAGCCTACCATATGCATTCTCTAGATCCACAAAGACACTGCAGAAACATTCCATATTAGGTAATGGTGGTGTGGTAGTGGCATAACTACAGAACTATTTTGTTTATCATGCAGTATTTTCATTCACTGGATGATAATATTCAGGCACTTGAAATATATTGTTTACATTTAAATATACCCTTGTACTATTATAGGATATTGGTAGTCAAACTTCTTCCAGGTGCAGGTTTTTCCTTTTTTTGTCATCCTGTGAATGTTGAGCTCTGGGATAGTGAGAAAATGTGGCTATATGAGGTGTTGTGGTAGTTAATGAAGCTTAGTAGACTAGCCAGCACACTCAAGGCATCAAAATGTTACCTGACCAATATGACCAGACCAAACATCATTGTGTGACAAGTTGGTCATTTGACCACATTTACCAAAGTAGCAACGATCTCTGAAGTTTACTGATTGGATGTGTCTCATAACAGTAGCCTCTTGGACATAGATGGAGTTTCTTGTTGCTGCTGTATATAAAATGTATCATACCTTCCACGTAAATAAAATGCTTAAATTTCAAACAATATGATTTTCACTTTTAGAGTCACGGCCATTGAATTTATCCTGCTAACGTCAGTACTTTATTGTAAGTGATAAAGCACAACCAGGTGTCCATACGTATATGAGAATAATGGATGAAGGGAGTGGAGACGCTGTTTAATGCTATGTTGTTTCCACCTCTGACTCCATTATCTCCTATATACTGTATATCTATATCATCTTTTTCTAACACCTTGGAATTCATTATCATGGTTATACCATGGCCTTTTGTGTAAAAATGTAATGCTTGTACAAGTTCATCCTCCTGATCAGTTGAACTTATGTTTAGCTGATGCTACAAGCCATTTATCAGTGAAATAAAAGCATATTCTTGCCATGGTATAATATCAATTCTTTCACTAAACATGCTAAAAGGTATAGGAATCAAAAATGCATTGAATCTCTTCAAAACTGATGAGCCAATATATTGTGGCCATCACATTATTATTGGACATTAAAGAGAGAATAATCAGTAATTAGTATTGTTCAGCAACTACTGGGACCTATTCAACCATAGCCATGCTACTCCACTCCATGCTGTGAGTAGTCAGAATGTATTGGCTCATTTTTATATCTGTTCTTAGTAAAATGCACAGAGGTGTTGCAACTAAAGCATACTCAACACGCTCTAAACCTAGCCTAAGAATGCTCAGCCAAGCTCAACCTGATCACATTTCTGCATGGTGAGTGTTCCGTGTACATGCTGTTTGCATCCCTCATCACGCCCATGTTCTCTCTGGATGATGACATCACTGTTCTATCACACTGAAGGAGATGTGACTCATTACTAGCTACAGTATGTACTTCAGGCTACCACTACTTCCTGCCACCTAACAGTGTTTTCAACACTTGAGGAAATATTGTTTATATATATATATTTTTTTTTTTTAAGTTTGTAATTTATTGTTGAATTACATTATAACTAGGGCTGGGTTATATACATAAATTAAAGGGGTCATTGACTGCACTTTTCCAACATTTTAACAGCTCACACAGGTCTTAATGAAATGTTTGACATATTTTGGTCAAATTGTCTCTAATTATGGCAGCATCATTGTGAATCATCTTTTGCAGCCTTTCTGAGAACAGCTGGTTTCATTGCATGTCTCTTTAAATCTCTATGGCTGCATTTAACTCCACCCTCCCTTTTACATCACTATTGCTAATCTTAGCTGGCTAGCTCCTAGCTTCCATCGAGCCTATGCAAGCTAATGTAAATTTGTCTTACAGAATGTATGAAATAAAGCATCACTAGCGGACAGGGGTGTGTGGTTTCAGCGGTTCATAGGGTATGACCGGTCCCTGGAGTACAAAAAGACCTGAAACGTTCATGAATGAGTGGCTAAACTGCAAGTTTCAGCTAGCTGCCTTTGATCCCATTTAGAGACAATACTGTAAGAAAATATGCTAGAGTAATGTCTAAGAATGACCTATATGGTCACGTTTTGAAGATGAACAAGGATTCCAGTGAGATTGAACAGAATTTATAGAAAATAACTCAAAACCATCTGGCTTAGCAGTTAAGCTAATGGCACATAGCCTGTCTGACACCTGTTCTCCACCAAGGTGAGCTCCTAATGCAGTTTATTTATTCTATTTACCTTTATTTAATGAGGAGGTCCCATTGAGATCAGAGATCTCTTTTGCAAGGCAGACCCGGCCAAGGTAGCAGCCTTACAGAATCAAAACTAAATAAAACACATACATGATACACAAATGAACAATAAAACACAGCTATTCAAGCACAGTGATCTCTCAAGAAAAACAATAACATTCCTCCCACACTGCATTCTTTATGATACTCATGAAATCATTAATAGATTTGAATGTTGTCAGTTCAAGAACTTTCTGGAGATTATTCCACGACCATGGTGCGTGGTAGGGAAACGCTGTTCTGCCAGTCTGTCAAAGCCCAGGGGACATTCAAGAGCAACCATTTGGAGGTGCGGAGATGGTAACTACTAGAGCTAACAGAGACAAGAGAAATGAGGTATTTTGGGAGTTTACCCAGTAGAGCTTTATAGATGAACATATACCAGTGTTGTGTACGAATAGTTAATGATGTCCATCCAACTAAACCATAGAGAATGCAGTGGTGAGTGAAAGATTGAAATGAGAAGCATGATACAAGAAATCGAGAAAGTCTGATTTGTGACCCTCTGCTTGAACACACAGTCCTACCTGTTAAATCATTTTTAAACCATTTAAGAGCCTTAGAATGAATGTCAGCATTCCTGAATTTGTCTCGAAGTAGTTCATGATCCACTAGGTGAAACGCTTTTGAAAGATCTACTGTACGTAAGGTGGCACAATGCTGTTTTCTGTCCAAGGCACCAATGAGATGAGTCACAGCCACATATTATACACACATATAGTCACATAGCAGCAGCAATAGTACTGTGACCACTTCTAAAACCAGACTGAAACTCGCATAAAATGTTATAAAATTATCAGATGAAAACTGTTACAACTGTAAATTGACCTGAAATTCAAAAATCTTAGCCAGAACTGAGAGTTTGGAAATGGGATGATAGTTGTTTAAATCAGAAGGGTCTCCACCTTTATGTAAGGTGAGAATGTATGCACGTATGAATGTAAGCACCCACTGCACCACTGAAAGGATATGTCAAGTTCCTCCTTCTCAGAACTCAGAACTCAGAAAGGATTTATTGCCAAGTACAGTGGTACCTCTACTTACGAATTTAATTCGTTCCGGAAGAATTCTCGTAACGTGAAAAATTCGTAAGTAGAGGCGCGTTTTACATGTAAATGCCGTAATCCGTTCCAAGCCCCCAAAATTCGGGCATAAATTTTTTATAAATCGTAAAAACGCATCAAAACATGTAACAAATACATGTTACAATTAGATTACTGCACAATAAACATAAAATGAGAGTTTAAAATGAGAGAAAGAATAATAAAAGAGAATAATAAAAGAGAATAATAAAAATTATGTTCATTTACCCTTTAACTGCTATCGTCGTCGACGTCGTCACCTTTTGCCTTCTTTGGTTCATGTTCTGATCCAAGGACGTTTGCTTTTGTCGGCTTGTAAGTGCTTCGTTTTGTTTTAATACCGTGCTGATCGTTGATGTATTACGGCCATATTCTTTGGCGAGATCAACCAAACGCATCCCCTTTTCATACCTTTCGATTATCTCCTTTCTTTGTTTGTATGGACAAAAAAACTCTCTTCTTTTCTCCTTTTCCACTTATCTCCGTCACTTTCTTGGGGCCCATAGCGAATAAATGTTAATTCTGTACTGTACACACACGTAAAACTGTCACCTTGTTCTTAATAAAGTTTTGGAAAAAAAAAAAAAACTTCGTGGCCAATGGGATACCAGGAAGATGCTAGGCGATAGCCAATGGCAGAGCAGCTACAGGTATGTTTACGTTCGGTGAACTACGGAAGCTGCGAGGAGTGCATACTTTTTTGCCTTTCGTATCCTGAAATTTCGTTCGTAACTAGAGGCAATATTTTCCCGTTGAGGCTTCTCGTAACCTGAAAATTCCGTATGTAGAGACGTTCGTAAGTAGAGGTACCACTGTACATTAACAGTAAACAACTGATACCATACGAGGGATTTGACTTGACACAGAAAACGACCTGCATTTCCGGTGACGCGGCAGCGTCTGAAAAACGCGCCTGTCATCAGATGGGTACAGGATGCATAGGGAAGAAAAGGATAACACAATAGGAAAGAGCAAAAAACCATTGTCAGAATACTGGTCATATATGATCAATATTATGATTACAAGAAAAAAAGCCCTCAATGCACAATTAGCAGACAAGAATGTACACAAAGACACAAAGGGAGCAGTGAGTGAATGATCTTTTTCCATCAGTTTTTTTGAGTCAGTGTGGGTGTAGTGTTGAGTGTAGGTGTTTGTATCAGTTAAGAACAACAAAGTCTCTTTGACAGGAGATGTTTTGTCTTAGCGGCTGGCATTTGTCCTTGAGCCATGCAGCTGGCTGTCCGTTGAGTCAATGCAGCTCAAATGTTTTGGAAACAAAAAAACTGCAGATAATCTGGAGGACTTGTGTGAGGGGGTCAGATTAGTCGAATAGTACTGATCCCAGAGAAAGAAACTTTATATTCTCTTACAGATTCAGTACTTTAATCCTTCAGTGCTGGACGTTGAATCCTTCATGGACGGCTCTCAGCGTGATCATGATGTAATCCATTTTCCTAGACAGTTCTCCATTTGCCGCTGTCAGAGTCCTCTCCATTTTTTCAATTTGATGGTTAAGCCTCGCCTGGCCAGCATTTTGATAGGCTATGTCCATCTTCATCAATTTACGGTACACCAGGACAATCCCAGATCCAATCAGAACGATCCCGATGACCATTGCTACGAAGACGTACAAATCTTCGACATCTTCGATAGAAAGATCAGACAGGCACAAGAGTTTCCAATTACTTGTGTCCCTCAAATAGCCCGCAGCCGCAGTTCCTGCGGGGCAAACTACCTCCCCCGGGGCACTTTTCCTCGTTGAAAAAATAGTGTCAATTGCGTTCAAAGCCCAGCTTATTAAATCCATAATTTCGTTCGATAATCAGCAGTAGAGACACGCAGACAGACGATAGCAAGCTGGGATCCAGTCAGTTAGGGGAGGAAGGAGATAAAAAGTCAGAGCTGGAGAGAAGGAAAAAGCGTCTGCTCTCTTTGGGAGGCGGAAGTGTCCTCTTGTTACTGCAGCCCATAGAGGTCACAGCTTCAAGCCCCAAGGCCTCAAGCCTCAGCAGCTCAGGTTTAGAGTGCTGTGGTAATCTGGAGACATCCAATCAAAATACATAATCCAAAACTGATTACAAGATGTTGCTCTTGAGAGGTATCACTCATAGTAAAATTATATTGAATATCACCCATAGAAACAAAAAAACTCAGACTTCAGGCACTACCATACAGTGGACTGACTTGGCTGCCATCTTGGAAGATCTTGATGTTGAAGTTACTGACGGATGATGCTGACTGCCTGGCCAAGTTAATGCTAAAAACTCGATGTAGCATCACAGTGAAAATATAGCAAAATAAGACAGAATGACGTGAGCTATGTTATTGACTGTGGATCAGTGAACCAGATATACTTTTGGCTCCCCACCCACACATGACAGACAGCTAGGCTGGCCAATAATAGACCAGCAGGGGGGTATCAAGGCCAGTGATGTTTATCCTTTAATGACGTTTTTTGACGTACAGGAAAATAGCCGGAAGAATTAGAAAGGCTATATTTTTTTTTTTAAAGAGACGTGAGCGTTTTGATATTTTTTCAATGATCACACAACCAATAGATACATTTCAGAGGGTCTAAAGCCTACCTCAACACTATTTTTCAGTCAATGACTCCTTTACATCAACCAGAATCTTAATTTGACACATTTTTGTATGTTATGAAGCAAATATTATTCTCTGAAAGTGAGAGAAAATGAGAGACTCGATACCCAACCCTAATTATAAGAAGTCGTACTTATATTCTTAATAGTACTTAAATGTTTCCCATGTAATTTAGCAAACTAGCTCCAGTGTTTGTTGGTAGGATTAACAAGCATGTTTTATGTGTTATGGTATCCAAGGAGAAAAAAGACATGCCTCAGACCAAGGGTGCTGGTCAAACACATAGATTGCATGCCTACAGTATAAAAGATTCTTTATTCAGACAGTGATCAAACTTAGATGATGCCCACGCTGATTTCTGTCCTCTGTCCTCCAGAGAATGTAGGACGTTTAGCCACTCCTGCCAAAAAACTGGAGGACACCATCCGCCTGTCCGAGCTGGTAATCGAGGTGCTTCAGCAGAATGAGGAACACCATGCTGAGGTCAGTGTGCAGCCACACCCGCAACCGTGTGCACTCATGCAGTACCTACAGTTTTTAGTAGTTGGAAATATAATTTGTAGCACTTTCAAAAAGATGCAGTAGTTTAAAAAAAAAAATATCAACTGCACTGTCAAATATGATTAGTTAACCTAACTTAGAATAAAAATAAGACATGAAAAGTTATTGCCTTGAAAAAATAAGTGAAGACAATTTATTTTCAACATATAGTTCCTATATTCAACATTACTTGGTCTTTTCAAGGCAATCAGTTTGCATGTTTTTTAGCTAACTCATACTAAATGCATTTTACTCATTGGGGGAAAAATCAATCTTTGTTTTAAAACAAACTAGGAAATTTCACATTTCCTCCATAAATGTAGTGTGAGTGCTGTAAGCTGAAATATTTCAATTGAAACTCTGACAAGAAAATTTTAAAATATCCTAGAAATTGTATAAATTTGCTCAACATTAGCATAAAAGTAGAAATAACCTAAAGTTGAAAATGTTGGCTTAAACATGCTAATTTAAATGCTAAAGTGGCCTAAACTTAAAAAAATGTGAGTAAATCCAGAAATTGTTAAAAACTATAAAGTTGAAGAATGTTGGCTCCAAATATTAAATTTACATTTATTTTTTTTTTAAGTTTAAGGTTAAAGCTGAAATGTCCTAATCTTGAACAATATTGGCTTTAAAGCAGCAATAGCTTATATTTGTAGAAAGTAAAATAGCCAAAAAAGTTGAAAGAGCTGTAAGATGATTTGAAAAGCTTCTCCAATGACATTGCTTATATTTTTAACATCATAAAACATAAATGTTTTAAACAATTTAAACAGTGGAGTTTCTAGCCAAAGGTATACAGGAGAAGTTAAGGTACACACAATCATACAGTGCCAAATTAATGTTTAGCTTCTTAAATGCCCCTTTCAAGCACATATGATGTCACTTACAGTAAAAGTAGCAGTTTATCTAAGGGTATGATAAATGCTGTCTTGCTAAAGGACTGGACTTCACAATTAGCCAGTTGACTAACAGTGGCAAATTCAATTATTCTGGCTCTTCTTCTGCATTAAGTTGCATTACTGCCACCTGCTTTGTTGGAGTGTAAAAACACAGATGCCGCTCCAAAATGGCAGCATGTGACTGCATAAGCACATGAAAAATAAACTATTATCACTGTTTAAGCCATATTTTGCGATGCACATATTGTGCACGTTGATATGGTAATAAAAACATTTCAATATGTTGTGCAGCCATAATGTTAACTTTAGCCTAGTATCTACAGAGGAGTTCAAGATGCCTTTTTAAAATTTAAACCAACCAAGTTTTAATCTATTGGTGCTGGTTGGAGGTTTGTAATGTTTTTGCACATCTAGATTCAAATGGAAAATATAAGCACAGCATATGGACATTAATCACAGACTCTAAAATACAGACACAATAGTAGGCTCACCCTGATCATTCCAATCACTTGACCTTTTAAAATGCATGCAAATAAGCTGCCTTGAAAAACTAAGTTTGACTAAACATTTGTTTGTACAACATACAGTTCATATTCCACCATATTTTTTTTTCCAGGCAGTTGGTTTGCATGCTTTCTTACAGATGTTTTACTAAGTGGCTTTTACACCACAGCAGAGTAGCTTCAGTTGTGAGCCAAACAGATAACATGAAGGAAACGTGAAGAAAGGCAAGACAAGTGCAGCCTTTCTCCTCTTTTGTTGCCTTTATCTAATGTTGTATTCAAGACCACACCGAGTCCAGATGGACACCAGAGTGTACGAAGACCAAATTAAGAATGTCAGTCTAGTCAACAGTCTATTGTTTTAGGTGCAGAGTGCATTTATGGGCACATCCAAGTCCTTTTCACTATTACAGCAGCACAAAAATGAATTTTGCATCTGGCAGAAAGCGCAAGGTGGCTGTCCTGATACTGTTAATTATTCAGAGAGGTGTTTGGGTGTAATGTGCAATAAACCAATCGCTGTCTTTCCGCTCATTCTCTTTAATAAACAGGGGCACAAGATCACTAACATGACACCGTTTAAATGGGAGGACAAATCCGTTTTGTGCTCCAGACTATACGGACTTGTTCACAGAGTGAAAAGTTTAAGGACTGTCCACAGCTCTGCTCACACTGGGGATCAAGGTTCATTCTCAATGTGTTTCACAGACTGACTCGGTAACTGTAAATCAGGCTTTAAATAGTACAGCGTAATTTCTTGCGGTTACCAAATAAAATCGAGATCGCTCAAGATTTGTTGTGGGAACAAATCAGTCTGCAGCTCACAAAGATTATCATAATTGCTCAGTAATGAGAGCTGTGCCATTAAGAGATTATGCCAGTCTTTCTCTTTGTCCATGATTGTGATGGAGAGAGTTGTAAAAATTCCTTCAGTTATTATCACGGGACATGAGAGACCAGGGACCACCCACCATGCTGTCATCCAAACTCCTCTGTGAAACCACGACGAGTGAGGCATTATCCAGAAGGTTTCGGCATGAGGTCCTTTATTGCCCCCTACTCTGCTGAATGCAAAATTGTTGTAATTTATCTTAAAAACAATAGTCGGGATATCCATGGACAAGATCAAATAAAGCCTGCTTCTACTTTGATTTTGGATCATTCTGTTAAAAGAATGACAGTGAATGAGGAAAGAATAATATAAAATCATGAATTAGATGATGATGGATGTCGACATTGTGCGTGTTGATGTTCTGGTAAAGTGTAGAATCCTGGCAAGCAGCGGGTGACTGCTGTTTCCCGGTGTAGGTCACCCAGTTCCCCTTGTGCAATAGCATGGTAAGTCCGGTAGTTTAATTGAAAAAAACAGAGTGATTCACATTTTGCTCAGTTAAAGAGAGGATACATACATGTAAATGAATGCTTTATATATGTACCTGTCTGGAAGTTTACAATTCATTCATTCCTTCAATCATTCATTCATCTTCTTAACTGCTTAGTCCTTTACAGGCCATGGGGGGCTGAAGCCAATTCCATCATCTTTGGGTGAGAGGCAGAGTACACTGAACAGATCACCAATAAATGAATGAATGAATGAATGAAAGAAAGCTCAGGCAAGTGATTTTGACAGATTTTTACAAAATCAGTTTAAATAATGGACACTGTCTGGTGGAGGGCTTTTAAATGTGCTGCTAAAATAGTGTTTGATAATGCGCAGCTGACTTTAGGCTTACTTTTTGTTGATCAAAGGTGCATTGACAGAGTATGCACCATAATACCAACGCACCAAACTTAATGCTGAGCCTTACCCACTTTAAATGAGACCCCTCCTATGAGTGCACAGTAAGTTCCTAATTAGGGGGCAAGGGTGCACAGCGGAAAAACAAACAATGCTCTGACCGAAACAAATGAAAGCACCGGTGCAAGGCACAAAGCGAGACACAAATGCCCACTTTAGATCACTGTAATAGGGCCCTTAAATTTTTTGCCTCTGTACACTTAGGTCTGGGTCAGGTCTTGGTGTGGTATTTAGTACAACACTACATTTATCTGTGCATGTTGCAGTATTTGTGCTTCTGTATTAATAAACCAAAAATAATTGACTTAGTTCCTCTCTGCTTTTTATTTCAATTATTTATTTGGGATTTTTGAACAGGGAAAAGAGGTATGTGTTTATATTAGTGTTATATGCCCCATCCCTCTACCCCACATTAACCTACCCCTACTATGAGTCCTATGCATGCAACCGATGACTCAGCTCATGTTGTTGAGGAACCCGGGTGATTCTCTTCTCAACAATGACCCAAAAGACCCTTTTTCCCCCACTTATCGTCACTGCCATTCAAGTGCTTGTGGCAGCGCTTGTTAGCGTCTGAGCTAGCAACGGTTTTGCCTTTGGTGATGAGGAGCAGAGACAAGCACTTAGGCAGTGAGCGTTTGATTTCTCAATCCCCTTCACTTACCTTCTGAGAAAGCAAGGTGCACAGCTGTGACTTTTGATTGGGACTGCTTGAATAATTTGCCTTCATCTGTGTGTCTCGTTTTCTTTGGACTCTATCCCAAATCATTCCGGAAAATGCTAACTTGTTTTTCTTTGTGAAGTCACATTTCATTAACATGACTAAGAAGGTGTTGGGTCTTCTTCAGCTCCTAAAGAAACCCTTTCCTCTCCGTTGAATCCTCCATCACACACGCAATGGAAGAAATGTGAGGAATGCTTTGAGCGATCAGAGAAAATGTGATCACTCCCCTCGCATTTCAATCAAAATCATCACCCCGCTGCCCCACTTCAGTGAGAAAAGCTGGCATTAGACTCCAACCCAAATTCTGTTTTTTGTTCAGTTTACAATTAAAAAATGCTTCAGGATTATTCTAGCCCAATGCAGCTCTGTTTTAATTTTAACTAACTAGCTCGCGTGTGCCTTTCATGTAATCACCAGTTTTATTTGAAAACTTCAATGTTAATTATGAGGTTGAGCTCATAGAAACACAAAGTTTTATTAAAATACTTTCCAAAAAGACATGTTTTTGACCTGTAAATCTCTTACATCTTGCAAGTTACAAGGGCTGCTCATTGAAGATTTCCCCTGCCTCATTTCCCACGGACTGAGAGGAACCAAACTGCACAGTTTTAGTCTTTCTCTGCACAGGTACCACTAAGGGTCACACTTCTGCCTTTCCTTTATGCAGCTGTGGAGACCTCACCTGTTGAAGTCTGCAGGTTGCGTCAGAAGCCACAAATTGACCTCAGAAATCAGGGTTTCATTGTCTTGGAAGTAATTGTTCTTCATAAATGACTTCATGGTTGGAAAGAGGCGGAAGTCAGATGGTGTGAGGTCGGGAGAGTAAAGGATTTCTTAGCTGCAGGATTGTGCTTCTGTCTGGGCAACATACAAGTTGTGAACTGGGATCTTGTTGTTGGTCAGCATGCCACACCTCTCGGTTTTGATGGCCTTCTGCAATTTCTTTTTTTATTTTATAAACTTTATTAATCCCAGAGGGAAATTACAAGGCATCCACCTGGATTGATGAGGCAGCCAAGGTGCGGCACCAATCCCTTCACCATTCACACACATTCACACCTAGGGCCACTTTAGAGGCTCCAATTAAGCTAACTTTCAAGTTTTTGGCCTGTGGGAGGAAACCAGAGTACCCACAGTAAGCCCACGCAGACACAGGGAGAACATACAAACTCTACACAGAAGGGTCACCAATAGTCAGGGGGTGGGATCGAACCCACGATGGTCAAGGGTGGAATTCGATCCCGCGACCTTCTTACTGTGTTGCTACAGTGCTAACCACTGCGCCACTGAGCTGCCCAGTGAATTCTTCGCTGGGCAGCTTCTGCAGCACTTACGCAGCAGTGAAGCATAGTAAGTCCCAGTAACTGTGGTATCCTTCGCCAGGAAATCCATCAGCAATACTCTATGCTGGTCCCAAAAGACCATGAGCATGACTTTGCCTGCTGAACTTTGGACACATGCCTTCTTTAGGGCTGATGAGTCAGTCTTCCTGGTTTTCTTGGCACATGGCCAAAAGAGCCTGGGAGCACATGACTCATTTCTGCTAATGGAAAGGTGTGAACAACTGGGAAACCCATCATACAGACAACTTCCACATGTGACATCTCTGGATTGTTAGTGAACAGATACAGTATGCGGTGACCCTCCAAAATGGTGGCCTCTACTTGCTGGATGGTGTTTTCATCAATGGTGCACTGTGGTCATCCAGGAATGGGTGCCATTTCAACCATTGTGTGACCACACTTGAACTGTCGATGTTGACGCTTGACTACATCATACAATGGGCCATCCTCCCCATAAGTCTCTTTCATCTCAATGAACGTCTCCTCCGGTGCTTGGCCTCTTAAGTACAGGACATTGTTGACTGCTTTGCATTCAACTGGCTCCATTGTCACACCTTACCACACCTTAGCACCTGGAAAAGAGAAACTCTTTGTGTGGTAGCTCACCGACAACCAGATAGAACAGGGTGCACAAACCCTCTCCAGCATTCATTTTTTCCTGACCACTGTGGAAGACAGACACCTGTAGAAGCTATACAGAACATAACAAAATGTATGACCTCAAACCATGATATAGCTCTGTCTGGTTTGACTGGGCATTGACTGTGGCATACAAGCAAAAACCTATGGAGCACAGGCTGGGCAAACAAAACGCAAACATAGACCATACACTCAGGCTAAATATATACACTGTATTTTTTAAATCAGCATGTAAATATAGCAAGACCTACTGTACCTTCATCTGGAGATGGTGTGCTAGCACCCATTGGGAGAGCTACTGTTTCTGTCGGCTCTGTTGAGATTTATTGGATTAATATTATTTTGGGTTTTGTTTACTTTCTGTTCATGTTTGGGATCACAAAAATGGTCACAGATCAGCGGTGTGGTGCTAAACCGGACAGCAGCTGGCAGCACTGTTGAGATTTATAGGAATGGATTAGGCTGCAGTTCTTTAGTCACACGGTAATTCCATTTGTTTGCATACTAGATCAACTTGTATTCACAAAATCTAGTAGCCCTTCCTGCCTGGAGTGGACATAGGCCTACTGATAGATGTGTCAGTAGATAGTGATCTTTTGTTTCTATCCATATTTGTTTGTTGCTAGCTGATGAATAAAATGATTTCTCTCCCTCTTCTCTCTCATTCTCTCTCCCAGATCAGGATATACAATGTAATATTAGAAGGAAAACAACAACAAAATGGAAAAAAGCATAAACTGTGCAAACATCCCTAGAAAACATTGTAGTAACTCCTTATGCGGACATAATTTCTTATAGGGTTACAGCAGTCATCAGTTGTGGTCTGAATGACAGCTGCTCCAAAGTTGTATGTGTTTTATTTTAATAGCTACATTCCAGACTTTAGAAAACATAAAACACACATATTTAGGAAAAGTAATGGACTGGGAGACATGTACTGTAGATTTTATTCACACAGTTATTCACATAATAAAACACCAAACGGTCTGTCAGACTGTCTAGCATTTCTTTGCTAGGGTTCACTACTTAGCAAACCAAAAAGAACTGTAGCGACATGTGTTACAACTGTTTACAAATGCTTACAGCTATTCTGCAAACTGTTTGCGCAAAAATAGACTGTTTTCATGTGTGTGTGTGTGTGTGTGTGTGACCAAAAGCAAAAACAACTGGGACCTTAAAAACTGTTTGCAAACTGGTGACATTTTACAAACCCTGATGAAATGCAAAGATCGCCATGTTTGCCAGCATCCGCCGCTCCGTGAAATACGGGGGTTAGGAGTTCAGAGCTGCAAATTACTGTGTGATCTATAGAGATATGTATTATTATACATGTGCAATTTCAGCCTCCCACAACAACTGGAAGGGGGTCAGGTAAAACTTTAATTAGCAGCCATTGGCTTCCTCTTCAATGAGCAGGTGCTGCTGTCAGTGTAGCCGCTACAGTATATCTGTCACTGAAAAAACAAACAAAAAACAAGAATCTGCTTCATGTCTTGTTTGAACAAATGACCCACAGTCTCGGTTCATACTGGAGTGGTGGCCTGGAGGTAGAGCATCTGCCCCACAACCGGGAGGTCCAGGCTGAAGTCCTGGCCGGGTCATACCAATGACCATATAAAAAAAATGGAATTTCCTGCCATCCAGCTTGGTGCTTAGCAAAAATGGACTGAAGGTGGGAAATGTGGGTGGCAGTGGCTCAGGAGGTAGAGCGGGTCGTCTAATAATTGGAGGATTGGTGGTTCGAATCCCACTCTCCCCAGACATCCTGCCGTTGTGTCCCTGGTGAAGACACTTTACCCACCTTGTCTCCAGCGTCCATGATATGGGGCATGAATGTGTATAAATATTCGGTAGTGGTCGGAGAGGCCACTGGCACGGATTGACAGCCACGTTTCCATCAGTCTGCCCCAGGGCAGCAGTGGATGCAGCAGTAGCTTACCACTATCATTGTTTGTGGAGTGAATGAACGATGTATCAATTGTAAAGTGTCTTTGAGTGTCTATGAAAAGTGCTATATAAATTTGATGTATTATTATCAGTTCACTTAATAAATTAATGCTTATTCTGTATGCTTGTCCTGTAGCTTCACAGTTAAAACTGAAAATGTAAATGAAAACAAAAGCTATTAAGAGACTAGCCATATGAAAATGAAAATGGCAGGTTGGGTTATAATAGCTTATGATGGAATTTTTAGAACTTTATTCCTCAAAATAATGGACAAGCGAACTTCTAGCACCAATTCTGAATGTGTCCCAGTGTCAGACTGAGCTACATGCACTGTTTTTAAAATGCGGCACTTAAATGACAATTAATAATGCACCACTGACTGTAGCCATTGTGTTTTTCTGATCAATAACATAATGGCAGAAAGTAGCATGCACTGACTTTGCATCGAGCCGCACCCCTTGTAGGAGGCCACTCCTATAAGCATAAAGCATGTGCACAGTTAATTGTTTTGGTTTTTTTTTTTTTTTGGATGACAATTGTGCAAAGCTAGAAGCTACCAAAGTTGGTGCAAGGTGTGGTGCAAATGCAGCTTTAGATCAACCGAATATGGCCCTGTGAGATGATAACCTA
Organism: Pholidichthys leucotaenia; assembly: GCA_020510985.1. Lineage (NCBI taxonomy): Eukaryota > Metazoa > Chordata > Actinopteri > Cichliformes > Pholidichthyidae > Pholidichthys > Pholidichthys leucotaenia. The sequence continues at coordinate 191,843,840 of CM035841.1, forward strand.
CTCTGATATTTGTTAAACATAAACACATCTTCTCTGAGTGGGTGTAGAGACAAAGTGAGTGCAAATGCTGAGGTATTGTTAGCTGAAGAGCTAGCTAAACTTGCTATTCCTATCCAAAATCAAACCAGTCATAAACCCGTGTGCCGCCTCCTGCTTCAGACTAACAAATCAATCCCCTGAAGATGGTGGTTAGTAGCTGATCATAGGCACAGGAGGGCCATTATCATTTATTTTCCACCCTTTGCCATGCAGAAGTCTCAATTGAAGAGCAGTGATTACATGAGTGGCACTGACTGAATACACCTTTCACCCAACTATCCCACACTACTGAGAACTCCCATGACAAATGCATGAACCCACCAGCCACTGCCCTGGTGAGTACATTCACATTACAGTGTCGACAGCTTGATGTGAATGAGCAAACACTGCGGATCCTCAGGGGTCTTTCTTAAGAGTGGACTGCATGGAGAAAAGCAAGTATTTTTTGATGTGCATGAGAGAAGCCCGGTCCCCAACAGTCACTCCACTGCTTCTGTTTGATGGAGAGATGTGAGCGCGCCGTGGCTCGCTGGCTCCTTTCTTCTGATTGACTCTTTGAAGGAGCTGCGGGTGAGTGTTTAAGTAGCTCCCTGCCATGGCTGTCAAGGAGCTGCTGCTGTTTCCTCTTTGGGCCAGGAGAAAAGTGTGATTTTTTTTTTTTTTTCCGTGCCCAAGTGCCGTTGTTTCTGCTTTGACTTGTGAAGAGACGGTCTCCAGAGATCACGCAGCGCAGTCGTTGAAGCAACAACTTGATTTAAAACGGTGAACTCTGAGAAAAGTCAAAAGCCCAAAGCAACAGATCAGTGGTTACATTTTCAACATTTATTCATGAGATTTATGCTTTGACTGTGAATTCTAAATTACATGTCCATGTGTGTACCCTTCCTTTGTCTAATTCCTCTTCTGTCTTGCTCTCTCAACTTCTTGATTATCTTCCATTTCCTGGATTCTGGCTTTCTTCTTCTCTCCACTTTTCTGTCTCTCCTTCTCTCTGTCTGAAGGCCTTCGCGTGGTGGTCAGACCTGATGGTGGAGCATGCCGAGACCTTCCTGTGTCTCTACTCAGCAGACATGGATGCAGCTCTTGAAGTTCAGCCACCTGACAGCTGGGACAGCTTCCCCCTCTTCCAGTTGCTTAATGACTTCCTGAGGATGGACTGTAAGTGAAGAACTGTTTATTTAACAACGTGGTTTAGGAAGTTAGTGCAGAGAGTAATAAGTGCTCAAATTAACATGACTGGGGATTAAGGTTTGGAGCCACAATTCAAATTTTAATCTTGACCTAAGGTAGCATACAACTTCAGCAACTCCTGAAAGCTTGGGACACTGTGTGAAATCTAAACAAAATCAGAATGCAATAACTTGCAAATCTTGTAAACCACTCTTTTTGTCACAGTACAACTCAGAACACTTGAATTTGATGCAGCAACATCTCTCAAAAGAATTAGGACAGGGGTATCAAAAGCATGGAAAAGTAAGTGGTACTAAAAATAAATGGCTGGAGGATTGTTGCAACTAATTAAGTTAATGGGTAACAGGATAATAACACAATTGAGTATTAAAAGAACATCTTAGACTTATGCCCAAATTTTGGCCTGATGTGCCCCCTCAGCAATCAAAGGGGGTGTGGCTTAATTTGAATCTTGGGGAAGTGATTATTTGTCAAAAAATTTGTGGTCCCTCCTTGGATCGCCTCCTGGAGGGGTTTGTCTGCACTGTTGATCCCAGGAGCTATGTTGTTGGGGCCAATCTGCCCCCAGTAGGGTCTCCCAAGACAGACTGGTCCTGGGTGAAGGACCAGACCAAGAGTGGTCCAGTGAATCCTGTTACAGCCATACTAGGCCAAGGCCAGAATCACTTTCTGCCCTGGGAACTCTCGTTGTCCATTTTGAACCTCTATGGTCAAGGTGGGCTCAACTGTAATCTTTTTCACCGTTAGACATGGTAGACTCACATCTGTCCACCTATGCCAGGATTTGAACACTTGACCCCGTGATCTAGAAGCTCACACTGTAACCACTGAGCCAACGAGGAATTTCTCCACTAGCTGTGAGCTAGTAGTGGAGGTGAATCTTAGTATGACAACTGCACCATCGATTACTTTCTTATGGAAGAATTCATAACAGATCCCTATGAAAAGAAATAACATCAAGGACACAGTGTGTCCAAAGGGGGCACAGGGGTCCACACTCACCTGTGAAAGGGGTGGACTCACCACCTACAGGACGGTGGTGAGTACGGACTACTCTGCTTGGACTGCTGCCCCTGCAACCCGGACTCCTGGATAAGCAATAGAGGATGAATGGATGGAAGGAAATTTGTGGTGTCAGTCCTATTATTGCGCAATGTCTTGATGAAGTCAGAGCCCCTGCAGTCATGAATTATGTATATCAATTGATATTTACAATTCCTTCCTCTGACGGAAACCTGCACAGCCAAAGAGCCGACCCAAAAGCATCACCAACTGGACGTTACATACTTACATCCACCACGTCCTGCAAAGTGCATGAGTTGCGTCTTCCAAGCCAGGTATTTGTTTATGTTCTGAAGTCACGTGTGAATGTCACGTGAGCACATCTGAGAAGATTTAGCTTATTTTATTTAGGTATTTCAAGTAAAATTTTATGGCATCAGAACAAGACTATTTGGCTCAACAAAAATGCTTGTGCTTATGCTATGAGACTTGGGAAGCCATCATCCTCAACAACACCGTACGGGCGCACATCCCTACATAAGCTGTGACAGCCTACGCTGCCCTCCAGGCACGTCAAGAGGTTGATGTCGGCCCCACCGCAGACGCCCCCTCCAGTGCAGCCCACCTCCAGTCGAGTGCTTCCACTGGTGCCATACTGGTCTCTGAGACATGCAGCATTTTACTGCCGCTTCACGGGTCTCGCGCGTGGCCCTGGGTCTGTCGAGCTCCTTGTTGTCCTACACAGTGCGCAGCCATGGCAATCCAGTCGCGGTAGAACTCCTGCACTTGTGGCCAAGCACATGAGAGCATGGCCACAAGCTAGGCCAGTAAACAGTATTTTATTGAAAGATCGATCCGACTCGATTTCTGCTCATTCAAATGGGAATCGATTGGAATCGGAAGATCAATCTTCTGGCGCCTCTCCTGCTTGTCACATAAAAAACAAGCATTTCTAACCTTGGTTTAAGACATTTTATCTAAATTAGATTTCACTATTTGCAATGCAGCCCCTCAGCTGGCTCAGCTGGTGGGCTGCCAGTAAAGATGCTCATAAGAAAGAAGTTCATCTAACTTTTTTTAATTAATCAAATATGTAGTTTTTCCTGCTGTGGTGGACCCTGATGCAAATGTGTCGGAAATTGCTTATGTCAACATGAGATGAACTTTTGGCCAGGAGCCGTTCACACAGTAGTGTGTGTGTGTGTGTGTGATAATGGTGAGGTCTTGGTGCTGCTTCCTTCAGGCCTCTTCCTCTCTCTCGAATGAGGCGCACACACTGGCCTGCAGGCAGACTGTGGAGCTGTCCCCGGTCCTGTAAAGGATACACTCCGCCGTTCACAAAGCGGACTCACTCTGCAGGGTGCTAATTGTCCCCGAGGAACACCCCACCCTGCCCCAGCCCTCCATTTTAGACTGTCAGTTAGGAGTCGAGGAGAAGAGAGAGCGAGGTGCACCTATTCAGCCAAACGGACATGGCTGCAAACAGCTCATTATGCTCACTAGGTTAGGGTCGTCAAATTGCCCTACATGTTTGCACGGTTGTGTGAAGATAGCAATTTGAGTGCATAGCAATGCGCTTAGCTACCAGGAAATTGCACAGCTCTGTAATTCAGTGACTCTGAAAACAGAGACTGAGAATGTTCTTGTGCTTCAAAATGTGTTTGTGTGAAATTCAGCTGGAACCTTTCAGCTTCTTTTAGCAAAGAAGCCCATGACATCAGTTTGTCATTTTATATCTGTCAGGACTCAGCAACCTCTAAAAAAAAAAAAAAAAGAGTAATTTTGAGCAATTTTTGACATTCATGGAGTCACATGTCACACTTTCCTTTGCAATTTTTTGTTGAAATTCTTTCCTTATAAATACTGTATACAGCTTTTACTCATAAATCTACATTTTTTTTTCATCTTAAATTGCATGGTTTTTCTGGAAATTTTATGATTTTTTTTTTCTAATCCACCTTATTCCTCGCCCCCATGATGCCTTGCGTGAATTATGGGCGCAACTTCTGGTACTAGTTTAGACAGTGGGGTTGTCACGGAAACGGGACATGCCAATCATACCACTTCCCGCGACTACTGAGGAATGGGAAGATGACCTTAAAAAGTGGCCTGGCAGATAGTAGCTCTGCTGCTAAAATGCTAATGCTGTAAACGAATAAAAGCTCTGAGATATATCAATGTCTCCACCGCAATAAAGTCAGATGCATTTTGTTAAAAGATGTTGGACATAGTCAAATTTACCTTAGAGCAGATGCAGAATCTAGTCAGAGCCACAAAGAACCACAACACTGTGCTTGAGTGTTTAAAAAGTTCACCCTGCTGTCATGCCATGAATGCTTGTTATTTAACTTAACATGTACAGACATTTTCTGACAATTGCTCAGAATTTTATTGATCTATATTTTGTGATAATTTAAAAATTAATGCATGCTGAAGCTGCTTTCTATATCGTTCCAATGCAGTGCAACGAATGCAAAAACACCCCACCTATTTGATATCTTTATTAAATCGTTAAGCCTTAGGAAGCAAACTGTTACTATTTTTTATTTATTATTTTATTTCATGCAGCCTTGCATCTGGTGACATATAAAAACGTCAGATCTGTGACATTCATACAAGTGAAAACATACCTGGTGCTGTTGTCTGTCCTGTGTCTGTTCCACCGATCACACGAACAATCCTTTAGTTTTCGGTGCATGATCTACTCATTGCTGTTGAAGCCACAGATTTAGCTGTGCTTGTGAGGAGCCTCACACCACGACCAGCAGCAACTAGCAGAACGACACAAAAACATTCGAAAAGATAAAAACTACAAGTGCTGAAATTATCTGCCACTTGACTGCAAAACAGGTATGTGGACTATGCATTAAAACGAATTTAAAACACTTTTAAAAACACTATTTTAAATGCCCCACTGAGTTAACACTACTTCAGCTGAAACCGGAAGCTGCTCCCATAATCGTTTCTACAGCAGCGCCCTCAGGAATAAGGTGGATAGACCTGACAAATTTTCTAGCATTTTTTCACAAGTTTGAAGCTTTTACATGTAAATGCAAGACTTTTTTCTCACAAATTGCAAATTCATCTTGTTGATTTATTTTTTTTTCTCATAAATTTGTATAGTCTTGTCAAAGTGTGAGCACTTTCTCTTCATTTTCCAGCTTTTCTCATAATTTAATTTTTTTAAATGTTTTTTCTTGTAATTTACATGACTATTTCTGGAACACGTGGTTTTTTTCATAAATATGATCACTTTTCTTTTAAATCTATTTTTTTATTCACAGATTTTACAGTTTTTACAAATCTCTCGAACTTCAAATTCTGTGTTTTATTACCTTTTTCTTTTAAATTAGATAGTTCTCTCTTATAGCATTTTTTCCCTTGTGTTTAAGTTCTTTTTTTCTTTTTTGAAAATTTGTGACTTTAGCCATGTGTGATTTTTTTTTAAACTTTATTTTCATTCATTTACATGATGCAGTTGTGAGTTTGGGTGTCTGAAACTTTTTATGCCTCGGTGAAGCTGAGAGGCATACAGTAGTCAATTAGTGCGTCTGTGGCTGTGTGTGCATGTGTAGCTGTCTGTCTGTCCGCCTCTCTGCTTCAGCTCGCCCGGTCAATATTAAGTAGAACTACAGGCTTATATCATAGTATCGCTATATTTTCTCAGCTTTTAATTTGCCAGAATTGTGAGATAGGCATTGTTTTCGAAATGAAGAGTTTGTTTGCAAAAACCCATAAATGCCACTTCCATGAAAATTTCCCTCTTTACATCAAACTGTTAACATAACCTACTTATAGAAGTTCAAATTGTTTTTTCTCAAAATTTGATATGTCCTATGTTATAGACAAATTCATGTTTGTTTTTTTCCAAAAGCCAATAAACACTGGGAGCGTTTTTTTTTTTTTTTTTTTTTTTTTTTTTTTTTTTTACAAAAGCAGATAACTCCACACAGTAAATCAGCGCTTGGTATTTGGGTCATGTGACTCATCTTGGCTGCTTTCCTGGTCTGCTTGCTTTGGCTGATTTCCCAGGCTGTGTTCGGAATGTTCACTCACTCACTCCCTCCCTTCTTGCTATATAGTAAATTTAGATATAGTGCACTATACAGTAAACTCAACATAACAACAAAATTAACTGCTTTTGGACACTACTGGGCTTGTTTTTGCAGCATGGTCAATGACGTCATCACGTGAGACAGTAAAACGTAACAGACTAACAGTGGTAAATATGTATTAAATCGTTTTTGCTGAATTATCAAATATAAATACCTTAAGGTAGTTTATGTTGTGATGTGAAGCTCTTCTCTCACTGCTCTGCTGGCTGTGCATTCACTATATAGTGCACTATATGGGGAAGGAGTGAGCATTTCGAACACAGCACCTGTTTGCTGTGAGTGATTTCCCTGCCAGTTTTTTTTTTTTACAATTTTGTTGCATTTTATGTCAAATACGGATAATTTTGATGACGCAGATGAACCAGTGATGCGTTCACCAGTAGGGCACAAACGGGGTTGGAACAGCGAACAATATTCAGAATTCTTGCCACTATTATCTTCTATTATCAGAATTCTTGCTACCTTGCTGCTGTATGTCTCTGCATATTAACATTAACTGCAACCATCTGCACAAATGCCATATCTGCTGCCGTCTGTCTGTCACTGCAATACTGATCACGTGCAGTCCTATCTGTTACCATCTGCGCCAACACTACCACATTGAACTGCAACTACAGGTATTACATCTCTAGTTGTCTGTATATAGGATTGCTGGGTTTTATCATTGTTAATCGTTTATCTCAATTTTGCACTATGGGAGGTCTGGGTCTTTATTGTTGCCATTTGCACCACGGGTTGCATTACTGTACATGTTGTATATTAGACTGCTGGTGTTGTTTTCTTTTTTCCCAGCCTTATTTCTTTTCTTTTCACACTGTGCACACTAATGAAGAGAGAGAAACACCATTTCAGTTCTCCTCTATGTCCTGTACGTATAGTAGTATTGACAATAAAATCTTTGAATCTTGAATTATAGATTTATTATAGCTATATTATACCATTTTACTGAGTGGATATGCCTAAATCAGTGTGTCAGTCATACTACATTGATGCTTATAGATATTCAAGTGTGTTCCAGACAGAATAGCATGGTTTTCGGGACTTATCTGTTTTTGAAAAAAAAAAAAAGTGCTAATAAATTGCCAAAAAGTAACAATGAGTTGATGTTTGATTTTTTGCTTTATTATGTCTGAGATACTCATATTTCAAGTGACCATGTCCTAGAAGCTGAACTGGAAATACTAACACCTATAAACCTACAGATGAAAAAGTGGTTTTTCTCATTTTTTAACACACCTGGAGATTATCTGTTTTTGCAAAAGAACTCTTCACTAGTTTAACTCACTATTTTTGTCAATGCAGCCGTGAAAAAAGGTATTGTAATAACTATGTCAGGCCAGTAGAGGTAGCAGTGTGCCTTTTTTTACAGCCCCCCCCCCCAATTCCACAGGCACCGAGGCATCAGCACCTTGGTGCTTTCATTTATTAAGTTATTTCTGGCAAAACCAAAAGGAGATAATGTGATGCTACACCGTCTGTTGGCTGTCTGTCAGTCCGACCGCCCACATTTCATGGAAATCTTTACTCCTCCTAAGCAGTTGCCTTGATGCTCACCAAACTCACACAATGATCCTCAGGTTTACCCATGTCCAGGTTGCGTTCAAGGTGAAGGTCAGGAGATTTGGGCATTTGATTTCACCAAAATCATTACTCCTTCTAGGCAATTTTCCCAATATTCGGCAAACTCATGCACAATGATCCACAAGCGGGTCTGCAGCTAGGAGATCCAAGCACTGTCAGGGGGATTTCATCAGGCTCTATATTTTACTTGTCTGAATCAAGTGTAATAGTGTAAACCCTATAAACCTAATAAGTAGCTGACAAGATTTTATACTCTGATTCAAGCTATAATTAAAAGCAGTATCATTCTATCAATGTCCAAGTCATATCAGATGCAAAATATAAGATTCTAAACATCACTGCAGTGCAACAGCGCAGTGGGGATGCCTCTGATACAAGGCGATGCTGATGACTGGCTGATCTGTTAGTGACTTATTAACTGTCACACTGCGGACCACATAGCATTGCGTGGATATAATTCAGATTTTTATGCTTTCACATAAAGTGTGGGCTTTGCCTCTGGGTTAGGGCGCAGAGCAGGGTGCATTTTGGTAAGAGATTTTGAGGAAAGATTAGTTTTTTTTACCACTTTTTTTCGCCACACACATTTTAAGCCCAAATTGTTGTGATGTGTCATACTGCTCAGCAAAGTGGGACACAGTTTCAGTACAGTGCACATGGGGGGCACACCTGAGCTGACCGTGCGCCGACCTGTGTCTTCGCGTCTGTCACTGTTAAGAGGAGCGTCTTCTGCAGCAACATCACACACTGGAACATCTTCTATAATCGGACAGATTTTCATTTTTGCCGGTCCTTTGATTCTGTTGCAGACACTATTGGAATTTTTTTTATTATTATTTTTGGGTAACAGGTAGGAGAACTTCAATTTTGCTCTTTGAATTTTGACTTTGAAGCAATTTTTTTTTATGCATGAAACTTACGACTATGGAAAGTGTGGCCTTATATGGTAGCATTAGGCTGTCAGTTATGCATATCTTCAAACACACACTCACTCACTGGTGGAATTCAGCACTTTTGTAGGATATATGAGCATTTTGTTGAGTCTGGAGTGGCTCGTTTGTACCAACACGGCTTACTATCAAAATATGTGGGATTTACGCATACTAATACTAAGATGTTCTTGCATGAGGCCCTTTGTGTTATAGAGTTGTTCTCTGTGCAACAAAAATTCAGGTTTAACTGGACAATCACTTTAACGTTAATGTTCTGTTCTTCCCTTTATACAACCCCATCCATGTCAACACCTCAGCCCACAGTGTTATTGTAAACAACTGCGTCTGCACCCAACACCCACAAAAGTCTCAGCACAAGACCTAGCAGAGCCCCACCACCACCACCCTTACAGCAGCAGAACAGGCCTGCTTTAGTATCACAGGGACATCTTTCCCTCAGAAGGTCATCTACTCTGCTGCCCCACAGCGGTGCACTTATGGCGCAGTAAATAGCCGTAGCACTAGTCGGGCGCCAAAGTCGCGCTGCCATCCGAGGAGTTAATGAGGTCTGAAGCAGTGGTGGCTGGGCCACGGCGAGCCCTGCAAACACACTCCTGGACACAAACACGTCCAAGTGGACAGCAGCCGCTCAAGTGGCTAATTGGGAGAGTGGCAATCAGGGAACCCAACAAACATTGCACCTACTGTGTATCATCGACCTTGACTCCAATGCCAGCGCACACAAACACAAACACACACACGTTCATGCTCAGAGGGGGAGAGAAAAACAAAGAGAGAGAGCGAGAGGGAGAGCAAAAGCAGACCCACTACATGGAGCCGTGAGGCATCACATTAGCACACACTGGCCTCCATTTTATCTCCTGTGGTCTTTGTCAGTGTTGCCTTTTTACCAGTTGGGCGCCGGCGGAGACTGGTGGAGATGTGTGTGACGGGTTGGATTTAGAAACACCCTGAGACTCTGACCTTTTGTTTAGAAAGACTGAAGAGCGGAAAAGCTGTGTCACACCTGCTAATGAAGAGCAGTAAACACCCTCCTCTGAAGTGTTCATTATTATTACTAAACACAGGGCTGTCAGAGTGTCTGTCTTCATGGTCATGGCCACAAGTGAAATGTGGGCTGTTTTTGGCCTCTATGGACACATTAGTGATTAAAACATGTTCAGTCAAATACACCTGAGCCAACTAAGCTGTATAAAGATGCTGTTAATCTCTTTTGAAGAGTCTGTGCTTATTAGAGCCTTAAATCATTGAAGTACCCCTATTGTGCTTTATGGGGTCTCTCCTTTAGTGTAGGGTTTTCGTGATGGTATATGATCTGCAAAGTCAAACAGTCCAGTGTCCACAGGCACAGGAGTTCTCCTTACCCACAGAAACTAGTACTCCAACTCTGCCTGAAAGGCCTGATTTGGATTTACCCTTCTCTTCCATGGGCTTATCAGGTCATAATTCTACCCAGATTAGCTCCATGGCAGCTTCAGAGGGGAATTAAAATACAAGCAGTCACAATTAATAGCAATAGTTCAGAAAAGGCGCTGGACGCACCAGGAAAGGTCCATGTTTGAGTCAGTGCAATCCCAGTGAGGAGAAGAAATCCTTTAGGATAAGTTTTATTTGTTATAGATCTGGAGTTCACCAGACCCACAGTTTCGACCCTTGCAAGCGCAGGTGTAGTGGACAGGGACATGGGGGTTAGATCGCTTGATCCAAGCTGAAGACCGGTACCAACCAGGAGTTAGCAGGGTCAAATGAGTGCCATGAAGCAAAAAGGAGAGTTACTGAACCGTTTTGTGCCAGAAACTCCTTAAAAAGCGGGATAAACAGGCCCTCATCTTCATAAGCTGCCCACATGCTAAACCCAGTGTCTGTAATGATTCCTTCGGTAGAGGTAAACTAGTATTCTAGACAGGAGCGGGGACAAAGAATCTTGTCTTTTGTGGCCAAACTGCATGAGTACAGGTGCATCTCACTAAATTAGAATATCTTCAAAAAGTTGATTTATTTCAGTAATTCAATTCATAAAATGAAACTCATATTTTATATAGATTCATTACAGACAGACTGATATATTTCATGTGTTTATTTCTTTTAATTTTGATGGTTATGGCTTACAGCTCATGAAAACCCAAAAATCAGTTTCTCAAAAAATTAGAATAATACATAAGATCAATTTTAAAAAAACTGATTTTTTTTAATAGAAATGTTGGCCGACTAAAAGTATTTCCATGCACATACTCAATACTTGGTCTGGGCTCCTTTTGCATGAATTAATACTGCATCACTGTGGCATGGCATGAAGGTGATCAGCCTGTGTTACTGCTGAGGTGTTATGGAGACCCAGGTTGCTTTGATAGCGGCCTTCAGCTCGTCTGCATTGTTGGGTCTGGTGTCTGTCATCTCCCTGCTGACGATACTTCATAGATTCTGTATGGGGTTTAGGTCAGGAGAGTTTGCTGGCCAGTAAAATATGGTGATACCATGGTCATTAAACCAGGCTTTGGTACTTTTGGCAGCAGTGTGGGCAGGTACCAAGTCCTGCTGGAAAATGAAATCAGCATCTCCATAAAGCTTGTCAGCAGAGAGAAGCATGAAGTGCTCTAAAGTGTCCTGGTAGACAGCTGCATTGATTTTGGACTTGATAAAATACAGTGGACTAACACCAGCAGATGACATGGCTCCCCACATCAGATGCCAAGTCCTGTCACTTGGAAATCAAGGTCCCAGAGTCTGGAGGAAGAGTGAACAAGCACGGAATCCAAGTTGCTTGAGGTCCAGTGTGAAGTTTCCACAGTCAGTGATGATAATGTGGAGCCATGTCATCTGCTGGTGTTTTTCCACTGTGTTTAATCAAGTCCAATGTCAGTGCAGCCATCTAAACAGGAAATTTTAGAGCACTTCATGCTTCCCTCTGCTGACAAGCTTTATGGAGATGCTGATTCCATTTTCCAGCAGAACTTGGCACCTGTGCCCACTGCCAAAAGTACCAAAACCTGGTTTAATGACCATGGTATTACTGTGCTTGATTAGCCAGCAAACTCTATTGACCTAAATCCCATAGAGAATCTATGGTGTATTGTCAAGAGGAAGATGAAATACACCAGACCCAACAATGCAGACGAGCTGAAGGCTGCTATCAAAGCAACCTGGGCTTCCATCACACCTCAGCAGTAACACAGGCTGACCGCCTCCATGCCATGCTGCATTGATGCAGTAATTATGCAAAAGGAGCCCCGACCAAGTATTGAGTATGTACATGGACATACTTTTCAGTCGGCCAGCATTTCTATTAAAAATCATTTTTTTTAGTTAATTTTATGTAATATTCTAATTTTTTTGAGAAACTGAATCTGTGGTTTTCCTGAGCTACAGTATAAGCTATAACCATCAAAATTAAGAGAAACACTTGAAATATATCACACTGTGTGTAATGAATCTATATAAGTTTCACTTTTTGAATTGAATTATTGAAATAAATCAACTTTTCAATGACATTCTAATTTATTGAGATGCACCTGTAAGTCAGCAGACAGATGAACTCCTAAAGCGTTTTGTGATCATGCACCAGTAGTGAGTTAACATTCTATGTGACACACACAAGCAGCAACAAAAACATAAGCAGAGCAGACATGTCATCGGCACAATCAGTCAAAACAACAGATGGCTTTGAAAATTTTCCATCACTTCTAAAAAAAAAAAAATTGCTAATGACAGAGAATTTTCGGTTAACGCTGCCTCTGGTTCCAAGAGAGAGGGCAAATCTGCAGCTTTGTACATTTGTTGTCAGTTTGCAGACCTCTAGGACAGGTAAAGACTAATATTGGTACTGTTCTTTTCCACTTGCATGTCTTATGTCTTCCTGGCCAGACAACCTGTGTAATGGGAAGTTCCACAAACACCTGCAGGGCCTGTACGCCCCCCTGGTGGTGCGATATGTGGACCTGATGGAGTCCTCCATCGCTCAGTCCATCCACAGAGGCTTCGAAAGGGAATCCTGGGAACCTGTTAAGTAAGAATGTGATCCATTATCCTCTTCCTTCTGACAGTGATGTATTCTTATTGTTGTTTTCATTAAATTCCAGTCACCCCAGTAGACATGCCATTTTCCCTTTAAGCACTATCTACTGAAAAGCAGTGACCTGAGAGTACACATTGGGCTCAGTAGGGTACATAACTATACCAAAGAGTGTAGCTTCAACTGATCTACAACCATTTTTGTTTTGTCACATTTGACAAAAATCTGTGTCTTCTGTGTTTTTTTCTTTATTCTGTTTCTCTCCACAGGAGTATAACAAGCACTCTACCCAATGTCAGCCTGCAAATTCCCAAAGTACCAAACCTAACAGTGTCAAGTGTTAACTTGCCACAAATGCCCAGCTTGTCTCCATCCAACTGGATGATGGCTAATGATGACTCAGAGTGTGTACTGGCCTTGTGCGGCCTTAGACACACACATACACACACATGTTGGCATGAATGGGGCATCAGCCAAAGTAAGATTAGCTGGTTAAAGAAAGTAGTCGCACTTATTGAAATAATCATTTGGACACTGTGGTAAAGATATCCAAATCATTAACACCACTAAAACAAATGCACTGGCTTATTTCACTTTACTTTGGATGCCAAACCAGTAGCAGTGTGCCATTTTTGGTCTACCCATCAGTTGTTGGATGCAAAAGGACTGTGTAGTGAACAGATGTTGTTAACCGAACATTGTCCATCACTGATGGACTTTTTTAGCTGTTAGTGCTGTCCGCCATTTTGACAAATTAGAGTGAGGATATCTGTTCCAACTCTTAACTGTAATTCCCACCTGTCTACTTCATGGCATATATTAAATGGTAATAATCTAGTATTGTCTCTTTTATTTTTGCGCGTAACATCTTTGACAGTTTTCTCCATCGCCAAACAACTGCACACAGTCTGCTAAATAGAAAACTGTCACAGCAGCTGAGTGCTCCAACCTGCCCAGGGTGCTGGAGGTTGGAGCACTGTTGCTAAGAATTAATAACGAATCAATGACATTCAGCTGCACCTTTGCACCTGTTTGAGCAAGGAGGCTTTAAAACCCCCTTGGTTTAAGAGCACTTACTTGGTCAATCTGAGGAACCGTTCCACCCCTTCCCTTGGGACTTTACTGTAGGGTGGTTCCCGCAGGACCGGGGCACAGTCGTTACCTCACAGTGCTGTTCGGCATTGAGCCATGGTGCAGTTGTGCTGCCTCCCAAGATCTGCAGGCACCTCGGCAGATCACTGGAGCGTCCATCATGGTCTCATTTTATGACTGTTTTATTATTTCATGCCTCTTTCACTGTAGTACAGAAGAAGAGGTTGACAAATGGGAGGGAGATGAAGAAAGTAGATAGGAGTACTTGGAGTCTAGGTGTATGGCAACAAGAGAGGTGGCAAAGGAAAAGACATGTAGTGAGTTGTATGAGAGGCTGGACACCAAGGAAGGAGAAAAGGAATTGCATCGATTGGCTAGACAGAGAAATCGAGCTGGAAAGGATGTACAGCAGGTTATGTTGATTAAGGACAGAAATGGTAATGTACTAGCAAATGATGAGTGTGTTGAGAAGGTAGGAGGAGTACTTTGAGGAGCTGATGAATGAAGAAAAAAGAGTGAGAAAGATGGATGAAGGAAACATAGTGAACCAGGAAGTTCCAAGGGCAGCTTTGGAGAGGATGAAGAATGGAAAGGCAGTTAGTCCAGATGACATACTGTACCTGTGGAGGTATGGAGATGTTTAGGAGAGATGGCTGTGGACTTTTAAAACCAGATTGTTTAACATAATCTTGGAGAGTGAAAGGATGCCTGAGGAGTGGAGAAGAAGTGCTGTGGTACCGATTTTCAAGAGCAAGGGTGATGCTCAGAGCTGTATTAACTACAGTGGTATATAGTTGATCAGCCACACTATGAAAATATGGGAAAGAGTTGTTAAAGCCAGGTTAAGAGGAGAGGCCACAATCAGGAGTCTCTGTGGACCATGATGTTTTCAGACGGCATTGTGATCTATACCAAGAGTAGGCAGCAGGTGGAAGAGAACCTGGAGAGGTGGAGGTATGCTCTGGAGAGAAGAGGAATGAAAGTCTGTAGGAACAAGACAGAATATATGTGTGTGAATGAGAGGAAGGCAGGTGTAATGGTGAAGATGCAAGGAGTAAAGGTAGTGAAGGTAGATGAGCAATGGTCAGTGTACAAGAGAGGTGAAGAAGAGAGTGGAGGCAGGGTGGAGGCAAGGGTCAGGGGTGGTTTGCAACAGAAGGATAGCAGCTAGAGTGAAAGAGATTTACAAGACAGTAGTGAGACTTGCTATGATGTATGGTTTGGAGATGGTGGCACTGACGAGAAGACAGGAGGCAGATCTGGAAGTGGCACAGTTGAAGATGCTGAGATTTTCATTGGGAGTGTCATTCGTTTAACTGGATGATTCAGATTCAAATTATAACAGAAGCTGCATTTATTTGATCACAGCCATTGAACTTAATGATTAACAAAATTAGATCATGATGGAATTTTACAACTCTGTTAAAATGGTGGGGGAAAAAAGGAACGACTAGCGCAGCCTCGGGTACTGAGTGTCTTTGTATAACTCATGGCTACATTTACCCAGATCACGTTTTCCAAAGGCATAGATACCAACAAGACTTTGAACCAAAGTACCAGCCCTGTGATCAGTGACCTACTCAGTTGACAGCCTAAGCAAAGGCAGAGTATGCGATAGTTTCATCAAAATATGATCTTTGCTCCAACTTAGCAAAAATTTGTTGAAAAAAGGTTCAAAACATAACTTTACGACATCCCCCAACAGCTTGATTTTTTTTTTCTAATGAAACAATAGTATAAAAGAGGGAGTGTGGTATCTATAAAGCATTACAGTGATTCAGTAAGAATGGAGGTCCAAAGACATCGCCAGTCTGGTCTCTTTACTGAGTAGCCTTCTAGCTAGCTAGTTAGGTAGTGTTCAATGTCTCCACTTTAGTTTACATTTTATTTGCCGTCTATTTATAGTCATCTTCAGATGAAATAATCAGTCAGCAGCATTAGGACTGGGCAATATTGTGGTTAATCTGGTATACCGGTCTTAATTTTCCACACAGTATGGAATTTGAAAATACCTCCATACCACAGCATACCGTAGCTGAAATAACAGTTGTAATGTTTCACTGCCAAATACACTGATCGCAGCTAAAAGTACTGAGTGAGAAGGGGTACAGAAAAATGATGCAACCATTTTGGAAAACTGTATTAGCATGAAGATCGGGGGGTGGGGGGGGGGGTGGAGAAAAAGTATTGTGAGTTGTTTGGAAAATCAAAAATGTGAAATTTCTCCTTGAAAGGAGTAAACAAATTCAACATTAGCTACAGCTGTCCAGTCAGGACACACATCCATCATTCACACAACATTTTCCGCTCCTTAAATCCTGATTGTCTGTTAATATTCTAAATGCTTCAATTGTGTGATCCTACCAGAGTCAGATGACTCAAAAGTCGAGGCAGTTGTGTCCACTTGGGATGAAATGTGTTTGTGTGTGTACGAGGGGCCCGTGGAGCCGGTAGCATGAGATTGTGTGTGTATGTAATGGTCAGCGTAGCAGTAGTGACTGTGGATCTGAGCCGAGCCCCTCCTTTCCCACATGAGCGCAGCCTAGTCGGGCTTGTCTCTGTGGCCCTCTGGTGTCACTAGGAATAGAACTAATGTACGTATAGGCTCGTGAAATCCACTGTGTGGGTTGTGCGTAACTTTAATACAGTTGATCTCCCCAGTGAGAGAATAATTAATAAATGAATAAATATAAATGCCTATTGCATATTCTTATTTATCCAACAGCAAGAAAGTCTTAAAGTGACATTCTGACAAAAATCAAGTTTTTTCTGTTGTTAACATGTCTGTAACGTGTTTTGTGACTGACAAGACATATGAAGAGCAAAAGGTCACCACAGTCCCAAGTCTGTGTTTTTCTGCCGTGAATTTCCAAATTGGTAACGCCCCCCTCAAACGGGTGAGTTTGGACAGACCGCTTCTAGTTACATAAGTATTCCTGCTTAACCTGGTTGGTTATAACATTAACCAATCAGACGAATACTCTTGGCTACCTTGGGGGAAGAGAGAGGAGCCGAGGAGAGGGGGATGAAGGCATACGTTTTGCATAGCGAAGCAGTGGAGGAGGAGGTAACCAATCATGTGCAAGCCCTCGCTGAGCCACATTCAAATCGAGCTGCTCTCAGCTTACTTCACCGGAGAACAGTAGATGTGAGCTGAGAGCAGCCACATTCAAATCCCCCCCCACCCCACTCAATCGCTGACGGATGGGGGACTGGTTGTTAGTAAAAAGTAAACACATATTTGGCAACTATACATTTATTTCTCACCTCAACTGTTTTCAGAAAAATGTTTTGCTTTTTACGTTTATATAGGCAAAACTTCAATGTCCAGAAGTGTGCTGAACAGACTTGCAGCCCACCCACCAGGAGTCGCGGCAGCCAATCACATGCAAGCCTTGGAGGTCAGGGAGAGGAGAGCGGGTTGGGGTAGACAGAAAAAGCTCATTAAACTGCACTTTTGTAGCCAAAAATACTGCTTGAAAACTGGCCAAAGTTCTCTTACCAGACAGTGATACTCTCCGTGCAGTTTGCGGCTGGGAAGTGTGAAAACACACACGTAGGTGGACACGTAGTTTTAGGGGGACGAAGGTTTCTGTTTTGCATAGCAGTCTTCAGGTCAGAGGAGAGCCCTCCCCTCTCTTCTGAGAGGCTGGCCTTGCAGCATCAGCTACTGGTGGCCGGGAATATGGGTGGAGCTAATTAGAATATTCATTGATGTGTGCACACTTAAGTAGGTGCAAGATTTAAAATCTCTTTCCAAGCAGTACTAAGGCAATGAAAGTTTTTTTTGTTGGTAAAAAGCCACAATATACTATTTTGGCCAATACATATTTGTTTTTGAGGTGGTTTTAGAGCAACTAGAGTGCACCTTTAAAAATATTTTGTTTTGAAAGAAAAGTGTTTTTTAAATACATTTTTATTTTTCCCTTTGCATAATTAGGATGGTTTACCTTCTTTAACTGTTTCACTCAAATTGGTTACATTGTATATTGTGTCAGCTTGTGAAGTAGATTGAAGCCATTATGTACTATAAATAATGTCATGCAAAAAAACAACAACACTGTGATTTGACATGAAGCCATTACAGTCTCAAAAGATATTGTAATTTAAATTTTTGTATACACTACCCAGCATTAAGAGCCATGCATTAAGCCATGGAGTTTTAATCTAAACTCTAAAGTAGCTAACTGTGAAAGTGAGTTAACACGGCCAATGGGGCTAACTATTAGGAAGAACCCAGAACACAAGAACATTTCCAGGGTTGGGAGGTCAGAGCCCCACTGTGGAATTTAAGGTAACACACTACAACGCTCACACATAAAAAAGTCAGACAGTTAATTAATCAAAAATTATTTGAACACCTTTGAATTTGATTGATACATATCCGGTGAAGCCTCTGAGTGTGGCTGTCAGGAATATAGTAAATCCTGGGATCACTATTGTCCAATCAAATTGCTCAAATGGAGCCAGCTGTTGTATAATCATCTTCAAGAATAGGAAAATATAATTTATCACCTTCAAATAATCACAGAACCTTAAGTTATATTACAACAGTTATCGATTGATAAATTAATACTGTATTTTCTTTATACCGTATTTTAATATTTGCAACACAAGCATTTTCAACCACGTGTAACAGAGGATTTTTTGAGTAACGCAACTTGTGGCTGTTTTCATTAAAAGAACTCATATGACAGTACACACTTCACACAGAGATAAAGTGAAACATTGTCGGAGATCAATGGTGTAAAAGCTCCTGCAGAGTGTGACGCTGTCATCACGGCACTTCCCCGTTCCCTCATCTGGGATCTTGTGGATGCACGTTCAAAAATACCAACCCTGAAGATGTCGGAGAAAAAAAAATTGCAAAGAGGTGAATTTTCACATCAACGTTAGGGACTGATTACTCTACAAAGTAAAACAGATATGCAAGTAGATGGTAATATTACTTCATTTTGATATCTCAGGGAAGGTGGTATCATTATAATTATAAATAACACAACATTGCATAGATATGGCAGTTAATTTAATATTCTGGAATATTAAAAGGCCAAAAGCTACATTCATGCCAGTGTCACAGCTCTGTGTGTGTGTGTGTGTGTGAGACACCAAAATATATATTATGTGGACTTGAAAGATGCAAAAACATAATGGGGACAATAACACAGCAAAGAGAAAGTTAAGAGGTAGATAATTCTAGGTAGCACATTCTTCTTAAAGAAATTTGCAACTATGAAATCCATGATTCTACTGTTTTATTATGATCTCCATCAGTGCGTTTCATTTAACCACATACAATCATTCTGAATCCACTAAAAACCCTTCCATTAAAATATTCACATTGTTACATCAAAGGGCAATAAGTACAACCCCAATCCCCAGTTGTCAACCAAAAGGTTGAGACACTGTTTAAAATCTGAATAAAAGCAATGCAATGATTTGCAATTCTCATAGACCACACAAAAAATATATCAAATGTTGAAGGTGAGACATTCTAATATTTCATTAAAAAATATTAGCTCATCTTGAATATGATGCAGCAATATGTCTCAAAAGAGTTTGGACAGGAGCAGAAAAGGCTGGAAAAGAGTCATGATAAGAAACAGGACAGTGACATGACTGGATGTTTTGAGAGCAGCTAGAAGTGCAGAGTTTCTCAGAACTAAAGATGGACAGATGTTAAGTAATAGGGAAAACGACTGCATTCACAAATCTTGGAGCAATTCAGAATAATGCTCCTCAAAGTAAAATATACTGTCATCTACAGTACATATCAAGAGATTCTGAGAATAGCAAGACATCTCTGTGGGCAAAAATCAGTATCTAATGCCCATGGTCTCCGGGCCCTAGGGCAGCACTGCATTTAAAACAGACATGATTCTGTCTCAAAACATGGGCTCAGGAACATTTGCAGAAATCATTGTGTGAACACAGTTCACCATCCCATTCACAAATGCAGATTAAAATGCTGTCTTGTAAAGAAGAAGCCATACAGTGGCTTGCAAAAGTATTCATCCCCCTCAGCATTTTAACTCTGTTCTTATTTTGCAGCCTGATGCTAAAGACAGTTCAACATTTATAGCTGTTCGGGAGCCCCTGTTTTCATAATGAGGGAGAGCTCAAATCCTCTAAAATGAGGGGAAAAAATCTCCCCTTACAGCAGAAACATTTTTAAAAAACTTGGGTCATTTATATGAAGAGAGAAAAATAAACTATTACATAGAATAAAAATTTAACCAGCATCCATATGAATGTTGCAAATTTAAGCAAAAAAAGGGTGGAATTTGAGAAAAAGTTGCAAATGTAGGAGAAAAAGTGGCAAAGTTAAATTTAAGAGAAAAAAGCTGCACATTTTTGAGGAAAAAAAGTTGCAAATTTACAAGAAAAGGTGGGTGGATTGGGGGATTCTCTTTTTTTGTCCAGGTTGGTAGGAACATGTCCCCCGTCCACCTTTGATTCAGACCTATGCTTAGCAGTACTGCTGTTTCCTGCTTATGAATTTGCATCTTTTGCCTTTTCCTCTCCACACCTGTTCCTGATGTACCACCTGGCCCTGGCATCTCTCTCGTGTGGCTGTTGGTATTGGAGGTGTGCCCCCTCTTGTAGGGTTCTTTCCTTTGGACTGACTGCAGTGTTGAAAGGTTTTAATGTTTTAATAATAGCATCAACCTTGACGAGTAGTAACACTGCAAATCCTGCTCCCAGTAGTCCTCCTTTGTACCCACACATGGATCCACCTCTTCCAGCTATCGTTAATGTGAGGGTTTTCACTCATTCCCATAAACCAAAATACGGACACCAATGAGGCTGAAGAAATTCCTTAACTGCTCAAGCATCTTTGACCAATGTGCTCTTAGAAGTGTTTTGTTAAATGAGTGAAAGCCTTTATTCTCTTTCTCCAACAACATGATAAAATGGGACTTTTCTTTTGTCTGTTTTTTAAAAAATGATCACTTAAACACAATATAAATAAGGAGCAGGTGGAAGAGAACCTGGAAGTACGAACTAGAGAGAAAAGGAATGAAAATCAGTAGAAGCAAGACAGAATACATGTGTGGGAATTAGAGGGAGGCAGGTGTAACAGTAAAGATGCAAAGAGTAGAGGTAGAGAAGGTATATTAGGTTAAATACCTGGGATCAACCATCCAGGGGTGATTTGTGACAGAAGGATAGCAGCTAAAGTGGAAGGGAAGGTTGAAGAGAGGAAGACCACTGAGAAAATTTGTAGATGTAGTGAAGGAGGACATGAAGAGGGTTGGTGTTACAAAGGATTCAGGAAGATGCAAGGGATAGGTTGAGATGGAGGCAGATGATCCGCTGTGGAGACCCCTAAAGGGAGCAGCCAAAAGAAGAAGAAAAAAGATATAAACACTACTGTATGCAGTCTTTATTTTAGTATCAGTGTTATTTTTACAAGCACATACTATACAGAGTGCCATGTCCTGTCTGCTCTGTTTTTACTAACACTCTAGATGTGTATCCTGCACCCACACATTTACACAGCCTAAGCCACTAATATGGCTTGGTGTGTAAACGACAGGATGGAACGTACATAAATTATCACCTCTACTCACTGTCTAGTGTATAATAGTGTTGCTGGCACCATGGATCCATAGTGTCTATGAGGAATACATTCACAGCCTACGTGCTGTGCAGAGGTCCATATGAGCTTAAATAATTGTAGATACAAAAATCACCTCAGATGTACAAAAAGACTGGTCCAGACATCCTATAACTGAGAACAGTTATGAATAACCAGTATATTTGACCGAAAAAAGAAATTCATAAAAATGTTAAGAATCTAGTAGGCACCCAGAGAGATCATACCTCAACTAAGGCCCTATCTTGCAATGTTAAAAAAGGTGATCCAGGATCCACATCCTGACCCAGATCGCCCCCAAAATGTAATGGGTTCATCCATAGTCCAAGGGCCATCTCTGTTGAAGATTTTGTCAAAATCTGTCCAGTAGTTTTTGTGTAATTTTGCTGACAATCAGACAAACCAACATGAACACATTACCTCCTTGGTGCAGCTTCAAAGTTTGCAAATTTACAATAGACTAATCATAGATTTATAAAGAAAAGGTCACAAATCTATGAGAAAAGGGTTGATAATTTACAAGAATTTTTTTTTTTTTAATTTTACCAGAAAATGGATAAAAACCCTGTAAATTTAGAAGAAAAAATTAAAAGAAGTTGCAAATTCATGTGAATAAAGTTTTAAATGGAAAACTCGGTGGTTCGTTATAATACAGCCTGCAAATAACAGAGTAAGGAAAGGGTAAATGTGTGGAAAAATGGGGGAAAAATATGAAAATGGGTAAAAACAGACAAAAAATAGCTACTAGGAAAAAAGAGAAGTGAGAAAAAAACGGGTTGACAGCAGGAATGAATGTAAAAAGAGATAAAAACAAGAGAAGTGCTGGGAAAAAGTAAATGCAGGGGAAAACTGTAAAAACAGGGAAAACAGGTTAGGGGTTAGGTACTGGGGGAAAAAACTGTTTAAAAACGGGGGGGGGGGCAGAAAGTACTGGGGTATAGACTGCGTTATGCCTCAGCTGTCATCTCACATAATTACCTGAAATATGGATAAAAGCACACAAAAAAGCCTAAAAACATGGGGGAAAAAAAAACGGGGTATAAAATGTGGCATGAAGCAGGTAAGAAGTGGGGGAGGGAACAAAGGTTAAAACAGGGTGATGTAAAAATTAATTTTGGACAGTTAGCAGAATCTTTTCAGTTAACCAACCAATAATCACAGAAGAAATACTATTTCTCAGCTTAACTTTTATTGAATCACGCAGGGAGTCAGTGAACATGGCCGTGGGTCCTTCCCAGCCCCCTGTGGTGAAAAAGATCCAGAACAAAGAACAGCACAGCTACAAAAAGGCTTCCAGTTAGTGGGCGTTTCCCAGTAACTTTCCAACAATACGCTGGCCATTGTCCAAACTAGTTAGAACCAGTCCTTTCAGTGACCAAATGGCTTCAGATGTCAGGAAGTATAAAATGTGCAAGATTTGCTAACATTGCCTAAGGAAAAATTGTAGGAGACTCACAGTAACCCTGTGGTAATCTGGTGAATGTGTACTTTTTGTTTTCAGATGTGAATGCAAACCAGAATTGATGATCTGGGTGTACTGGTATGCTAAAAATGCATTGCTAATGACTATCACTGTGAAAAATTTTGGAGTTCATTTGGAGTTCTACTTCATTCAGCAATGTGTGTGATCCTGGTACACAGTGAGCACAAAGAATTATAGCTTTGTTAATTCCTGCAGGTCCTGCATGATCAGGATGTTTCCCACAGGAATGGGGAGGCTGAGCATGACACTGACATCTGCTGCTTTTAGCTCTTTTATGACCTGGTTAACACATTTTTGAGCTTCTAAACGGAGAGAATATTGTCTTTTATATGGTCTATAGTGTGATGTTATAGTGACATATTTTGCTCCCTTATATTAGACCAATATCTGTTTTATCTTTTTACTATAATGAATTTGGAATTTGAACTTCAAATTTGTTCATCCTCTCTTCTCTTAATGTTAAGATTGGTCAAGTAGGAGATTTCTGGGTGTCATTGTGCACAGCCTTTTGTGCTGTGGTTACCCAGTTAAGTGATAATGCATATGTTTCTAATTTAGGAGAGTATTCTAGCTTAAGGTCAGATGTTGGTGTACAGTAATATACAGTATACCACTGTAACACACAGGGTATAACACCACTGGGATTGGGTATTTGGGGGTAACAGGGTAACACCCACTAACACCTGCGCTCGCCAGATTTTTGTGTGTAACCCTTACTAACACCTACTCACTTTAGGTGTAGTACCCTTATTGGTAGTGGTGTGTTATGGCAATGTATTTACCTTAACTTTACTACCTGAGGCAGAGGGATAATTGGGCCAGGTCAGACCGACTCTGGGTTCGTAGAAGCCTGGGAGGTGCAACAACAGATGGCACATACACAGCCGTATATGGAACTTACAACTATGTATATTATTTACAAATAGGTACACAAAAATAAATACACAGCGCGATAAAAGAAAATACAATTTATAAACTCCGAATTATATTTACAATGTGTTCAGTTCTTTTTTTGTATCAGTCCCAGGTGACTAGTGGAATCACCTCTAGCAGTCTCTAGGGTTCAGGCTTCGGCTCGCCATCCAGATCTGGAAATCCACGCTCTGGTCAAACCAGTCCAAAGGAAAAAAAAAAGAAAGAACCTGACCATTCTAAGTGGCTCGTGCTTCAATGGGGTTCCCGCGCTCAACGGCGTCGGCAGCCTTTGGATCCCAATCAATTTCAAGGGTTTTATCCAGGCAAAGGCTGCTATTAGCACGTTAGCGTCGCCATATCACCAAGGACCGTCTCTCTCTCTCTGGTCTGTGTCTTTCGTCTGGCGTGACTGAGCCAAAAATGCAAGTCATCCCAGACCCAGGGAGAGAGCGCTTAACCCATTGGGTGGCGTGACCCAGCAATGGCACAGCCATTGGTTACTCAAAATATCAACACACAACACTAGGAACTTTATCAGAACCTTCTAGAAAATGTTCCCAACTATTTATGAATATATATTTATTTAAATATTCATATTCAAATTATGTATTCCCATTGTGAAATGGGTGTTTTTCTTTTTAAAAGCGGTATCAATATTTATAATTTAATTCACGTTAAACTATCTACTCCCATTGTGAAATGAATGTCCCCCCTTTTTCTTAAAGCGGTATCGACATTCATAATTCCATCCACATTTTTAACACTGGGTTACACTATCCCCCCTTAGAATCATGCAAGTCCCTTTGCATGGGATTAGCTAAATAGTATTGATGGGAGAACTAGTGTTCATGGGAATACTCCTAAGATCTGACTCTGTTAAGGCTCTGGTAAAAGCCAGGTTTGAATAATCTTAGGATCGGTCTCTGTTAAGGCTCTGGTAAAAGCCAGGTTTAGTCCTTGAAACAGGGACTGGGCAACAGTTAGGAGAGGGTTTCCCAACTGACTATACTGTAGCCTTTCTGGCTGGGAGGTTGTCCTCTCGGAACGTCTCACAGTCTGTGGGACTTCTTTTTCAGGTTCTTTTTCTTCCACAGGTTCATCACAGGTACTTTTATCAGGCAAGTTGGTTTCACTTCCAGTTCCATTCTCATTGTTTGATGGTTCCACATTTGTTTCAGTTTCCTCCAGGTTTCCATCATTCGGTAAGTTGTCACATCCAGGTGAAGTGACATTTTCCATTTGGTTGTCATTCTCAGGTAAGTGAGTTTCAGCAGGAATGTCTCCTTTAAAGAATGTCTTTGGATGGGGAATTTCATAAACTCGAGTGAGCTTTATGGGTGTTTGGATTGGTTCTTCTCTGTACCAATAGACATCTTCATTTTCCGGTTCTGAATTCTCACATTCCTCACTTTGTTCAGGTGATTGTCTTGTCTTAGGTTTGCGGACACGTTTTGGTTGGACAGGTTCTTCTTCAACAGGGGCAAGAAAACCATAGGGAAGCAAGAGGTCGCGGTGAACGGTGCGAACTGGACCATCTTTTGTCTCAGGTTTTATAGTGTAAACAGGCAAGTCACCTGCTTGGTTCACCACAATGTGAATTTCAGCTTCCCACCTGTCTGCTAGTTTGTGCTTGCCTCTGAGGCGGACTGCACGTACCAAAACTCTGTCGCCTGGTTCTAGTTTTGAGGGCTTCACTCGCATATCAAATCCTGTTTTGTTTCTTTCAGCCATCTTGCTAGCATTTTCTGTTGCTAGTTTATAGCTTTCTTGTAGAGTTGTCTTCAGTTTTTCAATGTACTGGGAATGTGACTTGAAACTTTTGTTATGAAATGGGAGCCCAAATGCAAGGTCGATGGGCAATCTCCGCTGACGACCAAACATTAACTCATATGGGGCAAAACCAGTAGTGTCATTCTTCGTACAACTGTACGCATGCACAAGTGGTTTTACATAGTTGTGCCAATGAGATTTGTTCTTTTCCTCCAGAGTACCCAGCATGCTCAATAACGTTCTATTGAAACTTTCTACCGGGTTACCTCTGGGATGATAGGGTGTCGTCCGGATTTTGCGAATGCCCATGATTTTGCAAAGTTCTTTTATGATATGGGACTCAAAATCGGGACCCTGATCACTATGTAACCGTTCGGGTATCCCGTAGTGGACTATAAAGTTGTCCCAAAGTGCCTTTGCAACGGTCTGAGCTTTCTGATTGCTGGTAGGGATGGCTATAGCGTATTTCGTGAAATGATCAGTTAACACTAGCACATCCTTTGTGTTGCTTTGATCGGGCTCAATGGACAAGAAATCCATACAGACAAGTTCGAGCGGTCGAGTGGACTTGATGTTGACAAGCGGAGCAGCTCGTTCTGGAGCAGTTTTACGTCTTACGCAGCGATTACATGTCTTGATCTTCTTTTCAATATCTGCCGCCATGCGAGGCCAATAGAACCTTGTTCTGATGAGATCCAAAGTACGCTCTGTGTCTAAATGGCCCGTGTCACAGTGGAGGCTTTGAAAGACTGAATCACGGAGTTGTTCAGGTAAGACGAGCTTGTAAGTAACATTTCCTCCGTCGTGACGAGTGCGGTAGAGGATGTTATTGCACATTTCAAGTCGACCAAGCTCTCGGAGTAACAACTTGATGTCAGAAAGCTCAGTTCGTACAGTTGGTGGAACTTTTAGCCCAGTTTCAATTTGTGCAATCACTTCCCTTAAACAGGGGTCAGTTCTTTGTTCGTTTTTGATCTGTTCAGGAGTCATGTGGGGTACAACTGGAAGACCACCACAGCCATCTTCATTGGCGTAGCCATCTGGAATGGTGGCTACAGAGAGGGCTAATGAGTGAACCAAAGGGAAGGTGTTGTCTGGAGAGCTACAGACAAGGTGTTTTTCACATATAGCAGACACTACCTCGGAACTTAAACTGCTTTCAGGAAGAGACAAGTGGGTTTGAGTGAACTGCTGTAAGCGGTCAAGTTCCTTTTGGGACACTGCGTCATCAAGTAACTCGCCATGTGGCCGTCTTGAGAGGCCATCTGCATCTGAGTTAAGCTTGCCTGCTCTGTATTGGAGCTTAAAGTTAAACGTCGACAGAGCAGCTAGCCACCTATAACTCATGGCATCCATCTTAGCAGTAGTTAAGATGTACGTCAGGGGATTACTGTCTGTCACGACAGTAAAATGATTGCCATATAAATAGTCTGCGAACTTCTCCATTACTGCCCACTTTAGAGCTAAAAATTCCAATTTATGGGCGGGGTAACGGGACTCACTTCTAGACAACCCCCGGCTTGCATAAGCTATGACCCTAGTCTGGCCCTCCTGCTATTGATAGAGGGCGGCGCCAAGCCCTGTAGTGCTGGCGTCAGTATGGAGGGTATATGGCAACTGAGGGTCAGCGAAACCCAGGACAGGCGCAGTACTGAGCTTTTCAATGATGGTTTTGAATGCAAGATCACAGGAAGAAGTCCATCGCTCGCCAAACGGTGTCTTTGGGTCGTGGTACTGGGCAGGCTTAGCTTTGGGTTTTGTGCTCTTTTGCAAAGGAGGGTAGCCTGCTGTTAAGTCAGTGAGGGGCTTAACGATGCTGGAATAGTTCTTAATGAACCGCCTATAGTACCCTGAAAAGCCTAAGAACAAGCGGAGCTGTTTGAGATCATGGGGCACAGGCCAGGTACAGTACTTAGGGCTTTCACTTTTTCGGGGTCGGTCTCAACTCCTTTACTGGACACAATGTGACTGAGGTATCTTACAGAAGTTTGGAAAAATCTGCATTTCTCAGGGGAAAGTTTAAGCCCGTACTCTTTTAGGCGATTAAGAACTTTCATTAAGCGAGCCTCATGTTCTTCGGGCGTCTTGGAGAATACAATGATGTCATCGAGGAACACAATCACTTCATGCAGATTCATGTCACCCATGCATTTCTCCATGAGGCGCTGGAACGTGCTGGGGGCGTTTGTAATGCCTTGGGGCATTCTATTGAATTCCCAAAAGCCCATGGGACATACGAACGCCGTCTTTGGTTTGTCCAGCTCCTCTACCTCAATTTGGTAGTACCCCGACTTTAAATCGAGGACGGAGAACCACTGCGAACCGGTCAAGGTGGAAAACGTTTCCTCCAAGTTGGGGAGGGCATAAGCATCTTTTACAGTCTGCATGTTAAGATTCCTGTAATCAATACAAAGGCAGACATCACCATTTTTCTTTCGCACTACTACAATAGGCGAAGAAAATGGGGAAGTAGACTCTCTTATCACGCCTGCTTGTTGGAGTTCTTTGAGATGCTTACGGACCGCTTCCAGGTCATTTGGATGTATGGGACGTGCTCTGTGTTTGAACGGTGTTTCATCTGATAATTTGATTGTGTGTTTCACTTGATCCGTTTTGCCAAAGTCAAGATCATTTTGTGCAAATACTTCAGGCATTTGACTGAGTTTTTCTGTTAGGCGCTCTTTCCATTCAGCGCTAATGGGGGAAGAGTCAAAGTTGAACTTCAGAGTGGGCTTTGGTTCAGTTTTGGACTTTGTAACTTTCACGGAGTGTTCTTGCGATAGGACTCATTGATATGCACAAATTTCTCCAATGACACACTTCTGAGGTATTGTCACGTCATGTTACGACTCATTGGTGAGTATAACTGGAACAAGGTAAGGTGCTCTTTCAGGTAAGTCTATGAGACATGGTTTTACCAGGATACCACCAGGTAAGGCTGACATTAACGGGCGTTCTAACAAGACAGATTTTTCACTGTTGCCGGCTGACACAGCTACAGCGCCATCTAGAACAACTGTTTGGACTGCAGGAACTAACTGTGGCTCTTTGTTGCACATGGTCACTAAACCAAGGCTAGTGTCTTTGGACTGTCTGTGCCGTAGCTCAAGGACTTTTAACACTGCCTTATAACCAAGTGACATGGTTGGCTGCAGTTCAGAACATGCATCAGAGTACAGCTCGTACAGTACATCTAATGTGTTTGTCCCTATTAACACTAAGGACTGATCAGCTGCACGTACATCAGGAACCACTAATGCAAGTGTTGGCACTTTGGCTTCAATACTGAGAAAGTCTTTTGGGAAAGTGACATGCATTTCAATGTAGCCTAAGTAAGGTACACTCTGACCGTTAGCTCCCTCCACTTCTAACAGCTCAAAAAGTGGCTTAATTTCATGGTTGGATAAGTACTGTCTGTAATAGGACTCAGGGACAGTAGTCACCTGGGAGCCTGTATCTAACAAACAGCTCACAGTACAGCCATTCACTTTCACTTGTGCTGTACTTTTGGTACCAATTAGACCATTAGGAAAGTTAAAGGGGTCTGTTTTGTAATGCGACTTCAGTTTAGCACGTGTCTTGAATGGAGCTTTTGGTTTGGGACGGGTCATCTCTGAACTAGCCTCTGTTTGTCCCTCAACAGGGGTAGCCTTCAGTTGTAAAGAAGATTGGGGGTTCTGACTGTCCCAAATCTGTCTTTTTACTCTTAGTTCTTTGCGTTTTGCAGCCACAAGCGCAGGGTTTGGCTCTGACTCACAAGTGGCTACAATATGTCCATCTTCGCCACAGCGGAAGCAGTACCATGGTTTGAGCCTAGTATTGGGACGGCTGGACGAAGGTAAGTTTTCAGGTTTGGCATGGTCAGGTTTTTTATTTCCAGATTTCTTAGTTGGGTCTTTCTTCAGTGGTGCTTGCTTCTTTTGTTTCACGACAGCAGCTAATTGGCTTTTTAGATCAGCGACTTGCTTTTTCAGTTCTTTCAGACTGTCCGACTCCACTTCACTATCTGTACCTGTTTCGGTGACTGTCTGTTCGTAGGAGGCTGCTTTTGGTTTTGTGGCGCCCAAGTGTTTTTTTCATGCGGGTGTTTTTAACTTCTTGTCTGTTTTCAACAGTGCGAAGGTGAAGCAATAACTCTGCATACACAGGTGGATGTTTATCTTTTAGTTCCAGTTGTAGCTCTTTTAGCAGATTATCATCCCAACAGCCTCTGTTAAACTGCTTGAGAAGCTGTCTGTCCACTTCCTGTGGCTCTAGACCGCCTCTACGCACTGTGAGATTGAGCGCCACCTGCAAACGATGCAGATATGCAGAGAGTTTTTCTCCATAATTTTGGAAAGTGTTCATGAATCGCACAAGCAGTTCCTCACCGTCTTCAACAGTCCCAAAAGCTGAGTCCAACAGCTTGAGATAGTCGGCAGAGGTGGCTTCAGGCCCAAGAGAGCGAATAACATCAGACGCAGGAGCAAGAAGACTTTCAAGGATCCTGCAAGATTTTTCCAAGTCAGACAAAGAAGTATCTTCCATCATCCGGTCAACATGTGAATGCCATGTTTCATAATCAGCTTCAGTATACGGTCTTGGCGTTTTGCCAGAGAAAGCTCTGATTCTCAAAGAGGAATGGGCGTTTGACGGTTTCTCTGCATGTTTAATGACATGCTCGACTACGATTTTCTGAACCTCGGGTGGGTTAAAATCAGCTGGACTCAACATTCGAGGTGTCAAGTTTGGTCTAAGAGGGCTTTGGAAGAGTGCTTGAGTGGTTTTAGAGGTGCGAGGCACTTCAACTTGGAATGGAGGAGAGACTCCACTTTGTGTGGGTTCTACAGTAGGGAAAGCAGGATCAACGTCAGCAGAGACTGTTTCAGCTGTCTCAGCAGCTTCAATAGACTTCCCTATTGTGGACATAACCTCCTGCAACACCTCTTCAAAACCTTTTCCACTTAGCTTAGCTAAACCCCTCAGGTTGCTAAGATAAGCCTCAGTAACACTGCCCCCTACAGTTTTAGTGTACACATCAGTTAAGGCTAGTACTTAACATCAGGATTGTCAGTGGATGCAAAGAAGTACGGCAACGCAGGTGCTACTGTTTCAACAGCTAATCCAGACTCAAACTCTACAGTGTGACTTTTGTCAAAGTCAGATGAGTTATCATCAATGCTAAGTACCCTGCGAATAGTGCCATGTTGCCCTAGGAACTCAAAAATGTCTGTGTCTTTCTCTTTATCAACAACACCACTGACAATGACTGCATTAGGGACTTTAACACCATGTTTTTCCACAAAATCCATTTTGACAGTATATCAACTGTTTAGTCAGGGGTCAAAACAGAATTCACATCTGTTGTGCAACGCTCCAGGCTCCTGGCTGTGCTCGCCAAATTTTGTAACAATATTATACAGTATACCACTGTAACACACAGGGTATAACACCACTGGGATTGGGTATTTGGGGGTAACAGGGTAACACCCACTAACACCTGCGCTCGCCAGATTTTTGTGTGTAACCCTTACTAACACCTACTCACTTTAGGTGTAGTACCCTTTTTGGTAGTGGTGTGTTATGGCAATGTATTTACCTTAACTTTACTACCTGAGGCAGAGGGATAATTGGGCCAGGTCAGACTGACTCTGGGTTCGTAGGAGCCTGGGAGGTGCAACAACAGATGACACATATACAGCCGTATATGGAACTTACAACTATATATATTATTTACAAATAGGTACACAAAAATAAATACACAGCGACTTCCGGGAAGATGGCGGAGAGACATAACACTTAAACAAAGAGCTCTCCCTAGCCGGATTAAAAATCATCGGTAAATGGCCAACTCGACATAAACGAATCAATAAACTAAGGGATGAAAACACGAAGGAACCGGGCACAAGGACAAAAACAGGGTAAAATTGAAGAATTCCTCTCCAACAACGCAGGAAAAACCGCTGTACGCAAAGCCCAAAAAAACGAGATGTCCACAGCAGTGAAAATGGAGGACGCCAGACTCGACAACATGAACGCTGGCATCGCCAGTTTGGGTGAAGAGTTGAGAGAATTCAAGCGACAGCTACAACAGGATTTAGCGGCTCTTAAGGAGGAACTGAAAAAAGAAATTAAGGAGGAAATCATGGACCTCCGAAGAGAAATGGAGCGTAAATTAACGGAAAACATGGAGGAGCTGCGCTCCCAGCGGGCGTGTATGACAGAAGCGCAGACCCGAATTTCGGAACTAGAAGATTGGAAAAGCGAGGCAAACGAACAACTACAGACCCTGACGACGCAAACGCAGAGGATGCAGGAGAAAATAAACGACTTGGAGAGCAGATCCCGACGAAGCAATATGCGCATCTTTGGAATTCCGGAGGGCATTGAAGGCAACTCGATGACAAAATTCATGGATCAGTTCTTAAAAAAAGAACTGGAAATACCCGGAGAAACGGATCTGCAGATTCAACGGGCGCACAGAACACCGGCACAGAACCCGAAAACAAACTCTCCACCCAGGTCAGTTGTGGTAAACTTTGTGAAATATGACATAAAGGAAAGAATCCTGACGCAAGCATGGAAAAAAAAGATACGAATCGGCGACAAACAGGTATTTTTTGACCATGACTACCCGACAGAAATCGTGCAGCAGCGGAAGAAATATGCCAATATTAAAAAAACGCTGAAAGAGAAAAAAATTAGATTCCAAACGCCGCTAACGAAAATGAGGATTCATTGGGAGGAAGGCACAAGAACCTACAACACGGCCGAAGAGGCAGCGCGGGATATGATGGAGCGGGGCCTTGAGGTGAGCGTGCCGAAGGAGACGGCTGGAGCAGCGGCGGCCCTGAACGCACCACGACAGACGGAGTGGAGACGAGTGAACGGCGGAAGAAGGGGGAGAGACGTAGAGCAGCGGGCCCAGGACAAGCTACAAGGCTTTCAACTGAAAGCCTAGATCATAACAAAGATTAAGAAAGGCACAGAAGAAATGAAGGCCAAGAAGACAAGGTAAAAGAGAAACAGACGGCTAGGAGAGGTTTAAGTGATATTTGTTGGACATTTCTAGACTTATGACTATTACTTTGATAGTAATTAGAAGTCTAGGGAGGGCCCTTCACTCTGTGAAGACAAACCCCCCACCCACCAACAGGGACCAGTGGGCAGAAGAAAGGCCCAAAGTACGGAGGTCGAGATTTTTTAATGTGTTTTTATATAAATATGTGTTATTTTTGTTGTTAAAGGGGCTAGGAGCACAAGTTAAAAAAATGGAAAAACATGAATATGGGTAAAAATCTTAAGATAATGACACTAAACGTGAATGGTCTGAACTCACCTGTTAAAAGGGAAAGAATAATAAGAAAATTCAAGAAGGAAAAAGCTGAAATTATATTTATGCAAGAGACACATTTGAGCAAGGCAGAACATGTGAAACTAAAGAGATTTGGCTATAAGAACTCCTACTACAGTTCATTTAAGGGAGGAGCAAAAAGGGGGGTTATGATACTAATCTCAAACAAAATACAATTTGAAAGTGAACAGGAAATCCAGGATAAAGAAGGCAGGTATGTAATAATAAAGGGAAGAATAGATGGTATGCAGATCACATTAGTGAACATCTATGCCCCACCAGAAAGTGACAAGGGTTTTTTTCAACATCTGTTTGATCTCATAGCAACACACAGTGAAGGAGTCCTAATTTGTGGAGGAGACTTAAATGCTGTCATGGATCATGAAGTTGACACAACAAGTGTTAAGAAGACAAAAAAACATGTAACAAAGTTCATAAGAACCTCACTGGCAGAAATGGGTATGGTAGACATATGGAGGGACCTACACCCACTCGAAAAAGACTATACACATTATTCAGCAGCCCATAAAGTACACTCTAGAATAGATTACTTCCTTATGAATGAAGGTGACAGACACAGGGTGAGAAATTGTTGGATTGGAGGGGCAGAAATATCAGATCATAATCCTATATTCATGGAAATATATTTAAACAATAGAAAACGACAAACAACATGGAAACTTAACATAGGACTGTTAAATGATGAGAAAATGAAAGAAAGAATAAAAATAAACATAAACGAATATATCCAAGAGAATGACAATGAAGAAGTGGACCCAACAATACTATGGGACGCACTAAAAGCCGTGTTAAGGGGTAAATTAATTGTTGAAACAGGAAAAGCAAATAAGACTAAGCTGGAAGCGTATGAACAAAGATGTGAGAGACTAAGGGAATTAGAACGTAAACATCAAAGCACAAATGATCCAAAAATATATCAAGAAATTAAAGAAGAAAAAACAAAGATAAAAGAAACACAAATGGATGAAATTGAAAGGAAAAATAGATATCTAAAGCAAAAATATTATGAAACGGGGCCAAAAGCCACAAAACTGCTGGCAAAACGGTTAAGAAAACAACAAACAATGAATAATGTATACAAGATTAAAGACCCCACCACAAATAAAACCACAGTTAACCCAGAAAACATCGAAGAAATTTTCCATAATTTCTACCAAGAACTATACTCGCAACCTGAAGAAACAAATACTAAAGATATCAAAAAATTTCTAGACACATTGGACTTGCCATCAATAGGAAATCAACAAAATGAAAAACTAACAGCAGAAATAACAACACAAGAGATCAGAGATGTGATTAAGTCACTTAAAAACGGTAAATCACCAGGTAGTGATGGATACCCATCTGAGTTTTATAAACTGTTTATAGAAGAACTCATGCCACAACTCCTAAAGTCATTTAATTGGACGCTGAACAACAACAAAATACCTCCAACATGGAACGAAGCAATCATTTCAGTTATTTTAAAACCAGGGAAAGATAAAGAACAATGCGGAAACTATAGACCAATCTCTTTATTAAATGTAGATTATAAAATATACACAACAATTATATGTAAACGAATAAAGACATTCTTGACGGAATTGATAGAAGATGATCAAACTGGATTCATAGAGGGACGCCAAACACATGACAATATCAGGAGAACAATACATATAATTAACCAAATACATAAAGAAAAGAAAAGCGCAGTAATAATGAGTTTAGACGCAGAAAAAGCATTTGACAGGGTTAACTGGAAATTCCTATATAGTGTACTGGAGCGCTTTGGATTTAACGAAAAATCAGTACAATGCATAAGGACGCTATATCAAGAACCTGTGGCAAGAATCAAGATAAACGGTAGCTTAACAGACAAAGTAAATATACAAAGATCAACTAGGCAGGGATGCTGCTTATCGCCCACCTTGTTTGCTCTGTTCATAGAACCATTGGCTCAAGCGATACGACAAAATAAGAAATTAAAAGGTGTAACAATAAAGGGGGCGGAACACAAGATTGGGCTATTTGCAGACGATATTATAGTTTACCTTGAACAACCAGATAAATCAATAATGGAAATGATGAACTTGATAGAAAATTTTGGAAAATTATCAGGATACAAGATAAACATAACAAAAACACAAGTACTGACATTCCACTATATCCCTCTAAACCAGATAACTGATAAGATCAAACTAAACTGGAAGCAAAAAGAAATAAAATACCTTGGAGTGAACATACCTAAAGACCTAAGCAAAATATATAAAGCAAACTATGATAGGTTGGAACAAGAAATAAAAAAAGATATTGATAGATGGTCAATCTTAAATATGGATCTGAATTCAAAAATTGAGACAGTCAAAATCAGCATACAACCTAGATTACCTCTTCCAGGCTATACCAACAGAGATTCCAGATGCCCAATTCTCAAAGTGGGACAGGATGATATCGAGATTTGTTTGGGGAGGTAAAAAACCAAGAGTGAAATATAAAACCCTCCAATTACCAAAAGAGAAAGGAGGCATGGGCCTACCGAGTCTAAAGGAATATTACTACTCAGCACAAATAAGATATATCATATGTTGGTGCGACGAGGGATATGAGGCAAAATGGAAAGAAATGGAAAAGGAAATTGAGGGACTCCCAGTACAAAGCATAATAGGGGATAAAGATGCATATAAGCAAATCAAACAAATAGACCCAATCACTAAATTTACTTTAGAACTGTGGTATAAAATAGTACAAAAATATAATATAAGGGAAGACATAAAACTATTGAAATGGGTAGCATTTGACAGTCAGTTTGAACCGGCAAAACAAGATAGGGGATACAAAAATCTGGTGAACAAGGGAATCACAGCATGGGGCAATATCGGAAAAAAAGATCTCGGGAGCTTTGTAAATATCAGGAGAAAATTTAAATTAGAAAGATCGGAATTTTTCAGATATCTGCAGATGAGAGATTACTATATGAAGAAGATTAGGCATAACCTCCAAACAGATGTGAACGAGATTATACAACTTATTTTAAGCTCATATGCAGGAAATAAAATAAGAATTATTTCAAAACTATATCAGAAACTTATGACAAACAATCATACAAGTAACTATATAAAGGAGAAATGGGAGAAAGAGCTCAATTTAAACATAACAGAAGAAAGCTGGCAGGAAATATGGAAAACACAACACACATCAACAAATTCAAGGGCATGGAGGGAATTTGGATGGAAAAACCTGATTCGCTTTTTCATTACACCACAGATTCAAGGAAAATATACAAATACCCAATCTTTATGCTGGAGGGGATGTGGGGCTCAAAATGCAGACCACTCACATATGTTTTGGAAATGCTACAAAATATCATCATTTTGGAAATCTATGCATGTGACAATACAGAGGATATTAGGATATAATATACCAATGAACTGTAACCTGATGTACTTATGTGATCTTAAAAAAGACAGTGTTATACAGGCTGAGGACAGATATCTAGTTAAAATCTTGTTGATTGCATGTAAAAAAACTATCACAAAAAAATGGCGATCAGAAGTTCTTCCTGACCAAGAACAATGGACTGACATTGTTGAGGACATACGTATGATGGAAAAACTAACATATCGACGAAGAATGCAAGAAGGAATATGGGAGAAAAAATGGCGGAAATGGACACACTACAAAGTGCAACAACGAGGCAGAAATTGAAAGAATAACCAAAGACACTGAAAAAACCAGAAGAATTAAGAGATGGAAACTAAAAACTTGATGCTCCAACATTTGTCCCCCCCCCTTTTATTTTTTATTTTTTTTTTATTTTTTATTTTTATTTTGTTTATTTTTTTTTATTTTTCCCTACCCTAACCCCTTTGTTTTTTAAATGTAGAATGTGATCTGAATGCATTATATATGATGAAAAATAAATAAAAATCTAAGTTACAAAAAAAAAATAAATACACAGCGCGATAAAAGAAAATACAATTCATAAACTCCGAATTATATTTACAATGTGTT
Source organism: Pholidichthys leucotaenia (assembly GCA_020510985.1). Classification (NCBI taxonomy): domain Eukaryota; kingdom Metazoa; phylum Chordata; class Actinopteri; order Cichliformes; family Pholidichthyidae; genus Pholidichthys; species Pholidichthys leucotaenia. Next base: position 191,880,934 of record CM035841.1, read on the forward strand.
CAGTTCTTTTTTTGTATCAGTCCCAGGTGACTAGTGGAATCACCTCTAGCAGTCTCTAGGGTTCAGGCTTCAGCTCGCCATCCAGATCTGGAAATCCACGCTCTGGTCAAACCAGTCCAAAGGAAAAAAAAATGAAAGAACCTGACCATTCTAAGTGGCTCGTGCTTCAATGGGGTTCCCACGCTCAACGGCGTCGGCAGCCTTTGGATCCCAATCAATTTCAAGGGTTTTATCCAGGCAAAGGCTGCTATTAGCACGTTAGCGTCGCCATATTACCAAGGACCGTCTCTCTCTCTGGTCTGTGTCTTTCGTCGTCTGGCGTGACTGAGCCAAAAATGCAAGTCATCCCAGACCCAGGGAGAGAGCGCTTAACCCATTGGGTGGCGTGACCCAGCAATGGCACAGCCATTGGTTACTCAAAATATCAACACACAACACTAGGAACTTTATCAGAACCTTCTAGAAAATGTTCCCAACTATTTATGAATAGATATTTATTTAAATATTCATATTCACATTATGTATTCCCATTGTGAAATGGGTGTTTTTCTTTTTAAAAGCGGTATCAATATCTATAATTTAATTCACGTTAAACTATCTACTCCCATTGTGAAATGAATGCCCCCCCTTCTTCTTAAAGTAGTATCGACATTTATAATTCCATCCACATTTTTAACACCGGGTTACATTGGCTTCCCATGGATGGCTATATTCCTCAGCAGAGGTGACAAAATGTCCAACATTTTTCCAATCCATGTGTTTGGGTCTGACCAGTGAGATGTGTGGAGCCCCCCCCCCCCATTGTTTAAAATGTCTCTTATCCCCATCAGATAAGACAGCGGATGCTTTCACACATCCCCTTGGTGACCAGTACAAGTTTTTATGACCAGTCTGGAGGATGGATTTGCAAAAAATGTTTGTTCATAATTTGGATCAGATCCGTTCAAATGCCTATAGTACATGGTACAATGATATTGATTTGTAGATTGCTAATCAGTAGGAACTGTGAATGTAAAATGCTGTGTAACTCTTCTACACAGGTCTGATATCACTGAACGTGGTCCAGCCGTGACCAGGTCGAGTGAGTATCAGTATTTCAGTTTGGAGGTCTCATAAACTACGTTTACTTCCTCAACATGTAGGTAGCCTCTGACAAAATGAACCATCCTTCAACAATGTTACCGGTAGTACTTACTTTCACAGATTTGTCAGATATAGTTTGCCATTTGCAAATTTAACTGTTACCTTTTCTTCTGATTTTGCCAAGTCCTGAATGTCATTACCTCAAGTTACTGATTTACATGCACCTGCATCACATAAATTTAATCGGAGTACCTTGAACTTCCAACATTGCTTCTGGTAAACACTGCATTGTTAACAGTAGATCACAGTCAGATAAATGGAAAACATTTGCTATGTCAGTTTTCTGTATATGTGTAGAAGTGAGTCCACTTATCTGTTTTAGGCTTAATCATGCAGTCCAGTTTTGTTGTAGTGGACATGGCTCATGGGCTCCTCCCCCTCCCAGCAGCTGGTCTTGCCATCTCTGTTTCCATTGTGGGGGTGTGGTCCCTCCTCAGCCATGGCCCCTCCTCCTTCACTTCTCACTTGATGTCATCCTCCCCCTCCTCCTCCTCAGCTTCCTTGATAAAAGACAGATTAATGGGGAGCCCCAGCCCCCATGGGTCAGCAATCACATAAATAGGTGCAGGTGTTTCTTTAAAATGTTATTTTCCTTTCATACTCAGATTCCCAATCTTCAGACATAGTACACCAATCTGTTAATATCTTGAAATTTAGTACAATGTCAAACAAAATTTACAAGTGATCCAGACCAGCTGAGAGTTTTATGTAAATAGTTTGCTGTTATTCTAAGCTTAGTTTTCACTAAATAATGCTACATTTATTTGTCTGAATCAAGCCCAAGAGTTTAAACCCTATATACTAATAATTAGTTGACTAGATTTCATATTTTGATTCAGGTTATAATTAAAAAAAATAATTAAGAATGATTAAAACATTTCATCTACTTCCAAATCATATCAGATTCAAAAAGATTCTAAATGTTGTTTTCCCAGTAACGTAAGAGCACACTGCTCCATTATTCTGTAGGACAGTGCAGTGAGAAATGTCTTGTTCAGCATAACAGTAATGTTTGGATCATCGCTAATTGATCAACTCACATGGGATCAGATGGATATAATTCTGATTTTTATTGCTTTGACATGAGGTGTGCACTTTGCTTCTGGGTTAGGATGCAGAGTTGGAAAAATAAGGGGAAAAATAATCTTTATTTCCACACTATACCTTGAAATTTAGCGGAGTAATTTTTTATTGCTTTTTACACATATATTTTAAACTCAAGCTGTTTAAATGTGTCATAATGCTCTGCAAAGTGGGAGAGTCTCAGCTCAGTACAATATGGATATGTATGGTTTTGAAAGCAGATCACGGCACCCATCTGAAATCCAATTTCAGGTGTATTTTATGCCATAGTTCTTTAAAATAATGCTGTTCCAAAACAGTGAAAATGATTTTTATAACGGCATTACATTCAGGCTGATGCTGTGTCTTCATGTCGGTCGCTGCAGAAGGAAACCCTCCTGCCACAAGTAATCTGATTTTTTTTCCTGTCACACACAGGAGAACTCCAGATTCGCTGGGTTTTTTCCTCTTCTCTTTCTCTTAGATTTTTAGTGAATGAAACTGCTGGTCAGTTACTGTGAAACATGACTTTAGTGGTAGTTTTAGGTGTCAGTTATGCAATCTTCAATTCTTGTGAACACGTGCTGACTACAGATGATTCACGAATGCTATTTACACACGCTTGGAGAACATACGAGCAGTTAGTTGAATCTGGAGTGGCTTGTTAATACTAACACAGCTTACTGTCAAAATACACATAATTTACACAGACTAACACTGAAATGTTCTTGAATGAGACCCAATATTTGAGTCACTATCAGAAAAATAAATTAAATACTTTATGACCTTTTTAATGCCGTTTGATCACATTTAAGTCCTCACATTTGGAAATGGAAAAACAACAATATAATGTACTTTACTTACGTGTGGTCGGTTTGATCATCTTTGTCCCGTCCCTCGATGTTCCTTCTTTTTTTTAAAAATTCTTTTACTGTAGTCACAGAGGGAGGAGGGGGTCATTAGGAGATAGCGCGGAGGGGGTGGCCGCAGCCAATTCAAGTGGGTCTGAAGAGGAACACACGGTTGCTGGGGTAGGGAGGTGGATATGGCCTGGAACCACAGCCACCACCATCGTCTCAGATTAATGGAGAAACAGACAAAACATTATACAGCATCTTTTTTTCTTTTTTTTCATTTTTGTCATGCTTATTTTTCATCTCACCGTTGCAGCATCAGTCTCTCATTCTTACGTTTTTTTCTTCCCTTCTTCCAACCACTCCTGCGCTTCGGTCAATCCAAACTTTTCCCTTATATCCTGCACAAAACTTTCACATTCATCAGCCTTCAATTTCCCTCTAAAACCAAACTTCCTTCTCCATTTGTCCACTCTCAGCACACAAACTTCACTTCACCACACATGCATCTCCACAACATTTATTTCTCTTCTTATTTGTTCCCTTTTTCTTCAGTAGTGTTTGAATTACCCCTATTTTTTATATATTCTTCACCTAGAATTTTCACAACACTTTATCTTTTAAAATTAGTAATACATCTACTTCTTCTCTCCTCTGCCCAGATTAAAGTTGAACCTTTTCACTCTCCAGCTGATTGGGGGTGCCTCTCCTCTCTCTTGCCTCACTGCATCAAGCCCGCTATTGAGCAGGTGTGGGAGGACTTTTGTTCAGCTGTGCACGGACTTTTAGAGCAGTGGCTCCCTTTCAGCCAGAGAGATACTAAGGTCCCCAAAGTTGATGGAAAAATTTCCTTTGAAGTTAACTTGGAAGCTCGATTTGGAGGTAAATTTATGAAAGAATGCAATTCTTATAGTTGACCACAAGATGGAGGCAGTTCCTTCTGCAATCAAGCAGGAGGAGACACCGTGATGTCGCTTGAAGGTGGTCTAGTTGCCTCAGCTCCAAGATGGCGCCCAGGATTGACTCACCCTGGTGACTTTCAAAATGGCTTTTGCACTGCTTAACCTCTTGCACTCCGGTGTACCGCGTCGGGCAGGTCTCTGCGTCCTAGAGCGCAGAGGGCGCTCTTGTGCGCTCTTGGACACACGAGGGCACTGCGTCCTAAGAGCGCACTGGAAAAAAAAGCTGCATTTCCGTTCTCCCACTACAGACACAGCCGCGAACAGATCAGATATGATTGTCCTCTCATTCGACTAATAAGAGCCTTGAATTGGGTTTCTGAAACCTTGAAGAACCAATGACTGAAAACCTAGCAAGAAGGACCCGCCTACCAACACTGTGAATGCAGCGAACCACTTGAAGCACAGAAGTTCGTGAGCTGTTTTGTGTAAGGCTGGGTGAAGAGAGACCGACTGCTGCAGCAGATGAAAAAAAGGACCCGCAGGAAGAACCGTCACAGACCCAGCAGCACGGAGACCATCCACAAGTGCAACCTCTGTGACAGGGACTGCCATTCGCGCATCGGCCTGTTCAGCCACAGGCGGTGCTTTTTTTGTTTTTATTCCAGCAGAATAGACGTTTAGGATTCTCTTCCATGGTCATCATAGACCGACGGAGGCCGACGACGAAGGCTGAGTGACACACACGCGTTTGCCAGTCTTTTTTTAATTACTACTGTTATTTGTTTTGAAAAATCGTTCGCCAAAACCGCAATCATGGAAGCGCAAAACCGCAATAATGGAATTATGTTTTGATCTCGTCGCGAGACCAGCGTTGCGTTCGTCTGACAATGAGGAAGAAGTATGCCAGCTCCGCTTCTGCTGTGAAGAGGTAAGTGTTATAAGCTAAATTATTCTTTATCCCTGAAAATTGTAATCAAAATGACTTTTGACCGATCGGTAAATTACAGCTGTGCGTCATCGCTGCATGACGGACCGCGGCGTAACGGGCGATGACCGTCCTCTGTAGCAAGTGGGACAACCCCCCCCCCCCCCCACACACACACACAGCCCTGAGTGTCACCTTTCATTAGAGCCCAAGATGAAGCTTCTATGTTGAATCATTCAAAAGTTACAGACGTTTTTCCAAACTGTGCCATTTGGCACAGTTCAAAAATGCCTGGGAACTACCTGAGAACAAAGCTGTGTAATATATTCATTTTTTGTGGTATTGTTACAAAATTTGGACCTCAGCTGGATAACACTTGGTTCTACATTTCTGTTGCATTTTCCAGCCCGGATCTGAAGCTGTGTGTTATTTGCAAGCATTTGTATCCAAAAAAACACCCAGGTGAAATTTATTTTCTTCAAGTTCACTATGTTTAGATGACTGTTACTCAGTGGCCGGAGCACTTAGAGAGATTATGACTGCTTTGCAAAAAAATTCAAAGTGTTTTCTTTTAAATGAGACCAACCCCATGAAGATGCTGCAAAGGGTTGAAGAACAGCTTTCAATTTACTTTGGGCACATTATTTTTTGGCGTTTTTAGGGAAATTGACCGGAGTGCAAGGGGTTAATCTGCACATGCACAGTTCTCATGCAACGGGAATGCCATGTGGCCATTTCAGTCACGCACGAATGTGAACGTGCATCGTGGCCGTGAAATCTGTTGACCACAAACCACGCCTTGTTTTTGTTTTTTTTTTCAAAGAAACTGGAGAGCCGTCTCCTTAAATTCAGTATTATTCATGCAAGAATAATTTTACAACTTTAACTTCATGTACAATTCAGCGCTGTTACTTCAAATAATCTCCTCTCAGAAACTCATCATCATCATCATTGTAGTAGTCTGTCGGGGGCGACAATGACTGTTTCGTTTAGGTCTGATCAGATTCCTCCATGCAGCTCCAACTCTTATCATGCTTTAAACATAATTTCTCAGTTCAACTCAGGCGAACGGGTGAACCACCTCTCCCGTTCATGATCAGAGATACAGAGTCTCCCCCATTTCCTGCGCGGTGAAGAGTAGTTTTGATTTCTCCATTTTAGTTAAATCGCCTATATATATATATATATATATATATATATATATATACACACACACTATGGGGGAAAAAAGAATTAGTAGATATTTGCAGCCTTGCAGTCCAAACTCCAACCCTTGTCTCTACACCAACCTTTGGCCTTAAAGAGGCTAAGCCACCCACAATTTCCCACATACAGCATCAACATGCAAAATATTTACAGTTATTGTGTATATGTCCCTTCCGCTTTATGACCAGCTTAACTCCATACAGAGGCTATTTTCCCTGACCCACATCCAGAATCAGAACAAGTGATAGCTTATTATGGAGATTAGCCCAACTAATGTTAATAAACTGGCCGACAAAATTACTCACTATTTATTGATTCTTAACCCTATGAGTGTGTATTTTGCTGAACTGTGACATAACCCCTAGTGGTCAAGAGTGGTAAATATTTTTTGTCAATAAAATTGTTCAGCTTTCCAAGGCTATAACTTGAAAGTGGCAAGAGATGATGGCTTACTGTCAATTAGAAACATGTAAAATATGATCCAAATTTTAAGATAAGAATAAATTTATGCATCTAATTTGCATAATGTTGTGACCCCTCTTTAAATTCCATAACTCAGTCAAAACTGGACTTTGGACATATTTACACAAAGAATGGTTCAGTCTTTTGACACCGTTTTTTGTACAGAGGTACCTCATCATCTTATCTTCAAAGTATATCAACAAGAAATTGGTACATTTAAAAAAAAAAAAAACAAATAAGTCACTTACTGTTGTACAGTCTGTTGACAAAGGGGGGCTGGCGTGGTTGTTGCGTTTTCACCCATTATGGTCCTTATTTTGCATTCTGTCAGTAATATAAAATCTCTACCACATCTACAAAGTTTTATGATTATCCCACATAAATTTCGCTTGTATCCTGCGGCTATTTTCCACATACAAAGCCGACAAAACGTGGCGGTGACCGATCAGACATATTAGCTTTCTGTGCTAACTGCTACAAGCAGGAAAAGGAAATGATTTCTTCTTCTTTGGTTTATTATGTGTCATCCACTGAGTCCTCCAACCGATGTCTGCCACTTTTTGAAACTGGCAAATCAGTACAAATTCCCAATGCAGGCGATCATGTCAGAGTGAGCAGGCAGGCGCAGTGCCATGCTCTGTCACTAGGGGCACAAAAATTCTCACACTCAAAGGGTTAAGTTTCTTGTATTTGTGTCGCTTAAATTCCCATTATCATTTATATATTACTTAATTGTTAATTAAAATTATTATTCTTGTAATATATAGTACTATATATATATCCATCCAGTACTATATATATATCCATCTTCTACCGCTTTTCCGGAGGTCCGGGTCGCGGAGGCAGCAGTTCAAGCAGAGAAGCCCAGACTTCCCTCTCCCCAGCCACCTGCTCCAGCTCTTCAGAGGGGATACCAAGGCGTTCCCAGACCAGCTGGGAGACATAGTCTCTCCACCGAGTCCTGGGTCTGCCCCGGGGTCTCCTCCCAGTGGGACGTGCCTGAAACACCTCAAGTGGGAGGCGTCCAGGAGGCATCCTAATCAGATGCCCATACCACCTCAACTGACTCCTTTCAATGTGGAGGAGCAGCGGTTCTACTCTGAGCCTCTCCCGGATGACTGAGCTCCTCACCCTATCTCTGAGGGTGAGTCCAGCAATCCTACGGAGAAAGCTCATTTCAGCCACTTGTATCCGCGATCTCGTTCTTTCGGTCATTACCCAAAGCTCGTGACCATAGGTGAGAGTAGGAACGTAGATTGACTGGTAAATCGACAGCTTTGCCTTAGAACTCAGCTCCCTCTTCACCACAACAGACCGGTACAACGTCCGCATCACTGCAGATGCTGCTCCAATCCGTCTGTCAATCTCTCGCTCCATTTTCCCCTCACTCGTGAACAAGACCCCAAGATACTTAAACTCCTCCACTTGGGACAGGAGCCTGTCCCCAACCCGGAGAGGACAATCCACCTTTTTCCGGCTGAGGACCATGGACTCGGACTTGGAGGTGCTGATTCTCATCCCAGCCGCTTCACACTCAGCGGCAAACCGTCCCAGCAAGAGCTGTAGGTCATTGCTGGATGAAGCCAACAGGACAACATCATCTGCAAACAACAGAGATGAGATCCTGTGGTCACCAAGCATGACACCCTCCATTCCCTGGCTGCACCTAGAAATCCTGTCCATAAAAATTATGAACAGGATCGGTGACAAAGGGCAGCCCTGGCGGAGTCCAACTCTCACTGGGAATCAGTCAGACTGAGTGCTGGCAATACAAACCAAACTCTCACAGCGGTCCTACAGAAAACCGAATAGTTCATAACAACAAGCCCAATACCCCATACTCCCGAAGCACCCCCCACAAAAAACCACGAGGGACGTGGGCGAATGCCTTCTCCAAGTCCACAAAACACATGTAAACTGGTTGGGCAAACTCCTATGAACCCTCGAGGATTCTCAAGAGGGTAAAGAGCTGGTCCGATGTGCCACGGGCAGGACAAAAACCACATTGCTCCTCCTGAATCCGAGGTTTGACCAACGGCCGGACTCTCCTCTCCAGTACCTTGGCATAGACCTTCCCAGGGAGGCTGAGGAGTGTGATCCCTCTAAAGTTGGAGCACACCCTCCGGTCCCCTTTTTTGAAGAGAGGAACCACCACCCCGGTTTGCCATGCCAAAGGCACTGCCCCCGACCTCCACGCAATGTTGCAGAGGTGTGTCAACCATGACAACCCAACAACGTCCAGGGCCTTGAGGTACTCAGGGCGAATCTCGTCCACCCCCGGGGCCCGGCCACCAAGGAGATTTTTAACCACCTTGCCGACCTCAGCCCCTGTGATAGGCAAGTCATCCCCCTCGTCCCCAAACCCTGCTTCCTCTGTGGAAGGCGTATCAGTGGGATTGAGGAGATCCTCGAAGTATTCCTTCCACCACCCGACGATATCCCCAGTCGAAGTCAACAGTGTCCCATCCACACCATACACAGTGTGGACGGGGAGCTGTTTTCCCCTCCTGAGCCGCCGGACAGTTTGCCAGAATCTCTTTGAGGCCGACCGAAAGTCTTGTTCCATGGCCTCACCGAACTCCTCCCATACCCGGGTTTTTGCTTCAGCAACCACCCGAGTTGCACTCCGCTTGGCCTGCCGGTACACCTCAGCTGCTTCGGGAGTCCCACAAGCCAACCAAGCTTGATAGGACTCCTTCTTCAGCTTAATGGCCCCCCTCACCACTGGTATCCACCACTTGGTTCGGGGGTTGCCACCACGAGATGCACCGACCACCTTGCGGCCGCAGCTCTGGGCCGCCGCTTCAACAACAGAGGTGGAGAACATGGCCCATTCAGACTCCATGTCTCCAGACTCCCTTGGAATGTGGTTGAAGTTCTTCCGGAGGTGGGAGTTGAAGACCTCCCGGACAGGGGCCTCAGCCAGACGCTCCCAGCACACCTCACTATACGTTTGGGTCTACCAGGTCTGAATGGCATCCTCCCCTGCCATCGGATCCAACTCACCACCAGGTGGTGATCAGTTGACAGCTCTGCACCTCTCTGTACTCAGGTGTCCAAGACATATGGTCGCAGGTCTGATGATACGATAACAAAATCGATCATCGACCTGCGACGTAGGGTGTCCTGGTGCCAGGTGCACATATGGACACCCTTATGCTTGAACATGGTGTTCGTTATGGACAGACTGTGGTTAGCACAGAAGTCCAATAACTGAACACCACTCGGGTTCAGATCGGGCAGGCTGTTCCTCCCAATCACCCCCCTCCAGGTTTCACTGTCGTTGCCCACGTGCGCATTGAAGTCCTCCAGTAGGACAATGGAGTCTCCAAGAGGAGCACCCTCCAGCACCCCAGTCACAGACTCTAAAAAGGGTGGGTACTCTGAAACATCATTTGGTGCATGGGCACAAATGATGGTCAGGACCCGTTTCCCAACCCGAAGGCGCAGGGAAGCAACCCTTTCGTCCACCGGGGAAAACTCCAATATAGAGGCAGCAAGGTGGGGCGATACAAGAATACCCACCCCTGCTCGTCGCCTCTCGCCCGGGGCAACTCCAGAAAAGGCCAAGCTCCAGTCCCTCTCCAGGAGACTGGTTCCGGAACCGGAGCTGTGTGTTGAGGTGAGGCCGACTAGATCTAGCCGGTATCTCTCAACCTCGTACACCAGCTCAGGCTCCTTCCCCACCAGAGAGGTGACATTCCACGTACCAAAAGCCAGTTTAGAAAGCTTGGGATCAGTCCGCCAAGGTCTCCGCCTTTGACCGCCACCTAATCCACATAGCACCGGACCCCCATGATCCCTCCTGCAGGTGGTGAGCCCACTGGAGGGCGGACTCATGTAACTCCTTCGGGCTGAGCCCGGCTGGGTCCCATGGGTGGAAACCCGGCCACCAGACACTAGCCTTCGAGCCCCTCCCCCAGGCCTGGCTCCAGGGTGGGGCCCCGGTAACCCCATACCGGGCGGGGTACACTGAATCCTTGATATACAATTTATCATGAGAGTCTGTTGGATCGTTCTTAGTCTGGCCTTTCACCCAGGACCAGTTTGTCTTGGGAGACCCTATCAGAGGCAAATTGCCCTGGACAACATAGCTTCTGGGATCACTGGGGCACGCAAACCCCCCCACCACGATAAGGTGACGATCCATGAGGGGGACTATCTATATATATGTGTGTGTGTGTGTTACTCAATTGCTGATTAAAAATATGTATATGTATTAGTGCTGTCAAAATATCGCGTTATTATCGCGTTAACTCAAGCGCCTTTTTAATGGCGAGATTTTTTTTAACGCGAGATTAATGCTGTGACCGTAGTTTTTCATAAGCACAGTGTACTGGCTGTAATACCACGCACGTACACATGGTGGCGGAACGAAGGATACGATTTCAAATATCAAACAAAGAAGAACCCAACGACTAAAGCGCGCGGCACTGGCAGCACTAGTCAGCCACAGTAATGGACGCACCAGGGACACTTCTGAACGGAAAGTTTACATTTAAAATAGGAAAGGATGGTTCGATCGATAAAACTAAAGTTATTTGCACTTATTGTCGATGTGAACTTAGCTACCATCAAAGCACATCCAGTTTAAAATACCATTTGATGGCCAAACACACCAGTGATGTAGCTTTGCCTCCTCCGCGTCAGAACCAAACAAGTTTGGATGGCTTCCGACAGCGGCCCATGGATGCTGCTACTAAAATGAAGCTAACAGCTGCCATAGCTAAGTGGGTGGCTACGGCATGCAGGCCCGTTAGTATTGTGGAGGATGAAGGTCTGGCCGAGATAATTTGCATCGCATCCAACGACTGGACCTACGAAACTCCTTCCAGAGCTACTATCACACGCCGGATAGAAACGTTGTTTGAAACAGAGAAGTCCCAGTTACAACAGGCATTGGGGCAGACAGAAATAGTCGCGCTAACGGGAGATTACTGGACGTCACTTGGCAATGACAACTACCTCGGGGTCACAGCACATTATTTCACCCCACAGTGGAAACTTCAGTCCCATGCTTTGACTGTTATGAAGACAGAAGAGAGGCACTTCGCTGATAATGTTGCAGAGCACTTCATGAATGTAGCCAGAGAGTGGGGCATCGAAAAGAAAGTTGTTTCACTGACCACGGATAGTGCACGCAATATGATGGCTGCAGCCAGAGAGCTCCCCTTTGAACACCTGCCGTGCATCGCACACAGCGTGCACCGAGCAGTCACGGTTTCTCTGCACAATAGCCCATTCGACAGCGCATTGGCAAAATGCAGAAAACTTGTGGGACACTTTAAACACAGCCCAACGAATGCCCTGGAACTCGAGCGGCAGCAAATCGCACACAACCAGAAAGAAGAAGCGCTCACGCAGGAGGTAGCAACAAGATGGAATAGTACCCTTGAAATGATAAAGCGTGTCAACCGGAATATTGAACCTCTGACAGCTGCCCTGGCCCTACACTCAACCAAAGTCACCATGCCAACAGCAACGGAGCTGGAGAAAACAAAGAAGCTTGAAGCTGCGTTGGAGCATTGCAGGTAGGCCTAATTATGTCTTGTAGCCTATATCTGATTCTTTAACAATTAAAGTAGATCTGTGTCAAGACAGAAACATTAGCACCTGTCTCACCCAACGTAAAATACCACCCTGTGGCATGTTTTAGATGGGCCATCTCTATGTGTAGACTGTTTATTTGCTTCATTTTACTCAAAGTGTAGCTCGTGATTATCTGTATATTTTTTCTGTATTTTGACATAATCAGTGACTGTTTCAATAGCTATGATTCCCTGTGTAACTTAACAACAGAGAAGGCCAGGAAGCGCCCAAGAGGCTAGGTTTTCAGCACTTTCCACCCTAAAAACGCATTTGGTGGACACAGGCCCTAATGTCTGTCTGTCGGTATCACCTCTCTCCCTTCAACTGTGTGTGTTTGTCCCGCACAGCACTGTAAATGGGTAATGTGTGTGTGTGTGTGTGCGCGCAGGAACACATGTGATTCCTCATATCCCCTCCCATCACTGTAACTGTAGGTTATCTATCAGGTGTCCGTATGTGTGTGACAGAGTTTTGTGAAAGAGCTTTTGTATATTGTTGCAGATATGTGACAGATCTTCTGGGTGGAGAGAAGTTTGTTTCTTGCTCTGTGGTGACGCCAGCATTATGCCACCTGTCCCGAGTAATGGAAGTCACTGAGGACGACCCAGCGTACTTGATCAAGTTCAAGGAAACCTTTTCAGCGGATATGGAAGGTCGCAAAGAGAAGTTGAACATCGCATGGCTCAGGGTTGCTACAGCACTCGACCCAAGGTAAGATATTCATTCTACATTCTTCTCAGTATTTTGTTTGTCTTAAGCACCACTTTGTTTTGTGGGTTGGTTCTCTTCAATATCCATTTTTTTCTTCTGAATCTGGAATAGAGATTAGGTCAATGTTTTGTTTTACTAGTGCCTTTGCTTGTATGGCAGTAACGTTGATATTTTTTATTATTTCATTTCAAGGTTTAAGGACCTCAAGTGTCTGAGCAAACCTGACCGGGTTGTCGTGTGGGATTCCATCCGTGCCTTACTCCAGCAGCAGGAGAAGGGGAGACCAGCAGCACTGGATGACCAAAGCATGCCTGAGCCAGAGAAGAAGAAGCCAGCTCTCATGTTTGCACAAGAATCTTCCTCAGATGAAGAGGAGGACACCGTGGAACGCTGCATTGAGCGCTACAAGGCAGAACCTATGATTGGCATTGAAGACTCTCCACAGGAATGGTGGTCCACACATAAAGCGTCACACAGTGAGATGGCCTCCCTTGCATGCAAATACTTAGCAACGCCTGCCACGTCAGTACCATGTGAACGATTGTTTTCACTGTCTGGACATGTCGTTCAGAAAAAACGATCTTCCCTGTTGTCTGAAAATGTCAATAGGCTTGTCTGTTTGAGCAACTGGCTCAAAGACAGAAAGTAGGCCTTTAGGTTGACTCACCTGTTACGTGCTAGCAGTTACATTATGTTCATGTTAAAGAGGCTGTGTTGGTAAGTTTAAAACTGCAGCAGTTGGGCTACTATACAGTCATTAGACTGTACTACTCCTCTCAGGGGACACTCTCCTCTTGTTTTCATTTTGTATTTAAGGGGCTGCTTTTGGGCCTATATATTTTTTATTTGTATGTATCTTTTTTTATCGCAGATATCAGTGGCAGGGTTACTAAACTAATGAAAAGGAAAAAAAGAAAACATTTTTTTATTTTCAGAGTAATATGTCCTGTTTTGTTTTCTCGGTCTAATATGGAAGATATGGATGCTTTGCAATGATAATAATAATAAAAAACATTTGTACAAAGCAAGCCCACTCACTTTTTGTGCTGTTAAGAGAATTACAATGGTTTTTCATGAGACAAAAATACGCAACTAAAATGTGATTAAACATGAGTTAACTATGAGATCGTGTGATTAATTATGATTAAATATTTTAATCGCTGGACAGCACTAATATATATATATATACTGTATATGTGTGTGTGTGTGTTACTCAATTGCTGATTAAAATTGATATTCTTGTAATATACAGTACTTCCTTTTCTGTATTGATACTTATTTCTCTATAAAAAGAGCCTCATTGATCTGTCCCTAACATTGTGAATGCATGCATGCTTAGAATTCCCTACGTGTTCTTACAATCATAAAAAATAGCCACAAAATATAACATTATCTTTATATTAAAACCTTTTAACTGTCACAGACGCTGTTTGGCGACATAACCCCTAGTGGCCAAGAGTGGTAATGATTTTTTGTCAAGAAAATATTCAGATCAGATGTCAGCTTTCCAAGGATATAACTTGAAAGTTGCAAGAGATAATGGCTTACTGTCAATTAGAAAGATGTAGAATATGATCCAAAGGTTCAGATAGGAGTAAATTTACGCATCTAATTTGCATCATGCCGTGGCAGCTATATTGAATTACATAACTCAGTCAAAAGTGGACTTTGGACATATTTACACAGAGAATGGTTCTGTTTTTTGACACTGTTTTTTGGACAGGGGCATTTTGTTATGTTATCTTCAAAGTATATGAACCAGAAAATCAGTACAATGTAAAGAAACAAAGAAATTTGTCACTTACCGTTGGCAAAGGGGGCTCGCTCGCTGGCATGGTCGGTTCGTTTTCATCCATCATGGTCATTACTTTGTGTTTTATTGGTCATTTGTGCTTTCTCTCCCACATCTAGAAACTCTTATTATCCCACGTCAAGTTCGTTTGTATTCCACGGCAATTTATCATATATGGCATCAAATATGATTGTCTTATATGACGATGGATGGTGGCCATATTTGTTTTCTGATCTCAAAGAAGAAAAAAAAAAAAGGAGGATTTCTTCTTCTTTGGTGTATTCCGTGTCAGCCGTAATTCCTCCAACGCATGTCTGCCACCTTCTGAACTGGCATGATCAGTACAAATCCTCAGTACAGCTGGGGAGTTAAAGGGATGTCAGATTCAGTTGACAAGCACAGTTGCTGCGCTGTGCCACTAGGGGCGCGTTAAATGTGACAGTTAAAAGGTTAACTTTTTCCAATAGAATTTAAAAAAAAAAAAAAACAGGACAAAAGACTTACTTTGACTGGAGATCACAGACAATCTTAGAGAGATTTTTAAAAGAGGTGCTCACCTTTTGATTTAGGGCCCAGATTGTCTACGACACTCAGACAAAAGCTTTGTATCCCAATGTGATGTCTGTCATCAAAATAGTTGGCAAACTGCCTGCATTCTCCACCAAAACTGTAAAAAATAATTTTGGACAGTTAGCAGAATCTTTTCAGTTAACCAACCAATAATCACAGAAGAAATACTTCTTCTCAGCTTAACCTGTTGAACTCTGGTCAATTTCCCTAAAAACGCCTAAAAATAACATGCCCAAAGTAAATCAAAAGCTGTTCTTCAATCCTTTGCAGCATCTTCATGGGGTTGGTCTCATTTAAAAGAAAACACTCTGAATTTTTGGCAAAACAGTCATAATCTCTCTAAGTGCTCCTGCCACTGAGTAACAATCATCTAAACATACTGAATTTGAAGAAAATAAAGTTCGCCTGGGTGTTTTGTTTTTTTTTTTTAGATACAAATGCTTGCAAATAACGTACAGCTGTGTGAAACTTGCTGGAAAACAACATAAATGTAGAACCAAGTGTTTTCAAGCTCAGGTCAAAATTTTGTAACAGTACCACAAAAAATGAATATATTACACAGCTTTTTTCTCAGGTTGTAACAAGGTGTTCTTGAACTGTGCATTTGGCACAGTTTGGAAAGCTATGTTCCTATCTATCTCAGCAGTTTGCACAGTAAAACCAAGGGGTAACAACCCAGACATACACAGCACAGTTCCGGTTTTGTTTTTTACAGGCAAAAATAGCCTACAGTGTAAGAAAAATTATGTGAAAAATTAATACATTTCACTAAAGTATACACAAAAACAACCCTCTCCCCCCTCCAATTTTTCCAGAGTTCACTATCTCACCAGTTTACGCAGATACAGGTCAACTGGACCCCTGACCAAGTGCGCACACCAAGTGGACCATGGAATCCAGTCTGTACATGTACAGGTGCATTCTCCATCCAGTGATTTATAAATGCTGCCCCAGATGAAAACCAGTCTGTGGGACTATAATGTTCTGAATGAGGCTTTAGAAAATTATGAATCACTTTGTAAATCACTGGATTGAAAATGTACAGATTGAATACCGGTGTCCGCCTGGGGTGCTCACAATAGTGTGCTCACATGGTCAGGGCTCCATTTCACCAGATCACGCTTACACAGTAAAACAAAGGCATAATAACCCAGACATACACAGCACAGTTCCTTTTTTTACAGGAAAAAAAGCCTACAGTGAAATAAAAATTATACTAAAAAATTATTACATTTTTCTGCTATTCAAATTCAAATTCAAACATTTATTTCAAACTCAGGGTTCATATTAAATGCAGAACTAAAACGAGTAGAAAATAAATAAATAAAAGTATATACAGATCAGCAGACACTCGGCGCTCTTGTAACAACAATAACATACAATATTGGACTCAGTATAAAATGGAACGCCACCACTTCCAAATGCTGCTATATACACGGTAACAAATAACCCCCCCCCCCCCACGGCACACACAAAAACGTCGCCATGCGTGACCCTTGTAATTACCACAATTGGTTAAAAGTTATTTTTATTACTATTTTTATCAATAAAGAATAATTTAGATTATAAGACTTATCTGTCCACAACCACACTGTCGCTGGTATTGTCCACTGGCGTGTGACGATCGTCAGCTATTCCGTTGATCAATGGAAACTTCCGTTATTTACGTCGTCCAGGTCATCCGACCCGGTCAAGCCATCGACGTTTTCATACACGCCCTTTCAGTTTATTTTGTGAACCATTTTTCAAAACAAGTAAAATAATGGCTAATCTTACCCTGACCCTTCTGCACAGTATCACAAAGGACTGTGCGTCAAACAGCGGCGGAGTCAAAAAAGATTTTACGCACGAGAACACGTGGTATTTTACCGGAAATATAAACACTGAACTAGGCATGTAGGATGTCATTGAAGTCAGAAATTGATTGGCTAAACGACACGTCCATCGTCAGATTACTCGGCTTCAATTGGCTCGTTGTATTCGCAGTCGTTGATGGGCAGATACTTCTTGCTAGGTTTACGATCATTGGTTATTCAAGGTTTAAAAATCCAAATCAAGGCTCTTGTTGGTCGAATGAGATGTCAGTCTCATTCTAAACCAATCAAACACTCCTTTGACTTTCTGTTTACAGCTGTGTCTGTACTGGAAGACCGGAAATACAGCTTTTTTTTCCAGTGCACACTGAGACGCACAGACGTGACTGCCCGCAGAATCTCCCGAGTTCAACCAGTTAACTTTTATTGAACCCTGCAGGGAGTCAATGAACATGGCCGTGGGTCCTTCCCAGCCTCCTCTGGTGAAAACGCAGAACAAAGAACAGCACAACTACAAAAAGGCTTCCAGTTAGTGGGCGTTTCCCAGTAACTTTCCAACAATATGCTGGCCATTGTCCAAACTAGTTAGAACCGGTCCTTTCCATGTCCAAATGGCTTCAGATGTCATCTCAGCTCTTTATGACTTCCATCCTGTTGGTTCCTGTCTCTCCAGATGTCTCCTCTTTCCCCATGCCCATATACGGAAACAAGAACAGAGACTATCCTGTGGAGCGTGTGTGTGTGTGTGTGTGTGTGTGTGTGTGTGTGTGTGTGTGTGTGTGAGTGAGAGAGAGAGAGAGAGAGAGAGAGTGAGTGTATATGTGGATCTAAAAGATATGTGTATGCACAGACTTTGTGTAATATCTAATTAACTAATCTTCACTATTTATTTATTATAACAGTGCAAACCTGGTTCCCTGCCTTTTTCCAGTACATACCTTGTATTTTTCTGTAATTTGTGGGCTGAATTATGAAGTGCTATCAAAAACTCTCCTGGTACTCACTTAGGCAAGCTAATTTACAGCAAACTAATCATAGCTTTTTTTTATTTTATTTTTTTTAAAAGGTCACAAATCCACTTTTATTTTTTTTATTTGCTATGATGATGTTGCAAACTAGCATTTGCTATGACCACTGTGATACTTGCACCAGATGACTATTTTTAGTTTATCTATCTATATTGTATTTTTTCCTAACAAATAAACCATAAATAAATAAATTAGTTTTCACCTTAATTTTAATGTTTGAATATTTTTTGCAGCTCCATGTACATTTTCTGGGACCAAACTTGCTTAGAATGGCTTTTTTCTCATTAAAAGCTGCAGAGCTGTGGCTTAGAGCCACCAAGAAGCCTGTTAAACTCAGATACTGGCTGAGTGATCTTTTCAAATATCTAGATTTACTTTCATTAACTATCTGAGCTGAATAGGAAACTATTATCACTATTAAAATGCTCTTATACTGAAAACTATGACCTGTGATTGTGCAGTAATGGATCAGGGACATCGGAGGATCTCTTCTGGAAGCTGGATGCTCTGCAGACCTTCATCAGGGACCTCCACTGGCCAGAGGAAGAGTTTGGTAAACACCTGGAGACCAGGCTGAAGCTAATGTCTAGTGACATGATAGAATCCTGCATAAAACGGTAAGATTCTGCCAAAGGCACACAGAAATCTTTAACTATTTGTTTACCACAAATCCTAATAGTGATTATGTCAAGCTGGGGTTCAGTTCAACAATGTGCTGCTGATATTCTGGGGTTTCTTTAGTACCTCTGTTTTTCTCCAAAGTCTGGGGTCTTCACTGGTGTGACTCAAATCGAGTTTTTACTCTAATATGATACAGATAGGCACTTTTTTAGGGTTCATATCTAAAAGCAGATCTTTCAGGTCAGATCTGAGCCTCATATACTGTTCATGTCATGTTAAAATTGGTATACATTACAGTGCAAAAGTCCTAGACAACACCTCATTTCTTTTTGCATCCAAGGATTCAAGTTTTCTCACATTTTTAAGTAGTCTTGAGTAATAGTTTTTCCAGATTCTTAAAGGTTTTTCAAAGTCTTTCTTTGGGCATTGTTTTCCCCAAACTCATTTTTAGTCTACTCCCTGTACCTGAACATTGTGCAGTTTTGTAGATTTTATTTTAAAGGGAACTAGAACCTAGGCAAATGTAGAACAAAAGAACTGCCAGGCCTAAGAAGCCATCTATAGCAGATGAACAGTGTCTGAAATTACTGCCTTTTAGAAATAGGGGGAAAAAAATCCAGCAAAGACCTGACAGGTGCACCTGGTCCTTCAGTTGATCTATCTACCATTGACCGAACCCACAACATGTGGTCAAAGGAGGTCACTGGAACTGAAACAGACCATCTTTAGGCTGAAAAAAGAAGAAATCCATCAGTGAGATAGTAGAAATGTTAAGAGAGGCCAAATCAACAGTTTATTACATTCTGAGGGGGAAAAAAAGTGTGCTGGTGAGCTCAATCTCTCAAAAAGATCTGGATGTCCATGGAAAACTACAGTGGTGGACGATGGCAGGATCCTTTCCATGATGAAGAAAAACCCCTTCACAACATCCACCCAAGTAAAGAACACTCTCCAGGAAGTAGGCATATCAGTATCTAAGGCTACCATAAAGAGAAAAATTCACCAGAGCAAATACAGGCAGTTCACCACAAGGTGCAAACCATTAATCAGCCTCAAAAATAGAAAGGCCAGGTTAGACTTTACAAAAAAAAAAAAAAAAAACATCTTAAGAAGCCAGTTCTGGAACAGCATACTTTGGACAGATGAACCCAAGATCAACCTGTACGGAGAAGGCTTGGAACGGCTCATGATCTGTAGCACACAACATCTTTTGTAAAACATGGTGACGATAGATTAGGTTTTGGCCCTGAACACTCCTTCTATTCTCCCAAGGACGCGGGCAGCGTTTGAGGCCAAGCTTCAGCGGAGCAGCCGGACCACAGACTTCCGCGTGCCACAGTCCATCTGCACCATGTTCAATGTCATGGTGGATGCCAAGGCCCAGTCAGCCAAGCTGTGCACCATGGACCTGGGGCAGGAGGTAGGAGATCCTCTCATTTAGAGTGAGCACCAAGGCCGATTAAATCCAAAAATATAGAATATAAATATGTTCCACACTCTCACAATATTTATTGGCATAAATATAGTGTTTGTGTTTCTTTGGCTGGCATTAACAGAAACAGAGGTGCGAAAGCCCATTTTTGTTGTTTTTTTTCTGTTGCTGACTTTTTTTGTCTCCTCCTCCATGTATTATTTTTCCATGTCACCTCTTTGTTTCTGTGTCTGCTGCTTTCTCCCTCCTTCTCTCTGTCTTGTGAAAGTTTGTTAGACACTGGGTAAGTGTGGCTATGAATTCAATTGAACCCCCCCAGTTCCCAAATGTATAATTAGTCATCAGTTTTCATTGTGTGTCTTTCTCCACTTGATTGTTTGGATTTCATTAGCATATGTGTACATGGTATTGAATATACATGGGGCAGAAGTGACAGATCTCATATTTCACAGAATCTCAACACTGTTGCCAATTACTGATGAAGAATTAATTAGTGCATGGCCCTTTGAGTTCTGTTGGTGCTACAAGGCGAAACAAAGGGAATCTGTGAAACTAACTCCGCCTTTGAGTTTCAATGACATCAGCACTTCTTCAGCAGGACATTTAGTCTTTAAAGTAAAACTCTGCACCTCAGGCCCATGGGGCTCCAAACTACATTCTTTTACATGGAACAACAAAATCCGGTGGAAAATAAAAAGTATATATATAAGCTACTGAATGGTGTATACAATAACCTTGAACAGCTAAAAAAAAATGATTGTTGGAGTTGTGTGGTATTTAGAAAATAGCTACGCCATCTCCTTTCATTACTTCAGTGTGTTTTGTGTTGTGTTGGTATGTGTCTTTCCTATCCTGACATCCCCATTCTAATCCAGTCTGCTCCTTTATCATTGATTTTTTTTTTTTAATGACTTAATGTGGACTGTTTATTACAATGGGCCTCATGCAAGGACCATGTATACTTGTGGCATTCAATCACTTTAAGTGAACCCTCTTTTGGCGTTAAAATAGTAAATGGTGTTCCCTTATATAGCGCTTTTTTTTCCTCATCCCTGGATGGGCAAAGTGCTTTACAGATTCAGGTATCTGCCCATTCACTCACTGATGGTGGTGGAACTGCCATGCAAGGCACTGGCCTGACACACCAGGAGCAACTCGGGGTTCTGTGTCTTGCTCAAGGACACTTTGACACGCAGACTGCAGAGAGAGTAGGAAATGAACCACCAACCATCTGATCAAAGGTCACCCACACACTACACCTGTGCCACAGCCATCCCCAAATCATACTGTCAAGATTTACTAAAGGGCACAACTCAAAGCTGGCACTGGAAAGGCATGGGAAAAGGTCATTTTGAGCCTGGTCTCACTGCATACTATACATGTAGTAGTTGTAGGAGTTGCCATGTTGAAGTGCAAATTTGAAGAAGAGTCTTTAAATCACTGGCACAAGTTGATTTACTAAAGTTTGTGGCTGTCAGTTGTCAATTACCTGCTAATTGTGATAGGATTTAAAGCCCCAAAAAGGCATGTCTTAACTCATTTGTGCATGACATGGCTTTGATAGTTGGTGCCAGGAGTAGACACCGCCAAGAACAGAGGTCACTTGGCAGAAGAGACATAATCTTCTCTCTGCATGTTACCTTATTTGGCATGACAGATCATAAGAACATATAAGCCTAAAGCCCAATTCATAGTGGCAAAGACGCACTGGTATGCGAGCGAGCACAGTGGATGAATTTGTGTGCAAACCCTACGCAAAGGGTGAGCGCTGACCGAGGGCACACAGGCCCAAAAAAGTCACCACATGTACAAGAACACAGTGGTTGCAGTGAACTGCGCATGCGTCAAGAAACTCCCACCATCCCAGAGTGGGAAGTATTGAGCAACCCGACAAAAACAGGGACAAGACGAAGAACTTTGACACTTTGATAGACCAAGCAACATGGATATTGCTAACAATAACAACAACAAAAGCTCCTGTTCGTCCTCATCGTCATCACAATATTCACACACTTCCATCACCTCCACCATTTTCTAAAAAATCTCTGCCACCAAGCTCTTCTTTTGTGTTTCAGTTGCAGCTGTTCAAACATTTGGTGGCTCCTGGCTGCTGCAGACAGTACAGGCATGTGAACTTGCAGATTATTTTCACTGCACATGCACGAAATATAGCTGCTGAACGGTAGCTGCAGTAGCTCAAAAACAACTCTGAATATTGCCGTGTACACAAATGCAGTCTACAGAATGCAAATATTTTCCCCTCGGAGCAACTCTGAACAGCCCTTAAATGGTTTCACAGAGATTATTGTAGTGCTGAACTCAACAGTAGTGAGCAGAAGTCAAGCATTCAGTGGTTGTGCTGTTGAGATTTATGGAAATGAATTAGGCTACTCCCTCATGGATCACCACCTTATCATGGTGGTGGTGGGGGCGGGGTGTTGCAAGCCCTTGTGATCCCAGGAGCTACGTTGTTGGGGGCATTGCCCTTGGTAGAGTCCCCCAAGACAAACAGGTCCTGGGTGAAGGGCCAGACAAAGAGTGACCCAGTAGACTCTCATGATGAATGTGCAATCAAGGATTCAGTGTACCCGCCTGGTATGGGGTTACCGGGGCCCCGCCCTGAAGCCAGGTCTGGGCAATTGGCTCAATGGCAAGTGCCTGGTAGCCGGGTTTCTGCCCATGGGACTCGGCTGGGTTTAGCCCAAATGAGCCACATGGGTCTGCCCTCTAGTGGGCTCACCACCTGCAGGTGGGATCATGGGGGTCCGGTGCTATGTGGATTGGGTGGCAGTCGGAGGCAGAGACCTTGGCGGTCTGATCTCCAGTTTATTAAACTGGCTTTTGGAATGTGGAATGTCACCTGTCTGGTGGGGAAAGGAGCTTGAGCTGGTGCATGAAGTTGGGAGATACCGGCTAGATATAGTCGGGCTCACCCCGACACACAGCTTGGGTTCTAGAACCAGTCTCATCAAGAGGGGTTGGACCTTGGCCTTTTCTGGAGTTGAGAGGCAGCAAGCAGGGGTGGATATTCTCATATCCCCCCATCTGACCTCCTCAATATTGAGGTTCTCCTCAGTGAATGAAAGGGTTGTTTTCCTATACCTTTGGTCTGGGAAATGGGTCCTGACCATCATTTGTGCCCATGTGCCAAATGATGTTTCAGAGTACCAATCCTTTTTGGAGTATCTGACTGGTGTGCTGGAAAGTAGCTCCTCTTGGAGACCCCATTGTCTTACTGGGGGACTTCAATGCACACGTGGGCCATGACAGTGAAACCCGGAGGGCTGTGTTTGGATGGAACGGACTGCCCGATCTGAACCCGAGTGGTGTTCACTTATTGGACTTATGTGCTAACCACAGTTTGTCGATAATGAACACCATGTTCAAGCATGAGGGTGTTTATATGTACATCTGACACCAGAACACCCTAAGTTGCAGGTCGATGATCGATTTTGTTATTGTGTCATCAGATCTGTGACCATATGTCTTGGATACTCGGGCAAAGAGAGGTGCAGAACTGTTGAATCCAATGGCAGGGGAGGATGATGAGGTGTACTGTGAACATCTGGCTGAGGCCCCTGTCCAGGAGGTCTTCAGCTCCCATTTCCGGAAGAACTTCGACCACATTCTGAATTAGTCTAGAGACGTGGAATCTGAATGGACCATGTTCTTCACCTCCTCTGCTGAAGCGGTTGCTCAGAGCTGTAGCCGCAAGGTTGTCAGTGCTTCTCTTGGTGGCAACCCCCAAACCAAATGGTGGGCGCCAGAGGTGAGGGCAGCCATCAAGCTGAAGAAGGAGTCCTATCGAGCTTGGTTGGCTTGTGGGACTCCTGAAGTAGCTGAGTTGTACTGGCAGGCCAAGCGGAGTGCAGCTCGAGCGGTTGTTGAGGCTAAAACTCAGGTGTGGGAGGTGTTCGGTGAGGCTATGGAGAAAGACTTTAAGTCAGCCTCGAAGAAATTCTGGCAAACTGTCCAACAACTCAGAAGGAGGAAGCAGCTCCCTGTCCACACTGTGTATGGTGTGGATGGAGAGCTCCTGACTTCCACTGGGGATATTGTCGGGTGGTGGAAGGAATACATCGAAGATCTCCTCAATCCCACTTCCATAGAGGAAGCAGAGCCTGAACGACAAGGGGGATGATTCACCCATCACAGGGGCTGAAGACGCCGAAGTGGTTAAAAAAACTCTTCACCAAAAAATTTTAACATGTTCTAAATTTTGTTGATTTTTTGGGGGGGGGGAAAAGTCAATTGTTTTATGTTACTCTGTTACCCAAAAAGGTGAGTTTGTATTTGAAACTCTTGATTCTTGATAAAATATTGCAGTACTGATGTCTGTGACATGATACATTGTCACCACAGCAAAATGCCACGATATTACGCTGTATTGAATTTTGCCCCCCAGCTCTTAGTTCAAAAGGTGGATGATGAAAATACGTGCCCCTGTTTGTTTAGGGTCATGAAATGGAACTAAATGAAAGTGTTATTGTGAGTCTGATACTGTACATAAAAAGCTATTTAGGTTCCAGAAGACTTAATAGAATGTCAAACCTGAAAGTGATTAATAATTGTCGAAGTATTAAAGAAATCCCTGTCCTAAAAAAATAGCACATTTCTGTTCATAGTTGTGGTGTTTGTCATGGTTTTATGGTGGTGTAACTAAAAATCAATGTGAATGTAACGTGTTTTTTCTTCCTCTGTAGAGACAGTACCACTCCCAAATCGACCATCTGATTGAGGAGACGGTCAAAGAGATGATAACACTGTTGGTAGCGAAGGTACAGACTACACTTAATTTCATGGGTTCCAGTTAAATAACCACAAAAGTAGATATAAATGTGTTGAGGAGCAGGTCATTTCATCTGCTACTAGACCTGAAGGAAATTGATGTTTTGAGAATTTTACAGGAACTTTTAATTAACAAACTATTAATGATTTATGGTAGAGCTGTATTTGTTAAGGTTAAATGGTTGACTGTTGGTAATTCTCTTTCTGTCTCTTCTTTCTCAGTTTGTGGTCATTCTAGAGAGCGTTTTAGCCAAGCTATCTAGATATGATGAAGGAACACTCTTCTCATCTTTCCTGTCTTTCACAGTGAGTAGCACATTCACTTTTAACACCAGTGCACCATTTCTTCCTCAAAGCAACAGTACATTAAAAAAATAGCATAAGCCCCTTTCAATTTTGGCTTGCCGCTGTTGTCTGCTGATTATCCACACCAGATAGAGTCAGCTAAATAACCCTGCAAGCAACGTGGGTCTTTGACCACCTCACCTCAGCTTGGCGGACATTTGAATAGGAAATACAGATAAACATGCAATGAAGTAGGTGTCACCACATCACTGCACAGAGACAAAGAGTGGAAATGAATCAGAATGCTGTCTGTCATTATTCTGGCAAATGATATTAATTTCAAAGCTACAACGGACAACTGTGTCCGCTACAATTACACAAATATCACAGCAGCTGAGAGTGAGGCTCATACAGAGGCTTCTCCAGCTCTGACCTTCTCCTGGCTGCTGTGGAGCCGATACAAGCCTGTCCTTGTTCGACAATGGGCAATCTTACCATTTAGCTCTACTCTGTGTGCTCGTTCATGCACCCCACTTCACCTTGCCTTAATTTATCCTCCGTGTCTCCTTTTATTTCCTGTGACAGTCCCCTGCGAAATAAAACCTATCCCACTTTGTGTAGTGCTGGAAGTGAAATGCGGCACACAAACGCACATCCTCACCAAGTAAAAGTACAAACCTGCACACACAAACACACACGAGCAAAAACAATCTTCATTTTATACAGCCACCACAATAAATGTTGTCCTACCTTTGCTGTTTTTTCATTATAAATCTTATTCAAGAGGCAACACACAGGACTGGTAGCCGGAGAGTTAAGTCCACACCATCGGCCAACAGTTGCTGGAATCCCCGCTGGTACAACTCATGCTGGTTATGCTGTAACTGATCAGTTCTGTTCAAGCAGAGTTTGTCACAGCAGTCACCTGGCGTGTAGATGAATAAGTGAAGCTGGACTCTTCTCTTTTTAGTCAACTGGCATATTTATTTAATTTTACAAATATCAACAAACTCCTTTCCATAATTTGTTTACATAAGACTCACGTCTGTATGAGAGTGAGAGGTTGGGTCCTTTAACGAATTCTGCGAAGGCCTACCACTGTCATTGCAAATTCTCCACACTGTCGCTGCTGTACTGATTCAAAGTTGGTCAGACCTCGGAGGCCCCCTCCTGGCCTGGGGCTCCAAGCATTTGTCTGCCTTGTCTGCTGGCACAGAGCCTCTGACTATTATGAATTCTATGAATTTAAAAAATATATATATTGAAGGCTTGCAGCAGCACCCCCTTCAGCTGGTGGTGCCCTAGGCGACTGCATATATGGCCTATACCACGGGTCGGCACTGGTCACGGGCATTCAGTGCTGGTTTTTGGTCTTGTTGCTTATGTGCAGAAATTTCTTCAGATTCTCAGAATCTTCTGATGATATTATGGACTGTAGATGATAAAATCCCTAAATTCCTTGCAATTGTACGTTCAGAAACATTGTTCTTAAACTGTGTGACTATTTACCCATGCAGTTGTACACAAAGTGGTGAACCTTGCCCCATCCTTGCTTGGAAATGACTGAGCCTTTCGGGGATGCTCTTTTCATACCCAGTCATGACACTCACCTGTTTCCAATTAACCTGTTCACCTGTGGAATGTTCCAAAAAGGTGTTTTTTTAAGCATTCCTCAACTTTCTCAGTCTTTTCTTGCCCCTCTGTCAACTTTTTTTGGAACATGTTGCAGGCACCAAATTCAGAATGACTGTATATTTGCAACAGAGTAATAGTTCATCAATTTGAATTTTGAATATCTTGTCTTTTTTTTTTTTTTTTTTGTTACTTATTTGTACCCGTAGGTAGACTTGGTTTGCAGTCTGGTGACAAGCCACCGGCTGCTGGTCGCTGCGTGCGCGAGCGCCCTAAACCTACATGTTTTTGGTGTGCGGGAGGAAACCGGAGAAATCCCGGAGTAAACCCGCGCAACACGGGGAGAACATGCAAACTCCACACAGCTCACTGTTGGTCGGGGGCTGGGATCGAACCCACGATCTCATGATCCCCGCGGTCCCCCGGCCGAGGGTAAAACTGTGCTGCCACAGTGCTAAACCACTTTCAATTGAAGATAAAGGATTTGCAAGTGATGTCACTGGTCATGTGCCATTTGTTTGGGTCACCACATTGGTAGGCAAACTTTGTAAAAGGAACAACAATAGAAATGGTTTATCATGACATGTGACAACATTATTCTATCGCAGTATGCAAAATCTCTCCCTAAAAATCCTCTGGAGTGTTACAGAAAGAAAATGAGGTTGATTAAGGGCAGCTCTCACTGCCTTGTTCCGCAGAGGCTTGAAGCTGGGTGGCAACTCTCATTCAACTGAGCAGGCTTCATGCATTTTAAAAACTGGACATTAATAGTTTGTGGCAACTAAATATGTACAGAAATAGATAGTTTGTAAATTAAATTGAGGATATTTTCCTATTGCAGTGGAGTGTAATGGACTCAATTATCACTTTACAATAAAGGTCTTCTTAAAAAGGATTTACAAATAGTTTATAAGGAGGTTTTTAATTAGGGTATAAATGCTTTATAAATTGTGAATAAGCAATTGCCACACTTTATGTATTGTTAAATTTCAGATTTTGGAGATTGCTCAGCTTACTTAATCTTGTCTATTTGTCAGCAGACACACTACACCAACTCATTAAGGACATCCTATAATTTATAAGATACTTTATAGTAAGACCTCCTTTGGATAATTGAGCCTACATCGATGTGTGAAATATGCCTATAAACTCATAATTGCTTATTCACAATTCACAAGACATTTATAACCTACCTATTAAGCTACTTATGAACCATCTGAATTCTTTATAAGGGAACCCTCATTGTACAGTGCTATGTGTTTAGAGACAATTTTCACCATCTAAAAATACTGACACATAAACAACGTAAAGCCGTTTAAAACAGAGGGCTATCTCAAGCTAATTCACACCATTTTGCAACTTGATGGTCATTTCATCAGTAAAAGTTATTCTAATAGTAATTTTTTTTTTTAAAGAATTGTCATCTTACCAATGGAAATGAATAACTCACTCATTATGTGTTTGAAATATGTAGCATATTCAGTGTTTTCCATGTTAACCTGTCATGGTAATTGCAATAGTGTTTGACCTTTTCAGAAGCTTCACTCGGCACCAAATAGCTTAACACCTCAGCTGGATGTCCCCAACATTGTTAAGGCTTTGTTATTGAATTAGTGAGTGCACTTTTGCAGCTGAACACTCTCCACATGAGTCACTGTTGCCAGTTGAGCAGGCTGCCACGGTGAGGCTGTTGGGTCTCGCTGTAGCAGCCTTTTGCAATGAATAGAGGTGCCACAGCTTGAGTGCTGACCGTGTGTTCACCCACTGCTCTCTCTTTCTCTTCTTTATGTTCAGGTGAAAGCAGCTTCAAAATATGTGGATGTTCCTGTAAGTATTTGTCTTATCTTACCTGTTTTATGTATAAACACCATGGAACAACATGCCTTCATCTTATGTGGGTAATTTATCCCCCACCACCACCACCACAATCCAATCAAATTACCTTGAGTTTTACTATTTTTTGTACGACAAAACAATGATTTAGGATCCTTTCAGAGATTATTTGTTTTCACCTCATGCATGCTAAAGGGGTCACTGACAGCCCCCATAGGTCTTAATGAAATGTTTGTGACATACTTTAAAAAAATTACCTTTAAGTATTTAATGTTTGCAGTTTCTTCTTCTTCTAGATTTGATTGGCGGTTGGCAACCAGCTTACAGGTGCATTACTGCCCCTGACTTGATTATCATCACTCTATATCTTTGTATAAGGAGTTCTGAATAACTTCCTATGTTTGTAGTATCATTGTGAATCATGTTTTGCAGCCTTTCTCAGAACGGCTCATTTCAGTGCATGTTTCTTTGAATGTCCAAGAGCTGCAGTTAACACCACCCTCCCTCTTACGTCACATCATAGCTGGCTAGCTCCTGGCTCGGGTAGCGAGCCTGAGCCGACTAACGTAAATTTGTCTGAAAGAATGAATTACATTAAGCATCACTGGTGGACAGGAGTGTGTGGTTTCAGTGGTCGATAGGATATGACCAGTCCCTGGAGAACAATAAGCACAGTGATTTCCATTAGTAAATGAGCGGTGCAGTGGCGCAGTGGTTAGCACTGCGGCAGCACAGCAACTCACCCTTGGCCATGGGATCCCTGGTTCGATCCCAGCCCCTGACCAACAGTGATATGTGTGGAGTTTGCATGTTCTCCCCGTATCTGCGTGGGTTTACTCCGGGAGTTCTCCGGTTTCCTCCCACAGGCCAAAAACATGCAGGTTAGGTTAATTGGAGACTCTAAAGTGGCCCTAGGTGTGAATGTGTGTGTGAATGGTAAAGGGATAGCGCCGTACCGTGGCTGCTTCATCCATCCAGGTGGATGCCCTCAATTTCCCCTCTGGGGATCAATAAAGTATACAAAATCAAAAATTAAAAAAAAAAATCATCATTTAAAAACTGCATTTTGTGTTTACACTGTTTATCTTTGTCTAATATTAAAATGTGTTTGATGATCTGAAACATTTAAGTGTGACAAATATGCAAAAATATAAAGAATCGGGAAGGGGCAAATACTTTTCACAGCACTGTATGTGTGAGTACAAACAAGATTATCACTCTGCTGAATGCCTGCGGGATTTCACCTCTGTACTGAAGGGGAAAGCATCACTGCACCATTATGAGACATGGACTGTAAGCTGAGGTAACAATTTGCCATCAAAAATACTAGCAAACTGTACTTTTTAAAATATATCGTCACCTTCTTCTTTTAGATTTGATTGGCGGTTGACAACCAGCTTACAAGTGCATTACCGCCACATACTTCACTCTAATCAAATCTCATCACTCCATATTTAATTCAAGAAATATCTCAGATATCGTCACCTTCTTTTTCTTCTTCTTCGTCTTTTAGACTTGATTGGCGGCTGGCAACCAGCCCACAGGTGTGTTACCGCCACACACTTCACTCTATATCATCACTCTATCTGGTCAGGAGCTATAAGATAAGATAAGATAAGCCTTTATTAGTCCCACAACGGGGAAATTCCAGGATTGCAACAGCACAGGGATAGCAACACTCAGAGCAACAATCAGAAGGCAAGAAAAAAACAAGCAAGCAAGAGCAGCTAATATACATATGTACGTATTACTATAAAATATATATATATACACACACACACAGACACACAGTGCAGAGCATTGTAGCTGGATGGAATAAATATATGAATATATGAACACACAGTGCAGAGCATTGTAGCTAGATGGAATAAATATGTAAATATATAAACACCCACAGTACGGAGCATTGCAGCTAGGTGGAATAAATATGCAAGTATATAAACACACACAGTGCGGAGCAATGTAGCTAGATGGAATAATATGTAGATATATAAATATATAAACACACCCAGTGCTGAGCATTGTAGCTAGATGGAATAAATATGTAAATATATAAACACACACAGTGCAGAGCATTGTTGCTAGATGGAATGAAACAGCATAACCGTCTACTTAGTTATCCTACATGGTATGATTATGTGCCCATACATATTCTCACCCTCCATAGCGACCGGTATGTTCCTAGTTGTATGCCGGAGGGGACCATTGTGTAAGTCTATTGCATCTTTTGCATTCAAAAAACTATTAGTTTGTTACGACTTTTTGCTATCTCTGCGAGCAGCCCTGCTTAGGTTGTACAGTCTGACAGCCGTTGGTAGGAAGGACCTACGAAACCTCTCGGTTGTGCACCTGGGATGATGTAGTCTGCTGCTAAATGAGCTCCTCAGTGCATTCAGTATGTCCTGCATAGGGTGGAACTCGGACTCCAGCAGAGATGACAGTTTAGCCACCGTCCTTCTCTCTCCTATCTCCTCCATCGGATCAAGGCGCTGCCCCAGGACAGAGCTAGCTTTCTTAATCAGTTTGTTCAGTCTCTTCCTATCGGCTGCAGTAATGCCACTGCCCCAGCAGACCACTCCAAAAGTGATGGCTGATGCCACCACCGTGTCATAGAATGACTTCAGCAGCGCCCCTTGTACACCAAAAGACCTGAGTCTCCTCAGCAGGAACAGCCTGCGCTGTCCCTTCTTGTAGAGTGCATCAGTATTGTGTGACCAGTCTAGTTTATTGTTCAGATGAATACCCAGGTACTTATAGGATGTCACCATCTCGATGTCTGTTCCCTGTATATTTACTGGTACTGTGAGGGGCTGCCCATGCCTGCGGCAGTCCACCACCAGCTCCTTAGTTTTCCTCGCGTTGATCTGGAGGCAGTTCCGATGGCACCAGTCCACGAAGTCCTGGATAAGCCCTCTGTACTCAGCTTCATCTCCATTGGAGATGAGGCCAACGATCGCAGAGTCATCAGAGAACTTCTGTAGATGGCAGTGTGTTGTGTTGTGTGAGAAGTCCGCAGTATAAAGAGTGAACAGGAAGGGAGCCAGCACCGTTCCCTGGGGGGCCCCCGTGCTACTGAGGACTACTGCTATAGTCCTTACCGCCATGCACTTCACTCAGTAAACATGACTCTGTATCAAAAGTCAGAATTCTTCTTAGTTGGCAACCTCTTCGTCATCTTCTTCACTCTATATCTTTGTATAAGGAGTTCTTATAAGGAGTTCTGAACAATCTTCTTCTTCAAACAGTGAGATTTCCATGTCTACATGATGTCTATAACACTCAATCTTCTTCTTCTTTTAGATTTGATAGGCGATTGGCAACCAGCTTACAGGTGCATTACCGCCACGTACTTCACTCTATATCGTCACTATCTGGTCAGGAGCTGTAGTCCTTCTATCGTCATTGCTGTGTAAAATCGAACCTCTTCTTCATCTCCTCGTACTTCACTCTATATCATTCACTCTATCTGGTCAGGAGCTGTAGTCCTTCTATCATCATTGCTGTGTTCAATCGAACCTCAACTCTTTCTTCAGACATCACTCTTCTTCGTCTCCTCGGACTTTACTCTATATTCAATTCAATTCAATTCAACTTTATTTATATAGCGCCATTTCACAACAACAGTCATCTCATAGCACTATCAACTGTAGGGAGGACCCCCACAGTTGCAGAAAGACCCCAGCAATCAGGCGATCCCCTGTGAGCAAGCACTTGGCGACGGTGGAGAGGAAAAACTCCCTTTTAACAGGAAGAAACCTCCAGCAGAACCAGGCTCAGGGAGGGGCAGTCATCTGCTGCGACTGGCTGGGGGGTGAGGGGATAGAGAAGAAGAAAAGAACAGACATGTAGAGAGCAAACAGCACAATGGGGACTCAATCTATGGGAGAGAACAAACAAATGTTAATGACCAGCAAAAAAAAAATATTTCATAGAGAGTGAGGAAAGGAGTGAGGCCCAGTGCATTACTGGAGGTCCCCCGGCTGACTAAACCTATTAGCAGCATAACTAAGGGAGGGTTCAGAAAACACATGATCCCTCCCTAATTGTAGGCTATATCAAAAAGGTAGGTTTTAGCCCTATTCTTAAAAACAGAGATCGAGTCTGACTCCCGAATCCAGATTGGCATCAATTAATAATTACATTATATCATCAATCCACTGTAGATCATCACTCTACACGGCCACCCAGGCCGGTCTATCACGTACTTCGCTCTATATCCAAGAAATCTCTGTCATTATATGTCCTCGTCTATCTTCTTCTTCTTTTAGATTTGATCGGCGGTTGGCAACCAGCTTACAGGTGCATTACCGCCACGTACTACACTCTGTATCATAACTCTATCTGGTCAGGAGCTGTAGTCCTTCTATCATCATTGCGTCCTCATCTATCATCATCTTCTTCTTCTTTTAGATTTGATTGCCAGTTGGCAACCAGCTTACAGGTGCATTACCGCCACTGACTTGATTATCATCACTCTATATCTTTGTATAAGGAGTTCTGAACAACTCCTTATGTGTGAAAAAATTATCCGTCCTTGGACTGTGTCCGAGGTGCAGCTGAGCTGTGTTGTTTTCCTCTTAAAAATTATCCGTCCTTGGACTGTGTCCGAGGTGAGGCCAAGATGTGTCATTTGGCGGTTGGCAATCAGCCTACAGGTGTATTACCACCACGTACTTCACTCTATATCATCACTCTATCTGGTCAGGAGCTGTAGATCATAGGATCGCCTATGTCATAGGCGATATGAGGTATATGAGGTGTCAAACTATATATGAGGTGTCAAACTCATTCCATGGAGGGCCAAGACCCTGCATGTTTTACTTCCACACAGTATCTTCAGCAGGTGTTTTCACTGATCAGCAATCAGTGGGAAGACATTGAGTGAAATCACCCGTTGAAGGCACTGGGTGGAGGTAAAACCTGCAGGGTCTTGGCCCTCCATGGAATGAGTTTGACACATAGGCATGATATCCCTATGATCTCTACATGATGTCTATATGACGTCATATAGACACCATAGTGTAGAGTGATTCAAGAAAATCTGTGTGTGTCTGTGTGTGATCAAAGGCAGGCATCACTCACGATCATAGGACTCGCTATGACATCATCAAAGATCAAAGGCAGGCATCACTGAACGAGTGGTGGTGTCAAAGATCAAAGGCAGGTATCACTGAATGGTGACGGCAAAGATCAAAGAAGGTTTCACCATGGTTACTGTTGCCATGGTAACCATGTCAAAGATCAAAGGCAAGTATGCAGAAATGCTTGCTTACACTTGCTTTCTACGGGCATGCAGAAATACTTGCTTATACTTGATTTCTACGGGGATGCACGGGTCAAAGATCAAAGGCAGGCATCACTGAATGAGTGGTGACGTCAAAGATCAAAGGCACGCATCTCCATGGCTACTGTTGCCATGGTAACAGTAACTTTCTACGGGCATGCAGAAATTCTTGCTTATACTTGGTTTCTACAGGCATGCACGGGTTTGCACTAGTAATAATAATAATAATCTTCTTCTTCTTCTCTCGGTTACTGGTGGATAGCAAACAACTGAAAGGTGCATACCGCCACCTACTGTACAAAAGTGTGTAACATTATGTCATCTGAGCCCAACCCCTAAATTCTATGACTTAATCCTGTGTTATTTAAAAAAGAGAAAAGAGCCTTTCTCATGATTCTTATTACCTCTCCATCTCCATCTGTTCCCAGAATCCCAGTTAAATCCCATTCCCTACCAGCCTCTCGAACTTCATTTTCCATTATCTGTCCCTCATTTCCATATTTGTCCCAGTGCAACAAGATGTGCTCGACACTTTCTTCCACTCCACATTTGCCACTTTCGCTTTTCCCCATGGTGAACAAAGTGCCATCTAAACCTGCGTGATCCAGTCTGAGTCCCACCACAATGATGTCCTCCCTCCCTCTGGTTGTTATAAAATTCTTTATTGCAATAGATTTTTGTATTTTGTAATACGATCCACCTTTATGATCTTCATTCTATCCTCCCTGCCATAGCGCAGTTCCCTTCCTCCCGACCACTGCCCTCCCTTCACCCCTTCCAAGAGACAATGGCACAGTCATCTCCCTTCCAAGAGCACTCCTTGCCAATCTGTCTGCACAGTCACCCCCCCCAACCCTTAACGTGCAGGAACCCAACAAAACCGAACCTCTCCGCCACCCCTGTGCACCCCAAACAAACCGCGAAACAGCTCAATCACCAAGTCTTCCCCCGTAGATTCCAGCGTCTGCACGGTTTTCAGCGCTGCAAATGAGTCCGTCCACACCACCACCCGGTCCGGTCCGACCTCCCCCACCCACCGCAAAGCAACAATTACTGCCACCATCTCGGCTGCAAACACGGATGCATTGTTGGAGAGCCTCTCTGCGATGGTCACCCCAAACTCCGGGATGTATACTCCAACTCCGACAGAGCCCTCCTTACTCTCCGAACCATCAGTACAGAGCTGCAAGAAGCTATAGGTCTCCTCTATGCATTGCTGCAAATGCTCTTCCTAGGACTTCTGTCTTTTCTTTGTCTGATACAGCCATCTTCCCTCCATCCACAAAAACAGGAATTTTAACTGATACCCTTTTCCCACTCGTTTTTTTTAAACATACCCCAGACATCACCTAGTTCTGTTTTCCTACCAAGGGTGGAACAAAATTCTCTCCATGTTGACCTTTTCCTGTTTTTAATAATCCTTCGAGCTACTGCCCTTTTCTTTTTATACTCTATTAAGTTTTCACTAGTCATATTCTTCCTCAGCTCTCTGAATGCCTTGTTTCGCTCTTTTACTACAATACTACATTTGTCATTTCACCAGGGTGCAACCTTCTTCCTACCCTGTGTTGTTTTCTTAGGTATACTTGCTATTGCAGCATTCAGAATATGATTGGTTACCTGACTTGAACACTCTGCTATGCCACCTTATAATGTTACCAAATGACATGATTGAACACAGTATTGCCTTAATTTTTCCATTCTGCCTTGTCAAAACACCATCTTGTAAAACATCTTCCCTCTTGTATACATACTTCAGTTTTAAAGACTGTTAAGTATTGGGAAGTGATCACTTCCCATAGTTGTCCTGTTCATAATCGTCCATTCACAGGTGCTCACTAAAGAATCAGATAGCAGAGTCAGGTCAGTACATGATAATGTGCCCCTATGCACATCCACCCTGATACCTTCACCACTGTTTAGACAAATTAATGATTTTTCATCTAATATCTCTTCCACAACATTTCCATTGTTATCTGTATGTGTGCTTCCCCACAAGCTATTGTGGGCATTAAAGTCTCCACACCATACCTCTTTCATATGCCCTTCCCCTGCCATAACACCAAAAATATCTGCTGTTAACTTCCTACATGGGTTGTAATAATTAATCAGCTTAATATTTCCTTGTCCATTTGGCCTACATATTTCAATAATATTACACTCTATATCCTCAGGGAAGGGAATCACCCTATATGCCAGGCCATTTTTAATGAAAGTGGCACATCCTCCTCCATTTACAGTGTTAATTCTACGCCGTTTGATTGAACTGTATCCTGGAATAACAAAATCTAAGTGAGGTTGAAGCCATGTCTCCTGTACACACACTACCTGTGGAACAACTTCTAGTTTGTAAAGATATTTCTTGAGTTCTTGTCAGTTTGCTATAAGACTCCTCGCATTCCACTGTAGTATGTGTAGTACCATAATTAAGGTCTTGTTTCAGCTTTCAATAAAGCATGAATCTGGTCAGCTGTGATATCTTCCACATCTAGGAAGCTTTCTGCTGCTTCCACAATGGTTTTGATTCTGTCACTTTTCTTCTGTAGCTGTGCAGCGACATTCATGGTGTGGCAGATAAAAGCTATAAAGTTTGTCCTCTTAACTATCAGTGTGTCATCATTCATTTTGCATTTGTGAACACAAACATTCCTTGCAGCTACACGATCCTGTGCTTGCGTGGGACCCGTTGATTGCTGGGCTTCCATTTGAACTGAACTTCTTTGATGAAGGCCCGCTGTGTTTCTGACTATTCCTGCCTCTCTAACACATCACCAAACGCTGGGTTTCCTCCTTTGTGATGCTTTGCCAGGCCTTTACTGCAGGTGTCTTCAGTTGTTGCTTGTTTGTGGGTCTTTCTGCCTTAAGTTTTGCCTTGAGCAAGTGAAATGCATGCTCGATTGGGTTGAGATCTGGTGATTGACTCGGCCATTGCAGAATATTCTACTTCTTTGCTTTAAAAAACTCCTGGGTTGCTTTTGCAGTATGTTTTGGATCATTGGTCAAGCACCGTCCAATCAACTTTGCTGCATTTGGCTGAATCTGAGCAGAAAGTATATCCCTATACACTTCAGAATTCATCCAGCTGCTTCTGTCTTTTGTCACATCATCAATAAACACAAGTGACCCAGTGCCATTGGAAGCCATGCATGCCCATGCCATCACACTGCCTCCACCATGTTTTACAGAAGATGTAGTGCTTTAGATCATGAGCTGTTCCAATTCTTCTCCAAACTTTCTTCTTCCCATCATTCTGGTACAGGTTGATCTTAGTCTCATCTGTCCAAAGAATGCTGTTCCAGAACTGGGCTGGCTTCTTCAGGTGTTTTTTGGCAAGTCAATTCTGGCCTTTCTATTTTTGAGGCTGATTAATGGTTAGCACCTTGTGGTGAATCCTTTGTATTTACTCTCATGAAGTCTTCTCTTTATGGTAGACTTAGATACTGATACACCTACTTCCTGGAGAGTGTTCTTCACTTGAGTGGATGTTGTGAAGGGGTTGTGAAAGGATTCTGCAATCATCCACCACTGTTGTCTTCCATGGACGTCCAGGCCTTTTTGAGTTCCCAAGCTCACCAGTGCACTCTTTTTTTCTCAGAATGTACCAAACTGTTGATTTGGCCACACCTAACATTTCTGCTCTCTCTCTGATGGATTTTTTCTTTTTTTTCAGCCTCAGGATGGTCTGTTTCACCTCCACTGAGAGCTCCTTTGACCGCATGTTGTGTGTTCACAGCAACAGCTTCCAAATGCAAACACCACATCTGGAATCAACTCCAGACCTTTTAACTGCTTAATTGATGACAGGTTAACGAGGGAAGAGCCCATGCAACCTTGCTATTTTTTTTTGGCAGCCTTCTGAGTCAGTTGTCCAATTACCTTTGGTCCCTTGAAAAAGAGGCAGCTACGTATTAACCCCTTGCACTCTGGTCAATTTCCCCAAAAACGCCAAAAAATAACGTACCCAAAGTAAATCAAAAGCTGTTCTTCAACCCTTTGCAGCATCGTCATGGGGTTGGTCTCATTTAAAAGAAAACACTTTGAATTTTTTGGCAAAACAGTCATAATCTCTCTAAGTGCTCCGGCCACTGAGTAACAGTCATCTAAACATACTGAACTTGAAGAAAATAAATTTCGCCTGGGTGTTTTTTTGGATACAAATGTTTGCAAATAACACACAGCTGTCAGATACTGGCTGGAAAATGCAACAGAAATGTAGAACCAAGTGTTATCCAGCTGAGGTCAAAATTTTGTAGCAATACCACAAAAAATGAATATATACACAGCTTTTTTCTTAGGTTGTTCCCAGGTGTTTTTGAACTGTGCCAAATTGTGCCAAATGGCACAGTTTGGAAAAACGTCTGTAACTTTTGAATGATTCAATATAGAAGCTTGATGTTGGGCTCTAATGAAAGGTGACACTCAGGGCTGTGTGTGTGTGTGTGGGTCCCCCCCCACCCCCGCTACAGAGGATGGATATCGCCCGGTGTGCGCCGCGGTCACGGTGCGCCGCAGTCTACTACGCACAGTTGTAATTTACCGATCGGTCAAAAGTCATTTTTGATTACAATTTTCAGGGATAAAGAATAATTTAGCTTATAACACTTACCTGTCCACAACAGCAGTGTCGCTGGCGAACTTCTCTTCCTCATTGTCAGACGAACATGACGCTGGTCCGCTTGTTACGGACTCGTGGTTCTGGTCACGTGACCCGGTCAAACCATAATTCCGTTATTGCGGTTTTGTGCTTCCATGATTGCGGTTTTGGCGAACGATTTTTCAAAACAAATAAGAACAGTAGTAAGAAAAAAAGACTGACGAACGCGTGTGTGTCACCCAGCGGCTAAAACAAAACAGATTTTGCAAGGGAGGCACGCTTTCGAACTACTGTGCTTCAATTGGCTTGCTGTATTCACAGCCGTTGGTAGGCGGGTCCTTCTTGCTAGGTTTTCAGTCATTGGTTCTTCAAGGTTTCAGAAACCCAATTCAAGGCTCTTATTAGTCGAATGAGAGGTCAATCACATCTAAACCAATCAAAGTACTCCTTTGGCTTTCTGTTCGCGGCTGTGTCTGTAGTGGAAGAATGGAAATGCAGCTTTTTTTTTTTCAGTGCCTCTGTGCGTCCTAGGATGCCTAGGACGCAGAGACGTGTCCGCCCGCGGTACACCGAAGTGCAACAGGTTAAAGAGCTGTAATTCCTAAACCCTTGCTCCAATTTGGATGTGAATACTCTCGAATTACAGCTGAGAGTCTGCACTTTAAGCCCATATTGATTATATAATTGTATCCTGAATTTGTTTTCATAAACAGCTAAAATAACAAAACTTGTGTCACTGTCCAAATATTTTTGGGCCTAACTGTAAATGCTGTCTCAATCTTCTTCGTCTTCTTCTTCTTCTTCTTCTTCTTCTTCTTCTTCTTCTTCTTCGTCTTCTTCTTCTTCTTCGTCTTCTTCTTCTTCTTCTTCTTCTTCTTCTTCTTCTTCTTCTTTGTCTTCTTCTTCTTCTTCTTCTTCGTCTTCTTCTTCTTCTTCTTCTTTGTCTTCTTCTTCTTTTTCTTCTTCTTCTTCTTTTTCTTCTTCTTCTTTTTCTTCTTCTTCTTCTTCTTCTTCGTCTTCTTCTTCTTCTTCTTCTTTGTCTTCTTCTTCTTTTTTTTCTTCTTCTTCTTCTTCTTCTTCTTCTTCTTCTTCTTCTTCTTCTTCTTCTTCTTCTTCTTCTTCTTCTTCTTCTTCTTCTTCTTCTTCTTCTTCTTCTTCTTCTTCTTCTTCTTCTTCTTCTTCTTCTTCTTCTTCTTTTTCGACTTTTTTTTTCATTTTTCCATCACTGCCCACATAATAAATTCTTGTTTTTTGGGGAGGAGGATGGCGACCTTGGAAATGCCACCTCCATCTATCCACCAGGGGGTGCGGATCGTTCCCACGGACGACACTGTTACTGTGAAGGGGGTCCTTATGGCTGTGCGTGCCCAGGTGGGCCCTGCTGCGATCCGCTATGCGTCCAGGATGAATAGGGCTGTAGTTGTGTTTCTGGCTACTGAGGAGGATGTCCACGCTCTGGTTGCAAGCGGTATTGTAATCGGGGACGTGTATGTACAGGTGTCCCCCTTATCGGTTCCATCAACGCTTGTCACCGTCTCGGGTGTTCCACCTTTCATTACTGACGAGCAGTTGGCGGCGGAGCTCCGCAGATTCGGGAAGTTTGCGGGCCCGTTTAAACAGGTCAGTTTGGGAATCAGGGAAGCAGACTTACACCATGTGAAATCACTCAGGCGACAGGTGTTCATGTTTCTAGACTCGCCCACTCAGACTCTGGAAGTGTCCTTCCGGGTCAAACACGGGGACGGCTACTATATGGTGTATGCGAGCTCGGGACAGATGAAGTGTTTTGAATGTGGCGATGTGGGCCATAAACGTTTCGCCTGCCCGCACAGGCGCACGGCGGGGGGTTCGGGTGGGGCCACGGCTGGCGCGGCCGGTGCGCCTTCCGCTCGCAACGCTGCTGCGGACGGCGTTGCCGGGCGATGGCGCACAAGCGGTCGATGACGTGGACTCACCATCGCGCTGTATGACATCAGCGGCTGTGCTTACGCAGCCTGCTGCAACTTCAGAGCAGCAGGCGGAAAAACGCCGGTCGCCTAATATAGGCGCCGCCCCGGAACACGTGACTGATGAAGGATCAGCTGCACCAGCTGACGTGCCAGCTGAATCTAACAGTCAGCAGAGTTGTGCTGACGAGGGAATGGAGTGTGGAACTGACGCAGAGTCTGCTAGAAATGAGTCTATTGGGGCAAATGGCGATGCCACTGCGCGTTTGTATTCACTAGACGAAATAAATGCTTTCCTGGATGGGACCTATAATAATAGGGCCGTTAACGTCACTGATTACTTCAGTGACACTGACAAATTCATTCGGTCTGTTAATGTACTGAGGAAAGACGTTGGTGTTGACCTCCTGGATGAAAGAAAACGCTACCGCCTGGAGAAGCACCTCACAGCCCTGCGTAAATCAGCAGGGGGACAAAAGGCCAAGCGTGCAAAGATGGAATGATTTCCATGGCAAAGCACGGTGCTCCTCACAAATATCGTCATAATGCAGAAAATACAATTAGGAACCTTAAACATCACTGGTGGGAGGGGTAATCATAAGAGGGGATTCATTATTGACCTGTTCAAACAGAAAGGTCTCAACATTTTGTTTTTGCAGGAAACTCATACCCCTTCGGAGGATGAAGTCGACTGGGGCTTGTGGTGGAAAGGCCCATTTTCACTCAGTCACGGCACCAATCTAAGTGCAGGAGTGGGCATTTTGTTTGGGGAATCAGCAAATGCACAGATTTTATCGGTGGTGGAGATAGTGAGGGGCAGGCTGCTTCTCATTAGGGCGCAAGTGGGGGATCCCGTGTTTTGCCTGGTTAATGTTTACGCGCCAAACCACGGCGCGGAAAGGGTTGCCTTTTTCAATACAATGACTACTGAATTGCAGCGCTATCACCAAGAACAACTTGTTGTTGCTGGTGATTTCAACTGTACCTTGGACTTCACTGTAGATCGCACTAATGCAGAACCTCATCTGCAGTCTTCTAGATGCTTGGAAAATTTCACTGTGCAGTTCGACTTAGTGGGCACATGGAGGTCTAAAAATGCAAATGCGAGACGGTATACCTGGGTCAGGGTCACTGACGGTGTTGTCAGTGCTGCTAGATTAGACAGGGTATATGTTTCTAGAACCTGTAGCCCCGGCCTCCTTCACAGTAACATAAGTCCCGTCGGTTTCACGGATCATCACCTGGCTACTGCAGTGTTACTGAACTCACCAGGGAAACGGGCAAAATCATATTGGCACTTCAATAACAAGCTCCTACAGGACAATGCCTTTTGTCAGTATTTTGTGTGCTTCTGGGAACACTGGAGGACCATGAAAGCTCGTTTTGGTTCCCTCGAACAGTGGTGGGACGTTGGCAAAGTGCAAATTCGCCTTTTTTGTCAGCGGTACGCTGCGTACTCAACTGCCATCATCAACGCAAAGGTCAGTGAACTAAAGGACACTGTCAAGAGGCTGGAGGCCAGCTTGGTTACGGGTCGGGATTCTACCGCTGGTCCTTTGCTGCAGGAGAAGAGATCAGCCCTGCGCACATTCATGCAGGGCAGAGTGGAGGGGGCGCTAGTGAGGTCGCGCTTCACTCGCCTGCAGGACATGGATGTACCAACGTCCTTCTTCTTCAATTTGGAGAAGTCTACTGCGGAAAAGAAGTTGATGGCTTGCTTGACACTCCCGGATGGTTGCCTGACTACAGACCTGTCCGAGATGCGCCGCCATGCAGTGGATTACTACGGGGCCCTGTTTGCTGCGGGAACGTGTTGCAAAGAATCTCAAAATCAGCTCTTCGAGGCCCTTCCGGTGCTCGGCCAGGATGACAGGGCCGCTCTGGACTGTGCCCTGACTTTGGATGAGTTGACTGTGGCTGTGAATCAGATGGCGCTGGGACGCGCGCCTGGACTTGATGGCCTTTCTTCAGAATTTTTTAAGCATTTTTGGACTGTTATTGGACCGGACTTCTATGACGTTCTGACTGCCTGTTACAGGGAAGGCACGTTACCTGTCTCCTGCCGCCGTGCAGTGCTGTCTCTGTTGCCAAAGCAGGGGGACTTGGCCCTGCTGAAAAACTGGAGGCCTGTGGCTCTTCTTTGCACGGACTACAAGGTGCTTTCCAAGGCCCTGGCAAACAGACTGAACACTGTCTTGGGTTTGATCGTGGATAGGGATCAAACATATTGTATCCCTGACCGGAACATTATGGACAATGTTTTCCTCATACGTGACATTCTCCAGCTCAGTAAATGTCATGACTTACAGTTTGGAATTGTGTCTTTGGACCAGGAAAAGGCCTTTGATAGGGTTGACCATTCCTATTTGTTTTCTACCCTGAGGGGGTTTGGTTTTGGAAATATGTTTTTGAGGTGGGTCAATCTGCTATACACTGGAGCTGAGTGTTTGGTGAAGGTGGGGGCGGCCCTGAGTCGGCCAATCCCTGTACACCGGGGAATACGCCAGGGGTGTCCACTGTCGGGTCAGTTGTACAGCTTGGCTATTGAGCCTTTGCTGTGCAGGTTGCGCGCTCGGCTGGGTGGTCTGGTTCTGCCGGGGCCATCAAGCTGTGGCCGCCCGATTGTCTTGTCTGCTTATGCGGATGACGTCAACGTTTTCATCACCTCCCACGAGGATGTGCAGCGTCTGGTGGACACTTTGACAGTTTATGAAAGGGCATCCTCTGCACGGGTTAATTGGGCCAAGAGTGAGGGTCTATTGGTGAGCCACTGGTCGCGTCAAGGCGTCCCTCGCCTACCCGGCGGCCTTCGGTGGGGGACGGCCAGTCTCAAAGTGTTGGGGGGTTTTCTGGGTACGGAGGCTTTTGAACGAAAGAACTGGGAGGGTGTTAAGGAAAAGGTGTGTGCTCGTTTTTCTAAATGGAAATGGTTGCTACCACAGCTGTCATATAGGGGCAGGGTTCTGGTTGCAAATAATCTGGTTGCCTCGGCTCTCTGGCATAGGCTGGTGGCTTTGACACTGCCCAGGAACCTCGTGGAGGAGATTCAGAAGACAATCGTGGACTTCTTTTGGTCTGGTCGCCACTGGGTCCGTGCGCCAGTTCTCTACCTGCCTGTGGCCGAGGGGGGACAGGGCCTGGTGGACATACATTCCAAGATCGCCAGCTTCAGGCTTCGAACTGCACGACGACTCCTTTACGGATGCGGACACTGCTGGATGGACACTGCTAAGCTGCTTTTGAGGAGAGTTGGTCGCTTGGGCTATGATAAGCAGCTCTTCCCCGTGACATCTGGGGAGGTGGACCTTACTGGACTATCTGCTTTTTACACGTCCGTTTTGCATGCATGGCGAGTCTTCAACGTGGCCCGCTTCCGTGACGAGACGCCGGGCATGTGGCTGTTCGACGAACCACTGTTTTTCAATCGATTCATTGACGCGGAGGTGCTGCAGTCTGTCAGTCTGCGGAGTTGTTTGCGGGAGGCACGCTGTACCAAGCTTGGTCATCTTATGAGGATGTCAACCACATCGATGGATACACTGAGGCAGAGTGCCAAAATTACATCTGTCAGACTGCTGCAAAGGGTGGTGGAGGACGTGTGCGCCGCCCTGCCACAGCCGCTTCGAGCGTTTGTGACGAACCGCACTCTTTCCAATCAATGGGATGACGACACTGCGTCCACCTTTCCTGCAATTTCCATAACTCCAGCTGTGGGGGAGTGGCAGGGAGGAGAGGATCACCTACTGACCTTCAGGATTCCTTGCCTGGGCATGTTCCAGTTTGTCGGGACAAGGGCGGTGTATCACATCTGTGTGAAGGTTCTGAATCTGCGCTCTCTGAAGGATGTCACGGAGTCGAGGTGGGCGGGTTGCTTGGGGCCAGGGGTCTCCCCAAAAGGCAGCTGGCGGTGCATGTACA
Organism: Pholidichthys leucotaenia; assembly: GCA_020510985.1. Lineage (NCBI taxonomy): Eukaryota > Metazoa > Chordata > Actinopteri > Cichliformes > Pholidichthyidae > Pholidichthys > Pholidichthys leucotaenia. The sequence goes on from CM035841.1 coordinate 191,925,325, forward strand.
AGCAACCTATTGAGAAACGCACAGCAGATCTCCAGTGGAGGATTGTGCATGGGGCAATAGCCACGAATAAATACAGGGCACACCTTGATCCGACTGTGGGGGGGGGAATGTTTGTTTTGTTCCAAAGTTGAGACCCTCGACCATTTGTTTGTCCACTGTTTTCGTTTATCTGGACTTTTTGACATTTTGCACGAGTGGTTTCGGGCTTTGGGTGAACGTTTCTCTTTTGGTCTGTTCATTTACGGTCCGAAGTATAAAGTGGCAAGGAAGGCTGCCCACACTTTGATGAACTTCCTATCTGGTACTGCTAAGCTTGCCATCTGGCTGACGAGGAAAAATCAGGCAAGCAATGCTGGCAATGTGGATCCTGTGTCCGCTTTCAAGGTCTTGTTGAAGGTCAGACTCCAGGTGGAGTTCTCTTACTATCAAATGGTGGACAATTTGGAGGCATTCATCGATAGATGGGCTGTAGGGAATGTTTTGTGTTCTGTGGGTCAGGGGGATGACTTATGTTTGCACTTTTGAGATGTGACACACTTGGACAAGTGATAAGATAAGATAAGATAAGCCTTTATTAGTCCCACAATGGGGAAATTCCAGGATTGCAACAGCATAGGGATAGCAACACTCAGAGCAACAATCAGAAGGCAAGAAAAAACAACATCTAGTAAACATATGTCCATATTACTATAAATGTATATATATAGACACACAGTGCAGAGCATTATGGCTGGTGGATGTGCAGCAGAAAGTCTAAGCTCTCTCTCCGCGGTTGCAGCGGGCTAGCTGGAAGTCTTTGGGCATGATGGTGACCCCCTTAGCGAAGAAGAGACCACCAGGTGGGTCTCGCTGGTCTCCTGCAGAGCCATGACGGCGAAGCTCAGGAAACGCAGGACGGTCTTGAAGTCCTGAGCGATCTCCCTCACCAGGCGCTGGACGGGCAGCTTACGGATGAGCAGCTCCGTGGATTTCTGGTAGCGACGGATCTCTCTCAGAGCCACGGGCCTGTGACGGCGAGGCCTCTTCACTCTGCCGGTGGCCAGAGCGCCTCTCCGAGCAGCCCTGTGGCTAGCTGTCTCCTGGGGGGCTTCTTCCTCCAGTAGATTTTACGGGCGGTCTGCTTGGTTCTTGCCATCACTCTTTATTATTCTGTCTTATATTTCTTTCACGCCGCCTAAACTTCAGCCCGGCACCCGCTTCGTTTTCGCTACAGCTCCCGGTATGTCGAGTTTCCCATTAGCACCGGGCGGCGGCCAAGTGCTAGCTAGCACTAGCTCCTCCCCGCTGTAACGTCTCCCGCTGCAAACCGTGGCTCCGTCCGCCGACCCGGGAGACCCCCGGGGCGGTCCGTGATATATATACAGAGTGAAAGGTGTAGAAAGAAGAAGGAAGATAAAAAAAAAAAGGCTGTTGCAACAGGCAGCCGACTCGTGTGGCGCCGCCGGTCCGGCGATATTGGTCTTTTTGCAATTTCGGAATGTGCAATAAAGCCTTTTTTTAAAAGTCAAAGTCATCTTCTTCTTCTTCTTCTTCTTAGATTTGATTGGTGGTTGGCAACCCTAGTAATAATAATCTCTCTATATATAATTCAAGAAATCTCTGTGTGTGTCTGTCACGACCATAGGACTCGCTAAAAGATCATAGGATCACCTATGATGTTCCTATGATCTCTACATGATGTATATGACGTCATATAGACACCTTAGTATAGAGTGATACAAAAAAATCTTTGTGTGTGTCTGTGTGTGATCTAAGGCAGGCATAACTCACAATCATAGGACTCGCTATGACATCATCAAAGGTCAAACACAGGCATCACTCATGATCATAGGACTCGCTGACATCAAAGATCATAGGACTCGCTATGACATCATCAGATATCAAAGGCAGTCATCACTCATGATCGTAGGACTCGCTATGACATCATCAAAGATCATAGGACTCGCTATGACACCATCAAAGATCAAAGGCAGGCATGACTGCACAAGTGCTGACGTGCTTGCTTACACCCTTTCTTACACCTGCTTTCTACAAGTATGCAGAAATATTTGCTTATACTTCGTTTCTACGGGCATGCACAGATATGCACTAGTAATAATATTTAAAAAACTTTATGTAGCACACCTTTCAAAACAGGGGTACAAAGTGCTTCACTCAGAGAATAATGAGAATGACCAAACAAGATGCAAATACATAGATTTAGGTAAAATACAGTTGGACTAAAAACATGCGATAAAATACATGAGAACATACACAGCAAAAATTAAGTAAAAACACATTTGTAAAAGTGAGATTTTAGAAGTTATTTAAAAGCTCACAAAGATTTGGCTTGCCTGATCTCGGGAAAGTCATTCCAACAGCCTCGTCTCCCTTGGTTTTGAATTTGGGTCTGGGTATTTCTTGTCATGTACTTGTTTAGTACTTAACGTAGTTGAGAGACAGCAACGAGAGTCGCATGCTAGCAACAGCTTTTTATTGCAACCGCGCACACACGGGTACAGGGTGCAGTTAGGGACAAACATGTAGTAGGCAGCTACGGAAGCCCAGACCCAAAACACAAACTCACAACAACAATGCATTACATGTCCCTTCCTCAGCAAAAGAAAATTATTGCAGCCTGAGTTATCCATGTTGTTGTAAATGGTAATAGTTGCCATACCTTGTTAACTAACTAACTAACCTGCACTTATATAGCGCTTTTCTAGTCACAAAGACCACTCAAAGCGCTTTCACTAGTACTAACCCTCTATTCTAAGGGCCTATAGGAAACAGATATCTAGGGACAATTTAGAACAGCCAATTAACCTAACATGCATGTCTTTGGATTGTGGGAGGAAACCGGAGCCCCTGGAGTAAACCCACGCAGCACAGGGATAACATGCAAACTCCACACAGAAAGGTTCCAACCCCTGCCAGCCTGGGGATTTGAACCAGGAACCTTCTAGCTGTAAGGCAACAGTGCTAACCACTGCACCACTGTGCTGCCCCCTGTATGTTAAGAATAATACATTATTGTTGCCACAACAAACAATAATAAAAGAAGAAGAAGAATAGAGTCATGATAATCAAGTCAGTGGCGGTAATGCACCTGTAGCCTGGTTGCCAGCCGCCAATCAAATCTAAAAGAAGAAGAAGAACAACAATACTAAAACGACTGTCTCTCTCTCTTTTTTTTAAAGAGCAACAAACTTGTCCAATGTCTTTGTGTCCTCAGGACAGTGAACAACAGAACTTAACCTATTAACTAGGAAGGAGAGGTTACTAGCACATCACCTCCTTCAGGTGTCTTTACCACACCTGTCCCTGAACATCAAACTGACTCCAAGTGCTATCACAAGGTCAGTCTATCAGGGGGTTTCACTACTCTGCCCCGTCTGGTAGTATACAGCTCATTTGGTTGTGCTTGTGGGGAACACGATGGTACCTTGACTGATGAAGGATATGGTTCTGGAGGGACTGGAGGGGGCTGCTGCTCCTTTGCTGCAGGTAGTTCAGGGGTCTCACACCAAGCCTCGTCACACATCATGTGGCTTGACTGGTTGGCAGCTGCAGTGCTGGTGTGGAGATGGCTGTTGCGGCGGAACATCTTACCTCCGCTATCCACAATGTAGGATTGTGGTGCACTATGCTGCTGAATCATGATTCCAGGGGCCAACCTGTGGCTTCCAGGATACGGTTCCATCCTGACTTCATCTTCAGGCTGCAGGGCAATACGGGACTTGGTTGCTCTCTTGCTGTCGTAGTAGAATTTCTGAGTGTGCTTGGTCTTGTCTAGCAGACACTTGACTCTGACAGGGTTGTGGGCTATGGGTCTAAGTAGCACACGAGCAGTAGGCAACTTGTTGCAAGGCCCCCTGCCCATGAGCAGTTGAGCTGGTGACAGGCCTGCTGATTCAAGTGTAGTGGTCCTGTGGTCTAGCAGTGTGAGGTGTTTGTCAGGTGCTTTTCTCCAAAGCCTCTTGAGTGTTTGCACTGCACGCTCTGCTTCACCATTCGAGTGTGGCATGTATGGGGAGAATATCTTTTGCTGGATACCAAAGGTCTTACAGAACTCCTTGAATTCCTCTGATGAATACTGCAGACCATTATCTGACCTACGGATGGCAGGAATGCCATGTCTACTGAATTGAGCTTTCAGAGTCTCTATTGGAGTGTGGTTCCACTCGTCTCTCAATTCATCCACTTCAATGTATTTCGAGTAATAATCCACTAGTGTAATGTACTGTTTGCCTTCAAACTCAAACAGGTCAGAGGTGACCTCCTCAAATGGTAGTTCTGGTGTTTCTGTCGGCATAAGGGGTTGCTTAGGGAGTCCGTTTTGGATTTCAGCGCACTGGTAACAATTTCTGGTCATGCTTTCAATTTCAGCACTCGTTCCAGGCCAGTACAGCACTTCACATGCTCACTGTTTGCACTTTACTATCCCTAAGTGAGACTGGTGTATAAGGTCTAGCACAGGGGTGGGCAGTGAGGGCCATTCCGCTGCAGGTTTTCTGTTCCACTCAGTCTCTTCAGCAGGTGTTTGCTCTGATCAGCTTCAAGGATTGCTGATCATTGGAAACACCTGATAAAGGGACTGGGTGGAACAGAAAAACTGCAGTGGAATGGCCCTTCATAGCACATGATTGCCCACCCCTGCATGTGTTTTTGCATGGTGGGGGACACCACTATGCACAGTCCCTTGCACACTATGCCGTAAGACGAGGCTAACTGGGTTCTTGAGTCGCAATACGGTTGAACAGGAACAGGCACATCACATCCGTTCTCAGGCCAGCCTTGCTGAATTGTCTGCTGGAGAAGGCTTAGCTCCTCTTTTGTGCATTCTTGCAGTTCAGCATATTTCTCATCGCTCACCAATATAAAGCTGAGCATAGAAACACATTCTAAACCAGTGGCCTCTGGTGTGCACTCGGGTAGTTGTGCCCTGGACAGGATGTCAGGCAACTCCATGTCCTGTCCTCTTCTGTATTTCACTGTGATATCGTACCACTGCTGTCACAGGTGCATTCTCTGGATGCGCATTGGAGTAGACAAGAGCGGTTTCTTGTAGATATCCTCAAGTGGTTTGTGGCCATTGTATATTGTGACATGTTTCCCAAACTTTATGCAGGCATGTACAATAATAATGCATCAGATTTATATAGCGCTTTATCATAGACACTCAAAGACGCTTTACAAGTAGATACATTATTCATTCACTCCAGACAGACAATGGTAGTGGCAAGCTACTACTGTAGCCACAGCTGCCCTGGGGCAGGCTGACGGAAACGTGGCTGCCAATCCACGCCAACGGCCTCTCCGGCCACCACCTAACATTTATACATTAATACACATTCATACCCAGTGTTATGGGCACTGGAGGCAATGCGGGTGAAGTGTCTTGCCCAGGGACACAACGGCAGGATATCTGGGGAGAGCGGGATTCGAACCGCCAACCATCGGGTTATTAGACGACCTGCTCTACCTCCTGAGCCACTGCCACCCCAATGAAGAGCATCTCCTTCTCGATTTGTGCATAGTGTGTTTCAGCATCAGTTAGTGACTTAGATGAGAAGGAAACAGGCTGGCTGTCCTGCAGAAGCACAGCTCCTAGCCCTACACTGCTGGCATCACAATATATTTCCATAGGCTTTGCTGGGTCATAGAAATTGGGCACTGGGGGTGGTGTGCATAGCTGCTTGAGCTTGTCGAAGGCTTGCTGTTGTGCTGGTTGCCATGAAAACTCAACATTAGTCTTCATGAGCTGTTGCAGAGAAGCGTTTACTTCACTTAGGTTTGGAATAAACCTTGAAAGGTATGTTACAAAACCTAAGAAGCGACGGACACCTTCCTTGTTTGTTGATGGAGGCATGCTCCTTACGGCCTCTGTTTTTAATGGGTCAGGGCACAGACCATCAGCTGTAATCAGATGACTTACATATGACACTGCTGATTGTCAGATGTGACACTTGTTGAAATTAAGGTTCAGATTGTAGTTTGTGGCTCTCTCAACTACTTTGCGGAGTATTGCATCATGCTCCTCCACGGAGGGTGCTGCTGTGAGAATGTCATCCATCGTGCCTGTAGCTCCACTAATGTCTTCAAGCATTCATGATCCATGATTTGCTGGAATATCTCGGGAGCACATCCTATGCCAAAACGCAGCCTCAACCATCTAAACCTGCCTGTTGGGATGTTGAAGGTTGTAAGGAAAGATGATACTTCATCTACCTCTATCTGAAGAAATCCTGACTTAACATCCAGGACTGAAAAGACTTTTGCGCCTGGCATGGTTGATATGACCTCTTCTATGGTGCGCATGGGGTAATACTCCCTTTTTACTGCTTTGTTCATGTCACTTGGATCTATACAGATTCTAATTTTGCCATTGCGTGTGGCAACAACCATAGAACTAACCCGTTCAGTCGGTTGGTCTACTTTGACAATGTAACCATCTTTTGCCATTTCATTGAGCTTCTTGACTATTTTGGCTCATAGTGCAACTAGTTGACGACGCACTGGATGCACGACCTCCTTTGCATTTGGGTCGATCTTTATGCTGCATTTCTCTGGCAAGGTTCCCATGCTGCATGTTAGTTTGGGAAAACCCTCTAGGCCAGCTAGTGTGTATATATTTAGGTTTGAGGTGGTTTGGGCAGGAGTGCTCACCTTGTCACTGTCCACACCATCCTGCAGAGAGTCCAACCAGAACATCAGGCCTAGGGCGTCAGCTGTCTTAACGCTGAACACATTCTCTTGAATAATGTTCAAAATTTCCAGTTCTGATTCTGCTTCATGGTCTTTATATTTCAGTGGGAGGTCAACTGCAGCAACTGGCCTCGGTTTGTGGTTTGAATATGAATGCAGTACCCTTTGAGAGTATAGTTTCAGTGTATTATACTTTGCTCCTGTGTCTATTCTAAACCACACTTTCTGGGACAATAAATATCTTCAGCCCATTTGTCACCTGCTACAATTGATACTGGAACATTCTCCTGTGTCAGGTTTATGTCCAGCACGTTTTCATCAGGTGGATCATCTGGCTCCGCACTCACTGAGCTAATGTCACGTTTATGACAGACTGCTGTCCAGTGATTTGGTTTGTGACAATATGAACATACAGAGCCTTTGGCTGGGCATTTTCCTCCATTCCAACCATGCTGTGGGTGCTTTCCACACTTTGAGCAGTTTTTGGATTTAATTCCATTTCCGGTTTCAGCTGGGTGGGCTTTGCCTGCATGTTGCTGTGTGACTTTTTATTGACATGGGCTGTGTGCTTTGCTCTTGTGGACACGTTTGACACTTGCAAGTCTTCCTCTCTGACTATTTTAATTTGTTTTTGTGACATTTCAAATTGCTGGGGAATTTCTATGGCTTTAGCCAGTGTTAGATCATCACCTTTATCCAACAGTCTCTCCTGAACTCGTTTTTCTGTAACCCCCACTATTATAGCATCAATCAACATGTCATCTGAGTCAGCGTACTCACAGTCCATCAGAAGAAGCCTCAAATATTTCACGAAATGGTCAAAACTCTCAGTTGCACCTTGTTTTCTTTGCTTGAAATGGTATCTGGCTATCCTTTTGTTCTTTCTTGGCCATATGCAACTAGCAAACTTATCCAGTACTTTAGACGGATCCTCCCTCTCATCATCAGCCCAGTTCAGCATCTTGTAGATGTCTCTGCCTTGTGCACCAATCCATGTTCCTAGCCAGCCAGTTTTTTGTTTCAAACTTCTGTTTTCAAACAAAATTAACATGGCTGCGGAATCTCTCAAATTCCTGATACAAATCAGCTGCTTCCCAGTCGATCCTCAGGTCGAACTGTGTGTTCATGGTCGTGTGCACCGTTCTTGACAGACTTCTGACACCATGTGATGTACTTGTTTAGTACTTAACATAGTTGAGAGACAGCAACAACAATAACATGCTAGCAACAGCTTTTTATTGCAACCGTGCACACACAGGTACAGGGTGCAGTCGACAGTAGGCAGCTACAGAAGCCCAGACCCAAAACGCAAACTCACAACAACAGTACGTTACATTTCTAAGAGGGATCTATCAGAAGATCTCAGGTTACATTTTGGAATGTAAGGAGTGGAGCAGTCACCGATGTATTCAGGGGCCATTCCATTTAAAATTTTAAAATAAATTCTAAAATGCACAGCCAGCCAGTGAAATTATGCTAACATTGGGGGTATGTGTGTGAGAAGTCTAACAGCAGAATTTTGAATTAACTGAAGTCTAACCATGAATACAGAGAAATACTGTAATCCAGACAAGATGTAATGAAAGCATCAATGACAATTTCCAGATTTTTGAGGACAGAAAGGCCCGTGCCTTTAACTTCCCGTACCCGATCTTGGAGAGTTTGCATCATTGTGTGAAGTATGACTGAACAACCCATTTAACCTGCTGATTGAAAGTGAGACTGCTACCAAAAGTTACACCTAGATTTCTACAACTAGGAGTGATGTTGGTAGAAAAAAAGCCAAGTTGTCATGTAATGTGACACAACTTGTACTACAACTCTGATCTCTGTGTGTCTGTCTGTCACGATCATAGGACATCATAGGACGGCCTATGATGTCTGCCTGATGTCCTATGAAGATCCTATGATCTCAGGCATCATAGGACTCACAATGCCGTCATATAGACAAATGTATCTTGATGTCCTATAGACCATCCCACACGATGCCTAGACTAATGTGATCTTTATGATATCATATGGCTCAAAATTGCCAAGGTGAATAAGTCACAGGGCCAGCTCTTTTCTCTTTTATAAATAACACAGGATTTACTCATAGACTTTAGGGGTCGGGCTCAGATGACAAAATGTTACACTCTCTTGTACAATAGGTGGCGGTATGCACCGTTCAATTGTTTGCTATCCGCCAGTAACCAAGAGAAGAAGAGGAAGACGACGTCACAGGGCCAGTCTTTACAGTGCGTTGGTGTTTTCTGCACAACAGATTTCTTCAGCCATGGCCAATTCGACGTTGCCGTGCGCACAGTTGCCAGATCAAGCAGTCGTCGTATTCTTGCTAAAGATGAAGAAACTAAGCAAAAGCGTCGCTTTCTGAGCAATGTGGTTTTTAAAGAGCTGCTGACACGGTAAAAGTGTGTAACCTTGAAGAATGCCAGTCTATACTACAAATGTGTAAAATGCCAAGCAAAGTGCTGATTTTCTCCGGGTGCTATGGTTTCTTGGTTTCTACGGGCATGCACGGGTCTTCCTGAACAGGGTCAAAAGCCACTTTTTGCTCAGATCTATTTGCATAATTCTGTCCATAAACTGGAATTACGACGCACCTATCCCTCTACCAGTGGTCTGAACGAAGAAGAAGAAGACCCACCAGATGGAGAGCAATAGAATGAGGAGAACTGTTGCATGTCAGAAAAGATGCCGTGAGGATGAAACACCTCAGGTTCAAGCAGTACGCCACAGGCATGACTGTGAACAACACAGCCGTCTGAGACAGGAGGAGACCCTTCAGCAACGGGCATGCAGAAATACTTGCTTATACTTGGTTTCTACGGGCATGGACGGGTATGCACGGGTATGTACTAGTATTGCTTAAAGGAGCATATCGTCTTTATCTTCATGTAGCTTTTTAAAATGTTCAAATTCAAAATGAAGGCATTTTGTTCCCTTGTGATGTGTTTGTGTGTTCCCTTTACATGTACAAATATTTGACCATTCTTTCATATGTAGAGTCATAATCCAGATGGTCCTGCTTGTTGTATTTCCATGTTAAATGTCCCCATGTTTCCTCCCCCCAAATGTCCATTCATATGCATGTGGCCAGACACCGAGAGGCAGCAGTGTTGTGCAACACATGCCCATTCTGCTGTCAGGTTGGCCATGATGATGGTGTGCGCGCATCGTCTGTGTGTGTGTGTGCGCCCATCAGATCTGTATTAGCTGCCAACACTTCGGCCCTTGCAACATGCCAAATTTCAAATTAATGACTTGTCAGTGAATGTGAAGATGCAGTGTGTACACTGGCAGAGGTCACAGTTTCTGGCCCGGCATGCTAATTGTGTCCTTAATGTACAAAATTAGAGTTTGGCTGGTTTAAAATAAATCACCCATTTGCACATTGTAATCATCACGGCAGATGTGTTAACTAAGTGTAGGAAGAGTTAAGAGAGAGTTCTTTGTGTGACATTTCCATTCCTTATCAGATAAAACAGGAGCAAAAGGTTAAAAGAGTGTTTCATCTTAGCTTGAAAACAGGATGTTATGTTGATGTTTCAGAGACAGTTATGGTGCCGTTTACAATTGCATTGTCTCGGCGAATATTTTAGATGTCACAATGGCAGGCCTCCTAACAAGCTGTTCTCTTCATCAAACCCAACTGAGGGTCTGCAGTGGCCCTCAGCACTTTGCACATGCCCAGACTGCAAGCACTATTTCCCAGCCAAGATCAACTCTGTGACAAGAGCTGAGGACCGACTGCCCTGCCATCACAGTCTGCAGCTTTGTAAATTCATATTCTCTCCAAATTCTACAAGAATATGGAGAGAACCATCTCAGTTTAAACTCATTGCATTTGACTTCCCCTCATATTTGGTGAGTGCCTCAGGCTGGTATCCTTATTTTAGTTTGTTAGCAGATTATCAATGAACACAGTGAAGTTGAGGCTGCTGGGTTAATATTTCCCAGCTAAAGGCTCCATTTTATGCCATTTCCATGGATTAATTTTTATATGGGACACATGATGTGCTTTTTCCACATGTTGACACCATTCCTAGAAATCTTAATTAAATGTCAGTGACCTTTATTATTTTAGTACATGTCTCAACCCATTTATTTTTTTTTTTTTTTTTTTTTTACCCAGGCTTACTCACAGTGATTTGTTTTAAGTGCGTGTTTGTTTAAAGGGGTTATTGACTGCACTTTTCTCACATGATGACAGTATCCACATGTCTTAATGAAATGTTTGTGACATGTTTTGGTAATTTTTTCATTAATTATTTAACTATTGCAGCATAATTGTGAATCATATTTTGCAGCTTTCCTCAGAATGGACAATAAGCACAGAAACATTCATGAATGATTGAAATGATAGAATGATTGGTAGATGAACAAGGATTCCAGTGCGGAATGAATAGAATTTGTAGAAAATACTGATCAAAACCAGCTGGATGGATAGTTCAGGTAAGGCCAGGTGGCCTGTCCAATCACCTGGCCAAGCTAGTGCTAACAGTTCGATGTAGCATCACAGCAAAAATATAACAAAATAAGCCAGAATGACGCAAGACGCATTATCGACTGTGAATAGTGAAACAGGTGGAAACAGGGGATGTCTATTAGGGTGACTGAAATTTAAAGAAAACTAACAACATTAAGTGGTAAGCGAACTTCCTGGTAGCATTGTTAGCTCTGAAGCTAATCTCTTTGGCTCCACACCCATTTACATATACGTATAGCTGATAGCTAGACTGGCCAATAATATAGCAGTGGGTGGGTGTCAAGGCTGGGCTTACATTTTCTTGATGTAAAGACTGCAGCTATCGATTACTCGGAGAAGGGTTGGGGTTTTTTTTTTTTGCATGAAGATCTTATGACCAAAAGTTTGCTCTTTATGTATTAAGGAAAGTTGCATTGACCTACAGTACATCCAGAAAGTACTCACAGCACTTCACTTTTTCCACGTTATGTTACAGCCTTATTCCAAAAGGGATTAAATTCATTTTTTTCCCTCAAAACTCTACACACAATACCCCATAATGACGATGTGAAAAAAGTTTTTTTTGAGATTTTTGCAAATTTATTAAAAATAAAAAACTAAGAAATCACATGTACATAAGTATTCACAGCCTTTGCTTAATACTTTATTGATGCACCTTTGGCAGCAATTACAGCCTCAAGTCTTGTTGAATATGATGTCACAAGCTTGGCACACCTATCTTTGGGCAGTTTTGCCCATTCCTCTTTGCAACACCTCTCAAGCTCTATCAGGTTGGATGGGAAGCGTTGCTGCACAGATCTCTACAGAGACATTCAATTGGATTCAAGTCTGGGCTCTGGCTGGGCCACTCAAGGACATTCACAGAGTTGTCCTGAAGCCACTCCTTTGATATCTTGGCTGTGTGCTTAGGGTCATTGTCCTGCTGAAAGATGAACCATCGCCTCAGTCTGAGGTCAAGAGTGCTCTGGAGCAGGTTTTCATCCAGGATGTCTCTGTACATTGCTGCATTCATCTTTCCTTCTATCGTGACTAGTCTTCCAGTTCCTGCCGCTAAAAAACATCCCCACAACATGATGCTGCCACCACCATTGGCGTGGCTATGAGCGGTGCCTGGTTTCCTCCAAACATGACGCCTGTCATTCACGCCAAAGAGTTCAATCTTTGTCTCATCAGACCAGAGAATTTTGTTTCTCATGGTCTGAGTCCATCAGGTACCTTTTGGCAAACTCCAGGTGGGCTGCGGTGTGCCTTTTACTAAGAAGTGGCTTCCGTCTGGCTACTCTACCATACAGGCCTGACTGGTGGATTGCTGCAGAGAAGGTTGTCCTTCTGGAAGGTTCTTCTCTCTCCACAGAGGAACCGTGGAGCTCTGACAGAGTGACCATCGGGTTCTTGGTCACCTCCCTGACTAAGGCTCTTCTGCCCCGATCGCTCAGTTTAGACGGCCGGCCAGCTCTAGGAAGAGTCCTGGTGGTTCTGAACTTCTTCCATTTATGGATGATGGAGGCCACTGTGATCATTGGGACCTTCAAAGCAGCAAAAATTTTTCTGTACCCTTCCCCAGATTTGTGCCTCGAGACAATCCTGTCTCAGAGGTCTACAGACAATTCCTTTGACTTCATGCTTGGTTTGTGCTCTGACATGCACTGTCAACTGTGGGACCTTATATAGACAGGTGTGTGCCTTTCCAAATCATATCCAATCAACTGAATTTACCATGGGTGGACTCCAATTAAGCTGTAGAAACATCTCAAGGATGATCAGTGGAAACAGGATGCACCTGAGCTCAATTCTGAGCTTCATGGCAAAGGCTGTGAATACTTATGTACAAGTGATTTCTTAGTTTTTTATTTTTAATAAATTTGCAAAAATCTAAAAAAAAAAACCAACTTGTTTTCACATTGTCATTATGGGGTATTGTATGTAGAATTTTGAAGAAAAAAATGAATTTAATCCCTTTTGGATTAAGGCTGTAACATAACAAAATGTGGAAAAAGTGAAGCGCTGTGAATACTTTCTGGATGCATTGTATCTGTGTTGAGCCTACTTCTGTCTGTTCCCCCTAAAGAGCAGTACTAATTGTACAAGAGTCAACAAGACAGTTACATATTTTTTGCAGTAAATATTGCAAGGAAAAAAAACGTATCCGATTAATCGATAGCTGCAGCTCAACTTTACATCAAGGAACAAACCCGGAAAGTTAAAACGTACAAACAGAATTTTTCAGTCAAAGGCCCCTTTAAATGCTCATGACCCCAGTTCAAACCACCATCTCACTTGAGAAGTTTGGTTGAGGCAAGGCTGGAACCATTTTAATGTTAGCTGACCGGCTGTTAGTTCTGGATGCCAGAGACTAACTGAGCTAACTATAACTAACAACTGAATGTGACTATGTAAAAAGTCCACATAAAGTAATGTTCAGGACAGGGGTGTGTAGTGAGTGGTCAAAATGATATGATCAGTCCCTGGAGTACAAAGAGCACTGAAACAACTCTAAATGAGTGAATAGCTAACTCTAGCGAATGCTTGGTTCATCTCCAAGGTTACGGTAGACAGCCTGACCTTGGCCAGCAAACTGAAGTCACGGTTTTCTTTTAGTGATGCACTGAAATATAACTGTAAGACGTATAACAGCTGCTGCCAGATTACATTTTAGAGGGTTTAAACCCACAAACACATTTTGTAGTGAATGGGACCTTTATAAATTGATAACTGAATCAACATTTTGAAGTGATGGTGGCTTTACATGGTCTTCACATTGGACTAATGAGATGCTTGACAGCTTGACACCTTTGATCATGTTACGCATATAGCACCATGTGCATGCTCTTTTAAAGGTGCTATATGTGATATTTGAGCCATCAGTATTGCTGTGGTGTAGCAGAAGAGTAGAATTAAACCACACAGACTCCTTCCTCTGACAATGTTCACTCACTCTGCTTTAAGAAGAAAGATTTGATAGAGCACAGTTCGCGCCTCATCCCTTTCTGTATTCAGCACAACCAGGCTAAATTAAGTGTTTTTAAAGATGTACTCAACTATAATGATTACTTATGCCACATCCTACCCCTCCAAAGAATGTTATCAAAATTGCTTCATTACTTACTTAGAAACATACTGACAGGCAAATAGACAAACCTGTGATGGAAAAAGCATTGCCCTCTTGGCGGAGGTAAAAAGGTTATCATTCTCATTATCCATTGTTCGACAGAAGCCAGGGATGGATGTGGCCGATGGTTACGTGACATTTGTCCGTCACTCCCAGGATATGCTGCGAGAGAAGGTCAACGAGGAGGTGTACGTGGAGAGATTATTCGATGTAAGTATGCCACACCTCTTTCTCCTCTTCTGAATGAAAGTTTAGTAGCAGCAGTCAGTCTGCCAGGAAAATGATCTCATTCATGTCATAACTGATCTGCTTTAATTTAATAAGAAAGAAACACATGACAAGGCTTTTGTTATTGAGACGTACATGTATATTTTTAATGGTTCTCAGTTTTACCAAATTTGGACTGCTGGTGTCACCACTGTTCAGTAGCAACTTAACAACTGTTTAACTGTCCTTTGCCACATTTTTATTAAAATACGGTGTACTGATGCTACGGTATGTTAAAAACTTAAAGAAATTAAAAACAATATTTCTATAAAATTTTAGTTTTTAATGTTTGAGTTTTGAACCTCACTTGCTAAATATTATTCCTCCTTTATTATCACATACAGTGGTGTGAAAAAGTGTTTGCCCCCTTCCTGACTTCTCTTTTTTTTTTTTGAATGTTTGTCACACTTAAATGTTTCAGATCATCAAACAAATTTAAATATTAGACAAAGATAACACAAGTAAACACAAAATGCAGTTTTTAAATGAAGGTGTTTATTATTAAGGGGAAAAAATCCAAACCTACATGGCCCTGTGTGAAAAAGTGATTGTCCCCTAAACCTAATAACTGGTTGGGCCACCCTTAGCAGCAACAACTGCAATCAAGCGTTTGCGATAACTGGCAGTGAGTCTTTTACAGCGCTGTGGAGGAATTCTGGCCCACTCATCTTTGCAGAATTGTTGTAATTCAGCCACATTGGAGGGTTTTTGAGCATGAACTGCCTTTTTAAGGTCATCCCACAGCGTCTCAGTTGGATTCATATCAGGACTTTGACTAGGTCACTCCAAAGTCTTCATTTTGTTTTTTCTTAAGTCATTCAGAGATGGACTTGCTGGTGTGTTTTGGATCATTGTCCTGCTGCAGAACCCAAACTCAGCTTGGGGTCAAGAACAGATGGCCAGACATTCTCCTTCAGGATTTTTTGGTAGACAGCAGAATTCATGGTTCCATTTACCACAGCAAGTCTTCCAGGTCCTGAAGCAGCAAAGCAGCCCCAGACAATCACACTACCACCACCATATTTTACTGTTGGTATGATGTTCCTTTTCTGAAATGCTGTGTTACTTTTACACTGGATGAAATGGGACACACACCTTCCAAAAAGTGCAGATTTTGTCTTGTCAGTCCACAGAGTGTTTTCCCAAAAGTCTTGGGGATCATCAAGATGTTTTCTGGCAAAACTGAGACGAGCCTTTATGTTCTTTTTGCTCAGCAGTGGTTTTCTTCTTGGAACTCTGTCATGCAGGCCATTTTTGTCAGTCTCTTTATTATGGTGGAGTCATGAACACTGACCTTAACTGAGGCAAGTGAGGCCTGGAGTTCTTTGGATGTTGTTGTGGGGTCTTTTGTGACCTCTTGGATGAGTCATCGCTGTGCTCTTGGAGTAATTTTAGTTGGCCAGCCATTCCTGGGAAGGTTCACCACTGTTCCATGCTTTCACCATTTGTGGATAATAAGATAAGATAAGATAAGATAAGCCTTTATTAGTCCCACAACGGGGAAATTCCAGGATTGCAACAGCACAGGGATAGCAACACTCAGAGCAACAATCAGAAGGCAAGAAAAAAAAAACAAAAAAAAAACAAGCAAGCAAGAGCAGCTAATATACATATGTACGTATTACTATAAAATATATATATATACACACACACACAGACACACAGTGCAGAGCATTGTAGCTGGATGGAATAAATATATGAATATATGAACACACAGTGCAGAGCATTGTAGCTAGATGGAATAAATATGTAAATATATAAACACCCACAGTACGGAGCATTGCAGCTAGGTGGAATAAATATGCAAGTATATAAACACACACAGTGCGGAGCAATGTAGCTAGATGGAATAATATGTAGATATATAAATATATAAACACACCCAGTGCTGAGCATTGTAGCTAGATGGAATAAATATGTAAATATATAAACACACACAGTGCAGAGCATTGTTGCTAGATGGAATGAAACAGCATAACCGTCTACTTAGTTATCCTACATGGTATGATTATGTGCCCATACATATTCTCACCCTCCATAGCGACCGGTAAGTTCCTAGTTGTATGCCGGAGGGGACCATTGTGTAAGTCTATTGCATCTTTTGCATTCAAAAAACTATTAGTTTGTTACGTCTTTTTGCTATCTCTGCGAGCAGCCCTGCTTAGGTTGTACAGTCTGACAGCCGTTGGTAGGAAGGACCTACGAAACCTCTCGGTTGTGCACCTGGGATGATGTAGTCTGCTGCTAAATGAGCTCCTCAGTGCATTCAGTATGTCCTGCATAGGGTGGAACTCGGACTCCATCAGAGATGACAGTTTAGCCACCGTCCTTCTCTCTCCTATCTCCTCCATCGGATCAAGGCGCTGCCCCAGGACAGAGCTAGCTTTCTTAATCAGTTTGTTCAGTCTCTTCCTATCGGCTGCAGTAATGCCACTGCCCCAGCAGACCACTCCAAAAGTGATGGCTGATGCCACCACCGTGTCATAGAATGACTTCAGCAGCGCCCCTTGTACACCAAAAGACCTGAGTCTCCTCAGCAGGAACAGCCTGCGCTGTCCCTTCTTGTAGAGTGCATCAGTATTGTGTGACCAGTCTAGTTTATTGTTCAGATGAATACCCAGGTACTTATAGGATGTCACCATCTCGATGTCTGTTCCCTGTATATTTACTGGTACTGTGAGGGGCTGCCCATGCCTGCGGCAGTCCACCACCAGCTCCTTAGTTTTCCTCGCGTTGATCTGGAGGCAGTTCCGATGGCACCAGTCCACGAAGTCCTGGATAAGCCCTCTGTACTCAGCTTCATCTCCATTGGAGATGAGGCCAACGATCGCAGAGTCATCAGAGAACTTCTGTAGATGGCAGTGTGTTGTGTTGTGTGAGAAGTCCGCAGTATAAAGAGTGAACAGGAAGGGAGCCAGCACCGTTCCCTGGGGGGCCCCCGTGCTACTGATGATCGTGTCGGACACACAGTCCCGGGTTCTCACAAACTGAGGCCGGTTCGTGAGGTAGTCCAGGATCCATGATGACAGGTGCTGGTCCACCCCTGCGCGCAGCAGCTTGTCCTTCAGGATCATCGGTTGGATGGTGTTGAAAGCACTGGAGAAGTCAAAGAACATGATCCTCACCATATTCCCGGGCTTCTCCAGGTGGGACAGAGAACGGTGAAGGAGGAAGATCACCGCATCCTCCACCCCAATGCCATGCTGGTAGGCGAACTGGAGTGGATCCATCGCTGGTTCCACCAGGGGGCGGAGGTGAGCAAGGAGCAGTCTCTCCAGGGTCTTCATCAAGTGGGACGTCAAGGCCACCGGTCTGTAGCTGTTCAGGTCTTTGGGGTGGGAAGTTTTTGGTACAGGTACCACACAAGATGTTTTCCACAGCTGTGGTACCCTCCCCAGTTTCAGGCTCATGTTGAAGATATACGTCACAATCCCACACAGCTGGTCTGCACAGGACTTGAGGAGCTTTGCGCTGATGCCGTCCGGTCCCGGCGCCTTCCTCGCCTTGATCTTCCTCAGCTCCGTCCTCACCTGGGTCCTGGTCAGGGTCAGGATGGGGGGCTGTGTGTTGGGAGTGGGGGGGTGTTGGTGGAGTGGGGAGTGGGCAGCAGGACTTGATTTCTTTAGAGGCAGCAGTGGTTGTTGTGCAGTCAGGGGGGAGGGCGGTTGGTCAAATCTATTGAAAAACAGATTCAGGTTGTTCGCCCACTCCCTGCCCCCTGTGGCCTGGGGGGAGGTATTCTGGAGCCCCGAGATGGTTTTGAGGTTTCTCCAGACCCCGCTGATGTCGCTCTGTTGCAGCTTGTCCTCCATCTTCTTCCTGAAGCTGTCCTTGCCTTCTCTGATCTTTCTCCTCAGCTCCCTCTGTACGGACTTCAGCATCTCCCTGTTCCCTGACCTGAAGATCCTCTTCTTCTCTCTCAGAAGTGTTTTTATCTCAGGGTTGATCCAGGGTTTGTTGTTTGAGTGACGCCGTATGGTCTTGGTGGGAACGGATTTGTCCACACAGAAGCTGAGGTAGCCCGTGAAGGAGTGAATGAGGCCATCGATGTCCTCACCATGTGGATCGCAGAGCTGCTTCCAGGCGGTGGCTTCAAAACAGCCCTTTAGGGTGTCCATTGTCTCCTCAGACCATAACTCCACAGTGTGCATGGCCGGAGGTTGTCTGTGCACTAGGGGTTTGTACACCGGCCGGAGATGAACCAAGTTGTGATCCGATCTCCCGAGTGGGGGGAGTTGTGATGAGGTGTACGCCTCCTTAGTGTTTGCGTAGAATAAATCCAGTGTTTTATTGTCTCTAGTGTGGCATGTGACATACTGGGTGAACGTGGGTAGAATGGGAGACAGTGAAACATGGTTGAAATCGCCTGAGATGAGGAGAAGAGCATCTGGGTGTTCTGTCTGCAGCCTGCTGGTTACTGAATGGATGACGTCACGTGCTGTCCCAGCGTTCGCCGTCGGATTTGCATAAACAACAATGCAGATCACGTGTGAGTGTTCTCTCGGGAGATATGTAGGCCTCATGCTAACAGCTAGCAACTCAATGTCTTTGCTGCAGTGTCGTTGTTTAACAGTGATATGTCCCGGTCTGCACCAGTTGTTGTTAACATACATTATCACTCCACCGCCCCTAGCCTTGCCACTGTCTGGTGTTCGGTCAGCTCGTATCATATGAAAACCCTCCAGCTCAATGTTAGCATCTGCTGCTAGTTCAGTTAGCCACGTCTCAGTAAACAAAAGGAGAGAGCACTCCCGGTATGTGCTATCATAACGGGAGATAGCCGCTAGCTCATCTAACTTTCCCAGTACCGACCGTACATTTCCCATGACAACAGATGGAAGGGAGGGTCTGTACCTTATATTTTTTGTCCTCCGCCTTACTCCAGCCCGGCAGCCGCGGCGTTTTCGCCTCAGTTCTCTCGGTATGTCGAGTTTTTCCAATGGGACCGGGTGGCGGTTGAATGCTAGCAGCTGTTCTCTGCTGTATCGTATCCTGCTATAAACAGTGGCTCCGTCCACCGGCTCAGGAGACATTTAGGACGATCTGTGTGTCCGTGATATAAGTGGGGTGAAAAAAAAAGACGGATCAAAAGAGAGAGGAAGGGAAAAAGACTCGGAATCGAGCCGCTGTTGCAAAAGGCAGCCGACTGGTGTGGCGCCGAGAGAGGGAAAAAAAAAAAAAAAAAAAAAATGGCTATAAATAATGGCTCTCACTGTGGTTTGCTGGAGTCCCAAAGCTTTAGAAATGGCTTTATAACCTTTTACAGACTGATAGATTTCAATTAATTTGCTTTTCATTTGTTCCTGAATTTCTTTGGATCGTAGCATGATGTCTAGCTTTTGAGGAGCTTTTGGTCTACTTCACTTTTTCAGGCAGGTCGTATTTAAGTGATTTCTTGATTGAGAACAGGTGTGGCAGTAATCAGGCCTGGGTGTGGCTAGAGAAATCGAACTCAGCTTTCCAAAGATGTGATAAACCACAGTTAATTTATGTTTTAACAGGAGGGGGCAATCACTTTTTCACACAGGGCCATGTAGGTTTGGATTTTTTTTACCCTTAATAATAAACACCTGTAGAGGATGTACTCGAATGATGAGGCTGAGTTTAGTTCTTAAATCAGCTTTATTGACAGAACACATCGTCTAGCATTCTCAAAGCAGGAAAAGCGAAAGAATCATATCTCATCACCCTTTTATGTTTCCAGCATCAGAATTCAAGTCACATGGTGTTTTCAGTAAACATACAGTCACAAAGCATCCCTTTGAACCTTCACCATTGTCTCTCATTTCTTGATGAACCGGAAATCCCTCCGGGGCATCTGCTGTGGGACAAAAAGACCAATCTCACACCTCCTCGTTATCTTCTGCAGATTCAAGTCCTTTGTCCTTCCAGACGTGACATCCCCAATACGCATGCAGTCATGTCTCTGTGGAAATGTGAGCCCACAATGTGTGTCGCCCACACACCTTCATTTAAAAAACTGAATTTTGTGTTTACTTGTGTTATCTTTGTCTAATATTTAAATTTGTTTGATGATCTGAAACATTTAAGTGTGACAAACATACAAAAAATGAGAAATCAGGAAGGGGGAAAACACTTTTTCACACCACTGTATCTTATGTGGAGATGCACCATTTGTGAAATTTTGGGTCGGTACTAGGGCTGGGTGATTAACTGAAATAAAACTGAATCAGACGTTTGGGTTATAGAACTGATGTAATCTTGCTCATGTTTTTTGTTGTTGTATTTTCCCTCTTGCTGTTGTGTGCATGTGTATGAGAGCTTTCATGTCCTGCCTCATTAACGTGTGCAGTCACGTACCTCTGCACCCCAGAAGCTGTGCAGTCAGTGCTGTTTGGAAGCAACAAAACACTGAAAAAAATCAAACGGCTTGTATTGAAAAGGAAAAAAGTGTTCATCCAAAATATGTGATCATTGACTCTGTTACTCTTACACTTAGTTGGAAAATTCGGGAACAAATCCTCCGAATTTGCTCATCAGTCTGCGATCGCGTATGCCCACAACGATGGGTGCCCTCCATTTTGTTTTGTAATCTCAGAGAAGAAGAAGAAGGATTTCTTCCTCTTTGGTGTATTACGTGTCATCCATGAGTCCTCTAACACGTGTCTGCCACCTTGTGAACTGGTATGATCAGTACAAATCCTCAGTCCAGCTGGGGAGTGTTTGGTATGTTATCAGTTGACAGGTGCAGTGCCATTCTCTGCCACTAGGGGCAGACGAAATCACACAGCTTAAGGGTTAAGTCTGTCTATACAGACGGTTTCCCTGCGTCCCCCGAAATCCAACACAAAATGTTTTGCCCCCATTTCCAAAACTCTGAAAGGGGTTCTGTGGGTGTTGTGTCCGACAAAAACAAACTCGGCATTGTCCAAACGCTTCGGAACGAAAGTGTGGGGAAAACAATGGTGCACTGGCCCCAGAACACTACTTGCCTCTGCCCTAGGAAAAAGGTGCGTGGACGAGTCGGTACCAGGTGCGGGGCTTTCTGGCAAAAATTCACCCAGGATACACAACGGTTGACAAAAAATGAGCTCAGCCAGGGAAGCTGCCTGATCCTCCTTGGGCGCAGAGCGCAACCCCAGTAGGACCCAAAGCAGACGGTTAACCCAATTTGCGTCGGTCAGCGAGGCTCTGAACGCAGCTTTAAGCGACCTGTGGAACCTCTCGCACAAACCATTAGCCTGCGGGTTGTATGCGGTGGTGCAGTGAACTTTGACCCCCAGGCTCTCGGCCATAGCGGACCAGAGTTCCGAAATGAACTGGGGGCCGCTGCCGGAGGTGATGTCCGACAGGGAACTGAAACATGCGACCCAGGATGACAAAAACACGCGGGGAACGTCGGCAGATGTGGTGAAAGTCAGCGGAACTGTGTCTGGCCAACGCGTGGTGCGGTCCACTATTGTCAAAAGGTGTGTGAAACCCTGCGACGGCGGAAGGGGGCCCACTAAATCCACATGGGCGTGGTCAAACCTCCTGCTTGGAATCCGGAAAGGTTCGAGGGGGGTCTTGGTGTGCCCACCACAATTTTTTCATTTATAAAGGGGTGGTCTATTGAGAGGCAACCATTTTCAAGAACACCCTGTTCACATTCACACCTGGAAGCAGCCCAGTCCAACCACAGACTGACTTGTGACCACCAAGCAGCTGCACTGGAACAGTTGGGGTTAAAGGCCTTGCTCAAGGGCACCGCAGTGGGGTTAACGGGGTGGGGCAGTGATATAGTCATTAATACTACACTCTTGTGTAATATTGCTTAGTTATGAGTCTTATCAGTGAACTATAAAGGAGAAGAAAGGTTCAAAGATTCAAATAAATGTAATACTGATTTAAGGTCGTATTGCCCAGCCCTAGTCGATACCGATGCAAGCAAGAGATTGACAGAGATTGGAGCAGCATCTGTAGTGATGCAGACGTTGCACCGGCCTGTCATGGTGACAAGTGAGCTGAGCTCTAAAGCAAAGCTGTCGATTTACCACTCAGTCTATGTTCCTACCTATGGTGATGAACTTTGGGTAATGACTGAAAGAATGAGATTGCGGATACAAGTAACTGAAATTAACTTTTTCTTTATGGTGAGGAGCTCAGTCATCCAGGAGATGCTCAGGGAAGGGCCGCTGCTCTTCCACATCAAAAGGAGCCAGTTGAGGTGGTTTCAGCATCTGATTCAGATGCCTCCATGACACCTCTCACTTGAGGTGTTTCAGACACGTTCCACTGGGAGGAGACCCCGGGGCAGACCGCGGACTCGCTGGAGAGACTGTGTCTCCCAGGTGGCCTGGGAATGCCTTGGTGTCCTTTGTGAAGAGCTGGAGCAGGTGGCTGGGGAGAGGGGGTTCTGGGCATCTCTGCTTGGACTGCTGCCCCTGTGACCCGGACCCCTGAAAAAGCAGGGATGGATGGATGGAAAAGTGTTGTTTATAGAAGTTTTTAAGTCTAAAAACATCGGCGGGATCAATGTGTAAACAGTGTGTTTTTAAGTGTTCTTTAACATGATATGTGTGGTGGTCGCAATGGCACAATGACCCGTGTGTATTTGGGAAGTCTAGAAAGTATGTAAATATCAGTGCTCCTATCTAGTCACATTACATCTGGCCTTTCTGCCTACTTCTATCATTGTCAGTCTTTGTGAAGCTCACTGCACTGACACATCAGTGTCATCCTCCAAAGCTGCAAACTAATCAGCTCAAGTTGTAATCAACTTGTCAACAGTCCCAGGATGCTGTTTTCAGCCATTAACTAAGATGAGGTCAAAACAACGCCAACACAATCAGTAATTCTCCCAGCCCAGCTGGCGAGCCTCCTCTTAGGTCAACTTGGAGGACTTCCTCCCAAAATGTGCTAAAACAGTCCCTGTTGATGAAGCGCCGTGTGTGATGTTACGTGCTGATCCATGTGTGGCTCTTATTTTTTTTTTTTGAGTCACACTTTGGTATTTCTATGCTGCCATCCTCTGTCTTCACCGCATACTCCCTTATTTCCAGTTGTGCAGCCTGGATTATCCTAAGCAGCGCTCTGAGTCAGCAAACAACAGTTAATCAACTGAAAATGAGGAACAAAAGATCACTCTGTAAGATGGCTTAGTACCATGTTTACAGGCAGCCACCCACCACACACTCTGCCCTCGTTCTCCTTCTCTGGACTCACAGGTCACCCATCCACTACTCATTCAAAATGTTTCTGTCTCCAGGCAACGGCCTATTAGACCTGGGTGTCCGGGGATCGTTAAATGTTTTGTGGCGTGGAGTCCTCGTATTAAATGTTGGGAATTTGTAGTTGCTGTTTTTGACGTTTAACATAAGAGAAAGACAAGCAGAAACACCAGTCTTTTCTTGTACACAAATTTGCAGCATTTTCCTTAGAAATTAGTAACTTTTTCTCTTCTCCTAAATTTGTGACTTTTCTTGAAAATTTGTGATTTCTCTTTTTTTTTGTGTGAATTTTACTTTTTTCTTGAACATTGGATGAATGGATGGATCTTGAACATTTATGATAATTTATTTATTGTGATTTTTTTTTTCTCTTCATAAATTTGTCACTTTTTTCCCTATCAAGTTATGTCCTTTGGTTGGGTGAGGTTAGGATTTAGTTTTAAGATGTTATACTTTAATATCTGTTACCAGTTGCTGACATCAAAGGTCCAAATTGAACATGAGCTGGACTGTTGACCTCAAATTGTCAATGATTTCAGCTCCGGTAAATAACACAACATAACAAAAATAATTTTTTTGTAAGTTGTCTGTGTTTTTTCAACTGATTTAAGACAATTTTACACCACTGAATCCGAAAATGACATCTGTTTCTCTCGACCAGGTCAGGTTTTTATGTTAAGTTATAAGCAGTTGTACAGTTGTACTGCAAATTGAATAGTAGACATTGATAAAGGTAAGTACATGTAAATTGAATGTTATGTCATCATTGTTCAAAATTCAGACAATTTCAAGAAATAAAGAATTTTGCATCATATAAAGCGAAAATACCCGCACGTGTAAACAAAAATGTAAGAAAACATGTAGCCATAATTCAAAAAGTTGACCTGATTGAGCAAAACCAATGTGATTTTTGGATTCAGCACATCAAAATTGTCCTAAATCAGCTAAAAAAAACCTTAGACAATAAATTTGGTGTTGACCAGTGTAATTTAACAGGGATTATTGTAATGTGGTTACGTACTTTTGTGAATTTAAATTTGATCACGTGGCCCTAAAAAAGATCTTAAAAAGTCACATTTACCTCTGTTATAGGTGAGTGGAACTGTTTGGTTTGTAATAGCTCTATAATGTAGCCAACATCAAATTCAGAAAAAAACAATTAAAATGGCATGCATATCTTTGGACTGTGGGAGGAAACCTGAGCACAAGCTCAAATAGAACATGAAAAAACTCTTGGGGGATTCAAAGGAAAAAGAAAAAGACAGAGGTAAAATGACATCTGCATTTCTAAGCATTGAGAAAGAACAAAGAAAAAAAAGTTCCTCCCATCTGTACCCAGTGAACTTCCTGGACACTTCAATGAGCATAATATACACAGAATAGACTTACTGCCATTTCACACACATGTACAATGAAATTAGATATTGTGCAGTGCAGGTCACTGTTTATATACTGTACATACCCCGTCCTCATCTTGGCCGGTTTGGTGGGTAGCACCTTGCAACGTCTTTCCAACTGCAAGTTAGTTTAATAGCAGCACTGAGGGAGTCCTGGCTGAAGCCACAATTGTGTTATCACCACACAGGCATCACAGGTGACCTCAGCTTGAGTATTTTGTCATCTGCTCATCCACAGTTGACAGACGGGCTGATGCGATTAGCAGCTATCCGCCATTTAACTTTATTGATTACGACACAGCTAAAGCAGAGTGATGCATATCCAGTGAAATGTCTGAATGCAGTTAATGAGGAATATGGTAACTCCTGGAATCCCTATTGCCCAATCAAATCGCTCAGTTTCGCGTTCAGACCAAATGCGAAAACATGAATTTTTCAGGCTGTGCGATTACATGTTTAATTTAATTCAACTTTATTTATATAGCACCATTTCACAACAACAGTCATCTCATAGCACTTTCAAGTGTAGAGGAAACCCCCACAATTGCACAAAGACCCCAGCAATCAGGCGATCCCCTGTGAGCAAGCGCTTGGCGACGGTGGAGAGGAAAAACTCCCTTTTAACAGGAAGAAACGTCCAGCAGAACCAGGCTCAGGGAGGGGCAGTCATCTGCTGCAACTGGCTGGGGGGTGAGGGGATAGAGAAGAAGAAAAGAACAGACATGTAGAGAGCAAACAGCACGATGGGGACTCAATCTATGGGAGAGAACAAACAGATGTTAATGACCAGCAAAAAAAATATTTCATTGAGAGTGAAGAAAGGAGTGAAGCCCAGTGCATTACTGGAGGTCCCCTGGCTGTCTAAACCTAATAGCAGCATAACTAAGGGAGGGTTCAGAAACACATGATCCCTCCCTAATTGTAGGCTATATCAAAAAAGAAGGTTTTAACCCTATTCTTAAAAACAGAGATCGAGTCTGACTCCCGAATCCAGATTGGCAGCTGCTTTTTATATATTGCATTTTTTTTTTCCACAATATCTTTATTGAACCTTTTTTTTTTAACAAACATGATACAAACAATCAAACACTAACACTAAAGTACTACAAAAAAAAAAAAATGCACTAAAAACACCAACAACCACCAACAAAATCAAGTCTTCAACAATGCTCCTCTGTTTAGTCTAGACAATCCAACACATAAGTATACATATTATGTTCACCAGTTTGGAATTTACAAGGTCCACACACATCATTCACCTTCTTCTTCAAGAGTTATGTTTAAATTTTTTACATAATCAATAAAAGGTCTCCATATATTCTCAAACACAATTTCCTTTGATTTCAGTATATATGTTATTCTTTCTAATGGAAGGTTTGTTAACATCTGTCTTAACCACTGAGTCACATCTGGTCTATGAGTCTTTTTCCATAATAGTGCAATACATTTTTTGGCATTAAGCAAACTGAGGTCTATGAATGTTCTTTCACTTTTATTAAAATTATGCTTTTCTGGGTACAGACCCAACAAAAACAGTTTAGGATTCAATATGATTTGTTTTGAGATTATTTTTTCAATTGTTACCCTCACCTCTTCCCAAAACATTCTTATTAATCTACATTCCCATAAACAATGAAATAGGGTTCCTTTACTTTCCATGCATTTTGTGCATGTATCTGGTATATTTTTGTTATATCTATTTAACTCCTCCGGTGTAACATACATCCGCATTAACCATTTGAAATGTATCAATTTAAGGCGTACATTTATTGATTTGGTTTGAGCTTCTGTACAAGCCAATTCCCATTGTTCCTCTGAAATTTCAATTTGCAGATCTTCTTTCCAGTAGTTTAATCTTTTCAGTGAATTTTCACTTGAAGATAGTGTCAATGAGTTATAAAACTCTGAAATAATACCCTTTCTTTTACTATCTTTCATCATCATTTTTTCCAAGGATGAATAAATAGGTCGAGTGAGAGCTTTATTTTGATTTGATCGAATAAAGTTTCTAAGTTGAAGATATTTAAAAAAATGTGTTCTATTGAGATTAAATTTGATCCTCAGCTCTTCAAAAGACATTATGTTGTCTGCACATGGCAAATATAAATCCTGAATCTTTTGTATCCCTTTTAAATTCCATACTTTAAATACAGCGTCCGCT
The DNA here is from genome assembly GCA_020510985.1 of Pholidichthys leucotaenia. NCBI lineage: Eukaryota > Metazoa > Chordata > Actinopteri > Cichliformes > Pholidichthyidae > Pholidichthys > Pholidichthys leucotaenia. The sequence continues at coordinate 191,952,605 of CM035841.1, forward strand.
CTCCCTGGTTTAAAATATTGATTACCCCATATTGGACTAAATTGTGACAATAACTGTGGTTCTTTTAAATAGTTTTTAGCTTCACACCATATTTTGATCATATGCTTTACAAATGGATTTTTAACTTGTTTTTGTAATTTTTTTGCCGAGTCTGAGTATATGAATATGGGAAGAGGTAAAGGTAAATTGTATGATTCCATTTCAGTCCAGTGAGGGAGATCATTTGATGAAAAATAATATGTCATAGACCTCAGTTGTGCCGACCAATAATACAACATAAAATTTGGACATTTCAGACCTCCACGATCAAATGGTAAATATAATAAAGACAAACGTAATCTAGCCCTCCTGTTGTTCCATATAAATTCCACTAACTTTTTTTTTATTCTTGAGAATAGATCTAAAGGTGGTGGTAAGGGAATGTATTGAAATAAATAAAGTATTTTAGGTAAAATATTACTTTTAAGTATATTGATTCTCCCGATCATCGACATTGGTAGTGACATCCATCTCTGAGTTAACTCATTGATATCTGACATTAAGGCTTCATAGTTGACACTGGCGACTGATTCTAGCTTAGGCATAATTTGGATTCCTAAATATTTAAACTGATTTACAACATTGAATTGATTTACCTCAGGGGCTGGGTAATTTCTCTGGGTCTCATTTAGCATTAATATTGAAGATTTAGTTTTATTTATTTTATATCCTGATATTTCCCCAAAATTCTTTATTAAATTCAACAAGGTTGGAATTGATTTTTTTAGATTCGACATAAACAAAATTATATCATCGGTGTACAGAGAGATTTTATGTTCTGTTGGTCCAACTTTAATTCCATATATTTGTGAATGTAAACGTATCGCTATCGCTAAAGGTTCAATTGCCATAGTAAACAGTAAAGGTGAAAGTGGACAGCCTTGTCGACATCCTCTATTGATTTTTATTGGTTTTGAAATATTGTTATTCGTCAGGATTTCTGCTGTAGCATTATTGTATATTATTTGAACCCATTTTATGAAATTATTTCCAAGTCCAAACCTTTGTAGGACTTCAAAAAGAAAGGGCCATTCAACTCTATCAAAGGCCTTTTCGGCGTCCAATGATAGGAGAGCTGTATCCGGTGCTTCTTTATTAAAATAAATAATATTAAATAGTCTTCTTACATTATGGAAGCCTTGTCTACCCTTTATAAAGCCATTCTGATCTCGATTAATAATATTTGGTAAAATTTCTTGTATTCGTCTTGCTAAAATTTTACAGATTATCTTAAGGTCGGCGTTTAATAGGTTTATTGGTCTCATATTTTCACATTTATTAGAGGGTTTACCTGGTTTTGGCAGCAGTATAATTAAGGCATTATTTATGTATGATGGTAAATTATTATTTTGAAATGCTTCTAAAACCATTTCCAAAAAAGGTTTTATTAATTTATTCTTAAATTTTTTATAAAGGTCAACTGGAAGACCATCTGGTCCTGCACTTTTTCCTGATTTCATATTATCAATGGCTAGCCCAACTTCTTCTTGACTAATTTTAGACTCCAATATCTCCCTGTTTTCATTTGGAATACACGGTATAGATAGTTCGTTCAAAAACCCATTTAGTTTTGTTAAATCAGGTTCATTTTTGGTATCATATAATTTTTCATAGTAATCTCTAAAGGCTCTATTAATTTCTAAAGGATCTATAACTACCTGTCCGTTACTTATAATACTGGTAATTGGTGTTTTAATTTCCAATTGTTTAATCTGCCATGCTAATAATTTTCCTGATTTTTCACCTTGTTCATAAAAAGATTGTTTCAATCTTAGAAGACTCGAGGCAGCTCTATTCGCTGATTTTTTGTCGTATTCAGCTCTCAAAATCAGTAATTCATTCTCCAACCTTGGGTCACTTCCTGCATACACTTTTTCCTGAAGACTTTTTATTTTATGTTCCAATTTAGCTCTCTCCTCTCGAGTCTTCTTAGATTTTGATCCTGTATAACTAATAATATGTCCCCTAATAAAAGCTTTGAAAGCCTCCCACTTTACACATGCTGATGTTTGTGTAGTATTGATGTCAAAGAACTCGTCTATCTGTTTTTCTATATACTTGACAAATTCCTCATCCTGAAGCCATTTATGCTGAAATTGCCATCTACCTGATTCCTTTGTCAATTTTTTATCTACATATATTAGACAACAGGGTGCATGATCAGAGATCACGATGTTATCATAAAAGCAGTTTTGAATCTTGGACCTTAATTCTGTGGAAATCAAAAAATAATCAATACGTGAGAATGTCTTGTAGGTACTGGAATAACAAGAATAGGCTTTAACTTGTGGTTTCATTTCTCTCCATATATCTAACAATCTCAATTCTTTCATAAAATGATTAATAGTCATCCTACATCCAATGTGCGTACAATCCAGTCCTGTTGATCTATCCACACCTGGATTCAATGTACAATTAAAATCCCCTGCTATTATATGTTGCCCTGTAAGTGATGATAAGATGAGAAATAAATTAGCAAAGAACTTCTGATCATCTATATTGGGACCATATAAGTTCACAAGATTTATATTTTCTAATAGCGAACCTTGAATGATTACATATCTTCCAAATTTGTCTCCAATTACATTTTTCACTTGAAAAGGAACTGATTTATGTATGAGAGTCATAACTCCCCTGGCTCGGGATGAAAATGAAGAGGTGAATACACTTCCCTGCCATCTACTCCTAATTCTTTTAACATCCTCCTCTATCAGATGAGTTTCTTGTAAAAACACAATTCTTGAACCCATGTCCTTTATTTTATTCATAACTTGTTTAAGTTTTTTAAAATTTTGTAGACCTCTGCAATTCCATGAAGTTAAATTAAGATTAACACTTTGGTCCATGATCAATAGAGAGTTTGGGATTACCTTGCAGTGTAAACATGCTCATACAGAGAAGCAAAAACATGAGTGGTTGAACATTCATCCTACAAACTACACACAAACAAATTTCCCCTTCCCACACTTGTGGCAAACCCCCCAAAATCAAAAGAAAAATTCTGTCTCCCGATATAGCCATCAACCGTTCCACACCCACGGGGAACAGCCTAAGCCACTCCTTCTTCATCCTCCCAATCACCCTAACTCTACTGCTTTTAATGACGTAACATTAACTCTCCTCTGTAGTTTTCCAACTTAACTCCAAAATTTTTAACAACTTTGTACATCATAGTTTTTTTTTTGTTTGTTTTGTTTTTGTTTTGTTTTTTTAATATATAATACAATCTATATTTTGTAAACTTACTATTTACTTCAAGTCAGTCAGATGCCTGTGCAAATGCTTAATTATTCTACCTTATATTTTGTTCATGCTTAGCTCCCACCAGTCTCTTCTTCTTCTTTGATCTTCTTGATGAACTCCTGCGCCTCCTCTGGGGTCTTGAAGATGTGGGTTCTGCCCTCATACGTGGTCAGCAGTCTCGCAGGATAGATTACACCATGACGAATCCCAAGGTTGCGCAGCTCCTTACGTACGGGATCAAACTGTTTCCTCAATTGCTGGATTCCTGTGGCCAAATCTGGGTAGAACCGCACCTGCTGGTCCTGGTGTTTAATCTCTCCTTTAGCACGTGCAGCGTTGAAGATCTTCATCCTGTCTCTGTTGCTAAGAAACTTCATAATTAAGGTCCTCGGCGGTCCCTTATCTCTCCGTGGGCCAATACGATGTGCTTTTTCCAGAACCACTGCTGATTGCAACTCCTCGCTGCCCAGCACCTCCGGAATCCACTTTTCCAGAAAGGAACATACGTCCCGACCTTCTGATTCCTCTGGAAGACCCACCAGCCTCAAATTATTCTGTCTCGACCGAGATTCCAAATCCAAAATATTATCTTCCAGAGATTTTTTTTTTTTTCCAAAGTGCGCACCTTTAATTGAAGACGGGTGACGTCATCTTCAGCACTAGTGAGACGGAGCTCCATCTGCGCCGTTCGTTCTACACAGTCACCCAATTCCTTTCTTATTCCTTCCAACGCTGTCATAATCCCATCAAATCTAGAGGAAAAGTCCGCTCTCATTGAACTCATGGCAGCCATCAGCGCATCTGCGCCATCCCCGCAGATATCGCACCGTTGCCAGCCTCCTCCGCCATATATGGAGTTTTGTTTGCTGCGTCACAGACCTGAAAGTCCGTTAATTTGGACTGTTTCGGCGGCTCGCTTTTTCCTTTTCCTGGTTTTCCAGCCTTAGGCTTCGCCGACATATCCTCGCCCAAATGCTGGGATACGTTCTGTCCCAAATGAGAGAGTTATTTGCCGATTTTTTTTCTCCAGGAGCAGAGCAGAGCGAGACACGTCCGTCCTACGTGGCAGCCATAACCGGAAGTCATATATTGCATATTTACTCAGTGTAAATATCCAAATAGATGTGAATTTGCATCTAAGCGAGTTGCAGTGGGGTGGGGTTGCCTTCATAACTTCTGCAGCTGCTTTCTACCTACTATGGAAATCCCCAAAACACTGTCATGTTTAGGTTTACGTTATCCGGTGGGGCAGACAGCTGGTAAAATGTCAAGAAATTGCACCTGGATGATGGTTGTTTACACTGCTAGCCTGCTAGCCCTCGTTAGCACATCTGTAGTAGGAGTACGCGAGTGGATAAACAACACATACTCTGTTTCAGCTCCAGAGATCCCAGTCCATCTGTCTGCAGGTGAGTAGCAGTCTCATTTTCAAGTTAGTTTATGCTCCGGTGTTGATACTTTTACTCCAGTGATGACAGACTCTCAAGACTGATTACTAGTTATCCGAACCAAATCCCTCAAACACGAATGCGCAAATTCACTTGAATTCACATGCGTACACTGAGCTAACCTTATTCACACCATGTGAAAAATTTGCTTCGCGTTTGGTGTAAATGCACCTTGACAGCTGTATAAAACCCTTTTAACAGATAGCTATATTCACCCTCTCTAGAAACATAGATAATTTAGAAAATCCTGTAAACTCGACATGCAAATCTGATCACAATTAAGAATAGAAAGGCCCCTGTCAACTTGGGGGTTCACAGGAAAAGGGAAGACAGAGGACCAAAATGACTGAGCTGCATTTTAAAGCAATAAAGAGGAAGCTGGGTGTTAAAAACCTACCTTATGTATGATTTATATTGGCAAAACATGAGAATTGGGCATGAGCCTCCCCGAGCATGTCAGCCATCTTTACTGACAGCAGATTAGTGAAATTAAAATGTGACAGGGTCCTTTCGCAGCCCTCACTGTTTCCTCATTCTGCTGCTCACTCCTGCAGTCCTACAGTGTGATGTAAGAGCGGATGGATGTGGATGTGACTGACCCACTCAGCTCAGTCATTTTCTACTCTACTGTAAAGATCCCAAACATCTCTGGGTAATCTTTGATCTAGCAGTGTACACATCTCACAAAACAAACATGTTTTCTTTGATTAAGTCCTCTAAAATTCACAGCCATCTATATACCCTTGGAATTTTCTTTATCCCAGGCTCAGATAGTTAACTCTCTCTCATCTACCGATCACAAAAAGGCAGGGGGGGTTCTTAGTTGTGCTGTAGTTGTTTGCCTTATTGTAATTTACTTGTTTTCTCTTTGTTTTTAATTATACTAGTGCATACCCATGCATGCCTGTAGAAACCCGTGCATGCCCGTAGAGGGGATGCATTGGAACAGAATTCTTGCCAGTTACAGGACAGTTGGTATAGCAACACAGCACTAAGTGGCAATCACATGTGATGGCTTTTGTTTGCAGTAAAACATAAAAAAATCACACAAAATATGCTCTGCCATCTGGGGCTGTTTGCCCCTGCTTGTTACTTCTTCTCCTGCCTGTCACTGTTCTGTGTTATGTTGCTTACCTGTGTCTATATGTCTTGTAGGGAGTCATGTGCTCTGTCTCCTCGGTCTCAGCTTCTCTGTGCCTTGCATGGAATTCACTGTCCCTGGCCAGCTGACTATTCCGCATCTCCTCGGTCTCATCATAAAGACACATTTGTGTCCGATGATGCCTGAGGTCTATGTGACATCACAAAGACACATTTGTGTCCTATGATGCCTGAGATCATAGGATGTCCTATGATGTTCAGGCAAAGACACACGTCAATGTGACATCATAAAGACTTATTTGTGACATCATAGGACATCCTATGGACACATTTGACTGAGTTCAGACACATGGTCTATGTGACATCAAGACACATTTGTGTCCTATGATGTTCAGGCAGAGATCATAGGCCATTCGATGATGTCCTATGAAGTGTGACACACACACAGACATACACACAGAGATTTCTTGCTTTTATAGAGTGATGAAGTTGTAGGGCCATTGAGCAATGACGACACGAGGCATTGGAAAAGATGTCTTCTTAGATGGTACTTAAGTATTATTGTTGGCTGAGTGGGCACATACTTTTTGATGGAATTTTCACCAGAGATGAACCCATTAGATTTTGGAGGTGAGCTCTTTCCCATCACAACAATAGTGACCCCCCCAAACACATCCTTTTCTTCAGGCCACCAAAAAGCAAGAAACGGCCCTGCACATACACATTGATCTGTGTCCATAATGTTTTGTTGAACCAAGGTGTTGTGTTGTAATGGGGACGTATTATTGTGTGACACGGGTGGTGGCTCCACCTTTCCGGTTCGATGTGGGCCGTCCCCGGGAGCGAATAAAAGAAGGTGCACCAGAGTGGAGCCGTCTGACGGTTTTCCGGGGGGTGGTTCCTCTCCTGAGGCAGACTGATGGTGGGACAGTGCATGTGATGCATGGTGATGGAAATGGGGGACAACCGAAATATACATTAGTTCTGTGAATGGGATTATTTTGTGTTTTATATCATTTTAGGAACACAGCAGTATTTTAGTTTTATATGGACTGTTCTATTGAGCTCAGACAGAATAATCCGTCTTGCCGTGTGGGGGTGGGACGGTAGTCCACCTGTTCCCCTTAGTTTTAGTTATTTTGTGTGAATGTAATAGGCCTTTAGGTATTTCTGTTTAGTTTTAGCGCGTGATTCGGGTTCCGAATTTGGGGGGGGGGTTCCGATTGTATGCATGTGTTTTGGACCCTTTTTTTTTGAAGGGGGGGAGTGTTGTGTTGTAATGGGGACATATTATTGTGTGACATGGATGGTGGCTCCACCTTTCCGGTTCTGCTGCCACTCGGGATATAAAAGGGCTGTGAGGGAGAGGGGTGCTTCTTGGCCTCCTCTCCGCCTTACGGTAGTGCTTGTATTGTGAGAGTGAGTCACAAATAAAGTTGTGTCCAGTTCAACGCTTGGTCTCGTCCTTGGCTCCTATTACCGACATAACACAAGGCCCAGAGGCGTTCTGCGTCTGTGGCGTGGGCCTGTGTGGGTGCTGATAGAGAGATGTCTGCAGCTTGTTTCCACAGTTTGACCTGCTGTTTTGCCGCTCATCCTCTTTTCCTCCACAGCGGCATCTCTGCTGGGATTTGTCTCGGACGGCCTTCCCCGTGTTGTCATTCCACATCAGTTCTCCCCACGGCGTCATGGGGGCTGATGAAGGTGTCTGCATACGCTCTCTGCAGCCCTGTTGTGCTTTTATTGTCACCCCAACCTTATCTATTTCTCTCTTAGCTGTTTTATATATATTATAAATTATAATATATTATAATTATATACGTATATGGTAATTACAATATATTATAAAAAAAAGTACTGGTGTGGTTCCCCAAATTGTTTGATCCTAAAATAGACTTTTACTGCTAGATGTAAAGCAAAGGCAGGGGACCTGGAAAAAGAAAGAACATAACTAAAAAAAAAAATGCATTTGAAGTGTTTTTTGATGTATTTTTTTTAAACTGCTACTTTTTTCTTGTAAATGTGCTATTTTTCATGTAAATTAGAAACTTCTTTTGAATAATTTTGCAACTTTTTTCTCATAAATTTGCTACTTTTTTCTTGTAAATTTGCTACCTTTCTCTTGTAAGTTTGCACGTTTTTCCTCAGAATATTGCAACAATTTTTTGTGATTTTTTTTCCCTCATAAATTTACAGCTTTTGTCTCAAACTTGTCACTTTTTTCTCATAAGCTTGAAATTCCATCCTGATTGCTGAATACAGAAAACTCCTGCCTTTGTGGCAGGCTGGAAAGAAAACCTGCAGGGTCTTGGTCCTTTATGGTACATTATTGGGTATTCATAATCGATAGATGCAAAAGCATTACGTCTTCAATTTAGCTTTTTATAGTGTGAGTTTACTCCAGGATTTCTCCCGTTTCCTCCCACAGGCCAAAAACATGCAAGTTAGGTTAAATGGCATCAACTGGGGATTCTAAATTGTCCTTAGGTATGGATGTGAGAGTGAATGGTTGTCTGTCTCTCCGTGTTGTCCTTGCGATGGACTGGTGATCTGTCCAAGGTGTACCTGCCTCCCGCCCAAAGATGCTGGGATAGGCTCCAGCCCCAACGTGACCTGAAAAGGATCAAGTGGAAGAAGATGGATGGATGGATGGAAAATAAAAAGGATATGTGGCCAATTTTCTGATGTAGACTGTGATGATGGTTGGAGACTTAGCTACTTTGAGCTGAAACACATATCTGGGCTACGTTCAGATTACAGGTCTTAAAGTTCCCATTGACTCAAAATTTGTGTTTTGGTAGATTTTAACCTTCTGGATTTTCTCTGTTGGTTACATGATTACAGTGGTACCTCTACTTACGAATTTAATTCGTTCCGGAAGAATTCTCGTAACGTGAAAAATTCGTAAGTAGAGGCGCGTTTTACATGTAAATGCCGTAATCCGTTCCAAGCCCCCAAAATTCGGGCATAAATTTTTTATAAATCGTAAAAACGCATCAAAACATGTAACAAATACATGTTACAATTAGATTACTGCACAATAAACATAAAATGAGAGTTTAAAATGAGAGAATAATAAAAGAGAATAATAAAAGAGAAAGAATAATAAAAATTATGTTCATTTACCCTTTAACTGCTATCGTCGTCGACATCATCACCGTTTGCCTTCGGCGGTTCATGTTCTGATCCAAGGACGTTTGCTTTTGTCGGCTTGTAAGTGCTTAGTTTTGTTTTAATACCGTGCTGATCGTTGATGTATTACGGCCATATTCTTTGGCGAGATCAACCAAACGCATAAAGTTTTGGGAAAAAAAAACAAACTTCGTGGCCAATGGGATACCAGGAAGATGCTAGGCGATAGCCAATGGCAGAGCAACTACAGGTATGTTTACGTTCGGTAAACTACGGAAGCTGCGAGGAGCGTGTACTTTTTTGCCTTTCGTATCCTGAAATTTCGTTCGTAACTAGAGGCAATATTTTCCCGTTGAGGCGTCTCGTAACCTGAAAATTCCGTATGTAGAGACGTTCGTAAGTAGAGGTACCACTGTATTGAAAAAATATCAAAAGCCCCACTTTTCGGAACAAACTGTAACCCCCCCACCACCACCCCCAGCAAAGTCCAAAACCAACACTGTTCACAGGCCAAATAAAGTTCAAGGGCCCAAGACCCCAAACAAAAGAGGTCAGGTGGTCTACCCAAGTCCATGGGCCTCCGAACCAGAACAAACAACGGGTCAGGGGGTCTACCAAAGTCCAACTGCTCATGAAATGGAGAACAACGTGGATCAAGGGGTCTGCCCCAGTCCATGGGCCCCCAGACTGAGGAGCAAGATGGATCTGGCAGCCTCCCAGAGTTCCTAGGCCACCAGACCATGGGATAAGGTGGTTCAGGGGGTCTACCCAAGTCCACAAGCCCCCAAATCAGGAAACAGGATATGCTTGACAGGTGCTGAGGCACGCCGACCCCAGGTAATGATGATTTGAGTGCGCTAACCTCTAGATGAAATAGCTGGGGCGCGCTGTCCTCATGTGCTGATGGCTTGAGTGCGCTGACCTCTAGATGAGACGACTGGGGAGCGCTGACCTCTGGATCAGATGACTGAAGCATGCCGTCCTCATGTGCCGATGGTTTGAGCGCGATAATTCATGAATGAGAGGGCTGAGGTGCGCTGACCTCAGGGTGAGACGGCTGGGGCACATCCGGTCCAGATACCCAGGAACCCTCCTTCGACACCACCTTGGACAGGGAGGAAGAGGTACAGGTTGAAGGAGGAATCACACGAACACAGTCAGCAGAAGAACTTGGCAGGGAGAGCTCAGAAGCAGATGGACACTGCAACTGGGTCTCCTGACCAGGAGTAAGACAAAACCTCTCTAAAACAGATATTAAGAAAACAAAGAAGAGGACTTGCCTTAACTCCTGCTCCTCCACTGGCGAGGATCCCGGTACTGCCGATGTTGGGATTATGACATCAAGAGGAGCCGTCTCTGCAGGAGCGTGCACGTGAGGCGAAGCAGTCTCTGCAGGAGCGTGTATGTGAGGCGAAGCAGTCTCTGCTGGAGAGTGCACGTGAGGCAAAAGTCACTGCTGGATCACGCACATGGAGAGGAACAGTAACCGTGCTTGAGCTCACCTCCTCCGCCATGGACCCAGCTAAGGTGGAGATAACCTCGGGGAAACAAGGGATTAAGGTAAGTGGTGGAATACACAAGGGAATGACAGCAGCAATAAGAGGCGACAGCTGAGTCTCCTCACTGAGGACAAGACAAGACCTCTCACTATTAGATGTTTAAAAAATGAGAAAATGGTACTTGCCTTGCCCCCCGCTCCATTGCAGCTGAGGTAGAATCTGCCACTGGAGAACCAGACGAATCACTCCGGGTGGCTACGGTGACCATCTGGCGAGAAACTGTAGCACAGCTGGGAGAAGTTGGATAGAAAAGCGCAGGGGCCAGGGAACGCTTATCCGTCAGCACAGGCTTCGGTGTAGATGGTGCCCCTGTCTTCAGCCCGTGGAGTGGCTGTGGAGCTGGCAAGCCTGGAATTGGAGCTGGAGCAGACACCAGAGGATGGTGAGAAGAGGAGGATGCCGGAGACCGGGGACGATTCTTCATCTCACACACACCTCAACGACCCAGGTGCGTTCCTCACCATTTTACAGTATATGTGCCGGAGGTTAGCAACTGAAAGTAATAGCCCGCCTAGCTCAGGATAGCTTCACAGGCTGGGGAATGCCTTTATTATTTTGGGCTGTGGGATCCAAGAATGTCAGGGCTGCCTCTAGCAAATGGGAGGTGCGGGTGTCTGAAATAAGATCCTCAATGGTTTGAGCTGCCCACACCTCATCTGCATTCAGTCCAAAACTCCAATAATCGGTACCTGCTAAGTCCTGTTCGGGTTGGGTCCAGCTGCAGTCCTCAGGCTCAGCAGGTGACGAAGAGGAGGGTGGTGGTGGTAAAGCGGGGAGTGGGAGCCCCCGCAGCCAGGGAAGAGAGCGCAGGTTTGGGCGAGCCTCCAGGATGTTAGCGGCTGCTCCCAAACAGGCTTCTGCCTCCTCCGGGGAAAGTGGACTGCCAGCCGCAATAACCAAGTCCCACAGCATGCCAACGGCCCGCAGATCTTCCTCCCTCTGCCCCCTCCTTCTCCTGCTCCTTTTGCACACTGGGTCCAGTGTTGGTGACACTCTTCTGTTATGCTGGCACCTATGGGGCAAAACAGAGGACCCACTCGCCAGGCGAAAAGGAAACATAATTTATTGTGAAATAAAATAACGAAATGCTGCACAGCAGGATAACGGAAACTAAAACCTAAACCATGCCAAGCTGTGCATGAGAAAAATAGTCAAAAATAACCATAACTGTGAACATAACATAATGATAATGAGTCCAAAAGAAACACGAAGTGTGGACAGGGGACTGCAGCCCTGTCCAGACCACTACGTTAATGTATGTTTTTTTTTTTTAGGGGAATGAACAGGGAGCATGTTCACATTCAGATGTGGTGGCACACGGGGGAAGGCATGTCAGACTTAAGATTTTTATTCCATCCACATTTTCGTTTTCACATGGACTAATTAGGCATTAATGTGTTTATTTTTAGGGGAGTAAATGAATGCATGAACAAGGAGTGTGCAGCGTTTTACTTATCACTGGAACTTCCCGGAGAGACAGGAGATGCATCCACATCTGCCTCAGCCACCCTCCCCTGGGTTTCCAGCCTGTACTGCACCTACGGTCGCGGTTCTCCCCAAGCAAGTGCCCTGGCTGCCACCCGTGAGCCCCTGGGAGGGGCTGCTGAGAGGAAGCTTGTTTCATGGCGGGGGTCGGTGGCAGACGGGAAGCCACGCCAGATCTCTTCCACTCCTCCTGCCCAGGAGGGACTGGGATAGAGGGCCACAAACCTCAGCAGACCCCCACATGAGATGGGGAGACCCCCAGTCAGTGAAAGCAAAAGTAGAGGGAGCACTCCACCTCCCCACGGGCTGGGAGTGACTTCCGGCCACCTGAAAATTTCCACAGGCATCTTTTCCTGAAGTTTCATACCCATTCATATCTGTGTGTTGCATCCATGCACACTACATTAAACCATTCAGCTTGATTTTTCAGCCCAGCATTCTTACTCCTTCCCTCTAAAATAACTAACTGGGCATCAACTGTGATTGATGTCTTCCTTGTTACCAAGCAGCGTTACTATCGTGTGGATTTTTGCTCACACACACAGGCTTTCGCCCGTGCAAAACCCATCTTAAAAGAGATGATCAGAAACAACGTGATCAGAGTTCACTTTAGATAATGCGCATCTTTGCATTAAAGGGATGGGCAGGAGTGCTTTGGACTGGATTATTCAAAACACACCTCCCCCCAGAAAAGCCTCAAGATGGCGACCGGGATGGTCACACTTTTTCAGTGCTGAGACAAAGTCACTGATTTTGCCATTAAAAGTGGCTGGCCTGCAGCGATCGGCGCTCGTGGCGAACACGCACGGGCTGAATTGCCACCTCCGTTGGATTGCCCTTTAATCGCCTTTCTCCAGCGACTTCCTGCGCCTTCCTGAAGCGATTGCTAAGCTAACACTAGTTAGCTTAATGCTACCTGAAGCGATTGCTAAGCTAACACTAGTTAGCTTAATGCTGGCGCCAGTCTCTAAAAATCTAACCTACAGCGATCGGATATACCTCCGGTGGATTACCCCTTTGATCGCTTTTATCCGGCCACTGTGAGTAAACTGACCAGCGATTCCAGCGCTTCCTTGTGATTCACTGATGTGCCCTACCTGAAGCGATTGCTAAGCTAACGCTAGTTAGCTTAATGCTGGCGCCAGCCATTCCACCTAACACCAGCCTGAATCAAAGCCCAGCTGCGAGGCCCAGCGGAGATACTACCAGGCAGGCGGCTATTTGTTTGACGGGGCTCAGCAGAGATTTCACCCAGGCAGACGGCGGTAGGCGGTGGTGCCCAGCGAAGGACTTACCGTGACTGCAGCGGCGGTGTGCGACGAGACTACCCGAAGCGATTGCTAAGCTAACGCTAGTTAGCTTAATGCTGGCGCCAGTCATTCCACCTTACACCAGCCTGAATCGAAGCCCAGCTGCGAGGCCCAGCGGAGATACTACCAGGCAAGCGGCTATTTGTTGACGGGGCTCAGCAGAGATTTCACCCAGGCAGACAACGGTAGGTGGCGGTGCCTAGCGGAGGACTTACCGTGACCTCAGCGGAGCTCGGTGGCAGCGGCGGTGTGTGACGAGACTCGGTTGGAGGAGCGGGACGGGAGACCAGTTACGGCGACTATGAGCAACGAGACCAGCAACGGAAGGGGCTAGTTGGCTAGCTGAGGCCCAGCTGGATTCGAGGACGATCGGATCAGATTCTGGCGATATAAGCAGAATTTATTTTACTATCCACAGATTTTCTTTTTCCTTCTTTCCAAGAAAGACTGAAGATGGCGGCCACCGGATTAAAAAGTGGGCTGATGGGCACCACTAATAAGCCTTCTCTACTTCTCTACTTCCTCTTCGTTTTGTCTTTGTGTGTCTGGACCTGCAACAAGAAGGATTTTCCGACAAACTCAACCAAAGGTGAAGTTAAAAAGTTTTATCTGTATGGATTTGGGCTTGGACATCTCACCCTACACTCTATGTGGTCTTTAAAAGGCCTGAGCAAAAACTTCCAAATTAAGGCAAACATGGCTGTTAAGCAAAAATCACAATATGGCAGAGGATATACAATTAAAGTTCTGTTAGTTCTGCTACTTCTGGCAGGAGATATTCACCTTAACCCTGGACCTGCCACTATTAAACAGCAGACCACTGGGTTAGCACAAAACCGAGCTGTACAAAAGCAAAAACAACATTTATTTTTCCAAACTGTTAATCATGCACGAGTTCTTTGGGACACCAAGGCTAAACCAAAGGGGATCCTCGGCGGTCATTTAAACATACGGAGCATAATCCCCAAAAGAGATGAGATTTCGGTGTTGCTGTTGGACTCAAATCTGGACTACCTTTGTCTCTCAGAAAGCTGGCTACACAGGAACATAGACACTAATATGATCGATATTGTGGGCTACCAGTGTTTTAGAAAAGACAGGCAGGTAGGGAGGGGAGGAGGTGTTTTAATTTACATCAAAGAGAAATATAAATGTCAACTGGTTGATTTGAATACTTCACTTGAATGTTTAGCTGTTAATGTATGTCTCTCTCCGGTAATGAATTTCAACATTGCAGTATTGTACAACCCACCATCACACAATTCTTCCTTTTATAATGAATTAAGTGATCTGGTTAAACAACTTGAGAAGAACAGAGAAACAATAATTCATGGTGACTTTAATATCAACTGGTCTGATAAAAAAGACAAACAAAAACTGAAAAGCCTCATGACTAAATTTAATTACCAGCAAATCATCAAAGGACCCACCAGGATAACCAAACAATCCAGAACACTTATTGACATGGTATTTACTAATAAACCAGAACGAATAACCAGAACCTATAATCTTGTAACTGGTCTCTCAGATCATAACATGGTTCTTGCTGTCAGGAAACTTACTAAAAAGCGACTACAGTATTTTGGGGGAGTCGATATTGACAAATCAAATTTTATTATCCCCAAATCAAAAAATGAGGAGTTTGAACATTACTTAGAGAATCAAAATTGGGAGCAGCTCATGTCAACATGTGAAGTAGATGATTGTTGTAATTTTATAACTGCAACAATCACAAAGTCTATAGAAAAATTTTCAAAGCAAATTAAAAGTAGACAACAGAAGATTAGCCTACCATGGTTAAATAATGAAATAAGAAAACTTATGAAGAGGCGAGACTATGCACTGAAAACATCACTAACCTCCAAACTACAAAATGATCACCTTGTGTACAAAAGTTTAAGAAATAAAGTGGTACATGAGCTGCGAAAATCAAAAATATCTTATTACAATAAACTGATAGATCATGCAAAGGGTAACAACAGTTCCCTATGGAGGCATTTAAATAACTTAACTAATAAAAAAAACGATCAGAAGGGGGTAAAGGAACTTAGAATCAATGGCAAGACCGTCAGTGACAAGGCTACTTTGGCAAATGAATTTAATTCACACTTTGTGGGCTCTGTGGAAGACTTAACAAAAATTTTTGTGCTGCCAAATGTGCTCAACAACACAAATTCCATACTTCCAACAGATACTTTTCACATCGATGAGGTAAATGAGAAGTTAATTGCTGGTATTGTTAAAACACTGTCAAACTCAAAAACTAATGATATCTACAATATGAGCACCTCCTTTCTCAAAATGCACAGCAAAATATTAATCAAACCACTGACTCATCTCATTAATCTCTCCATTAGGTCTAGTACATTTCCATCTGGCTGGAAAAAAGCTGTCGTCATACCAGTTCATAAATCAGGCAGTAAAGACGATATATGCAATTACCGCCCAATCTCTATCTTACCAGTCCTATCTAAGGTTCTTGAAAAAGTTGTAGCTACACAGCTGATAGACTACTTACAAGACAATCAACTTCTTCATCCACATCAATTTGGTTTTAGACCAGGATACTCAACAGAAACAGCAAATTGTTGCCTTATTGAAAACGTCAAACAGTCCTTGGACAGGGGTAATGTGGTAGGAGCTGTTTTTCTAGATCTCAAAAAGGCTTTCGATACTGTAAACCACAGTTTGCTTTTATCCAAAATGGTATCTTTTAACTTCTCCCCAAATACATTAGAATGGTTTGCATCTTATCTCCAGAATAGAGAACAGTGTGTAAAAGTTCACCAGGATAAATCCTCATTTTTAAACAACCGCATGGGTATCCCACAAGGGTCCATTCTTGGTCCTTTACTTTTCAGCATTTTTATTAATGACCTGCCGTTACACTGCTCAGCTGCAACATGCCAACTTTATGCAGATGATGCAGTTATTTACACAGCTGCCAAGACTCCAGCACAGGCTGCAGATGTACTGTCTACAAGTATGGTTGATGTCCAAGAGTGGCTCCTCAAGAACCATCTATTGCTGAACCTTCAGAAAACAGTCTCAATGTGCTTTTCAATCAAAAAATGTAACCTGCAACATTTTAAAGTTAATATACATGATCATGACATCAGTTTAGTTACAGAATTCAAATACCTTGGCATTGTACTAGATCCTCAACTCAAATTTAATCTTCATATAAAGAAAATTTCAAAAACAGTAAAAAAAAATCTGAACTGCTTTAAATTAATTAGATATTACATACCTTACGAAGCAGCTGCACTGTATATGCATTCTATGGTTTTTTCTCATATATCATACTGTTTGACAGTCTGGGCTCAAGCAGCCCCTTCCACAATAAGACATATAGGTTCATTATATAATCAAACCCTAAAAATCTTGGACAAAAAGCCCATTAGGTGGCATCACTGTAATGTTTTAAAAAAATACAACCTATTGAGTTTTGAGAGCTTCATTGACCTCTGTCTTCTGAAATTAACGTTCAAATGTTTTCATAAATCAGCACCCGAGCCACTTGCTGGTTTTGTCCAAAGACAGGACAGCAGCAGAGCCACCAGGAGTTCTGTTAACAATAACTGTAAAATATTCCACCGCAGAACCACATTTGGACAAACAGCTTTCTCTATAAAGGGCAGTCACATCTGGAATACAATGCCAAATGAAATTAAAATAATAACGGACTTTAAAACATTCACTAAAAATGTTAAAAACTGGCTGAAAAATAAACAAGAATGTACTCATGTATGAATTAATTGTCTGCAAAGTGAGAGTGAATGAAGGGAAGGAATAAATGTGTTTGTTTATAGTGAGTGACGGAGGGAGGAAGGCCTGAAATAGGCAAATGTGAGTTATGTTATATGTGTTAAATGTGAGTCAGGCTGTTATATTTGTGTATTTATAATATTTATAATATTTATGTTAAATGTGAGTCAGGCTGTTATATTTGTGTATTTATAATATTTATAATATTTATAATTGTGTATTTATAATTTTTCTGCATTGATGTATGTGGTTATTGTGTATATTTTTTATCTTGATTCTTTTTTCTAAAGCCCATCCAGGGACAAGAGTTGCAAATTAGCTAATAGCTATACACTCTATGTGCAACACATCAGATTGATTGTCTTTGATTAATTGTCTATGTTTATTGCACTGTCCCTGTCAAATAAACTAATCTACTACTACTAATAATTAGACCAGCCTCTTTTACATCTTGTGCCTGGTGGAAAATTTGTTTCTGTGCTGCTGTGATAAAGAAATGAACTTGGAAATGCCCATAAACATGTTCTGCATTGGTGAAAACTGATTATGGACCGGGTTATTGTAATACAGCCCTTAATTTTTATTAGATTATGAGGAGGAGCAAAGGCCAAATCATTAAATTTACAAACTGTATGTTTAATTTGGATTTGATAAACTTTTGTTTTATTTATTTATAATCCTTTATTAGTCCCACAATGGGGAAATTACAGGGCATCCACCTGGATGGATGACGCAGCCATGGTGTAGCGCCAATCTTTCACCATTAACATACACAGATTCACACCTAAGGCCACTGTAGAGTCTCCAATTAACCAAACCTGCATGTTTTTGGCCTGTTTAATTATTTTAGAATACTTGAGCAGTCATTTTTTATTTACTTTAGAGGGAGCAGACAATGACTCTCTGATGGGGAAGTAGGGGGCTAAATTCAGGGGTGGCAGAGAAGCTGCAGAGAGGCATGTAAGCTGTGACTCTGCTTCCTGGTCCCAACTTCAACTACTAGGTCAGCACAGCAAAGGAGTGACTCCTGAGACCTAGCTGGGAGTTGATCAAGACAAGGATCGGAATCGGAATTCACAATATATGATATCGCAATACTCAGCATACTACAAGATTGTGATAACATTGCATTGCAGCCCAAGTATAGTGATAGTATTGTACTGTATGGCGTCCGGTGATTCCCACCCCTAGTCATTATTCACTACTCAAGCAACTTTTTTACTAAGTACTTTCTTGCTTTTAATGCAATGTTTGATCTAAGTGTGTTGATGGAGAAGTATAGAGAAGATCAGAAGGAGTTGCATTGTGCGTTTGTGGATCTAGAGAAAGAATATGATAGGGTGCCAAGAGAGGAAGTGTGAAAGTCTGGAGTGGCAGAGAAGTATGTGAGGATGGTGCAGGGTATGTATGATGACAGTGAGACAGTGGTGAGGTGTGCTGTAGGAGTGACACATGCATTCAAGGTGGGGGTGGAATGACATCAGGGATCAGTTTGAGCCCCTTCTTGTTTGCCGTGGTGATGGACAGGCTGACAGACGAGGTCAGGCAGGAGTCTCCATGGACCATGATGTTTGCACACGACATTGTGATTTGTAGTGAGTAGGAAGCAGGTGGAAGAGAACCTAGAGAGGTGGAGGTACATTCTGGAGAGAAGAGGAATGAAAGTCAGTAGAAGCAAGACAGAATACATGTGTGTGAATGAGACAGAGGCGGGTGTAACGGTGAAGATGCAAGGATAGAGGTTGTGAAGGTAGATGAGTTGAAATATCTGGGGTCGACCATCCAAAGCAATGGAACATGCACAAGAGAGGTGAAGAAGAGAGTGCAGGCAGGGTGGAGTGGGTGGAGACGAGTGGCAGGGGTGATTTGTTTACTTTAGTTTCATGTTTAGTTGAAAGGGACCTTACATACTAATGAACATTAATACAAATGTAAGTATGCCAGATTTAGCAATACAGTGATCCCTCGCTACTTCACGCTTCACCTTTCGCGCCCTCAGTGCATCGCGGATTTTTCAAAAATATTCATCAAAAATTCAAAATTGAGAAATAATGGGCGGGCGCTAGCAGAAGGCAGGGAGACTACATTAGACCATCAGGTGTCAACACGGAGAGCCGCACAACTCTGTTCGCTGTTGTCGTGTTGGCTGGGCTCGGAAATCTCGCAAGCTGATTGGCCGAGACGTTTCACCCCGCAAGCTGATTGGCCGAGACGTCTCACCCACCTCCTCTCCCTGCCGAGCACCCATGAAGGGAAGGAAGACCGCATTCATTGCTTTTTATCGCTCGTGTTACTTAGTCTCGCAGCGTGGAACTTTTTGCTGTTCTCTTGTGCCATTTTGTGCGAAATAGTCTTCCCGTCGAGCCACTACGCCGCCTCCTGCAGCTTCAGCTCTATCGGAAGCTGCCCTCGATGATCCTGCGCCTCCAGCACCTCACGATGAGGTGTCACCTGAGAAGCAGTAAAGCTCTCATTAACCTGTGCAGTAAATCATCTTCATCTTGAGTTACGTATCTTGTTATAAGAATAAAAGAGTTCTAAAAACATATTTATGTACACTTTGTTTACATCTACGTATGTATGTACACGTACACACACACACACGTATCATATGAGAGTGAGAGAATGAATGTACATATTGTTTATGGATGACGTCATTGGGGTGACGCTACTTCGCGGTTTTTCACTTTTCGCGGTCGGTTCTGGAACCCATTAACCGCGATAAGTGAGGGATCACTGTACTGCTAATTTGCATCTGTAGTACATCGGCGGGTCACAAAAACACACAAACAGTCATACACAGGAAGAACAACTGCAATAAAACTGTACAAAGTGGATATGCTAAAGTACAAGAGTTAAGGTGCTACAAAACAAAACATTTAAGTGTCACATGAGTGAAGTGCTGAGTATGCATACACACACACACACATGCACCCAGGCACCTCACAGCAACAAGCAAGAGGCGGGGCATATGTGTGTGACACATGGACACATATACTGTATATACTGTATATACAGTGGTGTGAAAAAGTGTTTGCTCCCTTCCTGAGTTCTCATTTTTTTTGGATGTTTGTCACACTTAAATGTTTCAGATCAAACAAATTTAAATATTAGACAAAGATAACACAAGTAAACACAAAATGCAGTTTTTAAATGAAGGTGTTTATTATTAAGGGTAAAAAAAAAATCCAAACCTACATGGCCCTGTGTGAAAAAGTGATTGCCCCCCTGTTAAAACATAAATACACTGTGGTTTATCACACCTTTGGAAAGCTGAGTTCAATTTTCTAGTCATTTCTAAAGCTTTAGAACTCCAGTGAACTAAATTGAGAGCCATTATCCACAAATGGTGAAAACATGAAACAGTGGTGAACCTTCCCAGGAGCAGCCAGCTGACCAAAACTACCCCAAGAGCACAGCAACGACTCATCCAAGAGGTCACAAAAGACCCCACAACAACATCCAAAGAACTGCAGGCCTCACTTGCCTCAGTTAAGGTCAGCATTCATGACTCCACCATAAGAAAGAAACTGGGCAAAAATGGCCTGCATGGCAGAGTTCCAACACGAAAACTACTGTTGAGCAAAAATAATATAAAGGCTTGTCTCAGTTTTGCCAGAAAACATCTTGATGATCCCCAAGACTTTTGAGAAAATACTCTGTGGACTGACGAGACAAAAGTTGAACTTTTTGGAAGGTGTGTGTCCCATTACATCTGGCATAAAAGTAAGGCAGCATTTCACAAAAGGAACATCATACCTGCAGCTGCTTCAAGACCTTGAAGACTTGCTGTGGTAAATGGAACCATGAATTCTGCTGTCTACCAAAAAATCCTGAAGGAGAATGTCTGGCCATCTGTTCGTGACCTCAAGCTGAAGCGCACTTGAGTTCTGCAGCAGGACAATGATCGAAAACAAACCAGCAAGTCCACCTCTGAATGGCTTAAGAAAAACAAAATGAAGACTTTGGAGTGGCCTAATCAAAGTCCTGACCTGAATCTGATTGAAATGCTGTGGCATGACCTTAAAAAGGTGGCTCTAGCTCAAAAACCCTAAAATGTGGCTGAATTACAACAATTCTGCAAAGATGAGCAGGCCAAAATTCCTACACAGCGCTGTAAAGGACTCACTGCCAGTTACTGCAAACACCTGATTGCAGCTGTTGCTGCTAAGAGTGGCCCAACCAGTTATTCGGTTTAGGGGGCAATAACTTTTTCCACACAGGGCCATGTAGGTTTGGATTTTTTCCTTTAATCATAAACACCTTTGTTTAAAAACTGCATTTTGTGTTTATTTGTGTTATCTTTGTCTAATATTTAAATTTGTTTGATGATCTGAAACATTTAAGTGTGACAAACATACAAAAAAATGAGAAATCAGGAAGGGGGCAAACACTTTTTCACACCACTGTATGCAGATACAACAGAGCAACCACTAGTTGTGGGTAAAATGTCTTAAAAGTGTTTAGTGTGGTACATTCTCTGTTTGCAGGTGGTATATTATTCCAGATCTTGGTGCCCCTCACTGATAGCACAGATTGAGCAAATGTGGTGCATCTGTGGGGGACCTCACAGTCTCCTCTAGTGATTGCTCTGGTAGTTGTACCAGTAACAGTTCTCAGTTTAGCGTGTTCTCCCCGGGGGGGGGGGGTGCATAGCCATTTCATATTTTATAAATTGAACAGGGAAATTTGAGAGATTTATAATTTTCAAAAGACAGAAAATTGTGTTTCTTGTAAATGTGACAACAATGATATGTGGGATCTTTCTTATCGAAATTCTCTGTGTAGTTTTTGTCCTTGAATGTTTGCGGACTGTATAACGAAGAGCTCCTGGTTCCATCAATATGGATTGCCTCCTTATTTTTGCACTGCTGCTTCTTTCACACCGGCTCTTTGTTTTGGAGGTAAGCGCAATCACGATCATGCCGGGGAGAATACAATATTCCAGAGACATGTTATGTATTTAAACACGGATAATGCAGTGTCTGTGTTTGAGTCTGTGCCGCGACTGCCGGACTTTATTTTAAGAGACTTTCATGGACACAGCGATGAAAAGAGAGACAAGAGGAGGAAACGCGGAAAGCGTGGAGGCGTAAAATTAAATCTGAGAAGGCGTCAGTTTAACAGCATTTCTCTTCCTTCCATTATTTTGGGGAACGTACAATCCATGAGAAATAAAGTAGATGAAATTCAAGGGAATGTACGCTACCAGAAGGACTTCAAGAACTGCTGTGTCATTGCTTACACGGAGACGTGGCTTACGGTGCATGACCGGGATGCGGACCTGTGGATTGACGGCTTTGGAGCCCCACTTCGCTCGGATCAGCAGGAAGAGGTAACGGGGAAACGTCAGGGGGGCGGCGTATGTTTATATATTAATAAACAGTACTGCACATCTGTCACGGTCAGAGAGCGCATCTGTACACCCGATGTGGAGCTTCTGTCCGTATCGCTACGCCCCTTTTATCTGCCCTGCGAGTTCCCCCAACTTTTCATCAAGACTGTGTACATTCACCCGAGGGCAGATGCTGACTCCGCCTCCAGCACCGTCTTTGATGTGGTCCAGCGGCTGCAGTCAATTTCTCCAGAGGCTCCAAACTTTATTCTTGGGGATTTTAACCATGTTTCTTTAAAGAAGACACTTAAAAACTTTTATCAGTATGTCTCCTGCCCAACCAGGCGAAAAAAGACATTGAACCTGTGCTATGGATCCATTGAGAGGGCCTATAAATCACTTCCCCTTCCTCCTTTAGGATCCTCAGATCACAACTGTGTACATTTACTGCCCACATATAAAACTGCTCTTAGAAGAGGCAAGGTGAAGACCAGAGACAGATGTGTGGACAGAGGATTCAGTGCACTGCCTCCAAGAATGCTTTAACTCATCTCAATCTCAACTGTACGAACTGGGAGGTTTTCACACTGTCCTGCGGGATGATGTGGACTCTTTGGTAGACGTCACATGCTCATGCATGGCTTTCTGTAAAAATATGATCGTTCCACGTAAACGTGTCAAAATATACCCCAACAACAAGCCATGGGTTACAAAATCAATTAAATCCTGCTTACAGAGGAAAGCACTTGCCTTTAAACAGGGGTCTGTTTCTGAGCTACAGGCTGCCACAAAAGAGCTGAAGTCCGAAATTTTAAGAGCAAAACAGAATTATAAATCAGAATTGGAAAGCAAGATGGCAACAAAGAATCTTGGTTCAGCCTGGGCCAGTATGAAAACTACTGCAGGCCTTCAGAGCATAGAGCGCAGTAATCGTGTGTTTTTAGATGGTTTTAATTCAGACACAGAGCTGGCTAATGCTCTTAATTGTTTTTATGGTCGTTTTGATTCCTCTGATTTTAGCACAGAAATCCAAGATTTGAAACAAAAACTCAAAGACAATCAGCACTTTAATATTGAGGTGCAGGATATTAAAAGGGAGTTCTGTGCTGTAAAACTGAACAAAAGTCAGGGCCCTGATAATATATGTGGGCGCTTGGTAAAGTCCTGTGCACACGAACTGAGTCCTGTATTTCATTACATTTTCAATAAGACCTTACAGACATAACATGTGCCTAAGATCTGGAAAGATGCTGTGGTTGTTCCCGTTCCAAAATCCAGCTGTCCTAAAACGGTAAACGACTTTAGAGCAGTTGCTTTGACTTCAATTTTAATGAAAATTTTTGAAAAACTGGTCAGATCTGAGGTCCTAAAGCAGACTGAACATGCATTGGATCCTTTGCAGTTTGCATATAGGCCTCACAAAGGAGTGGAGGACGCCACTGTCACTCTGTTTAACATGCTTTTTGAACATCTGGATTTTAATGGGACACACGCCAGGCTGTTATTTGTGGACTTTTCCTCCGCCTTTAATACAATCCAACCTCATATTTTAGTTGAAAGGCTCCTGCAACAATTTGATTTGAGCAATAATCTAGTGGGTTGGATTCTGGATTTCTTAACCAACAGGACACAGAGAGTAAGGGTCAATGGTACATTGTCTGACCTAAAGTGCTCTTCTACTGGCTCTCCTCAGGGGTGTGTGTTGTCACCACTACTCTTCATCCTGTACGCAAATATGTGTCGGAGCAGACATGACAACAGACACATTATAAAATATGCTGATGATTCAGTTATTGTCAGTCTCCTCCAGGATGGTGAGAGTGGCCACGGCCCAGTAGTTGATTTTGTTCACTGGTGTGAGGATTCCTACCTGCAGCTGAAAACAACAAAAACTAAAGATATGATTATTGACTTTAGGAGGAAAACTTCCAGGCACAAAGTCACCGTACTAAAAGGCCAGACCACTGAATGTGTACAATCCTACAAATATCTTCGGACGATTATTGATAGTAATTTAAACTTTGAAGAGAACTGTGAAAGGGTGTGCAAAAAGGGTCAGCAACATTTGCATTGTTTAAGGAAACTTGCACGCTTCCAAATTGACCGAACCATAATGACAGTGTTTTATCGGGCTTTTATTGAATCTGTTTTATCCTTTTCTTTAGTGTCATCGTTTGGTCAGATAAAACTGAAACAGAGGAAATCCTTGGATCAGGTAGTTAGATGGTCCAGTCGTTTGCTTGGTGAGTCACAGCTGAGCCTGACATCCTTGTACACCAGGTTCAGGTTCCTTTATTTGTACCCGTAGGTAGATTTGTTTTGCAGTTGGTGACATCCATATTTACAAGCCACTAATTACATTCAACATAGACACAAACACAGGCACACATCTTACAAAATAGGTAAATATAAAATATGTACAATATAATTTTTATAGCTTGTTCAACTCTTTGACAGCAGCAGGGACAAAGCTGTTTTTGTAGCGCTGGGTTCTACTTTTTGGGACAGCAAACCTCCGTCTGGAGGGAAGAAGCTGAAAGTTGCAGTGCAAAGGGTGGGAGTCATCATTTAAAATCGAGTCGGCCATCCTCTGTACTTGTCTGGTGTACAGGGATGTCAGGCTCAGCTGTGACTCACCAAGCAAACGACTGGACCATCTGACTACCTGATCCAAGGATTTCCTCTGTTTCAGTTTTATCTGACCAAACCATGACATTAAAGAAAAGGATAAAACAGATTCAATAAAAGCCCGATAGAACATAGTCATTATGGTTCGGTCAATTTGGAAGCGTGCAAGTTTCCTCAAACAATGCAAATTTTGCTGACCCTTTTTGCACACCCTTTCACAGTTCACCTCAAAGTTCAATCCACTATCAATAATTGTCCCAAGATATTTGTACGATTGTACACATTCGGTGGTCTGGCCTTTTAGTATGGTGACTTTGTGCCTGGGAGTTTTCCTCCTAAAGTCAATAATCATATCTTTATATGTCTTTATATGTTTATATATCTTTATCATATCTCTGTATCTGTCTGTACCAGACAGGTACAGAGGATGGCTACCTCCATTTTAAATGACTCCCACCCTTTGCACTGCAACTTTCAGCTTCTTCCCTCAAGACGGAGGTTTGCTGTCCCAAAAAGTGAAACCCAGTGCTACAAAAACAGCTTTGTTCCTGCTGCTGTCAAAGAGCTGAACAAGTTGTAACAATATATTGCACATAATTTAGTTACCTATTTATTAACTCCATTTTATATTTACTTATTTTTGTAGGATTTTTATCTGGGTTCTAAATCTTTTATTGGGTTTTAGACCTTTGAGTTTTTAACCTCTTTGACTAGTCCTTAACTTTTTAATATGACCCTTCTCTCTTATCCCTGGTTTTTCTCTCATCTCGTTGTCTTTATATCCTGATTGATGGAGACTTGAGTATTTTTATCATGTTTATAGTCAGCTTCGTTTGTGTTTATGTTAAATGTAATTGTGGTTTGTAAATATGGATGTCACCAGACTGCAAAACAAATCTACCTATGGGTACAAATAAAGTAACCTGAACCTATCAAAGATTTTTATGGCTTTTTTGTATAACGATTCAATGGGTTTGATTATGGTTACATCAGTGAGTGACCAGTTGGTAAAGCAGTAATCGATGTGTGAGATCATTGCATGCAGGAACATTTTGGCTGCACTAACTGTCAATGATGGTCTAATTTGTTTAAAATTTCTTTGAATTTGATTATGTTTGAGATTTTTTTTGATGTGTCTTTTAAAGATGAATGAGGACATTTGTGACAGAAAAAGTTAGGAGACAGTGGCACTAACAAAAGACAGGAAGCAGAGCTGGAGGTGGGAGAGTTGAAGATGCTGATTCTCAATGGGAGTGACTAGGATGGACAGGATTAGAAATAAGTACATCAGAGCCACAGTGGATCATCTACCTCCATCTCACCATATCCCTTGCATCTTCCTCTGTAACACCAACCCTCTCCATGTCTTCCTTCACTACATCCATGAATCTTGTCTGCGGTCTTCTTCTTTTCCTCCTGCCTGCCAGCTCCATCCTCAACCTCCTTTGTCCAATATATCCATTATCCCTCTTCTGCACATGTCCAAACCATCTCAGCCTTGCCTCTCTTACTTTGTCTCCACACCACTCAACCTGAGCTGTCCCTCTGAAATACTCATTTCTAATCCTGTCCTTGCTCGTCACTCCCAGTGAAAATGTTAGCATCTTCAACTGTGTTTTAATGAGTGCCACCGTCTCCAAACCACACATCACAGCAGGTCTCACTGCTGTCTTGTACACCTTCCCTTTTACTCTAGCAGCTATCCTTCTGTCACAAATCACTATGGACCCTGCCTTCACTCTCTTCTTCTTCTCTCTTGTGCACCATCCATTGCTTTGGATGGTTGACTCCAGGTATTTAAACTCATCTACTGTACCTTCACAACCTCTACTCCTTGCATCTTTACCATTACACCTGCCTCCCTCTCATTCGCACACATGTATTGTCTTGCTTCAAATGACTTTCATTCTTCTCTCCAGTGCATACTTCCACCTCTCCAGGGGCCTCATGTACAAAGGGTACTTACGCACAAAAACATGGCGTACGTCCTCTTCCATGGAAAATTTCAGATGTATCAAAAATGAAATGACCGTGGAAATATGCGCAGCCCTACAGCAACTTCATGGCTAGTGTGCATACGTTTATACTTTTATTGGTCCGTTGGTGACAGAGGTGATGTTGGGAGACTGATAATGACGTGGAGAAAGGAGGCAGGTGAGACAATGAGCTGGACGACACAATTACTTTATTCTTCCTCCAACATATTTTACAGCAAAAAAGACTGTCGGGTCTCTGTGCATTCCTCTTTTATACCTTTATTCCGATGCATCGAGACCCACCACTTCTGACTATAACCATTGTTGTTTGAGCAAAGAATGTGTGGCACATTAACATAACATAACGCCGGCTCTGCTCCAATGCACCTCTTCTCTCCAGCATTTACTCCTCTCCCCATGGGGTGCATACACCTTATTGTCCCATCTGATACACCCCGGTGACACCTCCTTCGGTCCATTGTCCCCTGGGTGGAGAAGTCCAATACCATGCCCCCACACAGCTTCCCCCAACACCCAGAGTGGGCCTTAACCCCCACCCCCCACCCCCCGTCTGGCACCCATAGCGGCTGTAGTGGGGGTTGCCGAGCCCGTCAAACTGCCCTGTTGGCAGGGTGGACAGGAGGGCACATCAGTCTGTGGAAGGAAAAGGGGAGGGGGAAAAAACACATCAACTTCGCGAGTGCCGATCCCTGCCGAGGAATCACCAACCCGTGGAGCCACCAATGGTGGGCGTCTGTGACGGGGAGCTTGGGCCAACACCACCTGCTCATCTGCCAACACAAAAGTGGGCTTCAGCTTGTCGATGCAGACAGTCTCCTTACATCCCCCCAAGTCTAACACACAATGTTTCACCCCAGGTTCCAACACCCTGAACGGTCCGTCACACGGTGGGGTGCCTGACAAAAAGAAAACTGGCATTCTGCAAGCTTTTTGGGATAAATGTGCAGGGGAAACAATGGTGGGCCGGACCCGGTATGCTCACAGCCTCTGTACTGTGTAAAAATTGCGTGGGTGGATCGGCCTCGGGCGTGGGGTTTTCTGGTAAAAACTCTGTGGGGATCCACAGCAGTGGAGAAAAAATGAGTTCTGCCAGGGAGGCTGCCAAATCCTCCTTAGGTGCGGAACGCAACCCTAAAAGAACCCAAAGCAAGCAGTCGACCCAATTTGTGTCTGTGAGCGAAGCTCTGAGCGCTGCTTTAAGTGACCTACGAAAATGCTCGCATAACCCGTTAGCCTGGGGGTTGTACGCGGTAGTGTGGTGAATTTTGACCCTCAGGCTCTGAGCTATCATGGACCAGAGTTCTGAAACGAATTGTGGTCCTCTGTCAGACGGGATGTCCGATGGCAATCAAAAACATGCAACCCAAGCCGAGAAAAAAAGCACGCAGCACTTCTGCAGATGTGGTAGAAGCCAGCGGGACCACTTCAGGCCAGCACGTGGTGTGGTCCACGACTGTCAAAAGGTGTGTGAAACCTTGTGATGGCAGGAGGGGTCCCAGGTCGAACCTCCTAGCCAGGATTTAGAACGGCTCGAGGGGAGCTCTGGTGTGCTTGTGCACTTTGGCTCACTGGCACGCAACGCAAGCTGCAGCCCACTCTGTCACGTCTTTGCGCAAGCACGTCCAGAGAAATTTCACCCCTACTAGTTTCATCGAAGTGCGCATTCCAGGATGTGAAAGGGAGTGGACGGACTCAAAAATGCAACGGTGCCAAAAGGTCAGAACCACCGGGCGCGGGCGGCTGGTGGAGACGTCACAGAGTAAGGGAGGGCAACCTTCTTGCACCATCCTGCTCTCCAGCCTTAACCCCGTTGGCACAGACTGGAGTTTGTGTCCGTGTCCCCAGCTTGCTCTGTGGCCATGGCAGGAAAATCTATTCCCATGTAGACCGGGGCGATTAACGTGTGCGACAGGCAATCGGCCACGACGTTGAGCTTACTGGCAATGTGTTGAATGTCAGTAGTAAACTCCGAAATTGTGTCCAACTGCCGTTGCTGCCAGGCCGACCATGGTTCCGAGACCTTGGCCATTGCGTACGTCAGCGGCTTATGGTGCACAAACGCAGTGAACTCACGCCCCTCCAGCCAGAACTGGAAATGGCGCGTCGCCAGGTGGCGAGCCAGCAATTCTCTATCAAATGTGCTGTACTTGCGTTCGTTGTCGCGCAAAGTGCGGCTGAAAAATGCGAGCGGCTGCCACAAACCTGAGATGCACTGCTCCACTACTGCTCCTATGGCAACATCAGATGCGTCTGTAGTGAGCGCTATCCGTGCAGATGGGTCCAGGTGGGCTAACAATGCGGCATCCGCAAGCGCTGTTTTGGTGTTAGTAAAAGCCTGGACTCGCTCGGGAGTCCAGTCGATGGCTTCCGCGGGCTTCTTTTTTTTTTTTTTTAAGCGCAGCGTACAATGGCTGCATCAGCTGGGCTGCCCGGGGAAGGAAGCGGTTATAAAAATTAACCATTCCCAAAGACTCCTGTAGTACTCTCACGGTCTGCGGGCGCGGAAAGTCCGACACAGTGCGCACTTTGTCTGGTAATGGGATCGTGCCCTCTGGCGAAATGCGGTGCATTACAGCAAAAACAGACTGTCAGGTCTCTGTGCATTCCTGTTTTATACCTTTATTCCCATGCATTGAGACCCAACACTTCCGACCATAACCATTGTTGTTTGAACAAAGAATGTGTGGCATATTAACATAACCTAACACCAGCTCCGCTCCAACACACTTCCTCTCTGGCATTTACTCCTCTCCCCAGGGGGCGCATAGTCCTTACTGTCCCATCTGATACACCCCGGTGACACCCCCTCCTTTGGTCCATTGTCCCCTGGGTGGAGAAGTCCAACACCATGCCCCCACAATGTGAAAATTATTGTACACACCACAGACACATGATGAACAAACATCCAAGTGTGCACAATTAGATGAGTGGCTACAAAAGCAAGTGCAATGAAGTGCAGAAAATGCCTCAAACAACAATGGTGTTAGCATTATTAGAGGATACTGCAAATCGCACAGTGAGAAGAGAAAGGGCATTTAGAGACAGAAGATTTTCTGGCTCAGGATTATGACTGACTTGTCAGCTAGTTTAGGTTTCCATGGACAGTCCTTGTGGAACTGTGCTCAGAGCTATGGCTGCTCTTGAAGCGTGACATGGCGAGAAGCCGTGCACTGCCTGTTCCAGCGCAGGTGCTGACAACTCTGGTGTTCCTGGCAACAGGGGCATTCCAGAGGGAGCTGGCAGACCAATCAGGAATTTCCCAGTCAACCCTGAGCCAATCTATGATAGCTGTTTGGGATGGCATTATCCGGCTGTCACCCAGGTACATCATATTCCCATACAATGCAGTTGAACAGGCCAAAATCAAAGCGCAATTTGCAGCGAGAGCCAGTTTTCCTAATGTATGTTAACAGGAAACATTTCCATTCTATCAATGTGCAAATTATATGTGATGCGCAAATGCGACTGACTAACATTGTTGCAAGGTGGCCTGGTTCAACGCATGATTCATTCATTCTAATGAACAGCATTGTTGGGAACAAAGTACAAGTGGGCATTGTGCGGATGGGTGGCTTCTTGGTGAGTAAATTCATGCAATTGTCCTAATAATAACCCACCTCATGCGCAATGTGCCTGTGCACCCCAAATATCACCCTTTCTTCAAGGCTTCATTACAAGTCAGTGGTTCGAGTAAGTAACTTCCTTTTTTTGCTGATTAAACTACAGTTTCCACGGCATTCTACCAAGCTCCCAATTGCCTCTGTGTGTACAGTAGTTATGTCAATAAACACGTGCATAAAGTTTGAAATGCAACAGTGTCACCCTTTCCCTGGCATACTTCATTTACAATAGTAATGTGTGTAATCCATGCAAGTTGCATTGTGGACATAAAATATGTACTGGTCGCGTCTAATATGATCTGCTTTCAACTGACTGGTAACCGTGGCTACCCACTAAATAGGTTCAGATTGTCTTCGTTTTCATTACTGTTTTCCTTTATTCATTGAGCTGGTCAGAAATCACTACGATCAGCTGACATTTCTGAGGACAACTGCAGACGTCATTTGAAACATGTCGAGGTTAAATAAACATCTCCTTCTCATCCCTGTCTGAATAAAGGAAAACAAACTTATCTTTTTTGCTCAAGGCATTTTCTTGATTTGAACGTACGTCATCTTTCAGTAGGAAATCCACGCAAGTCTTTGTACATGAGGCCCCAGGTTCTCTTCCACCTGCTCCCTACTCTCACTACAGATCACAGTGTCGTCTGCAAATATCATGGTCCATGGAGCTTCTTCCTGACCTCGTCTGTCAGCCTGTTCATCACCATCGCAAACAAGATGGGGCTCAGAGCTGATCCCTGATGTAATCCCACCCCTACCTTGAACCTATCAGGAATTCCTACAGCACACTTCACCACCATCTCACTGTCCTCATATATGTCCTGTACCACCCTCATATTACTCCTCTGCTACTCCAGTCTTTCTCATACAGTTCCACACTTCCTCTCTTGGCACCCTATCATATGCTTTCTCTAGATCCACAAAGACACAGAGCAACTTCTTCTGACCTTCTCTATACTTCTCCATCAACAATCTTAAAGCAAACCTTGCATCTGTAGTACTCTTTCTTTGCATGAAACCATACTGCTCACTGATTGTCACCTTCTTAACCTGACTTCAACAAGGTGGTGAGTCAG
The DNA here is from genome assembly GCA_020510985.1 of Pholidichthys leucotaenia. Taxonomy (NCBI): domain Eukaryota; kingdom Metazoa; phylum Chordata; class Actinopteri; order Cichliformes; family Pholidichthyidae; genus Pholidichthys; species Pholidichthys leucotaenia. The sequence continues at coordinate 191,984,349 of CM035841.1, forward strand.
ATTTATGTGGCGTTTTGCATGTTATGTGGCGTCTCAGAGCACTTGCGGTGGTCCGTTGATCAGTCGCTCTGGGTAGGCGTTGGTGGTGGTAGTCTGCTTTTGTGGCTGCCGCCACCCTGAGGCAGGTTGGTGGGGTGTGGCTGCTGGTCCGCGCTGGCGATCTCCCCGACTGCTGCCAGCTGTTGGTGTGCGTTCATGTCCACCACATCCGCGCTGTGGCCACCCCAATTGATAAAGGTGAATGAGTGTGGGTGAGTGTGTGGGAGAGAGTACGAGCAGATGTGAGTGAGTCGGAGTGAGAGTGTGTGTGTGGGTGAGCGTGGGTGGGTGTGGGTGAGTGGGAGTGGGTGCGAGATTGAGTGGATACAGGAGTGGGTGGGTCTGCATGTGGGAGTGCGAGTGTGGAATTGTATGGGGGAGAGTGACTGAGTGAGTGTGTGTGGGTGCGAGTGGGTGTTTATGAGAGCATGAGTGTGTGTGCTGGTCGGGGGTGCTGGACTGAGGGGGTGGTGCCTCCTGGCACCTCCTGGCTGCATGGGCTCCCTTGGACTTCGGGGGGGTTCCGGGGGGGTGGTGTCAATGGTGCTGGGGTAGGTCGGCCCCGCTGTGGGGGTGTCTGGGGGAGGGGGGGCTGGCATTCCAGCTCTTGGGGCCCGGGGGCTGGCATTGGCCCCACTGGGGGGGCAGGGGCGGGGTGCACTCTGGTGGCCGCTTGGTGGCCCAGCCCCCCTCAGCCATCCCTCCTGGGGCAGCTGCCTGGTTGTTCTGGGGCTTGTTGGTCTTGGGACATTTGCGCTCTGTGTGGGTTGGTGGTGCTGTCTTGCTTGCTCGGGGTTTCCGGGGGGTGTTCCTGCGACCTACCGCCCTCTTTGTATGTTTCCCGGCAAACCACTCACTCACGCACACACTTATTTTGCATGCACTCTCATACACATGCACGCACACACACGCACACACGTCTCTCATTTAACAGTTGCAGATACCAGACTTGTGATGAGACCTTTTCAGTAGAAGAAACAGTTTGTCTTCTGTTTGCTTCAGTTGTGTTAGTCTGTTATGTCTTCTCTGTTTGTTCCTCTCCCTTTTCTTTTCCCCTCCCCACCCCTCCCCGCCCCCTTCCCGGTCGGATCCCTCATGGGTAAAACAATTTAAATAAAGTGTTAAAAGCTATTACAGGAGCAGTTTATTTATATATATATATATATATATATATATATATATATATATACAGTATATAGCTCCTTTTGGCAAAATAAATCTGGCACAAAAAGGGAAGCAGATTTCTGTTCTGCTCACCTAATTGCTTGACAGGACAAGGCGAAGAAAAAAAACTGGCTTCAACAACTTTTTTCGACGTCTTCATAGTGTGACTGATCAACTGATCAACTTTATGTCTGGGTAGTTACTACAACTCTGAGCATCACCCTTTTTCTTGAAACTTGGTACCACAACATTTCTTCTTCACTCCTTGGGCATCCTCTCACTCTCCAAGATTGTGTTAAACAATCTGGTTAAAAAGCTCACTGTCATCTCTCCTAAACATCTCCATACCCCCACAGGTATGACATCTGGACCAACAGCCTTTCCACTCTTCAAGCTCTTCTTTTTTCTACAAAATAAAATGGTTAAATGATCATCCTCTAATAGTGGTGACTCCATGATGTTTGCCTTGAATGTACAGTATGGCCTAATAAGTGGTGAGTTTTAATGCTCACCACTCAGTAGTGCTCAGTAATGCTCATCTCAGTATTCCTGTGGTATGATGGCTGGTCATTAAAGATTTTCTCTGACTCATTTCCTATGGACTGAGGAACCAAACTTGCCACAGTTATTAGTCTTTCTCTGCATAGGTACCACCAAGGGTCACACACTTCTCCCATCGCTTTATGCAGCAGTGGAGACCTCTCCTGTAGAAGTCTGTAGGTTGCGTCGGAAGCCACGAGTTGACCTCGGAAATTAGCGTTTCATCATCTTGGAAGTGCTTGCCCTTCAAAAAAATGACTTCATAGTTAGAAGGGTGGAAGTCAGACGGTGCAAGGTCAGAAGAGTAAGAAGTGTGAGGATGGATTTCATAGCTGCAGGGTCGTGCTTCCATCTGGGCAACATGCGAGTTGTGAACCAGGGTGTTGTCTTACAGGAAGCGGACACCTTTGGCCAGCATGCCACTCCTTTCGGTTTTGATGGCCTTCTGCGATTTCTGTGGCTTCCACTTGCCGTAGGGCATCATCGCCCGGCAAAGGGGTGCCGTTTCCACCGATGTCCGACCACACCTAAACTGCCGGTGCTTGACTACATTATACGATGGGCCGTCCTCCTCCTCTCAAGTACAGGAACCTGATGACCACTCTGCACTCATCTGGCTCCATCATCACACCTTACTCCACCTTAGCACCTGTAAAAGAGAAACTCCTAAGAGTTCAAAGCTGCATATTACCGCATGACCTATAGAGATATTGATTATTATACATGTGCAATTTCTGCCTCCTACAGTAACCAAAAGTGGGTCAGGGGAAATCATTCTGGAGTAACCCTCATCAACGCTTCGAGACCACCAGTGCATAGACCTATCCTGGTGTGCGTTGGGTTTGCCATGGGGGTGGTGTCATCTTTAAATAAGGTCAGGATGGACTCCCTCTTAATCTTTGCTTTGTTAAGCAACCCCCCCCCTCCCCTCATCTGCTCCTTCCGTTCCCCCTGGTGAGGATTACATCTGCTGTCCCACACACTCTCACACTAAGGTGGCTCTGCACACAAAATGTTGTCTAATGGTTTATTGGTTCTCCTCGAATGATTTCTTAACTCCTTACATTTATTAAGTTCCTCTTTTGAAAAGTGTGAATCAAGTGTGTCCCTGGGGTGACATGTCCTGTTTTATCTTTGTTTGCGGTATAAATGGTTATGTTTTAAGAATGTTCTACACAAAGTTCCCAGACAAAAGGATGACGACACAGCTGAGCAAAAATGACAGTCACAAAAACAACTAAATACTTGAAAACAATTTTTCTCATCTGTGTATAATCCAGTTAGGTTTTTTTAAGACTTGAGGAATATTTTATAATGTTTTGGTGGCCCTCCGAGACACATTTCTGTGCCAGTTGACAAGATTAAAGTCTCTAAATCCTTCTGTGGGCCATAGTGAAGAATGAAAGAACGTAATAAAGAGATTACATCTCAAATCACATCAACACATCAAGCCCCTTTAAGCATGTTTCATTTCACACATTCCTGCTGCATCTGAAGATGAACAGCAGTGTGTGTTGTGTCTGCTTCCACACCAGAATAAACATCAGCTCTGAGCTGATTCCAGCCTTTGTAATGGAAGGATCAAGTTGGACACGGCACACAGGCTGTGTGCGTGTGCCTCATTGTCATGGGGCTTTTTAATGATCTTTCCTGGGATCTTTGCCAGAGACATTGAGCCTGAGGTTATGTGTCATTTTAATTGGGGTTATGACATGCATTAATATCAAGACCGGTACCAGCCACAGTAAGCAGATTGTTTTACAATGGCCTCTTAATTTGTAGATATGTGTCAGCAGTCATGATGTGACGTCTCGAGTGGCAGCAGACAGGCCCATTTGTGGTCTAATGCTGATAAAGTAAAACAAACGGCAGCGTCTTAAGAAATAATTAATAATCTGAGACATATTAAGAAGTGCTAAGACCCATGTTCTGGCAGAGATTGGTTGGGGGGGGTTAATTGATATCTGACCTACTTCTATGTCCAACAACACATGTCAGACGGGGTGCTTTGTTATTTTTGCTTTCTAACAAATATGGAACGTTTTATAACCAGATTTCCTTTATACCATTTCACTGACCACAACCCTGACCAGCAATCCAATCAGAAATATATTTTCTATTGTGAAAACTGTTCTACTTGCAGGTGTCTGATGCTTTGAGATTAAACCTGTATATAAATCCCCAGAAGAGAGATTAATAAAGGAACCTGTCAATACACAGTATAGTGTATGGACTATAGACACCTATTTCCAGTTTATACTCGGCACGTAACCATGCATGTCTTTGGGAGAGGGCTGAAGTAAACTCACACAGGCACAGCACAAACCTGTGAACTCCATATACAAAGGTCTCTGTAATGACTAACATATGAACAGAGATCCTCCATGATTAAAAACCATAGTGCTAACAACTCTTTAACCATGCTAATCTAATACGTCAAACAGGTTCATTTTGTCTTCTTTCAATTATTTGTCCTTTTTTTTTTTTTCCTTTGAAAGACAAAAGTAAAATAGAAAGATGTCTTTACCTTCTTTACATGTTTCAACCGCACTGCAGCCTTCATCAGAAGCTTCTGATGAAGGCTGCAGTGCAGTTGAAACATGTAAAGAAGGTAAAGACATCTTTCTATTTTACTTTTGTCTTTCAAAGGAAAAAAAAAAAAAAAAAAAGGACATGCTAATCTAACACTTAAAAACAGTGGTGGGTTCAAAAGATTGATTCTTCTATTCAAATCAAGTCGCATTTGAATGAGCTGATATTGATTCAGGCAATTGGTGGATCACTCTTATTACATCACTTTTTATGTGTGAAAGTTCCCCGAGCCGGGGACCTCTAGCAACTCTAACGCTCATGTGATTCAGCATTCACACGAGAGCTCAGCCTCAAGCAAGTGTAGCCACCATGGAAGCAAACTAACAAATGGCCCCGGCCCCATTGTTAGTTAGTTAGTTAGTTAGTTAATTCCCTTCACACCATGTTGGTGTATGGGGCGGCGCCTATCTCCGTTTCTCTGACCCTAGGCCACACAGCTACTGTAAGTAGTGAAAGCTACAGCGGGGGGTCAGTCCTCTGGTAGCTCTGTGCGTAACTTTACTTTCCCCGTTCCATTATGCGGAGCATCACGCTAGAAGGCAGAAAGTACCATTTTTATATGGTCTTTGGTATGACCCGGCCGGGATTTGAACCCCTGCCTCCCGGGTGTGGGGCGGATGCTCTACCAACTGAGCCAGAGCTCTACCAGCCTGAGCTCTACCAACTCAGCCTCAAGCAAGTGTAGCCACCATGGAGGCACAAACAAATGGCCCCGGCCCCATTGAGCCTCTTGCAAGACTCGCAGCCTGGAGGTGAAACCCCATGGAAAAACCACCCAGACACAACAAACGCTCAACCAGAAGCAAACTGCACCGGAAAAGGCATCCGCAGCGAAGCCAGAACCCACCCACCAGTTCTCCCAAAAAACAATGGAGACTGCCAAAACTGAGAAGGATACACACCCGCACAGCAACGATGACCTCCAAAATCCCACAAACACACTAGAACCACACCCCACTGACACGCAAGCATCCCAAGGGAATGGCAAGCCTAAACCTGAAAAAGAAATAAAACACCGTGCCAACCCTTAGAGCCACACCCCATTGTGCAACAACTGGATGTCCAGAGCAACGTCCAACACCACGTACCCCCCACACCAAAAAAACGCACGTGCCAGCACCCCGCCAAATCACAAGTCGGATAAAAAGTGCACCACTGCAACTGATCCTGGGTCAGCTCCCAATGTAACAAGTGTTCCTGGTTCAATTTGCAGCAGTAGGTCTCTGAGGATTTTTTTCCAATGCCAGTAAAATATTTATTATAATGGTAATTTCCCTCAGTGAATTGGTATCGAATCAGATCGATTTGGGACCTGAAGAATTGGAATTGAGTCGATTCTTGAAATTACTGTTGATTCCCATCCCTGCTTTCAGAGATGCTCATTTTTGTTGGCACCACTCAGGTCCTGTGTCAGGTCTTTGCTGAGTTTGAGTTTCACATACTGTACATCTACTGTAGATGAGGAAAGTGGACAATGTTCAGGTACAAGCACTAGACGAAAAGTGAGTGAATAAGCAGCCAAAGCCCAAAGAGAGACTTTGAAAGAGTTTCAGAAAGCCTGGAGAACTACTGCTTAAAACCACTTAAAGTAGAGGAAAGTCTGGGTTGTTGGAACCAAATTATAAAGAAATCATCCATCCATCCATCCATCCATCTTCTACCGCTTTTCCGGAGGTCCGGGTCGCGGAGGCAGCAGTTCAAGCAGAGAAGCCCAGACTTCCCTCTCCCCAGCCACCTGCTCCAGCTCTTCAGAGGGGATACCAAGGCGTTCCCAGACTAGCTGGGAGACATAGTCTCTCCACCGAGTCCTGGGTCTGCCCCGGGGTCTCCTCCCAGTGGGACGTGCCTGAAACACCTCAAGTTGGAGGCGTCCAGGAGGCATCCTAATCAGATGCCCATACCACCTCAACTGACTCCTTTCAATGTGGAGGAGCAGCGGTTCTACTCTGAGCCTCTCCCGGATGACTGAGCTCCTCACCCTATCTCTGAGGGTGAGTCCAGCAATCCTACGGAGAAAGCTCATTTCAGCCGCTTGTATCCGCGATCTCATTCTTTCGGTCATTACCCAAAGCTCGTGACCATAGGTGAGAGTAGGAACGTAGATTGACTGGTAAATCGACAGCTTTGCCTTAGAACTAAGCTCCCTCTTCACCACAACAGACCGGTACAACGTCCGCATCACTGCAGATGCTGCTCCAATCCGTCTGTCGATCTCTCGCTCCATTTTCCCCTCACTCGTGAACAAGACCCCAAGATACTTAAACTCCTCCACTTGGGGCAGGAGCCTGTCCCCAACCCGGAGAGGACAATCCACCTTTTTCCGGCTGAGGACCATGGACTCGGACTTGGAGGTGCTGATTCTCATCCCAGCCGCTTCACACTCAGCGGCAAACCGTCCCAGCAAGAGCTGTAGGTCATTGCTGGATGAAGCCAACAGGACAACATCATCTGCAAACAACAGAGATGAGATCCTGTGGTCACCAAGCATGACACCCTCCATTCCCTGGCTGCGCCTAGAAATCCTGTCCATAAAAATTATGAACAGGACCGGTGACAAAGGGCAGCCCTGGCGGAGTCCAACTCTCACTGGGAATGACTCCGACCGAGTGTTGGCAATGCGAACTAAACTCTCACAACGGTCGTACAGAGACCGAATAGCTCGTAACAACAAGCCCGATACCCCATACTCCCGAAGCACCCCCCACAAAAATCCACGAGGGACGCGGTCAAATGCCTTCTCCAAGTCCACAAAACACATGTAAACTGGTTGGGCAAACTCCCACGAACCCTCAAGAATTCTCGAGAGGGTAAAGAGCTGGTCCGATGTGCCACGGCCAGGACGAAAACCACATTGCTCCTCCTGAATCCGAGGTTCGACCAACGGCCGGACTCTCCTCTCCAGTACCTTGGCATAGACCTTCCCAGGGAGGCTGAGGAGTGTGATCCCTCTAAAGTTGGAGCACACCCTCCGGTCCCCTTTTTTGAAGAGAGGAACCACCACCCCGGTTTGCCATGCCAAAGGCACTGCCCCCGACCTCCACGCAATGTTGCAGAGGCGTGTCAACCATGACAACCCAACAACATCCAGGGCCTTGAGGTACTCGGGGCGAATCTCGTCCACCCCCGGGGCCCGGCCACCAAGGAGATTTTTAACCACCTTGGCGACCTCAGCCCCTGTGATAGGCGAGTCATCCCCCTCGTCCCCAAACCCTGCTTCCTCTGTGGAAGGCGTATCAGTGGGATTGAGGAGATCCTCGAAGTATTCCTTCCACCGCCCGACGATATCCCCAGTTGAAGTCAACAGTGTCCCATCCGCACCATACACAGTGTGGACGGGGAGCTGCTTTCCCCTCCTGAGCCGCCGAACAGTTTGCCAGAATCTCTTTGAAGCCGACCGAAAGTCTTGTTCCATGGCCTCACCGAACTCCTCCCATACCCGGGTTTTTGCTTCAGCAACCACCCGAGCTGCACTCCGCTTGGCCTGCCGGTACACCTCAGCTGCTTCGGGAGTCCCACAAGCCAACCAAGCTTGATAGGACTCCTTCTTCAGCTTAATGGCCCCCCTCACCACTGGTGTCCACCACTTGGTTCGGGGGTTGCCACCACGAGATGCACCGACCACCTTGCGGCCGCAGCTCTGGGCTGCCGCTTCAACAACAGAGGTGGAGAACATGGCCCATTCAGACTCCATGTCTCCAGACTCCCTCGGAATGTGGTTGAAGTTCTTCCGGAGGTGGGAGTTGAAGACCTCCCGGACAGGGGCCTCAGCCAGACGCTCCCAGCACACCCTCACTATACGTTTGGGTCTACCAGGTCTGAATGGCTTCCTCCCCTGCCATCGGATCCAACTCACCACCAGGTGGTGATCAGTTGACAGCTCTGCACCTCTCTTTACTCGGGTGTCCAAGACATACGGTCGCAGGTCTGATGATACGATAACAAAATCGATCATCGACCTGCGGCCTAGGGTGTCCTGGTGCCAGGTGCACATATGGACACCCTTATGCTTGAACATGGTGTTCGTTATAGACAGACTGTGGTTAGCACAGAAGTCCAATAACTGAACACCACTCGGGTTCAGATCGGGCAGGCCGTTCCTCCCAATCACCCCCCTCCAGGTTTCACTGTCGTTGCCCACGTGCGCATTGAAGTCCCCCAGTAGGACAATGGAGTCTCCAGGAGGAGCACCCTCCAGCACCCCAGTCACAGACTCCAAAAAGGGTGGGTACTCTGAAACATCATTTGGTGCATAGGCACAAATGATGGTCAGGACCCGTTTCCCAACCCGAAGGCGCAGGGAAGCAACCCTTTCGTCCACCGGGGAAAACTCCAATATAGAGGCAGCAAGGTGGGGCGATACAAGAATACCTACCCCTGCTCGTCGCCTCTCGCCCGGGGCAACTCCAGAAAAGGCCAAGCTCCAGCCCCTCTCCAGGAGACTGGTTCCGGAACCGGAGCTGTGTGTTGAGGTGAGGCCGACTATATCTAGCCGGTATCGCTCAATCTCGTACACCAGCTCAGGCTCCTTCCCCACCAGAGAGGTGACATTCCACGTACCAAAAGCCAGTTTAGAAAGCTTGGGATCAGTCCGCCAAGGTCTCCGCCTTTGACTGCCACCTAATCCACATAGCACCGGACTTCCATGATCCCTCCTGCAGGTGGTGAACCTACTGGAGGGCGGACCCATGTAACTCCTTCGGGCTGAGCCCGGCCGGGTCCCATGGGTGGAAACCCGGCCACCAGACGCTAGCCTTCGAGCCCCTCCCCCAGGCCTGGCTCCAGGGTGGGGCCCCGGTAACCCCATACCGGGCGGGGTACACTGAATCCTTGATATACAATTTATCATGAGAGTCTGTTGGATCGTTCTTCGTCTGGCCCTTCACCCAGGACCAGTTTGTCTTGGGAGACCCTATCAGAGGCAAATTGCCCCGGACAACATAGCTCCTGGGATCACTGGGGCACGCAAACCCCCCCACCACGATAAGGTGACGATCCATGAGGCGGAAATCAGTGGCTGTCTAAAACTTTTGAACAGCACTGTAGATTAAGAGATTTGAGTGCTGCTGTAGTGAATGCTCATATTTAGTGTGTGTCCAATATTGTCAAAAACATGTGGTCCAGTTTCACTACATTCAGGAGATGAGAATAAAAGCGCTATATAAGTGAATGCCATTTACATTCCTTTCTCCTTGCGCTGTAAGGAAGGTTTAGAACATGTCTCTCAATTCTCAAGGTATTTGGAAATTTTGTTTTATATTACAATACGTGAGCGTGGCAGATATTAATTTGCTGCCCTGGAAACTTCCTCCCCTCTGTTGTTCTTGAAAGAGTGGCTGAAGAAGTGCAGATTAAAACAGATGTGCCTAAATGATACTGGAGGAGGCTTAGCACAGTGTGGGGATCACTGATTAAAAAAAGCCATGTCTTTAGTCTGAGCCAAATCTAGCCTAGCAATGATACAACGCAGCTTCCTGCTCCATGGCATTCTGCGGGGAAGTATGAGGAAGTCAGAGATGGAGCTCCAGAGCCACCTCCCCTCTTCTCTGCCCTCCTCCCCAGGGCTGGAGCTGCAGATACTAGGATTACCCAGGTCAATTATACACTTAATCTGCATTTGGCCGCAGGGGATTAGGAGTGCAGCTCATTGATTGAATTGAAGTATTTCCGTTGACCTTGGGCAGTTATCAGATTCACAAGCGTGGAGAAATTGCACTTCTGCGCGACCAAAGTTAAAGCTCTTTTTAATCGCCGCCGCCGCTGCTGCTCCTCCCTTCCCACTCCACTTACCGACTGACTGGTGGCTGTGGCAAAGCAGAGCAAGGGCAGGGGTCAGACTGAGCCACAGATTGAGGGATTTGAGATTGTTGTCGTCTGTGGTGATATACTCTGTACAGGGCGGGTTGTGTGGGGTGAAGGAGCTGTAGCAGCGGCAGAGAATGCCTTCAGACTAGCGAGTGACAGAGCTGCGTCATACCACTTGGCTGTCCGGGGACGCTTCACCACTTTGCTGTCTCGGCAACACCAAATGAACAGTTTAATCAACCCTGAGCTCAGGCTCCACACACACAATTCCCTCCGACTGTCCAACGTTTGACTTTAAACAACTTGATTGTAGTTTTTCTTCATAAATTCCCATATTTTATATTTACTGGTTATTTCTCATTGTGTCACTCTTTTTTGTAAATTTGAAGGTTTTTCCTCATAAATTTGTGAGGTCTGCTTCCAGACCATTGGGGCAATTGTTTCCAGGTTGTGCTCAAGGTCAACGGTGGTGATTTCATCAGGCCAGAATGAGCTACTCCGTCGTTAGCAGTCTGGTCATTAAATTCTATTAAACCCCCACTGGAATCCTTGTTCATGCACCAACACTTGACCATATGTGTCATTTTATACTGTATTTGAGCTTATTTTACAATAGTTTATTATACTCTGACTGGGACCAAAGGCAGTTAGCAGTTGACCACTCACTCATTCACAGTTCTTTCTATGCTTATTGTACTCCAGGGACCAGTCATAGCCGATCACTGAAACCACACACCCCTGTTCATTACTTCTTTCACCAGTGGCTGAAATCTGATTAGCCACCCCTGTGGCCACCCTTGATTTGATTTGATAGGCAGTTTTACACATTTGCCGTAACTCTTTCAGCTTTCATTCTAGCGCACTCACTTCAATGGATTCTGAAAGCTGAGATGCTGCCCATCCATCCATCCATCTTCTTCCGCTTAATCCTTTTCGGGGGGGGGGGGGGGCTGGAGCCTATCCCAGCATCTTTGGGCGAGAGGCAGGGTACACCCTGGACAGATTGCCAGTCCATCACAGGGCCAACACAGAGAGACAGACAACCATTCATGCTCACAGTCATACCTAAGGACAATTTAGAATCCCCAGTTTGATGCCAATTAACCTAACTTGCATGTTTTGGGCATGTGGGAGGAAACCGGAGAAATCCCGGAGTAAACCCATGCAGACACGGGGAGAACATGCAAACTCCACACAGATCACTGTTGGTCGGGGGCTGGGATCGAACCCAGGATCCCCCGGCCAAGGGTTCAGGTTACTTTATTTGTACTCGTAGGTAGATTTGTTTTGCAGTCTGGTGATATCCATATTTACAAGCCACAAATTACATTCAACATAGACACAAACACAGGCACACATGAAGCTGACTATAAACATGAAAAGAATACTCAAAGCTCCATCAATCAGGGTATAAAAAGACAAAGAGATGGGAGAAAAACCAGAGGTAAGAGAGAAGGGTCATATTAAAAGTTAAAAACTAGTCAAAGAGGTTAAAAACTCAAAGGTCTAAAACCCAATAAAATATTTAGAACCCAAGTAACATCCTATAAAACGGAGTTAATAAATAGGTACCTAAATTATGTGCAATATATTGTTACAGCTTGTTCAACTCTTTGACAGCAGCAGGAACAAAGCTGTTTTTGTAGCGCTGGGTTTTACTTTTTGGGACAGCAAACCTCCGTCTTGAGGGAAGAAGCTGAAAGTTGCAGTGCAAAGGGTGGGAGTCATCATTTAAAATGGAGGTAGCTATCCTCTGTACTTGTCTGGTGTACAGGGATGTCAGGCTCAGCTGTGGCTCACCAAGCAAACGACTGGACCATCTAACTACCTGATCCAAGGATTTCCTCTGTTTCAGTTTTATCTGACCAAACCATGACACTAAAGAAAAGGATAAAACAGATTCAATAAAAGCCCGATAAAACACTGTCATTATGGTTCGGTCAATTTGGAAGCATGCAAGTTTTCTCAAGCAATGCAAATGTTGCTGACCCTTTTTGCACACCCTTTCACAGTTCTCTTCAAAGTTTAAATTACTATCAATAATCGTCCCAAGATATTTGTAGGATTGTACACATTCGGTGGTCTGGCCTTTTAGTACGGTGACTTTGTGCCTGGGAGTTTTCCTCCTAAAGTCAATAATCATGTCTTTAGTTTTTGTCGTATTCAGCTGCAGGTAGGAATCCTCACACCAGTGAACAAAATCATCAACTACTGGGCCGTGGCCACTCTCACCATCCTGGAGGAGACTGACAATAACTGAGTCATCAGCATACTTTATAATGTGTCTCTTGTCATGTCTGCTCCGACACATGTTTGTGTACAGGATGAAGAGTAGTGGTGACAACACACACCCCTGAGGAGAGCCAGTAGAAGAGCACTTTAGGTCAGACAATGTACCATTGACCCTTACTCTCTGCGTCCTGTTGGTTAAGAAATCCAGAATCCAACCCACTAGATTATTGCTCAAATCAAATTGTTGCAGGAGCCTTTCAACTAAGATATGAGGGTGAGTTGCTGTGCTGCCGCAGTGCTAACCACTCTTCCACCGCGCTGCCATTTCCATTGATAGTAATCCCAGAAGTGACATTGTACAGTGGGCTGGAATAATACAGTGAGATCCCTCTGAAAATGCGAATTTGTCACAGCTGCTTGCAGCAGATGGATGGATCTTCTACACGTGAGTGTGTTTGTCTATTTTTGATTTGATTTCAGCATTTTTACCGTGTAAATAAAAGTTTAGCATAGTAAAAAGTAGTTTTAGTAGTGATTGTGAGATTTTTGGAGTGTTTATTTGCTTCAAGAACGGAGGAGAAAGTAGCAGTGAGTTTGTATATATTTGCTCCCAATTTTGGCATTTTTATCGTGTAAATAATAGTTTAGCACAGTAAATAGTAGTTTTATTATTGATTTTGAGAGTTTGGGAGTATTTTTTTTTATTGTGTTTTTATTATTTTCCAGTTATTTCCACCCGGAGCGCGTGTCTCTGATTGTACCCAACTCGGCCCACTTCCATCTCTGCCCACTTACTCCATTGTGTTTTGGTTAGTGGACTTTTCAACTGTAGAACATGTTTTTTATAGATTGTGACTTCTCATCAAAGATTTATGAATTTTCTGCCATAAATTCACTATTTGTAAACCTTGCTACATTTTCTTGTATACAGTGGGGCAAAAAAGTATTTAGTCAGCCACCAATTGTGCAAGTTCTCCCAGTTAAAAGATGAGAGAGGTCTCCAATTTTCATCATAGGTATACCTCAACGATGAGAGACAAAATGAGAAAAAAAAATCCGGAAAATCATATTGAAGGATTTTTAAAGAATTTATTTGCAAATTATGGTGGAAAATAAGTATTTGGTCACCTACAAACAAGCAAGATTTCTGGCTCTCACAGACCTGTAACTTCTTCTTTAAGAGGCTCCTCTGTCCTTCACTCGTTACCTGTATTAATGGCACCTGTTTGAACTCTTTATCAGTATAAAAGACACCTGTCCACAACCTCAAACAGTCAGACTCCAAACTCCACTATGGCCAAGACCAAAGAGCTGTCAAAGGACACCAGAAACAAAATTGTAGACCTGCACCAGGCTGGGAAGACTGAATCTGCAATAGGTAAGCAGCTTGGTGTGAAAAAATCAACTGTGGGAGCAATTATTAGAAAATGGAAGACATACAAGACCACTGATAATCTCCCTCGATCTGGGGCTCCACACAAGATCTCACCCCGTGGGGTCAAAATGATCACGAGAACGGTGAGCAAAAATCCCAGAACCACACGGGGGGACCTAGTGAATGACCTGCAGAGAGCTGGGACCAAAGTAACAAAGGCTACCATCAGTAACACACTACACCACCAGGGACTCAAATCCTGCAGTGCCAGACGTGTCCCCCTGCTTAAGCTAGTACATGTCCAGGCCCATCTAAAGTTTGCTAGAGAGCATTTGGATGATCCAGAAGAGGATTGGGAGAATGTCATATGGTCAGATGAAACCAAAATAGAACTTTTTGGTAAAAACTCAACTTGTGTTTGGAGGAGAAATGATTCACCATGATTTGCAAATAAATTCTTTAAAAATCAGAAATGTGATTTTCTGGATTTTTTTTTTCTCCTTTTGTCTCTCATAGTTGAGGTATACCTATGATGAAAATTGGAGACCTCTCTCATCTTTTAAGTGGGAGAACTTGCACAATTGGTGGCTGACTAAATACTTTTTTACCCCACTGTATTTGTTATATTTGTGACTTTACTCTTAACTAATCTGGAAAGTTCTTACATGCGTTACTGTTTGAAAAACTGAGCAGCATATCCACATGTACCACATTAAACCAATTATATAAAGAAGGAACAGACAAAAAATCATATTTGCTGATCCTGGATTTAACTTATGATTTTACTGAACTAAAATGAAAAATTCACTAATATTACTAAGGATGGAGTCATTTCTGGTAAGAACAATTTATTGCAGTATAAACAAGAACATGTCTGACCCGTTTACAAATCAGTGAAATGAAATTACTCAGTGTATCACTACATGTACTTAAGTAAAAGTTTTTTTTCTTCATAAATGTAATCAAGCAAGAGTAAAAAGTATCCTACAATGAAATTAATCAAATTACAATTTTGCACAAATGTTACTTGAGTATTATGTACTTGAGTAAATCTAACTAATATCCACTTCTGAACTTTAGCCAGTGGATTCAAATAACTACAACAAAGAAGAACTGCAGCTGTGTTGATTTGGTTTTGCTTGTAATACCAATTAGTTCTGCAGTGGCAAGAGGGCATTTTAAGATTGTATGACAAAATTCTTTGTTATACAGTTATTGATTTAAATGCCAGATGGCGTGACTGCAATATTTTTTCCTTTTTATTATGCAATGTTAAAAAATGATCAAGGCTGTTATTGAAGCTACCAAAGCTTATGCAAAACAAACCTGTGTAAAAATGAGCTTATTTTTTAATCATTAAACCGGGCTTAAATCTATTATTTAAGGGTTTCCAGGCACCCAAGAATCGCTGTATTTCACACACTGACCACTAACCAAAGTTAAATTTAATCCTGCTGTATGCATTGATGATTGTTAATGACTGGTATTGGGTTTTTTTCCCAGGCATAATAGAGAAATAGACATGAAAAGGCACAGAGACATTCAAAGCTTCTTCAAGAAAAGAAGGGAGTCAGAATGAAGTGAGCAGCCTAGAGACAGTAGGGATGAAGAGCAGTCACCTCCGTCTGCACATCATGCTAGCTTATGTTCACATAGTTCCTGTGTGTCCTGGGTAAATGTGCAGGAATATGCCATGTTCTTTTTATTCAAGGGAAACATTCTGGAGTGGCAGCTACAATAAAGGCTGAAGCAAAACATGAAGTTTATGTACACTGTAATGCACATTGCCTGAATTTGGTACTTGTTGATGCTGTGAAGGCAGTCCCAGAGGCTGATTGTTTTTTTTTATCTTTGCTGCAGAAGATTTATGTACAGTATACATGTCTGGGTCCTATGTTCATCAGAAGTGGCTGGATGCTCAAAAAGAAATGTACATGCAGTGGGGCAAAAAAGTATTTAGTCAGCCACCAATTGTGCAAGCTCTCCCAGTTAAAAGATGAGAGAGGTCTCCAATTTTCATCATAGGTATACCTCAACTATGAGACACAAAATGAGATAAAAAAAAATCCAGAAAATCACATTGAAGGATTTTTAATGAATTAATTGGTAAATTCCTCGGTAAAATAAGTATTTGGTCAATAACAAAAGTTCATCTCAATACTTTGTTATATACCCTTTGTTGGCAATGACAGAGGTCAAACGTTTTCTGTAAGTCTTCACAAGGTTTTCACACACTGTTGCTGGTATTTTGGCCCATTCCTCCATGCAGATCTCCTCTAGAGCAGTGATGTTTTGGGGCTGTCGCTGGGCAACATGGACTTTCAACTCCCTCCAAAGATTTTCTATGGGGTTGAGATCTGGAGACTGGCTAGGCCACTCCAGGACCTTGAAATGCTTCTTACAAAGCCACTCCTTCGTTGCCCGCGCGGTGTGTTTGGGATCATTGTCATGCTGAAAGACTCAGCCACGTTTCATCTTCAATGCCCTTGCTGATGGAAGGAGGTTTTCACTCAAAATCTCACAATACATGGCCCCATTCATTCTTTCCTTTACACGGATCAGTCGTTCTGGTCCCTTTGCAGAAAAACAGCCCCAAAGCATGATGTTTCCACCCCCATGCTTCACAGTAGGTATGGTGTTCTTTCTCCTCCAAACACGACAAGTTGAGTTTTTACCAAAAAGTTCTATTTTGGTTTCATCTGACCATATGACATTCTCCCATTCCTCATCTGGATCATCCAAATGCTCTCTAGCAAACTTCAGACGGGCTTGGACATGTACTGGCTTAAGCAGGGGGACACGTCTGGCACTGCAGGATCTGAGTCCCTGGCGGCGTAGTGTGTTTCTGATGTAGCCTTTGTTACTTTGGTCCCAGCTCTCTGCAGGTCATTCACTAGGTCCCCCCGTGTGGTTCTGGGATTTTTGCTCATTGTTCTCGTGATCATTTTGACCTCACGGGGTGAGATCTTGCGTGGAGCCCCAGATGGAGGGAGATTATCAGTGGTCTTGTACGTCTTCCATTTTCTAATAATTGCTCCCACAGTTGATTTTTTCACACCAAGCTGCTTACCTATTGCAGATTCAGTCTTCCCAGCCTGGTGCAGGTCTACAATTTTGTTTCTGGTGTCCTTTGACAGCTCTTTGGTCTTGGCCATAGTGGAGTTTGGAGTCTGGCTGTTTGAGGTTGTGGACAGGTGTCTTTTATACTGATAAAGAGTTCAAACAGGTGCCATTAATACAGGTAACGAGTGGAGGACAGAGGAGCCTCTTAAAGAAGAAGTTACATGTCTGTGAGAGCCAGAAATCTTGCTTGTTTGTAGTTGACCAAATACTTATTTTACCGAGGAATTTACCAATTAATTCATTAAAAATCCTTCAATGTGATTTTCTGGATTTTTTTTTCTCATTTTGTCTCTCATAGTTGAGGTATACCTATGATGAAAATTGGAGACCTCTCTCATCTTTTAAGTGGGAGAACCTGCACAATTGGTGGCTGACTAAATACTTTTTTGCCCCACTGTAGGTCAGCCAAGAGAGTTGCAGAAGCTTAGTGACACAAGGTGGGCTTGTAGATACTTGGCCTTCAAGAATTTAATAGACAGATTACCAGCTGTACTTCATGTTCTTTGTGACATTACTACAGGAAAATAGTGGTGAAAGATCTGTGGATGCCAGGGGTTTACTGTCTCAGTTAGATTTAAGCTTTGTCAGTCTTCTTGCAACTTTCCAAAGGCTTCTTTGGTGATGCAAAATGCTATGACATGCTCCAATCTCCTTCACTTGACCTAGCTATGGATGTGGATTTAGTTAATGCACTTAAAGACTCATTTAAAAAGTACAGAAGTGAATCATTTGTTGACAGTCTATGGTGTGATATTGTTAACACTGCCACAAAGTTGGGCAGTGGGCTGCACGGTGGCGTAGTGGTTTAGCACTGTGGCAGCACAGTTTTACCCTCGGCCGGGGGATCGCGGGGATCATGAGATCGTGGGTTCGATCCCAGCCCCCGACCAACAGTGAGCTGTGTGGAGTTTGCATGTTCTCCCCGTGTTGCGCGGGTTTACTCCGGGATTTCTCCGGTTTCCTCCCGCATACCAAAAAAAACATGTAGGTTTAGGGCGCTCGCGCACGCAGCAACCAGCAGCCGGTGGCTTGTCACCAGACTGCAAACCAAGTCTACCTACGGGTACAAATAAGTAACAAACAAAAAAAGAAAAAAAAAAAGTGCAGTATAGCAATTGAAAATGCAGAGGAAAAAGGGGTCTCAAAAAGTCAGTTCCAGACTTGGTGGGTCTGTCATAGCATCTACAATAGGCCAGCACAAATACAACAGTGGTGACAAGGATGCCTTTCGGAGAACAATCTTCTATCCTGTTGTAGACACCATCCTTGGAAAATTAAAAATTCTGTAAAAACAGTTGTGACATAATGAGATGATTACAAGGTCTGGATCCAAAAAGTCCAAATTTTCTTCAAGAGGAAGCAGTGTTTTGCTTAGGAGGATTTTATGAAAGTGAGCTGGAAGATCTCAGTCATGAACTTCACCAAACTAGGAGGCTTTTGCAAAGAAAACTTCAAGGTGGAATGCATAAATTGTCCAGTATTGTTGAATTTACAGTGTTTCTTGAGCCTCATAAGGAGGATTTTCATGAACTTTTTCATCTGTGCAAGATAGCTATAGCCCTACCAGTAAGTACTGCAGCATGTGAGCAAAGCTTCTCTGCTCTTAAACTGATCAAGACTTATTTGCCCACAACTATGTCAGACAACAGACTGAGCAACCTGGGTGTTCTTAGCATTGAGGCCAGAAGAGCTAAATCACTTGACATGGACAGGCTCATTAAAGTTTTTGCAAGCCATCACCAAAACAGGAGAATTAGTCTCTTTTAGGTGGGTTAACACAGAGCCTGCTTGTATTATAGCTTGTGACAGCACTTTGACAGGAGAACTAACTACTAACTAACTAACCTGCACTTATATGGTGCTTTTCTAGTCACAAAGACCACTCAAAGCACTTTCACTAGTATTAACCCTCTATTCTAAGGGCCTATAGGAAACCTATCTAGGGACAATTTAGAACAGCCAATTAACCTAACATGCATGTCTTTGGATTGTGGGAGGAAACCAGAGCAGCACAGGAAGAACATGCAAACTCCACCCAGAAAGGTTCCAACCCCTGCCAGCCTGGGGATTCAAACCAGGAACCTTCTAAGTAATCTGGTTTGTGTAAGAGTAAAGTAAGATTGTTCACTGCATGGAACGTTTGATGAGTTCTACAAGTGACAAAACAAACATCAAGAATTCAATAAAAAATATTTGTTGAATGTAAACATGAGTTTGAGTTAAATTAATAGTTATAAATATGCTGAAGAAAAGCAGTGTGATATTTAAACATAGTCACGTGGCAATAAACTATTAAACCTCTTCCTGACTTGGCCACCCCATATAGGCTCTGAGTCCAACCTTGGCCACCCCAGTAAAGATTTTCTGGATACACCACTGTCTTTCACATGATTTTACGTTTGTTAGCTCAGGCTCTGTTTGCTTCCAGAGCTAGCAGCTAGCCAGCTAACATTATTAATATGGTGTCAACAACTGACTTCATGAGTTACAAAAAAGGGGGTATAGAGTAAACTGGGGCTCATGAGCACTAAAGAGACGTGCATGGAAATGATCCATTCTGAGGAAACCTGCAAAAGATGGGTGAAAGTGGTGCTGCAGTAATTAAATTCTAAGGCATTCTGGCTAAAGCATGTTACAGAAATGTTATTAACCACTTGCACTCTGGGCAATTTTCCTAAAAATGCCAAAAGATAATGTGCCCAAAGTAAATCGAAAGCTGTTCTTCAACCCTTTGCAGCATCTTCATGGGGTTGGTCTCATTTAAAAGAAAACACTTTGAATTTTTTGGCAAAAAAAACAATCTCTCTACGTGCTCCGGCCACTGAGTTACAGTCATCTAAACATACTGAACTTGAAGAAAAAAAATTTGGACACAGTGTTTTTTTGGATACAAATGCTTGTAAATAACACACAGCTGTCCGATCCGGCTGGAAAATGCAACAGAAATGTAGAACCAAGTGTTATCCAGCTGAGATCCAAATTTGGTAACAATACCACAAAAAATGAATATTTTACACAGCTTTGTTCTCAGGCTGTTCCCAGGCGTTATGGAACTGTGCCAAATTGTGCCAAATGGCACAGTTTGGAAAAACGTCTGTAACTTTTGAATGATTCAATGTAGAAGCTTCATTTTAGGCTCAAAGGAAAGGTCACACTCAGGGCTGTGTCTGTGTGTGTGTGTGTGGGGGGTCGTCCCCCCCCCCGCTACCCCTCGCTACATGACAGATTACACTCGTTGCATGTTTCCACAGCAACGCTGTCACAGCGGCTCCCCCCCCCCCTCGCTACTGTGTGTGGGGTTGTCCCCCCCCCCCCCGCTCGCTACAGAGGATGGACTTTAGCCATCGCTACACAACGGATTAGCCTTATGTGGTGATGTAGGACAGCAGTGCAGTCACTGCGGCTCCCCCCCCCTCGCTGCAGAAGAATAGCGGGGTGGGGGGGTGTTCACAGCCTGTACACTGCGAGCAACCCCTTGTACCGCGGCGCACGAACTTCAGACTTCGTGAACCGCACAGCTGTAATTTACTGATCGGTCAAAAGTCATTTTGGATTACAATTTTCAGGGATAGAGAATAATTTAGCTTATAACACCTTACCTCTTCACAGCGGAGTCTTGGCGAACTTGTCTCCTCATTGTCAGACGAACGCGACGCTGCTCCGCTCTGGTTCTGGTCTCGAGACTCGATCAAAACATAATTCCATTATTGCGGTTTTGTGCTTCCATGATTGCGGTTTTTGGCGAACGATTTTTCAAAACAAATAACAGTAGTAATTAAAAAAAGACTGGCGAAGGCGTGTGTGTCACTCAGCCTTCGTCGTCAGCCTCCGTCGGTCTATAATGACCATGGAAGAAATCATAACGTCTACTCTGCTGGAACCAATACAAAATAAGCACCGCCTGTAGCCGAACATGCCGATCCACGAATGGCACTCCCTGTCACACAGGTTGCATTTGTGGATGGTCTCCATGCTGACTGGGTCTGTGGGGCTCTTCCTGTGTCCTTTTTTGATCCGCTGCAGCAGCCAGTCTTCACCCAGCCTTAAAAAAAAAAAAACAGCTCACGAACTTCTCTGCTTCAATTGGCTCACTGCATTCAAAGCGTTGGGAGGCGGGTCCTCCTTCCTAGGTTTTCATTCATTGGTTCTTCAAGGTTTCAGAAACCCAATTCAAGGCTCTTATTAGTCGAATGAGAGGTCAATCAGATGAACTAATCTGTTCGCGGCTGTGTTTGCAGATTTTTTTCCCAGTGGCGCTTGGAGGCCAGCACCATCTCCATCTGCACCATCATCAGTATATCATGCGTCATGCGTCCGAGCGCGCACTAGTGCGCTCGTGCGCCCTCGTGCGTCCTAGGACGCAGAGACTTGCCCGCCCGCGGAACAACGGAGTGCAAGTGGTTAAGACCTCTGGGAACCGTGTTAACAAGTGCAGTGAATGTCTCCTTTAATGAAAACAAAACAGCTTTGAGAATTATTATGAATAATTTTTCTAATACCTTTTAAGTGTTAGACTACTGCTGTCACATTATTCAGACCTATGTAAGGACCTATAAATGCTTTATCATCTAATCAACAACATGCTAATTGGCCTTTATTTAGTATTTTATATAAATAGTAATACCCCTCTGTGGAATCTGCACCTTAAGCCACATTTCCACTATATAGTTCTGCGCTACTCTTTTCTTTTCTTTTTTACTTGTTTCTCCCGCGGCTGCGCCTCCATCACAACCGCGGAAAGCCGAGAATTGCTGGGGTGGGCGGGATCGAGGTGGCGCTACACTGCTGACGTATAAAGGACGAGACTGACTCCTCAACAACACAGAAAAAAATAGCGGATTACGAGCGGAGGATTTCCACGGTTTTTAACACAATGAATGTCTTTAACGAGACAAGAGAATTTTACAGGAGAAGACGACGTGGATTGAGACAACACACGGAGCAGGAGAGGAGAATAGCGGTTGCCCAGGAGGAATCTGAAGCAGCTGCATATGAAGCAGAGATCATTTCATTTGTTCAGTGTTCATGTGCATACATATGTCAAATGTCTTTTTTAAATAAAATGTTGTGCACTTTTAAACTACGTCGCCTCTGTTGTTCAAAACGGTTAAATGTTAACAGACGGTTAATTAAATGCTGAAACACCGGGGTAATTTAAAATTATGCAGAAGCTTAATCCTAAACCCCTTTAACTTACCAAATAATTTATAATATTATAAAAAAAGCCAATCCAAATCTAGACCCATTTTGTATATTGTGTAATAATGATACACTGATGATAAACTGACTTCCCAAAAAAAGCAGCAGCTATACAACGCACTTTTGGTTTGATGGAATTGCCAATTGACCTTGGAATTATATGTGGAAACTTGTTATACTTCCAGTTAACTTTAACTTACAAAATAATTAAAAATATTATAAAAAAGCCAATCCAAATCTAGGCCCATTTTTTGTATTGTGTATCATTTGAGTATCATTGTACAATCTATTGTTATTTATAAGGGTAATCTGTTCAGTGGTGGCTAATTACACACTAAAGCAACGTAGAAAATGACTGCAAAGAAAATGCTGCAGCTAGCCAAGTCACTTTTGATTTGATGGAATTGCCAATTGACCTTGGAATTATATGTGGAAACTTGTTATACTTCCAGTTAACTTTAACTTACCAAATAATTGATATTATAAAAAAAGCCAATCCAAATCTAGGCCCATTGTGTATCATTTTTCCAATCTATTGTTATTTATAAGGGTTATCTGTTCAGTGGTGGCTAATTACACACGTAGAAATGACAAAAAAAAAATATGCTGCAGCTAGACAACTCACTTTTGGTTTGATGGAATTGCCAATGAACCTAGAAATTTTATGATGAAACTTTTTTTAATCCTACTAAATACACTGACATTGTCACACTGCCAACACCAAATTATAATTTTCTTTTTCAAACCAAAGATCACTATGGATCTATTGAATCACAATCGCATAGGTTTATCATATACATGTCAACGTTTACAACATCGAAAATGTTATATTTGGGTTTACATGTATGGGTATTTTCGCTTTATATTATACTAGACTGCTTATAATTGATTGGAATTCTCAGAATTTGGAATGCCGATATAACATTCAATTCACATGTACTTACCTTTTACCCAATTCGACTTTTACCTTTATCAGTGTCTACTGCTGAATGTAAATTACACCTGTGCAACTGCTTACAATTTTACTTAAAAACTGTACCCAATGTAGAGCAATGGATACAGCAGTGGTAATATTTATTAAATTTAACAATAACAATTACATTACCATTAAAAATCTTGACACCTTTATGGCTGAACAGCAGGATTAGGGTCATATGAGGCAATGGAATGTGTATGTAATTATTCGCCTTTATCATCCAGTGTTATAATATACAAACCACACTTTTATCCAAAAGACTAACATTTTATTACATTACAAATATTCCCAAAACATGTTAACAAATGGGGAGCTTTCAGTACTTCGACCAGACTGCCAAAATGGTTTCGGAAGGCTCCGTGGAAGGAAGCCGTCTCTGTCAGCTCATCCCTTCTTAATGCGGCTAACTGCAGGTGTCTTTCGCGCTGTTCGAGCATCCTTTCATGGATCCGCATCTCCTCAGCATGATTCTGGGCCATCAGTGATGCAAGGTCTGCAATGTTGCTGGACCTCTTCAGCTTGCCTATATGAAAGACAGAAGTCATTGTATTTAGATAACACCGGATCAAAACATGTCAGAAAAAATAATATGGAATTAAACTGTTGAAAGCCTGTGGTGGGATGCTTCGTTGCTGTATTTAAGCTCAACTGTCATGTTGTTGCCCCGCAGTAGAGTGGACTATAAGAAACTTCTGTGGTGATGTGGTTAGGCCCCCCTTCATTTCAAAAAGGATTAATTGTAAAAAGTATTTTGATTTAATGGGTTATTTTTAGAAGAATTTCTTTGTACTGTGGCCTCATAAATCAGAATGGGTTAATAGTGTTAACTGACTTGAAGAATTTCAATCAAGCATTTTGATTTGAAGTCGGTACATGTGCTCCTTTTTTTTGTGAAAATACAACAGTATTTCACCACCAACACACCTATAACACTGGGCCACTGTGGCTATGAACACCCCTGAATCTAGTATTTTTATAAACGTAGAAAGACATTTTAAATTCCTTGTTATGCATCTATAGAAAACAATCACATATAAAAACAACCGGGTGGTAATTTTCAGTTTGTTGTGCCTTACCAGCACTTGACCGGGAGATGCCGGGGCAGTCCAGTGAGGCGGACCCAAGGGATTTGAAAACTGTGTATAGAAGGGAAAAAACACACAATAACGCTCGCAAACACAAAACTTTTTAACCAGAATACAATAAGCTTACGTCAGCGTTTTGTTCATGTGAATACTGAAATAAAAGCGCGATTCTGTAGCTTGATGCCAGGTAGCAGCAAGGTACAGAGGTAGCTAGCTATTAGCGGGCTAGCCATCACCACAATTGCCCACAATCAAACAACTTTCTTTATTGCTGAAATAAAGTGCGCTTTTGACCGAAAGGCAAGAAGACGGACAATAACAAAACAACACTCACCGTCACCGTTTTCCAATTCCGTGGCCGTGTCGAGTCCAAATAGCAGGCCGGACACTTCCTGGTATATTTTTTCATTGCAAGTTGCCCCACCAACTCGCTCTGGATGTAGTCATCGGCTACGAGGGACAGAAAAGTCCGCACCTCCTCGTTTGTTCATGGAATAAACTTGCGCGTGGACATCGTTATATGAAAACACAATTTTGAATCCAGTCACCGCGGTTACTCGCTGAAATTACAAATGGCGGACGTGTAGCTTCAACAGAAAACTAACGGACGCGTTTGGTGACGTTACGCCCTGACCAATCAGCGTTTAGCAGTCGATTGACGTCAATTCACACCTCGCTTTTCGCTCGCTTGTACCCTGCCTCTGAACAGGCACGAAAATCGTAATGGTTAAACCGTGAGGACTTGGGTGGAAATGGCGAAAAACCGAAACAAGTAAAAAAAAGTAAAGCCCAGGCGATACTGGTGGAAATGGGGCTTTTTTGTGGTGGAGGGGTTTGTGTCCCCCAGTGATCCCAGGAGCTATGCTGTCGGGGGCAGTTTGCTCCTGGTAGGGTCTCTCAAGGCAAACTGGTCCTTGGTGAAGGTCCAGACTAAGACCGAGCCAATCGATTCCAATGAAGTAGTAACAACATAAATCCAGTGTACCCCACTCATTTTGGGGTTATCAGGGCTCAAGGGCAAGCACAAAAAGTCCTACATTTACAAGAATGTAAATTTTTGTGTAAATGTCACAAATTTACACAAAAAAAACACACACAAACTGGAGAGAAAATTGCAAATTTATGAGGAAAAATACCAAAATTTATAAGAAAGTAGTAGGAACTATTTGCCCAAGTAACTTTTTAGGTAACTCCTTTTACTTAAGTAATGAATTTTATAAGGCAATGCTGCTTTGACTTGAGACCATTTCTGGATACTCTACCCACCTCTGTTTAGACTTTTTCTTATATTCAGGAATACTCAACCCATGGCTGTTTCAGCACAGTTGTCACTTCACACAGACAACAACTACATATCCTTATACCTTTCTCCACAACAATATGACAAAAATGCATTGATGTTGTTTTCCATGCCAACTTGTAATCTCTTTTACAGACAACTAAAATAACTCTAAAAGGATTATAAACCAGTGGAATGCAAAAATTCAACAACAATAATAAGTGATCATCGGGTTCTAAGCAATTGTAGACTAAGGTTTGTACTGTTTACCAACAGCATTTAAAACTTTAGTGCTGCACATTAGGTTTTAAAAATGAAGAGAAGAGACATATTGTGCTTCAGGTGTTCATAAGAGTAAGACTTCCCTGTCATTTCAACCCAGGTCTTCCAGCGTATAATATTGGGGTCTTAGCCCACTACACTACAAGACGGCTTCAGTTCACAGCCTTACTTCAACACAACTTGCTCTGTTGATGAGACACAAAGGCTGATAGACGTAGACTTAACTTTATTAATCCCTTTGGGATGACTCCCTCTGGGAAATTTAAAATTTCCAGCAGCACATAAAAGGAGCATACAGATCATCCATCCATCCATCCATCTTCTACCGCTTTTCCGGAGGTCCGGGTCGCGGAGGCAGCAGTTCAAGCAGAGAAGCCCAGACTTCCCTCTCCCCAGCCACCTGCTCCAGCTCTTCAGAGGGGATACCAAGGCGTTCCCAGACTAGCTGGGAGACATAGTCTCTCCACCGAGTCCTGGGTCTGCCCCGGGGTCTCCTCCCAGTGGGACGTGCCTGAAACACCTCAAGTGGGAGGCGTCCAGGAGGCATCCTAATCAGATGCCCATACCACCTCAACTGACTCCTTTCAATGTGGAGGAGCAGCGGTTCTACTCTGAGCCTCTCCCGGATGACTGAGCTCCTCACCCTATCTCTGAGGGTGAGTCCAGCAATCCTACGGAGAAAGCTCATTTCAGCCGCTTGTATCCGCGATCTCGTTCTTTCGGTCATTACCCAAAGCTCGTGACCATAGGTGAGAGTAGGAACGTAGATTGACTGGTAAATCGAGAGCTTTGCCTTAGAACTAAGCTCCCTCTTCACCACAACAGACCGGTACAACGTCCGCATCACTGCAGATGCTGCTCCAATCCGTCTGTCGATCTCTCGCTCCATTTTCCCCTCACTCGTGAACAAGACCCCAAGATACTTAAACTCCTCCACTTGGGGCAGGAGCCTGTCCCCAACCCGGAGAGGACAATCCACCTTTTTCCGGCTGAGGACCATGGACTCGGACTTGGAGGTGCTGATTCTCATCCCAGCCGCTTCACACTCAGCGGCAAACCGTCCCAGCAAGAGCTGTAGGTCATTGCTGGATGAAGCCAACAGGACAACATCATCTGCAAACAACAGAGATGAGATCCTGTGGTCACCAAGCATGACACCCTCCATTCCCTGGCTGCACCTAGAAATCCTGTCCATAAAAATTATGAACAGGACCGGTGACAAAGGGCAGCCCTGGCGGAGTCCAACTCTCACTGGGAATGACTCCGACCGAGTGTTGGCAATACGAACTAAACTCTCACAATGGTCGTACAGAGACCGAATAGCTCGTAACAACAAGCCCGATACCCCATACTCCCGAAGCACCCCCCACAAAAATCCACGAGGGACGCGGTCAAATGCCTTCTCCAAGTCCACAAAACACATGTAAACTGGTTGGGCAAACTCCCACGAACCCTCAAGAATTCTCGAGAGGGTAAAGAGCTGGTCCGATGTGCCACGGCCAGGACGAAAACCACATTGCTCCTCCTGAATCCGAGGTTCGACCAACGGCCGGACTCTCCTCTCCAGTACCTTGGCATAGACCTTCCCAGGGAGGCTGAGGAGTGTGATCCCTCTAAAGTTGGAGCACACCCTCCGGTCCCCTTTTTTGAAGAGAGGAACCACCACCCCGGTTTGCCATGCCAAAGGCACTGCCCCCGACCTCCACGCAATGTTGCAGAGGCGTGTCAACCATGACAACCCAACAACATCCAGGGCCTTGAGGTACTCGGGGCGAATCTCGTCCACCCCTGGGGCCCGGCCACCAAGGAGATTTTTAACCACCTTGGCGACCTCAGCCCCTGTGATAGGCGAGTCATCCCCCTTGTCCCCAAACCCTGCTTCCTCTGTGGAAGGCGTATCAGTGGGATTGAGGAGATCCTCGAAGTATTCCTTCCACCGCCCGACGATATCCCCAGTTGAAGTCAACAGTGTCCCATCCGCACCATACACAGTGTGGACGGGGAGCTGCTTTCCCCTCCTGAGCCGCCGAACAGTTTGCCAGAATCTCTTTGAAGCCGACCGAAAGTCTTGTTCCATGGCCTCACCGAACTCCTCCCATACCCGGGTTTTTGCTTCAGCAACCACCCGAGCTGCACTCCGCTTGGCCTGCCGGTACACCTCAGCTGCTTCGGGAGTCCCACAAGCCAACCAAGCTTGATAGGACTCCTTCTTCAGCTTAATGGCCCCCCTCACCACTGGTGTCCACCACTTGGTTCGGGGGTTGCCACCATGAGATGCACCGACCACCTTGCGGCCGCAGCTCTGGGCCGCCGCTTCAACAACAGAGGTGGAGAACATGGCCCATTCAGACTCCATGTCTCCAGACTCCCTCGGAATGTGGTTGAAGTTCTTCCGGAGGTGGGAGTTGAAGACCTCCCGGACAGGGGCCTCAGCCAGACGCTCCCAGCACACCCTCACTATACGTTTGGGTCTACCAGGTCTGAATGGCTTCCTCCCCTGCCATCGGATCCAACTCACCACCAGGTGGTGATCAGTTGACAGCTCTGCACCTCTCTTTACTCGGGTGTCCAAGACATACGGTCGCAGGTCTGATGATACGATAACAAAATCGATCATCGACCTGCGGCCTAGGGTGTCCTGGTGCCAGGTGCACATATGGACACCCTTATGCTTGAACATGGTGTTCATTATGGACAGACTGTGGTTAGCACAGAAGTCCAATAACTGAACACCACTTGGGTTTAGATCGGGCAGGCCGTTCCTCCCAATCACCCCCCTCCAGGTTTCACTGTCGTTGCCCACGTGCGCATTGAAGTCCCCCAGTAGGACAATGGAGTCTCCAGGAGGAGCACCCTCCAGCACCCCAGTTACAGACTCCAAAAAGGGTGGGTACTCTGAAACATCATTTGGTGCATAGGCACAAATGATGGTCAGGACCCGTTTCCCAACCCGAAGGCGCAGGGAAGCAACCCTTTCGTCCACCGGGGAAAACTCCAATATAGAGGCAGCAAGGTGGGGCGATACAAGAATACCTACCCCTGCTCGTCGCCTCTCGCCCGGGGCAACTCCAGAAAAGGCCAAGCTCCAGCCCCTCTCCAGGAGACTGGTTCCGGAACCGGAGCTGTGTGTTGAGGTGAGGCCGACTATATCTAGCCGGTATCGCTCAATCTCGTACACCAGCTCAGGCTCCTTCCCCACCAGAGAGGTGACATTCCACGTACCAAAAGCCAGTTTAGAAAGCTTGGGATCAGTCCGCCAAGGTCTCCGCCTTTGACTGCCACCTAATCCACATAGCACCGGACTTCCATGATCCCTCCTGCAGGTGGTGAACCTACTGGAGGGCGGACCCATGTAACTCCTTCGGGCTGAGCCCGGCCGGGTCCCATGGGTGGAAACCCGGCCACCAGACGCTAGCCTTCGAGCCCCTCCCCCAGGCCTGGCTCCAGGGTGGGGCCCCGGTAACCCCATACCGGGCGGGGTACACTGAATCCTTGATATACAATTCATGAGAGTCTGTTGGATCGTTCTTAGTCTGGCCCTTCACCCAGGACCAGTTTGTCTTGGGAGACCCTATCAGAGGCAAATTGCCCCGGACAACATAGCTCCTGGGATCACTGGGGCACGCAAACCCCCCCACCACGATAAGGTGACGATCCATGAGGGGGCATACAGATCCCCTTTTTTTGTTTTTCTGATCTGCATACAGATCAGAAAAACAAAAAAGAAAAAAATAAACACTTAACAGAATATACACAATATAAATACAGGGCTGAATATGGCTTGTACAAGTATGGTCAAGTTAAAATGTTTGCACTATGAATGCCCTACAGTCCTCTGTACTCTATGCCCCCCCCCCCCCAAGTGAGGAGTTATAGAGTGTGATGGCATGGTGGACAAGAGTTCTTGAGCCTGTTGGTCCGACACTTGGGAAGGAGCAGTCTTTCACTGAACAGGCTCCTCTGGTCACTGATGACGGTGTGCAGAGGGTGGCTGACATTGTCCATTATATCCAACAGTTTATCCAGAGTCCTCATCTCTGCCACCGTCACCAGGGTGTCCAGCTTCGCGCCGACCACAGAGCCGGCCCGCCTGATCAGTTTATCCAGTCTGGATGCATCCTTCTTGGATATACTGCCCCCCCCAACACACCACAGAGTAAAAGAGGACACTGGCAACCACAGACTGGTAAAACATCTGCAGAAGTTTGCTGCAGATGTTGAAGGACCGCAATCTCCTTAGGAAGTACATCCTACTTTGTGTCTTCCCATACAAGTGGCTAATGTATGTTGTCCAATCCAATTTATTGTCCAACCACAACCCAAGATATTTGTATGAATCCACAACCTTCACCTCAGCTCCCTCTAACAGGACTGGTTGAGGTCTTGGTCTGGACCTCCCAAAATCAACAACCAGCTCCTTCTTCTTAGAGGTGTTGAGCTGTAGGTGGTTAGTGTGGCACCATGCAGCAAAGTCCCCTACCAGTCTCCTGTACTTCTCCTCTCTGTCATCCCTGATAAGATAAGATAAGATAAGATAAGATAAGCCTTTATTAGTCCCACAACGGGGAAATTCCAGGATTGCAACAGCACAGGGATAGCAACACTCAGAGCAACAATCAGAAGGCAAGAAAAAAAAAACAAGCAAGCAAGAGCAGCTAATATACATATGTACATATTACTATAAAATATATATATACACACACACACACAGACACACAGTGCAGAGCATCGTAGCTAGATGGAATAAATATGTAAATATATAAACACCCACAGTACGGAGCATTGCAGCTAGGTGGAATAAATATGCAAGTATATAAACACACACAGTGCGGAGCAATGTAGCTAGATGGAATAATATGTAGATATATAAAAACACCCAACAATGGCTGTGTCATCAAATGTCAATGATAGACATTTCATAAAAGATGATTTGTGGTACAAAAAACAGAGTTTGCATGAAATTTAGTGTGATTCTAAAGAATGTAGTTTTGATTGTGAGTGTGAAGTTTCATTAAGTTTTGATCACTACATCAGAGGATAACAACCAGAAATACAGGCCAAAGAGACACTGTACAAATTTATTGGCCTGTAAAATAAAATCATCTGCAGATGATTCATGCTTAATTTCAACTTGGATGAGTGACCTTTGAGGATTTCATTTTACCTTCACTTGCACATTTTTGAAAATAAGCTGCAGAAAAGTTCATTTTTGAAGTAGTGGAAGATTTCAGGGATGAGCGTGATGGAAGACTTTAGACTATAGGCCCAGCCATTCTTGAGATATTTGCAAAAAAATATATAACTGGCTATTATAGCGCCACCTATGATTGCAGCAGCTTGCTTTTGGGTCCCTGAGTAATGGGGAGAATTTCTGGACAGACTGTAAAATTTCATGTTTCTGTGTTTACAGACATTTCTGCATATAAAGCCAAATACACAAATTCTATGGGCACCCATCAGCCAACAGGGGGCCCCCAAGCTGCAGTGTTGCCCCTGTTTTTTTGTTTTTTTTTTTTGTTTTGTTTTGTGGGGGGTAAAGCAATCTTCATTTTATTAATGGTAAATCGGCAACTTTTTTCTTGTACAGTGGTTATTTTTTTTATTCTGTGTATGCATGTGTGTTTTTTTTTCTTTTCTTCTAGACAATGACGGAAGTTTATTTTTAATTTCTTTTTTTTTTTTTTTTTTTTTTGGCAGGGGAGAGACCCTCCCTTCCTCCCCCATTAAAAAAAAAAAAAAAAAAAACAGGGACCCCAAACACAGTCTTGCAAAGGGACCCCAAAAACTAGTAACCGGCCTGTCTGCATGTTCTGGGTCTTGCT
Organism: Pholidichthys leucotaenia; assembly: GCA_020510985.1. Lineage (NCBI taxonomy): Eukaryota > Metazoa > Chordata > Actinopteri > Cichliformes > Pholidichthyidae > Pholidichthys > Pholidichthys leucotaenia. The sequence continues at coordinate 192,015,859 of CM035841.1, forward strand.
GCCCATACACTTTTAGTGAAGAAGAAGAACAGCTGCTGGAAATAATAATGATAGTAATAGTAAAGAAGGATGCGCAACTGTGTGTGACTGTTCAAAACATGCTTTGAAAAGGTTTCCCTTTTGCTTAATGAAGTCCATAAGCAGCTTAGTGTTCTTAATAATTACTGAGAGCGAGCATTTTGTTTCCCTGCCTGGTTTCTTTTTTCGCTTTGTAAATCCTCTGTGAGCATTCCCAGCTCGGCGGCATGGAGAGGAAGCGGCTAAGGACACTAAAAGCCGCGATCGCCACAAGAGGAGGGAAATACAAGTTTAATGGAGACTTCTCCTTTGTCAGGTCCCGCGGGTTTATTGATGAGGGCCCGCCGGGGTGAATTGATCGAGGACGCACATGTCATCTCTGGGGTCTCTATCACCCTTTTCACAGCCCCCCTTCCATGCCTCTTTCCCGGTGCCTTGTTAAAGGGAGGTATGGTGGCATTTGTTTGATTAACTTGTCTGACAAAAGTGACAGCTGCTCACGGGCGTATGTGGATGAGTGGCCCAGCGCCGCTCCCTCTTTGTACATCTGTCAGAGCCGGAGCAGGGCGAGCGGGGTGAAAAGAGACAAATTGGACCCAAAAAGAAGGCCATTCACCTTCCCCAGACCCCCCTCTGGCGCTCCGCCCCTCCATCCCATTCAGGTGCTCGGCGGGACCCTCAAGTGCTTGCTGGCTTATTCCATTTTCACTCCCCCTATAGAGTAGCCCGAGCCCACAAGTGTTTTAGCCCTCTTTTTCTTCCCTCAGTCCACCCCTAAGCGGCTCTTTGTAAGTAGAATGGCTTACTTTTCTCAGGGCCTGGAGCTGGCGGCTTTTTTCTTTTTTATTGTCCACCACAGAGCTTTTCTGCCGCTTCATTGTATGTTTACTCAATGACTGGTCTCTGACCATAATTCCAACTGTTTAGTTCCTCACAACACGGCCCCTCATCTCCCTCCTTCCTATCACCATACCAAATACACACCCCATTCCTTCTTCTCCAGTCGTCCATGTTTTTATAAAGTTGCTCCTTATTTAGTCTCTTGTCCGTTGCGCTGACACTTGCGGCTAAAAGGAGACGGGTGTTTTGTAAAAGACCTGGATTGCTGGCCTGAAAAGAAACCTAGACCTGAGATAAACATTTACCTTTCTGCTGCGATGTGGTGCCTTGAGGCTGGCTGCCATCCTGTTCCTTTGCACTGCCTTCCTTAACCAGTGGACTGGATGGACTGCACTCTGAGCCCATTTTGTTGCTGTCCCAGCTGTGATCAGGCTGTGGTCAATGGTCAACTGCAGTTTGCCTTTTGTGCTGCTAACACAATCAAAACTGTTTGAGGGCTGTGGGCTCCTTGAGCCCCAAACTTTATTTTAGTCCCACTTTCAAAGCTGCTCTGCTTGTCTGTTAACATAACTGCTTACGTGAAAGGAAGCACAGGGACATAGGATGACAAGATCAAGAAAACGATGCTGAGATTATAAAGGACCCTTTTATCCATCTGCCTACACTGAGGCCAGTACATTTAAAAATGTGTGCACTATATGTGAAAACAGGACTCCTTAAATTTTACTTATTTATAATGTCGTGGTTCAACAGATGTAGTCACTTTGTAATAGAAAGTATTTGATATACTTTGCTTGCTTTTATTTGATTCTGATCACAAGGGACTTGTTGAGTACAGTGTATCCAGCATTTCAGTTTAATGACTTATTATATAGCCACAAACTAGAAAAAATTGGGATGAGTGTGAAAATCCAAATTCAAAAAGAAGAGGGTTGGTACACCTGTATCTGTATCTTGGATCTTTGCTTTTTGAGGCAAAGATCCAATCAGCCAATCACATGACAGCAACTTAACGCATTTAGACATGCAGACATGGTAAAGATGACCTACTGAAGTTCAAACTGAGCATCAAAAGGAGGAAGAAAGGTGATTTAAGGGACTTTGAATGTGGCATGGCTGTTGGTCTCAGACAGGCTGGTCTGAGTATTTCACAAAGTGCTGATCTACAGCAATTTCCAGACACAACCATCTCTATGGTTTACAAAGAATGATCTGAAAAAGAGCAACTATCCAGTGAGCTGCAGTTTTTTGGGCCCAAATGCCTTGTTGATGCCAGAGCTCAGAGGGGAATGACCAGACTGATTCAAGCGAGGTTTACAGAAGAGCATCAACATTCTGACCCTTGAAGCAGGTGGGCTACAGCAGCAGAAGGTCGCAGCTGGTGCCACCAATTGTTGCCTGGTCTGAGTCTCATTCTTGCAGCAACATTTGGATGGTAGGGTCAGAATTTTTCATAAACAATACAATACATTCCTCAATTTCAGTCCTGTAAGACATCTCCCCAAAAAGTTAGGATGGTAAAGTATTTACCACATCGTAATGTTGCCATTCCTTCTTGCAACTCTTAAAGACATTTTGGTACTGAGGATGCCAGGTGATGAACTTTTATTTAGATGTTATTTTAGATGTTATTTTGTTCTATTCTTCTTGCAAATGCATCTTAAACTGTGCAACAGTACAAAGTCATCACTGTCACATTTTTTATTTCAAAATTCTTCAAAATTTCTTCATTGGGAACATGTCAAGCCTGCAGATAAGCCTGTCCAGTACCTGTTCGCTCTTCATCTGCACCCATGCCATTGTAACATGTGCAAAATGTAGTTTTGCAATCATGTTGAAAAATGCATAGACATCCTTGGAAAACATGTCATTTTGAAGGCAGCATATGTTGCTTTGAAAACGTAATTTGTTCTCTACATTAATACTGCTATCACAGACAAATGAAGTACTTCTGCCAAGGGTTTTGACACAACCCTGTATCATGATATATCCTGGCTTTTCATGTTTGGTTTCCATTTCTTCCTAAAAGAGAGCTGGAGTTCTGAATTGTCTGACCATAATATGTTTTCCCTGTGTAATAGTCCATCCCAGATGCCTCTGAGCCCTGAGAAGTCCATGCAGCTTCTGGACACAGGACTTTTTATGATAATGTAAGGCTTTTTTTTTGTACAGAAGTTATTTGAAATGGCACTTATTACTCAAGAATGGTTTACCAAAGTAATCCTTTACCCATGTGGTCATATCATCTATTAACGAATGACGGTACTTGATGCAGTGCCGTCTGAGGGATCGGCTGTCATGGGTGTTTAACCAGGGGCTTGTGGCCTTGGCCTTTACATAATGAAAATTGTTTTCCAGATGAATCTTTTAATGATACTATGCCCTGTAGAGGGAGAAATGTACAAATCCCATCCATCCATCTTTACCACTTATTCAGTGGTCTGGGTCCCAGGATTATCAGTCAAAGCAAAGAAGTTCAGACTACCGCCCAGTTCATATAGCACCATGATCCCTTCTGCAGGTGCTGAGCCCACTGGAGGATGGACCCATGGGGTTCATTCGAGTTGAGCCCTGCCAGGTCCTGTGTTTAAAAACCTGGTTACTGGGTGCTTGCTAGTCATTACCTCCTCCTGACCAGGTTCCAGGGCAGGGCCTTGGTATACAAGTCTGGCCCTTCACCCAGGACCTGTTTGCCTTGGGAGACCCGACCAGTGGCAAGTAGCCGCAGATAACATAGCTCCACAGAACAACTATGACAAAACATGAAGAACGACGTCCTGGTGCGTTCCCTTTTGTCAAGATTTTTGCCATTGAAAAAAAAAAGGTGCACTCTGGGAATACCACAGCCTAACAGCATGTATATTCTGTGCTTGAGCTCACTCATTCCCTACACTCAACAGCCAATCAGAGTGCTCTCTTCCACCAGTAACTGACGCCAATTTTGCATAAACATTGTTTTGTGCCTATGGTGCTGGCAAGCAGACTAGGTTCACTGATGTCTCAAAACTTTATAGATGTCAGATTGTCAGCTTGGTATGGCTGTAGCCTTAAACACTATCTTTAAATGGCAGCAGTGTCAACACCTACCTTGTGAACGCAATAACTACAGAAAGAAGTTACAGTATGTAGGCTTTTAAATTCAAAACTATAGTTGTATCTAAGAAAAATCTTGGGTTAGACCCTGACCTCTGACTATGGATTTGGGGTCAAAAGGTCAAGGTTAGCCTTCCCTATGTTTCCTATGCCCTATTACTATAGAACAAGTAAAGCTAGGGTCACCAAAATTTGTACAAAGGTTTACCCTTTGCCTGAACTGTGACTATGGTTTTCAGATCGCATGGTGAAGGGTCAGGGTAAAAATGCCATATAAACTACATCTCAAGAACAAAGAAAGCTAGGGTCATCACACTTGGTGTACAGGATCACCTTGCAGTCCTGACTTCGAACCATGGGTTTGGCGGTCAAAGGTCAAGGTTAACATTCCCTATGCATTATGACTATAGAACAATTAAAGCTAGGGTCACCATACTTTGTATACAGGTTCACCTTAGGATCCTGACCTCAAATTATGGTTCTTGGGTAAAAAGATCAAAGGTCAAGGTTTTTGTCTTTCATTCAAATTCAGTTGATTTTCATGATTTTTCATTAGGTTCTCATGGGTCGAAGCCATGACCAACAAGCAGTCACATTGGTACACTCTCAAAATTTCCATTTTGAATATTCTAGCTGTATCTAAGACAAACCTCAGATGAGGTTGAATTTGGATGATCTTCAACTCAAGGTCACAGGTCATTTTTTTCCCAAAGCATTGTAAACATGATAACTCAGAAAGAAAATTAGGTATGTTTCACATTTATACCATATTTCTACCTTCTGTGATGAGTTCAAATTTGGTGACCTCAACCTGACCTTGACCTCAGGTCTCATAGCCTTTCCAGCGGTATCCAGTGTTGGGAGTAACGCGTTACTGTAACACCACTACTTTTGCAGTAACGTACTGTGTAACAAAATTACTGTTTAAAAATTCAGTAATGCGTTAGTTACTGAAATTTGATCAGATGCGTTACTCGCGCTACTCGTTTTATTAATATGGATAGATATTTCAGCGCAAACAGCAAGCAGACGATCATACAACTTGCAGTTGCTAGACACCCTCCTCATCAGCTGCCAACTGGGGAGGAATACACAGTTTCAGTGGCTATGGGTGGGACTGCCATCCCCAGTGCCTCAAGCCACTGGAGGTTGTCATGCCAAAGGCAAAGACAAGCAAATAAATATAAACTGACCCTACCGTTACTGACGCAGCCGTCACACAGTCTCCTCCGCGGGTCCGTTTCTTGTCCTGCCCCAGTTCACATCACAACCCTGTGGGAAGAAATGCTGTGGCGGTGTCGACTTCTCATATCAGCCCTGATCACCTGTTGTCCTGCTGTAAGTAGCCCCTAACAGCTCCTACTTCTGTGGTTAAACATGAGTATTTTTTGAGCAAGAAGCTTGCATTTAATGTCCGCGTTAAATGCATTTAAAGTTTTCTTACGCACAGAGAAAAAGACTGGGATTTGTTGTAGTAAAGAACAGCTTCTTCTAAGTGGTGAACTTTCATTTATCTGTGCTTTCTATTTTATTTTATCTCATTCATTGACATGCTGCTGTGATATGCAACTATTTCGTGGAAGTAAATCCTCTAAATATGCATTTTTAATGGGCTGGTCCAGGGGTGTTAAACGTATGGCTCGTGGGACAAAAACGGCCCACCAGGGGGTCCAAAATTTTCTCTGTGAATTCACAGCTTTACTTCTAGTAAATTTCTGATGGTCTACTGATTACAATAGTTTGTGTAAATCTGAGACATTATTTCTCAGTAAGATGAGACTTTTTTCTCATCCGTTTTCTTTTTCTTTTTTCTGATGAGAACAAGGGACCCTTGATCTTGCTGTGTGTGCAAGATGATTTAAGTATGCATTTAAAAGTAACGTGAAAGTTACTTTTCCAAGTAGCTAGTTACTTTAATCATGCAGTAACTCAAAAGTAACTCAGTTACTTTTGAAAAGAAGTAACTAGTAACTCTAACTAGTTACTATTTTTTAGTAACTTGCCCAACACTGGTGGTATCTGTACATTAGCATCTACAAATAATCACTTGCGTGACAAGCTTTGAATAAATTCACCATGATGCAATTGCTTCGGATCTCTTATTTGGGGTATAAAGCATAAGTTAAGTATCAGCCAAAGGCTGGGAGTAAGCTTTAGCAATGACATCATCCAGTCCAAGTTTCTGAGCCCCATTAGCGTCCTGTGAAAACCTCCATTTGTGCTCCAAGGGTCAAGCCTAGCCCGCTGAGGCAGGAGAGCAAGGTTGTGTTGTCGTTGAGAATGGGGTTGGTTCTCTGTGTGTGTGCGTGTGTGTGTGTGTGTGCGCGCGCGCGTGTACACTGTACCTACTGTGTGAGTTACTATGGTAATTGAGTGTCGTCGTCAATGGGCCCACTCGGCTGAGCTGGTGGTGGTGACTAGAATAGGCCAGCGGTGGGCTCTGAAAAGCAGAGCAGGTAGGATTAGACAAGCCCTTTGTTCAAAGTGCATAATGTCTTGCAGTCAGATTTAAAGATCCCCACACCGCCACCCCCACCCTATTTGTTTCCTTGTCTAGGGTGAGTATGCATATATGGGAGCACCAGCATTAGTTTGCCTGTTCTGAACATGCAGAAGAAAAAGTAGTGCTGCTTTATGGCACTCAGCGGCCTTCCTTCTCCTTCACAAGGAAGCCTGTCACTTGGCATTAGTGTTGCCGCACCAGCAATCATCATTTTATGCCTCCTGCTAATTGCAGACACAGCTGGGCCTCAGCAGGACATGCTCTCTCTCTCTCTCCCTCACTCACTCTCAAACTCACACATACAAAGCTTGCATACATCGCCTTAGTGCAGCAATGACAACAGAGACTGTTAATCTCTTCTTGCACAGAGCTTAGGCTCAGACATCCACACCAAATGATCAGTTAAATGCTCACTGGGACAAAAAAAAGTGCACTCCTAATTTCGCACTTTGCACCTTGGGGTGCAAGTACAGCATTTTTACATCTACCAGGGAGGTTAGGGTTTTGCTGGTGTTTGTTTATCTGTTAGCAGGATTACACAAAAACTAGTGGAGAGAGTTTGATGAAATTTTCACCAGAGATGGCTCTTGGCCTACACACCAACCCTTTACATTTTGGAGGTGATCCATGAATGCATTCCTCCACCAAGGCTTAATCTTGTATCAATAGTTTAACAGGATTACGCAAAAACTACTGGATGGATTCTGATGAAGTTTTCACCAGAGGTGGCCTTGGACTACAGGATGGAACCCATTAGAGTTTGGAGGTGATCCATGAGCACATACCTCCACCAAGGGCCTCTCTTGCAATGAATGGAGGCAGAGAGGTACGAACACATGGATGGACAAAAGGACAGAGGGAAGGAGCTTTGGCAGAGGTATGCACTTTTTGAGTGCTTTTCTAGTCTTATCAATGTTTCTGCTGGTTTTGTACATCTAGAATTTCCAGTGTACGTAGATACTCTTGACTAGTGGAAAGTGGCTGTGAATCTTCTGGGTGTTGCCTCTAGACAATTCAAGGAGAAAGAGAAACTTTTCTTCTGATTACTGCATGGCTGTAGGATGGACTGTTGCTGGTTTACAAGCTCCAGTCTTTGCTGTATTTAATAACTCATGTAAGTTTGCTTCATTCACTGTTCCCACACTACTGACCAGACTGGAAGCTCCCAATTTCCAGCAGACATTGTCCTTTAATTTCTGCTTGTATCTTTTTTTTTTTTTTTTTGATGTTGTACCAGAGTGGTGGCCTAGTGGTAGAGCACCTGCCCCACAGCCAGGAGGTTGTGGGTTCACACCCCAGCCGGGTCACACCGAAGACCATATAAAAATGGTACTTTCTGCTTTCCATCTTGGTGCTCGGCATAGAATGAGGAAAGAAAAGTGGGTTAAACAGCCACAGGGGGAGCACAAGCCAGTGTAATCCTTGTGCTGGTCCCAAGTCTGGCTAAATGGAGAGGGTTGCATCAGGGAGGGCATCTGGTGTAAAAATCTCTGCCAAATCCAATAATAACATGTGGATGCTGTGGCTATGTGGGACTAATGCAAGGATAAGAAGAGTAGATCTTTTTCTAATGCTCTTCTAATTGTTTTTTTTAATTAATTAAAAAAAATTTCTTTTAAATTTACAAAATTTTTCTTGTAAATGTGCAGCTTTCTCATAAATTTGTCACCAATTCTCCCCAAGAATTAACAATTTTTCCCATGTAAAATTGGAACTGTTAAATGTTCATCTGTCTTTTTAAGTTAACAATGAGTGCAAAAAACAATGTCAAATTTTACAATCTTTTGTCATTAATTTACCTTTATTGTGTAAATTTGCAAAATTGTTCTTGTAACTCTGCAACTTTCATCTCATAAATTTACAACTTTTTTTTTTTCCAGAGAAATTTCTAATTTTTATGTAGATTGCAGAGTTGTTTTTTCCTTTTAAAGTTGCATTTTCTTTTCTTGTAAATCTGTAACTGTTTTTCTTTATTAATATGTGACCTTTTTCCTGTTTGACTACAACCACAAGTGGTACCCTGAGGTGCTAGTTTTAGGAGCTTTACATAAATAACTCATTTATCCAGTGCAGGGATAGGGCGCTATTTAAATTTCATCTCATTGTTATTCTGGCCATAATTATTGCTATAAACGACATCATTGCAACAATTATCAGATTATGCTTAAAACTTTGAAAATGCCACTAAAACATCATGGAATCACTTTACAGTAAATTTTGCTGGAAAACTATTTTTGTTGCACTTTAAGTGAACATTCTTTTCACTTTGTGAACAATCTTTCAATAGGCTACATTATATTAGAAAATAACTTTTTAACTATAAAAAATTCTAGTTAATATGGACTGTGGCATTTTGTTGACACCGTCAGGCACAAACCTTGTAAGCCTAAAGCAGACATTTTTATCTGTTGGCCTCAAAAGCCTGAAGTAGTGTTATCATCACGCCAGACGGATGGACAGCGGTCGCGTAAACACCTACCTTGTGAACATGCTAATTAGAGAATGAAATTAACACCAAGGGAGTATCTATGAAAAATCTTGAATGAGTTCAAATTTGAGTGACCTCTGACCCCTAGGTCAAGGGCAGAGGTCAATTTTCCCAAAATCTTGTTAATGCAACAACTCCACAAAGGAATGATGTAGTCTTTTCATATTGATATCATCATACCTAAGACAAGTCTTAGAGGTCAATGTCAACATTCCCTTTGCACTATTACTACAGAACAACGAAAGCTCACATCACCAAACTTGGTACACATGTTCACCCTGTGACCCTGACCACTGACTGTGGCTTTGGAGTTAAAAGGTTAAAGGTCACGGTTAGCTTCCCTATGCCCTATATATATGCCACTATAGAACAATTAAAGCTCGTGTCACCAAACTTGTGACACAGATTCACCCTGAGACCCTGACCACTGACTAGGGCTTTGAGGTCAAAAGGTCAAAAGTCATGGTTAGCTTCCCCTATGCCCCAGTACAATAGAATGAGTAAAGCTACGCGCACCAAAGTTTGAACACATGTTCACCCTGTGACCCTGACCACTGACAATGGCTTTGGGATTAAAAGGTCAAAGGTCACAGTTAGCTTCCCCTATGCCCTATATATAAGCCGCTATAGAACAAGTAAAGCTTGGGTCACCAATCTTTGTACACAGGTTCACCCTGTCACTGACTTCTACCTATGGTTTTGGGATTTCAAGGTCAAAGGTCAAGGTCAAAATGCCATATAAACCACATCTCAACAACAAAGAGGCTGAGGATATTTTTCAGCAAATGGGAATGAATAATTTTAGCAGTAATGAGAGTTAGTCACAGGGCTTGTTTGAAATATTTATTATCGTTTGATATTAATTTTTAAAAAATCTGAAGATGTTAAGTGTGATCATTATTTTTTTTTTTTTAAATGGATATACAAGATTTCCAGGCAGCAGCAAAGATCTATAAATGGGATCAGTTTAATAGGAGACCACAGGTCTGTTTCCTATATTTAGCTAACTCGTGAAGGAAAAAACAAAGACTAATGCTAGCACAACTAGATGTAAATGATTGAGCTAGTTAGCCATTTAACTAAAGTGACCATAATGTAAGCAGACGTTCACAAAACACTATCTCACTGTAAAAAAAAAAAAAAAAAAAAACTCTGTACTAAAGATCATTCAAGTTAAATTAGCCAAAACATGCTGTAACAATAAAGTTTGTTGACCCCAAATTTCAGTAATTTCAGTTGCATAAATGAACTGAACAAGGCTAAATGTAATGTGCTTATACACATTTTGCCATTTCACAAATGTGAAGCTTTGAATTTGATCAAATGGCCTTAAAAAGGGTAATTAAAAAGTCTTATTTTAATTTCCTTATAGCTGCAGACACCATGAATAAGTGTGTGTCTACTGTAAAGCCGGTCATTAGCATACCAATGAGTAGCCTTACCAAGGCTTGCTATTTTCAGGCCAGTGAAATACAAGCAGGGGATCCACAATATGCATTTTTATTCTAATTCACTAAACTGCAAACTCAAACCTTTATTCATCCAACCACCAACCAATAAATGAACTCCACACCAAATCCCATAAATAAGCATCTGTTTTGTTTAAAGCACCTTGCTCCACCCTTTACATGCAAGACAGAAGGATTTAGAAACACAAAAAGTTTTATTTTAAATCCACACCACAGACACAGGAGCGAGAGAGGCAGAAAGAGGCAGAGTCCTGGGATGCTTGTAATCCCCGTGTACCTCCTGTGGCGTGACCCCTCCTCAGCCCCAACATTCTTGGCTCTCAGCAGCACAAAAGTGCTTGAACTGCCCCACAAAGAAGGGCCTCTGACCTAACAAATCGGTTGGCTTTTTTGGGGTTTCATGAGGCTGTGAGTGTGTCTGTGTGGATGTGTTTGGGAGGGGGTGGGGGCGGTGTAGACTACTGACAAGTATTCGTTGGAATTGTATACATTTATCAGGGAGGAGCTCAAATCAAACAGCTGGTATAGATGAAGTCCTCTTAACGTCCACTTATGTTCTAATATGCAGTTATTGAAGCTTTTAATACAACTATAATGCCTCACTCATGCATTGTGATGAAAACTTTCTTTTTTGGAGATAATGACAGCCCTGTAGCCTATAAATAGTAACCCGATCATTCCCCGGAATGATGGGTAAAACTTCTCTAAGGGCCGTTCCTGTAGCTGGTCCTCTCACTAGTCCTGTCTCCAGAGGTTTTCATTCAGGATGTAATTGTCTGATGCTTTCAACAGCAACACAGCACACCAAAGCAAACCAGCAAAGAACTATCTTGAGTGATTTTTCTCCCAGATAATTCGACATGAAACCACAAATACCTGAGGCTAAAACCAAGGAAAGACAGTGGAGTTACCTATACAACCTGACCTGACAACATCAGGATTAGAGAGGGGGTTTCCATTTCATTTCTAATGGGGTTTTTTTTCTTGTAAATTTGGTACCTTTTTAGGTAAAATTGCAGCCTTTCACAAAAATTTGTGACATTTTCCTCATAAAATTTAAATGTTTTTCCTAAATGTGCAAGATTGTTTTGGCATAAATGTTATGTCCTTAATCTGGTATTCAAGGAGAAGGCTCAGGCTGCAGTTGAACGACACTTTATTAATAACCACATACAATGCCAAGCGCTCCGTACAAGTAGATGGTTGACGGTCGAAGAGACCCCGTCTCTTCCGGCCGTGTCCTTTATACCCCGGCTGATGGTGGAACCGGAAAGGCGAGCCGTCACCTCCCACTACACCCAAGGCGTACCCAGCGTCATTTTTATACACCACAATAAGCATTTTATTTTCTCTTAAATTTGTCATATTTTTCTTTGTAAATTTGTGATCTTTTCAGGTTAAATTTCAGCCTTTTTCCATGTACATGTAAATCTTTAGGCATTTTTTCTGTAAAATTGCAGTTTTTTCAAATGGATTTTTTTTTTAGTAATATTTCTTTTTTCTTGCAGGTGACATGATAACTTCTTGAAATTGCAACTTTTTGGCATGAATTTAATGCTTTTCTCACAGGTTCGTGATTTGTGATTTTTCCTCAGAAATGTGTGGCTTTTTTGGCAAGGGGTTGTTTTGGAACAAAAGAGGCACATGGGTTTTATTCCAGCGCTGCTTTCAGAGCTGACTAGATGCATTTTGATTTCTGTCCTGTCAGTCATCAGATTGCTCTGAAAATTACACTGATATCGTTTGCCACAGTGGTTGTAGCTCTTGTTGCAGTTTGGTCTCTACCATCTGCTTAAGTTAAAACTATTTTTTGGGATTTGCTCTGATTGTAGTGTCTGTTCCATACTGACCAAAGTTTGACCCCCAAAGTCTGGAAAGCTTGATAAGAGTGATCTCTTCGAACTGTTCTGCAGACAGGAACATTTCCCCAGCTTTAGAATGGTCGACGGAGATAGTCGTAGCAATGGAACAAATGCAAATGTTTAGGGCAGTGTTTTTCAACCAGGGGTCCTTGAAACCAAGGTCCCGTGGGAAATTGCCTAATTTCACCTCTTAGTCGGTCCAAAATATTTGCAACAAACTTGCCGTTGGTGTGTATTGGCACCTGCAGTGGCTCCTCCATGTCAGCAGGCGGCAACACGAATGCAATTCCTTCTCTTCTTCTTTTACCTCTCAACTGAAAATTTCCTCCACAGAGAGACATCTCCCAGAAGTGGCTGTCTCATTTTCAAACTTCACTCTCCTGGCAACAGCAGAACACCAACACCGTATGGCCATCTGAAGGATAAATCTTGTGCCAGTAGGAATCAAATTCTTTCATAAGGCAAAACTAGTCAGAGCCAGATGGAAAGAACTCTTTTACCTCAGTGACATGCTTTAATACTGTTTACCTGGTGTAAATTCTGGAAAGATTTAGTGTGATATATTGTTGATATATCCACTTTGTGGATTAATTTCCTTAGGTTGTTTATTCCTCCCCTGGCAGTAGGAGCAGACATGTTTGTTTGAATGAATGAATGAATGAATGAATGAATGAATTTTATTTATTTCGGATAGTACATTACAGGTTAAAAGAAACTGTATAATATAACAACAAGGTCAAATTAGACAAAGACTCCTCCTACTATACAATTCCACGTGAGTTATCCGAAATGGGTGATGGCTGAAGCCGCAGCTTATATTGCCCACCCATATTCCATCCAAGAATTCAAAGGAGAAAAAAGAGAAAACAAGACAAGAGCGATTACAATTTAAAACAAGGCTAAGACAAAATGTGACTGAGAGAAAAGGAAAACTGAGCTAGTCTAAGTTAAGCGGTTACTATTCAAAAACAAATCTAAGACATAGTGTCACAGAGAAAAAAAGAAAAAAAGAAAAAAACTAAGTTACAACACAACACAGGCTGGAAATGTCAATCCTTATGTGAGTTTACATGTCGTCTTGTAAATATGTTTGGAGTATTTCTTCCTTTAGTTTTTGTTTAAATTGTCCAAGCTTTGTACATGATTTTAATTCAGGTCCAAAATCGTTCCATAATCTGACTCCTTGCACTGAATTACAGTGTTGCTTGGTGGTTGTTCTCACTGTAGGCTTTTGAAATATACATGTTCCTCTGAAGTGATATCGTTTCTCCCTTGTTTGGAACAACTTTTGGATATTTGCGGGCAGTGATAGATTCTTCACTTTGAACATTATTATTGCGGTTTTAAAATCAATCAGATCTTTCAACTTGAGAGTTTTTTGTTTAAGAAAAAGTGGGTTTGTTGGTTCCCTGTAAGCTGCTTTGTTGATTATTCTAATAGCTCTCTTTTGAAGCATAAAGAGTGGATATATGTTTGTTTTATATGCATTTCCCCATACTTCATTACAATATGTCATGTATGGGAGTATTAATGAATGGTACAAGGTGTATAGTGTGGGTTGATTCAGCAAATTTTTCACTCTGTGTAATATTGCAATTGATTTGGATACTTTACCTTTTATATAATTAATATGTGGCTTCCAACACAGTTTGTTATCAATTATTACTCCAAGGAATTTAGTTTTGGATACCCTTTCAATCTCTACACCATTTACACTGAGTTTGGGTACTGGGTAGTTGTGATGGTTGTTAAAGACTATAAATTTTGTCTTGCTTAAATTGAGCGTTAATTTGTTTGAATCAAACCACAGTTTCAGCTTTCCTAATTCCTTTCCGAGTGTATCCAGAAGTTGTTCCAAATTGTTTCCACTGCATAGCAGATTAGTGTCATCAGCAAACAATATTAAGTCCATTTTTTCTGAAACTTTACATATATCATTTATATACATATTGAATAATAATGGTCCCAAAACTGAACCCTGTGGGACTCCACAGGTGACCTTCAGTAACTCTGAGTTTTTGCTGTTAACACATGCAAACTGATATCTATTCTTTAAGTAACTACTTAACCAGGACAGTGCTACCCCTCTAATACCACAATTTTGTAGTTTCTTTAATAATAGATTGTGATCTACTGTATCAAATGCTTTTTTAAGATCCAGGAATACTCCAACTGAATACTCTTTATTTTCAATGGCTGTTGATATTTTTTCTGTAAATTCCATTAAGGCATATGCTGTTGTCCTTTTGTGTCTGAACCCATATTGCTGCTCACACAATAAATCATTCTTCAGTATGAAGTTGTCAATTCTCTCATAGAATATTTTTTCAAGTATCTTGGAAAATTGCGGTAATAGTGAAATTGGTCTGTAGTTGGAGAGTTCCCCTCTGTCGCCTGTCTTGTAAATCGGAATTACTTTAGCTATTTTCATTGCATTGGGAAATATACCTGATTGGAGAGACAGGTTACAGATATACGTCAGTGGTTTCACTATGCATTCGATAACAGTTTTGACTAGTAGCATGTCAATACCATCGCAGTCAGTAGATGTTTTACTTTTGAACGATTTAACAATTTCAATGACCTCTCTTTCGTCTGTGTTCTTTATGAAGATGGTGTCTTTTACAGCAGTGTTATTGCATATTGTATCACCTGTAGGCGCCGTAGTGGGTATTTCTCGGGCCAGTTTAGGTCCAATGTTAACAAAAAAATTATTAAATTCATCTGCAGGTGAAGCTATATTCACATTCGGAGTCGATTTATTATTTTTTGGAATATTAGTTGGGTAGCTGGTATTTCTGCTTTTATTTCCAAGGATACTGTTGATTATTGTCCATGTATTTTTAATATTGTCTTTGTTTTTTTCCAGTTCTTTACTGTAATAGTCTCTTTTACTGCATCTTATTATATATGTTAACTTATTTTTGTATGTTTTATACCGTTGCTCTGCTTCTTTTGTCCTTTTCTTTATGAAAGCTTTATATAATAAATTTTTCTTTTTACACGCCTTTTGTAGTCCTTTGGTTAACCATGGTTTGTCAGCAAATTTGTGTTTAAGCTTTTTTTTAACTAATGGACAGTTTTTTTCATAAAGAGTGGTTACAATGTTTATAAATGTGTCATAGGCTTCATTTACATCTGATACATAGACTTCTGTCCAGTCTTGCTTCAGCAAGTCCTCTTTAAAAGAACTGATTGCGTTTGGTGATTTGTGTCTGAACGATTTTGAGATTTTTTCTGGGTTGGGCCCCGTGTGGCCGTGGATAAGTGCAAAGATTGGCAAGTGGTCGCTTATATCATTTATCAATAATCCACTTTCTATTTTCTTATCGAGAACATTGACAAACAGGTTGTCAATAAGTGTAGCAGAGTGAACTGTGATTCTACTGGGATGTGTTATTGTGGGATATAGACTCATGCTGTACATAGAGTTCATGAACTCTGTAACTACATTTTGTTGATGTGGATTAAGTAGGTCAATATTGAAATCTCCACAAATTGCTACCATTTTCTTACTAGTAATATTATTGTACAGCTCGACTAATTTATCTCTGAATGTCTCAATGCAAGTTCCCGGCGTTCTGTATATGCAGCTTATGATTAGATTTTTTGTTTTGTCTAGGTCAATCTCAACAGTAACACATTCCAGAATCCCTGGTAGTGCTGAGGACATTTCATTTACAAGCTTACATCTATATAGGTCATCAACATACAGTGCAACACCACCACCCTTTTTTTGAGATCTGTTAATGTTAAACATCTGATATCCCTCTATTGCCATCAGGGGAGCCTGGTCTGCATTAAGCCAGGTTTCAGAGACTGCTATAGCTGTGAATTTTCTGTTTAGCTGTTTTAAATAGTCCTGAATCTGTGAGAAGTTTTTGTTAAGACTTCTGCTATTGAAGAGTATTATTGACAGTTTACCATCTAATTGCACTTGACTTTTGAATTGCTTTTCAGTGTAATATTCACAGTGGTTATGAATATTATTGAAAAAGTGGTTATCGGGATCAATATCATTCTCCATCTCTTGTGGTTTATGTTCAGCAACACCGCCGAAACAATGACACAATTCCCACGCACCACTGGAAAAGCACAACGTCACAGCTGAGCATCACTCCTGACTCTCCACTGTAATACTATTGTATCAGCTGTAAATATTAATTTTTGCCAATGCTGATGAATAACTTTAAATGTTTTATCTGCCGATAGTGTGCCAATATACACTACTCACAAAAAGTTAGGAATATTTGGCTTTCAGGTGAAGTTTATGAAAAATGTTAAAAGTTCACACTACATTGTTATTATATCATGAAAGTAGGGCATTTACAGACGTGGACAAAATTGTTGGTACCCCTCTGTTAATGAAAGAAAAACCCACAATGGTTACAGAAATAACTTGAATCTGACAAAAGTGGAAATAAATAAAAATTCTATGAAAATTAACCAATGAAAATCAGACAATGCTTTTGAATTGTGGTTCAACAGATTTATTTTAAAAAAACAAACTCATGAAACAGGCCTGGACAAAAATGATGGTACCCTTAACTTAATATTTTGTTGCACAACCTTTTGAGGCAATCACTGCAATCAAATGATTTCTGTAACTGTCAATGAGACTTCTGCACCTCTCAGCAGGTATTTTGGCCCACTCCTCATGAGCAAACTGCTCCAGTTGTCTCAGGTTTGAAGGCTGACTTCTCCAGACGACATGTTTCAGCTCCTTCCACAGATGTTCAATAGGATTTAGATCAGGGCTCATAGAAGGCCACTTTAGAATAGTCCAATGTTTCACTCTTAGCCATTCTTGGGTGTTTTTTATTTTATTTTTTTTTATTTGATTTTGTATACTTTATTGATCCCCAGAGGGGAAATTGAGGGCATCCACCTGGATGGATGAAGCAGCCTTGTTACGGCGCTATCCCTTTACCATTCACACACACATTCACACCTAGGGCCACTTTAGAGTCTCCAGTTAACCTAACCTGCATGTTTTTGGCTTGTGGGAGGAAACCGGAGAAATCCCGGGGTAAACCCACGCAGACACGGGGAGAACATGCAAACTCCACACAGATCACTGTTGGTCAGGGGCTGGGATCGAACCAGGGATCCCATGGCCAAGGGTGAGTTGCTGTGCTGCCACAGTGCTAACCACTGCGCCGGCGCACTGTAGCTGTGTTTAGGATCATTATCCTGTTGCAAGACCCATGACCTGCGACTGAGACCAAGCTGTCTGACACTGGGCAGCACATTTCTCTCTAGAATACCTTGATAGTCTTGAGATTTCATTGTACCTTGCACAGATTCAAGACACCCTGTGCCAGATGCAGCAAAGCAGCCCCAGAACATAACAGAACCTCCTCCATGTTTCACAGTAGGGACAGTGTTCTTTTCTTGGTATGCTTCATTTTTGCGTCTGTGAACATAAAGCTGATGTGCCTTGCCAAAAAGTTCCAGTTTTGTCTCATCTGTCCATAGGACATTCTCCCAGAAGCTTTGTGGCTTGTCAACATGCAGTTTGGCAAATTCCAGTCCAGCTTTTTCATGATTTGTTTTCAACAGTAGTGTCCTCCTTGGTCGTCTCCCATGAAGTCCACTTTGGCTCAAACAACGACGGATGGTGCGATCTGACACTGATGTACCTTGACCTTGGAGTTCACCATGAATGTGTTTAGAGGTTGTTCTGGGCTCTTTTGTTACCATTCGTATTATCCGTCTCCTCCTGCGGCCATGTCCAGGGAGGTTGGCTACAGTCCCGTGGATCTTAAATTTCTGAATAATATGTGCAACTGTAGTCACAGGAACATCAAGCTGCTTGGAGATGGTCTTATAGCCTTTACCTTTAATATGCTTGTCTATAATTTTCTTTCTAATCTCCTGAGACAACTCTCTCCTTTGCTTCCTCTGGTCCATGTTTAGTGTGGTACACACCATGTCAACAAACAGCACAGTGACTACTTGTCACCCTTTAAATAGGCCGACTGATTACAAGTTTGTAGACACCCGTGATGTTAATTAGAGGACACATCTTGGTTGAACATGTCCCTATGGTCACATTATTTTCAGTCTTTTCTAGGGGTACCATCATTTTTGTCCAGGCCTGTTTCATGAGTTTGCTTTTGAATTGTGGTTCAACAGAATTATTTTAAAAAACATTGTCTGATTTTCATTGGTTTATTTTCATAGAATTTTTATTTATTACCACTTTCGTCAGATTCAAGTTATTTCTGTGACCATTGTGGGTTTTTCTTTCATTAACAGAGGGGTACCAACAATTTTGTCTACGTCTGTAAGTAGAAGCATGCAATGGTGATTTCCTCATCTCAAACAATTTATTGAAACAAAAGCCAACTACAGTGGCGGGTATACCACAACAAAAAAATGTCAATGTCTCAATAACTTGTCATGTGCTCTTGAACATCAATTACATCTTGACAACAACGTCTCATGCTGTTCACAAATCGAATTATTGTCTGTTGAGGCATGACATTCCACTCTTCTTGAAGGGCGGTCCTCAGGTCAGTGAGGTTGTGGGGTGCAGGGTTACGAGCCTCTACATGGTGACTCAGCTGATCCCATAGGTTTTCTATGGGATTCAGGTCTGGAGAAAGTGCAGGCCACTCCATTTGACGTACCCCAGCCTCCAGCAGCCGTTTCCTAATGATAGGACCTTGATGAGCTGAAGTATTGTCAGCTATGAAGATGAAATAAGGCCTGTGTTGTTCATGCAGGGGCACAGTGACTTGATTAAAGAGGTTATTCAGGTAGTATGGGCTTGTCACTGTACCACTCACAAGACGTAGGGCAGTTTTGTTTTGACTAGACACACCTGCCCAGACTGTAACACCGCCACCAAAGGTTCGACTGGTGACAACAGTGGTGATGTATAGCACTCTCCTTGACGTCTCCAACATTGTTGGCGGCCATAATTTCTGCTCAACGTGAATTGACTTTCATCAGAGAACACCACTGAGGCTCACTGGTCCCTTGTCCAGCGTAAATGCTCCCTGGCCCATGCAAGACGATGATGCCTGTGCCTGATGGTGTGGTCAGGTACCCTTGCAGGTCGTCCAGCATGCAGACCACGCTGATGTAAGCGTTTCAAATGGTCTGACATGACACTTGGGTGCCTCTCATCTCCCTTAAATGTGCCTAGAGTTGAGTGGCATTCATCATCCGGTTCCCAGGACACTGTTCACAATGAAGCGGTCATCAGCGTGGGACGTGGCCAAAGGACGTCCACTTCTATCCCTTTCTGCAACTCTTCCAGTCTCTCCGTATCTCTGTTGCAACCTGCTGATGACACTCTGTGACACTATAAGCTCAGTGGCCACTTCCCTCTGAGAACATCCTGTTTGAAGCGTCACAATGACAAGATACTGTTGATCAATTGTTAGGCAGTGTCTTGGGCTCATGATGTCAAAATGAACAGCATGATGAAGAGGACCGTTAACATACCAATTCTAATTGAACACGAACATGTATTGGTTGACTCATGGATCAAACACCTGTTGTGAATTTTGCCATTAAGCACCTTGTTAGAGAACAGCAAGTTATGCAAAAAGTGTTGAAACATTGAAGAGTTGGACATGTGCATTCAAAAGGTTAGTGAAGGTCAAATTGAGTTCACCTGTAAAGATTATAGTGCATTTTAGGTATATCTTCAAATTTCACCCAAAAGCCAAATAGCACTAACTTTTTTGTGAGTAGTGTATGTCATACATCCCTAATGTAAAGAATTCAAATTTGATTCCTACTGGCAAAAGAATTATTCCATAACCATCGCGACCAAGTAAGAATAAGTGAACTCCAGGACCGAGCTGAACAAAATCTAACTGACAAAGTCGCATGTGTTCGCGTCTTTCCTTTGACTTTGTATGTAATCGCGCTGTTTTTCTCACTGAATATAAACAAATTACAAGACTAAACTATTATTAGATATTCCATAATTGGCTACAATGTGCCATTTTATAACTCTTTAGATTGGTGGGGTCCCGCAGGTTGAAAAACACTGGATTAGGTAAGGAGAATAAGCTGTTCTTCTTTTGTCAGGAATTCCTTAGGGAAGTCTGGGAACTGTGCTAAAAAACAATTTGAGTGCGGGCCAGTACAGACAGAGGAGCGGAGGGCCATTTCACTTTGCATGGAACAAGTCACCTGGCACCAGTGAGAGGGCACCATTATAGTTCTTAATGAGGCCTTGAATGATGTTGCTCATTTTCACTTTGCTCATGAGCAGGTCAATGCAAAACCAATCTGCCCTCCAAGGTCAACATGCCAATATAATAACAGTCCATGATAGGCCATGCTTCCCTACCCATTATAGGTGAGGTGATGAGCCATGCTGATTAGTTTATCGCATGTTACACCGAAAACATTCCTCTGAATAATTGAGAGAGTTAGGACAACCCAATTGCACTTTTCTCCGGTGTCTTTTTTCCCCACCATCATAATGGAAAAATGGACTGGGGGTGGGTGGGTATGGCATGTTCACTGCATCATGGTAGGTCCCTCAGCTATCACAGGTGATGCCGTAACGACACCGAAGAATCACTAACATGTTAATGTGTTGAGCCCTTTACTTTGTGAAATTTTAACAGCATTTAACAGCACATATGCATGGAGGACTCAAAGCACATCTCGGTCATGGTTCATGATGCTGTACAGCAAATATACAGTATGCACAAGGGTCATGGAAGAGGTGAGTATGTGGAGGGGGGGGGGGGATGAAGAGGTGCAGCATGGTGGTGGCAGCTCCCCCACCCCACCACCACCTACCCAACCCCTCGGTGCCAAGCGCCATGTGAAATCATGGGTGTGAATCTGATCGGGCGAGGTTTGCGTTTGTGAAGGTGGGATGGGTGAGCTGGTGTCAGAGGGGGCAGGAGGTCGCCGTCTCCCTGTTCTCACTCAGTGGGGGGTGGATCAGGATTTGTATACGGTATGTGTGCGCTGCTGGGCATGCTTGTTACCCCGTGTGTAGGTAGGGGTTCATCGATGTGAGGTGACAAAATGCACTCAGATGCACACATAAGCCAGCTGAAGGAATGGAGGCCCCTCTTCAGACAGAACTCATTAGAATGTCACAGATTTGATCCCTGTCGGGTTATGGCATTATGTATGCAGAGCCATATTACGCTTGTTTTGGCTGTCAGCAAGTGCTAGCCCCCTGCTGATCCCCATGCAGCCTAAAAAAAAAGAGAGAGCTTGGGTGATTTAGTCTGTTCTGATGATTTTTCCTTTGTTAGTGCCAACAGGAACAAAGCAAAAGGGTTCGTCACTGTTCATTTCACAAGCTCAGCAAGTGTCATAGTGGCTTTCATCTTCATCAACATGTGGATCCCACAAAAGCCCCTCTCAAGTCATCCTGATCTAAGGAACTGTCACCTTGTCTGGGTGGCTTGAACAAAAGTTGTGGCTTTTGCATATTTCCTGCTCAAAGCAGACATCTCAGATAGCTGTGTGTGAGAGAGGTGAAAAGATCGCTCCAGAAATGGTGTAAAGAGTACCATTTGGAGGGGAAAATGGTTAAAGTGAGTGCAAAGCAATAAACCAGCCTTCCCTTTGTAGTGAAAAGTTAGATAAATAGCCGCCACGAAAAAGAAAACAAATGTGAAACATAGAGATTGAAAAAAAGACAAAGATGGGAAATAGAAATAATAATTTGAAGTGGGTATGAGATCTCAAACTTAACAAGTCTGCTTTCTTCCTACATTTCTCCCTTCTACATCCCCAATTCCAATATTGTTGTGATCCTGTGTAGAATTTAAATAAAAACAGAATCTCATAAACCGCTGTTTTATTCACAATAGAATACAGAACATACAGTATATTAAATGTTGAAAGTGAGCTATTTTACTATTTGATACAAATATTAACTCATCTTGAATTTGCTGGAGGCAAGATGTCTCAAACCAGTTGGGACAAGGCCATGTTTACCACTGTGTAGCATCCCCTCTTCTTTTAAAGATGCACTCCAGTGGATGTAAATCCCCTATAAAAACAAATCTACATCGTCTAAAATGGTATCTTATGCCCTTTTTTCTACAAACAAAACCTTTCATTGTCTTAAGGTGCATGGCGTAAACATGTGAATAGACATGAATTTGCCATCTGAGCCAGTTGCAGATGGGTTGAGTTGCCTTTATAACTTCTGTAGCTGTGTTCAACCTGCTGTGCAAATCCCCAACCACCATCATGCTTAGGTTTATGTTATCCAACAGGGGTCTCACCTGAAAAAATTGTCCCTGCCTCCAAACCTTCACAAAATGATGGTTGTTTACATTGCTAACCTGCTAGCCCTTGTTAACACGTCCATGACAGTCCGTAGGTAAATAACTCCGACATCAAGATTCAGCTGCAGAGCTCCTGATCCATCTGTCTGCAGGTGAGTGTCAGTCTCATTTTCAAACTAGTTTACTCTCCAATGCTGATACTTTTACTCTGGTGATGGCAGAATCTCAAGGTCATTACTCGCTAGCACTATCCCTCGGACACGAATGCGTGAAATCGCGTGTTTTCACCTCTTTCCTTTGACTTTGTATGTATTCGTGCCGTGCAAAAAATTCGCTTCATATTTGGTCTGAAAGCACCTTTATAGTTTTGTGTTAAAATATTTTCACTTTTCCTTCTGTGTCAAACACCAGATTCTGTAAATGCTCCCACCCACATCTCACAAGGCTAATAGTGGCTAGCACTACATTAAACAGAATAAATCCTGTGATAAGACTTACCAGTTGAAAGACATGCCCAATTGCATGCACAGAGGCCCGGGATAATGACTGAAACTGCATCGGTCCTTAAAAGATAAGCCTTCATTAGTCCCACAATGGGGAAATTCCAGAAAAGCAATTTAATGATAAAACCAATCTTAATTTGGGTCAAGTTTTCAAAGCAGCTGTCCAAAAACGCCAAAGTATTTGGCTGAGTGTCACTTTAGCAACAGTTGTACAAGTGGCCAGCTCCATAGACACTAATGCACCCCCACAGCATCATGCAGGCATTTGAAGTGAGTGCTGATAACACGCAGGACAGTGCATCTTTCCTCTTTAGTCCAGAACACTGTTTTTCAACCTTTTTTGGGCCAGGGCACAATTTTTTACATTCAAAAAATCCTGTTGCACACCAAGAACCAAAAATGTTACAAAATGACACATTGCAGCATACAGTATAACATCATATATAGTGACAGTTTAGTCGTTGCATGATTAAATACAAAGTCAAAGGAATGACACAAACACACATGTACCCATGAGCCAGATCCCACTTTTTAACTTTCATTCATTCATTAACTGCATCTACAATTTCTTGCCTCAAATGTTCTTAGAAACAGTTTTCACTGGTTTGTTTCAAAGATATCAGACATAGTTTACTCACAAGCCACCATGATGAACCGGAGCTCCTCAGCCTCACTCCACTGATGAGGGCCACCAGCCCATGAAAGTGGACACCAGGCCGCCCACAGTTTCTGCAGCTGCCCTGAGACTGGTGCACTGTACTGTGGCACAGTAGTTGAAAATCATTGGTCTAAGTTGTAGCATTTATTCTTGTTTGGCAGGTGAAGTCTCATGGAGCTCGGAGGCTTTCCTTAATTGTGCAGAAAAATATTCAAAGTTTTGAGGTTTCTTTCTAAAGAGTGCGACTGACGCACACTGTTAAAATCCCATGTCACCAATAAAAGATCAGAGACTGGTCATTGTAATCTGCTGATTTTTTTTTTTTTTTGTTCTTTTATACCAGTGGCTCTTAAACTTTTTTTTTTTTTTTAATTAATTCCCCATGGTGGGGAGCCAGACATCACCAAGCCCACACAGCTATTTCTC
Organism: Pholidichthys leucotaenia; assembly: GCA_020510985.1. Classification (NCBI taxonomy): domain Eukaryota; kingdom Metazoa; phylum Chordata; class Actinopteri; order Cichliformes; family Pholidichthyidae; genus Pholidichthys; species Pholidichthys leucotaenia. The sequence goes on from CM035841.1 coordinate 192,039,954, forward strand.
TGCCCCTCCACACCCACAATGAATCCAAGAACAAGCTAATCCTCATCATATTTCCTTTTCTTCTTGGCTTCCTTTGTCAGTTATCCAGAATTTCTCTTTGCTCATCACTTTGATGGAGTTAGTTTTAAAAATTAGGTCATGATATAATTTTATCCATCCGTCTAGCCAGCTTCTACTGCTTAAACTTCTACTGCTCCAGCACCCCCCACACACAAACACACACACTGGGGGTGGGGTGGGAGGGCTGGAGCCTCTCCCAGCATCTTTGGGCGAGAGACATGGTACACGCTGGACAGATCGCCAGTCCATTGCAGGGCAGATATGATTTTATCAGTAATTTTAACTAATATTATAAAACACTGAGTAGCTTGTATTTTCAGTTTTTATTGTGAAACTTCTAACTTTGCAAGAAATAATGCCCCCATGGAAGGTTTACATGTAAATTTGGCCCTCGAGAAGTGAGGAAAAAAATTTTGTGGCCCTCACTAATACCAAAGTTGTCCATCCTTTATTTAGACTGAATAAATGACTCTGCAGCAGTATCACCAGCAATCTTGTAGGATGCACTCAAGGCTGTAATAAGGGGGGAAATTATATCACTAACCTCGCACATGAAGAAAATTAAGAGGCAAACATCGGCAGATCTTTAGGGTAAATTAAAACAACTGCAAATTGTGGACAGTGCTAAAACAAGCTCCTCCCTAAGAGGAGAAATTTTTTAAAATACAAGAAATCAGTGAGATATATACACAAGAAATTCAAAAAAAGATTATGTCCTGAATAGGGCTGTGGGATATGACGATATACAGTACTCACAAAAAGTTAGGGACATTCGGCTTTTGGGTGAAATTTCAGGATGCACCTTAAAATGCACTATAACCTTTACAGGTGAACTTAATTTGACCTTCACTAACCTTTTGAATGCACATGTCAAACTCTTCAATGTTTCAATACTTTCTGCATAACTTGCCGTTCTCTAACAAGGTGCTTAACGGCAAAATCCACAACAGGTGTTTGATCCATGAATCGACCAATAAATTTTCTGGTTCAATTAGAATTGGTATTTAAACAGTCCTCTTCATCATGCTGTTCACATTTTGACATCTTGAGACCAAGACGACACCTAACAGTCGATGAACAGTACCTCGCCATTGCGAGGCTTCAAACAGGATGTTCTCAGAGGGAAGTGGCCACTGATCTTAGAGTGTCACAGAATATCATCAGCAGGTTGCAACAGAGATGCAGAGAGACTGGAAGAGTCACAGAAAGGAATAGAAGTGGACGTCCTTTGGCCACATTCCACGGTGATGACCGCTCCAGTAGTCCTGGAATTTCCCCATTGTGGGACTAATAAAGGCTCATCTTATCTTAAATTGAAAACAAAGTAGACAGGATCCAAGCCAGTTTTGAAATGTTTTATCAAACCCCATATTCACAATCGCAGACCTATAACAATTAAAGAATTACATTTGGCTATGACCAAATTAAAGGCTGGTAAGTCCCCTGGCTCCGATGGTTTCACCACGGAGTGGTACAGGTCCTTAAAGACACAATTAACTCCACTATTACTGATTACATTTAACTGGCTCTTGCAGAAAGGAGAAACCCCACTTTCCTAGAGGGAGGCAATTATTTTGGTAATTCCCAAAGAGGATAAAAATAAGCAAGAATGTGGTAACTACCGACCAATAAGTGTTCTCAATGTGGATGTACATTAGAAAATATCCCACCTGACCTTACACATTTGGACCAAACTGGATTCTTTAAACAACAAACTACAGACAACATAAGACGAATATTACATACTGTATAATGAATTGGACAACAGAAAACAACATTAAATCAATGATAGTGGGATTAGACGCAGAAAGAGCCTTCTACTTAGTAGGGTGGACGCTGTTGTACAAGGCATTAGAAAAATTTGTTTTCCAAAATAAATTTATTAAGATAATACATGATTTTTGCAGGAGTTGTAGCCCCTGACCTCCTGTTTCACCTCACTTCATAGACAGTAACGGTCTTGTGAAATTAACTCCTCCTACAGTTTGATTCCAATTGTTTTGAAACTTGGTACCATGGGTTGATATACTCTGTGCATAGTGCAATTTCACTCTCATCGGATGACCTTGAGGTCAGAGGTCAGACTTTCCCTAAATCTTCTAAACACAATAACTACTGAAAGAAATAATGTAGGCCTTTCAAACTGATACAGTAGTTGTATCTAATACAAATCCTGGGTGATTTACACCTTTACCTAATTATGGGTTTAGGATCAAGGGGCCAAAGTTCAACGTTAACACTGCAGTTGCACTATGGTAAATGCTACATTTACTATTACTCTAAAATGAGTAAAGCTAGGGTTGCCAAACTTGGTACACAGGCTCACCTTGGCATCCTGACCTCTGACTATGGGTTTGGGGTTAAAAGGTCAAGGTTAACATTCCTTATGCCATATTACTGTACAACAGGTAAAGTTGGGGTCACCAAACTTGGTACACAGGTTCACCCTGTGACCCTGAAGTGTGACTATGGTTTTGGGATCACAAGGTCAACATCAAAATTGCTTACAAACTATATCTCAACAACAAAGAATGTTAAAGTCACCAAACCTGGTACACAGGGTCACTCTGAGACCATGACCTCTGACTATGGGTTTGGGGTCAAAAGGTCAAGGTTGGCACTCCCTATGCGCTCTTGCTATAGAACGTGTAAAACTCTCTAGGGTCACTAAATTTGCTACATGGGTTCACCTCAAGATCCTGCCCTACAACTATGGGTTGTATACTTTGTTGTATATCCATGGATGATGGGCTTATCATAATTTGGTTTTGCCACAGTAATTATATTGAAAAGTTGAAAACTGCTGTCCATCAGTAAGTATTGGGATCTTCAAAGAAAACAGAGGCGGGGGATATTGCATTCACCTCAGAGTGCTGTTTAAATTTAATTTCAAGAATACAAGCAGAACAAATGAATATCCTCCCCCGTTTTTTATATACCTTTTGGACTCTTCCAGTAGAAATGAGGGACAAACAATTTAAAGAATGGGACAAATGGATCTGTTGGTTTATTTGGCAGGGTAACAAATCAAGAATTTGGTTCAGTACTTTACAATTACAGAAAGAGAATGGAGGAATGGCACTTCCATGCTTGGAGAGATACTATTATGCTTCTCAGTTGATTCCCCCATTACACTGGTGTAATGAAGATTTTAAGGCTAGGTGGAAGGAATTAGGAGTTCACTTGTCACCAAATTTTCCCCTACAAGCTGCAATTGCAGACAGAGGGCCGGTAGCTAAATTAGAAGACATAGCAAACCCATGGATAAATCTTGCATTAAAAATTTGGTGGAGTAAATAATTTACAGCATGTGGTATCTTTGATTTGTTAATTCCTTTTAGATGGTTATGCCTGCCATTAAGAATTCCTTCCTAACAGATTAGATTAAAGATGTGAATCTTAGTCAAAAAAGGACTTATAACCTCCCTTTCATTTACACACAAGGTAGCACTACGGAGCTTCCAACCACTGAAGGATAAGTATGGTCTTGAACATAGGGACTTTTTCAGATTCCTCCAATTACATGACTACTTTAACCATAAATGTAAATTAACAAACTTGCCAACAATAACATCTAAATTCCACCATATTTTTAGTATATCCTTCAGTCACACCCTGAATAGAGTAATTAAAAAGCTGTGCAAAGTTCTGTCACAAGCCAGCAATGAAAACTCTCACTACATCAAAAAGAAATGTGAGAAAGAAGCAAGAATTAAGCTTCCCATAGAGACTTGGAGGGAAATTTTCAACTTCCAGTGGTCTTCACCTAACTCCCTAGACTGGATAGAGCATTGTTGGAAGAACGTTATAAGGCATTTCAAAACTCCACTACAGGGAAAATAGAATCTACATTCACAATGTTGGAGACAATACGGATCCTTAGAAGCGAACCACTACCCATATTCTGGGCATGTCCAAAGCTGAGTCCTTACTGGGGAGGTTTTTCATGAAATACTTAATACATTATTTAAGGTGCAAATATCGTTACATTTTGAGAATTAGTATCTAGGAAATGTTCCAAGTTTTAAACAGGAGGGCTATAAAGCTACTGCAGTCCCTTTTGGCTGCCAGTTAAAAAAGTGCAGAACAAGGAAATGGTTAAATCCTACCCCACCAACATTGATAGAATCTCTCTCTCTCTCTGGTTCTCCAGTCACAGTAGTCTTAGACATCCTGTGACCACAATCAGTCCTTCACATTGTGCACCACTTGGCTTTATCCTTGGCGAAATGTCGCAGTTTACTCAGGTGTGCCAATGTACAAAGAGGGCCAAGGCCAGCTTTTTTCCAAGTCAGCTCTGATTTGTTCCAGTAAATTTGCAGTGTCTTCCACGGCACGCCTGATATTTATTACAGCCAACAACTGCAAATTGAAGAGCTTTCTGGGCTGGGTATTCTTGGTCCATGCGAAGGATATGGCCCAGCATTGCCCACCACTGTCTCGTGATCTTGTGGGACAGTGGCTCACAGTTACATTTTTTTTTTTTTTATATAGTGCCTGACTGGAAATAAGGCTGTTGGGCCAACTGTGACCTGTGATGGCATGTAGATGTTTTTGGTGGCATGCATCCAACCTGTTAAGGTTTGCTTTTGTTACAGACCAACTGTTTCTGTTGTATAGCATGATTGGAATGCAGAATGCATTGTATAGGTGTACACGTGTTTCTAGAGGGATCTTGCCTCTTTGACACTCAAGTTTCCATGAAACAATTCTGGAAATATTGAAAATGGAAAAACTGACCTACTACCTGAGACTTCAGAGAGAGAAATTTTACCAAGTTTGGTAAAAATGGACTGATTTTATAACCCCAATAAGAGCAGAATTTATATGACCCACTGACGTCTTTCAAATGCCTTTCCTTTTTTTTTTTCCTTCTTTTTCTCTTTATTTTGATAGCGGATGTTCTGGCCCAAATGTATATAGTTCCACTGATGTAAAAAAAAGTGGATTATTCAAATGCATCAGCAATAGTCAGTCATATAAAGAGAGAATGCTGTTTTGTGTGAGATAGGATAATTCACCCTCCAGATCTTGAGCTTTATCAGACATGCAGAAGACTGTGTGATAATACAGGATGTGGAGGACTCTAAAGTCTCCAGGACTTGCATGCTTCCTCTCTCAACTTTATAACAAAAGATGGAAAAGGTGTCATTGAAAATTTTTACTTCACTGATGAAGCTGGTTTGTACCTTTTCTAACAAAAAAAAAAAAATAAAAAAAAAAATCACTGGTCCAGAGGATGTGTTTTCAATTATTTCCAAAAAGAATGTCTAATTTTCATTTGTCTGACCACAGAATGGTTTTCCACTTTGCCTCAGTTCATTTTAAATGAGCATTGGCTCAGAAGATGGCTGCGTTTCTGGCTCGTGTTCACATATGGCTTCTTCATTGCATAGAGCTTTAACCTGCATTTGTGGAAGGCATGATGAACTGTGTTCACAAAGGATGATTTCTGGAAATGTTCCTGAGCCCATACAATGATTTCCACGACAAAATCATGACTGGTTTTTAATGCAGTACCACCTGAGGACCCAAAGATCACAGGCATCCAATATGATTTTTAGCACAGAGATGTCTCCAGATTCTCAGAATCTTTTGAAGAAATTATGCACTCTAGATGGACTAGTCACAGTCTTGACTACTTTGTATTATTCCGAGTTTACTTCACAATTTGTTGATAGTTTTTTTTTTTTTTTGACAGATTGCAGAACTTCTGCCCATCTTAACTTTTGACAGGGTCTGCCTCTATAAGTTGCTCTTTATACCCAATCATGTTACTGGCCTGATGTCCATGAACTTTATTAACTGCAACATGTTCCTCCAGTTATTTCTTTTTAGCAGCACTTACTGCCTTTTGTGGCACCTGTCGTATCTCTTTGGAGATAAGTTGCTGCCATCAGATTAAAAAAAAAAAAATAGTTCAGTGCTTCACTTTCAACATTGGATATACAGCGCTGGAAAAAATGAAGTGATCACTGCAATATTATCACTTTATCTGTGGGTTCACCATTTATACGTATGTGTTTGAATAAAACACATACGTATAAATGGTGTGCTGTTGTAAATGTTGTTTGCTAATCATTGCATTCTTTTTTATTTATATTTTACGCAACATTCCAACCTGTCTGGCACTGGGGTTGTATTTTATATTTCACGCAGTGGCCCATCTGTCACATCACACACATTTTAGTGGTGAGTGTTCAAAGTAATGCTTTCAACTGTGTTGCCTGATACTCATTGTTAATTATTTAAGGCTTAAAGAAAGCATAGGAAATCGTAATGCAGAATGAGGAAAAAGCATCCCACAACCAGCTGTGCCAGCTCAATGCAGGAAAGCAACAGACGTGTTTAAGGTTCAGAGTATGCCTGCGTCACGTAAGCTGTGTTCAAACAGCTGGGAAAATGAACAGCTGTGTGCCTGATTGTGCATGAAATGTCGAGCTCTTCGCCCATCTGCATGGAAGCATCTGTATGATTGCTTTCCTAAGAAGATGACTCTCTCCAAGACACCCTGAGAATAGCACTCTCCACCAGGAGGATATGCGTATTACATTCATGCAGCTGATAATCACCTTGGATGACATCAGAGCATTTAGTCTTGCAAACCTGATAGTATAAATGTTTGAATAAATAATGTAAAGAGGACAAAATGAACACTGGGCAAACAAGATTTACAGTAGATAAGCAATAATAACCTGAAAAAGTCTTGTATTAACGTATCAAGGGTGAACAAGACAAAAGCAATTACTGCATTTTGAGAGGTCCTTCTGCAAATGGACCCCAAGAGCATGTAAGCAAACCAGAAAAGTCAGTCATCCTGGTGTAGGGATTGGCAAACTGTTCTACTAGTTATGTATTTTTTTTTAGAGATTTTTCTCTCCAAAAATGTGCATGGAGCCACAAAAATACATTAATTTTCAGGATCAGATAAGACGATAGGATTTCAAGTACAAACTATTTCACCCAGAAAATTTGCAACTTTTATCTTGTAAATTTGTTACCTTTTCTAGGTAGAACTGCTGCCTTTTTTTTAAGTATATTTGTGACATTTTCCTCAATCTTCAACTTTTCCATCACATTTGAGAATTTTGTCAGAAATTGTGACTTTTTTCTTTGAAATTAGCAGGGGCATTTTCCTCATGAAATTGTTTTTTTTTCCCCTAAATTTGTGAAGGGTTTTTTTTTTTTTGGGGGGGGGGGTATAAGGTTTCTAGTTTTCTCATAAATTTGTCATGTTTTTTAGTGAAAATCTTCACGTTGGAAGGAGTTAATTTTTAGTACCTAAAAACTGTTTTTGTGTAAATAAAAGATCAAATTGCACAGATAAAGCCAAGTTTTAAAAAAAAAAAAAATACCTGTGTACGTGGCAGGACTTGGGTCTCTGCCATTTTGACTCTGGTGTCCCTACAGACCATGTTGGAAGTGGCACCTTTGCACATGCTTTAGCAACATGGGCAGCATGGTGATGTAGTGGTTAGCACTATTGTCTTGCAGTAAGAAGGTTATGGGTTCAAATCTGCCATCAAGGCCTTTCTGTGTGGAGTTTCCATATTCGTACCCATGCTTGCATGGGTTTACTCTGGGTGAACCAGTTCCCAAGTTACATAGGTTAATTGGAGACTTTAGAGTCTCCAATTGATGCTGCACTGTGGGTGCCCTCGAAATTCCCTCTGTGATTATTAAAGTATAACAAACATAACTAAGGTATGTTTGAAAGTAATCTGATCCATACCTAACTGTAAAATCTGTCAGAAGTTTGGTACCTGATCTTAAAAGTTTTTCTCCAAAATAGAAGCCTGCACCACACGAGAAGAACCTGATAACTGAAAACTCTGCCTGTCTGTCCTTTTAGAGACTCTAGATTCAAATCACCCTGTACTATGTGAGTAAAGTGTTCTAATGTGATGATTATGGTATTGTAACATCTTCCAGATAACATAAAGCTTCATGATGATTACTGCTGAGAAAGGTGGGATTTTTTTGGTGGCATCTGTCCGTTAGCAGAATCCAAGACTATGGACCAAAGTTCAGTGTAATATGGTGGTAGAGTGAAGCTTAGTCCACAGAAGAACAGATTACTGTTCTGGGGGTGGCTGTGGCACAGGTGTAGTGTGGCCGACTACTAATCAGAGAGTCAGTGGTTCGATTCCTGCTCTCTCTGCAGTCTGCATGTCAAAGTGTCCTTGAGCAAGACACTGAACCCCCAGCTGCTCCTGGTGGGTCAGGCCAGCACCTGTGCATGGCAGCTCAGCTGCCATCAGTGTGTGAATGTATGTGCGAATGGGTGGATAGCAGGATCTGTAAAGCACTTTGGTCATCCAGAGTTGAGTAAAATGTGCTATATAAATGAACATCACTTACTTGCGGTTCAAATCAAGCAGCGGATGCAGGATTTTTTTTCCCTTCACTTTATATTGCATTAAGTGTGTTGAGAAGGCAGAAGGAGAACTTTGAGGAGCTGATGAATGAAGAAAAGGAGAGAGAGAGAAGTGGATGAATGAAGGAAAGATGATGAACCAGGAAGTTCCACAGATTGGCAAGGCAGATGAGAGGGCAACTATGAAGAAAATGAAGAATGGAAAGGCGGTTGGTCCATATGACATACCTGTGGAGGTATCGAGATGCCTAGGGAAGATGGCCGTGGACTTTTTACCCCTCAGCCTCTAAAAGGCTGAAGGTCGTCACCCCGCCAGGTGGAGGGATGGTGACGGCGCTTGAGTCAATTTTCCTAAAACCTTGTAACGCAATAACTACAGAAAGAAATGATGTCTTTTCATATCTATATCATCATATTTAAGGCAAATCTTGGATGGCTTAGACCCTGACCTCTGACTATAGGTTTGGGGTCAAACGGTCAACATTAACATTCCCTTTGTGCTGTTACTGTGGAATGAGTACAGCTAGGGTCACCAAACTTGGTACACATGTTCACCCTGTGACCATGACCACTGACTATCGTTTTTGGATTGCAAGGTCAAATTGCCGTTTAAACTATTATCTCAAAAACAAAGCAAGCTAGGGTCACCAAACCTTGCACACAGGTTCACCCTGTTACCCTTAACTGTCACGATGCTTTTGGGCTTGCCAAAGGTGAAGGTCAAAATACCTTATAAACTACGTTTTAACAACAAAAAAGAGGCTGAGGGGTACCACTGGTAGTCACTAGTATTTTAACCAGATTGTTTAACACAATCTTGGAGAGTAAGAGGATGCCAGAGGAGTGGAGAAGAAGTGTTTTGGTACCAATTTTCAAGAACAAAGGTGATGCTCAGAGCTGTAGTAACTACAGAGACATAAAACCAGTCAGCCACACCATGAAGATGTGGGAAAGAGTTGTTGAAGCCAGGTTGAGAAGAGAGGTCACAATCAGTGAGCAGCGGTACGGTTTCATGCCAAGAAAGAGTACTACAGATGCAATGTTTGCTTTAAGAGTGTTGATGGGGAAGCATAGAGAAGGTCAGAAGGAGTTGCACTGTGTCTTTGTGAATCTAGAGAAAGCACATGATAGGGTGCCAAGAGAGTAAGTGTGGTACTGTATGAGGAAGTCAGGAGTGGCAAAGAAGTGTGTGAGGGTGGTGTAGGACATGTACAAGGACAATGAGACGATGGTGAAGTGTGTTGGTGGAGTGACAGATGGATTCAAAGTGGGGGTTGGATTACATCAGAGATCAGCTCTGAGTCCCTTCTTTGCTATAGTGCTGTGTAGGCTGACACATGAGGTCAGGCAGGAGTCTCTGTTAGCCATGATGTCCGCAGACAACATTGTAATCTGTAGGTAGGGAGCAGGTGGAAGAGAACCTGGAGAGGTGGAGGTATGCACTAGAGAGAAGGGGAATGAAAGTCAGTAGAAACAAGACAGAATACGTGTGTGAATGAGAGGGAGACAGGTTTAATAGTGAAGCTGCAAGGAGTAGAGGCAGTGAAAGTAGATGAGGTTAAACAGGGTCAACAACGATTTCGACAGAAAGATTTGCAACTAAAATAAAAAGCAAGATTTACAAAACAGTATTGAGACGTGCTATGATGTATGGTTTGGTGACGGTGGCACTTACAAAAAAACAGGAGGCAGAGCTGGAGGTGGCAGTTGAAGATGCTAAGATTCTATTTGTGAGTCACTACAAGGGACAGGATTAGAAATGAGCATATCAGAGGGACAGCTCAGGTTGAGTGGTTTGGAGACAAAGTAAGAGAGGCAAGGCTGAAATGGTTTGGACATATGCAGGGGAGGGACAGTGGATATATTGGACAAAGGATGTTGAAAATAGAGCTGGCAGGCAAGAGGAAAAGAGGAAGACCACAGAAGATTCATGGATGTAGTGAAGGAGGACATGGAGAGGGTTGGTGTTACAGAGGAAGATGCAAGAGATAGGGTGAAATAGAGGGAGATGAGCTGCTGTGGAGAAAGGGAGGAGAAGAAGAAGACAACTTCATATTGCAAGTGTGTGCTCAGTGTGCTGTGGAGCCAAATAAAAATCTGAATATAACACTTTGCTGTTTTTTCACGTGCATACTTGTTCAAGACTTTTTTGGGGATTTTAAATTTAATTCTCTGGTTGAATGCACTTTTTCTGATGTGGTTTAGCACAAATATAACTTTAATAGTATTCTGTATGAAATTAGCAGTAAAAATTACATGCCATCCAAGTTTTTATGTCCTGTAGATTAGCCAGTTGTATCTTGTTGTCTCGTTCATAAATACATGTCCAGGTATCATCTGGACATCAGTGGTCAGTCATGCAACATTTTACTGAAGAGACAGATAAAGTGAAAAGTACCTTACAGTACAGTGGTGATCAAAAATAGAGAAAATGTATTAAATACTTGATTTATTTTAACATATGTTATTCTTCATTTTTCAGAATTTGATAGAATATCAGCTGTGGCTACGCCACTGCTGTACTAGCATGTTTTTTTAGTAACCAAGCACTTCAACACAAATATTTTGTTTAAAAAAAAACAGTGAGCAAAATTAGAGAACAGTGACCACTGTGTCAGAAGAGAAGATTTAAACAATGTTTTTCTAGGGCTATAGCATTAAAAAATTAATAGGAAGTGTAGAGGCCCGTGCTTTGAATGACTTCAGTACAACTGCGCCCACAGGACATCACTAGTTACTCACTTTGCTCTGGTTTGATCATGGTCCATTCTTCTTGCAGTCTCTTCCACAGCTTAGTAACTGCAGTGGGTTTCTTAGCCATTACTTGATCACCAAGGATTTTTCAGAGATTCTCTATGGCAGGGGTGTCCAATCATGTGCCATGGAGGGCCAAGACCCTACAGGTTTCCTCTTCTACCCAGTCTCTTCAGCGGGTGTTTTCACTGAGCAGCAATCAGTGGGAAGAAGTTCAATGAAATCTGCTGTTGAAGCCTGGTTGGCAGTAAAGCCTGCAGGGCCTTGGCCCTCCATGGCACATGATTGGACACCCCTGCTCTATAGGGTTTACATCTGGACCCTGGGCTGGCCATTTCGTTGTTTCAGTATTGTTAGATTTAAGGAACTGTTCAACCTGTTTTGCAGTGTGACGGGGGCATTGTCTTGCATGAAAATTGCAGGCTGATTGGGAGACAATTGCAGTGAAGGAATTGCATGTTGCTGAAGGAGATTCACAAACATTTACATTCACCCTGCCATGTAGCTGTATAAGAGGCCCAACTCCCACTGCAGAAAACATCCGCCACTTCCTCCTCCAAATTTAACTGACTTCTTTACACACTTTGGGTTCAGTCTTTCCTCAGTTTGATGCCACACACATCGTTTCCCATCATACTCAAATAAATTGAACTTATTCTCATCACTGAAGTGCACTCTGGACCAGTACTCCTGTCAACACAACATGCTCCCCAGCAAACGAAAGTCTAGCCTTTTTATTCTTTCTACTGATGAGAGATTTGGTCACTGCAGAGTGAGATTTGAGTCCAAACTGTCTTAAATGGTGAGACACTGTGTGCCGAGACAGATCCTTGTCCTGTTCAGCAGTGAACTGGTGAGTAATTCCAGCTGCAGTGTTGAATCAATTCCCCTTTGAGAGTCTTTGTATAATCCTGTCCCCCAAACCAGAGCGGTGTGAGAAACTAGTGATGTCCTGTGGGCACAGATGTACTGAAGTCATTCAAAACCAGGGCCTCTACACAACCTATTCATTTTTGAATTCTATAGCCCTAAAAAAACATTATTTAAATCTTTTCTGACACATTGGTCACTGTTTTCTAATTTTGCTCACTGCTCGTTTTTTGTTGTTGTTGGTTTTTCTTTTTTCTTTTTCACAAAATAAATGTTTGTGTTGAAGTGCCTTGGTCATTTAAAAAAACATGCTAGTACAGCAGTGGGATAGCCACAGCTGATATTCTGTCAAATTCTGAACAATGAAGAATAACAATATTTCAGAATAAATCAACTATTAATACATTGTTCTCTAATTTTGATCTCCACTGTATGTGACTGACTTTGGTGTGTGAGGAAGTCACATCTAGATGGCAAGTCTGGACTATAGAAAGTTCATGAATGGTTCATGGTTGAGTTTTGGCTGTCACAACACTTGTGCCAATTTCTTAACTTGTAATGATTTCTTTCTTTCTCTCCTATTTTTTACAATGTTACATATAGTTAATCATTTATCAATATAGTGCTTTAGATCACTCAAAAAGTGACAGATGCTTTACAGTAAAATAAAAATAACTTAAAACAATAAAAACGTGAACTAAACACACGAGCCACTTAAAAAACAGAATGTCATGGTGGCAGTGGCTCAGGAGGTAGAGCATGTCGTCTAATAACCGGAGGGTTGGCAGTTCGAATCCCGCTCTCCCCAGACATCCTGCCATTGTCTCCCTGGGCAAGACACTTTACCCACCTTGCCTCCAGTGTCCATGACACATGAATGTGTGTAAATGTTCAGTAGTGGTCGGAGAGGCTGTTGGCACAGATTGGCAGCCACATTTCCATCAGTCTGCCCCAGGGCAGCTGTGGCTACAATAGTAGCGTACCATTGTCTAATGTATCCATTGTCAAGCATCTTTGAAAAGCTTTATATAAATCTGATGGATTATTATTATTATAACGCTGTCCATCTTATTCCTAGGCCCCATGATGCCTTGCGTGAATTACGGTAGCAACTTCTGGTACTAGTTTAGAACATGTTGTCACTGAAACGGGACACTTTTCCTTGTTAAAAAACAATGACTTCAGCAATCAAAAATGCGGGAACACAGTCTTTTGCACCTCAGAAACAGTAATATAATCATCCCACGACTATGGAGGGATGAGAAGATGACCTTAAAAAGTGGACAGTAGCTCCGTGGACAGTAGCTCCGTTAGTTAGCTCGGCTGCTAACATGCTAACGCTGTAAACAAATAAAAGCTCTGAGATATATCGTCTCCACCACAATAAAGTCAGCTGCATTTTGTTAAAATATGTTGTACATAATCAAATTTACACTACCGTTCAAAAGTTTGGGGTCACTTAGAAATTTCCTTATTTTTGATAGAAAAGCACTTTTTTCAATGAAGATGACTTTAAACTAATCAGAAATACACTCTATACATTGCTAATGTGGTAAATGACTATTCTAGCTGCAAATGTCTGGTTTTTGGTGCAATATCTACATAGGTGTATAGAGGCCCATTTCCAGCAACTATCACTCCAGTGTTCTAATGGTACAATGTGTTTGCTCATTGCGTCAGAAGGCTAATGGATGATTAGAAAACCCTTGTGCAATCATGTTAGGTCTGCAATGCTGTAATTGCTGCAAATGGAGGATTCTTTGACGAAAGCAAAGTTTGAAGGAAAAAATTATTATTTCTAAATACAAATCATTATTTCTAACCTTGTCAATGTCTTGACTATATTTTCTATTCATTTTACAACTCATGGTGGTAAATAAGTGTGACTTTTCATGGAAAACACAAAATAATTGTCTGGGTGACCCCGAACTTTTGAACGGTAGTGTACCTCAGAGCAGACATAGAGTCTAGTCAAAGCCACAAAGAACCACAACACCGTGCTTCGGCATTTTAAATTTGGGGTAAAATGTCAGATCTGTGACACTGATACAAGTGAAAACATACCTGGTGCTGCTGTGTCTGTACCACCAATCACACGAACAATCTTTTAGTTTTCAGTGCATGATCTACTCATTGGTGTTGAAGCCACAGATTTAGCTGTGCTTATCTGTGAGGAGCCTCACACCACGAACAGCAGCAAGTACCAGAACTACGCAAAAACATTCAAAAATACAAAAATTACAAGTGTTGAAATTAGCTGCCACTTGAGTGCAAAACACATATGTGGACTATACATTAAAATGAATTTGAAAATTTTTTAAAAACGCTATTTTAAATGCCCCTGCTACTCCACTCTTTGTGTCAGGTCAGGCATTGGCTTGCGTGCTACCGGATAACCATGAAAACCGGTACTACCTGTCTCATGGGTCGAGCCATCGGCGACACAGCCGGCATCCCTGGCTTTCCGAGGGTATTGAGGGTGAAACGGGGCATCCTGGCAGAACTAAAAACAATATCTGCCACAGGTCTGTAGTGGACCACTCCCAGTTACACAGGGTGAGACTTGACATCCTGGCAGATAAACACATCTGTCGCAAGGTCTGTGGTGGACTGTGCCAGTCGGTGCATTGTGACATGCACTACACAAACAGCAGAGGTAAACAAACCTATCATCTGGTCAGTCACTGCAACAGATACTGGACTCAGTTTGTCTTGGCTTGTCCTTGCCACTGATAATACCTTTATCTGCCAAGAATGTGCTGTTAGTCCAGCAAAAGCTAGCAGTACTCAAATACTTTGCAAGCAGTTTCATGAAATGGTCAATCGGAAAGCAACTCATACCGGCTTGGACGTTGCCCGGGCTTACAAGGTCCGCGCTGATCTGTTCACACTCAGACAGGCAGCGAAAAGTAAGCTAGAAGGAGGAAGACAAAAGAAGAGGAAAACAGCAGCCTTGTGTGTAGCAGAATGGAATGTACGCACTCTGTTGGACAGAACAACATCACAGCGCCCAGAAAGACAGACCGCGCTTGTGGCCCTGGAAATGAACAGGTACAATGTAGACATAGCTGCACTTAGTGAAACAAGATTGCCTGGATATGACAGCTTGGAAGACCATGGGTACATCTTCTTTTGGAGTGGGAGATCAACTCAAGAAAGGAGAGAAGCAGGAGTTGGCTTTGCAGTTAGAAAGGAGATAGCAGCAATGCTTGATGAGGAACTGGTGCCAATCAATGACAGGATAATGACTATGAGACTCCCACTACAGCGGAAGATGTATGTCACACTCATCAGTGTATATGCCCCAACAACGACCAACACAGAGGAGGTGAAGGAAAAGTTCTACAGTGATTTACATGAGACTCTCAGGCATGTACCGACTGATGACAGGCTGATACTCGGAGATTTTAATGCCAGAGTTGGTTCAGACACTGAGAAATGGAAAGGAGTGCTAGGCAGTCATGGAGTAGGCAAGTGCAATGCTAATGGAGAACTTCTACTTGTACTATGTTCAGAGTACAACCTTGTGATAACCAACACTCTATTTAAGCACAAGGACACACACAAGAAGACATGGATGCACCCAAGATCCAAGCACTGGCACTTATTAGACTACATCATAGTCAGGTAGAGAGACATAAGGGATGTATTGGACACCAGAGCAATGAGAGGTGCAGGCTGTGGCACTGATAATGTTATGCTGAGATCTAGATTAAGGATTTGGAGACGAAAACAGCACTGCAGGACGGGTGCGACGCCACCACGGAAGCTAAACACTAGTGCACTGAAAGGACAAAAGAAGCAGGAAGAACTTGCACAGGAAATGGATGAAAACTTGAAAGACTGGGACATCAACAACTCAGAGAATAGCATAGAAGAGAAATGGGAAACACTGAAGGATACGGTGTATCAGACTGTGAGTGCTGTATTAGGCTACCCTGAGAGGAAACATCAAGATTGGTTTGATGAGCATGATGAACACCTGAAGAAACCACTAGAAGTGAGGAATACAGCTAGGCAGGAAAACCTACAGTGTAACACAAGGTCGAAGAAGAAGAAATACTCAAAGGCTCAGAGTGAGCTACAGAAGTACACCAGAGAGATGAAGTCCAACTGGTGGGATGAAAAAGCAGACGAACTTGAAACTGCAGCAGACAGGAAGGACATGAAAACATTCTTCACAGGTTTGAGAGAAATCTACGGCCCTAAACGAAGAGGATTGATCCAACTAAAGGCTATGGATGGTGAAACGGTTTTGCAGGAGGAAGACAAGATCATGGACCGATTTGTAGACCACTTTGACCAACTACTAAACAACCCTGGAGATCTCACTGAAGAGGCTAAAGAAGCTCTAGTGCAGCGACCAGCTGTATCAAGTCTGGATGAACCACCAAATTTTGATAAACTAATGGCAGCTATCAGGACAACACAGGATGGTAAAGCTCCAGGAAGGGATGGAATTCCAGCAGAAGTGTGGAAATTTGGTAGTGTTCAGCTGACCAACTGCCTGCACAAGCTCATCCAAGAGATACGGGATGCCCAGAAAGTACCTCAAGACTGGAAGGATGCAAGTATTGTGCCTTTGTTCAAGAAAGGTGACAGGAAGGATTGTGGAAATTACCGAGGTATATCACTGCTAGCCACTGTTGGTAAGATTCTCTCACGTGTACTACTTAACAGACTCAGTGAACACATCTCGCAGAATGTACTACCGGAAACCCAGTGTGGCTTTAGAAGTGGAAGAAGCACAATGGACATGATTTTCTGCTTGAAACAGGTTCAAGAAAAGTGTATTGAACAGAACATGCCGCTTTATGTAGTCTTCATAGACTTCAGTAAAGCCTTCAATACTGTTTCGCGACAAGGACTTTGGCAGGTACTCAAGAAATATGGTTGTACAGAGAAGTTTGCCATCCTGATCGAGGCACTCCATACAGGTATGCAAGAAAACATGGCAATGAGTGGTTCAGTATCTAAAGACTTTTCAGTAAGCAACGGGGTGAAACAAAGGTGTGTGCTGGCACCTACACTCTTCTCGCTACATCTGGTAGCCATGCTTGAGGTGGCCTTCAAAGACACTTCAGAAGGAGTATACATTCAAACAAGGAAAGAAGCAGACTTGTTCAATGTGGCACAGTTTAAAGCCAAGAGTAAGACATCGATAAAGGTAGTAAGAGAAATGCTCTTTGCCAATGACAGTGCTCTAGTTGCACACAGTGTGGAAGATATGCAATCTTTAGTGGAGAAATTTGCAAGAGCAGCTAGCCAATTCAGCCTCCAAATCAACATCAAGAAGACAGAGTGCCATTATCAACCACCAAAGTTCCAATTATCAACATCACTACCAGAAGAGATCAGCATAAGTACAGAGCCACTAGTCAAGTGCAAGACTTCCAAGTGCCTAGGGAGTACTGTTTCAGAGAATGCTAGGCTGGAGGATGAACTATCTCTCAGAATGGGAAGAGCGAGCGCTGTGTTTGGAAACTTGAAGGACAGACTGTGGAACAATCTACATGTGTCTATCCGTGTGAAATGCAAAGTGTACAGAGCGACAGTACTGGCTACTCTACTGTACGGTGCTGAAACTTGGACTGTCTACAGAGTGCAGGTGAAGAAACTCCACACGTACGTGATGAGACGCCTTCGAGCCATAATGAACATCTCATGGAAAGACAAGATAACCAACACAGAAGTGTTGAACCGAGCTGGTCTACCATCAATGGAGGACATGCTAATACAGATGAACCTGAGATGGCTTGGACATGTTGAGAGGATGGACCACCAGCGTCTCCCTCGGCAGTTACTCTACTCACAGTTATGAGAGGGCAAGCGCAATCAGGGTAGACCAAGGCTCAGATTTAAAGACACTGTAAAAACAAACTTGAAGAAGGTGGACATAGACAGGAGTTCCTGGCAGCGGAAGGCTAAGGACAGAGCTGTGTGGAGGAATCTGATCAGACCTAAATGAAACCGTCATTGTCGCCCACGACAGACTGCTATGATGATGATCATGCTACTCCACTCTACTGACTAACACTAGGTCAGCCGAAACCAGAAGCTCCACCCATAATCGTTCCTACAGCGGCACCCCCAGGAATAAGGTGGATAGATATTGAAAGCTTTTCAAAATAAATAGTGGTGTTAAAAAGTGTTTGACCCCTTCCTGATTTCTCATTTTTTTTGTATGTCACACTGAAATGTTTCAGATCGTCAAACAAATTTAAATATTAGACAAAGATAACACAAGTAAACACAAAATGCAGTTTTAAAATGGAGGTGTTTATTATTAAGGGTAAAAAAAATCCAAACCTACATGGCCCTGTGTGAAAAAGTGATTCCCCCCCCCACAAAAAAAAAAAACATGAATTAACTGTGGTTTATCAAATCTTTGGAAAACTAAGTTCAATTTCTCTAGCCACACCCATATCCGATTACTGCCTCACCTGTGCTCAAACAAGAAATCACTTAAATAGGACCTGCTGGACAAAGTGAAGTAGACCAAAAGATCCTCAAACGCTAGACATCATGATGTGATCCAAAGAAATTCAGGAACAAATGAGAAACAAAGTAACTGAGATCTATTAGTCTGGAAAAGGTTATAAAGCCATTTCCAAAGTTTTGGGACTCCAGCAAACCACAGTGAGAGCCATTATCCACAAATGGCGAAAACATGGAACAATAATGAACCTTCCCAGGAGTGGCCGGCCAACCAAAATTACCCCAAGAGCGCAGTGACGACTCATCCAAGAGGTCACAAAAGACCCCACAACAACATCCAAAGAACTGCAGGCCTCACTTGCCTCAGTTAAAGTCAGTGTTCATGACTCCACCATAAGAGACTGGGCAAAAATGGCCCCTGCATGGCAGAGTTCCAAGATGAAAACCACTGCTGAGCAAAAAGAACACAAAGGCTCGTCTCAGTTTTGCCAGAAAACATCTTGATGATCCCCAAGACTTTTGGGAAAATACTCTGTGGACTGATGAGACAAAAATTGAACTTTTTGTAAGGTGTGTGGTCCCATTACATCTGGCGTAAAAGTAACAGCATTTCAGAAAAGGAACATCATACCAACAGTAAAATATGGTGGTGGTAGTGTGATGGTCTGGGGCTGTTTTGCTGCTTCAGAACCTGGAAGACTTGCTGTGGTAAATGGAACCATGAATTCTGCTGTCTACCAAAAAATCCTAAAGAAGAATGTCAGCCCATCTGTTCATGACCTCAAGCTGAAGCATACTTGGGTTCTGCAGCAGGACAGTGATCCAAAACACACCAGCAAGTCCACCTCTGAATGACTTAAGAAAAACAAAATGAAGACTCTGGAGTGGCCTAGTCAAAGTCCTGACCTGAATCTGATTGAGATGGTGTGGCATGACCTTAAAAAGGCGGTTCATGCTCGAAAACCCTCCAATGTGGCTGAATTACAACAATTCTGCAAAGATGAGTGGGCCAAAATTCCTCCACAACGCTAAAAAAGACTCACTGCCAGTTATCGCAAATGCTTGATTGCAGTTGTTGCTGCTAAGGGTGGCCCAACCAGTTATTAGGTTTAGGGGGCAATCACTTTTTCCCCACACAGGGCCATATAGGTTTGGATTTTTTCCCCTCAATAAACACCTTCATTTAAAAACTGCATTTTGTGTTTATTTGTGTTATCTTTGTCTAATATTTAAATTTGTTTGATGATCTGAAACGTTTAAGTGTGACAAACATACAAAAAAATGAGAAATCAGGAAAGGGGCAAACACTTTTTGACACCACTAAGTTTTAAGATTAGATTTAAGTTTAGATGTGTGTGTACACATACACAGCACTTCACTCGTGTGATATTTGAATGTTTTGTTTTGTAACTTGCACTTTTAGCATATACACTTTGTACAGTTTTATTGCAGTTGTTCTGCTCGTATATGATTGTGTGTTTTTGTGACCCACCGGGGGACTACAGATGCAAATTAGCAGTATTGCTAAATCTGGTATACTTACATGTGTAGTAATGTTCATTAGCATGTAATGTCCCTTTAAAATAAACACTAAACTAAAAAGACCCACATCAATAATACTGTAAATATCAGAAGGAAGCTTGTTTCGGAGACTAAGTGCAGCTACAAAGAAAGCTCTGTCACCCCATTTTTTGTACCTTGACCTCAGGACTTCCAATAGAAGTTGGTCAGATGATCGTACAACCCTGTTATGCTTTCTAGTTGTTAACAACTCAGTTAAATAAGTGGGAGCAAGACCATTAAGACCTTTAAAAACAAAGAAGAAGAAGAAGTGATCTCTGCTGTCATTCAGGCCATAAAGCCATCATATATGGTAGAACGAAATTACGTTTCTCCTATCTACAATGTTAATCACATGTAGAATCAGAGGGGTTGCTGCCATGCAAAGCGCCGCCACAAACAACTTCTCCTTCCCCCATTCTATTATGCTGAGCATCAAGCTACAAGGTGGGAAGTACCATTTTTATATGGTCTTTGGTATGACACAGCCGGGATTTGAACCCACAACCGGGAGGTTATGGGGCAGATGCTCTATCAACTAGGCCACCACTCCGGACTAAAAGACTAAAATAAATTCTAAAATTAGCAGGAAGCCAGTGAAGGGAAGAGTGTACGGGTGTAACACACATTTAGAAGTGCTTGTTAAAAGCTGGGCAGTGGCATTTTGTACAAGTTGCAGACAATTTTAAAATGATTAAGAAACACCATAATAAAGAGCATTGCCATAGTCCAGCCTTCTCAACATCAACACAATTTACAAAAGGTTTAATTTTAGATAAGATGCACATTTGGAAAAAGTTTTTCTCGACTTGTAAACTTCTAAGTTTGCTTATTAAATTTTAAACCACTGTCAAATTATCACCCCAAGATTTTTAACAGCTTGAAAGGCTAGATTTGTCAGTGTCCCCAAACATAATAAACTCAGTTTTTTCAACACTGAGATGGAGGAAGTTTTGTGATAGTCACTACTTAATGGTCATCAATGCTGTCAAATTTCTGTGCATTTGTACATTTTGGATTCATGGGTAAGTAAATAGCATCGGGCCAAGAATAGAGCCTTGTTGCATTCCACGGGACAGAGTAGCACTGGAGGAGGAAAGGTCACCAATCCTGACAGAAAAGCTTGTTTGTCAAATAAAAAGTAAACCAATTCAGTGCAGTGCCCCAGATGCCAACATATTGGCTCAAGCGGGACAGGAGGACTGAGTGATCCACATTGTGAGGGCTAGCAATACTGAAACAACCAGAAAATTGGCATCAACAGACAAAGCTATATCATTATGCCTACATTAAACAAGTGCAGACTCGGTGCTCTGGTGTGATCTAAACCCAGACTGAAATTTCTCAAGCGCAGAATTAGATTAAAAAAAAAAGACTGCAATTGTATAAAAATGACTTCAGAAAGAAACGATAAATGACAGACAGGTCTAACATTTGATAAAACTGATGGATCAAAAATGTTTTGTTTGTTTTTAAAGAGGCCTAATTGTTATGTATGGAGAAAGGAGATGGAGTCTCATCCATGTACTGAACCAACCACACACTTTATTAAGAGAACAGAACTATTTATACAGTGGGCCGTGCCCGCCTGACGTCACGCCAGGGGCAGGTACGGCAGCGCACACACACTACTGCACTCACTACACCACAATTCCCCTCCCCCTTACAAAAATGCAAAACCACACACAATCAAGACCCTCCCCAATTTAGGACCCGAATCATGCACTAAGGAACACAGGGAATAATGAACTGTAGGAAACTGACCTATCACATTCACACAAAAATAACTAAAATCAGCGTTATTCTACTGAATGCACAAAATAATCCCCAAATAGTATACAATCATACACACATGTACACCAGTACTATATACACATATACATACAGAATATTTAAGTTACCCCTATGTCTACCGGTAGCCAGAGGTAAAACCAGCCCAGGGGCCCAGGACAGCCCCACGGCACGCACGCCCCAGGCCACCGTCTGACCCCAGGATCAAAGCCACCTTCCCCGGTGAAAATGTCCCCTCTCGCCATCAACTGCTTCTCCCCTCTGGCCCCACAGTGCTAATGTCCGGCACGCTGTCCTTCCGTGCCTATCAGTTCACTCCCGACTGCCTTCAACACCGCCGTCATGGCTCCAAACACTCCGGCCCCCTGTGGTCAAACTCCGGGAAGACCAGAAGCCCGCTCATTGGTGCCGCTCGCTGCCTCGGGCGCCTCGCCGTACCACCCAGCACCCTCATCTAGGGCACTCCGCTGTGCTGCCTCCGTGCCCGGCTGTAGCTGATCTCTCCCGGGGCTCTCAACTTCGCTCTCGTCGGCATCACTCTCTGACCCAGGTGCTTCATCACTGCTCCCAGCACCCTTGTCCCAGGCGCTCTGCTGCATTGTCTCTGCGCCCGACTGCAGCTGCTCTCCCTCGGGGCTCCCAGCATCACTCCTGTCGGCGTCACTCTCCAACCCAGGCATCTCATCGCTGCTCTCAGAACCTTCGTCCCAGGCGCTCTGCTGCGTTGTCTCGGTGCCCGATTGTAGCTGCTCTCTCCCAGGGCTCTCAGCGTCACTCCTGTTGGCATCAATCTCTGACCCAGGCGTCTCGTCGCTGCTCTCAGCACCCTCATCCCAGGTGCTCTGCTGCGTCGTCTCCGTGCCCGGCTGTCGCTGCTCTCCCGTGGGGCTCTCAGTCTCCATGGTCCTGCTTTCCCACTGCCCAGCCTCCAGCTGCGGGGATGACTCCTGCTGCTGCTCTCCTTCTCCACTGTCATCATACACCGTGCCATCAAACTCATCAACGCTCTGGTCCTGTACCTTTCTGTGCTTCGTGTCTGGCCCGTTGTCTTCAGTGACTGGGAACTCCCCCTCTCACAGTCCCGGTCCCACCTCGATGCCTATCTGGTAGCCTGGAGCTCTCTTTCAGCGCGCAGTTAGCTTTGCAGCTAACTTGCCCATAGACAATGAATGGGCCGTTAGCTTCTCCAAGCTAACTAGGCTAGCCTCCTTTGGTGCCAAAACTCCTGCCACCCACAGCTTCATGGTCCTTGTCTGCCCGGCGAAAAATTCGGCCAGCCTCTCGACAGCATCCTCATACACCTCCATCTCACCCAACGTACCGAGGATTCTTTGGCCCTCTGTGCCGAAATGGTGGGTCAGAAGCGCTCCTCGTTGTCTCCCATCAAGTCTGCTTAAGCCCAACGCCCCAATGTAATTCTCGAACGTGGCCCACCACTTCAGCCACAGGATCACTGGCTCTCCCGCGTACTCCAGAAACGGAATCAAGGGTTGAGGTAGCCCATACGCTCCCATATTTTCGGTATTACCCGCTTTTATTCTCGTTGCCAAATGTTATGTATGGAGAAAGGAGTCGGAATCTCATCCATGTACTGAACCAACCACACACTTTATTAAGAGAACAGAACTATTTATACAGTGGGCCGTGCCTGCCTGACATCACGCTAGGGGCAGCTACGTCAGCACACACACATTACCACACTCCCTACACCACACTAACCACATCATGTTTAAAGGCCAAATGTCACGTAACAGGGTACTTTAAATATCTTGAAACTAGATATAAAAGGGAACCGATCCGTTCGGGTCTTGGTGCATATGCTTCAGTAACAACGGAATATTCGTTAATTTAAAACTGCCGCGCTTGGCCTGACACGGCCCCTGGAATCGCCTGGGGAAGAAGGCGGAAGTGACGAAATCGATTGTACCCTAGTTTGATGCTTGGGGTATTTCAATTGATTGTTTATATGGAGACTGGAAGGTTGAAGTGAGCAACAAGAAAGAAAAAATTGGATATTTCACCCATACCTTAAAACGGGACTATCAGGGACAGCTGGGTAATAAGGGACACTTCTCTGGGAAATGTTTTCATACCTGTCAAGTGAGACGTTTTCGCCGTACTTCAACACCGTAAAAAGCGGCTATAAGGAACGGCGGAGCAACAAGGGACACCTCTCTGGGAAATGCCCCAAATGCAACTCGTGTTATTGTCAAATATTTTAAGGATTCATGGATATTTGACAATAACAACACAACTCAGCGTCATTCGCTAAATAAAAAAAAAAAGCAGAATTCTGTATTTGTCAGGCGATCTCTGTCTGTTCCGCAACCGCTGCACAGCTCAACGTGTTAAACCATTGTCCTAATGACTTCTCATTGTAGTGAGAATAGCTCAAGCTGAGCGATCAGCCCGCCCGACAATTAGACTAATGAGTGACTCCACACTTCTCATGGTAGTGCAAATAGCTCACGCTGAGCGATCAGCCCGCCCAGACAATCAAACTGATTTACTCCACACTTCTCATTGAAGTGATAATAGCTCAGGCTGAGCGATCTGACAGCACCAGCTGTGGGTGATCACACACAGGACGTGCTCCTCAACACACTCAGTTTTTTTTCCAGTATATTTTTTCTTTTGGGCGTACAGAAATGGCAATACGCCCGTTTTTGCTAAAATTGCATTTTCCCCGTATGTTCCTTAAAATATTTGACAATAACAACACGAACTACATTTAAAACATTTCCCAGAAAAGTGTCCCAAACCACTCCGCCGTCTCCCACAGCCGCGTTTGGCAACAAAATGCGGCGAAAACGTCTCACTTGACAGGTATGCGCCTCCATTTTCATACTGATCTGGTCAATTTCTTGACAGCAGCGGCTCTCCTCCACTGTAATAATAATGGCTTCCGAAAAATCAATATTTATGGGGCGCCCTCGACAGACCCCCTTCGGCTTCGCAATTCTGGAGGCGATTAATGTCCAGTTCAATGACATTTTCCACTGGTTCTGCTCTCTGGTCATCGTTGGAACTGTTGTCATCAGACAAAGCATCTGATTCCGTCTCGGACGGCTCGAACCTGCAAGGTTCTATGCCTCTGTCACTGTCTGAACCACTGACAAAAAAAAAAGACAAAACTAAACTAATTTGTTCACAATCGCTGTCACTTTCCGTCATGATTGTCGAATGTTGATAAGTGTGAATGTGGATAGGCAGGGCAGCCAGGGTACAACTGGTGATGTCAAAAACATGGGCGTGGTCTGGACTGGCTGTCACAAGCCAGCAAGCAAGGTGGGGCCTTCACCTGGTGTATTTTGTGCAATTATGTAAATACAGGTGGGTGATATGGTCTCCGGTATGAATATTTGGTTTAAGCTATGTGTATTTTATCTAAATTCGTTGTCATTTAGAAAAAAAAATTACGTGACATTTGGCCTTTAAGGGGAGCTGGGACTACTACTACTACTACAACATTAAAAGCCTCTTCCAGAAATTTCGAAGGGACAGTGTCTAAGGGGCAGTTTATAGGTTTCATGTGTTTGACTGCTTTAGAGAGGGCTCAAACAAAGTGTTTTGTGCAGGAGGAAACCATATACATATCCACATTAAAGTGCATTATCGTGTTGAAATGATTTGTAGGTCAGTTAGCATTTAAAGCCTGTTCTAAGTGCCATTGAACAAAACATTTAACACTGAATCATCACAATACTATAAAATGTCTTAGAATCCCGTGTCAAACTTAGAAAATCCCGACCAAACAGACCATAACCTGCCAACTACCTCAGACCTGAAGTTGAACAAATCATGACCTACATGCAGGTTGGACTCAGTCAGTGGAGCATGGGTGACAGAATGATGGCTGTGTTGAAGCAGTGCTGGGGTGAATCAGTGAGGAGACCTTGTGCCAACAGCTTCCTATCTGTCACTGTGTGCCTGTGAAGGCTTCAGAGTGGCAGCAGGCCTGTGATCTCGCCCCGAGCACAACCCCCCGCCGAGAGGCCAGGCCTGGAGTGACTGATCCACTGATTGGCTGCTCTACTTCTTCCCACCATGCACTCCTCCCTTTTCTTTAGACTTTACACCGTACCACTCAGTTCCCATCTGCAGCCATTTTTTTGTAGCAGCCATTTTGTGCCCGTTTTGCTCAAGTCCTCTTGGGTTTATATAAAAAAAAGGCTCGTGACAGTTATGTCACAAGTGTACTTGCTGCCACGACTGGCATTTTGGAGGTCTGTCAGAGACATCATGCCTGTGAATTTCATTAGTGTTAAGATCTTTTTATTGCTACTTTAAATGTAATAACAATTAGAACTGTTAAAAATGGAAGTGGCTTAATCCATAAAAACTGACAGATTTATAGTACAGAAGATTAGTAAAATCAAGTCTATTTGAGACAGCAGGCTTTTTGATTACACTGTAAAACCTAACAGTACTTCTTCATAAAAGAAGTAAATATAACTTAACACTTCCAAAAAATGGAGTCACTCATTTATACAAATTTAACCTTACTCAAAAATACACATTTGTAGTAGTAACTCAGTTGCTGTGAGTGTACTTGCATTTGGGGGCATTTTAAGTATTGATAACATAATTCCAGTTTATTGCATTTACTCATTTCATCACAGTTAACTTCAGTATTGCTATAAAAATGACTGCTGACGTTTGTTTCTTATTCAGGATTTGAAATCATCAGGCTGTGCTCCAATAAACCAGTAGTCCAGATAGTTTTATGTTCCTTTAAACTGACATCACTAAGTTAACAACTTCAAAGAGTTGCACTCTTGTAATCCTTGTTTAGTCAACACACACAAAACTAGAACCACAAATCTGCTTGAAATGCCTTATTTAGATTTGCTGTCCTTTCACATGGAGTTAAAAAAAAAATAACTATGCAGACATGATTCAGATCTGCCCCCTGGCTAGTCTGGAACACCCTCAATAAACAATAGAAAGAGAAGAGAGAGGAACTTTTCCCACTGAGCCTGGAAGTCAGGTTCCTACAGTGTAGCAGCTCCCCAAGCAGGAAGTCTTCTTTGTAAATTAGTTACCCCAGGAGACATCCAAGTTCCCAGCTTGTTCATTAATCCACCTTATGCCATTCTGGCCTTCTTTTGTTATTATTTTAGCCAGCATGACCTGGGTATCTCAACTGTTAACATGGTTAGCTCAGTGACACAAGGCACAGTGACCAGAGATTTTATGGCTGTATGTAAATACTAGTTACAGTACAAAGAGAACTGGTTCATTAATCCATGACTGACTATGTATTTTGGGAGATTTTGGCTTATTTTGTTGTATTGTGGTCATGACAGCCAAAACTGGGTAGCTGCCCCATCCACCAAGCGCACTCGCTTGACCTCACACTTGTCTGTAGCGATTGACAGATAACCCCAATAGACTTTAGCTAAGCTTCGGGTTCTTGGCTGCATCATTTACCAACTCTTCACTATTCTTAGCAACTAACCACTGTTGGCAGCTAACTCTCAATGCTGACAGCAGCCAACTCTGTCAGGGTTTTTTTCTCCGCTAGCCTAAGGATTTGTTGTTATCTATCGACCACTTGAACCACAATCCCCTGTCCCCGATAATGCTTTGTTTGGGCTTTTACATTCTCCCAGCCAGTTTTAGGTTAGTTAGCTCAGGTGATGCATGCTATCAAAGCTAGCAGCTGTGAGGCTCAATATGGCACTGGCCATGTCAACAACAGAACTCACAAATGAAAAAAGAGGGAGGGTGGGATGAACTGAGGATCATTAGTATTTAAAGCAAGATGTATTGAAATGGCCAGTTTTCAGGAAGGGTCGCTCTGCTGGGTGGACAGAGCCTTCCCTGAGGCGTTTTGACACAAATAATGTCATAGGCATGTCCTTACCACCTCAGGGAACTGTGTCAACATGTGGAAAAAGTACATAATTGGTGCACTTAAAAAGTGAGATCCACAGGGGCTAGGATCACCACATCTGATACAAGGGATGAACTTGGAGTCACGTTAACCCAACCTGCTTTCTCGATCAAAATGTCAAAAGATCAAGATTGTAGGTTCTCTTGGTATGTTTAACATGTTGTTGACATGAGCGCTATGATCACCAAACCTACATCTACACCTAATCTAGAAGTGCACTGGACCTGACCTGGATTTGGAGTCAGAAGATCAAGAATAAAGACTACGCTGTCTCTTAACAGAATTTCACAATTGTACAGGGGTTGAACATGAGGTCCCCTTGACCTTACCTAATGTTAGGGTTAAAAGATTTAAGTCACAATTTCATCCACTGTTGAACTCAAGAACAAATGATTTTTGGCTTACCAGACTCTTTACAAAAGTTGACATCGGGACCCTCAACCATGCCTATGTTTTTGGGGTTGAAAGGTCAAAGTTGCAAGATCAGTCTACACAGACAAAGAGTATGTCAGAAGTGATGCTTGCATTGTCTCTGTTCATATGTTTTCAAGACACTAAAGCAGGTGTTTTCAGTGTTCAGCAATCAGTGGGAAGAAATTCAGTGAAATCACCTGGTGATGTCCCAGGCTGTAAAGAAAACCTGCAGGAACTGCTGATTGAACACCCCTGATATGGAGTATGAAAAATTACTTTTGCCACTCTCCTGTAGGTGTCAGGAAAATCTGACACACTGGAATATGCATAGCAAACCACTGGAGGGAACAAATGCACATATCCATTGTCATATTTATCATATCACTTCATTGAGATTTAAAGATTCTAATGGATAACATCAACATGTCTTCATAAAGGTTCTCTGGCATCTCAGCCTCGCGCTCTCTCTCTCTCTCTCTCTCAACACAAATGCACATAGCTACCTCAGTATTCTTTATGTCTCTTCTCCTTATTCTCATCTTGCCCCTCCTCCCACTCTGACCCAGCCTGTTGAAAGTTAGTCTGCTTGTATTAGTATCAGCCCGTGTTCATCATTATCCATCAATTAGACTGGCACCAGCCAGGGCCCACGGAAAAACATCTGCAGCCTTTCGGCTCCGTGCACGCAGAACTGCTGCGCTCTGAGCTCACTGCTTAGAGGAAGCTTTTCTAAACAGAGTAAGTGGGCCACTTCCAAGCATGAATACAGACACCAACACCTGAGTAATTGATAGTAACAGCATTGTACTGTTTTTAATACTAAGGCATTGAATTAAGGTTTATTAACTGCAAATGAATGCTTTGCCATACTACTGAACAATGACTTTAATCAAACATTAGCATTACTCTTGGTACAGTTCTTATCAGTGATGTGCACAGACATTTCCGGGGGCAGGTGGTCAGCTGCAAAAAAGGGCACTCCTAAATACTGAAAAAAGTAAAGTTATATATAATAGTGCAGACTTTACTGTGCTTACTTGGTATATCTATTTTATTTTAGTACCTACAGTATACACTCGTGGACATATTTAATATCCCTTAGATTTCTACAAAATTATCAACTCACACTAAGACCATGGTCTTAATCATGTAAAGGTCACTGACAAAAATTGGCTCTGCAAAAATCTGGAAAAAGGCTTTTCTTTCAATAAATAAAATACAAACCCAGTTCCAGTTATGTATCTTTTTTATACAATGTATCAAACTTCTGGATTCAACTGTATGGGCCCTATTAGGACGATCATCCGCGGACTTTTCCGCCAGACTTTCTGCTGTATGCCAGCGTTTTTGTTAGACAATGCGCTGACAAACTGTTTTTTACATTTTGCATCACGCCATCTACTTACCAGTAGACGGTGTGCCCGCTATGCGCTGGGAAGAGGCAGCTCATTTCAAAGAGGTGTGGCGACATGCAATCTAATGCACAATACAATTATAGTGCATGTCATGGCAATCTGCTTTTGATCAGGAAAAAGGAGTTCTATCGTCAGAAGCGCATTGTGTAATGATATTTCAGTGGCATGTTTTGAAATCGCGCAGCTCCCAAGCTCATGAGAAAATGGGAGCGCTGGGATCTTCTTTTATTTCAATGGCGAGAGAGTTGTAACAGTCATCATATAATCGTCCATCATTGCAATTATATGATGATCACACACTAGTTTTTTTTTTTTTATTATTATTCCACCCAAACTCTCATTTTAATTGCAGACTTACTGTTGGAGTCTATAGATTAGGCGTTAATGTAGGATTTTTTTTAAGGGAATACATGAATGAACAAGGAGTGTGGGGCGTTTTACTTTTCACAGAGAGACAGGAGATGCATCCATATCTGCCTTGGCCACGCTCCCCAGGTTTCCAGCCGAAGCCGCCCACCCCAGCAAGCTCATCAACTGCCACCTGCCAGTCCCCAGCAAAGGCTGCCGAGAGCAGACTCACTTCATGGCAGGGGCTGGCAGCAGATGGGAAGCTGTGCCAGATCTCCTTCCCTCCCACCCAGGAGGGACTGGGACAGAGAGCCGCAAACGTCAGCAGACCCCTGCTGAGACGGGGGAGGCCCTTGGTCGGCAAAAGAAAAAGGAGAGGGAGCACTCATCTCCCCACAGGCCAGGAGCGACTTCTGCACCATCATTAATGAAAGTTTACACAAGTATCGTCCTCTTTTCCTGAAGTTCTACACTACATGAAGTACGTACTACATTACAGTAAACCATTCAGCTGATTTTTCAGCTCAGCATTCTTCCCCGTTTGTTCTTTCTAACATAACGAATTGGGCATCAAGTATGATTGAGGTCTTCCTTATTACCAAGCAGCATTACCATTGTGTGCGTTTTGGCTCACGCACGGGCTTTACTCAGCGCAAAACCCGTTTTAAACCGTCATGATCACACTTCACTTTAGATAATGGGCCTTTTTGCATTAAAGGAATGGGCAGGAGCGCTTTGGATTGGTTTATCCAAAACACACCTCTGAATAATTAGACTGGCCTCTTTGCATCATGCGCCAGCGGAAAGTTCATTTCTACACTATTGTGACAAGAAAATTAACTTGGAAACGCCCATAAACGCTTTCTGCATCAGTGACAACTACTAACCAACCACATCGTTGTAATACGGCCCTATGTGTTTCAGTAAAATGAACAATTTTGTTTTATTCTGTAACCTACTGAAAACAACTCGCCCAAATTCCAAGTCAAAATATTGCCACATTTAGAGCATTTATTTACAGAAAATGACAACTGGCCAAAACAACAAAAAAGATGTTGCTTTTAGATGTGCTTTTTGATATGTTTTGATATCAAATGATGCAAAGAAAATAACTTCATGTTCATTCTGAAATACTACAATACTTAAGTCTGTTATTATTATAATTATGAACCTTGTCAGTAAACTGTAATGGAGAAGAGAGGAGGGAAAAAAATGAAAACCAATGTATGGTCAATACCATTATGACAGTCTTATTATTATAATGTAGTCATATTGTTTTTGCTGTTTCTCTGTCTGTTAATAATAATAATAATAATAATGGATTGCATTTATATAGTGCCTTTCATTCAGATTTTCAGGAAAGGTGTGTAATGGCATACTGAACACATGATTAGATTTTGGTGATGATCTCAAAATGCATACCTCCTCCAAGGCTCTTATCTTCTCACAGAGTGTTAGCAAAAATATTCCAAAACTACTGGATGGATTTGGATGATATTTTCACCAGAGGTGACTCTTGGCCCAAAGATGAACTCATAAGATGCTGGAGGTGATCTGTGAGTGCATACCTCCGCCAAGGCCCTATCTCGCAATGTACAGATGGATGGCAATATGGACAGACAAAGGGATGGAGGGGAGGACGGAGCCTTGGTGGAGGTATGCGCTCTCCAAGTGCCCTCTAGTTTTTTCTTATAAATTTGTAACTATTATTATAATTCCTGACACTTTTCTTGGGAAATATGTTTTTTTTTTTCCCTCACAACAATAACTTTTTTCCTCATAAATTTGGGACTTTCTAAGTTGCAAATTAGCATCTTTTATCATATTATTGCAGTTTTATTCTTGCACACTTGTACCTCAATTCCATCTGTCTGAGGTGAGAGATGGTCTCATTTTCAAACTAATTTGTTGTCCATTGTTGGTGCACACTCCTGGAATCAAGCAGAATTTTCTCCAGAATTGGGTGGGGTTCAGCTAACAAGCAGAGTTTTTTTTTTTTTTTAAATAATTGCAGGGTATTTTCCATGTAGCTACTTTCACTGAAAGTACATGGAAATCACCCTGTAATTATTCTTTAAAAAAAAGTTTTTTTAATGCAGATATTTCACTGTACCAACACTGATTTACACCTGTACTTTCAGGACTCTAATTTCATAGTACTTCAAGGGCTGTGTTATAAAGTGTTATCCTAAATTGTCATTGCATATGCTGTAATAGGCTACAATATGTCATACTGTAACATTTTTTGTTGGTGGAGTGCCGCAGGATTTTTATTTTTTTCAATGTAAAAAATGTGCTGCACCTCAAAAAAGGTTGAAAAACTGATTTAGACCGCAGTTAGATTCCTTTAATCTAACTAGTTAGTTAATGCAACACCCTGTCCTCCCCCTGACATTGGCCCCGTGCTGTAGCTTTATGACCTTTTATTGTATTTTACTGTAATCTGTGGCTGTGAATACATTCAGCTTAATTATGCACGGGTATCATTGCTTTAAGAGCAGGTAATAATGAGATTAAGGACTTGGTAAATGAGTTAAGCAGTACAAAAAGTAATTTGCAATATTTTGCCCTTTTGTTCACACTTATTCAGGGCCTTGCTCAGGGGCACGTCAGCATGCAGATCACACTTTTCTTGCCATTAGATGGCCACAGAACCACAAATGTAATGTTTTCATACTGTATATATAGATGTCATCATAGTTTCTCGAATGGATTCCATCAACACATCTGTCTTGTACTGTCTTTGTTATCAAAGAGAAACACTACCGTAAATAAAGCCAACCTGGACTGGTAATGAAGATTAGTCTCATTCACTTTGACAAGTACCCAAGGCAATCTCAGAGTGTGTTTCTGAACACCATGAGCACCATAAGCCTCTCTTTTTATTAGGATCCCCACTAGCTGTTGCATCCTTAGCTGCTAGCTGCTGGAACTTCCTGGGGTAGACTCTTCGGACTTAAATAGACCCGAAGCCTGCGGGATTATCTGATTGAGCACGGCTGAGCAGTTCTGTGCTGCACAGAAGTGTGTCCTTTGTGTTTGTGTCATCTTCCGATGGCTTGATGATCAAAATCTTGAGAGAAGTCTTTGTACTGTGGTTATGTTAGTCAGTCATGTTCCTTTGGCTCCTTCGGAGATCACAAGGAAACTCAGTCTCCATGATACACACACGCGATGGCATCACACACATAAACCTCATTTTCACTACAGGAACTACGAACCAATTTTACAGAAACTCCACCTTTGGTGTTCGTCTCCACCAGAGGAACCACCCCTGCTGGGGAAACTTTGCCTCAGGGTAGTTACTTTAGTGTGGCCCCCCCAAAAACTGCTGGGTAGGGCTTGGGATTGCATTGGTGGTGAGTGGATATAACTCAGAGTCACACTGTTAACAAAACAGAAGATAGAAGGCAAAAAAAGCTGACAGAAAAAAAAGAGCACAACAAAGATCCAAAGCAATCCAATGGTCGATTATACGGCATATTTAGGCTCTGCAGGCATGCAATGCATTCTCCGTAGTTAGGAGTTAAATCACAATGACAGACAGCCTTGAGAATTTTCTGTCAATGAAGGTGAGTTCTTGGTTAATACGACCACAGTAGTCAACTGTATCTCTCCTCAATCAATAATCAGCAGTAGTGGAAAGTTCGTCCAGTGCCCTTGACTCATTTCATGCAGTGACGTGTGGTCAAGGGAGGAAGGTAAGGCAGCACCTCACCTGTTATGAAAAAATTAAAAAATAATTATAAATATATTATTTGTCCACTAATTGTCTTGTAGGTCTAAATGTAATTTCTGAATAATTCCAATCATTTCAACAATATTTATATATTTAAATCCAACTTTGAAAGAGTCAGTGCCTCACCACCCACAAACCTCACCACACGTCACTGATTTCATGCATAATTTCTGCATGATTTCAGTTCATTTTAAATAGTGCAACTTGTTTGCTTTGGCACAGTGTGTGGTAACCAAAACTGTTGAACAATTACATCATAAACAAAATCTCGAGACGGCCGGGTCCTGCCCCCACAGTCCATACATGACAGGTGACAGGACCAGCTACAGGAATGGCCCTTATCAAAGTTCCCATCCCCCAATTTTTACTGATAGTTCCTGCAATGGAAATAATGCTATAAATGTGATTTTGATATGTACATGTCAGAAATGGGCAACTGTGTGACTGCTGGCCAAGACCCTGTAGGTTTTCTTTCCAGCCAGTCATTAAATTAGGGGGTTTCCCTGCTCGGCAATGAGTGGGAAGAAATTCAGAGAAATTACCTGTTGGAGAGACTGGCAGGTAAGGAAACCCTACAGGGTCTCAGTCTTCAATGGCACATACTGTAGTTGCCCTTCCCTGATCAGAGCAGTCAGTACTGTATTCTGTTTGTGTGTATTACAGCAGTGGTATACCAGCTCTATGAACCTTATCGGGACGTGGCTGACTGATCGCATGGACCTGCAGCTCCACGTTTATCAGCTGAAGATTCTCATCAGGATTGTCAAGGTGAGAATTATGCCAGAAAATATACTTTGCTTCATGATGCAATGACATGCAGTCTGTCCATCTGTCCACATTTCATGGGAATCGCTACTCCTCCTAGGCAATTTCCCCAATGGTCACCAAACTCACTCACAATGATCTTCAGGTAGGTCTACATCCAGGTTGAGATCAAGGTTATTGTCAAAGGTCAGGAGATCTGGGTATTTGTGATTTCATAAACATCATTACTTCTCCTAGGTAATTGCCCCAGTGTTTGGTGAACTCACGCACAATGATCCTCAGGTGGGTCTGCATCCAGGCTTTGCTCAAGGTCAACGGTCAGGAGAGCTCAGCACTCTGGGGGTGATTTCATCGGGCTGGAATTAACTATTCCTTCTTTGATGGTCTTTTTCTTATTTTTTCCTCTATATAAACTTGAGTGAGAGTAAACATACAATACAACCAAATGTAAAAATACAAAAGTGGTTAGTGGAGACTGAAAATCATTTAACTGAACTTTAACTTCATCCACTTTTAAAAGCTCCTTTTCAACTGACATGGAGGCTTTGCTGACCGTTGAGCCTGCCCAGTATTATTTCTTGAGTAAGTGTTTGTGCATTTACGGCTGAAAGTGTAGAGGGGTCACAACTAGTGTGTTCCATACAGACCCTTTGATAAGGAAACCCAGGAAATCAGCAGGACCTTTTCTTTCAGAGTCTGCTATTCCATAAATGACAGTCAGTTCATTTCAACCTTAATGGGTTTTTTTTCCTGTATGCCTGAAACTTCTGGTTTCAGAAATAGTTTTCCAAGGACGTTGTACTTGGCTTCTACCTGATATACAGTGAAAGCCTGTTGGGCTCCAGCTTTGTGGACAGGGCTTTTTTTTGTCCTGAATGCTTTACTTCACTTTGCTCAATCTTCTGTGTGTGACAGAAAAAGTACCGTGACTTCCGCCTTCAAGGAGTGCTGGACTCCACATTAAACAGTAAAATGTATGAGACGGTGAGGAACCGGCTGACCTTGGAAGAAGCTACTGCATCGGTGAGGGAAGGAGGGATGCAAGGCATTTCCATGAAGGACAGTGATGAAGAGGATAATTAGATCAAAGGGGCCCAAAAACTGTCAAAACTTCTCAGAGGGTAAGGTAAACCTGCGCAGCCTTTCCATGAGGTCTAAGGAAATGGGCCTATCGCATCTGAACTCTTCTCTCCAATGGCTTATTTCAGATCTTGTTTCTCTAATATTTTCACATAACTCGCTAGAAACTTTGTCTGACCATAAATTATTCTTTAATCAAAGTTTATAACAACCATGTAGCAAAGGTTAGTACAGTGACTATAGAAAAGAAATTTGAATAAATAAAAAATAAATCACCCTCTTGGTTGTTTTTCACTTTTGCTTGTATATACTAAATCATGATCAATACAGATTTTCATTTGTTGACAAAAACTTACAAAAGAAACTCTTTAATATGAAATTAAAATCACATTTGGGTGATGGAAATTAATTACAAATGCATAATGTAAAATAAGTGTTTTATTTTATTTATTTAGTATACTAATATTTAGAACAGATCTTTTTACCAGATGAACCAGAAGTGACTCAGAACCTTTTAGTGAATTGTGGATCAAACCACTACTTTCAGGCCAACCGCGGTCTGGATTTTTAGAACCATCCCTTTTCAAACAGTGCCTGACTCTGGAAATTAAGGCATCCAACACAGTATTGCATTTCTCACATATTATAAGAAGTCATTGATATTAACTGTAACTTGGGGTGCTTTCACATCTACAGGCTTTAGTTCGTTTAAACTGAACTCGAGTTCGTTTTCTCCGTTAGTGCAGTTCATTTTGTCTGGTGAGAACACAGTAATTGCACACAGGTGCACACCAAAAAACCGTGCCGAGACCACCTGAAAGAGGTAGTCTCAATTCGAATCAAATGTTGAACTCTGGTGCGGTCCTGCAGGTGAGAAAGGGGCCGTACTAAAAGAGGACCAGTAGGTAGTGCCTCTCGGCTATGTGGGTTCCCCTGGACCGGGGGGGAGGGGTTCTTTGGGTGTGGGGGCCCCGGCATGTGAGCTGGTGGTGCTGGGGGGGCCCACTGTGGGGGTGCCTTGGGGGGCTTGCGCCAGGGTTGCGGGCCAGTCTCCAGCCCAGGGGGTGAGGGCAGTGGCCTCTCAGCGCCTGGGGCCCAGCGCTGGCCTTGGTGGGGGGGTGGCGGGCCCGCCGCGCCGGCTGCCTGGCCTCCCTCGACCGTCCCTCTTGGGGTGGATGCCTGGCTTTCCTGGGGCTTGTTGACCTTGGACATTTGTGCCCTGTGGGGGTTGGTGTGCTGCCTTGCCTGCTCGGGGTTTCGGGGGGGGGGGGTGCTGCGACCGGCCACCCTCTTCATATGTTTCCTGACAAATCGCTCACATGCACACACTTATTTTGCACGTGCTCTCATATACACGCACACGGATGCACACGCACAAATGTCTCCCCTTTAACAGGTGCAGATACCAGACTCATGTTGAGACCTCTTTGATGGAAGAAGCAGTCTGTCTTCTGTTTGTTTTAGTTGTTGCTTTGTTTGTCTTTTTTGTCTGTTCCTCTCCCTTTTCTTTCCCTATTCCCCATCCTGTCGGGTTCTTCATGGGTAAAATAATTTAAATAAAGTATTAAAAGTTATTACGGGAGGAGTTTACAACAATATACAGTACATAGATAGGTATGGTATAAAAGTCCTTTTGGCAAAGTAAATCTGTTTTGGCACAAAAAGGGTAGCAGATTTCTGTTCTGCTCACCTAGCTGCCTGACAGGACAAGGGGAAAAAAAAAAAAAAAAAAGGACCAGTGGCAAACAGTAAAACATTTTATGCCACTGTACATACCTGATGGATCTTTGAAAATAGCTGTGGCTGAGCATGTCACAGTTCTGGAGGATTAATGAACATTAACATGTTATTTTCCTTTCGTAGCCACACTTCATTTTCAAACTGTACGATTTGCCAAAAGCGGTATATGCACGTATGTAATAAATTATAACCCGGGCGATGAAAATCCCCGTAGATTACACTACGATTTGTATTATTTTCTCCCCAGAAAAGCATAAATGCACAGTAGTCATCCTACTCCCTGTATTTACCTTTCCTGTTTTCACAGCAAAAAAATCTGACCAATAAGAACAGAGAACGTTCTGACATAAGTCTCACGGGATTTAACGTGACAGAATTTGATCCAGTTGAATTTTTGCCTGTGTGAAAGGGAACCGAACCAAGGAGAAAATGATACAAAGTAACAAATTTATCAACTGATTTGGACCAAAGTCAACAAATTTAGGTGTGAAAGCCTCCTGAAAGATTATTAGAAGACTGCTGAAGAAGAGTGATACATATTCACCGAAACGTTCAGGTGTGGTTACCAGAGAATATAGTAACTCCTGGAATCTCTGTTCCAAAAAGTTGAAAATATGTCAAATAAAAATGAAAAGCATTAATAGCAAATGCAAAGATGTGGAAACAACTAATTTACTTGTTTTAAGTATACACATAGAACATGCACAGTCAAAATGTGCATCTACAGTATATGTACCTAGGGGGAGTTGGGCAGAGGTGGGGGATGGTCAGCTGACTGAGCTAATTCAAAAGACATCTAACCAGTTGGTGCTGGTAGACAATTAGCAATTAGTGAAATCACAGGGCTGCAGCGGACGTGTCTCAAGCAAAGGTTGCATTAACAGAATATTG
This sequence comes from Pholidichthys leucotaenia, assembly GCA_020510985.1. NCBI lineage: Eukaryota > Metazoa > Chordata > Actinopteri > Cichliformes > Pholidichthyidae > Pholidichthys > Pholidichthys leucotaenia. The sequence continues at coordinate 192,078,095 of CM035841.1, forward strand.
TCTGTCACTGACATACTGTTTTCAGCAGTGGCAGATACATCTGAAACCTGTCATTTTGACAGATTACACTGAGGAAGATCTATTGTAACTTGTAATTCCCACCTGTCCACTTTATATCACAGATTAAAATAGTGATTATCTAGTATTGTCTCAATAGTCTCCGTGAATTTATGAGAAATAGTTGCAAGTTTACAAGAAAAAGTAGCAAAAATATGATGAAAAAAGTAGCAAATTTACGAGAAAAAAAATAGCAAATTTATAATAAAAAGTAGCAAATTGATGGGAAAAAAGTAGCAAATTTACAATGAAGAACTAGCAAATTTATGATAAATGGCAAATTTGAAGGAAAAAGCTGCCAATTTACAGGAAACAATGAGAAAAAAAATACAAATTGATAAAAAATACATTTGAGAAAAGTTGCAAACTTACAAGAAAATGTAGCAAATTAATGAGAAACAGTTGCAAATTTAGGATGAAAGGTCAAATTTACAAGACAAAGTTGCAAATTTATGACAAAATATAAATTTACAAGAAAAAAGTCAAATTGCTGAGAAAAAAAATCCAAATTAATAAGAAAAAAAGTTCTGTTATTTTTTTTTTCCTAGGTTGGGGGGGCATACAGTCTCTGTTCATCACTTCAGTTAATGAATAAATAAATACACAATCAGCATGCTGGGTCCAGTAGATTTGTGATTAAAACAGAACATGAACAGAAACAAAAGCTGTTTGGCATCATGTTATATGAAAATTAAAATGACAAGTAATAACAGACTATGACAGCATTTTTACTACAGTACATGTGTGTCAAAATGATGGATAAGGAGAAAGTACAGCATAAACTGTGGTGTCAAGTGGTTGTAGTATAAAGACTCCTAGTTAAATCAGTGCTCTTGCTCCAGTTCCACCATGAAGAAGAAAGAATGCTCCACTCACCTCCAACATAAGGTTGTATCATCCTCACCATAACTCCATTTATAAAAGCAATAATGAAAACATCCAAAGGGGTGAATACTTTTTTTCTATAGTTGCTGTGCATCTTAAATCTGTCAGAGAGTAATGAGGCTTGGCAGGAGTGTTCACACATGCTGAACTTGATAAAACAAGCAAGGAATATATCTGTATGGAGTCGTTGTTCCAGAGCTTACTCTTTTGCACTTCTCTCAAGAATGAAACACAGGGCAGTCCGCTGTGTTCCTTCAAGCAGTTATGTAGGGAAACACGTTCGTGGATCAGCACAACTATACTGTGATTCCAGGACAAACCATCAATCTGCCACCCATGTCTGCTCTGCCTACGTCTACAGGATCATTGCTTGATTTTGAACTCACAAATCCGATATCTACAGAAATTCAATTTGTTCAACAAAAAAGTTGTAAGTAAAGAATTCAGAAGACTGTTAGTCTGTCCTGAATGTTCTCTGACCATAAAGAGGTCCAGTTTGTTCCCACACACTGTTGCACACACAGAAAAGTACTACTTTGTATTACATTCTTGTTACAGGCCCTGTATTACTTTTGTTGTAATTGGTATGTAACATTTCTTGATTTAAAATATTGAAAGACACTGTTTAAAGGATGTTCTGATATATGTGACAATGATGGATTTTGTTTGGACTCTCCCAGCTTCAAAACATGTCTGGTGGTCTCACAACAAGAAACAGCCTAGAGCATCGTCCACAACATTTCCATTTCCAGGTTATACCTTGAAGAAGATAATTGTGAGAAGCTCCACTATTAGCCCTAGTAGCAGGTGTTGTTTCATAGGATTATTGATATTATGGCTGTAACTAAAATGAGGCAGAACAAGTGTTTGAGGTTGCTCCTCCGTACATTTAAAATTGCTTTCCATTAAGCCCAGGGATACACTCTGTGCAGCAGAGTCGCAATCAAATTCCATCATGAATGTGGAGCTGATCTGGTGCTTTCACCAAATATAGCAGTGCAGTTTGGAAGCAGCCTAAACCGGCATCATGCCTTGTTTGTTACAAAAACCTTAAAAAGTACTAAAGAGCCAGTGAGGAGAGAAAGAAATCAGACAGGAAGGCTATAAAGAATCCAGTTTTTCAAACCTTGTGAGCAGACCAATTGCTCCGAGTCAAGCTATCACAGCTTTCTGCATGTCTGGGAAACATCCAAAACTTTTGGCAGTGCACCAGTAGTTCTTCAGATAAAACATACTTGCAGGGTTACCTATTATTTCCACTGGACGCAGCTGCGTTGAGTTACAGTGAAAATATGATTTGAGCCTTGCAGCAATCCCACCAGATGTATTTCTGCTGTAAAGCGTGGGTCGCAACAAGGTTCACAATGACAAAAGGTAGTATTTTACTAAGATGCAACAGCTCGCAACTAGTTGGAGATTAAAAAAAAAAAAAACTTGCAACAAATATGTGAATTAGCAACAATTTTCACTTGGAATCACACTGAATTGGCACATTTGTATTTGTCACACAAATATTGAATGAGTGTCACACAAACTCCTGGTGAATTTGGGACCAAAATTCACCAGGAGTTTGCACACATGTCATGCGCTTGTTGGACAATGATGGCCACACAAATCCTGTGCAACACTCCCACGATAGTTATCCATGACAATAGCAAAATCGGGACCATATCTCCCCATTCCAGCAGTCATTTTATCATCAGATGTCAAGCGAGATCAATCGCAGAGAAGAAGTGCAGAGACTGCTGGATGGACCACTCCACTTCCTCTGTAGGAACTCATAGGACAAGGCCAATAGCCTTTTACCCCTTTCTTGACCTTGGGTGGCATGGTGACACTGTCGGTCACAGTTCTGTCAACATGTGCTAGAAAATGACCAGGCCCTTTTCACTTGTCTCACACACAGAATGTCTTGTCCTTTCTGTCTCCAATCAGTCACAGTTTAGTTTCATAGGTCCCCAACCCCTCGCAAAGTTGTCTAACTTTTCTCACACTTTCTGGCTCATGGAAACTAAATTGAGAAGGGTTCAAAACACCTGTGATGACTCTGTGACTATGTTCAAAATTCCTGTGACACAAGAGCGAGGCCCTGCAACTCAAGAGAGGAAATCGTGAAACTGCGCAAGCGTTTGGGGAGATTTTGGAAACTCCCTCGCAAATGCCGTTCTCCAATTAGTCGCAAGCTGTCACAGCCCAGTGAGATACAGGCTAAATCACATGACAATAGTAAGATAACATGAGCGGTCATGGGATAACCATTTATGGTTTTCTTCCAGACGCCATTTTGTCGCTTCCTTGTGTGCTGGATGTGGCATCCATCAAAAAATATACTTGGCACAAATTTTTAGGGATCCATTGCGGTGAGTCTGATCTAAGATGCAATCCGTCACATCTAGTGGAAGCACAAACATTGACAAGAGTGGAACCAATCTGCTACAGCAACTGTATCATGGCTGTAACTCACTGCAAGCATATCCAGTGGAATTAAAGTGTCGGCATTAAAGGCAATCTATGTAACGTTCCAAAAATGTTTGTACTTAGCAACCCTTTTGTTCATTAAGTGAAATGCAGACCCAGTCTACTTGCTCATGGTGACCTGCATGCTGGTACATCTCTGTTGGTCTAGGGCAAGAAGCAGTATAAAAACGCTGCTTTATCATTCCTGCTGCACTGTGTTTCTGATTGACTGAATGGATAGTCAGACAATACAGTACATTCAGGCCGTTTCACAGCAAATGCTGATGTTTGTCAGAAAAAAATACACAAATTAATTTAAACAGACTGAAATGCTTGTGGAACATTTGTGCGAGTGAAATGTCCACACAGATCTAGCTAGCAGTGGAGTCAAAACACCTCAGGGTTCAATTGTTACAGTACCAATGTCCCCTGAAGAAAAGAGCTTCCGTCTTTTGTCACATGTGACTTCTGTTCTTGATGTGACCAGCTCCATATTGATGCTAACCGCTACTAGCTTCAGTAACAAATACAGCCTGGGCTAGCTGATGTAAAATTGGCTGAATGCAATTCAGAGACCACTAGAAGCACACAGGGTTGTGTGGTTTCAGTGATCTGCAGGGTATGGCTGGTCTCTGGGATATAATAAGCACAGAAACAACCATGAAGGAGTTAGTCACTGTCCCTCCTTTTGTCCGAAGTTTTTATTGCGGGCATGTCAGACTAGCCAGGGGGCAGGTCTGTATTAGATCTGTATAGTTATGATGTTATCTTCACAGAAGAGAACAGCAAATCCAAACTAGGCGTTTCAAGCAGCTCTGTAGTCCTAGTTTCTGTGGGAGAGGAGAACACGGGTGCAGGTGGACTTTGGGCTGTTTGAATTCACTGACCAAATAATAAAACAAAAATCCTATATAATCCACTAAATGAAGGGGAAATTCCACAAAGCATAATAAGAGCGCTTTTAACTAAAAAAATATAAACCATTCTTGTCCAACTCAACAGAGCTGCTCTCTTCAGAGCAGCAAATATTAGATTTCAAGATATCGTAGTGTATTTTGGAATTCTGGGTGGACAAAGGGGCAAATTTTCATCAATGACCAACATAACATTATCACAGTAACCTGAAACATAAAGTAGCACGAACCTTTAGAGGCCTTTTCACCTTCATGGAGATTAAAAAAAAAATTGTGTGAGACGTGAAATTGTGACTGCTAAAGTCATGTTTTTATGTGCTTTGTTAAGAAAACCAGCCAGTAAGGATGTTTATTCAGTTCTTCTTTTATGCAACCATCTTTATTTCCTGTGGAGAAAACAACACCTTTTTTATAAGTAAAAGAGATATTTACAAAGTCAGTAAGATGCCATGACTCATGCAAGAATCTGTCCAACCACACAGTAACACACTGCATCCTGCTGAAGTCAGCACATTTTTAAATGTTTCCATCCGCCCTGAGCACCTCTCACTTGGGTCATTGATAAGTTAGTAAGGCAATACACTTACGTATGTAGTTCATTTCTTTTTATCACACAGATCTGAGTTTTTTCACATTTTCAATTTTAAAGTAAATTTTAAAGTAATCTATTTTAGTCAATTATTGTTTAAAAAAATATTAGTTTATTTGCCATGTATTATATTCTGTAGGTATGGTCTTAGTCAGTGTGCCCTGTTCTCTATTCCAGGACGTGTGATGGAGCTAATTGACGTTTTTATAATGGATGATGGGAAATGTAGTCTGCCAGTACGTTCCCTCTGTTTTCTATGCTGTACTCCTAGAGCTGTGTGTTATATGCTGTGCAAGTACTGCATGTTCTCGGTATTCACTTCCCAAAGTGTTTTTTGCTCCATGTGTGCAGCGACCTGTGGGTTCATGCTTCTGCCTTCTAGAAGAATCCACCAAGGCCAAGAACAGTTCAATAAAAGTCAGTGGGAAAAGTGTGGATCCTGGTCTCTTTATTTGGACTTTGTTGTGAACCGTTTTTGCTTAAACCTTCTTCTTAGTAATAATTAGAACTAGAAAATCTGCATTTCTCAAAGAAAATAGTGTGAATGTTGTAAGATGAAAATTATTTTTGGAGCTGTTTAGGGAAGAACTGAAATATGCTGACTTCAAAGCTAGAACAGTTTCATGCGGAATAATTAGCTTAAATCCTGAAGCATAAAGGTGATCAATATTAACTTAAAAGCAAAAATTGTTTAAAAAAATTACTAATTTTAGCTTAAAAGTTAGTTAAAATTACTAAAGCTGTTAAAGTTTAAAAAAGTTAACATACTGTACAAACACTAAATATACATCTAGCACTGATAAATGTTAACTTAAAAGTTAAAATGACCTAAATTTGCACAATGTTAGCATAAAAGTAGAAATTGGTTAAATTGAAGAAATGTAGCTTAAAAATGCTAGTTAAATGCTACAATGGCTCAAAACTGAGCAGTGTTATCATAAATGCTAAAATAATTTAGCTTATTATTATTATTAGGGCTGTGCATTGATTAAAATGTTTTAGTGAAATAAATGCACATTTTTCCAATTAATCCCTAAACTTGCATAAAATATTCACTGAAAAAGAAGCATACTTTATCAACTTTTAATTGCATTTTCATTCACTGAACATACTTGTTACTCTCATACTTAACAAATACAGCTAGAGCAACATAAGACACTTGATAATCATGAATGTATATTCAATAAAACGTTTTACAATTTGTGATATCAATTTGTATTTTTTGGTTCATTATAAAGACAGTTGATTTCTCTGCAAAACTACAATGTTTTAACATTGTTGTCATATTTCCCGTTTTATTTTAAAATTGACAAAAAAAGACATCAGCGCTTCTACTTATGGTAACTTTCTTAATTATCTCAATGGTTAAAAGAGCAAACTCGTCAATTTTAGAAGCTTTTATTCACTTTATATTGAAGTGTGTTTTTCTCCACTCACACTGACAGAAACTCTCCCTCTTTTCACACTTTTGAGCAAGCAGCCCTAATCAATAACGCTAGGTCAGATAGGTGTGTGGGTATGTGCACTGGATGAGGACATCCTGAGTACCAGAGGATCAGTTTGGTGTCATTATTATTTTTGGATAAAAATAAAGTGCAGAGGGTTTTTAGCCTTATAAGCTGAAGGAACGTAAAGGATTTGAAACACCCCTCTATCCACCTTATTCTTGGGGGTGCTGCTGTTGGACCCATCATGGGCGGAGCTTCCGTGTTAAATCAGTAAGAGTGGAGCAGCAGAGGCATTTAAAATAGCATTTTTAAAAGTTTTTCAAATTCATTTTAATGTATAGTCCACATACGTGTTTTGCACTCAAATGGCAGCTAATTTCAGCACTTGTAGTTTTAGTATTTTTGAATATTTTTGCGTAGTTCTGGTACTTGCTGCTGTTCATGGTGTGAGGCTCCTCACAGATAAGCACAGCTAAACCTGTGGCTTCAACAGCAATGAGTAGATCATGCACTGAAAACTAAAGGATTGTTCGTGTGATCGGTGGAACAGACACAGGACAGACACCAAGACAAGAGCCAGGTATGTTTTCACTTGTATGAATATCTCAGATCTGATGTTTTACCCCGAATTTAAAATGCCCAAGCACGGTGTTGTGGTTCTTTATGGCTCTGACTAGACTCTACGTCTGCTCTGAGGTAAATTTGACTATGTCCAACATATTTTAACAAAATGCAGCCGTCTTTACTGCGGTGGAGACATTGATATATCTCAGAGCTTTTGTTTACAGCGTTAGCATGTTAGCAGCGGAGCTAACTAACGGAGCTACTGCCCACTTTCTAAGGTCATCTTCTCATCCCTCCATAGTCGTGGGATGTGGTATGATTATATTACTGTTTTTGAGGTGCAAAAGGCTGTGTTCCTGCATTTTTGATGCCGACGTCATTGTTTTTTAACAAGGAAAAGTGTCCTGTTTCAGTGATAACCATACGTTCTAAACTAGTACCGGAAGTTGCTACCATAATTCACGCAAGGCATCATGGGGCCTAGGAATAAGGTGGATTCATTTTATTTAAAAAAAAAAAAAAGTATAAAAGAGCCAAAGCAGAAAAATGTCCTTAAGAAGCTAAAGAGAATAATATTTGAATAGAGTTTCTAGCAAAAAAAATATGTAGGAAGGAATAGACCAAAAATGTGCAAAAGAATAAAAATGGCTGACTCAAACAACAACTGCGTAAATGCTTAACAACATTCCCACAGTAATATGTACAGTAGTGGTCTGAAGAAGCTGAGTTTAAAGTGGACAGAGATGTTTTGTCTGCAACCTACTAAAATACATATTTGTTAATCCATGCCCCTGACCTCCTGCCCTCCTCCACAGCGGCAGTTTTCTTAAGATGGGGAGTCTGAGATTAATGCTGTGGATTAAAGCAACAGTCATCTTCAGGGTTGATATTACTGTCCAGAAGGAGCTTGAAAGAAATGCCTGAGATCAAATCTGCAATGATCAAAATCAAATCCAGAGCTAAAGATGAATGCTAAGTCAACAGGATTAGACATAATATAGACCCAAATTAAAATAGGACAGGATATCTTTTAATTATGTTGTAAAATGAGTAAACAAATCCTTCTTAGAGGAAGAGGGAAAAACAAGATTTTGGATAAGAAGAGAGAAAGAGGGGAATGTTTCCTTTATCCCCGAGTGATACTAATTCTCACTGCAAAAAGGGTTTATTCATATAACCATTTGGCCCCGTGCAGTTTTTGTGGATTGCATTTCACACTTGGCAGATATTTGTGAGCAGAGGACAAATAAACACTAAAAAAATGAAAAAAAAAAACAACAAAACTTAACCCCAACGATTTTTGACCATTTCTACTCTGTTTCACAACCACAATATATATGCAGGGCAAATCATCTTTTCCAAAACACATCTTCAATACGTTAGTGACTTTGTGACTGCTGTTTTTTATGTACATAAAATGACTATTCAAAATTGTTCTGTAAGAATTTCAGATTTAACATTATTTGTCTATATACACAATAAAGAGCCATTTCCATTTAATCAAATCCTACGATTTAAATGTGTAGGGAAACAGGGTGCAGGCTGAAGTTTATGATGATATTCCCCGATAACCACACTTGGACATTTCACCAAATATGTATCATTCTGCTTCAGCTGTGTTCTAATAATCTTTAAACTATAGTTTTTTGATTGATTGATTGATTGATTGATTGATTCATCGTTTAAAATAACATTGTATAAAAGATACAACATATGTTTAAAAACAATGGGATGACAAGAAAGTGTGCACACTTCTTTCTATTGTGGTCCCTAAAAGCAATCACATAATCAACATAGATAATAGCAATGAAAAAGTTAATATCAGTGGCTTCTTATACTATGTGAGAATTGTACAGTTGTGTTGGATACCATAATTTCCACAGTGAGTCACTGTTTAAAAAGAGACAGTCCTAAAAATCAGAACTGGTGGAAAGTCCCACCTTTGTAAATATCTAGATATATATACAGTGGGGCAAAAAAGTATTTAGTCAGCCACCAATTGTGCAAGTTCTCCCACTTAAAAGATGAGAGAGGTCTCCAATTTTCATCATAGGTATACCTCAACTATGAGAGACAAAATGAGAAAAAAAAATTCCAGAAAATCACATTGAAGGATTTTTAATTAATTAATTGGTAAATTCCTCGGTAAAATAAGTATTTGGTCAATAACAAAAGTTCATCTCAATACTTTGTTATATACCCTTTGTTGGCAATGACAGAGGTCAAACGTTTTCTGTAAGTCTTCACAAGGTTTTCACACACTGTTGCTGGTATTTTGGCCCATTCCTCCATGCAGATCTCCTCTAGAGCAGTGATGTTTTGGGGCTGTCGCTGGGCAACACGGGCTTTCAACTCCCTCCAAAGATTTTCTATGGGGTTGAGATCTGGAGACTGGCTAGGCCACTCCAGGACCTTGAAATGCTTCTTACGAAGCCACTCCTTCATTGCCCAGGCGGTGTGTTTGGGATCATTGTCATGCTGAAAGTTTCATCTTCAATGCCCTTGCTGATGGAAGGAGGTTTTCCCTCAAAATCTCAAGATACATGGCCCCATTCATTCTTTCCTTTAGACGGATCAGTCGTCCTGGTTCCTCTGCAGAAAAACAGCCCCAAAGCATGATGTTTCCACCCCATGCTTCACAGTAGGTATGGTGTTCTTTCTCCTCCAAACACGACAAGTTGAGTTTTTACCAAAAAGTTCTATTTTGGTTTCATCTGACCATATGACATTCTCCCAGTCCTCTTCTGGATCATCCAAATGCTCTCTAGCAAACTTCAGACGGGCCTGGACGTGTACTGGCTTAAGCAGGGGGACACGTCTGGCACTGCAGGATTTGAGTCCCTGGCGGCGTAGTGTGTTACTGATGGTAGCCTTTGTTACTTTGGTCCCAGCTCTCTGCAGGTCATTCACTAGGTCCCCCCGTGTGGTTCTGGGATTTTTGCTCACCATTCTCGTGATCATTTTGACCCTACAGGGTGAGATCTTGCGTGGAGCCCCAGATCGAGGGAGATTATCAGTGGTCTTGTATGTCTTCCATTTTCTAATAATTGCTCCCACAGTTGATTTCTTCACACCAAGCTGCTTACCTATTGCAGATTCAGTCTTCCCAGCCTGGTGCAGGTCTACAATTTTGTTTCTGGTGTCCTTTGACAGCTCTTTGGTCTTGGCCCTAGTGGAGTGTGGAGTCTGACTGTTTGAGGTTGTGGATAGGTGTCTTTTATACTGATAATGAGTTCAAACAGGTGCCATTAATACAGGTAACGAGTGGAGGACAGAGAAGCCTCTTAAAGAAGAAGTTACAGGTCTGTGAGAGCCAGAAATCTTGCTTGTTTGTAGGTGACCAAATACTTATTTTACCGAAGAATTTACCAATTAATTAATTAAAAATCCTTCAATGTGATTTTCTGGAATTTTTTTTCTCATTTTGTCTCTCATAGTTGAGGTATACCTATGATGAAAATTGGAGACCTCTCTCATCTTTTAAGTGGGAGAACTTGCACAACTGGTGGCTGACTAAATACTTTTTTGCCCCACTGTATTTCAGGCCTGTTTACAGTAAATAAAAAGCTAGAGTTGGATTTATTGTCTCAATTAGCCAAATATAAAAACTTTGTAGTGATGAACTGTGTTTGAGATGAAAATGACAAGAAAAAGCAAGCGAAGTGCATGGAAACTAGCTAACTAATGTAACAGCTTTATAAAAAAAAAATTGTTGTTGTTTCATAGCATTCATATTTTTGTGATTAAAAAAACCCAGCTGATTCTCACATTGATGGATCAAGTCAATTTAAAGTGTAAATTAAGCTGATCAGACATGAGAGGGAGTGTGGGGAAAAGTCATTAGAAAAACATGTTGGCAGCAGGGACAGCTGCACTGCTGCCAATGCCTCAGTAAGGAAAGTAGCTACCGGCTGTCCTAAAAGTCACAAAAGTCGATAAATGACATCATCACCTAATTTGCATAATTGGTTATTTGCATGTAATTGTAATGGACGCTGTAGTAGAGAAGAATAATGTCACGGGAGAGACAAAAAGTGAATAAAAAAAAAACAACCTAAATATGTTTAGAACTACAAATTAACTTTTTTCTGTTGATTCTTGGTTTGTTTGTTTTAATTTTGCCATTTAAATAGGCCATCACTAACTGACAGTAAAGAAACATTTGCATCCCACTCTGTAAAACAGGGCAGGTTTGGCGGGGGTTTGTGCATGTGCAATTCATTTGCAATCTGGACCCGAGTGGTGTGGAGCTCCTCTCTGACTGCAGCTAAGCTAACTGCTGCACAGTGTTGCATTGCTAGATATACAATAGTTTTAGGGCCTATACAATATACGATCAAACTTTTTAAAAAAGGACAAATATAAAATAGATTTGGTATTTTCATGCGCAACCCCCCCCCCCCCCAAAAAAAATGTTTTGATTTACGTGAACACCCACACATCAGCTCATACCTCCTAGGCTGGCTGGCTGGCTCCTCCTCACTGTCTGCCACTGCCAGTCAGTCACATCAGCAGCACTCAGCTCATGTTTGAACATGAGTTTGGACTCGGAGAAAAAAAAGAAAAGAGTCCAACAGCACTGACACAGACGCTGGTAAGAAAACAAAGCACCCCTGCCGGGGCGATCACAGCAACTTTATCACCCTGCCTTGGCGTTATACCGTTCCGTGTACATTTAAGGGATGGCTTCATCCTGTTGCTGGGAAGACGGTTAAAGCACTTTGCCGCTGCTGCAGCATTCAATTGGTATCAGACATTGCAGTTCTGAAAAAAACTAGTAATTTATTGTAACTGCAACACTTCTGCTTCATGAGGCTACTGTGAGACTTACCAAGACTGCCTGTGATTGCTTTGGGATGGGAAGGGGACGGGAGAGCCTCACGGTACCACCCACTGCTTGTTGAGGACGTCGGTGTCCAAAACACCAGAAAAGTCTTTGATAACACCAGGAAAAGTCGTTAGATTTGTCACTAGTCGCTTTTGACAAAAAATGTCGTTGAGGGGGGCTGAAAAGTCGCCAGATTTAACATCAAAATCGCCAAGTTGGCAACACTGAACAGCTGAGTTAAGCTCACTTTATACACCTTCTCAGATACACAAACCCCAATTCCAGTGAAGTTGGGACATTTTTTTTGCACTTTGCATCACGCAATCTCACTATAAGCAGACAGGGTGCTAGCTTTGTGCTGGGAGAAGGGGCACTCATTTCAAAGAGGTGAGGCAGCACGCAATCTCATGCACATCAGTATTTTGGTGCATTTTATGACAACACACTTGATCTAGAAAAAGGAGGTCTGTCATCAGAAGCACACTGTGAATGCTATTTCACCAGCGTGTTTTGAAATCACACAGCTCCAACTGACAGGAGCACATAAGGAAACACAGCATACAGTGGGATATTCTGTTATTTTAATGGGGAGAGTTGTAACAGTTGCAGTGTGTTTACCTGTCATTTTAATTATAACTAGAAAAGCACTCAGAGCGATACCTCCACCAAGGCTCCTTCCGTTTCTCATGGATCACCTCCAAAATGTAATGGGTTTGTGTATAGGCCTATAGGCACTTGTGGTGAAAATTGCATCAAAGTCTGTCCATCAGTTTTGGAGTATTGTTGCTAACACACTGTGAGAAGATAAGAGCCTTGGCTGAGGTATGCATTCTCAGATCATCACCAAAATATAATGGGTTCCTCTCTAGCCCAAGAACCACCTCTGGTGAAAATTTCATCCAAATCCATCCAGCAGTTTTTGTGTAATCCTGTTGCACAAATACAAAGCCCTTGGTGGAGCTATGCACTCTCAGATCATCACCAAAATCTAATCATCTGTTCCCTGTGCCATTACACACCTTTCCTGAAAATTTCATCAAAAGTCGTTCATAACTTTTTGAGTTATGTTGGTAACAGACAGACAAATGCCGAGATGATACGCTTATTAGTTTTTTTTATTCCATCCACATTTTCATTTTAATTGCGGACTGAAAATTGGAGTATAGCCTATAGATTTGGTAGTAAGTGAGGAGGTGGACACAGGAGGCTGCTGATGAACTACAGGACTGCTTCGAGACGATGGACTGGGATGTACTCTGTGAGCCACATGGGGCAGACACAGACAACATGTCTGACTGCATCACAGAATACATCAGATTCTGTGAAAACACAACCATGCCAGCCCAGACCATGCGCCATTTCCCCAACAACAAACCATGGATCACCAGTGACCTGAGAGCACTTCTTAACAAAGAGAAGAGGGCTTTTAGGTCTGGAAACAGAGGAACTGAGGAGAATGCAGAGAGAACTGAAAGAGATGCTGAGGATGAGTAAAAACAATTACAGGAGGAAACTGGAGGACATATTTCAGCAGAATAGTGTGAGGGATATGTGGACTGGAATGAAACATCACTGGGTGTAAGGAGAGACAGACATCGGGGAGCCTTGAGGGAGCAAACGAGTTAAACCTGTTTTTTAACAGGTTTAACTCACCATCTGTCACCCCCACAACACAGCCAGACCCCCACACACCACTACCCCCCTCCTGTGCAGCACCTCTCTCCCCCCTCACCCCCCTCCACTGAAGACATCAGCACCAACCCCCACATCACTTACTTCCATCCATCCATCTTTTTCCACTTAATCCTTTTCAGGTCGTGGGGGGGGCTGGAGCCTATCCCAGCATCTTTGGGCGAGAGGCAGGGTACACCCTGGACAGATTGCCAGTCCATCGCAGGGCCAACACAGAGAGACAGACAACTATTCACTCTCACAGTCATACCTAAGGACAATAAACTGGAGAAATCCCAGAGTAAACCCACACAGACACGGGGAGAACATGCAAACTCCAAACAGATCACTGCTGGTCGGGGGCTGGGATCAAACCCAGGATCCCCCAGCCAGGGGTGAGTTGCTGTGCTGCCGCAGTGCTAACCACTCCGCCACTGCGCTGCCCATCACTTGCCTCATTTCCACCAAATAAGAAGCAGTGCTACTTCAGTTCTGGTGCTTGTGCCGGTGCTTAACCAGTTCAACTGTATTGCCCCATAAGAACAATGCTCCATGTCGGTTTTCCACCGACATGGAGCTAGTCGGGGATTAAGTCAGGGCTACATCATTACATAGTGTGAAGCACTATGCAACCCCCACAGAACACCACAGAAGAAGTTAAAGGAGGAGAAGAAGAAGCAGCGCTAACTTGTCACCATGGAGGAGTTGTCTTTTTGGGAGTGCTGCTTTTATTATTTCAAACCTGTATTACCATCCAAAAACAGTTTTATTCTTAATCGCAGAGAATGGCGGTTGGACAGTGTTTTGTCTGATGTGATGGTTAGTGATACAGGAGCTCCACAGGGGACTGTGCTTTCTCCTTTTCTCTTTACCTTATACACCACTGACTTTCAGTATAACTCCAAGCCATGCCACCTGCAGAAATTTTCTGATGGCTCTGCTGTTGTTGGGTGTATAAGAGAGGGAGAGGAGGGGGAGTACAGGGCACTGGTAGACGTATCTGTGGAATGGACCAAGCAGAATCACTTTAGGCTGAACGTCAGCAAGACCAGAAAGATGGTGATTGACTTCAGGAGGAGGAGGACGCCTTCACAGCCATTGTGGATTAGGGGGGCAGATGTGGAGGTAGTGGAGGACTACAGATACCCGTTTGTTGTTATCAGCAACGGACTGGAAATCTAACATCGGTGCTACGTTCAAGAAGGGGATGAGCAGATTCCACTTCCTCAGAGGAAGTGGAGAGGAAGTGGAGACTGCTCCACACAGACTCCATGTGTGGAGCCTGCACATGTTGAGATCCTTCAACATGTGCAACAAGATGTTGGAGCTCTTTCACCATGCCATTGTTTCCAGCACCATCTTCTCTGCTGCTGTTTGCTGGGGTAGCAGTATCAGAGCCAGTGACACCAGCAGACTTGACAAGATTATCAAGAAGGCTGGTTCTGTAACTGATCTCAGGCTGGAGACTTTTGATAATGTGGTGGAGAGGAGGACACTGAACAAACTGCGATCCATCATAGACAATCCTGATCACTCCCTTCGCCACACACTGGACAGACAGCGGAGCACTTTCTCCAGCAGACTGCTACAGCTTCGCTGCCGAACAGTCAGGTACAGGAAATCTTTTCTGCCGCATGCCATTTCAGTGTACAATAACCCACTCTAATGTTAAATCTAGGTTATAACAATGCTGCTATATTACACCTTACAGTCTAACTGGTACCTCACATTTCACCCTGCACCTGATAGTCCTATTTTGTACAGTGTCAATACTATATCAACTTTTATTTATTTTTAGGGTAGTTAATGATGTATATAAAGTTATTTAAGCAATTTCACTTTCCATAGGTAATTCCTTTTTTCTATTTCCCACCCTATTTTGCTGTGTGTATTTCTGTCGGTTTGGTCATCTTACTGTGTCATGCTGCTGTTACACTGTAATTTCCCAGTTTGGGATCAATAAAGTACATCTAGCTAGCTAGCTAGCTAATGTATAAATTTGTTAGGGGAGTGAATGAATGAATGATCAACAAGTGTGTGTACATTCCGTTGTGGATGCGGTATATGGTTAGGCGTGGTGAGATACTGTTAATCTGAAGATTATAAATGACAAAGCTCTCTTCTGTGACAAAGTATTCTGTCCACATACTAATCTGTGTCTGTCATCATATCACATCATTATATCACATGTCTGTTTGTGCACATGCATCCCAATTAATGAAAAACACACACTCAAACATTGTTTTCTGTTAAATGAGGACAGTTAAATGTGAACTATTTAAAAACACAGAAGAGCTTTTCACTGCACAGAGGAAAGCAGATCATCTCCTTTTTGATTTAACTATTGGACTGCAGCAGGACCAGTCTGCCCTACCGGGAAAAGAGCTGTCACCTCGGCCCCAGAGAAGAGCCAGCAGTTGCATGCAAAACTGACATTTATCATTATCCAATTCTGACATTCTTTTTACAGTTTTTTTTAACCTCATTCACTCTCATTCTTTTAACAGAATGATTCAATATGGAAAATATCCCAACAGTTGTTTTGAGTTAAAACAACAATTTTGCATTTGGCAGGAGATTAATGAGCCTCAGGCTTAGATGAACAGCTTGCTCTTTCTTGGTTTAAAAAGAGTTTAGATGAAAAGAGTATTTAGGATCAAGTCTCCCCAGTATAAGCAGTGTTGTGGAGGAGGAGGTTAAAAGGCTACTTGAAAGCTCCTTGCCTTTAAATGAATTTTCACTTTGTGAACGAGCCTGCATTGTCCTAAGCGGAAAACCGATTTGTTCTCCTATTTAAATGCTGCCATATTAGTATTATGTCAAGGCTGCCTCCCACAGGCATGAAAAACAGTATGATATGCAAGCAAACATGGTTTCTTAACAGAAAATAAATACAGCACAGGGGCTGTGAAAATAAAGTGAGGCAGCAAGGCAGAGAACACTTACTACGATGATGACAATAATCCCGAAGGTGATGGAGAACCGAAGGGTAAATCCTGAGATGTTGCCACAATCAGAACGCAAACCTTGACAACTAATATGAGAAATTAATAATTATCTAACACAAGACAGCTGGGCAGGATTGCAAAACTGAAAGTAAAGCGGAAGATCATAATGACAGAACAGGAAAAGGGGAACTAAAGCAATAAGAATAAATGGGAGCAAAACAAGAAATACTTCAAAGTAAGAGCAAACCTAAGAACTAAAGATAGACGGAATAATCACAGAAAGACTACTAAATAAACCAGGGACCAGGAAAATACTTGTAATGATAAAATACAAGTTAAAGGATGGGACATGTTCACAAAAACATGTCCCCCATGACATATTAAGCCTTTGACCTTGCATCCATTTATTAAAGGCAATGAGAGCAAAGACAGCAATTGGTTTATTTTATATTATGCCCCAAACACACCTCTGAATAACTGAAAGTATTAGGACAGCCTCTTGCACTTTGCACTTGGTGCATAATTCACTTTTGCACCGCTGTAATAGTGATATGAACTTGGAAATGCCCATAAACGCACCCCGCGCCACAATCAACCAACTCTGGACTGCACCACTGTGCCTGTAGTCTCCCAGCTGACCTTGGAAATGTCTTGGTGTCCTTCCTGGAGAGCTGGAGGAGGTGGCTCCAGAGAAGTCTGGGCTTCTCTGCTTAGACTGCTGCCTGCGTGACTCGGACCCCTGGAAAAGTGGTAGGAGATGGATGGATGTTATTGATTGGCACAATCCCTAATACTATCCCTGATTATGATTATTAAAAAATAAGACGCACTGGTACAATCCTTTAGTTATTTTCTCATCACCCAGTAGTGAAATGAAATATCTACAATTGCCATTGCTTTCCAAAAGGGACAGGTAAGCATGAGGGGAATGCTCCCTTTTAAAAAGAATAACACCACTCAGGAAATACATTCTGCTGGGACAAATTTGAGTGTGGAGAAAGAAGAAGAAAAGCAGAGATTGTTCAAACAGTATAAGGACAAACAAACTGAATTTAAACAAGAGCTTATAGAGCAATATTATCTGAAAGATTAGGGAAAATGAGATTGGGAAAATATTTGTATTTTCATTGACCAGACAAGTTAGCTATAATGTACTCATAAAGAATTATTTACCATAAAATAGCCTGATGCACTAGTGGAATTGTACAAAAAAGATTTATTTTTTTGTGTGTTTGTTTTCTGTGTGCATGTTTCTGTGTGTAAAAATTCTGCTGCTGAGAGCAGACAGTAACTGAGTTTATTTTCTTCTTCCAGCATGAAGAGACAATAGAGTGGACTGAACCAGTAGCAGGGAACTGAATCACTGTTAACCTCTCACACATGCAGCAGTGAAAACCTTTGACTTCCATAGCCGCTTCTATTACTTCGACAGAAACCATTTTAACTTAAATATTTATTCCTATGTGGGCATCTTGCATCTGTGTTTGATCACAGAAGTTTGTCAATGATGGGTTTGTACCTTTATTGGTGTAGTTCCTGAAAAAAGTATTTATTAATCACATACAGGAAATACAATAGTGCATTTTGCCTAATATATATTGATTCCATAAGTATGAATAAAAGGCCAGTTGGCTAGCATAAGGTTTAGCAATATGTGCATTTATGCCTTAATATGTAAAACAAATGTCTCATGGTCTCTTAACTTTACATTTAGGAGCTTTTTAATGACTCCTAATTTTGATATTTTAATTTTAATATACAGTATTTAGTGTACCCTATTGAACTGATCAACTGCTCAAAGCACCCCTGGTGAAAAAAAAATATATTGAAGTGTATTATTAATATATTCTTTTTTTCAAAAATACAAGTTAAATATATTAGAATATACTTGTACTTTCTAGGAATCGCTTTCAAGTATAACGTAAATATATTTATGTAACTGTACTTAAAACATACTTTCTAATAAGTATTTTTTTAATACACTATACTGAAATATATTTTTCCAAAAATATATTTCAAATAAAATATATATGTCTAATTGGAAATATACTTCTACTCAATTATTTCATTATACATTTAAAGTATATTTTATGCATACTTTGAGTATATATTTTTATATAATACAATAAATATATTAAAGTAATATTTAGCTAAAATTGTATTTTGTTGCATACTTTCAATACATTTAATACATTACACTATTCTTTGACTTATTTCAAAGTACATAAGTGAGTATTTACAGTTTTAATTGCATGTATGAACATAAATGAAAATGTATTAATCAGTACATATTTTTGGTACGCTTAAAACACTAAGCATTTTTCAAAAATATACAAATAATTACAATGTATAGTTGAAACAGATTAATATTTTATTTTTAAGATACTTCAATCTCGTTCAATATTGTTTGGAAGGGGGACAACAAAGAACTTGTTAAGACAACTTAACATTACACATTTATGCTTTAGTGACAGGGGGTCCACAGCAAATACATTATTGGTCTTTGACACTTCAGTAATAAACGTAGAATGTATCTTTAACTGTGCATCTTCATCGTTCTCTCTACAGCCAATGAAAACAGCTGGTCTTGAGGAATTTTCGCCACAGCCAATGAGAACTCTTGGGCTTGAGCACATGCGTACGTGGGTTGCGCGCACAGTACGTAGCCGCCGCCATTTTACTTTTTATTCGAAAAACAACAATTTGCTCAAATGACGATGGCTTACGTTGTTCTACTTTCACAATGAGGTTGTGAAGGTCGAAAGTACATCTTTGATAGTTGGTAGTAATGGAAACTTTATTCAAATAAAATCACGACCAGATTTGGATGATGAAAATTGGTTAGAACTGAAATGTCCTTCAAGGAAGGAGCCTAGCAAAACGGAGGCAGTTAAAGTTTTACTTTTTGGAGGTAAGTTCCCTGCAAAATATTATTTTGTATATTAGAGAGACATAAGATGTGTAATTAATGTATGTGTATAATTAATGTTTGCAGATTCTTTCAAAGACTTGATTCACAAAAAGAATCAGTTTATACTGGGACAAGACATTTGGGCCACACCAGTCATTGCACACAAAGGACAGGGAAGTGCTAGCCAGGTAAGTCTCTAATGTAGAATACTGTTTTGCCATTCTTACAAAACTGTTCTCTAGGGATTTGTAAAAATGTATTAAACGTAATAGTAATGGAGCAGTAATGTGACGTTTTTGAACAAATCAAATATTTGTAACTGTAACTCCCAATGCAGCCTAAACTCACTGAGGAGGCACTGTACTGACTACACACATAGTAATAACATACTAATGTTACATATGTAGCTCATGTATTTTTACCTACATATGTTTAAGCACAATGGGATGCTTGGGATTACATGTGTGGTTTGACCTCACGTCTTGGATGGGACAGTATGTCTGGACCGCCTGTGGATAATAGCTGGAAGACGGAGGTACGGCGATAAGGAGCTGAAAGGACTTGCCGACCTCCTGGGGGCCAGGCGGAGGACTGAAGGACTTGGGGGGAGAGTTATTGTCAATAAGGGGTTTTGACGGTGATATGTGATTCTCCCTTTGATCTTGTATGTATAAATGAGGAGGTTTTGACTCAGCTCTCTCTCTTCTGTTCTTGAGAGATAGCTGGGGATGTGATTGCAAGATTAAAACCTGAATTAAGAAATAATTCAGCCTCATCTTTTCATGCTCCCTACATTGGTGACCAGAGACGTGAGAATGCATAGAAGGGATTCTCCTGATGCAGACTCGTCGGAGTCGGCCCAAGCGAGCGCCGTCTCCGTCAAACTGCCGGAATTCTGGCAGGACAACCCGGATTTGTGGTTCCTCCAGGCGGAGGCACAGTTCACGCTCGCGGGAATAACGGCGGATGACACTAAATTCTACCACGTCATCGCAAGGCTCAACAACCGCACAGCTCGATGCGTGCGGAGCTTGGTACAACAGCCACCCGCTGACAACAAATACAGCGAGTTGAAGGCTGCCCTCACCGAGTGTTTCACGCCCTCAGCCGAAGAGAGGGCTAGGAGACTCCTGGCTATGTACAACCAAGGAGGGCGCAGGCCAGCCGCCCTGATGGAAGACATGCTGCAGCTGAGGGAATCAGACAACGATGATTTCCTGTTTAAGCACATCTTCCTAAGTAACCTCCCGATGCACATGAGAGGGACCCTGTCCAGCATGCATTGTGCGACCCAGCGGGACTTCCGCGCGCTGGCCCGAGAGGCACAGCTGCTCCTCGACTACTGCGGCGAGCAGGTGGCCACAGTGGCAGCGGCAGACCTAGGTGCGGCGACCCGAGGCAACGAGAAGCCAGAGACAGCGGAGCCAATCCCACCAACAATGGCAGCGGCGCGGCCCCGACGCAGCAGAGGAGATGGCCTCTGTTTTTATCATCGGCGTTTCGCGGAGAAGGCACACAGGTGTGTGCCGCCGTGCAGCTTCAAGAGCTCGGGAAACGCCAGGACCGGGAATCGTTAGCAGCTTCGGCTCTCGGCGAAAGAAATAAGCTGCTCTACATCACGGATACGAGCTCCGGGCGGCAGTTCCTCGTAGACACCGGAGCCCAAGTGAGTTTCATCACCCCAACCTATGCTGACCGGTTGGCTGGCCCCCGTGGTGACGGGGCAACGGCGGCGAACAGCTCGAGCATCAACACCTACGGAGAAAGGACTTTGTTTCTGTCCTTGCACGGCCGCACTTATGAATGGACTTTTATCATAGCGGCGGTGAGTTTCAACATGTTAGGTGCCGATTTTCTGTGCTCACATGGTTTGTTAGTTGATCTTGCCAACAGGCGCTTGGTTAATGCACCATCTTTTTATTCTATTCCTTGTGCAGCTCTAGTGTCCCCGCCACCGGTGCAGACGAACGTCGCCACAGCAGGCGGTAAGTTTAACACACTCCTCACCCAGTTTCCAGCGCTCACGGTACCCACATTTTCGGCAACAGTTGCGAAACACGGGGTAGAGCATTTTATCCCTACAGCAGGCCCCCCCGTCTTCGCGAAAGCTCGGCGCTTGGATGCTGCTAAGCTCTCCAAAGTGCGCGAGGAGTTCGCCAGCCTGGAAAGGCTGGGCATTATTCGCCGTTCGAAGAGCCCATGGGCCTCGCCGCTGCATATGGTCCCTAAAGCTGACGGCTCGTGGAGACCTTGCGGCGATTATCACAGACTAAACAACGCCACAGCGCATGACCGCTACCCAATTCCACACATTCAGGATTTTTTGGTGCATCTAGCGGGAGCACGCATTTTTTCTAAAATAGACCTGGTTCGCGGCTACCATCAAGTTCAAGTCCGGCCTGAGGACATTCCTAAAACAGTGGTAATAACCCCTTTTGGACTTTTTGCGCATGCCGTTTGGTCTTAAAGGCGCTGCACAAACATTACAACGTATGATGGATGCCGTGTTACGCGATCTCCCTTTTGTGTTTGTCTACCTCAACGACATTTTAGTCGCCAGTACTTCTGAGGAGGAGCACGAAAAACACCTCACTGCGGTTTTTCAGAGGTTGGGAGAGCACGGGTTAATAATTAATCCAGCCAAGTGCCAGTTTGGCGTGGCACAGATCGATTTTTTGGGGCACCGCGTTTCCCCAGAAGGGGCAGGTGTGCGTGCAGTGGCAGAATTTCCCCGACCACAAACGGTCAAATCATTGCAGGAGTTTTTAGGAATGGTAAATTTTAATAACCGTTTCCTACCCCACGCAGCGCAACTCATGCAACCATTATACGCCGCGCTCAAAAAACAAAACCCCTCCAATACGATCGAGTGGTCCCCGGAGCGGGAGCGCGCATTCGCGGAGGTAAAAACAGCCCTGGCTGACGCCGCACTTCTAGCTTATCCAGATCCATCGGCCCGCATAGCACTCACCACAGACGCATCAGATTTGGCCATAGGGGCGGTCGTGGAACAGCACGTTGCCGGGGTTTGGCAGCCGCTGGCATTTTTCAGCAGATCCTTGAACGAAGCCGAGCGGAAATACAGCACGCTTGACAGGGAGCCGTTAGCGCTCCATTTGGCCGTTCGCCATTTCCAGTTCTGGCTGGAAGGTCGGCGTTTCACCGTGTTTGTCGAACATAAGCCGCTCACTTTTGCGATGTCCAAAATTTCAGAGCCTTGGTCGGGCCAACAACAGAGGCAGCTGGCCGCAATTTCGGAATTTACCACTGATATTCAGCACGTAGCGGGTAAACTCAACGTGGTGGCAGATTGCCTCTCTCGCGCGGTCACAGCACCAGTCCGCGCGGAGGCAGATTATACTACCGCAGCCGCAGGGCAAAATAGCAGCGCGGAAGCGCACGCGGCCCCAGTTCACGTGGGGATAGATTACGCAGCCATGGCAGCGGAACAGGGTAGTGATGCGGACGTGCGCGCGCTCCAGTCTGGACCAACAGGGTTAAGGCTGGAGAGCAGGTGTTTGCAAACCGGTATGCCCCCCCTAATCTGTGATGTATCGACTGGGCGACCGCGCCCGGTAGTCCCGGTCGCGGGGCGCAGCCGCGTTTTTGACTCTGTTCACTCCCTGGCGCACCCAGGGGTGCCCGCTTCTGTGAAAATGGTAGCGGAGAAGTTTGTTTGGCCAAGCCTGCACAAGCACGTGAAAGAGTGGGCAAGAACCTGCATGGATTGCCAGCTGGCCAAAATTCACAAGCACACAAAAGCTCCTTTAGAACCGTTCCACATTCCGGCCAAGAGATTCGATCATGTGCATGTCGACGTCGTGGGCCCCCTACCGTCGTTGCAGGGGTTCACACACCTTTTGACAGTGGTGGACCGAACCACACGTTGGCCGGAAGTGGTTCCACTGGCATCGACCACGGCTGCAGAGGTGGCTCGCGTTTTTTTGACGGCCTGGGTAGCGCATTTCGGGGTTCCGTCGGATATCACGTCCGACAGGGGGCCGCAATTTGTTTCTGAGCTCTGGTCAGCGATGGCCAGCAGCTTAGGAGTGAAAATTCACCGCACTACCGCTTATCACCCCCAGGCCAATGGTTTATGCGAGCGTTTTCATAGGTCTTTGAAGGCAGCCCTCAGAGCGTCGCTTACGGATGCAGATTGGGTAAACAAACTACCATGGGTTTTATTGGGGTTGCGTTCTGCGCCCAAGGAGGATTTAAATGCCTCCCCAGCGGAGTTAGTTTTTGCACAACCTCTCAGGCTGCCCGGTGAGTTCCTACCAGAGCATCCGGAGCCGGGGCGCCTCCCAGCTCTGGGGCCACTGATTGGCTCGGGAGCGGACATGCTCCCGGGCCCCGTTCATCACACTTTTCCGCGCGTTTTTGTTACCAAAGCTTTAAAAAATGCTGAGTTCGTTTTTGTCAGGCACGAGGCTCTAAGACCGACCCTCCGACCGCCATATGATGGTCCATATAGAGTGCTGGAAGCAGGTGATAAGCATTTTGTGCTAGATTTGGGAGACAGAAAAGAGACAGTTAGTACTGACAGACTAAACTAACTAACTAACTAACCTGCACTTATATAGCGCTTTTCTAGCCACAAAGACCACTCAAAGCGCTTTCACTAATACTAACCCTCTATTCTAAGGGCCTATAGGAAACAGATATCTAGGGACAATTTAGAACAGCCAATTAACCTAACATGCATGTTTTTGGCATGTGGGAGGAAACCGGAGAAATCCCGGAGTAAACCCACGCAACACGGGGAGAACATGCAAACTCCACACAGATCACTGTTGGTCGGGGGCTGGGATCGAACCCACGATCCCACGATCCCCACAATCCCCCGGCCAAGGGTAAACTGTGCTGCCGCAGTGCTAACCACTGCGCCACCGTGCAGCCCGCTAAAGCCTGCTTTTGTGATGAACGACGAGTCTGTACGGGTGGCAAGGGCACCTCAACGTGGCAGACCCCCCAGGGAACATGTCCCGGAGCCCCCGCAGGGATCAAATAACCACTCTCTTCCTCAGTCAGCAGATTCTTTGCAGGACGGCGCCGCCTGCTTACAGCAGATTCGGAAGACGGTTGAAGCCCAGACGGCGTACGGACTGATTTTTAATGTGATCATGTTGTATAGACTATGCTATCGTGGTTAGCATGTTTTGGGAACTTTGATATATTTTTTTTTTGTTACTTATTTGTACCCGTAGGTAGACTTGGTTTGCAGTCTGGTGACAAGCCACCGGCTGCTGGTCGCTGCGTGCGTGAGCGCCCTAAACCTACATGTTTTTGGTGTGCGGGAGGAAACCGGAGAAATCCCGGAGTAAACCCACGCAACACGGGGAGAACATGCAAACTCCACACAGCTCACTGTTGGTCGGGGGCTGGGATCGAACCCACGATCTCATGATCCCTGCGATCCCCCGGCCGAGGGTAAAACTGTGCTGCCACAGTGCTAAACCACTGCGCCACTGTGCAGCCATTATTGTATTGGATGCAATAGTGGATGCAATACCAATGCGGCGGCATGAAATAATAAGGAGCCAACTAAGAGTTTTTGAGGGAGTTTATCAATCATACCGCCATCACGAGAACTCACTCCAGTGCCGTGCATGCGCGCCGGAGCGAGCCCGGAGGCTCTCCTCAGCAGATACAGGCAATGCGTGTAGTCAGAAGTGGTGGTCGGAGAGCAATGCAGTTTTTATACCCCACTACAGACAATACATGAAAGGCATGTTATCATCAAAGAAACTGCAGGAAGGCATGGGACATTTGCATTTGAGTACAGAGCAGGAAGTCATACATAACAATAGGAAGATTACTGGCCGGAATTCGCCTCTGCTCTGGAGCTGTAGGACAAAAGAGGTTACAAGGCACATCTACATATTGTTATCAGTCCATAGCTCCATATATTGTCCATTCTTCGACGTTTGGGGGGGTTATGTAGCTCATGTATTTTTACCTACATATGTTTAAGCACAATGGGATGCTTGCGATTACATGTGTGGTTTGACCTCACGTCTTGGATGGGACAATATGTCTGGACCGCCTGTGGTTAACAGCTGGAAGACGGAGGTACGGCGATAAGAAGCTGAAAGGACTTGCCGACCTCCTGGGGGCCAGGCGGAGGACTGAAGGACTTGGGGGGAGAGTTATTGTCAATAAGGGGTTTTGACGGTGATATGTGATTCTCCCTTTGATCTTGTATGTATAAATGAGGAGGTTTTGACTCAGCTCTCTCTCTTCTGTTCTTGAGAGATAGCTGGGGATGTGATTGCAAGATTAAAACCTGAATTCAGCCTCGTCTTTTCACGCTCCCCACACATACATAATATACTAGGTTCACATGTATGGCAGTGATAGATGTTCCGGTCATTTTTTTTCAGGCATCTCATCTGCGTCTTTACAAGGAAAGCTACTTAAATTCAAAACCCCAAGAAAAAACATGCTGGTAACACGTAGTTTGGGTCAGGCGCAGATTTTCCTCATAGTGGCTCAAATCGGGAAACCTTATAACGTTCTTTTACCCTCTTAACTAGTCTTAAAAAATGTTTTCAATTGTATCGCCCGGGTGTCTGGGCCCTACTAAGTCAGCACAGTTCACGATGACAGCAGTAGCTAGTACATAAAAGTTTAACTTTATAAGCCAGAAAACATACCTCTGTACTCGTCTGGTTTCTAGTCGAGTCCACACAAATCAATCGTCGAAATCATCCAGTCCCATAATCCAAAGTGTGCTTTTTGTCCACCCAAAAACAACTCACACAGCGCAGAAAACTATGCCTCAGCCGACTTGTGTCAGCGAGTGTGTTGGTTTGGGAAAATCACGTGACTGACTCCCTCACAATGTGTCATTTTGTATCCTGTGGTATCACACACAGTGAACAGCAGAGGGAGCCACCCGTTTGCATGAACATAATGCATGTCAGACTACTCTCACAAGCTCTTTTTTATTTTGATAATACTGTATCTTATTTCACAGTTTTATTTTTATCAGTGGCTTAATTTTGAGGCTGCTACATCATATTATGTATTATGGGAAATACATGGTGGAAGTTTAACAGCTGAGAGATAAATGAATATGATGGTAATGGTCTCACAATCCTTACTTTAGAAACAATTAAATAAACGCCTGCAGTGAAGTGTCACTGATGTAGCAACCTAAAAAATAAGCCACTGATAAAAATTAAACTGTGAAATAAGATATTATAAAAAATAAAAATATAAAGAGCTTGTGAGAGTACAGTGTGACAGATTCAAATGAAAAATGATTCCGAACTGGAATCCGGAAGAGAACAGAGGTATGTTCACTGGCTTATAAAGTTCAACTTTTATGCAACTCTGTACTTGCTACTGCTGTCATCGTGAACTGTGTGAAATTTGTAGGGCACGGCCATTCAATTAAACATTTTTTTTAGACTAGTTAAGAGGGTAAAATAACGTTATAATGTTTCCCCGTTTGAGCCACTATAAGGAAAATCTGCGCCTGACCCAAACTACTTGTTACTGGCATGTTTTTTCTCGGGGTTTTCTCAGTAGCTTTCCTTGCAAAGATACAGATGAGAAAAATTGACTGGAATTCCCCTTTAAATGCTGACCACTGTTGTACTTTATTTTTCTAGGCAAAGAAAAAGTCAAGAAAACTTGTCCAACAAGACGCAAGGGACAAAGTACTTGCAAACCTAAAAGACAGACTCTCACAAAAGCGTTTGCTGGAGGCATCTGAAGAGCTTTTCAGCAGCTCAGATGATTGTCAGACCCCTATTCACAAGGTTGGCTTGGTGTTTTTGACTGTAAAGAATCCCAGTCATCATTTTGTATATATTTATATGAGATTTTTATTTTCTTAAAGAAAAGACGCATACAGCAGATTTCACCTGATCATAGTGGTGATGAAACTGACATCGGCAGTCCTCGTCCTTTGCACATTGTAAGTTTTGTAAAACCATGTTTGACTTGGTATTTACATTAAATTCTATCATGACTAATGTGTCAATTTCTAGGCTGAAGACACTGAAGATGCCAATTCAGAGGTAAGTACTTATAATTTGGTGGACTTAATTAGAATTATTTAAAAATGTTTTCTCTGTTTGTAGTCTTTGATTGAGGTTCAACATGCTGTGCCAACTATGGCTGAGATAATTGACTGTCTTCATGGTATGTATAAAGGCTCTTATGGAAATATATTTGTATTCTTATTTGTAAATGTGGCTTATGTAATCCTGCTGTTACCTTCTTTATTCTGCTTTTGAAGAACTCCCAGAGACATTGAAATTGATGAAGGATTGCATTGCAAAAGTTAATGCTTCAATGACACATGTCTCAGACAATTCAATGTCAATTTCTATGTCATCGGCAATGTCTTCATCAGAGAGTGAAGGGGAGATGGTAAGTTTCATTTCATATCAAATTGTATACAATATGTTTGCTTCAAATTGATGTGTTTGAATCAAAAATGTGTTACACACAATGTCACTTTTATTATCTTTATCTGTACAGCACTTCTTACCTGGGAAGTCGGTGGCTGTTTCCAAAAGGTCTTTCCTACGTTTAAACCGCACAAGGATGACTGTTTTCGCACCAGAACTGACCGTTCTGATTTTTTCAAAGGACACTCTGGCAAATTCCACACTAACCGGGAGAAATGGAAGAGGAGATATGACCAAAAGGCCAGCTTGATGTAGCCAAGGTGCAGGCCATTACAGGTAATTTCAACTGTGTAACCAGACATACCTTTAAACTATAGAGCATGTAGAGTGAATAAAACTAATTCTTTCCTTGTCTTAGGTGATTTGTCATTTGAAACGATCTCCTTATACATTTTAGTACATAGCAGTACAAAAACGTGGTTTATAGATATACTTAAAATCTGTATTAAGTAAGTTTTCTTTTGCAGACGCGGTGATTGAGGAGTTTCCCGGAACCACAGTATCTGAGGTGCGAGCTGCACTACACAGGAAGTGCAACAATGAACATTTTTCACATAAGAGGCCATAAATGTTTCGTGTTGGGTCTGATTGTTTCTTTTTCTACCCATTGTTAAGGGCTGTTTGCCAAAAAGTGT
Source organism: Pholidichthys leucotaenia (assembly GCA_020510985.1). Lineage (NCBI taxonomy): Eukaryota > Metazoa > Chordata > Actinopteri > Cichliformes > Pholidichthyidae > Pholidichthys > Pholidichthys leucotaenia. Next base: position 192,106,428 of record CM035841.1, read on the forward strand.
AAAAAAAAAAGTTTTGTTATTTGTACATTTGTTTTCATGCTACCAGGTACCAAGCAACACCACATAAGTTTTGACAAAAAGTGGTGATGAATGTGTTCAGTTTATCTCTTGTCTAGCAGTTCTTAATGTGCTTCTAAGCTCCGAGAGGGCTGCTCTTTTCAGATGCTGCTCACTCTGAGGATATGCTTGATGTTATTGTCTACAAGTTTGGAAAATTAGGTGTGTGGGACAGAAATATTGAATTTTTGCCTATGGATTTGAGGCTGAAATCAGCAAAGGGAAGAACTTTGAAAAAAAAAATGAAATTAATTTCTTTACATCAAAATGTCGGTCCAAGGGGTCAGTAATATGCATTCTATTAAATTTATTTCAACTTGCAGACAATGACGTTAAGGGGACACTTCAGACCAGAGTCATGTGAAGTGACAGCACTAATTCATTTGAGATTATTCTACTTTTTGCATAATTCACTTCTCGAGGTTCGAAACCTGTAGTTACAATTTTTGCACTACATTGTAATTGAATGTATTTTTGGTTTTTTTTGAAATACAAATAAAATATATTTGTTAAGTGTATACTTGGAAGTATTTTCATTATACGAAAAGTGTATTTACAATAGAAACATTGTATATTTAAAGAGTATTTTAAATGACATTTCTATGTATTGCAGTCATTTTAAATAGGTTTTAAATAAACTATAAATCAATTATAAGACTATTGCTAATACACAATAAATGCACTTAAAATATGAAAGTAGTGTAATCATAGTGTATTAGTGAATGAGTAAATCGTCACAGATCATAATATATTAAAAATGCATTAAGTGTACTTAAAATTGTTCCACTTTAGTACATAAAAATACATTAAGCATACTTAAAGTTGAACTTTATTTCAATTTAAATTTAACTAAAATGTATTGAATACAAAAAAAGTTGTTCCAAAATAGCACACTTAAAATTTACTTTACCAAAATATATTAAAATACACTAAAATATACCGAAATTAAATATATTTAGTATATTTATTTTTTACCAGGGACAGCATACTCAAAATAAGACAAATGGTAAATTGTCATAAAATAAAGACAGTTTATCAAGATGCATTCTTTTCTTCTCATACAATAAATCTGACAAAGAAATGTGTGTAATACTGATGGCATAAAGGATTTCTTACATGGTTTGACGGCCAAACTTTAGCAAACAAGTAAACAAGCAGTTCCTAACTGCTGCTGAATATTGCTAACAAACATTGAGCAGAATACAGAATATCTTTATTTTTGATTTCACACGTGCATTACTGCATGTTTAACGAATTTTGCTGTTGTTAACCAGTCATCATTTATATACATGCCTTTCAAAAGTTCATCACTCAGATTACCTTAGTCGAGGTTCTCGCTAGCTAGGTAACTCACGAAAGCCACTTGATTTCTGGATGAAGCAACTGTTTTTGTTCATGTTCTTGTTGCATCCTTCCTATTGACCTCTTCAGATGAATAAAGAGTCATGTATTTTGCTGGGGTTTTAAATCTAAATTTTGGAATAACTCATTTAAAAGGTAAAATAGCACAGCTAGGCAGCTCGGTGGAGCAGCGCTTAATACTGCTGCCTCACAGCAAGAAGGTTGTTGGCGTTTGCATGTTCTCCCCATGGCTGCGTGAGTTTTTGTCAGGTGTTCCGTTTCCCCTCACAGTCCAAAAACATGCCCGTTGGATTAATTGGGGATTCGAAATTGTTCCTAGGAATGAATGTGAAAGTGAATGGTTGTCTGTCTGTCTGTGTTGGAACCTAGACTGGCGATCTGTCCAGGATATACCCCGCCTCTCACCCATTAATGCTGGAACAGACTCCAGCACCGAAATACCCACTCACCCACCCCTGGAAAAAAAAATAAATAAATAAGATGAATCAACTAGAGGGCACTTAGAGAATACAGACTACCACCAAGGGTCTGTCCTTCCCTCTGTCCGTCTGTTTATTATAAGATAAGGCCTTGGTAGAGGTCAAAATCCAAGTAATTTTTTTGGATAATCCTGCTAACTGGAGTGGTGGCCTAGTGGTAGAGCATCCGCCCCACAGCCGGGAGGTCATGGGTTCAAGCCCCGGCTTGGTCATGCTAAGGACCATATAAAAATGGTACTTCCTGCCTTCTAGCTTGGTGCTCAGCATAATAGAATGGGGGAAGGAAAAAGTTGTTTGTGATGGTGCTGTTATGTCTGTAATTGAGGGTGAATGATGAGACTTTAGGTGGAACTGAACAAGACTATTATAGACACGGGTTTTACAGAAGTGCTCCCGCTAGGCTGAGAGGTGGTCAAAGAGACCGCCCCTCTTCCACACAGCCCTCTTATACTCCGAGTGGCGGCGGAACCGGAAGGTGAAGCCACCACTCGTGTCACACCATAATATGTCCTAAGTACAACACTACACCCCCCTCCCCCTTCAAAAAGGTCCAAAACACACATACAATCAAGACTCTCCCCAATTTGGAGCTCGACTCAAGCACTAAACTAAACATAAATATATCAGGGCCTATAACAGTCACACAAAACAACTAAAGCTAGGGGAAAACAGGTGGACTGCTGTTCCACCCCCACACGGCTAAACGGATTATTCTGCCATCTCTGGTGCCGTCTCATTTAGTCTCTGCTAAAATATAGTCCTTTAAACATAAAATTGCCATGCTCCTAAAATAAACAACATAAAACTATCCCCATAAGAGAACATATAGACAAACTAGCAAATACACAACAACAACTTGAATAATTCTCATTTTAACATCATGCATCAAACACATCAGTATAACTACTATAACCCGGGCAATTTACATACTAACAACATGTATTGAACACATTGCCCCCCAACCATCAGTCTGCCCCAGTAGAGGAACCACCCCTTGGAAAACTATTAGACGGTGCCCCTCCGGAGCACCTTCTTCTCTTCACGCCCAGGGATGACCCGTGCCCCTGTCCAAAGACCTCCTTCTCCAGCTTGGCACGGCGCAGCTCATTGTGATGCCGCCATGAGCCATCAGACAGTTGAAGATAGCCATCCTCCCGAACAGCCACCACCTGCAGCTGCCCCTGGTCCTCCTATCGTTTGCGCTTCCTACAAACTCCTCTCGACCAGGCCTCCTCTCTGGGTTGGACCACATCAGCAACCCCTAGAGGCGCCCCACTCGGTTTCCAGTGTCCCTGAGTGGCACGTCTTTTTACAGAGCCAGCCAGTCCTGCCCCGCTCGCTTTCATTTCAGATGCTGGTGAAGCCGTTGTGACCCCTTGCTTCTCGATACCTCCCAGCCGAACTCCAGAAGCAGAATGGGTCAGCCACTCAGCTCCACCCGCTGTCATGGGCATCCCACTGCGTCGCCCAGTTCTCTCAGCTAGGGCTACTGGGGCAATGACACCAGGACCAACCCGCGATGGCCCTGGATGGGGTTGGTTCTGCTCATCTTCCAGAATACTAGGCCAAGGTTTGTCCCATACAGCATTGTCCACCACTCACAGAACCAGTCGGTCCCACAAGCCACAGCCTGACCACTCCTCTCCAACACCACTGGTGATTGAAAAGCCCAGTCCATAAAAAAGGTCATAGCCCATAATATTCTCGCCATCAGTGATCACCACAAACTGCAGGTTGGACACCTCTGCTGATTTGTACCTAGCTGTCAGTTCCACCGAACCCACAATGGCTAGCCTTTTTCCTCCATACCCACACAATGGTGCTGAATGACCTCTCACTTGGTATGGGAAGAAACTCCTCACGGTAGGCCAATTCAACACGAACCTCACTGCACCCGTGTCAGTCAGCAGCGGCACCTCCACTCCGTCCAGCTTCACCATACAGTATGTACAGCCATCGATGTTCGGAGAGACGGTGTTGATAACCATAGGAGGAGGCGAGGAAGGCGTCAGGACCGGACGGCATCAGCGCAAAGCTCCTCAAGTCCTGTGCAGACCAGCTGTGTGGGATTGTGACATACATCTTCAACCTGAGCCTGAAGCTGGGGAGGGTACCACAGCTGTGGAAAACATCTTGTGTGGTACCTGTACCAAAAACTTCCCACCCCAAAGACCTGAACAGCTACAGACCGGTGGCCTTGACGTCCCACTTGATGAAGACCCTGGAGAGACTGCTCCTTGCTCACCTCCGCCCCCTGGTGGAAGCAGCGATGGATCCACTCCAGTTCGCCTACCAGCATGGCATTGAGGTGGAAGATGCTGTGATCTTCCTCCTTCACCGTTCTCTGTCCCACCTGGAGAAGCCCGGGAATGTGGTGAGGACCATGTTCTTTGACTTCTCCAGTGCTTTCAACACCATCCAACCGATGATCCTGAAGTACAAGCTGCTGCGGGCAGGGGTGGACCAGCACCTGTCATCATGGATCCTGGACTACCTCACAAACCGGCCTCAGTTTGTGAGAATCCGGGACTGTGTGTCCGACACGATCATCGGTAGCACGGGGGCCCCCCAGGGAACGGTGTTGGCTCCCTTCCTGTTCACTCTTTATACTGCGGACTTCTCACACAACACAACACACTGCCATCTACAGAAGTTCTCTGATGACTCTGCGATCGTTGGCCTCATCTCCAATGGAGATGAAGCTGAGTACAAAGGGCTTATCCAGGACTTCGTGGACTGGTGCCATCGGAACTGCCTCCAGATCAACGCGAGGAAAACTAAGGAGCTGGTGGTGGACTGCCGCAGGCATGGACAACCCCTCACAGCACCAGTAAATATACAGGGAACAGACATTGAGATGGTGACATCCTACAAGTACCTGGGTGTTCATCTGAACAATAAACTAGACTGGTCACACAATACTGATGCACTCTACAAGAAGGGACAGCGCAGGCTGTTCCTACTGAGGAGACTCAGGTCTTTTGGTGTACAAGGGGCGCTGCTGAAGACATTCTATGACACGGTGGTGGCATCAGCCATCACTTTTGGAGTGGTCTGCTGGGGCAGTGGCATTACTGCAGCCGATAGGAAGAGACTGAACAAACTGATCAAGAAAACTAGCTCTGTCCTGGGGCAGTGCCTTGACCCGGTGGAGGAGATAGGAGAGAGAAGGACGGTGGCTAAACTGTCATCTCTGCTGGAGTCCGAGTTCCACCCTATGCAGGACATACTGAATGCACTGAGGAGCTCATTTAGCAGCAGACTACATCATCCCAGGTGCACAACCGAGAGGTTTCGCAGGTCCTTCCTACCAACGGCTGTCAGACTGTACAACCTAAGCAGGGCTGCTCGCAGAGATAGCAAAAAGATGTAACAACCTAATAGTTTTTTGAATGCAAAAGATGCAATAGACTTACACAATGGTCCCCTCCGGCATACAACTAGGAAAATACCGGTCGCTATGGAGGGTGAGAATATGTATGGGCACATAATCATACCATGTAGGACAACTAAGTAGACGGTTGTGCTGTTTCATCCCATCTAGCAACAATGCTCTGCACTGTGTGTGTTTATATATTTACATATTTATTCCATCTAGCTACAATGCTCCGCACTGGGTGTGTTTATATTTATATATAATATAGATATAATAATATAGATTTATATATCTATATATTTATTCCATCTAGCTACAATGCTCCGCACTGTGTGTTTATATATCTTCATATTACTCCATCTAGCTACACTGCTCCGCACTGTGTATGTTTATATATTTACATATTTATTCCACCTAGCTACAATGCGCCGTACTGTGGGTGTTTATATATCTACATATTTATTCCATTTAGCTACAATGCTCCGCACTGTGTGTTTATATACTCATATAGTTATTCCATCCAGCTACAATGCTCTGCACTGTGTGTCTGTGTGTGTATATATATATATATATATACATACTGTATATATATATATATATATATATATATATATATATATACACACACACAGACTGTATATATATATATATATACATACTGTATGTGTATATATATATATATATATATATATATATATATATATATATATATATATATTTATAGTAATATGTACATATGTATATTAGCTGCTCTTGCTTTTTTTTTTTCTTGCCTTCTGATTATTGCTCTGAGTGTTGCTATCCCTGTGCTGTTGCAATCCTGGAATTTCCCCGTTGTGGGACTCCGCACTGTGTGTTTATATACTCATATAGTTATTCCATCCAGCTACAATGCTCTGCACTGTGTGTCTGTGTGTGTGTATATATATATATATATATACATACTGTATATATATATATATATATATATATATATATACACACACACATACTGTATATATATATATACTGTATATATATATATATACTGTGTATATATATATATATATATATATATATATATATATATATATATATATATATATATATATATATATATATATATATTTATAGTAATATGTACATATGTATATTAGCTGCTCTTGCTTTTTTTTTTTCTTGCCTTCTGATTGTTGCTCTGAGTGTTGCTATCCCTGTGCTGTTGCAATCCTGGAATTTCCCCGTTGTGGGACTAATAAAGGCTTATCTTATCTTAGTTGGCGCAGGGGTGTCTGCTTTGTGTCGCTGTTCCCCTTGCTTGAACCTACTACAGGCCCTGGCAAAATGATGCAGAAGTCAACACTTGCTGCAGCATTTTCCTCTTGCCGAACACTCTCTTGCCTTATAGCAATGCTTATTGGACCCACATCCCAAACACCTAGGCAATCCCAGGGCGGACCTTATCTTCACAGCCATAGCGCATTCATCCTTCTCCTGTTCACCATCATCGCTGCCCGGGTCCACAGCCTGTGCCGTTGATTGTGATTCAGAGCGGTGCAGTGTAGCTCTCTCACCCTCACCAAGGTCACGTGACAGTCCATCCACTGTTTCACAATGCTGAGCTATCTCGATAGCCATGGCTAATGACAATTCGCCGGAGTGTGTGAGGAGCCTCGACCTTGCCGTCGAGCAAAGCGTATGGTCCGCCAACTGGTCACGGACCATCTCTTCCTCCAATATTCCAAACCGGCAGTCCCTGGCCAGCTGACGCAAGTCAGCAACATATCGTTGTACTGACTCGCCAATCCGCTGGTGATGCTGCCGAAACTGGATTCTCCGGACAATGACATTCTCAGGGGTGCGACAGTATCGCACCATTAGCTCAACAACGTCCTCAAAGCTATCACTAGCACCCAAGGTAGCAAGGACACGCTGTCCTTCCATACCCAAATTATGAACCAGTATTGCCCAAGCCTGTATCTTCTTCAGTTCACCAAGGTTCAGAGCCACCAAGTAATTTTGGAATGTGGCGAACCATCTCACCCAAGGGACCAGTAGCTCACCGGGAAGCTCCAGACACGGCCGAATGGTAGCGATACCCGCGTCCATGTTTTTTTTTTACCCTCGTTGCCAAATGTTATGTCTGTAATTGAGGGTGAATGATTAAACTTAAGGTGGAACTAAACAAGACTATTATAGACTCACAGGTTATACAGAAGCGCTCTTGCTAGGCTGAGAGGTGGTCAAAGAGACCGCCCCTCTTCCGCACAGCCCTCTTATACTCCGGGTGGTGGCGGAACTGGAAGGTGAAGCCACCACCTGTGTCACACCATAATATGTCCGAAGTACAACACTACAGGTGCCTTGCATGACAGTGGCCCCTCTGATTCTAGATGTGATTAACATTGTAGATAGGAGATTACAGTAACCTGGCTAACTGTTAGCATGACCCTGGAACACAACAACATAGTTTCCTGGTTTTTAAAGAGCACATCACTGTGGAAAATAAGGTATACCACACAGCATTACTATTCTCACACATTGTACAAAGCCACCAACAGTTACTGTAATTACCAGCTATTAGAACACCACTGAAGTGGCATGATTGTTATAAGGTGAAATGTCCAAGTGCACTTACAAGGGAATGTAGTAACTTCTGGAATCCCAATGGTCCAATCAAATTGGTTGGTCAGAACTAACTGTTGCATGATTGTATTTCAAAAATTTTGTGGAAAAACATACAAATGTCTACAAAAATGCATCGATGCAAATTATTTTTTATGGGCTAACCGTGACTTTATACCTTTTCACATTGTGAAGAAAAGGATTTGAAGCAGTCACAGCTGTCACCGCATTTGATGAAATGGATTTTTCTTCTTTCATCGGAAATTATCAGACACTGGTGTTGTGTCCATAATTCTCATAACAATGACCAGGCCGGAGGTGAAGTGAAGGTACCTTTATCATAACACCAACTATATACAACGCAGCTTCGGCGCTCCTGCTTGCCAGAGGGTCAACAGCAAAAGAGATATGGCTGCCTCCCGCCGTGCCCTTTATACCGTGGGTGACGCCACCACCGGAAAGGCGGGCTGCCACCCCTCACCATTCGCTGGGAGCCACGGCCGCCGTCTTACTAATGCATTTCCATACATAACACCCCCCCCCCGCAGAAAAATGTCAAACACACCAATTGGACCCTCCCAAAATTTACAACCCGACTCACACACTAATCAATAAAACCAAATGTACAAAAATAAATGAATAAACCTATCCACGCACACTACATAAGCTCGAGGGGCCAGGTAGACTGCTGGCGCCCCTACACGGCCAAGCAGATTATTCTGCCGCCATTGGGCTGCACGGTGGCACAGTGGTTAGCACTGTGGCAGCACAGTTTACCCTCAGCCGGGGGATCGCGGGGATCTTGAGATCGTGGGTTTGATCCCTGCCCCCGACCAACAGTGATCTGTGTGGAGTTTGCATGTTCTCCCCGTGTTGCGTGGGTTTACTCCGGGATTTCTCCGGTTTCCTCCCACATACCAAAAACATGCAGGTTAGGGACACGGGGCGCTTGCGCACGCAGTGACCAGCAGCTGGTGGCTTGTCACCAGACTGCAAAACAAATCTACCTACGGGTACAAAATGAGTAATAAAAAAAAAAAAATACATACAAGTCCAAATCAAAACAATATCCGTGTTCCTATAAGAAACAAAATAATCCCTGAACCATTTCAATACACACACAATAAACAAGGTACAACCCTACTGGCGGCCCCCACCCCAACACATCCACCCACACTTTGGTACATCACACAATTTAAAACAAACAGTGTTGGGTATCATCAATTAATATACACAAGTTATTCTAAATGTCTATTCCATACCGATCCTGTTCACTCAGAATATTAAAATACCTTTATCACTCAATTTACATGCATTACTACTTTCACTTTTTTAAAATAAAATAATTTAATCAATTCAGATAATTATACATTCTTCATAAATTCAAATGTGCACACTTCTCAAATTTAAACGCTCTCACCCAGGGCACAACCCAGTAGGACTATGTAAACTATATACAATGTGACACAGGGAAACCAAATCAGAACAAACACTTGAACACACCCCAGTCACTTCACAAACCCCGTGGAGGGCCCCCCTCTTGGATTGCCATCTGGTGGTTCCCACCCAGAGAACCTCCATCTTTTGGCCTCTGGAGATGGACTGCGCCGCCTCCTCTTCTCCACTACGCAGTGCAGTTTGTTATGGTGCCTCCACGACTCATTAGACAAGCCCAAATAGCCGTCACTCCATGCCGCTGTCACCTGTAGCCGCCCCTGGTCGTCCCTTTGCTCGCGACATTAATGGGTCTCTCTCAGCCGAGCTCCAACCCTTGGGCAGACCTCAATGCCGATATGAAGGGGAACTCTGACATTCTTCCTAGGACCACCGTGCTGCGACGGGGCCTCCCATTTAGGGCTGGTCATCTTGCCAGCCTGGCCTAAGGCCCTCTTCGAAGGTCGTTGTTTGGTGCATCTTAAAACTGCGCTAGTTGGTCTCACCCTGGGTTCTTTCAGCGCTGACACCTCGGTCCTACTCGCCACCATGGGGGTCCCGTCGTGCCGTCCAGTTCCCACACCAAGGGCAACCTGGACGCTGGCATCAGGTCTGTCCCGGGATGGCCCACCGTGGTGTTTCGTTTGCACTCCTCCCGTGATACCAGACCAGTCATTGTCCCATACTTCACCGTCGTCCACACACGGAGCAGGTCGTTTCCACAACCCGCAGCCCGACCACTCCTCTCCGGTGTCGCTAATGATAGAGAACCCCAAGCCATAAAATATGTTGCACCCCATGATGTTGAGTCCCACAGCGGTCACCACCACCTGGACGCCTGCCATGGTTCTAGACTTGTAGGTCGCCGTTTGTTCCACAGACCCCAACACGGCAAGCCTATTCCTGCCATATCCGTAGTAGACACTCTATTTATGCGGTAATGGGGAAACAGACTCTTCACTGTCGCCAAATTTAGTACCAAAACCACCGCTCCTGTGTCCATCAGCAGCAGCACTTCAGCGCCATCCAGTGTAACAGTACAACAAATACGTCCATCCGTCTCTGGGGAAACGGTGTGGATGACCGTCGGAGTCTTCACAGAGGAGCCCGTTTTCTGTCTTCCGTCCCGTCACTCAAAATTCTTACAGGTTCTGGCAAAATGGTGCAAAAGGCCACATCTTCCACAGCGCTTGCCTTTCGCTGGACACTCTTTGGACTTGTAGCGATGCCTGGAGGACCCACAGCTGTAACATTTCGGCGTCCCAGGGGCAGACCTAATCTTGACAACGGAGGTGTATTCCTCTTCCTCTACGTCGTCCTCAATCTCAGGGTCCAATGGCAGCGCCTTAACACAAGGCTCATCTAGGGTAGAAGTGAACCATCCCTCGTTATAACTTCCGCAGCCTCAAACTGCTGTGCTACCTCGATAGCCTTGGCTAGCGTCAGTTTGCCCGAATGAGTCAGGAGTCTTGACCAAACCGCAGGACAACGCACATGCTCCGCTAGCTGGTCCTGGATCATTTCATCCTGAAATGCTCCAAACTGGCACTCACCAGCCAGCTGACGCAGGTCTGCAACATACTGCTTAACAGACTCATCCGTCCGCTGGTGGCGCTGCTGAAACTGGATGCAGACTACGATGTTTCTGGGGCACGAAAATAACACGCCATTAGCTCCATCTCATCAAAGTTATCCGCTCCTCCCAACATCGAGGATTCACTGGCCTTCCATGCCCAAATTTTGGACCAAAATTGCCCTCGCACACAAATTCTTGAGCTCACCAAGGTTAAAGGCCACCAGGTAGTTATTAAAAGCAGCGAACCACCTAGGCCAAGGCACAGGTGGCTTGCCCGGGGCCTCCAAAAATGATTGGAAACTGGTAGCAGCTCGTTCCAGTACCGCGTTCTCCTCGTCACCAAATGGTGTGTCCATAATTCTCATAACCATGACCAGGCCGGAGGTGAAGTGAAGGTAGCTTTATTATAACACCAACTATATACAATGCAGCTACAGCGCTCCTGCTTGCCAGAGGGTCAACAGCAAAAGAGACATGACTGCCTCCCGCTGTGCCCTTTATACACCAGGTGACACCACCACCAGAAAGGCGGGCCACCACCCCTCACCATTCCCGGGGAGCCCCGGCCGCCATCTTACTAAATGTATTTCCATACATAACAACTAGCATATGGTGGCTTTTTGTAATGAATTATCTCTTTATGACATCATAAAACATGAGTTTGACATTTATTCATAATGCCAGCATAGACTGGAACACCCAATTACAAAACACTGTCTAGATTTTCAAGTAAAGACGTGGTCCAAGATCTAATAATATTGTCCGCGTCCTTCTGGGAATGCGGTGAAAATGCCAGTGCACTTTGAGGTACAATCTTGAATTCCTTGATGTGTGTGCCAATAGGCATCTCAGAGCTCATTAAAACACCCACCAGAGTGGAGATCATTTTCAATGTTGGTTGTCGTCTCATTAAACTGTCATTTGTCGCATGCTGTGATTCATCCTCACAGATAAAGGCTGACGTTTGAGAGGAAATGAGAAGCAGCCATTTGAGCTGAACTAAGAAACTGTGCATGCTCTTTACCTTAACTGTCTCTACGGGACTATTCCTTCATATCCGATACATACAAGAGTAATCGAGAGCAAACACACAAAGCATCCTACCTATCTTAACTACCAATCGGCAGTGTGGGTGAGCTGCCTCACAATCGTTCATTTAATTTCCCCATGAATATCCAGACGCGATTGGGCAGTTTTTGTGCGAGAAGCGACACCAGGATGGATTAATGGGCCCGGAGATTTATGCCGGCACGATCTGAGCTGCTTTGGCTTTTAAGCTCCAATCAAGTCAGGAAATGGGAAATGATAAGTGTATCAAAATAAAAAGAATCTCCAACTGACCATCACAGTGAGAACTGGCCCTGAGTCTATGTGCCGGCAGGCCGCTGCTGTGCTGTGGGGAGTCCTGTGGTAATGTGGATGTGAGAGCAAGCCGTTGCGACACATTGAGTCCATCAAGCCGTCCCTGACATGATACGTGTGGATAATAACAACAGGAAAATGAAAAGATGAGGAGAGAAATCAGCCCATGTGCAGACATTCAAGCTGCCAGAAAAATTGCTCTGTGATTTGTTGACCGAGGCATTTCATTTATGATGCTTTTTTCAGAGTCCTTTAAGGTAAACAGAGTATTCCCGCAGCCTGGGAGACGTGCTTATTTTTGTGCGGCTGCTTTGCGTGCCAGAAGTGTCAAAATTGCCTGCCATTTGGGAGGGCAGGTAGATGTCAGATCCTTTTAATAAAAGCAGCCCCTAAAGCTTCTTATGTTTTCCCCCTCCCCATGCACCAAAACCCTCATATCATGGCCTTAAGAGGGGACAACAAGCTCACTGATTAATTTTAGATCTTTTCCATGGACAGAGTAGCTTACAGTTTAAAGCAATCTCTCACAATGTTCAGGCAAGACATAAGGGCAGATTGTGTTATACCTCAGAGATGAATATTACTCTGGACTATGTCCTGTTTCACTGTCGAATGCCATAAAAGCCCATATGGGGATCAGCAGTATCAGGGTCTTAAAGTGGGACTGTGAGGCCACTGTTATTAGATGGATGTCAGGAGTTAATCCTCACCTCTGCAGGCACATTTGATTGTGCACACCTCTTTTTACAAGAAATCTACCCTTCAAAAGATTTTCCATAGCTTGAACTGGTACTAAGTGCTTAAAAAAAAAAAAAAAAAAAAAAAAAAATCAAAATTTTGACTGTCACAAACATTTTGTTTTCAGAATACAGCAAAGTACAGAGAACAGCTATCAACTAACAATAATGAAGTTACTTTGATGTCATGACAGAGTCAACAATATTAACGAGTTAGACAATAATGGTTGCAATTATTTTTGCAGCTTGTATGTGGAAAGTTTTTTGTCCCAATGTCTCAAGTATAAAAAAAAATTGCAATCACGGGATCTGATTTTTATCAGAACAAATATCTACAGTTGCTCATAGTGGAAACATGAGAGGCTCATTCCTACTTTGACTACTTTTTTCTTAGTTTTTTATTCTGCTGCTTTTGTTTCACAGGGACCTATTACGATGATCTACAGCACACATTTGCGACACACTTCCCATCTTGTGGATGCGGGTCACATTAATTCAGGTATACAAAACTTATCACCATATTTCAGCATTCATCAAACACAGCTATCAGATGATCGCCTTAAGCGATAGAAATGCTGTATATTTATTAGGATAAGCCCCTTGAGATGTAACATTTTGTTTTCAAGGAGGTCCCAACATACAACACTTAAAAATTCAAAATAGAATACAAAAAATACAAATATTAAATCAAAACAATACAACAAACAAAACATGTAACACCTACTCATAAACACACAAACACTTGGAATACTACAGCAAATTCATGTGTGTTAAAGAATCAGTCTACTCATACAGCATAATATAAATTAATCTGAGGTTTCTCCCTGTTTTAGAAGCAGCAGGAACTGACCTAAGGAAACATCCTTTCACAGATAATCACTTAAATACATTGCCAAGTATTTGTCAATCATTTAAAGTCAACATCATAGCAAATATGCATTTAACTACTTATAAAAGTAGGAAAAAGATAAGATAAGCCTTTATTAGACCCACAATGGGGAAATTCCAGGACTGCAGCAGCAAAGGGATAGCAGCACTCAGAGCAATAGTATAAGATAATAATCGAAAAAAGGAAATGTGTTTATTGTCCATGAAACACAATGCTCCATGTATTTTAAAGTGACATTCCATCAAAAATCTTTTTTTTCTTGTTAACATGTCTGTAACATGTTTTGTATGACTTAAAAGACATATCAGGAGCTAAATCACTCAAATGTGACATATCTCTTTTTTTTCTTGCTTTAAAGTTTCACTTAAGCCCCACCCCATGAAAAAAGGTGAGTTTACATGGAGCGCTTTTGGTGACGTAACTATATACACAACTGGCACATCCGTAGTGCTAAGCCAATCAGGAATCTTTGGCCTAACTGAAGTTAGCCTCCAAGCCAGCTAGCATTTTTGGACAACTTTTACAAACGTTTGGCAGCATTTGCCAGCATTGCATTCATTTTTCTCAAACTTTTGCCAACTTAGGCTAGTATGTGCAGTGGTTGCCAGCTTAGGTCAACTTAAGCAAAAGAATACTCAGTGTAGGTCAGCATCAGGTGGCGTTCATATAAAAGGTCAGTGCTTGTGAAGGCTTCCTGGCATTCTGGACCTGCTTTTTGACTGTACACATCTCCCTGTCTCCCTTCTCAGGCATACACTCTGTCGGGTTCATTGGATAATTAGGGCCTGAGCCACTGACAACGTCAATTGGCGAAAGCCCTCTTGTAATTGCTATGTTTATTATTATTATTCCACCTAAATGGTCACATTTTTCACCCTCTGAATGTTAACCAAAACGCAATTTTTTTTGGCAAACCCCTCAGACCCGGTGAAAATTTGATAAACGTCAAAAGATATGTGCCCCCCACTCCTAATTTTTGTGGGCGGGGCCAAATGCACAAGGTCTATGGACACTGGTGAGCGTAAACTTTGCTGCAGAGACATAAAATTTGGGTGAGGTGTGCATCACCTCAAGACTTGCAAAAAACATTTGTGGCCCTTACCCATTGCCAACAGGAAGGCCACCATCTTGCCTCAAAGTCGCCCTACCTCCAATTCGACCAAAAACCACCCTTCGCATTTGAACGAACTCCTCCTTTTCACATGGCGGCATCTATAGGCATTGGCCATTAAAAGTTATCCAATTTAAGTCAAAATCTCAAAAAGTGTGGCCAGGGTGCCATGGTGAACTTTGACTCCTCCCCTTACAACATCAAACAGCTGTAACTTGAGCAAAACTTGTCCAATGTCCACCAAAGTTTCCATGATGGAAAATAGTCCCACCCCGAATGCGTCTATATAAAAATACCTGACAAAAGATATATCGCCACCTAGTGGTTAAAGGGAGAATTGCTGAAAGCTGTTTTATTTATTACTCACGCACCACTTGCCAGAATGACATGAAATTTTCTGAGATTCATCAGACCACAGGGATGATCATAACTGCACATCAACTTTAGCATGACATCACTCTTGTTACCATGGGCACGCCCTCCTCTCCATTCAATTTGTGATCTTGTTGGGAGGGTTGGGAAGGTCCTGCAGTCATGAAATTTGGAACATAGGTAGAGATGACTGTCATCTGTAGTCCTATATGGGTCAGCAACACATAACTGATAGGAAAGCGTTACCATGGCGAAGGTTGACTCCTCGCCATGGGACATCGAAAAGTTGCAACTTGGACAAACTTCATTTGATTTTCATCAAATTTTCTACGATGGATATTAGTCCGACCCCGCACGTGCCTACGTAAAAATGGTTGAAAGAATTTATAGCACCACCTACTGCCCACAGGAAGTACTGCGCTACTCACATTTGAACAAACTCCTCCTAGGGGCCTGCTCCCATTAAACTCATTTTCACATGGCAACATCTAATGGCATTGGCCAATAAAAGTTATCAAATATGAGTCGCAATCTCAAAAGGTGTGGCCACGACACCATGGCAAATTTGACTCCGCCCCTTACAACATCAGACAGCTGTAACTTGAACAAATCTTGTCTGATGTCCACCAAAGTTTCCATGATGGATAGTAGTCCCTCCCTAATCGTGTCTATATAAAAATAACTGACAAACTATAAAGCACCACCGAGTGGTTAAATGCAGAATTGCTTAAAACTCTTATTACTCCCGTGCCATTTGCCAGAATGACGTGAAATTTTCTGAGGGTTATCAGACCACCTGGTTGATCATGACTACACATCACCTTTAGCATGGCGTCACTGCTGTTACCATGGACATGCCCTGCTCGCCATTCAATCCGTGATCTTGTTGAGAGGGTTGGGAATGACCTGGAGTCACGAAATCTGGAACATAGGTTGAGATGACTGTCATATGTCGTTCTATATGGGTGGGCAACACATAGCTGACAGGGAAGTGTTGCCATGGTGACATGGCAAAGGTTAACTCCTCGCCATGGAACATCGGAAAGTTGTAACTTGGACAAACTGTCTGATTTTCAACAATGGATATTAGTCCTACCCTGAACGCTCCTATAAAAAATAATTAACAAAAGTTACAGCGCCACCTAGTGGTTAGAACATTGGACACTTGTAACTTAGATGTAATGTACTTTATTTATATAGCCCTTTAAAACAACCCGTAGGTGACCAAAGTGCTTTACAGAAAATTAAACAGCATTAAAAACGCACAGCATTAAAACAAATAAACAAAAAAATAAGAATAAATACCTAAAAATAAGAATAAAATAAAAACAAATGCCAAGACAAATATCACCACTACTGGGTATTAAAAGCCATCCTAAACAAATATGTTTTAAGTTCTGATTTAAAAAGGGCCAGGTCAAAGATAGCACATAGGTCGGGGGGAGATTATTCCAGAAAAACTTCATCCGATTTTCACCAAACATTCTTCAATGGATATTAGTCCCACCCTGCATGCTCTCCTATAAAAATATTTAACAAAAGTTATAGCATCACCTAGTGGTTAGACCAATGAACACTTGTAAATTGGACAAACTTTGTACGATTTTCACCAAATTTTCTATGAGGGATATTAGTCCCATCCTGCACGCTCCTATGTAAAAATAATTTACAAAAATTATAGCACCACCTTGTGGTTAGAACAATGGACACTTGTAAATTGGACAAACTTTGTACGATTTTCACCAAATTTTCTACCATCAATATTAGTCCCACCCCGAATGCATCTATATAAAAATAATAAAAGTTATAGTGCCCCATAGTGATTAAAGAAAGGATTGATGAAAGCCGTTTTCTTTATTTTTCTCTCACCAGGTGAAAAAATGACATGAAGGAATGACTAGGGCTCATTGACAGTACATGTATATAGTACAGAACTGTTTCCATGGTGACCGGCATGTTTCAATGGCTTCCTCGCCATGCAAAATATGACCGTTATAGCTCAGACAATCCTCGTCTTATTTGGACCAAACTTTGCACAAATCATACAAATCCCACTCTGAACACGTCTGTATATAAATATTCACAAAACTGTCACACCACCACCTACTGCTGACATGAGGTACTGCACAAAATTGTATCAACTTTGGTACAAAGACCAGTTGTCAGAATGACATGACATTTTCAGTGGTTTCTCAGAGCGCATTGGATTACCCTCTGTGGAAGTCAGTTTTGTCCTGCGATAATCACAGTTGCCACGGAAACCCACTCCTTGCCATTCAATATGTTTTATACTTTGGAGGGTTGGGAAAGTCCAAGGGTCACCAAATGTGGAACGTAAGTCGAGGTGACTCTCTTCTGTATTTCTACATGGGTCTGCAACACGTAACTAAAATGTAAGTGTTGCCATGGCCACATGTCCAAGTTTACCTTATCACAATACTTGGACAGTTGTAACTTGGACAAACTGTGTTGGATTTTCACTTTAATTGCTATGATGGAGATTAGTCCCGCTCTGCACGTTCCTACATAAAAATATTTGACAAAAGTTAGTGCACCACTTACTGCTCCCAGGAAGTTCTGCGCCAAACGGTTTACTTTATTATTCATGTAGCACTTGTTGTGACGACGGGAAATTTTCCGAGACAGCATGGTGCGATGGGTGCCAGGTTCCGTGGGTGCGCGGGGGGTGAGGGCCCGCTTACAGCTTAATTTTAAGTTTGTTTTTATTCCTGCTTGGACTGAAGTTCAGACTGCTCAGACTTTTTTTCCCCCCCGTGAGTGAGTGAGTGAGTGAGTGAGTGAGTGAGTGAGTGAGTGAGTGAGTGAGTGAGTGAGTGAGTGAGAGAGAGAGAGAGAGAGAGAGAGAGTGAGTGAGTGAGAAAGACTGGACAGCCTATATGGGGTAAGTCCTACATTTTCACTGAAGCAAGAAAAAGTTTCTTCACAATGATGTCTCAAGGAAATATAACATGACACATAGTATTTTTTTTTAAATTGCATTAAATGTTCTTTACTTTTTGACATCATATCGGCGGTTTTTGATCCTCACAATAAAAAAAGCCAAACAATAAATCCTGGAGGATTATGCATGGCGCAGAAAATGAAAACAGTAAATTTTGCATCATGGATATTTTTTTCTTTTGGGTTGTCACAGTTTGGGGGGGGGAATCCCCCCCCCCCCCACTTGTCTGGGCTTTTAGCTTATCAGCACCATGGACAGCGACACTGCTTCAGTCCTGCATTTTTGACATTTGCTGTGCTTTCTTCTGTGACCATCCATGTTTGAAAAGTGAGTTTTGTATAGTAGCCTCTAAACAGTTTCTGTATCCTGGGAGATACAAAGTGTAAAATAGAAACTAAAGGACGTACTTTGAAAAAAAAAAAAGTGGAATTGTGTTATTTTAGCCTTGAAACATTAGAAAGTGGCAATTAATTACTTTTCCAACATTTTTATATGTGCTTGGCCATTTAAGGACTAAAAACATCTGTGTTTCAGTCGACATTCGCCAGTGGAGTCCAACTTAAGTCAACTTGGACTAGCTCTGCACAATTTAGTCCAGCGCTCAGGAACTTTAACAAACTGAGCACAACTTTCACTAATGTTTATTTCCAAACATCGGTAAATTTCAGCATGTTGAAAATTTTTAACGAACATGACGTTCGCCAGCATTCGCCAGTGAACACCAACTATCATTAACTTTTACCGATTTTCGCCAGCGGAGTCGGACATTTGCCAAGACGTCAGTAAATGTCAGTCCTAACATTATAGTGGGAATCCAGCTTTAGGAGGAAGACACATGAGCTCCAGAAGACTGCCTCTATACAGGAAATACATAATATCTGCTTAAATATGATTCAACTTACAGTAATAAAAATAATGGGAGTACGTATCTGTGTTCAGGTAAACATAAATGTCATCAATGTGACCATTTGTCAGTGCTAGTTCAATACGAGGACGTGAAGGACACTACATTCATAAATAAGCTTGTGACTCAGCCAACCTTTGGGGCTCCAAAAAGGACCCAAGCCAGTCCTGTCAGCCAGACTTCCCGGGTTCAAAGATTTGAATGAATCTGGACATGTCAGCGTCATCTCCATATTCTCTGTCATATACTATTAAGCCCCAAGCCCTGCAGTGCTCAGACAGTTGGACTGAATTCCTTCAGAATTCAAAACCTTTTACTGCTGGTGCTCCTAGAATGTGTTTTCCCCAATCACTAAGGACTCCTGAGCGAGACTTGTCTACATCTGACTACAGTGCCAGAAGCAGCAGCAGCACGCGCACACACACACACACACACACACACGCAGCAATCCATTAGAATTGTATAATATGAAGCAAAAGAAATCATGTAGAGCTGCCTGAGTCCTCCTGTGATGCAGAAATTTTAAAAAAAGGGTCACACTGAAACACAACCCAGCAGAACAGAATGACTCGTGGTAACATTTCTAAAATAGCCAAACAGATTTTTCCATTTACCACCACTGGTGGAGACCCAGGTGTTAAAACTATTATTTCTGCCTGCAGAGAGGAAATCAAACACTGAAATGAAATTCAGTTTTTCTGCTAATTGACTGATATGAGTGCAAGGTCATGCAAACATACTAATAGAAAACTCCCTGGAGGCTCAGGAACACTCCCACCTCATCCTGGAGCCTTTTTGTGAAGTTGTTAGGACTGCTCTGGATGTTCAGTCCTTTGTATGGCTGGGTGCAAGATGGCGACGGTCAATCAAAGGCTTGGCAATTTCATCCCAGCTCACTGATCCATGAACCGTCTTTAAGTTCAGTAAGAGATGCATAAGATTTAAGATGAAAATGGGGGATATGTCAGTAAAAGGGACTGGTATCCTGTGTAAAAAAAAATGGTGCAAGGGTGAATGCTCAATGGAATGGAAATATCTGAGAATTTAGAAGCTGCTTCTTCTTTCTTCAGCTGCTTCCTTTAGAGGTTGCCACAGCGGATCATCTGCCTCCATCTCACCCTATCCCTTGCATCTTCCTCTGTAACACCAACCTTCTCCATGTTCTCCTTCACTACATCCATGAATCTTCTGTGATCTTCCTCTTTTCCTCCTGCCTGGCAGCTCCATCTTCAACATGCTTTGTCCAATATATCCACTATCCCTCCTCTGCACATGTCCAAACCATCTCAGCCTTGCCTCTCCTCTTACTTTGTCTCCAAGCCACAAACCTGAGCTGTCCCTCTGATGCACTCATTTCTAATCTTGTCCCTCCTAGTCACTCCCAATGAAAATCTTAGCATCTTCAACTCTGCCACCTCCAGCTCCATTTCCTGTCATTTTATCAGCACCACTGTCTCCAAAAATAAACAAGAATGTGGTAACTACTGACCAATAAGTGTTCTTAATGTGGCTGTAGATTAGAAAATACCCTACCTGACCCTATACAGTTACTTTGTATAATTTTCTCCTTGATTCGGTTCCTTTTCACACAGGCAAAATGTATTTCTGGGGTGAAAATAATACAAATCGTAGCATAATCTACGGGGGGGGGCAGGGTTCATCTCCCTGGTTATTGTTTATTACATTACGTGCATATACCACTTTCGGCAAATCATGCGGTTTGAAAATGAAGCACAGCTACAGAAGGAAAATAACATGTTAACGTTCATTAATCCTCCAGAACCATGATATGCTCAGCCACAGATATTTTCGAAGAGCCATCAGGTATATACAGTGGCACAAAATGTTTTATCATTTGCCGCTGGTCCTGTTTTAGTACGGTGCCTTTCTCACCTGCAGGACCGCACCAGAGGTCAGCAGTTGATTCAAATCGAGACCACCTTTTTCAGGTGGTCTTGGCACGGTTGGTTTGGTGCGCACTTGAGTGCGATTATCGTGTTCTCACCAAGCAAAATAAACTGCACTAACGTAGAAAACGAACTCAAGTTTGATTGAAAAACTAAAGCCTGTAGGTGTGAAAGCACCCTTAGTCTTGCTATGTAGTTTATGCAGGGTTTCCTTTGGTAACATTTCCGTGTGGCGCCCCGCCACGCTTGAAGTTATGGTGCCACTCTAAGAGGAAATATAAATTTAAGAAAAGAATATGAAATAATGACGGTCCGCAACCACACACACACGAACAACGCATGTGACCATAATCTGCGCTGAGTTCAGAAGCGCCCCGCCTGCATGACCGTTCCAGTAGGCAGGCAGAGTGTCTCGCTAGCGTCACTGTCTGAGAGAAACATGAGCTTATTGAAGCACTTTAAATGCACAAAAAAAAAAAAAAATCAGGACTTCCGGTCTGGACACCATGGTGATAGCAACTTAACGCTGAAGCTCCCAGACCCGATCCAAGGAAAACATCTTCAAAATCAGACTTAACGGATTTTTGGAAGAATAAAAGTCAAAAGACAAAAACACCATGCCTAACCATAAACAGAAGAAACTGACATTCCCCAGGTCAGGACGCGCAGCGGCCGCAGAATCTGAACCGGAGGACCTCCGTTCAGAAAACGAGGAGCTGGACCTAGCTAACAAAAAGGTTAGCTTGAAATCGCTATTTGATGAATTACGACGATTTCGGGCAGAATTTCATGAATTCAGAGATGAATTAAAAAGGACGAACAGCAGAATGGACCAGGCCAAAAACCGAATCTTGGAAGCTGAAGAAAGAATAAAAGTGCTTGAAGATTCTATGCTGGATTTACACAAAAAACAGTCAAGGCTGGAGGCTAAGCTAGCTGACCAAGAAGGAAGACAAAGACGAGAAAACATCAGAATTCACGGGTCTGAAAGAAGGAGCTGAAGATAGTTTCAACACAATGGCAGAATCCGTGGAATCCTTATTGAGAGAGAAGTTGGATATTCCACAAACCACCGATTTGAAGATAGAAAAGGCCCATCGTACATTAGCCGCAAAGCCAGCGGCAGAAGCGCCCCCACGTTCGGTGGTGGTAAGATTCTCTGATTTCAAAATAAAACAAGAGGTTGTAAGACGGGCTTGGCAGAAAAAAGGATTTATGCATCAAGAGAGAAAAGTCTTCGTGGAGCACGATTACGCTCCGGAGGTTCTTAAAAAGCGACGGGAATATAACGACGCCAAAAAGGTTCTACGGGAACAGAATCTACACTTTCAGACGCCATTTCCTGCGAAGTTAAGGGTCTTTTACGGTGAAGAGTCATGTGTCTATAATTCAGCGGAAGAAGCAACAATTGACATGGCGAGAAGAGGGCTCCCGGTAGCGGTGTTTAAACCCGCAGCGGATCTGAACAAGAGGATCAGAGCTCAAACTTGGTCCACTCAGAGACCTTCAAAATCCACGGGCCAGCAGCGGGAAACCCAGCCCCAGAGCTACAAAGATAAGCTTTCCAGTTCCAGGAAGGAATAGCGACCTTTTTGTTTTTTTCCTTTTCAGTCATTCTGCACTTCCATCCCCCCTCCTACAAGGTAACAAACATTAAAGGAGATGCAGAATCAGCATGTGGTAAAACCTTTCATGGAGCAGTTATAGCATTAGAAACAAATGTCTTCTTAATTTAAAGGAAAAAAAAAATCTTGTTAAAATAGAAATGTAACAATGACCCACATGTTCTCCCCACACTAACAAATACTGTATTAGAGTGAATGTTTGCTGTGATGGGGGTGGGAGAGTGCACATAATCTCATAGGGTATAGGCATAAAAAAAAAAAAAATCATTACAAATTCGGATTGGGATCTGAAATTCACGTTAAAAACATGGGACAACTTACAGGGGTAAGAGAGGGCCCTCAACACGTAACAGAGTTTGAGGAATTTCCCTCAGAGCCTACACTCCATCAGGGCTCTTACAGGGTCTTTAAAGAGACCCCAGCTCAGGAAGTTTTTTTGACAGTTTTTTGTTTTAAAGTTTCGTACACTATGTTCTTAATGTTTTTTATGTTCTTAATGTTCTTTCAGTTTCTGAGTAGCAAAAAAGAGGGCCACCACACTGTTATACTAAATAAGAAAATACAATGGAGAAACAGGGTGTAACCAAAATAGCCTCATATAATGTAAAAGGGATCCTGAATCCAGTTAAAAGATCCAAGATTCTACGCAAAATGAAAAAAGACAAAGCAGAAATAATATTTTGACAAGAAACCCACCTAACAGACGTGGAACACACTAAACTCAATAGACAAGGGTTTAAAATGATCTCTTCATCTTCATATAAGTCAGGGAGGAGGAGGGGAGTAGCGACATTGATATCAACCAAAATTACATTTGAAAAAAAATCAGAACACAAAGATAAAGAAGGGAGATACAGTTTGGTAATTAGGCGGCTAGAGGGAGAAGATATCACCCTGCTGAATGTATATGCACCACCAGGGGCTAAATGGAAATTTTATAAAAATGTATTCGACCTAATGATAACTAAAGCCCAAGGTTTAGTGATATGTGGTGGAGACTTCAATCTAAGACTGAATCCATACTGGGATGCAACAGGTAATTCTTCACATCAAAATAACACTCAAAATAGGAAAACTCGGATGCTATTAAAAGAAATGGGAATCTGTGACGTATGGAGGGAATTCAACCCCAATGTAAAAGATTATACTTTTTATTCAACGCCACATTCATCTTACTCAAGGATTGATTACTTTTTTATGTTTAATAGAGACATTGGAAGAGTAAAAACATGTAAAATAGGACTGATGGATCTCTCTGACCACAGTCCGATCTATATGGACTTAAACATCCAAAAATACACAAATAATACATTTTCCTGGAGGTTGAATTCAAATGTCCTGAAAGGACCACTGAAAGATGAATTGGAATCAGATATTCTCAGATATTTGGAAGAAAACGATAATGGAGAAGTATCCCCTTTAATACTGTGGGATGCGTGCAAAGCTGTAATAAGGGGAAAAATTATTGCAAAACTGGCAACCCAAAAGAAACCGAGACAAGAAAAACTAATCACACTAGAGTCAGAACTCAAGAACCTAGAAAAAGAACACAAAGACAACAATCATTCTAATGGCTCGCTCCAGATTAAAGAAATTAAAAATCAAATAAATGAGATCTACACAATAGAAATCCAGAAGAAACTTACATTTCTGAAACAAAAACACTATGAAGCAGGCAGTAAATCGACAAAATTACTAGCCTATAAATTGAGGAAACAACAAACAGAAAGAGCAATCTACAAAATCAGAGGCCCAGTATCAAAGGAAATAAAATTCAGAATTCAGGATATTCTTAAAAGCTTTGAGAATTACTATAAGAACTTATACTCCCACAAAAAACATAAAAACGCATCCGAGACATTTCTAAACACATTAAACCTTCCCCAACTTACGGAATCACAAAATAAAACACTACTGTCAGAAATACAACCTAAAAAATTGGAAAAAGCAATTATGAAACTTAAAGCTAACAAATCCCCAGGAGCAGATGGCTATACAGCAGAATGGTACAAAACCTTTAAACAGCAACTATCTCCTCTCCTCCTGAAAACATTTAACTATGTCCTCCACACAGGGGAAATCCCCCCTCCTGGAGAGAAGGGGTCATTGCAGTTATACCTAAACCTGAAAAGGATAAACTAGAATGCTCCAACTCCAGACCAATCAGTGTATTAAATCAGGACTATAAGCTTTTTACCATTATTCTTGCCAAAAGGTTAGAAAACATACTGACAGACTTAATTCACTTAGACCAAACAGGTTTTATAAGACAAAGACAGACACAAGACAACATTCGACGCACTTTACACATAATTCATCATATAAAAAAATATAACTTAAATGCAGTCATATTGGGATTAGAAGCTGAAAAAGCATTCGATTCGGTTGACATCATCACTGTTTTCTTCCTGCATTACCGACTGCACTATATGGTTCTCCACATTATCTGCTGCTCGCTAATATATTTAAACTGCTGACTAGTATTACTCACTCTTATTCTACACTTTATTGCATGTATAGTTTATTTCTTTTATTTTATCATGTTTAATGTTGCAGCATTGCACCGAGACAAATTCCTAGTTTGTGTACTACATGAACAATGGCAATAAATCTGATTCTGATTCTGACTGGTCTTTCCTATACAGAATCTTATCCAATTTCAGTTTTCATAACAACTTCATTAGAACTATACAGGCATTATATAAAAAAAACCAACAGCTAAAATAAGGATTAACAGTAATTTATCATCATCTTTTGAGCTGGAAAGAGGATGTCGTCAAGGCTGCCCCCTGTCTCCACTGCTCTTTGCAATCTTCATAGAACCACTGAGCCAATGGATAAGACAAAATCAAGAAATTCAAGGTATTACACTTGGTCAGAAGGAACATAAAATAGCACTCTTTGCTGATGACATTTTAATATACCTAGGGCAGCCAGACACTTCTTTACCAGAACTAATCTCAGTTTTTTCAGACTATGGAGATTTATCGGGGTACAAATTAAACATGCATAAAACCCAAGTTTTAACATTCAACTATGACCCAAATCATTATTCACTAAGTGAACTCAAAACTAACTGGGAGTTGGAATCTATGAAATATCTGGGGGTCAATATCCCGAAACAACTCAACAAAATTATAACACTAAACTATGATCCACTGGTGACAAAAATAAAATCTGACCTAGCAAGATGGAATATGATACCATTCTTAGGTACTGCACAAACAATTGAAGCAGTCAAAATGAATATACTTCCACATCTTCTATACCTTTTCCAAACAATACCGGTAGAACCTCCCAAAAAAACATGGCAGGAGCTGAACAGAAGGATCTCAAGATTCATATGGCAGGGCAAGAGACCTAGAATCAGATATAGAACCTTACAGCTAAACAAAGACAAAGGTGGGCTTGCGCTGCCAAATATCAGGGACTATTTTAAAGCCGCACAAATTAAAACTTTAATAGAGATATGTAACCCAGTCTACACTGCACAATGGAAGGAGATCGAATGCCAAATAACAAGTGACATCCCCCTACAGGCGATAATAGGGAACAATGCCTTACCTAAACTCTTGAATAACACTAACCCGTGGATAGAGACCCCGCTAAAAATTTGGTTTAAGATAGTCAGAGAGAATCAAGCTAAAGAGCCCTATCGACTTCTGCAATGGATTGCCTATGATCAAGACTTTACCCCCAATAAAACAGACACTAGATTTAAAGAGTGGAAAGAGAAAGAGCTGATAAAATATTACGATTTTTTTAAGGGGCAAACTTTAAGAAGTTTTGAAGATTTGAAAAAACAAGGTCTAATAAATCAAGATCTTTACAGGTGCTTTCAGCTTAGACACCACATAAACAATATACTTAAAAAGGAGGATTTGGAAAGGGCCCAGTCAGGTGTTCTGAAGGTCTTCTTAATGGCATATAAAGGGATCCCAGGGATCAGATACATTTCTAAAATATACCAAGGTCTTCAAGACTTAAAAGGAGACAACACATCATATATAAAAGAGAGATGGGAAAAAGAGGGGAATTTCACTACAACTGGAAATATGGGAAAAGCTAAATAAACAGCAATGGAAAAGTACCTCATCCCTGCTGTGGAGAGAATTTGGATGGAAAAATTTGGTAAGATTCTTCAGAACACCTGCACAAAACAAATTTACCCATAAGGGATTGAACTGTTGGCGCTTGTGTGGTGAAAAGACTGCAAATCATTTTCATGTGTTTTGGTCATGCCCGGTTATCCACCAATATTGGACCAATGTACAGACAATATTGGGGAAAATATTCAAAATAACAGTTCCCTTTTCTTTTGTAACTTTGTATTTGGGTTTACTACCGGACTCACTGGAAAGACGAGGAGATAAATACTTATTCAATGTTTTAATATTGGCAAGTAAAAAAGCCCTAACTAAAAAATGGATGCTGAAGGACTGTCCTACACCTGAAGATTGGATTAACGTGATTCAAGACATTTACTCGATGGAAAAGTTGACATTCGCACTGAGACAGGACATGGACGGGTTCATGAACTTTTGGCAACCCTGGATCACATATGTGTCTTCCATTAGATCTAATCTTTGACAAATACCATTTCAATAATGGTCCCGCTCTTTGTTCCAAAGCTACTCAGATGCTCTTTTACTTTTAATTACTTAATTTTCTGTTTGTTTGTTTTTTACTGTTCTGTTTGTTTGTTTGGTTTTTTTTATTTTATTCTCTTTATTTTCTCTTTTTCTTTCACTTTAAAAAAAAGGGGGGTGTTGTAATAATTATCCTACCAATGTTGTCAAATAGCAAAAAATAAGGGAACATGTGATGAAAATGTAAACAATGCAATGCTGTAATGACCTGTATACTCTTTACAAAAACTTAAATTAAAAAAAAAAAAAAAAATCAGAAGAGGTATGTAAGCAGTGAAAGCATTTATTGTGGTTTTAACAGACTGGTAACGGGAGCAATGATGGAAGAGTCGCTTAGCTAACAGGTGTGATTAGGAGCTCCAGTAGGTTTATTTTGTCTTCTTTTTAATTATTAGTTTTTTGCTTTTCTTATTTCAGACAAGAATAAAAACAAGATGTTTTTTCCTTTACCTCAGTTAATATTAATTAATTTATGTTCATTATTTTGTACCTGGAAAGTTAAGATGACCGAAATTCACAAAGTCAATGACTTTAATCTGTCAGCAGCCTTCAGACAAACTAAACGTGCCAACATCTGGATTTCAAAATAAGGGAGGTTTTTCCTGCTGTCTGGGTGATGAGATTTCTAAAAAAAAAAAAACAACAAAAAAAAAAACCCTATAAATATATATAAATATTATAACAGAAATAACTGCATCTTTGGTAATTTAAATGAATTTATGTCATTAAATACAATTTTATTAATATTTTTTTCTTTGAAGTCAGAGTTAAATTATTCTGTTCTGGCTCTGCAAAATTATGGTCAAAAATATAAATTGTTATAAGGAAAAAAGTAAAAAAAAAAAATTACTGCAGTCTGTTTCAAATTCATTTAAAAAAAACCCAGTAATTTTATTTTAAAAAATAGACAAAAATTAGCCATAAAATAATCCACAAATTTATAATAAAGTCTCAAATGTACAAGAAAAGTCAATTTTACAAGAGGAAATTACAAATTTGAGAAATGGTTTCAAATTTATATTTATTTAAAGAGAAAAGTAGGAAACTATATGAAAACTGTTATAAATTTTGGAGAAAAACCTCACACCTTCAAGACTGAAGTCATTACTTAAGTTTTTAAGTGGGTACTCTTTTCAATTAGAAATTTTTGGTCGTCTACTTTTCATTATTCTTTTCATAGCACTGCTTTTACATGAGTAGAATTTCTGGCTACTATACCCACCTCTGATCATATAATTTAAGTATGCATGAGTAAATTTGTCTTATGAATGTTTTTTTCCCTTCCCTACTCTCTCAATGGAAAAAAGAAACACTAGAATAAAAATACAAAAACATACACACATTTTTGTCATTTATGTAAACAATGACAAAACAATCCTGCAGGACAAAACATGACACTTGGTATTTTCTAACCTGTTTGTATACCACCATAGACAGAGAAAGAATCTGAATTAGACAGGGCTCAGAGAGGGAAAGATGAGACAGAAGAGAGGAGCCAAGGAGAGGAAAGTGTTCAAGCAGAGGGTTCGGGAGAGGTCAGAGCTGAGGAAGGAGAGAAGGATGACACCACTAAAAAGTTCAAACACAGAACATCTGGGTGGGACCTCAACTGGTCCAACATTCAAGCCTCAGTTGTACAATACTTCAAATGATAAGTTCCATATGCAAAGTTACTGTGCAAAATTTAAAAAACAAACAAACAAACAAAAAAAACATTTAAGTAGTACTAAATTAACATACTCTGGTTACAACAGTGTCATGTGTTTTCTGCCCCCCCAGAGAAATATGTTGCCACTGCGCCAAAGTCTTTAAGCCAGAGGAAACACTGTTATGTGTAAGAAAATTTTACATGCTTTCAGATAGTTTTAGCTTGTTTCTTGCTCTGTTGGCAGATAATTTTACTTAAAATAAGCAAAAAATTAAAATTAAAAAAAAATCTGGCAATAGATATTTTTTGTTAAAATTAGAAAAAATTATCTGCCAACATAGTAAAATTGAATTGCTTAAAACAAGTAAAAACTATCAAGTAAAATCTCACAGAAAACTGCACAACAAAAACAAAAGAAATTGTCCTATCAAAATTATCTTATGAGGGAAAAGCAAGCATATAGCCTTGATTTAAGATATTTTTTCTTACTAAGATTTTAATTTTTACAGTAACAGATACTACTGCCTTCACCATAAACACAAATTAGTCTAATCTCATGCACTCATGCCAAGTATCAGAGGATGACAACTGATCATCAGTTACAGTCTAATGATAGCAGAACACAAAGTTATATCAGTGAAGTATTCCTGATTCAAACAATGCACAACCGCAGCAATCAAAAACCTGCACAGGTGGCCGGAAAGCACTGCAAATAGCATGTCTTACCTTTTTAGAAAAACTTTCTTCTGGCCTTCTTTAAAGAAAAATCCTTCATGTCCTTTAAGTCCAGTTCACGAATAGCGTCATACTCTGTGGACATCATTGTGAGGTTACACAGTCTGTTTAGTAGCATGCTACAATCTACTTTTTACCAAGTTCCAAGACCACTGTCCCACGCACAGCTGTCTGATGTAAGCAATCATGGCCTTTCCCAGTGACCTGGGTTTTCTAATGCTGATAGGGTTGCCAACTTTCTCACAGCCAAATAAGGAACAGAGGGTTTTAACTATTGCACAGTGCCACAATGTTGTAGACATTAGTACTGTCATAATACTGGTGTGTTTTTTACATTTATAATACCTTGAAAATACTGATATTTAATGTCATGTTTCATGCTACAAGAAAAAAAATACCACACTGTACACCTAGAAATTTCAGATTTTACAGAATCTCGATTTAAAAATGTGTAACAGCTATGTTTTTAATAATGGATTGCATTTATATAGCGCTTTTCATGACACCCAAAGACACTTTACAATGAGTCCATTATTCATTCACTTCACAGACAATGATAGTGGTAAGCTACCTCTGTAGCCACAGCTGCCCTGGGGCAGTGACGCAAACATGGCTGCCAATCCATGCCAATAGCCTCTTCGACCACCACCGTACATTTATTCACATTCATACATCAGTGTCATGAACCATGAACACACTGGAAGCAAGGTGGGTAAAGTGTCTTGCCCAAGGACACAACAGCAAGGTGGGAGGAGTGGGATTCAAACCGCCAACCCTCCAGTTATTGGGCAACCTGCTCTACCTACTGAGCCACTACAGCCTCATTTTTTTTTCTTTTTGAGAAATAATGCAACTTTGAGCTAGAAAACATAACTACACTCAGTGTTTCCTCTAGCTTAAAGACCTTGGCACATATTTTTCCCCCCCGGGGGGGGAGGGGGTAAACATACTGGAATATGTTAATTTTATACTATTTATTTCTTTTTAAAATTGTACACCATAACGTTGCATATGGAACTTACCATTTGAAGTATTGTACAACCGAGGCTTGAATATTGGGCTAGTTGAGGTCCCACCCAGACATCCTGTGTTTAGAGTTTTTAGTGGTGTTATCCTTCTCTCCTTCCTCTGCTTGAACACTTTCCTCTCCATGGCTCCTCTCTTCCGTCTCATCTTGCCCTCTCTGGGCCCTGTCTAATTCAGTTTCTCTCTCTATTGATGGTGGTATACAAACAGGTTAGAAAATATCAAGTGTCATGTTTTGTCCTGCAGGATTTTTTTGTCATGATGTGCATAAATGACAAAAATGTGTATTTTTTGTATTTTTATTCTAGTGTTTCTTTTTTCCATTGAGAGAGTAGAGAAGGGAAAGAAACATTCATAATAGTAATGTACTCAAGCATACTTAAATTATATGATCAGGTGGGTGTAGTAACCAGAAATTCTACTCATGTAAAAGCAGTGCTTTGAAATTAATAATTAAAAGTAGGCAACCAAAAATTTCTAATTGAGTTAAGGGTACAAAGAGCACCCACTTAAAAACTTGAGAAATGACTTCAATCTTGAAGGTTTGAGGTTCTTCTCAAAAATTTATAGCAATTTTCTTATAGTTTTCTACTTTTCTCTGTAAATCTAAAGTTGAAACCATGTTCCTCAAATTTGTAATTTCCTCTTGTAAAATTGACTTTTCTTGTACATTTGAAACTTTATTATAAATTTGTGGATTATTTTATGACTAATTTTTGTCTGTTTTTTTAAAATAAAATTACTGGGGTTTTTTTTAGATAAATCTGAAACAGACTGTGGTATTTATTTATTTTTTTTTTTTTTACTTTTTCCTTATAACAATTTACATTTTTGACCATAATTTTGCAGTCAGAACAGAACAATAATTTAAGTCTGATTACAAAGAAAAAATATTAATAAAATTGTATTTAATTAAATAAATTGACTTAAATGACCAAGGATGCCGTTATTTGTGTTATATTTCTTTATATTCATAGTTTGTTTTGTGGTGACCCGCCACAATCTACATGGACATTCAATCCTCACACTCAGCAACAGGTCCGGAGGAAGCAAAGGACCATTCACATATGGACAGAGAACCCCTGGGGGGACAACCAGAACAATGGACTATTGTTTATACATCCCTGGATTAAGGAGAAGATGTCCGGGTGCCAGTGGTCATGCTAATCATATGTATTGACTGATATGTACACTACCGTTCAAAAGTTTGGGGTCACCCAGGCAATTATTTTGTGTTTTCCATGAAAAGTCACACTTATTTACCACCATGAGTTGTAAAATGAATAGAAAATATAGTCAAGACATTGACAAGGTTAGAAATAATGATTTGTATTTGAAATAATTTTTCCAGATACTCAACCTGCTCAAAGGAAGGTCAGTTTTATAGCTTCTCTAACCAGCTAAACTGTTTTCAGCTGTGCTAACATGATTGCACAAGGGTTTTCTAATCATCCATTAGCCTTCTGACGCAATGAGCAAACACATTGTACCATTAGAACACTGGAGTGATAGTTGCTGGCAATGGGCCTCTATACACCTATGTAGATATTGCACCAAAAACCAGACATTTGCAGCTAGAATAGTCATTTACCACATTAGCAATGTATATTAGATATTAGAGTGTATTTCTGATTAGTTTAAAGTTAACTTCATTGAAAAAAACAGTGCTTTTCTTTCAAAAATAAGGAAATTTCTAAGTGACCCCAAACTTTTGAACGGTAGTGTATATCAATATGCTAATGTGCCATGCATTCTCTCTATTTGTATAACATATAAAAGACACGACACAACAAAACACAGCACAGCGCTACAAGTGCGTCTCATTATGTTGGAGGAAATAAAACTCTGCAACCTTCCAGCTCGTCTCATCTCGCCTGAACTTATTTTCCTCCACAGTTTGTTGGGTTTTTTTTTTTCAGAAATCTCCTCACCACCCAGACAGCAGGAAAAACCTCCCTTATTTTGAAATCAAATGTTGACTCGTTTACTTTGTCTGAAGGCTGCTGACAGATTAAAGTCATTGACTTCGTGAATTTTGGTCATCTTAACCTGCCAGGTACATAATAGGGAACTGTAGCTGACTCTAAAGACATAATTCACTACAATATGTCTTCATGCACAGAATGATCTGTTTAGGTAGTTATAGTTGCGAAGTGACTACACAGCCAGGAGCCAGTCTCCTCGTATCACAATATCTGGCCGGAAAGTACCTACAATTCGATTCTTTTTTTTATTCAGTAGTAGAAAATACATACAATACACACAAATTACAAATATGCTAATAATACAAGTAAATACCTCCTAATTTGGCTATTTGGTTAAAACAAATTTTAAAAAAATGCCCATATTTATTTTCCATCAGGTGCGTCAGGGAGCCCTTTGGGTCCTTCGCTCCCTGACAGCTCAAGTGTTTCACACACATACACATCCACACTTCATTCATTCCCATTAACACGTTTTGGGGATTTGTTTAATACCACACACGAAACCACTCCTGCACGTGGGTTTTTCATTCACTAAGTGGCTTCTGGCCACTTAGTGCAGACATAAATGGCCCGGTCGTTTAGCAACGGCCGTTGTAGTTGTGCGCTCAGGCTTTCTCATCAGGCACCTCTCTAGGCAGCCACTGAAGGACCTCAGTTTAGAGCTAGCGTTTTTAGCTGTTGCTTTGTCATTGCCGCTAGAGAATAAAAACGGCACGTCTGCTCATGCAAGAAGAGAGAGAAATTGCCAGTCTCATAACTTAATACTGTAGTCGCTGGTGAAATATATCCTCAGCAATTCATCAGTCCCCCTGCCTTTCCCTTCACATGAAGTCAGCAGCATTTGAATTCTAACCACTCTTAGCTAAGCGACTCTTCCATTATGGCTCCTGTTTCCAGCGGGCTAAAACCATGAAAAACGCCAGTGCTTACATACCTCTTATGATTTTTTTTTCCGCGTTTAAAGTCGGGAGATCGGATCACAACTTGGTTCATCTCCGGCCGGTGTACAAACCCCTAGTGCACAGACAACCTCCGGCCATGCACACTGTGGAGTTATGGTCTGAGGAGACAATGGACACCCTAAAGGGCTGTTTTGAAGCCACCGCCTGGAAGCAGCTCTGCGATCCACATGGTGAGGACATCGATGGCCTCATTCACACCTTCACGGGCTACCTCAGCTTCTGTGTGGACAAATCCGTTCCCACCAAGACCATACGGCGTCACTCAAACAACAAACCCTGGATCAACCCTGAGATAAAAACACTTCTGAGAGAGAAGAAGAGGATCTTCAGGTCAGGGAACAGGGAGATGCTGAAGTCCGTACAGAGGGAGCTGAGGAGAAAGATCAGAGAAGGCAAGGACAGCTTCAGGAAGAAGATGGAGGACAAGCTGCAACACAGCGACATCAGCGGGGTCTGGAGAAACCTCAAAACCATCTCGGGGCTCCAGAATACCTCCCCCCAGGCCACAGGGGGCAGGGAGTGGGCGAACAACCTGAATCTGTTTTTCAATAGATTTGACCAACCGCCCTCCCCCCTGACTGCACAACAACCACTGCTGCCTCTAAAGAAATCAAGTCCTGCTGCCCACTCCCCACTCCACCAACACCCCCCCACTCCCAACACACAGCCCCCCATCCTGACCCTGACCAGGACCCAGGTGAGGACGGAGCTGAGGAAGATCAAGGCGAGGAAGGCGCCGGGACCGGACGGCATCAGCGCAAAGCTCCTCAAGTCCTGTGCAGACCAGCTGTGTGGGATTGTGACGTATATCTTCAACATGAGCCTGAAACTGGGGAGGGTACCACAGCTGTGGAAAACATCTTGTGTGGTACCTGTACCAAAAACTTCCCACCCCAAAGACCTGAACAGCTACAGACCGGTGGCCTTGACGTCCCACTTGATGAAGACCCTGGAGAGACTGCTCCTTGCTCACCTCCGCCCCCTGGTGGAACCAGCGATGGATCCACTCCAGTTCGCCTACCAGCATGGCATTGGGGTGGAGGATGCGGTGATCTTCCTCCTTCACCGTTCTCTGTCCCACCTGGAGAAGCCCGGGAATATGGTGAGGATCATGTTCTTTGACTTCTCCAGTGCTTTCAACACCATCCAACCGATGATCCTGAAGGACAAGCTGCTGCGCGCAGGGGTGGACCAGCACCTGTCATCATGGATCCTGGACTACCTCACGAACCGGCCTCAGTTTGTGAGAACCCGGGACTGTGTGTCCGACACGATCATCAGTAGCACGGGGGCCCCCCAGGGAACGGTGCTGGCTCCCTTCCTGTTCACTCTTTATACTGCGGACTTCTCACACAACACAACACACTGCCATCTACAGAAGTTCTCTGATGACTCTGCGATCGTTGGCCTCATCTCCAATGGAGATGAAGCTGAGTACAGAGGGCTTATCCAGGACTTCGTGGACTGGTGCCATCGGAACTGCCTCCAGATCAACGCGAGGAAAACTAAGGAGCTGGTGGTGGACTGCCGCAGGCATGGGCAGCCCCTCACAGTACCAGTAAATATACAGGGAACAGACATCGAGATGGTGACATCCTATAAGTACCTGGGTATTCATCTGAACAATAAACTAGACTGGTCACACAATACTGATGCACTCTACAAGAAGGGACAGCGCAGGCTGTTCCTGCTGAGGAGACTCAGGTCTTTTGGTGTACAAGGGGCGCTGCTGAAGTCATTCTATGACACGGTGGTGGCATCAGCCATCACTTTTGGAGTGGTCTGCTGGGGCAGTGGCATTACTGCAGCCGATAGGAAGAGACTGAACAAACTGATTAAGAAAGCTAGCTCTGTCCTGGGGCAGCGCCTTGATCCGATGGAGGAGATAGGAGAGAGAAGGACGGTGGCTAAACTGTCATCTCTGCTGGAGTCCGAGTTCCACCCTATGCAGGACATACTGAATGCACTGAGGAGCTCATTTAGCAGCAGACTACATCATCCCAGGTGCACAACCGAGAGGTTTCGTAGGTCCTTCCTACCAACGGCTGTCAGACTGTACAACCTAAGCAGGGCTGCTCGCAGAGATAGCAAAAAGACGTAACAAACTAATAGTTTTTTGAATGCAAAAGATGCAATAGACTTACACAATGGTCCCCTCCGGCATACAACTAGGAACATACCGGTCGCTATGGAGGGTGAGAATATGTATGGGCACATAATCATACCATGTAGGATAACTAAGTAGACGGTTATGCTGTTTCATTCCATCTAGCAACAATGCTCTGCACTGTGTGTGTTTATATATTTGCATATTTATTCCATCTAGCTACAATGCTCAGCACTGGGTGTGTTTATATATTTATATATCTACATATTATTCCATCTAGCTACATTGCTCCGCACTGTGTGTGTTTATATACTTGCATATTTATTCCACCTAGCTGCAATGCTCCGTACTGTGGGTGTTTATATATTTACATATTTATTCCATCTAGCTACAATGCTCTGCACTGTGTGTTCATATATTCATATATTTATTCCATCCAGCTACAATGCTCTGCACTGTGTGTCTGTGTGTGTGTGTATATATATATATTTTATAGTAATACGTACATATGTTTATTAGCTGCTCTTGCTTGCTTGTTTTTTTTCTTGCCTTCTGATTGTTGCTCTGAGTGTTGCTATCCCTGTGCTGTTGCAATCCTGGAATTTCCCCGTTGTGGGACTAATAAAGGCTTATCTTATCTTATCTTATCTTATCATGTTTCTGTCTGACAGTCACGCTTAGAGAGACACTGTTTGCTGACTGACTGGAAAACTCGTGTGAGTGGGGCGCTTCTAAACTCCGCGCGGATGACGGCCACACGCGTTGTTCGTGTGCGCGCTTGCAGAAAGTCATTGCTTCATATATTTTTATTAATAAAATCATATCGGCTTAGCGTGGCGGTATGATTTCTGGTGAGGCGGCTCGCCACGGAAAAATGTTACCAGAGGAAACCCTGTACACTGCAAAAAAGTCAAATATAAGTAAAATTAAATAAATTAAGGCTGTTTATGCTTGTTTTTTTTGTCTGGCAAGATATTTATTCTTGCTGTGCAGTTTATGTGAAAGAACATTTTACACGCATTCCAATACTTTTAACTTGTTTTACGCAATTTGATAAGTCAAATTTTCTTGCTCTGTTGGCAGATAATTTTACTTAAACAAAAAAAAAAAAAAATCCGGCAATATATAATTCTAGTTAAAATTACAAAAAAAAAATAAATCTGCCAACACAGTAAGATTAAATTACTTAAAACAAGTAAAAACTTTCGTAAAGCAAGTAGAATCTTACAGAAAACTGCACAACAAAAATAAATTCTTGTCTTGTCAAAATTATCTTGTGAGACAAAAGCAAGCATAAAGCCTTGATTTAGGATCCTTTATCAATGAAGTATTCCTGATTCAAACAATGCACAACAGCAGCAAATCGGAAAAACCTGCAGAGGTGGCTGGAAACACTGCAAATAGCATATCTTACCCTTTTTAGAAGTTCTTTCTTCTGGCCTTCTTTAAAGAAAAATCCTTCATTACGTCCTTTAAGTCAAGCTCACAAATATCGTCATACTTCTATGGATGCATGCTTGACTCGGTCTAATTTTTACTTTTCCACTGTCCCATGCACAGCTGTCTGATGTAAGCAATCATGGCCTTTCTTCTCCCTTCTCCTCCAGTTGAGTGCTTTAAAGGCCCACCTATCTCCTCTGTGCATAATTACAGTGGGGCAAAAAAGTATTTAGTCAGCCACCAATTGTGCAAGTTCTCCCGCTTAAAAGATGAGAGAGGTCTCCAATTTTTATCATAGGTATACCTCAACTATGAGAGACAAAATGAGAAAAAAAAAATTCAGAAAATCACATTGAAGGATTTTTAATGAATTAATTGGTAAATTCCTCGGTAAAATAAGTATTTGGTCAATAACAAAAGTTCATCTCAGTACTTTGTTATATACTCTTTGTTGGCAATGACAGAGGTCAAACGTTTTCTGCAAGTCTTCACAAGGTTTTCACACACTGTTGCTGGTATTTTGGCCCATTCCTCCATACAGATCTCCTCTAGAGCAGTGATGTTTTGGGGCTGTCGCTGGGCAACACGGACTTTCAACTCCCTCCAAAGATTTTCTATGGGGTTGAGATCTGGAGACTGGCTAGGCCACTCCAGGACCTTGAAATGCTTCTTACAAAGCCACTCCTTCGTTGCCCGGGCGGTGTGTTTGGGATCATTGTCATGCTGAAAAACCCAGCCATGTTTCATCTTCAATGCCCTTGCTGATGGAAGGAGGTTTTCACTCAAAATCTCACGATACATGGCCCCATTCATTCTTTCCTTAACACGGATCAGTCGTTCTGGTCCCTTTGCAGAAAAACAGCCCCAAAGCATGATGTTTCTACCCCCATGCTTCACAGTAGGTATGGTGTTCTTTCTCCTCCAAACATGACAAGTTGAGTTTTTACAATAAAGTTCTATTTTGGTTTCATCTGATCATATGACATTCTCCCAATCCTCTTCTGGATCATCCAAATACTCTCTAGCAAACTTCAGACGGGCCTGGACATGTACTGGCTTAAGCAGGGGGACACGTCTTGCACTGCAGGATTTGAGTCCCTGGCGGCGTAGTGCGTTACTGATGGTAGCCTTTGTTATTTTGGTCCCAGCTCTCTGCAGGTCATTCACTAGGTCCCCCCGTGTGGTTCTGGGATTTTTGCTCACCGTTCTCATGATCCTTTTGACCCCACGGGGTGAGATCTTGCGTGGAGCCCCTGATCGAGGGAGATTATCAGTGGTCTTGTATGTCTTCTATTTTCTAATAATTGCTCCCACAGTTGATTTCTTCACACCAAGCTGCTTACCTATTGCAGATTCAGTCTTCCCAGCCTGGTGCAGGTCTACAATTTTGTTTCTGGTGTCCTTTGACAGCTCTTTGGTCTTGGCCCTAGTGGAGTGTGGAGTCTGACTGTTTGAGGTTGTGGATAGGTGTCTTTTATACTGATAATGAGTTCAAACAGGTGCCATTAATACAGGTAACGAGTGGAGGACAGAGAAGCCTCTTAAAGAAGAAGTTACAGGTCTGTGAGAGCCAGAAATCTTGCTTGTTTGTAGGTGACCAAATACTTATTTTACCGAGGAATTCACCAATTAATTCATTAAAAATTCTTCAACGTGATTTTCTGGATTTTTTTTTCCTCATTTTGTCTCTCATAGTTGAGGTATACCTATGATGAAAATTGGAGACCTCTCTCATCTTTTAAGTGGGAGAACTTGCACAACTGGTGGCTGACTAAATACTTTTTTCCCCCACTGTATCAGCCTCCTCCACTTCATGCTCCAGCTTAGAAAAATCCTTTCAGGACTTTTTTTTTGAGCAATTCGTTTTCCCTAAACTCTTTTCCTCTCAATAATTTTATGAGCACCACTTTCAAACTTTTTTCCAGACATTTTGACCGAGCTAATTACTTCTTACCCTGTCACTGGTGCTTGCATAGTCACATGTCAAAACAATTTCTCTGATATGCTATTGTTACTGGTACCCATGTGGGGTACTTGTAAATTAGACCAATCAACAGCCACACATGAATATCAAGTGATGGACAGAGAATATGTCCAATTAACAACAATGCGATCTTTTTCATTGGCTCATGATAGGCCCTGATCTTTGTAGGCTCCTGGGCTTCAGCTCAGCCTAGCTCGTTCATTCAGGTGGCCTTAAATATACAGGACAATGCACATCCCACTCGGGACAAATATATTGTGGCCTCCTGGGCACCCTCTGGGATGTGACTGGCTGAATAAAGGGGGGTGTTCTTACGAGGCCAGGACTGGAGGATTGTGGGAAATGTTCATAAGGGTTTTATGCAGATTCTGGTGTTCTGTTTTACTTTACTTTTCATGTGGTAATAGTTAGTTAGTAGTGTTGTGTAATATTACTTAGTGCTGGTGTATTATTGTTTGGGGAAACCATCACTTAGAGTGCGGGTCAAATTAATGACCTCAACCATTGCGGTGTGTTTGGGTGGGTTCAAAATAAAAGCTGACTGAGCAATAGATGCTTCTTGATTCCCTGAAACCCACTGCTCATTACAATATTTAGCCCAATAAATGAGTCGTGCCAGCTAAACCAGGGCAGTTGGCAACCTTAAGTGCTGGTCTCCATCTCTCAGCTGGTATTCTACACTGGTCTGCTCTCTTTCGGCAGGATCTGGTGGTGCTGGTCTTCTCCTCCAGGTGAGGGCTTTAACGGCTCACCTGTCTTCTTGGTGCAGTAACTAGCAGCTCCGCCTCCACTTGATGCTCCAGTTTAGAAAAATCCTTTATGCATTGGGATTTTTTGAGCAATTTGTTTTTCCTGTCCTTTTCCTCTCAGTAATTTTATAAGCGTCCCTCTACAACTTTTTTTGGACATTTTGACCTAGCTAATTACTTCTTACCTCTCACTGGTGCTTACATAGTCACATGTCAAAACAATTCCTTTGATAGGCTATTGTTATGTAGTACCCATGTGGGGCACTTGTAAATTAGACCAATCAACAGCCACACATGAATATCAAGTGATGGACAGAGAATATGTCCAATTAACAACAATGCGATCTTTTTCATTGGCTCATGATAGGCCCTGATCTTTGTAGGCTCCTGGGCTTCAGCTCAGCCTAGCTCGTTCATTCAGGTGGCCTTAAATATACAGGACAATGCACATCCCACTCGGGACAAATATATTGTGGCCTCCTGGGCACCCTCTGGGATGTGACTGGCTGAATAAAGGGGGGTGTTCTTACGAGGCCAGGACTGGAGGATTGTGGGAAATGTTCATAAGGGTTTTATGCAGATTCTGGTGTTCTGTTTTACTTTACTTTTCATGTGGTAATAGTTAGTTAGTAGTGTTGTGTAATATTACTTAGTGCTGGTGTATTATTGTTTGGGGAAACCATCACTTAGAGTGCGGGTCAAATTAATGACCTCAACCATTGCGGTGTGTTTGGGTGGGTTCAAAATAAAAGCTGACTGAGCAATAGATGCTTCTTGATTCCCTGAAACCCACTGCTCATTACAATATTTAGCCCAATAAATGAGTCGTGCCAGCTAAACCAGGGCAGTTGGCAACCTTAAGTGCTGGTCTCCATCTCTCAGCTGGTATTCTACACTGGTCTGCTCTCTTTCGGCAGGATCTGGTGGTGCTGGTCTTCTCCTCCAGGTGAGGGCTTTAACGGCTCACCTGTCTTCTTGGTGCAGTAACTAGCAGCTCCGCCTCCACTTGATGCTCCAGTTTAGAAAAATCCTTTATGCATTGGGATTTTTTGAGCAATTTGTTTTTCCTGTCCTTTTCCTCTCAGTAATTTTATAAGCGTCCCTCTACAACTTTTTTTGGACATTTTGACCTAGCTAATTACTTCTTACCTCTCACTGGTGCTTACATAGTCACATGTCAAAACAATTCCTTTGATAGGCTATTGTTATGTAGTACCCATGTGGGGCACTTGCAAATTGGACAAATCAACAGTTGCACATGAATATCAAGCTATAGACATAGAAAGCCTAAGTCACACCACCTCTACTTCCGCATATGGGACCTTAAAGTGGAAAAAATCTCCATAGAAATGAATGGTAAAAGTGAAATTATCTTTTGATCCTGATCAAATTTTGCCACAAGTTACACAAATGATGTTTGTCAATTTAAAAGATAATTTTCCATGTAATTAAAGTTGTTGGTTGTCATATAATAGAGTAATATTTAGTTTTTGTGAATACGATTAGCGGACTCCATCTCCCATCATCCCACATCACCAAACACGATCATAGCGGGTGATTACTAAAATCTCACCTCTTGTTTCCTGACCAATAAAAGAAGGATCCAAAGAGGAGAAAAACAACACAAAGGTATTGGTTGTGAGAGCTGCAACTGATCCAAAGGACTGTTAGTTACTTCACCCTGGGCACGCATTGAAAAGATGACGGAATCTCTGTGCATCTGTGTTTGTAGTTTTTTAATTTATATATTTTCATAACCTTGTACCTTAATGCGTTAGACAACAGCCTACTGTTGTGAAGCTCCAGCTTACAACAGACTGAACTGACGTGACAATGGACGCACATCGTCACGTCATCACGTCGTAACTATATTAGTGGTCCAAAGGTGGGAATCAATCTCTTTGGCGCTCCACCTTCGTGCAAGCAGTAGCCTGTATTAGGTTAGCATTTGCGTGTAGCTATAACACTGCAACACGTGTATCAACCGCTATGTTTGTAATAAAGTTCTCGTTCAGCACAACGCCTGCCTCCACTCTCCTATTTCCAGACATAACAAATGGCAACGAGGAGAAAAATGGACATTGAGGAGAAAATTGTGAAGTTTTTCCCAAATATGAACGCGTTTCTGGAAGAGCAGTTGGCACTCCAACCAACATTCTTCAGGTTCCTGGGTAAGCCGCCTAACCCGTGGCCTTGTTTGTTGTTTCAGATATACGTGTCGGATAGGGGCTTAGCTAACACCGGTGAGTGCAATTTACGTGCTGAGCTACGTGTTCACCTTGGCATGGGAGGACAACATGTGTTGGATGCACTGTGTTATGTCTTATATTACCCTGGTGCACAGTTGAGGCGAGGTGACTTGTAGAATACAGCTTTATTGAGAACGCTGACGATGACAGCCACAGACAGGGCACCGGCCAAGGTACAGGAGAGAAAAGAGGCCGTAAGATGGCCGACCCCGGCCTTATACAGGGCGGGGTGGTGACGCCACCGGAGGTATGTGTCATCACCTCGTATTTCACAGTAAAAGTACTCTATTACTCTATTACACCCCCCCCCCCCTTAAAAAAATCCAGAACCACTCACTCAATGCAGACCCTCCCCAATTTGGGATCCAAATCACGCACTAACAACACGGAAACTGATATTTCCAAATGACCTAACACATACACATGACAAAACCTAGAATAGGGCGGGCGGTGGACTGCCGTCCTGTCCCCACAGCAAGGTGGATTATTCTGCCACCTGCTAAAGTAAACTGAAGTCCATTAATAATTAATATTGTGTGCCATGTTCTTAAACTAAAACAGAAAAAAAATCCCATATATAACAATTTAATAACAACAACAGAACTTCAACATATAATATTCACAACCCAACTCCTCAGGTGAAAAGATTTAACTGGCATGGGGGTCCAGGGCAGCCCCTCAGTAGATGTGCCCCTGGAAACAGCCGGTCCCCGGGAAGATGACCGACCCTTCGGACACTGAAGCCACTCCTCTTCACCATCAACCTCGTCCCATGTCCAGCCACATCTCCCGGAACCTTCTCCCAAGCACACCAAAGCCAGTTCGCGTGCCACACCGAGCAGTCAGCCAGCCTGAAGTGCGCCGCGTCCAGCTTGGCCACTATGCGCAGACACTCCCAAGGTTTCTGAGGTTGTCATCCGGCCTATCTTTGCCATGGACACTCCTCACCTCAAATCCGAATCCAATCCAGGATCCTCAATGGGGTCCGGCTCGGCTTGAGACAATGTTGTCAAGTACGCTGATCCCCCGTGCTCATCGGTCTTCCCCGACCTCTTCTAATGCCATTGTAACATGCGCCATCGTAGCCACAGACCCCCATCCCATTGTGGCCAAACTCCGGAGGCATCCACAGTTAACCCACCGGCACTATTCGCCGGTGCCTCGCTGTCAAGCTCAGTACTCC
Organism: Pholidichthys leucotaenia; assembly: GCA_020510985.1. Taxonomy (NCBI): domain Eukaryota; kingdom Metazoa; phylum Chordata; class Actinopteri; order Cichliformes; family Pholidichthyidae; genus Pholidichthys; species Pholidichthys leucotaenia. The sequence goes on from CM035841.1 coordinate 192,149,902, forward strand.
CCTCAACCGTTTCCCGAGCACCAGCACCGAGACCCTCCTGTGCTGGCCCCAAGCAAAATTGGTCCTGCTTGATCCCACACCACATTTTCATCAGTCGCCGGAATCGGGGGATTCCCCTGGCCACAGCCCGACCACTCTTCCCCAGCATCGTCTTTAATGGCAAAACCCAGTCCATAAAATATATCACAGCCTATGACGTTACTGCCCCGTGCTGTCACGTGGAGCATGAAGCCGGTCACCGTTGCAGACTTGAACTGAACAGTCAACACCAAAGTCCTGATCGTGCCCAGTCTTCCACCTCCATAACCGTACAACGGCGCTGGGTTACCTCTAATCCTGTGGTGGTGAAAAACGTCTTCACCGTGGCCCAATTCAGCAACTAACCCTCTGTTCCCGTGTCAATTAACAGCGGGACCTCCACGTCGTCCAGCCCCACTGTGCAAAAGGTGTACCTGCTCGTGTCAGGGGACACCATATGGATGGTTGTCTGGAGTGGGTGGAGCGATTTCTTCCATGGGCTCTCTGGTTTAAATTCATGGCACATCCTGGAAAAATGGTCCAAATGACCACATCTGTTACAACGTGCTCCTCTCGCTGGGCAGTCCCTAGCCTTTTTCCAGTGCTTCGCAGACCCACAACCCATACAAAGGGATTTTCCCAAGGCAGACCTTCTGCTAGTAGTGTTGGCCTCCGTCTCTTCGTCATCCAAACTCTTCGCTAACTGGGTCCGCGACAGTTGCCGCGACGAGAGGCTCTAGCAGCTGTTGATACTGGCGCCTGGTTTGCTCCAGAGCTACATTGTTCGCAGCTTCCATTTGGAGACTAGCTTAACAGCTCTGTCCAACGTGAGGTCACTAGACGTCATAAGCAGCCTAGCCTGCAATGCAGTGTTGTATGTACTATGTTCCGCTGGCTGGTCACGAATCATTTCTTCTTCCAGTGGTACAAAGTGGCACTCACTAGCTAGCTGCCTCAAATCAGTGACAAACTGCCAGACAGGTTCACCTACCCATTGATGTCGCTGTCGAAAGTGGATCCTCCAGACCGTCACATTATCTGGGGTGTGGAAGTGGCTAGCTAGTAGCTCTACTACCTCTTTGTAGGTGTCGGAAGCACCAAGCGTTCACAGGAGTCGCTGGCCTTCTATGCCCAGATTGTGCACCAGAAGTGCCCGGGCCCTTAGCTTATCGAGCTCCCCAAGACCCAGAGCGGCAATACAATTTTGGAAGGCTTCAAACCACCTAGGCCAGGGCACCGACAGGTCACAGAGCACTTCGAGAAAAGGGCGACTAGGAGCTATGCACGCCTCCATGATTTAATCCGACATCGCCAAATGTTGTGTCTTATATTACCTTGGTGCACAGATGAGGCGAGGTGACTTGTGGAACACAGCTTTATTGAGAACACTGATGATGACACCCACAGACAGAGCATTGGCCAAGGTACAGGCGAGAAAAGAGGCTGTAAGATGGCCAACCCCGACCTTATATAGGGTGGGGCGGTGACGCCACCGGAAGTGCATGTCATCACCTCATACTTCACAGTAAAAGTACTCTGTTACTCTATTACACACTGGGCCTGGCAGAGACCTACAGTGAATGTGTTGCCTTGTTAGCTGAACATTTCACTGCTCCACAGAATGTGATGGCCCAGAGATTTGTGGTATACCAGTGCCAACAGTGACCAGACGAGTCGTTCATACAGTACGTAGATGCCCTTCGCTGTTTGGCTAGCACGTGCGAATTTGGGCACGCGGAGGACAGGATAATACAGTCACAGTTGAAGTGTTACGCCGCAAATCCGTTGATACAGTACATGTTGCTGGAGGGGCCGGACAACCAGACAGTGGCAGATACGGTGAAATGGCTACGGGTGGCGCTGTGGCAGAAGTGTCTTAAGGATATTAAAACCTGGATGAGCTACTACTTTTTATTGTTAAATACAAATAAAACTGAAGTCACTGTTTTTGGCCCCAAGCAGGCTAGAAGTACTCTTTCTAGTAAGATAACAACACTGGATGGCATTGCTCTGGCTTCTAATTCTGCCATTAAGAATCGTGGAGTTGTCTTTGGCCAAGATGCGTCTTAACTCTCATATACAGCAAACTATTAAGACTGCCTTCTTCCATCTGCGTAATGTTTCTAAAATTAGGCCCATCCTGTCTCAAAGATGCAGAGAAACTTGTCCATGCCATTATCATTTCTAGGCTAGACTATTGTAATTCATTTTTATCAGGTTGTCCTAATAAGTCCATAAAGATTTTCCAACTCATTCAAAATTCAATTCAACTTTATTTATATAGTGCCATTTCACAACAACAGTCATCTCATAGCACTATCAACTGTAGGGGGAACCCCCACAGTTGCAGAAAGACCCCAGCAATCAGGCGATCCCCTGTGAGCAAGCACTTGGTGACGGTGGAGAGGAAAAACTCCCTTTTAACAGGAAGAAACCTCCAGCAGAACCAGGCTCAGGGAGGGGCAGTCATCTGCTGCGACTGGCTGGGGGGTGAGGGGATAGAGAAGATGAAAAGAACAGACATGTAGAGAGCAAACAGCACAATGGGGACTCAATCTATGGGAGAGAACAAACAAATGTTAATGACCAGCAAAAAAAATATTTCATTGAGAGTGAGGAAAGGAGTGAGGCCCAGTGCATTACTGGAGGTCCCCCGGCTGACTAAACCTATTAGCAGCATAACTAAGGGAGGGTTCAGAAACACATGATCCCTCCCTAATTGTAGGCTATATCAAAAAGGTAGGTTTTAGCCCTATTCTTAAAAAACAGAGATCGAGTCTGACTCTCGAATCCAGATTGGCAGCTGGTTCCACAGGAGAGGAGCTTGATAACTGAGGGCTCTGCCTCCCATTGTACTTTTGGAGATTCTAGGTATTACAAGTAATCCTGCATTTTGGGAGCGTAGTGCTCTGTTAGGATAATACGGTAGGATCAGATATTTTAAATAAAAAGGGGCCTGATTGTTTAGAGCTTTGTAAGTAAGAAGAAGGATTTTAAACTTAATTCTAAACTCTATGGGAAGCCAATAAAGGGAGGCCAGAACCAGAGAGATATGACCTCTCTTTCTAGTACCTGTTAAAACTCTTGCTGCAGCATTTTGGATCAACTGAAGACTTTTTAAAGATGTTTTAGGACAACCTGACAATGAAGAGTTACAATAATCTAATCTAGAGCTAACAAAAGCGTGGATCAGTTTCTCAGCATCCCTCTGAGACAAGATGCTCCTAATCTTGGCAATATTACACAAATGATAGAAGGCAGTCTTAGAAACAGATTTAATATGTGAATTGAAAGACAGATCTTGATCAAAAATAACTCCAAGGTTCCTCACAGAGCTATTAAGAGAAAGAGTAACCACATCCAAACTAAAAGTTTGATTTGGAAAGATATTTCTAAGGTTGTCTGAACCAACAAGAATGACTTCAGTCTTATCTGAATTTAACCCCTTGCACTCCGGTCAATTTCCCTAAAAACGCCAAAAAATAAGTCAAAAAATATTTATTTTTTGCTGGTCATTAACATCTGTTTGTTCTCTCCCACAGATCGAGTCCCCATTGTGCCGTTTGCTCTCTACATGTCTGTTCTTTTCATCTTCTCTATACCATCACCCCCCAGCCAGTCGCAGCAGATGACTGCCCCTCCCTGAGCCTGGTTCTGCTGGAGGTTTCTTCCTGTTAAAAGGGAGTTTTTCCTCTCCACCGTTGCCAAGTGCTTGCTCACAGGGGATCGCCTGATTGCTGGGGTCTTTCTGCAACTGTGGGGGTTCCCCCTACAGTTGATAGTGCTATGAGATGACTGTTGTTGGGAAATGGCGCTATATAAATAAAGTTGAATTGAATTGAAATAAGTAGAAAATACCCACATCTAAAACACTCCAAATACATCTTAAAACACTGTTCAATAATGATTTTTAACCTTACAACTTTAGCAGCTTTTAACTTTTAAACTCTTAAAATACACTCCATTTTTAACTATACTTTTAAACCCACATGATATTAAGTATATGACATTTTAACTTACATTTCAAACATGATTTTTTAGTACATCACATTTAACCTAAACTTGATCAAATGATTTTCCAAATGCAGCTACAAAGACACACATCACAAATGGATGCTCACCGGCTCCTTCTTCCTGCTTGCTTGAAACAAGCTTTAGTCCTGCAGTCTTTTTTCCAAGTCCAGACTCTCCAACCATTTCTCTCACACACTGCTTACTCCCCACTGCCCTGTGAGTAACTGCCTCCAAACTCCCTTAATCACCAGATCATTCCCACCTGGTGCAACCAACTGCCTTCAGGCTGGGAGGCACACCCAGACCTGAAGCACTCAGGCAGAGACGGCGTGGCCTGCAGCTCAGCTTAACACCTCCCACTCGATCTTCCCACAGAAACTGCTGGAAAGATCGCACACAGTGGACTAGCGGTCAGAGATTTCCTCCTGGGCCTCCTGCCTGCTCCTCCACCGGCAGCAGGACCACCAAACGTTGGACATCCCAGTGAAGAATTGTGGACTGAAGGTCCCTCCGAATGCTGGTGGCAGGATGCTTGGATGCAGGATGATGATGTTGCAGGCCTCACCTCAAGAATACAGGAGCTTGCCACAACTCTAACATTCACATCCCGTACAATGCCTTGGAGTCTGGGTTGACACTGACAACTCTCCCAAGTTTAAAGTGACCCCTCGGTGCATTCTGGTCGCACAGCCAAACAATCTCCAACTGGAACATTCCTCTGTGTGGTGTGCAATTTACTCCTCACAAAGAGATTAAGACAAGCAAGTTGGCTCCAGGACCTCCAGAATTTGTTTACCTGGTGCTGCATTTCCTTAAGTCTCTTATAGGGATAGCTTGTGAAGTCGAATGTTTTCCAGTCACCACTTGATGATGCTCATCCCAGCAGGAGTGTATTGGGTGTGATGTACTGCACAGTGTCTTCATGGCTCTGCACCATGGCATCAATGGGATGCTCATTAGAAAGATTAGTGGTGAGCTGAAGTGTTGTCTGAAAGTTTGCTGTAACTGAGCCCTGAGTCCCTTCCCAGACTCTGGAACGCCTTCTTCACAATCCGAACAGCTGCTTCAGCAGAGCCATTTCGATGAGGTGAACCAGCTGGCCGGATTTTCCAATGCCAGTCGGTTCCATTTTGAGCTGAAGTCTCCTCCACAGCAGACCTGTCCAGGACATCTAAAAACTGATACAACTCCTTCAGAACAGGCTTGGCACCAACAAAATTGGTCCCTGGATCAGACCAAATCTTAGGATGCCCTTGAATTGCTGTAAACCTCTGATAAGCTATCAGAAAGCTTTCAGTCGACATGGTGCTGGCCAGCTCTGTGTGGATTGCTGTACTGGCCATAGAGCAGAATGCGACTCCCCAAACCTTCACTGTGACTCTCTTCAGAACCAGAATGAGCTTTATTGCCAAGCATGTTTACACATACGAGGAATTTGACTTGACTTTAGGCGCACTCGGTAGGCGCTTCCTAATGACGCGGCAGCCATGCAAGGCGCCTTATCATACAGTGGGGGGTAAAGAGGAGAAGGGGGAGGGGATGACACATTGGGCAGAGAGAAAAAAACCATAGTTATCAGAATAGCGCTCGAGTGAGCAAAATTATGATCACATAGAAAAAAACCCTCAATGCACACTTAGCAGACAAGTTACACACGTTAACAAAACAAAGCAAGTTGAGAGAGACAGTGTGTGTGTGTGTGTGAGTGTCAGTGTATGTGTATCAGTCATGTAAAGTTGTATGCAGTGTGTGTATCAGTTACTGGTGAACAGCAAAAATCCTCCCTCAGCAACGTTTAGATGTTATGTCTTTAGTGTCCTAAACACAGATAGCATGTCCACAAGAGTTCAACACTCAGTGCATGTCCGATGGTAAATTCCATGCCAGTCACATGACGCTGTCCTTGAAAGTTCAGATTACTGCACACCAGTTGTTTATGTTAGGGAGAAGCCAAGCCAAAACTCCCTTCTGCCTTATCTTCCTCCAGGAGGAATGAAATCTTCAGGGCGCCGAATCAAGATCTAATAGGCACAGTTCACTTAGAGCATAGAATTTTCATCTCTCATGCGATTCTGTGCTTCATAATTTCCATATACATTTCCAGGCTTTAAAATCATTTCCTGGAGAGCTCCTAGCGACTCCAAGATGTTACCAATCTTCCTATTCAGTTCGCCATTTGCCGCTATCAGAGCTCTCCCCAGCTGGTCAAATTGATGAAGGAGCTTCGCTGGGTCAGCATTTTGATTAGCTCTTTCCATCTTCCTTAGTTTTCAATACACCAGGACCACTCCAAAGCCAAACAGCAGAAATCCTGAGATCATGATGCCAAACAGATAGATGTCTTCCACATCTTCGATCAAAAGGTCACACAGACACATAAGTTTCCAATTGTATGTGTCTCTCACATAACCCGCAGCCGTACTGCCTGCAGGACAGTTGGGCTCCCCCGGGCCCGATTTCCTATTTGAGAAGATGGTGTCAATTGTATTTAAAGCCCAGCTTACCAAATCCATAATTTTCCATTTGGATCAAGATTCAGCCTGAAGAAGAGCGACACAGACACAGACAGGACACAGCTCATATCATCTTTGACCTGATAAGGTCCAAACAGGTCAACTGCTGTGAACTCATATGGGGATGCTGGCCCAGTTCTCTCTTGAGGCAGATCACCCATCACTTGCTGGCATCTTCTAGCTCTAGCTTTCTTGTAGATCACACAGTTTTCAATGACTTTTTGAGAAATTCTTCATCCATTGATGACCCATGGATCAAGACTCAACTTTTTCCTTTTCTTTCCTTTTATTTTGAAAAGTCATCAAGGCCAAGCACAGCCAAGCACAGGTGAAAAACCTTTAAAGCGAGGTAGTCAGATACCCAAAAGCCGATGGTGTATAGAACACGTATATTAGGATTTGTATGTGAAATTTCGGCATCGAAACTGCTCCAGTTTAGCTGTAATTAATATTCAAAAATGATATTTTCGGGACGAAAGAATTCAAGTGTCCCTGCATTTGTTTACTTCTCAGGGCCGCCGCCGGAGAGCGAGCCATGTGCAAAATGCGATTGTGTTGTTAATATAGCACATTTTTTGTGGAAATGTTACTATTATTAGTTGTGAAATGTGTTATAAAACGATTAGACGACGATACTATGGCTCTTCCTGCTGTTCCCGTTTCACTATTTTTTTCCGATGTAAAATACGGGATCCCTACGGCCCATCGGCGTATGAAGTATCCTGGCCGATGTAAACAGCCATGGACCAAAAAAACGTACATTTCCTTGTGGAACAGGTCATTCACACTCGCAGACAATCGCACTATATGTGTCTATAGGATTTTCTTTCCATGCACGCAAAAAAAAAAAATTTTTCCCCCCGATCCGACTACCTCGCTTTAAATACAAACACAAAAAGAGGGTCAAGGAAAATGTAACCCAAGAACCCATAATAAATCAACATAAACCAAAATCAAATACTCAATTTTTAAACTACTAAAAATGAATCTTGAAATAAGTAGGAGATACCCACATCTAAAACACCCCAAATACATCTTAAAACACTGTTCAATAATGATTTTTAACCTTACAACTTTAGCAGCTTTTAACTTTTAAACTCTTTTAAAATACATTCCATTTTTAACTATACTTTTAAATCCACATGATATTAAATATATGACATTTTAACTTACATTTCAAACACATGATTTGTTAAATACATCACATTTAACCTAAACTTGATCAAATGATTTTCCAAATGCTGCTACAAAGACACATATCACAAATGGACGCTCACCGGCTCCTTCTTCCTTGCTTGAAACAAACTTTAGTCCTGCAGTCTTTTTTCCAAGTCCAGACTCTCCAACCATTTCTCTCACACACTGCTTACTCCCCACTGCCCTGTGAGTAACTCCCTCCAAACTCCCTTAATCACCAGATCATTCCCACCTGGTGCAATCAACCAACTGCCTTCAGGCTGGGAGACACACCCAGACCTGAAGCACTCAGGCAGAGAGGGCGTGGCCTGCAGCTCAGCTCAACAGATGGTCCCGTCATCATAGATGAGAACTACCTCACAATTGAGGCCAGCTGCCGTCCAGATGGCCCATGGTTCGAGATGGCACGTCAGCCATCTGTGAAAGGTAAGAACAGCTGCCTCATACCAAGACAGCGCTGGAGCCGACCTAGATGGTGTGGGACCCAGGCTGGGACGTTGCTGACGAGCGAGCCGTGACTCCAGCGAGATGGCACCCAGGTCCACTGCAGCCGGCGCCTCCAGGGGCGCACCCACCACGGGCTTGACTGAGACCCCTGAAGGTGAACTGCTGAAATGACTATTTTGAATTGGTTAGAAAACTGACCACACTCTTTGTATGTGCTGTTTATGTTAATTTACCTGTCAGACCATAATCCCTTGATGGTTACTGACTGAGCCCTGCAATGGACTGATGACCTGTCTACGGTGAACCCTGCTTCTTGCCCAAAGATGCTGGGATAAGCTTCAGCCCCCCACCCCCGCCCTGTGACCCGAAAAGGATTAAGTGGTAGAAGATGGATGGATGGATGTGTTATGTATGGTAAAATACCTCGATAAAGGATGAGGCCAGGTGACTGGACGAACTCGGCTTTATTGAACGTTGGTAACACAGCAGACATACAGTAGACACCAGGCAGAGGGCACCAGTCAAAGAAGCTGCATCATGGATGCCCTATGATATTTATAGGGTAGTGCAGTGGTGGAACAGGAAGCGCCCGCCACTACACCACACTTCACAATAAAGGTATCAAACCCCAACACCACATTTCCTCCACCCCTTAAAAAAGTCCAAAACCACTCACTCAATTAAAACTCTCCCCAATTTAGGACCCGAATCACGCACTAACAAAACGAAAACTGATATCTCAAAATGGCCTAACACAGTCACACAACAGGACCTAAAATAGGGCAGACAGGTGGACTACCGTCGTGCCCACACAACATGGTGGATTATTCTGCCACCTGCTAAATTAAAGAAAAGTCCATTAATAAACTAAAATTATTGGCGTGTTCCTAAACTAATAAAATACACAAAATAATCCCATTTTACAAAACGCATAAACATGTGAACATCAGAACTAATATACACACAATTTACAGCACTGTCCCTTGAGCAGGAAGAGCAGAACTGGCATGGGGGGGTTCTGGGCAGCCCTTCAGCAAGTGCACCCCTGGAACAAGCAGGCCCCCAGGGCAATGGCTGATCTTCCGGATGAAAGCGCCTCTCCTCTTCACCATCGACTCCTGGCCTCATCCAGCCACATCACCAGAAGTTGATTGACGTGCCTCACCAAGCAGTCAGACAGCTGGAAGTATGCTGCGCCCAGTTTAGCCACTATTTGCAGACACTCCTGATGTTTCACTGTCTGTCGTCTGGCCCATCTTCACCGTGGATGTTCCTCTCCTTGAACCCGGACCAAGTCCATAACCCTAGGAGGGGCTTGGCTCGGCCTGACATGGTGCTGCTGAGCAGGTGGTTTTCCCTTGCTAATCGGTCTGGCCCCGTCCTCTTCTGAAGCCCTTGTACCTGTCGCCATCGTAGCTGCAGATTCTCCATCCCCCTGCGGCCAAGCTCCGGAGGATCTGGGGCTCGCACATCGGCGTCACTCGCCAGAGCAGGTGTCTCACTGTCACGCTCGGTACCCCCCTCTACCGTTTCCCGAGTGCTGGCACTGAGGCCCTCCTGCGCCGAAAGTGAGGCTGGTCCTGCTTGATCACCGTGGTGTCCGTTAGTCCTTCATCCCACATAACGCCATCATCAACCACCGGAACCGGAGGGTTCCACTGGCCCCAACCCGACCATTCTTCCCCAGCGTCGTCTTTAATGGAGAAACCCAGTCTATAGAACAAGTCACAGCCCATGATGTTGTTGCCTTGGGCCGTCACGTGGAACGTGAAGTCAGCCATCGTCACAGACTTGTACTGAACCGTTAACTCCAACGTTCCAACTGTGTACAGCCTGCCACCTCCATAACCATAAAGCGGCGCTGGGTTACCTCTTACTCTGCAGTGTGGGGAAAACTTCCTCACCATGGCCCAATTCAGCAGCAACCCCTCCGCCCCCATGTCAACAGTATCTCCATGCCATCCAGTTCTACTGCACAGAAAGTGTACCCGTTGGTACTGGGAGACACCGTATGGATGGTTGTTGGGGGTGGGCAGAGTGATCTCTTCCATGGGCTCTCTGGTTCAGATACATGGCACACTCTACCATAATAGTTCAAGTGTACACATGTGCTACAACGCTCCCGTCTAGCTGGGCAGTCCTTGGCATTGTTTTGGTGTTTCATGGACCCGCAACCCTTGCAAAGGGGTTTTCCCTTGGCAGACCTTTGGCTGGCAGCATTGGCTTCCGTAGTATCGTCATCCAAGCTATCCTCACTATCTGAGTCCGCTACTAATGCCGCGGTGGGAGGCTCTGGTGGCCGCTGTGATTGGCGCCAGTTTAGCTCCGAAGTTAGCTTGTCTGCGGCCTCCCCCTGGAGAGCTAGCTCGACAGCCCTGGCTAATGTTAGGTCACTCAGCGCCATGAGTAGCCTAGCCCATATAGCGACACTACTTATATGCTCCACAAGCTGGTCACATACCAATTCATCCTCCAGCGGCCCAAAATGACACTCGCTAGCTAGCTGCCTCAAGTCGGCGACAACCTGATGTACAGGCTCACCCACATGTTGATGTCGCTGCCGAAAGCTGAAAGTAAATCCTCCGGACAGTCATGCTATCCGGGGTATGAAAGTGGCTTGCTAGCAGCTTGACAACATTTTCAAAAGAGTCCAAAGCCCCAAGTGTGTGCAGGACACGCTGGCCCTCAGGCCCGAGGTTGTGAACAAGTAGTACACATGCTCTTAACTTGTGAGCTTATCCAGGGCGAGCGCGGTGATATAGGCCTGGAAAGCTTCAAATCATCTTGGCCATGGAATAGGCAGCTCCCCCAGGAGCTCGAGGAAAGGGTGAAGTGGTGTAATACACGCCTCCATTAGTTAACCCTCAATCGCCAAATGTTAGGTATGGTAAAATATCTCTATAAAGAACAAGGCCAGGTGACTGGACGAACTCAGCTTTATTGAAAGTTGGTAACACAGCGGATATACAGTAGACACCAGGCAGAGGGCACCGGTCGAAGAGGCCGCATCATGGATGCCCTCTGCTATTTCTAGGGTGGTGTAGTGGTGGAACAGGAAGTGCCTGCCACTACACCACACTTCACAATAAAGGTGTCAAACCCCAACACCACAGGATGGTTACTGACTGCTGAGCTGTTTCAGTTATGCTGGCTAACAAGTGCAGTAAATTAATGAATAACAGGAGTAGCTTACGTGTCCTCATATTCTCTATTATTATCCTGGTAATATTAGCCCTCATTCTGAAAATTTGTGTATCTCAGAAAATTATAATACCATGATGTTTTATTTAATTGTAAAAAACTATAAACATAATCATCAAAAATAAATTAAAACAGCTTAAATATTTCACTGTATGTGTAGTGAAGGCTTACTTTCCTGCACTGCAATTTAAAGCATTTGTAAACTGTTATTTTGGACTGGAAGAAGTTCTTTTAAAGTGACACTCCGGCATAAATCAAGTTTTTTGTTTTTTTTTCCCCTGTTGTTAACATGTCTGTAACATGTTTTTTGTGACTTACAAGACATATTGAGAGCAAATTCTCACTGCAGTCCAAAGTCTCTGTTTTTCTGCAGTGAATTTCCAGTTAGGGAACACCCCCACACACACACACAAAAAATGGGCGAGTTTGGACAGATCGTTTCTAGCTACATAAGCATTGCTGCTTAGCCTCAGACAGATACTCTTAGCTACCTCGGGGAAAGAGGGAGGAGCCGAGAAGCAGCAGGATTGAGGCAGAGAGTAGCTTGCTGAGAATGTGTTACTGTTGAGATTGACCTAGACAAAACAAAAAATCTAATCATAAGCTGCATATATAGAACGCCGGGAACTTGCATTGAGACATTCAGAGATAAATTAGTCGAGCTGTACAATAATATTACTAGTAAGAAAATGGTAGCAATTTGTGGAGATTTCAATATTGACTTACTGAATCCTCATCAACAAAATGTAGTTACAGAGTTCATGAACTCTATGTACAGCATGAGTCTATATCCCACAATAACACATCCCAGTAGAATCACAGTTCACTCTGCTACACTTATTGACAACCTGTTTGTCAATGTTTTCGATAAGAAAATAGAAAGTGGATTATTGATAAATGATATAAGTGACCACTTGCCAACCTTTGCACTTATCCATGGCCACACGGGGCCCAACGCAGAAAAAACTTCAAAATCGTTCAGACACAAATCACCAAATGCAATCAGTTCTCTTAAAGAGGACTTGCTGAAGCAAGCCTGGACAGAAGTCTATGTATCAGATGTAAATGAAGCCTATGACACATTTATAAATATTGTAACCACTCTTTATGAAAAAAACTTCCCATTAGTAATAAAAAAGCTTAAACACAAATTTGCTAACAAGCCATGGTTAACCAAAGGACTACAAAAGGCGTGTAAAAAGAAAAATTTATTATATAAAGCTTTCCTAAAGAAAAGAACAAAAGAAGCAGAGCAGCGGTATAAAACATACAAAAATAAGTTAACATATATAATAAGATGTAGTCCTTGGAAATAAAAGCAGAAATACAAGCTACCCAACTAACATTCCAAAAAATAATAAAACGACTCAGAGTGTGAATATTGCTTCACCTGCAGATGAATTTAATAATTTTTTTGTTAACATTGGACCTAAACTGGCCCGAGAAATACCTACTACGGTGCCAACAGGTGATACAGTATGCAATAACACTGCTGTAAAAGACTCCATCTTCATAAAGAACACAGACGAAAGAGAGGTCATTGAAATTGTTAAATCATTCAAAAGTAAAACATCTACTGACTGTGATGGTATTGACATGCTACTAGTCAAAACTGTTATCGAATGCATAGTAAAACCACTGACGTATATCTGCAACCTGTCTCTCCAATCAGGTATATTTCCCAATGCAATGAAAATAGCTAAAGTAATTCCGATATACAAGACGGGCGACGGAGGGGAACTCTCAAACTATAGACCAATTTCACTATTACCGCAATTTTCCAAGATACTTGAAAAAATATTCTATGAGAGAATTGACAACTTCATACTGAAGAATGATTTATTATGTGAGCAGCAATATGGGTTCAGACACAAGAGGACAACTGCATATGCCCTAATGGAATTTACAGAAAAAATATCAACAGCCATTGAAAATAAAGAGTATTCAGTTGGAGTATTCCTAGATCTTAAAAAAGCATTTGATACAGTAGATCATAATTTATTATTAAAGAAACTACAAAATTCTGGTATTAGAGGGGTAGCACTGTCCTGGTTAAGTAGTTACTTAAAGAATAGATATCAGTATGTATGTGTTAGCAACAAAAACTCAGAGTTGCTGAAGGTCACCTGTGGAGTCCCACAGGGTTCAGTTTTGGGACCATTATTATTCAATATGTATATAAACGATATATGTAAAGTTTCAGAAAAAATGGACTTAATATTGTTTGCCGATGACACTAATCTGCTATGCAGTGGAAACAATTTGGAACAACTTATGGATACACTCGGGAAGGAATTAGAAAAGCTTAAACTGTGGTTTGATTCAAACAAATTAACGCTCAATTTAAGTAAGACAAAATTTATAGTCTTTAACAACCATCACAACAATCCAGTACCCAAACTCAGTGTAAATGGTGTAGAGATTGAAAGGGTATCTGAAACTAAATTCCTTGGAGTAATAATTGATAACAAACTGTGTTGGAAGTCACATATTAATTATATTAAAGGTAAAGTTTCCAAATCAATTGCAATATTACACAGAGTGAAATATTTGCTGAATCAACCCACACTATACACCTTGTATCATTCATTAATACTCCCATACATGACATATTGTAATGAAGTATGGGGAAATACATACAAAACAAACATATATCCACTCTTTATGCTTCAAAAGAGAGCTATTAGAATAATAAACAAAGCAGCTTACAGCGAACCAACAAACCCACTTTTTCTTAAACAAAAAACTCTCAGGTTGAAAGATCTGGTTGACTTTAAAACCGCAATAATAATGTTCAAAGTGAAGAATTTATCACTGCCCGCAAATATCCAAAAGTTGTTCCAAACAAGGGAGAAACGATATCACTTCAGAGGAACATGTATATTTCAAAAGCCTACAGTGAGAACAACCACCAAGCAACACTGTATTTCAGTGCAAGGAGTCAGATTATGGAACGATTATGGACCTGAATTAAAATCATGTACAACGCTTGGACAATTTAAACAAAAACTAAAGGAAGAAATACTCCAAACATATTTACAAGACGACATGTAAACTCACATAAGGATTGACATATCCAGCCTGTGTTGTGTTGTAGCTTAGTTTTTTTTTTTTTTTTTTTTTTTCTCCCCTCTCTGTGACATTCTGTCTTAGATTTGTCTTGAACAGTAACCGCTCAACTTAGCTTAGCTTTCCTTTTTTTTCTCTCAGTCACACTTTGTCTTAGCTTTGTTCTAAATTGTAATCACTCTTGTCTTGTTTACTCTTTTTCTTTTGAATTCTTGGATGGAATATGGGTGGGCAATATAAGCTGCGGCTTCAGCCATCACCCATTTCGGATAACTCACGTGGAATTGTTTAGTAGAAGGAGTCTTTGTCTAATTTGACCTTGTTGTTATATTATACAGTTTCTTTTAACCTGTACTGTATTATCCGAAATAAAATTCATTCATTCATTCACTGAGAGGTGAGCGGCACGGCGCTCTGTCCGCCACCAAACTGAGCTGAGAGCAGCTCGCCGAGACCACAGTCTCACCAAGAGGCGAGCAGCACAGCGCCTCATCTGCCGGCGAAGTGAGCAGGGATTCTTGAGGTGGAGGAGCCAGCACCTCCAAGTGACGGCTCAAGTTTCTTGACACCACGCTACCAGAGTGCATGCGGGGCATGCTACATACACAATGAACGGGAAGTGTGAAAATGCACGCCTAGGTGGACACTTAACTTTAGGGGGATGAAGGCGTCCATTTTGCATAGCGAAGCAGTCTTTGGGTCAGAGGATGGCCAGAGGAGAGGGGAGGGCTGGCCTTGCACCACACACTACTGATGGGTGGGGGAATGGGTTGAGCTAATAAGAATATTCGTAGATCTGTGCATACTTAAGTAGGTGGAAGCTGTAAAAGCTCTTTCCAAGCAATTCTAAGGCAATGAAAGATTTTTTGTGAGTAAAAAGCCACAATACACTATTTTGGGCAATACACATTTGTTTTTGAGGTGGTTTTACAGCCACCGGTGTGTGTCTTTAATTTTCATCTGAAACCCAGCTGAACTTTTAAACTTCCAGACCCAACAAGGTTCCAAATAAGAACTAACTAGTTTGTTTTTCTTTTTTACTTTTATGTATTTGAATGTTACTCTAGATTGTTTTGTACATGCAGACTTACAGAAGCTGCTGTTTCAGTTTTTACACTTTATTTTTTGCGTTAAAAGACTGAACTTTAATTTCTGTTATTTAATTGTGTTGCTACAAACACTTTTAATTAAGCTGTCAAGTTCAAGTTTCAAACTTGTTTCATGTGTCATTTTATTTAGTGGTGGGTACTTTTTATAATAGGCTATGTTATATTAAGGCAGAGACCGACAACAAGGTGATTTTCACAAGTGTGCAAGCTTAAACTGGTGAGGTAGAACATGACCCGGAGCCCTGAACAGGAGCCATGCAAACAGGAAGCAGAGAGGATGGACATGATAGAAATAATTGTGATTAGTTGACTAATAGTTTATATTGGTGTCCATTTAATCAAAGCTTTATTTACAGTTCATCCAGAAAGTATTCACAGCGCTTCACTTTTTGCACATTCTGTTATGTTCCAGCCTTATTCCAAAAGGGATTAAATTTATTTTCCCCTCAAAATTCTGCACACAATACCCCATAATGACAAAGTGAAAAAACTGCAAATTTATTAAAAATAAAAACTAAGAAATCACATGTACGTAAGTATTCACAGCCTTTGCCGTGAAGCTCAGAATTGAGCTCAGGTGCATCCTGTTTCCACTGATCATCCTTGAGATGTTTCTGCAGCTTAATTGGAGTCCACCTGTGGTAAATTCAGTTGATTGGAAATAATTTGGAAAGGCACACAGCTGTCTATACAAGGTCCCACAGTTGACAGTGCATGTCAGGGCACAAACCAAGCATGAAGTCAAAGGAATTGTTTGTAGACCTCTGAAACAGGATTGTCTCGAAGCACAAATCTGAGGAAGGTTACAGAAAAATTTCTGCTGCTTTGAAGGTCCCAATGAGCACAGCGGCCACTATCATCTGTAAATGGAAGAATTTCAGAACCACCAGGACTATTCCTAGAGCTGACCGGCCGTCTAAACTGCGTGATCGGGGGAGAAGGGCCTCAGTCAGGGAGGTGACCAAGAACCCAACAGTCACTCTTTCAGAGCTCCAGTGTTCCTCTGTGGAGAGAGGAGAACCTTCCAAAAGGACAACCATCTCTGCAGCAATCCACCAATCAGGCCTGTATGGTAGAGTGGCCAGATGGAAGCCACTCCTTAGTAAAAGCCACATGACAGCCCACCTGGAGTTTGTCAAAAGGCACCTGAAGGACTCTCAGACCATCAGAAACAAAATTCTGTGGTCTGATGAGACAAAGATTGAACTCTTTGGTGTGAATGCCAGGGTATGATGTTTGTAGGAAACCCGGCACTGCTCATAACCACGCCAATGGTGGTGGCAGCATCATGCTGGGGGGGATGTTTTTCAGCGGCAGGAACTGGGAAACTTGTCAGGATAGAGAGAACAATGAATGCATCAATGTACAGAGACATCCTGGATGAAAACCTGCTCCCGAGCACTCTTGACCTCAGACTTGCGGCGATGGTTCATCTTTCAGCAGGACAACGACCCTAGACACACAGCCAAGATATCAAAAGAGTGGCTTCAGGACAACTCTTTGAATCTCCTTAAGCGGCCCAGCCAGAGCCCAGACTTGAATCCAATTGAACATTTCTGGAGAGATCTGAAATTGGCTGTGCACCGACACTTCCCATCCAACCTAATGGAGCTTGAGAGGTGCTGCAAAGAGGAATGGGTGAAACTGCCCAAAGATAGGTGTGCCAAACTTGTGGCATCATATTCAAAAAAATTTGAGGCTGTAATTGCTGCCAAAGGTACATTAACAAAGTATTGAACAAAGGATGTGAATACTTATGTACATGTGAGTTCTTTTTCTTTTTTTTTTTTTTTATAAATTTGCGAAAATCTCAAAAAAACTTATTCACGTTGTCATTATGGGGTATTGTGTGTAGAGTTTTGAGGAAAAGAATGAATTTAATCCCTTTTGGAATAAGGCTGTAACATAAAATTTGGAAAAAGTGAAGCACTGGGCAGCGAAGTGGCAGAGTGGTTAGCATTGTGGCAGCACAGCAACTCACCCTTGGCCGGGGGATCCTGGGTTCGATCCCAGCCCCCGACCAACAGTGATCTGTATGGAGTTTGCATGTTCTCCCCGTGTCTGCGTGGGTTTATTCCGGGATTTGGCATGTGGGATTTCCTCCCACATGCCAAAAAACATGCAAGTTAGGTTAATTGGCATCAAAAACTGGGGATTCTAAATTGTCCTTAGGTCTGACTGTGAGAGTGAATGGTTGTCTGTCTCTCTGTGTGGGCCCTGTGATGGAGTGGCGATCTGTCCAGGGTGTACCCTGCCTCTCGCCCAAAGATGCTGGGATAGGCTCCAGCCCCCCCGCGACCCGAAAAGGATTAAGCGGAAGAAGATGGTTGGATGGATGTGAATACTTTCCGGATGCACTGTATATAGCACTTTTCATACAAAAAATTGTAACACAAAGTGCTTCACACAATGAAATAAAGCACATATTAAGCCCCCCCCCCACACACACACACACATGTCCGCGCGCACACACACAAAGAAAACTTTCAACCATGTAAAACTTGTGGCTTATGGCTGGGCACTGAGGATCCAAGTGTGAAAGCACCATCACTAGGGAGCCACCACCAACAAGGAAAAGTGCCAAATCCACGGCATTCAACCCTAACCCTATTTTGACAGTCTACCACAGGTTTGCACATGAGGCGTTTTGGGCACATCCCAGAGGGAGGAGACCCTGGGGACACACTGGAGAGACAATGGGCCATCACCCATGGCCCATTGTGGCTAAATACATTCAAACTGATGTGACCAAAAAGGAATAAAAATAGACCTCTGTACACGGTCAACTTTGCACCAGAGCAGTGCTGTTGGCATACGGAAAAACTCGCAGGCAGATTATCTGCACTGCCGTACAGTTTTTCAACATGACAGCAGTCTGAACAGCCTTAACCTCTTGCACGCCGGTGTACCGTGGGCGGGCACGTCTCTGCATCCTAGAGCGCACGAGGGCGAAGCGTCCTAGAGCGCACTGAAAAAAAAGCTGCATTTCCGTTCTTCCACTACAGACACAGCCGCGAACAGAAAGCCAAAGGAGTGCTTTGATTGGTTTAGATGTGATTGACCTCTCATTCGACTAATGAGAGCCTTGAATTGGGTTTCTGAAACCTTGAAGAACCAATGACTGAAAACCTAGCAAGAAGGCCCCGCCTACCAACGGCTGTGAATACAGCCAGCCAATTGAAGCACAGAAGTTCGAAAGCGTGCGTCCCTTGCAAAATCTGTTTTGTGTAAGGCTGGGTGAAGAGAGACTGACTGCTGCAGCAGATGAAAAAAGGACCTGCAAGAAGAACCGCCACAGACCCAGCAGCACGGAGACCACCCACAAGTGTGACCTGTGTGACAGGGACTGCCATTCGCGCATCGGCCTGCTCAGCCACAGGCGGTGCTGTCCCAGCAGAGTAGACGTCTAGGATTCTCTTCCATGGTCATCATAGACCGATGGAGGCCGACGACGAAGGCTGGGTGACACACACGCGTTCGCCAGTCTTTTTTTCTTACTACTGTTATTTGTTTTGAAAAATCGTTCGCCAAAACCGCAATCATGGAAGCGCAAAACCGCAATAATGGAATTATGGTTTGACTGGGTCACGTGACCAGAACCACGAGTCTGTAACAAGCGGTCCAGCATCATGTTCGTCTGACAATGAGGAAGAGAAGTTCGCCAGCAACACTGCTGTTGTGAACAGGTAAGTGTTAATAAGCTAAATTATTCTTTATCCCTGAAAATTGTAATCGAAAATGACTTTTGACCGATCGGTAAATTACAACTGTGCGTAGTAGACCGCGGCGCACGAAGTCCAAGTGCCGCGGTACACAGTTCGTGCGCCGCGTCCGGACCGTGAATGCCCCCCCCCCGCTACTCTTCTGTAGCTGATTGCAGATATATTGCAGATATTTCAGTACAACTGTGCGTAGTAGACCACGGGGACTGTGCGCCGCGGTCGCCACATCGCCACATGACTGTTCCGTCATGTGGCGATGGGCGATGTCCGTCCTCTGTAGCGGGGGGGTGGGGGGTGTGAGTTGTTATCTTCTACATTACAGATATTTTAGAATAATTTTTAGTGCACTGTAGTTATTTTTTCTTGTAAAAAAAAAAAAAAAAAAAGCCACACATTTTTTACGTGGCATGCTTCTTTGTGTGTGGGGGCTTGTTTGTTCATGCATTCATGAATGAACGAATAAACAACCCCCCACACACACACACACACATACACAGCCCTGAGTGTCACCTTTCATTAGAGCCCAAGATGAAGCTTCTATATTGTTGTATTGTTGTGTATTGTTGTTGTTTAGTGTTTTCTTTTAAATGAGACCAACCCCATGAAGATGCTGCAAAGAGTTGAAGAACAGCTTTTGATTTACTTTGGGTACGTTATTTTTTGGCGTTTTTAGGGAAATTGACCAGAGTGCAAGGGGTTAAAAAAACATTTCCACACAACTAGATCCAGTTTCAGGTAACTCCGACGACTGAGCTGCTGCTGCTCTCTTCCCACACCATGTTTGTTTTGCAGCATAACCACAGAAACGCATAACTACATGTTCACCACCCCTCTTGGAACCTTTGGTCTGCTGACCTAGGTCTCCTCTCCGTTCCCCGTACTTGCAGGAGAACCTTTGGGAACAGGGCTTTCAGTGGCACTCTCTCCCTCTGACAGTTTGCCAGGCACCAACCTTGGAGTCTTTTAAATCCAGGCTGAAAAGACATTTGTTCATGCAGGCTTTCCCTGGCCAATTTATTTTGTTTGTGTCTGGTATTTGTTTGTTCTGTTGTTGTTTGGAAAGCGACCTTGGGTTTCTTGAAAGGTGATATATAAAATGAAATTATTATTATGAAGTCAACAGTGCAACAGAGGCATGATCCCAATTTGGCAACTTTCACAGATAACTGTTGTGCAAGTGTTGGACAGGATTTGTACAGCCATTGCAGGACAGGCGTTAATGGAAAAAATGCATAATTGTGTCACATGCACACTGTGCGAATGTCGTACAACACACGCATGGGATGTATGCGAACTTTGGGCAAAAATTCAATGGGAGTTTGTGTGACATACACAAATGTGCCAAGTCAGTGTGATTCCAAGTCAAAATTGTTGCTAATTTGTGTATTTCTCACAAGTTTTTTTCTCCAACTAGCCACGAGTTGTCGCAGCCAATTGAGATACTACCTTCACATAAACAAAAGCAAGGTATTCAGTGTTTTATCATGGGAAAAATAAAATGACAAGTAAAAATAGATCCTCACAGAATTTTTACAACTGTCCATCAAAATTGTGAACGAGAAATTCTAGCAGAATTGTTGTTTTTATTATAAGACTTTTCCTGTGCTATAAGGCAATGCTCTTACAAATGTGGTGAAACCAGTGTGTGTGTGTGTGAGTAGTGACAGAGGTGAGGCAGTGTGACAGGCCACACAGCACTGGGGGGGTGGGGGAGACTGGGTGCAGGGGTGTCATTCAGCAGGCCAGGTGAAGACATGACAGGCTGGAAAAAAACCCTCCGTAGAGCATCGGAACGGAAACTCATGCTGACAAAAAGACTCGCGCAGAAATCCAGTCAAACAGTCAGTTCTGCTGTTCCCAGCACAAACACGACACATCGCCTTGACACATCAGGTTTTCCTCTTTGTTGGCACTGCTGGCCAAAAACTTTTGGAAGAACACGAAGTATGAATTCAGCACATAAACGGAGAACACACATTTTAGCACTTGAGTGCAATCCATAAAGTATTCACAGAGCTTCACTTTTTCCACATTTTGTTATGTTACAACCTTATTCCAAAAGGGATTAAAT
The DNA here is from genome assembly GCA_020510985.1 of Pholidichthys leucotaenia. NCBI lineage: Eukaryota > Metazoa > Chordata > Actinopteri > Cichliformes > Pholidichthyidae > Pholidichthys > Pholidichthys leucotaenia. Next base: position 192,171,263 of record CM035841.1, read on the forward strand.
TCATTTTTTTCTCAAAATTCTACACGCAATACCCCATAATGACAATGTGAAAAAAACTGATTTTTGCAAATTTATTAAAAATAAAAACTACGAAATCACATGTACATAAGTATTCACAGCCTTTGCCATGAAGCTCAGAATTGAGCTCAGGTGCATCCTGTTTCCACTGATCATCCTTGAGATGTTTCTGCAGCTTAATTGGAGTCCACCTGTGGTAAATTCAAATGATTGGACATGATTTGGAAAGGCACACAGCTGTCTATACAAGGTCCCACAGTTGACAGTGCATGTCAGAGCACAAACCAAGCATGAAGTCAAAGGAATTGTCTGTAGACTTCCGAGACAGGATTGTCTCAAAGCACAAATCTGGGGAAGGGTACAGAAAAATTTCTGCTGCTTTGAAGGTCCCAATGAGCACAGCGGCCTCTATCATCTGTAAATGGAAGAATTTCAGAACCACCAGGACTCTTCCTAGAACTGGCCGGCCGTCTAAACTGAGTGATCGGGGAAGAAGGGCCTTAGGCATGGAGGTGACCAAGAACCTACTGGTGACTCTGTCAGAGCTCCAGCATTTCTCTGTGGAGAGAGAACCTTCCAGAAGGACAACCATCTCTGCAGCAATACACCAATCAGGCCTGCATGGTAGAGTGGCCAGACGGAACCCACTCCTTAGTAAAAGGCACATGGCAGCCCACCTGGAGTTTGCCAATAGGTACCTGGAGGACTCTCAGACCAGGAGAAACAAAATTCTCTGGTCTGATCAGACAAAGATTGAACTCTTGGCGTGAATGCCAGGCATCATGTTTGGAGGAAACCAGGCACCGCTCCTCACCAGGTTAATGCCATCCTTACAGTGAAGCATGGTGGTGGCAACAGCATCGTGCTGTGGGGATGTTTTTCAGTGGCAGGAACTAGGGGACTAGTCAGGACAGAGGGAACGATGATTGCAGCAATGTACAGAGACATCCTGGATGAAAACCTTCTCCAGAGCACTCTTGACCTCAGACTTGCGGCGACAGTTCATCTTTCAGCAGGACAACAACCCTAAGCACACAGCCAAGATATCAAAGGAGTGGCTTTACGACAACTCTGTGAATGTCGTTGAGTGGCCCAGCCAAAGCCCAGACTTGAATCCAATTGAACATCTCCGGAGAAATCTGAAAATGGCTGTGCATCAATGCTTCCCATCCAACTTGATGGAAGATGAGCAGTCACCCCAGTCAGAGGTCAAGAGCACTCTGGAACAGGTTTTAATCCAGGATGTCTCTGTACATTGCTGCATTCATCTTCCCCTCTGTCCTGACTTGTCCCCTAGTTCCTGCCACTGAAAAACATCCCCACAGCACAATGCTGCCACCACCATGCTTCGCTGTAAGGATGGTATTGACCTGGTGAAGAGCAGTGCCTGGTTTCCTCCAAACATCATGCCTGGCATTCATGTCAAAGAGTTCAATCTTTGTCTGATCAGACCAGAGAATTTTGTTTCTCCTGGTCTGAGAGTCCTCCAGGTGCCTTCTGGAAGGTTCTCCTCTCTCCACAGAGGAACGCTGGAGCTCTGACAGAGTGACCATCGGGTTCTTGGTCACCTCCATGACTAAGGCCCTTCTCCCCCAATCGCTCAGTTTAGACGGCTGGCCAGCTCTAGGAAGAGTCCTGGTGGTTCCTAACTTCTTCTACTTAGGGATGATGGAGGCCACTGTGCTCATTGGGACCTTTAAAGCAGCAGAAATTTTTCTGTAACCTTCCCCAGATTTGTGCCTCGAGACAATCCTGTTTCAGAGGTCTACAGACAATTCCTTTGACTTCATGCTTGGTTTGTGCTCTGACATGCACTTTTGAGCTTCACGGCAGAGGCTGTGAATACTTATGTACATGTGATTTCTTAGTTTTTATTTTTAATAAATTTGCAAAAATCTCAAAAACTTTTTTCACATTGTCATTATGGGGTATTGTGTGTAGAATTTTGAGGAAAAAAATTGATTTAATCCATTTTGGAATAAGGCTGTAACATAAAAGGTCGAAAAAGTGAAGCGCTGTCAATACTTTCTGGATGCAATGTATACACAGTATAAGATAAGATAAGATGAGCCTTTATTAGTCCCCACAATTGGGAAATTCCAGGATTGCAACAGCACAGGAATAGCAACACTAAGAGCAATAATTAAGAAGATTAGAAAATAAAATAAGAGCAGTGAATATACATACGTATGTACACATAAAAATATAAATATATATATATATATACAGTGCGGAGCATTGTAGCTAGATGGAATAAACAGCATAACTGTCTATTTAGTTACTCTACATGGTATGAATATGTACCCATACATATTGTCACCCTCCGTAGCGACTGATATTGTCCTAGTTGTTTGCTGGAGGGGACCATTTGTGTAAGTCTGTTGCGTCTTTTGCATTCAATACCATTATGTCGTCACGTTTTTTTGCTATCTCTGCGAGCAGCCCTGCTTAGGTTATACAGTCTGACAGCCGTAGGTAGGAAGTACCTGCAAAACCTCTCGGTCGCGCACCTAGGATGATGTAGTCTACTGCTAAATGAGCTCCTCAGTGCGTTCAGTATGTCCTGCATAGGGTGGGACTCGGAATCCAGCAGAGATGACAGTTTAGCCACCATCCTTCTCTCTCCCATCTCCTCCACTGGGTCAAGGCGTTGCCCAAGGACAGAGCTAGCTTTCTTGATTAGTTTGTTCAGTCTCTTCCTATCGGCTGCTGTAATGCCACTGCCCCAGCAGACCACTCCAAAAGTGATGGCTGATGCCACCACCGTGTCATAGAATGTCTTCAGCAGTGCCCCTTGTACACCAAAAGACCTGAGCCTCCTCAGTAGGAACAGCCTGCGCTGTCCCTTCTTGTAGAGTGCGTCGGTATTGTGTGACCAGTCTAGTTTATTGTTCAGATGAACACCCAGGAACTTGTAGGATGTCACCATCTCAGTGTCTGTTCCCTGGATGTTTACTGGTGCTGTGAGGGGCTGTCCTTGCCTGTGGCAGTCCACCACCAGCTCCTTAGTTTTTCTCGCGTTGATCTGGAGGTAGTTCCAATGGCACCAGTCCACGAAGTCCTGGATAAGTCCTCTGTACTCAGCTTCATCTCCGCTGGAGATGAGGCTGACGATCGCAGAGTCATCAGAGAACTTCTGTAGATGGCACTGTGTTGTGTGAGAAGTCCGCAGTATAAAGGGTGAACAGGAAGGGAGCCAAAACCGTTCCCTGGGGGGCCCCTGTGCTACCGATGATCGTGTCGGACACACAATCCCGAGTTCTCACAATCTGTGGCCGGTTAGTGAGGTAGTCCAGGATCCATGATGACAGGTGCTGGTCCACCCCTGCGCACAGCAGCTTGTCCTTCAGGATCACCGGTTGGATGGTGTTGAAAGCACTGGAGAAGTCAAAGAACATGACCCTCACCGCATTCCCGGGCTTCTCCAGGTGGGACAGGGAACAGTGAAGGAGGAAGATCACTGCATCCTCCACCCCAATGCCATGCTGGTAGGCGAACTGGAGTGGATCCATTGCTGGTCCCACCAGGGGGCGGAGGTGAGCAAGGAGCAGTCTCTCCAGGGTCTTCATCAGGTGAGACATCAGGGCCACTAGTCTGTAGCTGTTCCGGTCTTTGGGGTGGGAAGTCTTTGGTACAGGTACCACACAAGATGTTTTCCACAACTATGGTACCCTCCCCAGCTTCAGGCTCAGGTTGAAGATGTGCTCCACAATCCCACACAGCTGGTCTGCGCAGGACTTGAGGAGCTTTGCGCTGATGCCGTCCGGTCCCAAGGCCTTCCTCGCCTTGATCTTCCTCAGCTCCGTCCTCACCTGGGTCTTAGTGAGGGTCAGGTTGGGGGGCTGTGTGCTGGGAGTTGGGGGGTGTTGGACTGGGGTGTGGACTCGATGACTTTAGAGGCAGCAGTGGTTGGTGTGCAGTCGGCGGGGGGGGGGGGGGGGAGGGCGGTTGGTCAAACCTATTAAAAAACAGGTTCAGATTGTTCGCCCACTCCCTGCCCCCCGTGGCCTGGGAGGAGGTATTCTGGAGCCCAGAGATGGTTTTAAAGTTTCTCCAGACCCTGCCGACCCTGTTGCAGCTTGTCCTCCATCTTCTTCCTGAAGCTGTCCTTGCCTTCTCTGATCTTCCTCCTCAGCTCCCTCTGTACGGACTTCAGCATCTCCCTGTTCCCCGACCTGAAGATCCTCTTCTCTCTCAGAAGTGTTTCTATCTCAGGGTTGATCCAGGGTTTGTTGTTCGAGCAACACCGTATGGTCATGGTGGGTACGGTGTTGTCCACACAGAAGCTGATGTAGTCCGTGATGGTGTGAGTGAGGCCATCGATGTCCTCACCATGTGGATCGCAGAGCTGCTCCGAGGCAGTGATTTCAAAGCAGTCCTTTAGAGTGTCCATTGCCTCTTCAGACCATAACTTCACCGTGCGCTTGACCGGAGGTTGTCTGTGTACTAGGGGTTTGTACACCGGCAAGAGATGAACCAAGTTGTGATCCGATCTCCCGAGTGGGGGGAGTGGTGGTGAGGTGTATGCTTCCTTAGTATTTGCATAGAATAAGTCCAGTGTTTTATTGTCTCTAGTGTGGCATGTGACATACTGGGTGAACGTGGGCAGAATGGGGGACAGTGAAATGTGGTTGAAATCACCTGAGATGAGTAGGAGAGCATCTGGGTGTTCTGTCAGCAGCCTGCCAGTTACTAAGTGAATGGCATCACGCGCTATCCCCGCATTCGCCGTCGGATTTGCATAAATAGCAATGCAGATCACATGTGAGTATTCCCTCGGGAGATAGGTAGGCCGCATACTAACAGCTAGCAACTCAAAGTCTTTGTTGCAGTGTTGTTGTTTAACCGTGATATGTCCTGGTCTGCACCAGCTGTTATTGACATACATTATCACTCCTCCACCCCTTGCTTTCCCACTGTCTGGTGTCCGGTCTGCCTGTATTGCGTGGAAACCCTCCAGTTTGATGTTAGTATATACTGTATATACAGTTAGGCCCAGAAAGTGACACAATCTTCATGATTTGGGCTCTGCATGTCACCACATTGGATTTGAAATGAAACAACTACAATGGAATTGAAGTGCAGACTTTAAGGTTTAATTCAAGGTGTTGAACAAAAATATATGATTAAACATGTAGGAATTGTAGCTATTTTTATACAAACGCTCCTCATTTCAGGGGCTCAAAAGTAATTGGACAAATAAACATAACCCTAAGTAAAATGTTACTTTTCAATATTTTGTTGAGAATCCTTTGCAGGCAATGACTGCCTGAAGTCTGGAACCCATGGACATCACCAAACGCTGGGTTTCCTCCTTTGTGATGCTTTGCCAGGCCTTTACTGCAGCTGTCTTCAGTTGTTGCTTGTTTGTGGGTCTTTCTGCCTTAAGTTTTGTCTTGAGCAAGTGAAATGCATGCTGGATTGGGTTGAGATCTGGTGATTGACTCGGCCATTGCAGAATATTCCACTTCGTTGCTTTAAAAAACTCCTGGGTTGCTTTTGCAGTATGTTTTGGATCACTGGTGAAGCGCCGTCCAATCAACTTTGCTGCATTTGGCTGAATCTGAGCAGAAAGTATATCCCTATACACTTCAGAATTCATCCGGCCGCTTCTGTCTTTTGTCACATCATCAATAAACACAAGTGACCCAGTGTCATTGGAAGCCATGCATGCCCATGCCATCACACTGCCTCCACCATGTTTTACAGAAGATGTAGTGCTTTGGATCATGAGCTGTTCCAATTCTTCTCCAAACTTTCTTCTTCCCATCATTCTGGTACAGGTTGATCTTAGTCACATCTGTCCAAAGAATGCTGTTCCTGAACTGGGCTGGCTTCTTCAGGTGTTTTTTGGCAAAGTCAATTCTGGCCTTTCTATTTTTGAGGGTGATTCATGGTTTGCACCTTGTGGTGAATCCTTTGTATTTACTCTCATGAAGTCTTCTTTTTATGGTAGACTTAGATACTGATACACCTACTTCCTGGAGAGTGTTCTTCACTTGAGTGGATGTTGTCAAGGGTTGTTCTTCACCATGGAACGGATTCTGTGATCATCCACCACTGTTGTCTTCCGTGGACGTCCAGGCCTTTTTGAGTTCCCCAGCTCACCAGTGCACTCTTTTTTTCTCAGAATGTACAAAACTGTTGATTTGGCCACTCCTAACATTTCTGCTATCTCTGATGGATTTCTTCTTTTTTTTTCAGTCTCAGGATGGTCTGTTTCACCTCCATTGAGAGCTCCTTTGATCGCATGTTGTGTGTTCACAGCAACAGCTTCCAAATGCAAACGCCATACCTGGAATCAACTCCAGACCTTTTAACTGCTTAATTGATGACAGGTTAACGAGGGAAGAGCCCATGCAGCCTTGTTATTTTTTTTTTGCAGCCTTCTGAGTCAATTGTCCAATTACTTTTGGTCCCTTGAAAAAGAGGCGGCTACGTATTAAAGAGGTGTAATTCCTAAACCCTTGCTCCAATTTGGATGTGAATACTCTCAAATTACAGCTGAGAGTCTGCACTTTAAGCCCATATTGATTATATAATTGTATCCTGAATATGTTTTCGTAAACAGCTAAAATAACAAAACTTGTGTCACTGTCCAAATATTTTTGGACCTAACTGTATATACACAGTGCAAGAGCATTGCAGTTAAATGGTATTTACAGCATTACAGTTAGTTAAATTACCAGGCAATATATAAATGTATCATGTGTGACCATTCATTTGATTAGTGTGTCACTCAGTATAGTGCAGTGTGTTAATCTGAACTTGTAGCCAGGATAAGGCTGCAGATTTTGTTGGTGACATGGTGGTGAAACAGTGCAAGCTCAACAACATGTGTGGCACTGACCCCTATCCACTTTTTACAATGTTTTGGATCTGGCACTTGGCTGCTTTTCCTCTTTGTTAGCTACCCAGTGAGAGGAAGAAGCAACTTCTTGAGGATGAGCTCTTTGTCTTACTGATGCATCTTGGCAGCTTGACGTTTCTTCTCAGTGTGACCAATCCTTTTTGCTGCATAGGTGACAATAATGGACATCATGGCTTTGAGCCACTTACCTTCCACTTATATAAATATGGAGAGGAGAAAAAATTGGAAAAAGTTGTTTTAATAGCCCCTTGAATGTGTTTACCTGGTGAGTTGTCTGTCCTCTCATTCGCTTCACATCTCTTTCCCCACACCCCAACCACTCCACAGATGACTCTCTGCCTGAGCCTCGAGATTTCTTTGTTAAAACTGAGTTTTTCCATACCACAATCCCCAAATGCTTGTTCAAAGGGGGTCACCTGCTGTTGTTTGGACTTATCTTATAATTTAAAGTGCTGTGAGACAGTGAATGTTTTGACTGTGCTATGTAAATGCACCTGAACTGACCTCAATCAATCCCCACCCAGAAAAAAAATGGTTGAAAAAATGTTGAAAAGACCACTTCTTCAACCATCTACACAAAGTCTGGATTTGGGTTAAAAGGGGAAAAAAAGATGAAACTGTGGAGGAATTAGAGCAGGTGAGATATGACGAGCTGGAAGGTTGCAGAGTTTTATTTTCCTCCATCAAAATGAGACGCACTTGTAGCGCTGTGCGCTACTGTGCTGCTCTGTGTGTGTGCCGTGTGTCGCTGTTTTATATGTTACACAAACAGAGAGAATGCATGGCACATTAGCATATTGATATACTGTACATATCAGTCAATACATATAATTAGCCTGACCAACTGGCGCCCAGATGTCCTCTCCTTAATCCGGGGATGTGTAAACAATAGTCCATTGTTCTGGTTGTCCCCCCAGGGGTTCTCTGTCCGTATGCACTCCCTGCTGAGCGTGAATAGTATCAGTCTACATTGTGCTGGGTGACCACAAAACGTCTTTTTCAGGTTGTTGAAAAGACTGATTTTTGTTAAATATGGTCAATATTAGATGGACTAAACACAGCCCAATTTTTAACAAGTATTTTTGGACGGGAAAATCAGATTGTTCTTTTTAAAAGGTCTCATTCACAGAAAAAATGTCTTATTGTAGGTTTTACCATTCTGAAATGCATCTATTGGTCAAGTAATTATTGAAAAAACAGCAAGTCACTTCACTTAAAGTAAAACTGTGGAGAGCGTGAAAAGATGAGGCTGAGTTTATTTCTCAATTCAAGTTTATTCACATTCACGTATCTCCAACATCCTCTCAAACAGAAAGGAGACCCATCCTCCCACATCTGTCCTTTTTATACCCGGGACATCAAAGTACAGAGTCACATTGTCTTTAAATCCCAAGACAATACATCATCCCCCAGGTCTTCTCCCCTCCACCTAAAACCCTGGTGGTCAGGAAGTCTCTCAAGGCCATCTCTAAAGATCACATTTCGCACCCTCCTGTTATCCCCAGGAGATCCAGACTTATTGTTCATTCTGAGACGTGAGGCAACAGTAATATACATATGCAGCCTAAGCAACTCAAATATGTGTGCCACACGACCCCCCCCCCCCCCCAAACGTCTAAGATGAAACAATACAACACAGTCTGCGTATCATGATAAAATCACAAACATCAGTCCACGTGCTGTTTGGGCTTCAATCGCCTTCCGAACCTGCTGTAAGCGGGCTTTACCACTCCCGCGGCTCCATCCTGCTGTGAATCTGCTATCTGAGGATGAGAACTGTTAGTCAATCCCTGTGGGAGCTCTGGGGCATGCTCCCTGGGAGGTCTGCCGCGTCGAGGAGCCCTCGCCAACTGCATAGCTTCGTCAGCCATCACAAAAGCAGGTTTGAGTCTGTCTATGCCAATTGTTTCCCTCCTGCCCCCCAAATCTAGCAAAAAATGCTTATCACCTGTTTCCAGCACTCTAAATGGGCCATCATAAGGCGGTTGCAGGGTTGGGCGCTGAGCATCGTGTCTGACAAAAACAAACTCCGCATTTTTTAAAGCCTTAGGTACAAAAACGCACGGAAAACTGATGAACGGGGCCAGGAAGCGTGCTCGCTCCCGTGTCGCTCAGTAACCGCTGAGCAGGGGGGCACTCTAGCGCAGGATTATCTGGGAGAAACTCCCCGGGCAGCCGGAGTGGCTGCGCAAACACCAACTCAGCTGGGGAGGCTTTTAAGTCCTCTTTAGGTGCAGAGCGCAACCCCAATAAAACCCATGGTAGCCTGTTTACCCAATTTGCATCCGTAAGCGACGCTCTGAGGGCTGCTTTCAATGACCTATGGAAACGTTCGCATAAACCATTAGCCTGGGGGTGGTACGCGGTAGTGCGGTGGATCGTTACCCCCAGGCTGCGGCCATCGCTGACCAAAGCTCGGAAACAAATTGAGGACCTCTGTCGGACGTAATATCCGACGGAACTCCAAAACGCGCTACCCAAGCCGTTAAAAACGCGCGCGCCACCTCCTCGGCTGTGGTTGATGCCAGTAGGACCACTTCAGGCCAACGCGTGGTGCAGTCCACCATTGTCAAAAGATGTGTGCACCCCTGTGACGGCGGGAGGGGGCCTATGAGGTCGACATGCACATGATCAAACCTCTTGGCCAGGATGTTAAACGACTCTAAGGGGGCTTTAGTGTGTTTGTGTATTTTGGCTCGCTGGCAAGCCATGCAGGCTCTTGCCCACTCCTTAACGTGCTTGCGCAGGCTCGGCCACACAAACTTCTCTCCTACCATTTTGACCGACGCGCGCATCCCTGGGTGCGCCACAGAATGAATCGAGTCAAAAACGCGGCGGTGCCACGCGGTCGTCTGGTGGAGACATCGCAGATTGGGGGGGCATACCATCTTGCAGCACCCTGCTCTCCAGCCTTAACCCTGTGGGTCCAGACTAGAGCGCGCACACGTCCGCATCGCTAACCTGATCCGCGGCCATGGCTGCATAATCTATCCCCACGCGGACCGGGGTCGTGCGTACTTCCGCGCCGCTAGCCTGCTCCACGGCCATGGCAGTATAATCTACCCCTACGCGGACTGGAGCAGTTACGGCGTGCGAGAGACAGTCTGCCACTACATTAAGTTTACCCGCTACGTGTTGAATATCAGTAGTAAACTCTGAGATTGCAACCAGCTGCCTCTGCTGTCGGCTTGACCACGGCTCCGAAACCTTGGCCATTGCAAAAGTCAGCGGCTTGTGGTCGACGAACGCAGTGAAACGACGACCTTCCAGCCAGAACTGGAAGTGGCGAATGGCCAAGTGGAGCGCTAACAACTCCCTGTCGAACGCGCTGTATTTTCGCTCGGTATCGCGCAAAGTCCTGCTGAAAAAAGCGAGCGGCTGCCAAGCCCCGGCAACATGCTGCTCTACTACTGCGCCTATGGCCACGTCTGACGCGTCCGTAGTGAGCGCTATGCGGGCCGTTGGGTCTGGATGTGCTAACGCAGCAGCATTTGCCAGGGCTGTTTTGACCTCCGAGAATGCGTGCTCCCGCTCCGGGGACCATTCGATTGTATTTGTGGGGTTTTGCTTTTTAAGCGCGGCATACAGTGGTTGCATGAGCTGCGCTGCGCGGGGGAGGAAACTGTTATAAAAATTCACCATTCCCAAAAACTCTTGTAACGCTTTGACCATTTGTGGCTGGGGAAAATTTGTTACTGCGCGCACTTTGTCAGGCAGAGGGACCGCTCCATCTGAGGAGACATGGTGCCCCAAAAAATCAATCTGTGTCACCCCGAAATGACACTTCGCTGGGTTGATTATTAACCCGTGCTCTCCCAACCTCCGGAAAACTGCCGTGAGGTGATTTTCATGTTCGTCTTCGGACGCGCTGGCTACCAAAATGTCATCCAGGTAGACGAACACGAAGGGGAGATCGCGCAACACCACGTCCATCATGCGTTGGAACGTCTGCGCGGCGCCTTTAAGCCCAAACGGCATGCGCAAAAACTCGAACAAGCCAAACGGGGTTATTACTGCTGTTTTGGGTATGTCCTCAGCGCGCACTGGGACTTGATGGTAGCCGCGAACCAAGTCTATTTTGGAAAAAACGCGCGCTTCCGCTAAATGTATGGAAAAATCTTGAATATGCGGGATTGGGTAACGGTCGTGTGCTGTAGCGTTGTTAAACCTGCGGAAATCACCGCAAGGTCACCACGAGCTGTCAGCTTTAGGGACCATGTGAAGCGGGGAAGCCCATGGGCTCTTCGAACGCCGAATGATGCCCAACTTTTCAAGATTGGCGAACTCCTCGCACACTATGGTCAGTTTAGCTGCATCCAAGCGCCGAGCTTTTGCAAAAACGGGGGGACCGGCTGTAATAATAAAATGTTCCACTCCATGTTTAGCCACTGCTGCTGAAAATGTGGGAACCGTGAGTGCTGGAAACTGGGTGAGGAGTGTGTGGAACTTACCGCTTGCCGTAGCAACGTTGGCTTGTGCTGTGGGCGGGGTCACTCGCGCTACACAGGGAATAGAGTAAAAAGAGAGTGCATTAACCAAGCGTCTATTAGGGAGATCAACCAACAACCCATGTGAGCACAGAAAATCAGCACCTAACATGTTGAAGCTCACCGCCGCTATAATAAAAGCCCACTCATATGTGCGGCCGTGCAGGGACAGAAGCAGAGTCTTCTCACCGAAGGTCTTAATGCTCGAGCCGTTCGCCGCCGATGCTCCGTGACTCCCGGGGCCTGCCAGCCGGTCAGCATAGGTTGGCGTGATGAAACTCACTTGGGAGCCTGTGTCCACGAGGAATTGCCTCCCCGAACGCGTATCCGTCAAGTAGAGCAGCTTGTTCTGTTCACTGAGGGCCGCAGCTGCTACCGACCCTCGGCTCTGGCGTTTCCCGAGTTCTTGAACTGACACGGTGGTATACACTTGCATGCCCTCTCTGCGAAGCAACGATGGTAGAAACAGAGGTCATCTCCTCCGCGATGTTTGGCCTTCACCGCCGCCGTTGCCGGTGGGTCTGCTGCCGCCGCCTCTGGCCACTTGCCATCTCCGGCCCTCGCGTCGAGTCCTGTCGCTGCTGCGGTGGCCGCGCGCTGTCTGCTGGCGTTGAGAATCTGCTGTGCCTCCTGGGCCAGCGCGCGGAAGTCCCGCTGGGCCAACAACGGTGCACCGGCCAGGGTCGCTCTCGTCTCTGACGGTAGGGTTCTCAGGAAAATGTGGGTGAAGAGCAGGTCGTCACCGTCTGAGCCCCTCAGCCTCAGCATGTCTTCCATCAGGTCGACGGGTGTGCTGTCTCCCAAGTCGTTCAGGGCCAGGAGTCTCTCCGCTCTTTCCTGGACTGAGGGAGTGAAACGCTGGATGAGCGCAGCCTTCAACCCGCCGTATTTGTCTTCGGCCGGTGGGCGCTGCACCAGGCTCTGCACATGACGAGCCATGCGGTTGTCGAGCTTGGCAATAACGTGGTAGAATTTCGTGTCATCTGCCATTATTCCCCGGAGAGCGAACTGAGCTTCGGCCAGGAGGAACCAGGAGTCCGGATTGTCCTGCCAGAAATCTGGTAGTTTGACTGAGACTGCGTTCGCCTGGCTGGTTCCTGGCGAGTCTGGCTCGGGGGAATTTCTTTTGTCCATGATACGTCTTAAGGTCACCAGTGTGGAGAGTGTGAAAAGATGAGGCTGAGTTTATTTCTCAATTCAAGTTTATTCGCATTCACGTATCTCCAACATCCTCTCAAACAGAAAAGAGACCCATCCTCCCACATCTGTCCTTTTTATACCCGGGACATCAAAGTACAGAGTCACATTGTCTTTAAATCCCAAGACACAATACATCATCCCCCAGGTCTTCTCCCCTCCACCTAAAACCCTGGTGGTCAGGAAGTCTCTCAAGGACATCTCTAAAGATCACATTTCGCACCCTCCTGTTATCCCCAGGAGACCCAGACTTATTGTTCATTCTGAGACGTGAGGCAACAGTAATATACATATGCAGCCTAAGCAACTCAAATATGTGTGCCACAAAACTATGTAAGATTTTTCATCTTAAAATAATGTTTCCAAAATTATTTTGATGGTACTTCAATATTTGATCAGGTGAATGTCCCTTTCCCCATAACCTCAGTGGACCCACATTGCATGCACCAGTTCTGTTCTTGGTTAGAAGACTGAAAACCCTACAACTATGGCAACTATGACCTCAGTCCCAACAGCCATTCGCATGGTGCTTTGTTACTGATGGCTACACATGTGCCCTGTGATTGGCTGTTGGAACTGAGGTCATAGTCGCCATGTAGTCTTTTCAAGAACAAGAAAGTTACGTATTGCTGCTTTAAACAAAGCACAGCCTTTATAACGTTTCTGTCTCTGAAGAGCCATTTTAACTCTTCCCAGTTTGCTACAGAATGTCATGAAAAGGTAAGCCAAGCCACAATATCCGCCTGCTGCCCTATTATTGGCCAGCCTTGTTGTCTGTCGATGAGCAGTCCAGCAGGGAGTCCAAGGCATTAACTTCACAACAAATAGTGCTAGTAGGGAGTTAGCTTACCAAGCATGGTTTATTTTCTTTAGATTTCAGTCACCCTAATAGACATCCCTGTTTCCACCCGATTCACTAATCCACAGCTGATAATATATCTTATGTCATTCTGGCTTATTTTGCTATATTTCCACTGTGATGCTACATCAAACCTTTAGCATTAGCTTGGTTAGGCAGTTGATCTGGCTGTTCTTGATCTCCATTTTCTAAAAATTCTATTCACCTCCACTGGAATCCTTGTTCATCTACCAACACTTGACCATGTACAGTGGTGTGAAAAAGTGTTTGCCCCCTTTCTGAGTTCTCATTTTTTTGTATGTTTGTCACACAGTGGGGAAAAAAAGTATTTAGTCAGCCACCAATTGTGCAAGTTCTCCCACTTAAAAGATGAGAGAGGTCTCCAATTTTTATCATAGGTATACCTCAACTATGAGAGACAAAATGAGAAACAAAATCTGGAAAATCACATTGAAGGATTTTTAATGAATTAATTGGTAAATTCCTCGGTAAAATAAGTATTTGGTCAATAACAAAAGTTCATCTCAATACTTTGTTATATACCCTTTGTTGGCAATGACAGAGGTCAAACGTTTTCTGTGAGTCTTCACAAGGTTTTCACACACTGTTGCTGGTATTTTGGCCCATTCCTCCATGCAGATCTCCTCTAGAGCAGTGATGTTTTGGGGCTGTCACTGGGCAACACGGACTTTCAACTCCCTCCAAAGATTTTCTATGGGGTTGAGATCTGGAAACTGGCTAGGCCACTCCAGGACCTTGACATGCTTCTTACGAAGCCACTCCTTCGTTGCCCGGGCGGTGTGTTTGGGATCATTGTCATGCTGAAAGACCCAGCCACGTTTCATCTTCAATGCCCTTGCTGATGGAAGGAGGTTTTCACTCAAAATCTCACGATACATGGTCCCATTCATTCTTTCCTTTACACGGATCAGTCGTCCTGGTCCCTTTGCAGAAAAACAGCCCCAAAGCATGATGTTTCCACCCCCATGCTTCACAGTAGGTATGGTGTTCTTTCTCCTCCAAACACGACAAGTTGAGTTTTTACAATAAAGTTCTATTTTGGTTTCATCTGACCATATGACATTCTCCCAATCCTCTTCTGGATCATCCAAATGCTCTCTAACAAACTTCAGACGGGCCTGGACATGCACTGGCTTAAGCAGGGGGACACGTCTGGCACTGCAGGATTTGAGTCCCTGGCGGCGTAGTGCGTTACTGATGGTAGCCTTTGTTACTTTGGTCCCAGCTCTCTGCAGGTCATTCACTAGGTCCCCCCGTGTGGTTCTGGGATTTTTGCCCACCGTTCTCGTGATCATTTTGACCCCACGGGGTGAGATCTTGCGTGGAGCCCCAGATCGAGGGAGATTATCAGTGGTCTTGTATGTCTTCTATTTTCTAATAATTGCTCCCACAGTTGATTTCTTCACACCAAGCTGCTTACCTATTGCAGATTCAGTCTTCCCAGCCTGGTGCAGGTCTACAGTTTTGTTTCTGGTGTCCTTTGACAGCTCTTTGGTCTTGGCCATAGTGGAGTTTGGAGTCTGTTTGAGGTTGTGGACAGGTGTCTTTTATACTGATAACGAGTTCAAACAGGTGCCATTAATACAGGTAACGAGTGGAGGACAGAGGAGCCTCTTAAAGAAGAAGTTCCAGGTCTGTGAGAGCCAGAAATCTTGTTTGTCTGTAGGTGACCAAATACTTATTTTACCGAGGAATTTACCAATTAATTCATTAAAAATCCTTCAATGTGATTTTCTGGATTTTTTTTTCTCATTTTGTCTCTCATAGTTGAGGTATACCTATGATAAAAATTGGAGACCTCTCTCATCTTTTAAGTGGGAGAACTTGCACAATTGGTGGCTGACTAAATACTTTTTTCACCCACTGTAAATGTTTCAGATCGTCAAAGAAATTTAAATATTAGACAAAGATAACATAAGTAAACACAAAATGCAGTTTTTAAAAGAAGGTGTTTATTGTAAAGGGGAATACAAATCCAAACCTACATGGCCCTGTGTGAAAAAGTGATTGCCCCCTAAACCAAATAACTGCTTGGGCCACCCTGAGCAGCAACAACTGCAATCAAGTGTTTGCAATAACTGGCAATGAGTCTTTTACAGCGCTGTGGAGGTATTTTGGCCCACTCATCTTTGCAGAATTGTTGTAATTCAGCCACATCGGAGGGTTTTTGAGCATGAACCGCCTTTTTAAGGTCATGCCACAGCATCTCATTTGGATTCAGGTCAGGGCTTTGACTAGGCCACTCCAAAGTCTTCATTTTGTTTTTTTTAAGCCATTCAGAGGTGGACTTGCTGGTGTGTTTTGGATCATTGTCCTGCTGCAGAACCCAAGTATGCTTCAGCTTGAGGTCACGAACAGATGGCCGGACATTCTCCTTGAGGATTTTTTAGTAGACAGCAGAATTCATGGTTCCATTTACCACAGCAAATCTTCCAGGTCCTGAAGCAGCAAAACAGCCCCAGACCATCACACTACCACCACCATATTTTACTGTTGGTATGATGTTCCTTTTCTGAAATGCTGTGTTACTTTTATGCCGGATGTAATGGGACAGACACCTTCCAAAAAAATTCAACTCTTGTCAAGTCAGTCCACAGAGCATTTTCCCCAAAAGTCTTGAGGATCATCAAGATGTTTTCTGGCAAAACTGAGACGAGCCTTTGTTCTTTTTGCTCAGCAATGGTTTTCGTCTTGAAACTCTGTCACACAGGCCATTTTTGCCCACTCTCTTTCTTATGGTGCAGTCATGAACACTGACCTTAACTGAGGAAAGTGAGGCCTGCAGTTCTTTGGATGTTGTGCGATCTATTGTGACCTCTTGGATGAGTCGTCGCTGTGCTCTTGAGGTAATTTTGTTCGGCCGGACTCTCCTGGGAAGGCTCACCACTGTTCTATGTTTTCACCATTTGTGGATAATGGCTCTCACTGTGGTTTGCTGGAGTCGCAAAGCTTTTGAAATGGCTTTATAGCCCTTTCCAGACTGATAGATCTCAATTACTTTGTTTCTCATTTGTTCCTGAATTTCTTTGGATCGCAGCATGATGTCTAGCTTTTGAGGATCTTTTGGTCGACTTCACTTTGTCAAGCAGGTCCTATTTAAGTGATTTCTTGATTGAGAACAGGTGTGGCAGTAATCAGGCCTGGGTGTGGCTAGAGAAATTGAACTTGGCTTTCCAAAGATGTGATAAATCACAGTTAATTTATGTTTTAACAGGGGGATCACTTTTTCCACACAGGGCCATGTAGGTTTGGATTTTTTTATTTATTTATTTATTTTTTAACACTTAAAGGTCTGATGACATGTTTTTGACTTCATCTAATTTTTCAACACATAATACCATATGACGAAATAGGTTGGTCTGTGCAGTTCTAAGTCAAACAGGATTTTTTTCTTGCGAATATCCAACGTTTTCATGAGCACCACATCACCAATTGAGTCAGTGGCTGGAAAACCTGCTGGCCATGTTGTAACGTCATCCACAGAACACAACGCTCGGCTGCCCATTGTACACACAGGATGGAAGCGGTAGAAAATGTCGACGATGGTTCCAGCACATGTAGTTTGGAATTGGTTTATGTTGTCCAATCTTCAGACGATTATCCAAAGAATGGGATGACAATGAAGAATCTGGAGGCATCAGACCATATAGGTTTGAGCCATGCCAAGCGGGCATCGTGCCTAGCGAGTCAGACTCAGAGAGTGACAGTGGTGAGGCACACATGCCCACCGCAGCAGCAGCGGCAAACACACGGCAGAGGAACACTGAGTGTTATGCTTTTGTTACAGATATTGCAACAAATTTTTTGTTCATAAATATAATTTATTTAAACCTGATTTTTCAATAAAATCATAGCAGTGTATTCTCTGTGGCTCAGGCATCGGGTTTATTATGCATTATATTTTGAGTTCTTGTTTTTGTTTTGTACATGTGTTTTATGTGCGTTTTGAGCCACTTTCAGGTGGGCACTGTCCAAGATTCACCGGTCCAACCACGTGCCCCGTCTCTTTGACAGTCAGCTTTTCATGTTTTGTGTGCATCATCTGCCGTGCTGTCAGCCAGCCAATATTGCCAACACTATCACGACATGTTAGCCACTCCACACAGCCATGGTTCTGTTGTGCCCCTTGAAGCGATGTCGGCCCTGGGGTGCAACTGTGGTTAACACGTCTTCTCTCCATGTTCGCTGGGCAATGTCGGCCCTGAACGCCAACTGTAAGTGTTTCTGTTTATTTTTTGTAAGTCTTCACCTTTTTGGGAACTGTTGTCATCATTCTTATGTTCAATACATGTGCTGTGGTGAATCCTGTGCCTAAATCCATTCATCGTGACCCTCCGTGTGCTCTTATGCAGGGCACGGAGAGGGAGGATAAAATAACGAGGATTTACGTACAGGGTTCACCACAGCACATTTAATACAGAAAGACAGACAATTCCCAAAAAGGTGAAGACGTACTGTACAAAAAACACAAACACACTTACTGATGGCGTTCGGGGGCCAGCATCGCCCAGAGAACGAATGAGAGGAGACATGTTAGCCACAGGTGCGCCCCAGAGTCGACATCGCTTCAAGGACGCACGAGAACCATGGCGAACATGGAGTGACAAACACGTTGTGAGAGTGCTGAAAATACTGGCAGACAAACAGCACAGATGACAATACTATGGACCAGCAGTGTGTGACTGGCAAATGGCCGCTAAGTACATGCACTGCTGGTGATGGTGTGATGAGAAGCACCTGGGCGAGGACCGGGAGAGATGATCAGTGGGAATGGGAATCAGCTGATGATAATGAGAGAGGGGACGTGGCCGGACCAGCGAGAGTCAGCATGCGATCACAGAAAGTAGGTCAAAGCTGCACGTAAATCCATTAATCCTTCCCCTCCTCGTGCACTACTCCTGCATAAAAGTGCACGAGGAGCGCACGAGGAGGCTTATGACAGTTGGAGCTGAAGCGTGTGATGTGGTCTTTCCCGGCCTGCTGTTTATATAAGCCTGCGACACAACGCGAAAGCATAGCCGTAAAATTAAAACAAGAAACCAGAGAAACTGTGAGCTACAAAGCTGCTGTCATTCCAGTCAACAACACCGGCATCCGTTCTGTCGCTTACATCATGGTGGTGCCGCCCTTCATTCGGTGGGGGGCACCACAGTCCAGTCAGCAGCTGTGGTTTTTTGATAACTAGTTTATGCAGGCGCAGTTGTAAATATTATATTGATCATCGACAATGATTTTTGGGTTTACACAACATGCTAAAAAATGTCAAAATCGTGTCATCAGACCTTTAATAATAAACACCTTCATTTAAAAACTGCATTTTGTGTTTACTTGTGTTATCTTTGTCCAATATTTAAATTTGTTTGATGATCTGAAACATTTAAGTGTGACAAACATACAAAAAAAATGAGAAATCAGGAAGGGGGCAAACACTTTTTCACACCACTGTGCATCATTCTTAGATGTTATTTTAGCTCAGTTTCTTGTAGTATTATCTCTAACCGAAACCGAAGGCAGCTAGCTGAAGCTAGCAGTTTAACTATTCAGTTACAAATGTTCGTAGCTAGTAAGTGTTGGTCAGTCTAAGCACATTAGAGCCTGACAGTTTGGCTCACCATTTTCTATATAACCTCCCCCACCCCCCAATCCTTGTTCATCTACCAGTACTTGACCTAATACAGTGATTGCTCTTAGAGATTATTTTCAGCAGCTAGCTGATGCTAGCAGCTAGATAATTTACAAGAACAAAGTCAAATTTTTGAAAAAAAAAAAAAAAATTGAAACCAGTTTGACCAAAATATGGCACCAACATTTCATAAAGACCTATGGGAGCTGTCAACATGTGGGAAAGGTGCAGTAAATTGAACCTTTAAAGTGCTCATGACACAATTTTGATTGCATCTAATTTTGCAACACAATACAATATGACGAAATAGGTGGGTCTGTGCAGTTCTAAGTCAGACAGGCTTGTTTTCATGCAAATATCCGACGTTGCCAAGAGCGCCACGGCACCAATTGGGTCAATGGCTGGAAAACCCCCCCGGCCATGTTGTGATGTCAGCAGGAGAACACAGCGGTTGGCTGACTATTCTACATGCATGATGGAAGCGGTTGAAAACATCGATGATGGTTCCAGCACATCTCGTCTAGAATTGGTTTGTGTTGTCCAGTCTTCAGACAATTATAGTTCAGAAGAACGTGGTGATAATGAAGAATCTGGGGGCATCAGACCTTATAGGTTTGAGCCGTACCAAGCGGGCATTGTGCCTAGCGAGTCAGACTCAGAGAGTGACAGTGGTGAGGCAAACATGCCTGCCGCAGCAGCAGCGGTAAACACATGGCAGGGGAACACAGAGTGGTATGCTTTTGTTACAGATATTGCAACAAATTATTTGTTCATAAATATAATTTATTTAAACCCAATTTTTCAATAAAATCATAATCTATTTATAATAAAATTGAAACATTACCTGATACTGTCAACCCCCCCCCCCCAAATAAACAAATCAAAAGATACTATTTTTTATTTTTGCAGGTGCTAGTGTGGTCTGTGTGTGAGCATGACAACAGAGGAGGACAGTATTTGCTGTCAGGAGCAGGACAAGGTGAAGCAGAAAATTCCGGACGGCACTATAAAGTGTATCACTGGTCATCACAACTTCCCCGCAGTGTGTCTGAATGAAGACCTGCTGGAAATGGCCTACTTCACCTATAAACATTATGTGAATGTGGATTATGGGAACAATTGGAAGTGATATACAGCTTACAGACAGTTCATCCGATAGTGCTACCACTACCTTGGTGAGAAAGTCCAAGTGCCAATACCTGCCTGTGTCGTTCACAAGATCAGAGAGACAAGAGGGACAATATCTTGGTTTTAGTTATGCAGAGTAACAACTTTTATGTTTTCATGGTATTGTTTTTCATTCGATACATGTTTATCTGACCACAACTGTTGTCAATTTTTACAAGAAAATAAAATTACAAAATATTTTTGTGTGATACTTGAAAATCTCATAACTGTTGTCATCATTGGGACATTGCATGCAATCCTGTATCAATCCTGGGTATTTGAACACGAGATGGAATTTTTTTTTATTTTGCAAATATAGTATAAATATTTTTTTCAGTAAATTAGAGCATACTTGTGGCCATAACTTATCATTTTAAAGTTCAATTATCTGTAAAACCCCTTTAGAAATTAAAATTATTCTGTGTTACTGATGGCAATATCCTTAAAAATAATGTATTCCCTATTATTTATGTCTCATTAAAAATGCAATTTTTTTTGTTATCATTGTTTATTAACTGCTTCTGTCTTGTATCAACTGGCATGTAATTTTCAACAATAATAATAAAAGCAATAGAAACAACTGATAGTCCTCATTTTTCTAGAGTGTGGTCACAAGAAAAACAATACTCATAACTGGTATAGCACACATGTACTATATCAAAAATATTCAGTTAATTATTATAACAGGAAAAAGTCCAAATTAGTGGCAATGAATACAATATAGTCACTTGGAGCCAAAGTGTGTGATGTGGTCTTTCACATGCTGAGCTCAGTGGTAACCTTATCTGTTCAACAGTCACAAGTTCTTCAACTTCATCCAAGAACTCGTGTTCACATACAGATTGAACAATGGTCAGCAGATCATCCACATAAACTGAAAGACAATATACACTACCGTTCAAAAGTTTGGGGTCACCCAGACAATTATTTTGTGTTTTCCATGAAAAGTCACACTTATTTACCACCATGACTTGTAAAATGAATAGAAAATATAGTCAAGACATTGGCAAGGTTAGAAATAATGATTTGTATTTGAAATAATTTTTTCCTTCAAACTTTGCTTTCGTCAAAGAATCCTCCATTTGCAGCAATTACAGCATTGCAGACCTAGCATGATTGCACAAGGGTTTTCTAATCATCCATTAGCCTTCTGACGCAATGAGCAAACACATTGTACCATTAGAACACTGGAGTGATAGTTGCTGGAAATGGGCCTCTATACACCTATGTAGATATTGCGCCAAAAACCAGACATTTGCAGCTAGAATAGTCATTTACCACATTAGCAATGTATAGAGTGTATTTCTGATTAGTTTAAAGTTATCTTCATTGAAAAAAAGTGCTTTTCTTTCAAAAATAAGGAAATTTCTAAGTGACCCCAAACTTTTGAACGGTAGTGTATATGTCATAATAAAAACATTTGTAGATGGTACCAGTGCATAAAAATTCAAACATCTGTCTCCTATATTTAAAAGGAATGCATACAGCAGTTGTGTAAATGAATGAAGGAAATTTAAAAAAAAAAAAAATTACCATAAGTTGCTTCTTCTAAAAACTAACACCATCCTTACGAGTTTTTGAACAAAAGCCTGCAACACAACACAAAGGCATAGCCGTAAAACTAAAACAAGAAACTATCTGCTACAAAGCTGCTGGCATTCCTGTCAACAAAACCGGCGTCTGTTCTCGCACTAATGCCATTTCCGCCTCCTTCCTCATTCGGTGAGCGGCGCCACAGTCCAGTCAAATTTGCCCGAATGGCGGCGGTTTTCTGATGATAACAGTGTTATGCAGGCGTACTTGTAACTATTATATTGATCATCGACAATGACTTTTGGGTTTATACAACATGCAAAAAAATGTCAAAATCGTGTCATGAGCACTTTAAGTCTAAATTTTGCATAGTGGTAGGTGGATCTGTAGCTGTTCCCCTTCAGCATATGAACCAAATACAATAATATCAAAGTTAATGTTCACAAGAATTCATGCTGAACAGTGGTAAGTGAAATGAGCACTTCCTGCAGGAGAATTTCCGCCCGTCTCCCCTCCCATTCCCATCTCATTTCCTCAGGTTTAACATCAGTGAAAGTTGTCACCACAGGTGAAAAGTGTGAGGGCAGCTGTCTGTGATTTCCTGTACTGAATGTGTCAGGCTCCAGTTATCAGTTAAATATTTCATCAGTAGTAGATTGCCCTCAAAGTCAGCAGTACACCATGGAGAACGCATCCGGAGAGGACCACAGGTGCCTCTACCTATGGAGACAGGAGTTTGCATCACTCACAGCTGGGTTTAAGCTTATAGGGGCCCTGTGATTAGCTGCTTCTTCAGTGTTACTTATATTTCAAGCCTTTTTTGTTTGAATTTCAATTATGATCTATAACTTATCAAAATCAGAAATCTAGTATGTCAAATTATTAGACTAATAACTAAAATCAATCTAGAATAAAGTTATAAATTTCAGAAATGACCAACTTCTATGTTTATTTATGGACTCGATACTTGGTTGGGGCTCATTTACCATGAATTACTGCATCACTGCAGCATAGCATGAAGGTGATCAGCTACTGTCTCTGCTGAGGTGTTTTTAAATTCCAAGTTGCTTTGATAGCAGCTCTCAGCTCATCTGTGTTGGGGCAGTGTTTCTCATCTTTATCTTGACTACCTCATAGAGAGGGAGGAGTCCAGCCTCTGACCTCCTCGGACTCCTGGCTGTGCACACCTCTTACCAACTTGCCCACTCACCCCCCCCCCCCCCCCCCAGTGCAAATCTAACTTTAGTGGAAACCCTCTCTCTCAGGATGGACACTTACTGTGAAAGCAATGTTGCTTGTGCACCTTTTTTTAACCACACTTTTTTCTTCCCAGCAGCCTTCCATTAATCTGCTTTGATAGAGCACGCTGAACAGCCAGCCTTTTCACTAACAACCTTCTGGGGTTTACCCTCCTTATGGAGAGTGTCCATGATTGTCTTCTGGACAACTGTCGATAGTCCTTTCCATGCTTGTGGTTGCGTGTCCTGAACTGGTCAGGGAAATGGTCGGTAACACTTTATAACACAGCTTTTATAACACAATCAAAAAGACGAGGCTGTAATTGCTGCCAAAGGTGCATCAACAAAGTACTGAGCAAAGGCTGTGAATACTTCTGTACATGTCATTTCTTAGTTTTTTATTTTTAATAAATCTGCAAAAATCTAAAAAAAACCAAAAAACTTTTTTCACATCATTACGGGGTGTTGTGCGTAGAATTTTGAAGAAAAAAATGAATTTAATCCATTTTGGAATAAGGCTGTAACATAACAAAATGTGGAAAAAAGTGAAGCACTGTGAATCCTTTCCGGATGCACTGTATACTAATATAACAATTACATAAACTGCTACTCCACCTGAAATACGTGCTCTCTGGAGGTCGATCTGCAACACCTTGGATAAAAAAAGACTGAACTGAAAGGACCCACATAACCCACACATCCTACCAAATGGGCCAAACATGTCATCTATAAGTGCTGTTTCAGAGTTGCTTTAAAAGAACAGAATGAAAAGGGGAAAATGCCGGCACTGTGGGGAAAAGGTTTGCCACATCAAGTCTGCATCAGTGACCCCCGCATGCCTGCAGGCAAAAAGCAAGAGCTCCTTAAATCAATGCCTGAGCTAATTGCTGTTAGAGCTGAATGGAAGGGCCTGGGTTACAGCAATAGGATCAATGTTTATTGTGTGGAGAAGCTGCCAATTGTGCCTGAATAAACTCAGAGCATTTTTGCCCAATTTACATATGAGTAGCCCAGAGACAACAGCCATTAATCCTTCCACGCTGAGACACAGGTGTAAAACAAAGTGGAGTAGGGACTTTTTTAAGGTTATTAGCAGGAAAACTGGTGTTATAGGATGCCAGCACACGGTTTTTAAGCATGCCACTAAGTCTGTAGGGGGTGAGATAAATTATCACCTTCCTGCCTGTACAAAATACCATTAATCATCAGGAATTTAAAAGCTCACAGAATACTTAAGCCTGCTTCATGTTGTATTTCCCCTCTAGTCCGCCTTTGTCCACGTACGCTTTGGACGAGCCCAGCACGCAAGCGGCGTTGCTCACGCTCACTTTTTTCATCTACCCAGGCCAAGCGGTTGACGCATGCGCACAACCATCATTTGTAGTTTTACTCGCGCCTGATAGGTAGCACCAAGGTGCTGATGCGCCAGGATTTTCACCAACGAAGAAACGGCTGACTTCTTCACAAAGTTTTTCTTCAAATACAGAGTCCATTTCTGCTGTTTGACTTCCCGGTTCTCACTCCCTTTCCACAAAGATGCTGCTGCCACTGTGAAAGAAAATATGTATGCATGATTCATATATGTTTTTATTCTCGTTTTCCGCCTCCTCGTTGTCTTCTTCATCTACTGATGTATGCTGTGTCGATATCGCCAGCTCGTGAATGGGATGTTCAGTCTTGCGCATGCGCTTTTCAACGCGTTTAGGTCATGGCCAGGTGGCGCGGTCACAAAATTTGGGCTCCACGCAGTGGTCCACGGTAGAGCACTCCGGACACTAGCAGAGTGGAGACAATGACGTAAATTTTGTCGCACGAGGTTTCCGGTTACACGTACACGGACAGCAGATGTGTAGCATGAAGCAGGCTTAAATTTCAGTAGCAAAATGCCACTTTTCTTCAGTGACTCTTGGAGGATGCACAAAACTTTTTCTAAACTTTTTCTGTTTTTGTGAAAAAAAAAATCTCATAAGAAACTGGTTAGACAACAGCACTTCAAAACTCTGATTTCCTAAACAGTGTCATTCATCTGCATTTTAATAGTATATTAACAATAAAGCAGAAAGGCAGGGACAAGGGGTCTATAACCTGTGGCAGAACTCACAAATTTGTAAATATGACAAATTTATGAGAAAAGCCAAAAAAGTTGTACTTTTTATGAGTAAAATACCCCCACAGATTTGAAAGAAAAAAAATCACAAATTATAAAAAAAATAATAAATTTAAATTTCTCTGAAAAAGTTGCAGTTTTATTAAGAAAAGAAAGAAAGCAAAACCCACAAAAGTATGTGAAAAGTCTGTGATTTAACATGAACAGGGTTATAAATTTACAAAGAAACATGACACATTTATGAGAAAAACAGAAAATTCATGCATAATTTATGTATAAAATTTTACAAATTTAGGGAACAAATTTGCAATGTTATGGGAAAAACACTTATGTTGGGAAAAAGTGTCTTACAAAAGTGTTTACAAAACTACAATTACAATAAAAATGTAAGAAATTTATGTAAAAAAGGCGGTGATTTGGCCTGAAAAAGGAAGCAAACGTACAAGAAAAAAAAAACCTTGAAAAATGTATGATGAAAATCTCTTAACACATGATGCCAGATCAGAATGTAGCTGTACTGTCTTACCCTGGATTTACACTGGCCACGGATGCAGTACGTTATGGCTGCGATCTGGCCTCCGCAGCAAATAGTTGCCATTCTTGTCAATTTTCTAATCTCCACCTGGTCTGGACCACTGCGGAACGAATCTGGCTCATCAGATTCGGTTTGCTAATGGAACGCAACAAGTCTATTTTTTGACTAATGCCGGATACAATCCACAAGGAAATCCCGCTGTATCTTGTTGTATTGAACAGCCGTTTGATCATTAAAAACGATTTAATGATCATCCATTATTTTCTGAGGTCTACTCCTCCACCACTGTGTCAGAGAAGGTAAAAACTTGACTTAACATACAAATGCTTCATAGAATTAAAATTAACCAGCTACTTATATTTTATTTAGAACCCAAAAATCCAGGTAGTGAGCTGCTACATCACACTTCCTTGTTGTCACCACACGATCGCGATCAGTTCATCTCTGTCACTCTCAGGACTCTCGAGATCGTGTTATTTTGTATAATTCTCACATGATCTTATATTTCAAACTCTGTTCTCATCCATGCTGCTGTAAAAAACAGAGTTGGTAGGAACAAATGCAAGAGTCCATCCATACTGGATCTGCAACAGACTATCTGGAGTCAGTGTAAATCCTGGGTTAACTTCCAGGCTCATACTGTATTTTTGTGGCTCCATGCAGATTTTTTTTTTTTGGGGGGGGGGGATCATTCAAAATGGCTCTTTGATATAATAAACTTGATACCAAGCCAGTGTTTGTGTTTTCTAGACTTGGAGAAAGCATTTCACCACATCGTGATTTTTGTGGGGAGTGCTTCAGGAGTATGGGGTATCAGGCTTGTTGTTATGAACAATACAACCATTGCAAGAGTTTGGTTCATATTGCCAACAATCCGTCCAGGGGCATCTCCTGGTTTTGGGGGGCCTTATACAAGATTTTGTTTGGGAGGAGTTCAAGTATCTCAGTGTCTTATTCATGAGTGAGGGGAGAATGGAGCAGGAGATTGACAGATGGACGGGAGCAGCATCTGCAGTGATGCGGACATTGTATCAGTCTGTTGTGGTGAAGAGGGAGCTGAGCTCTAAAGCAAAGCTGTTGACTGGTCAATCTACATTCCTACCCTCACCTTTGGCCATGAACCTTGGGTAATGGCTGAAAGAATGAGATCACGGATACAAGTGACTGAAATGACTCTTCTCCTGCGCAGACCAGCTGTGTGGGATCGTGGAGCCCATCTTCAGTCTGAGCCTGAAGCTGGGGAGGGTACCACAACTGTGGAAAACTTCTTGTGTGGTACCCGTACCGAAGACTTCGCACCCCAAGGACCTGAACAGCTACAAACCAGTGGTCCTCACATCACGCCTGATGAAGACCCTGGAGAGGCTGCTCCTCGCCCACCTCCACCCCCTGGTGGGACCAGCGATAGACTCACTCCAGTTTGCTGATCAGCATGGCATCTGGTGGAGGATGCAGTGATCTTCCTCCTACATCATTCCCTGTTCCACCTGGAGAAGCCTGGGAGCACTGTGAGGATCATGTTCTTTTATTTCTCCAGTGCTTTAAACACCATCCAACCAGTGATCCTGAGGGACAAGCTGCTGTGTGCAGGGGTGGACCAGCACCTGTCATCATGGATCCTGGACTACCTCAAAACGTGACCACAGTTTGTGACCCAAGACTGTGTGTCTGACACCATCATCTGCAGTACGGGGGCCTGCCAGGGAACAGTTCTGGCTCCCTTCCTGTTCACCCTCTACACTGCGGACTTTTCACACAATACACCACACTGCCATCTACGGCAAGTTCTCTGACAACTCTTCGATCGTCGGCTTCATTTCTGATGGGGATGACATGGAGTACAGAGGACTTATCCAGGACTTTGTGGACTGATGCCTGCAGAGCTGCCTCCAGATCAATGCGAGGAAAGCCAAGGAACTGGTGGTGGACTGCCTCAGGCAAGGACAACCCCCCACAGCACCAGTAAACATCCAGGGAACAGACATTGAGATGGTGACATCTTACAAGTACCTGGGTGTTCACCTGAACAATAAACTGGACTGCACACACAACACTAACACGCTCCACAAGAAGGGGCAGCACAGGCTGTTCCTCCTGAGGAGACTTGGTTATTTTGGAGTGCAAGGGGCACTTCTGAAGACCTTCTACGATTCAGTGGTGGCATCAGCCATCACATTTGGAGTGGCCTGCTGGGGCAGCAGCATCATTCATTGCTCCGCACTGTGTGTGTTTATATACTTGCATATTTATTCCACCTAGCTGCAATGCTCCGTACTGTGGGTGTTTATATATTTACATATTTATTCCATCTAGCTACAATGCTCTGCACTGTGTGTCTGTGTGTGTGTGTGTATATATATATTTTATAGTAATATGTACATATGTATATTAGCTGCTCTTGCTTGCTTGTTTTTTTTCTTGCCTTCTGATTGTTGCTCTGAGTGTTGCTATCCCTGTGCTGTTGCAATCCTGGAATTTCCCCATTGTGGGACTAATAAAGGCTTATCTTATCTTATCATGGCAACCAACAGGAAGAGACTGAACAAGCTGATCATAAAAGCCAGCTCTGTTCTGGGGCGACGCCTCGACCCAGTGGAGGCGATAGGAGAGAGGAGGATGGTGGCTAAGCTGTCATCTCTGCTGCACTCCAAGTCCCATCCCACACGTGACACACTGAATACACTGAGGAGCCAATTTAGAGGTAGGCTGTGCTATCCTTAGTGCTCGAGGGAGAGGTTCCGCAGGTCCTTCCTACCTACGGCTGTCAGACTTTATAATCTAACCAGGGCTGCTCGTAGAGTTCATATTAAATGCACTAAACATAACAACTTAACAATAGACACAATAAAGATCATCCTCTCCAATACACAATTAAGACAATTACAATTATTGAGGGTGGCAACAACACTGTTGATTCAAATGCAAAATATACTGTCTGGGTACATATTTATATTCTGCTGGGTAATTTAACAAAATGTAATGCTGTCGATACCATCTAGCTGCAATGCTCCTGCACTGTGTATATAACTGTGTACATATTGTAGTATCAGCTCGCCCGTGACATCAGTAAAATTACTCTCCCTCACTCAGAGATTGTTTCATCCCAAAAGACCACACCAGAAGTGTTATTCTTCATCTCAGAACCCCAGTGGAAACAATTTCCCTTTGTAGACAAACCCGATAAGGACTGCTTTTAAAGGATTAAGTGCACCATAAAACCTCTGGAGTTCCTGTCCATTCAGACAGTTCATGCTGATAGCATCCGTTTGTACCAGGAACTGGCCCTTTTTAAAAGTCAAAGTTCTCAAAGTTTACTCCTCAACCCATCAAGTTATGCTGATAAACCTTTGGAGACTTTCCAGGCATCCATAAAACTCATGCCAGATCCTGGAGGCATATTACGCTCACCTAAAAATTATCTACAGCTCAACAGTACCTCCTGGTGGACATCTACGGAATGCGTTTCATTACTTTTTGGAACTGATAGACCGGTGCTTCTGATTGAACATTAACTCTTTTTGAAGTTTCATTCCTCAGGATGAATTCTCAGGACACTGTGAAGATGATCGCCTTTGTGTTGGACAATAATGGGTGAAATAATTCATTAATTCTTGATCTAAATGTGATTGAATGCCTTAGAAATATTTACATGAATCTTATTCAAAT
The DNA here is from genome assembly GCA_020510985.1 of Pholidichthys leucotaenia. Taxonomy (NCBI): domain Eukaryota; kingdom Metazoa; phylum Chordata; class Actinopteri; order Cichliformes; family Pholidichthyidae; genus Pholidichthys; species Pholidichthys leucotaenia. Next base: position 192,200,585 of record CM035841.1, read on the forward strand.
GAATGTTAAATTTATAAGGACCAGTATTAATGCATGCTCACTGGATATTAGTCATGAATCACTGAAAAGTAGTTTAGATTTTAAATCAAGTATATAAAATGAATTTCATAGGAAATGTAGGAATGTCTTCGGAAACTTGAGTGAGTCATCTGACTTGTAACAACCAATCAAAGGCTGCACCCGTTAGATGATGCCCTCTCTTCATTTTACTAGTCGGCTACAGACAAAGAACTGCTTCCTCATTGGACTAAAGTTCACTCAGACCTCTTGCTACAGAAGACAGTTTGTTTTCCTTCATGTCAATCAAATTAACCCCGGGAAACTTGGTTCAGTTAAATAGACAGAAATGCCCTAACCATACAAAAAGAAGTTTTGCCTGGGTTTCTGTCTGTGTTAAGTTTTCCTGTTTTTCTGGCCCCAGAGAAGAGAAACCACCCTTTTCTGTGAGCTCACCTCTAAATGAGAGTAAAACTCTCAAAATCCTTCTCCTTCTCAGAAGCCGCTTGTGTCATTCTGCTGAATTTAATTTTTCCTGTTGATTTTTCCTGCTGTTAAAGTGGACTAATAGAGATTTTTGGACTTTTTCCGTTTCCTGCCGGACCACGACACCAAAGCACTCTGATTTCGTGGGTGTAATGGCCTAACGACCGATTTCTTTCAGCCTGAAGTTCTCCAGTGGTCGGTGGACATCCTAAATTTTCGGACCGGGTGCCGCAAGGATGTCATGTCTGCTCCTGGAGCCCCGTTCATCCTGCTGTCGGCTCTGCGCCCGCATGCTCCAGGAGCCCCCAGCCAAGTCTAAGTTCCTTACAGCTGTAAACGATTGGAAGGACGACTGGCAGTCACTTTCCCCTGTTTGCCACCTGACTGGCGTTTTGTGATCACCGCTGGAAATCGGCGGATATGGCTGTGCTCGTAAGTGAGACTCCCAATTTCCTATCTGCTGGGATAAACGTGATGTCCAACACCAATTCTAATTGAACAGAACCAATATTTCATGTTATAATTAGTCCTTAAGCTACAAGGGAGCTAAAAGCTGAAAGAAAATTAATGTCTTTCTATAAACCTCCATTTTTCTTTTCATAGAGTAACTTAGAATCCCTTTTTTCAGATAATCAGCTTATGCCAATTTTCTCCATAAAGTTGCATTCAATTTTATGCATAATTTGTTAGTTATTTCACATTCTTCCGTTGCATTACAGTAAAATCTGATTTCTCATGGTTCCACAAGTGTGCTTACATTGTTGCTCAATAATCAGTTATAAATAAAGCTGTGATATTTGACACCTGTTGATCATTTTGAACCTGCTTATCAATCATTGGAATGTAAAATCATTTAACCTTAGATTCAATCATAAACTTGTGAACAAGAGAAGTATTTGATTTCTTTTGCATATATGCTTTCCTGGGTCACGGCAGTAAAGAACTCACTAATGTTTGAGACTGATTGATTGAAGGTACAGAGATTAATTATTAATAATTAAATTTTCATCATTTGAACTGGTGCCCCATTTTAAGAGCCTGTCTCTCATAGTTTGTGTTTGTGTGGAAGAAGGAAAACCCCATCCACCCTCACCTACACTCCCAATTAAAAAAGCAATAATTCTTGTACCTTATCACACATATAATTAAATATTGCTACATATTTTGGTGCTCCCACGTGAGGATATGTACACCCAGAAAGCATATGCAAACAAAAAATTTTTAAAACATAAGCTGCTCAAACATTGATCCACTTTATACAGTGAACCTGTGTGTGTTGTTGTCTGGAAGAGCCGCAGCAAGTGGTCAGGCTCTGTGTGTGTGTGTTTCCCCCCGCCTCCTGCAGAGGCTTTGTTTCTGATAGCTGCAAAGAGGGGGTGAGCTGATTCGCCCATTCCCTTGGCTGAGCAGAAGAGCTGTGTTTAATGCATGATGGAAAGTTTAAAAGCAGTATTTTATGCTGAATTAAGAAAATAAAGGCCTAGAGGGGCAAATTTGCAAAGAAATCCAGTTCATCCTTTGTCGATTTAGCCGGAAGGCGAAAATCCCTACAGGAAAAAACTAAATCAACCAGTTTGTCCTCTCAAAAAAAAGTGAAAAAAAAAGAAGAGGAACAAAAAAGAAAAAAGAAAGAAAATAAAGGCCTAGAGGGGCGAATTTACGAAGAAATCCCAGTTCGTCCTTTGTTGATTTAGCTGGTAGGCAAAAATACCTACGGGATAAAACTAAATCAGCCAGTTTGTCCTCTCGTATGTATTGGTAAATCCCAATTCAAATCACGATGGACGTAGCCTGAAACCTAGCTGAGAGTAGACTGTGTAGGATTGCTCTCTCTCTGGCATCCATCAGTCTCGGGAGACTATGGAGTTGCGCTCTGGGTGGTTTTGATGCAGCGTCGGTGTCGGGTGTGACTGAAAAGTCCGATGTGGGAGTGGCAATCCTTGCCGCACTAGACACAGGTGAAGTCCGTTGCTGGTCGGTCTGCCTGGCCTCAGGGCTTTCTCCTCTGCCGCTTCGCCTCAGCTTGCTGTACAAGTGACTGTTCAAAGCTGGACAGGCCTTTCTGCACACTCTGCTTCCAGGCCGTCCGGTCTGAGGCTACAGCTTCCCACGTGGTGAGGTTGACATCCATGGCCATCAAGTCCCTTTTGCAGACATCCTTGTAACGCAGTTGGGGTCTGCCTGACGGACATTTGCCTTGAGCTAGGACACCGTAGAGGAGATCCTTGGGGATCCTGCCATTGTCCATGCGTATCACATGCCCCAGCCAGCGCATGAGTCTCTGCTTCAGCAGCGTGTACATGCTGGGGATTCCAGCTCTCTCCAGGATGCTGCGGTTTGTGACTTTGTCCTGCCAGGTGATGTGTAGGATGCGACGGAGACAGCGCATGTGAAATGCGTTGAGCTTCTTTTCCTGTCGGGCTCGCAGGGTCCAGGACTCGCTGCCATACAGGAGAATGCTGAGGACGCAAGCTCTATAGACCTGGATTTTGGAATGCTCTGTCAGCTTGCCATTGGTCCACGCTCTCTTTGTCAGTCTGGACATGGTTGTAGCTTCTTTGCCAATGCGCTTATTGAGCTCTGTGTCGAGAGAGAGGGAGTCATTGATAGTGGATCCCAGGTAGACGAAGTCATGGACAACATCTAGTTCATGATCGAAGATACTGATGCTGGGTGGAGAGTCTACGCCTTGTCCCATGACCTGTGTTTTCTTCAGGCTGATGGCGAGTCCGAAGTCGCGACAAGCCTCGCTAAAACGAGTCATGAGCTGCTGAAGGTCCTCGGCTGAGTGGGCGGTGATTGCTGCATCATCTTCGAAGAGGAAGTCACGCAGACATTTTAGCTGGACCTTAGACTTTGCTCTTAGTCTGGAGAGGTTGAAGAGCTTTCCAGCCGATCTGGTTCTAAGGTAGATGCCCTCTTTGGCAGAACCAAAGGCGTGTTTCAGCATGACGGCAAAGAAGATTCCGAACAGAGTCGGTGCGAGAACGCATCCCTGTTTCACTCCGCTTCTAATATCGAAGGCAGATGAAGTTGAGCCGTCAAAGACGACTGTGCCCTTCATGTCATCGTGAAATGAACGGATGATGCTGAGCAGCTTGGGCGGACAGCCGATCTTGGAGAGGATTTTGAAGAGGCCATCCCTACTAACAAGGTCGAAAGCCTTCGTCAGGTCAATGAAGGCTACGAAGAGTGGCTGCCTCTGTTCCCTGCATTTCTCCTGCAGCTGTCAGAGAGAACACCATGTCGATTGTAGACCTGTTGGCTCGGAACCCGCACTGCGATTTGGGGTAGACTCTCTCTGCCAGAACTTGAAGCCTCTTGAGAATAACACGAACGAACAGCTTCCCAACGATGCTGAAGAGAGAGATGCCATGGTAGTTATTGCAGTCACTCCTGTCGCCTTTGTTCTTATATAGTGTGACGATGTTGGCGTCCCTCATGTCCTGCGGCACTTCACCTTCTCTCCAGCACAGACAGAGGATTTCATGCAGCTCCATGATCAGTGACCCTTTGCAGCACTTCAGAACCTCGGCAGGGATGCCGTCCTTCCTGGGGGCTTTGCTGGTGGCAAGGGAGCAAAGGGCCTCGCTCAGTTTATCGATGGTCGGTTCTCCATCAAACTCCCCCAGTACAGGCATACACTCGATGGCATTCAGGGCATCGTCAGTGACTATGTTCTCCCTGGCATACAGCTCAGAGTAGTGCTCTACCCAGCGCTCCATCTGTTGTGCCCGATCCTGGATTACCTCCCCTGTGGCAGACTTTAAGGGAGCGATTTTCTTCTGTATAGGGCCCAAGGCCAGCTTGATTCCATCGTACATCCCCTTGATGTTGCCCGTGTCTGCAGCCAGCTGTATCTGGGAGCAGAGCTGAAGCCAGTAGTCGTTGGCGCATTGCCTGGCACGCTGCTGGACTTTGCGATCGGCGGCCCGGAGGACTTGCAGGTTGCGTTCACTGGGGCAGGCTTTATAAGCTACCAAGGCGTTCCGCTTCTCCACGATTACTGGGATCATTTCATCGAAGTGACCCTCAAACCAGTCTGCTGACCTGCTGGTTTTCTTGCCAGAGGTGGTCATGGCAGCCTTGTGCACGGCATCTCTGAATTGCTGCCACCTTTCTTGGGCACTAGCACCAGAACGGCCTGGGACAGATTCCTCAAGCACGCGTGCAAATTCCGCCACTTTCTCCTGGTTGTGCATCTTACTTGTATCAATGCGAGGCCTGCCTTCCTTTATCGTGCGGTGCACTTTCTTGGTTCGCAGTTTGACCTTGCTACATACTAGGGAGTGATCTGTATCACAGTCAGCACTCTGGTAGCTTCGTGTGATCTGGACGCTGGGTAGACAGCTGCGTCTGGTGAGAATCAAATCAAGCTGGTGCCAGTGCTTGGATCTTGGATGTCTCCAGGAGACTCTGTGTTGGGGCTTCGTGTTAAAGACTGTATTTGTGATGCAGAGACCGTGATGGCAACAGAGTTCCAGTAGGCGTTGTCCATTTTCGTTCATCCTTCCTATGCCAAACTGGCTCAAACAAGTAGGCCAAGAGTTGTAGTCGGCACCAACTCTAGCGTTAAAGTCGCCGAGGATGAACAATGGTTCCTATTTTGGGATTTTCTCTATGGCGGTACTGAGGGCGTCGTAGAATTTGTCTTTAGCTTCCGCCATAGACGTCAGTGTTGGTGCATAGGCACTGATTAAACTGACTGTCCCCTCTGAGGAGTGAAGCTGAAGGGACAGAATGCGTTCGCTTCCCTCTGTGGGTGGAATAATGGATCCCAGGAGGGTGTTCCTAACCGCAAATCCAACTCCATGTTCCCTGGTCTCGTCAGGTGGTTTCCCCTGCCAGAAAAAGGAGAAGTCCCTCTCTCACAGATCCTGACCCTGCGAGCCTGGTCTCTTGGAGAGCGACGATGTCCATCTGCAGTCTGCTCAGTTCCATGTCGATGACTGCTGTCTTGCGAGCATCGCTGATTTCCTGAAGATCGTCAGAGAAACCTGGTGTCATTGTTCTGACGTTCTATGTGCCCATCTTTAGGGAAGGTGTTTTCTTCCTTCTGTTCTTGTTGCTAGGTTATCGAACTGCTTGTCAGTTTTCACCCTAGACCCCACGCACCCAGTGAGGTTAACGGTCCGTGGAGAGGCAGCACCTTATTGGCTGGGGGCTGCCCAGCTTAAGGCGGGCAGTAGCTGGCCAGTGGAGCACGATGGACCCTCCCACCGTCGGAAGCAGCCCCTGGCGTCGAGCTCTACGCCAATCGAGCGAAGACTTATAACCGGTAGACTGCTGCTTCCCGTGTTGCATCGACGCTGCATAGTGAAGCTGGAGTGTCCTCTCCATTGTGCAAAGCCTGGGTAAGTTGGCATGGAGGAGAAGCTGTTACCCATGCAGCAGGTCCCCCCTCTCCACGTCGCTGAAATGATCCAATGGAAAGGCAAAAGCCAGTACACATGGTTCCAGTGCCGTCGCAGGAGCTGCCAGAGCGACGCTGTAGACAACGACAAACTGCCTTAGGGGCTCCGACTCCAGATTTTTTCTCAGGGTTGACTCCCGAAGCCTTTCCCGTGAGCAGGTATACCGCAAGGCAGCGGAGGTTTGAAATCAGGGTTTTCCTTCCCCTAGGTGAGCTGCCTTCCCGGCTATCGAGCCCCACCTACCCAAAGCAATCTGGTTTTAAGGCACCAGAAACCCACCTTCACCCCTTCTCCTGTCAGTAGAAGCAGTCCTGCAACAAGCACACCAGGAGCTGGACTTAGTTGTCAAAGGCTGTAAGAGACGCACGCCATATGGGAGCACTTTATAGATAGTGGGAGCTTAACCCCACTTCCATCCCTGGCTATGACAACCTTGGGACCGTGGGATAGCAGCGCTTAACTATACCCGGAATTAAAGGGATAAGATTATTTGTGCATGAATAAAGGAAAGTTGGGGATTAAAACTCTCCAGTTTTGAAAAAAAAAAGAAAAAGAAACAAGGCGTAGTGGTTTGTGGATATTCCCCCGCCCACACTCACGTGTTACGTGCGCACTCACATTCGAGCGTGATCGACAGGCTGTGCACCAAAACTGCACGTGCGCAGCGTAGGACTGCAGATGCCATTTTGAAGGCGCTAAGAGGGAGTCACCCTAGATGCCATTCTGAGTGAGACCAATAGACCGCCCAGAGCGACATCACTGTCTTCGCCTCTTGGGAGTGCAGAGGTAACTGCCTTCATCTTGGGGTCAAACTATATGAGCTGCATTCCTTTCATGAAGATTAAAACAAAGCAAATTTATAAAGCCGATTTATAACCAAATTAAGCCTCCTAAGTAACTTCAGAACAACCCATGTTACTCGGATAACCTAAATTTAACGTTTCTATGCAAAAAGAAGCGAAAAAGAAACCTGTTGGCTGTTGAAAGTTATTCTCCTGTGCTGAATCATTGGCCCAAGACAAACATACCATAGGGGCATAAAAGCATACACATTGTATTTAATCACTTATGTTAACTACACATTTTAATCTTTAAAGTTAACCCTTTGAGTGTGAGAATTTGCGTGCCCCTAGTGGCAGAGTGCGGCATTGTGCCTGCCTTCTCACTCTGTCAAAAGTGAGAAATTTCTGTTGTTTTTTTTTTTAAATGTACTGATTTCTTGTTCATATACTTTGAAGATAAGATGATGAGGTACCTCTGTACAAAAAACGGTGTCAAAAGACAACCATTTTTTGTGTAAATGCATCCAAAGTCCAGTTTTGACTGAGTTATGGAATTTAAAGAGGTGCCGCGACATTATACAAATTAGATGCATAAATTTATTCCTATCTGAAACTTTGGATCATATTTTACATCTTTCTAATTGACAGTAAGCCATTATCTCTTACCACTTTCAAGTTATAGCCTTGGAAATCTGAACTATTTTATTGACAAAAATATTTACCACTCTTGACCACTAGGGGGTATGTCGCAGTTTGGCAACATACACACTCAGAGGATTAAAAGCACATACTGTATTTACACATTTTATGCAACAATTGTAAATTGTTGAAGCTATAAATGTGTTTTGTTTTTATGCTGCATCATTTGATCTCTTTCACAGCGAAGCCATTCAACTTAAGGATTCTAATAAATGTTAATGCTTATTCAAAAGGGACCTTCAAGGAGTGTTAATCCTGTGCATGTTGGTGAAGATTTAGTGATTCACTGAATATTTACCAAAATTTTCCAAAATTTAGGAAGCCATATTCATCAATTAACCATTGAAAGCTTTAGGCTATTCAAAGTCATTGTGCTTTTTTTGTTTTGTTTTTTTCCTCCTTATTCATTATTCATGCTTCCTCCACAGAAAAAGGAAAGCATTTAACCAACTCACTATTTCTCACCAGGATTTCATTTAAAATAAGTCAAAAGGTGAAATCATTGATTAGTCTGTAAATATTTTTTATAGATAACAATCAAACAATCACCATTAACTTTAATCCTAAGGAAGCCTTAGTGACAATACACAAAGACAATCCACTTGTGTTTCCTAATCTGTAAATATCAAAACATTGAAAAGCTTTAAATGGAAATAGGCTTTAACAAATAAAACAAAAAGCCAACTTTAACTTTAAACAAAGTGAAAACTTATAACTTTAAAGCTCTAAAGCATTTAACCTTTCCTATTTTTGTTGTTCTCCTTTTTGTAAATAAAATGAGCACTTTAGAGTGACACTCAACAAAAATTCACAACCTATTTATTGATGACACTTCCAAACTAGACTTTGATAATTGAACTAAAGAAGTCATCCACACAATACAAATCAAAATACAGTGTCGACAAACAAATAAATTAACACATATTCCAATTTCTAAATAATTCCAAAATTCCACTTCCCTTCTTACAGACCTGTAAGTTGGAACAAGTTCTAAAAAGGAGCTTATAACTACCATCACTATAAAACAACACTCAAGGTTTACTCTTGACTAACAACTTTAGCTAAGATCAACAGATTGATTTCAAGCTAACGGTTACACAAACGGTAAAACATGTCGAATCCACTTGCCAAACTGGATACCCTTCAAGCAACACTGGAAGAGCTGACTTCCGATCTTATACCTGACTTCTCCACACATGTTCAAGGAACGCCTCCCAAAGATTTGAAGCAAATCACTGACAAACTTTTGGATGAATGCACGACAAACCAATGGAAAGCAAAGGAAATTCCCGGTGTGTTAGGAAAGTTCACACTAGCATTAGTTGCAAGGTTAAGAGTAGCCAAATCTAAAGCACTATACACCAAAAAGGAACTGGTGAAACAATCAACCATCCTCTCCCTCCAGGAGGATAACAAATCACTTATGAAAAATCAGGAACAAGCTCGCAGAGAGCAGGAAGCTACCCAAGCTACACTTGATCACGCGTTGCTAAATTTGGAACAAGCAAAGCAAGAAAAGCAACGACTGGAGGAAGACAATACCTTGTTCCAGCAAGAAAACGAGAAATTAGGAACCACCCTTCAGAACAAAGAGAACAAACTCAAGAGTTGAAGGTCAACTGGACGACAAAAATCAGACTACAGGAAATGTAAACTGCTCCTACTAAAAACACAAGAAGGTCTTCAGGACGTCAAAGAAGGGCTAGAAGATTATCGCAAACAAAGAGAACCGAGACCAAAAGCCATGAACAGGTCAGTTCCTTCAACAAAGAGAGGCATCCCCTCATGGGATGGGGACTCCCCGGCGCATGCTCGCCCAACCCGTTTGGTGAACCTGAACGACAACGTGAAAGACATTTACAAATCCCGTCCGATAGAGACCTCGATAAGATCACTCACCACGTCACCAAATTTGACCCCTCAACCAGTGGGTCACCTGATACCAGAGCTTATTTACAAGACATTGACTACTACTTGAGTAAATACCCTAATGCGACAGTCAACGAGTGCATTTATTTGATCAAGCTAACATCTAACAGGTTGGTGTCAAAATTCATAGACCGACAGCCACTGGATATCAAGATGAACCACCGGAAACTCTATGAAGCCACTGAAAAGGAGTTCTCCAACGACTGCCTACAGTCAGGGCTAGTGACAGCCCTAGCTGTGAAACAGGGTCGCTCAGAGCCCCCACAGGCATACTACCAGCGACTCCTGCGCGCATATTTTGGATCTCAAAACACACCAGGGATGGAAGAAGACCACAATTTCAAGGCTCTCTTCATTCAGAATCTCCATCCCACAGTCGGACACCACCTTGGAGTCATGGCTAACCCAAGGTCAAACTCAAACCAGCTGAAAGAGCTTGTGCACTATGCATTCCAAAAACAACGACAAAGTAATCAGAAGCATGCCGAGTCTACCACGGTGCTAGCTGTCAACACCGTGTCGCACACTCTGGACCTAGAGGGTGCCCCAAGGCCAGCCCCTGTTCCAGCACCTCAGTAACAAGTAAAACCGCAACAGTCCACTATTCAGGCTAAGTCGGGTCAGAACCCAACCAAATCTTCTACACCCAGCTCAAAACCAACATCACCAAAGCCTGACTACCGTTGGAGACCAAGTCCACCAGGTAGGTCACAAGAATACGGTACAGATACTCGGGATGACAGATATCGATTTCAAGACTCGCATAACTGTGGGAAATGGTCACCTCCCTCATACCACCGTAAAAACTTTGAAAGGGAAACAAGAACTCCCTCCGGTAAGTTTGGCTCGAGAAGCTGGGAGAAGAAAGAAACGCCCACTTTCAGTCTAGAAGACATGGAAACTCTCAAACATCTACTGGACGAACTGAAGAGGAAAAAGGAGAACAAGGAGGAGGACAAGAAGCCAGACTTCCTACCCATAAATATTGTGACAATCCCAAATGATCCTTCAAGGCTGCCACAACCCAACCAGGAAGAACCTCCTACAGAAAAGGGAGGGAATACTGAAGATACAACCGAGCATCCTCCACCTGAGGCTCCGGAGAGGCCTGAGAACCCAACACCACCCAGCGCCATTTTGGTAGTCCAGCTACCTGAAAAACTTCCCTTGCCCAAAACAGATGGCTCCTTAATCCGCGTTGAACTGCCAGTACAACAATTTCTGTGACTTGACCGAAAGGGGGGTTGCATGAAAATTTTTCCTTTCATTTACTCTGGAAGATGTGATGACGCATGAAGCGCTACTGGATACCATGGCGGACATCACTCTAATGTCGAGGGACCTTTTCGACCACCTACGTGTCGCTGCTAACCGCACGCACAAAGACTTGAAACTACGACCTTGCTCCTTAGCTGTTCAACCTTATGCACCCTCCAACACTACTCTGTCACACATGTTGTTGGTAAAGATTTCCATTGGACCCATGACCATGATCTAGCTGGTCTATGTGTCCAATCTCAACTCAATTCCATTGCTGATAGGCAAGGACCTGCTTAATTGCTTGAAGCCTCTGATAGATTTCAAGGATCTTAAACTATGGGCTCAAGTTCGGCAACCTCACCCAACCACTCTACCTGAGGCAACTGAATCACAGTGCTATGCTCTGGACACCTTGGACATTCCAGGAGTCACTCCACTCGCACTGATGACCCGAACAAGTTTGTTCCAAGATGACCTTGAGGAACGGGTTGAAACAGGCACCCTTTCCTATGTCACCTCACCTGACAACCCGACTTTAAATAAACATAGTTCATTCCTTTGCACCCTAAAGCCTGGAACAGCCGACAAAGAGTACTGCCCCCAAGTGGTCAAAGGCGTGGTTGTCCAAAGCTCCCACATAAAGGACATGGTACTTACTTTCTGGTCTGATAAATCCGCCATCAGCCAGAAACTTTTTGATTCTCTGCACGAGAAATATTCTATCCTCATGGTAACTAGCAAGTCTTTTCGCTTCCCTGCTGGTGACAAATCAAACAAAACATTGGTCGCCACAGGAATCTGCACCTCCACCTTCAGTGGAACCACAGACTGCTAACTCATCCTTTCTTGGTCGTTTCCGACCTGCCACATGCAGTCTACATTGGCAGTGATCTTCTTGTGAGACTCGGAGCTCAGGTTGATACCATAAACAATGCTTTATGGTCTCTCACCCCAGTCCAAGATGCTCACTCTAAACCAGATCTAGACACTCTAAAGTCAGGCCAGACCATCCCTGAAGCCTACCAGGTACTGAACACCCAACACTGTGTCATACCTGCTAATGTCACGTGCTTACCGGGCCAACTAATGCATTCAGACCGGACAAAAACTCATGCATCCGAAAGCATTTTTCCAACTAGCTCCTTTGTTTGACAATCTAGGCTTAATTCTGGAGGCCATGCCCCTTCTAAGCCTAGGACCTCAAACCACCACATTGCCGGTAAACAATCCTACGGCGGAGACTATCATCCTGCCCAAGGCCACACCCCTCAGATAGCTTATCGCCACTGATTTCCATGATTTTGAACTGACTGTTCCAGTGTTAGGCAGCCTCCCTGATTCCCTTTGGGCCGACTCTCTGGAGCCTGCAATCATATACACTAAGCCTTCTAAAGCAATCACCCTTGTGTCAATGTCAACCCTTGACAAAGAGTCAGTGGGACAGATTGACTTGACCAATGATGGCCAAATGCTTGTCCAATCCATTGAACTCCTCCCGTCAGCATCCACTCAGCAGACCCCTGACAATCCCAGCGATATTCCACCGAAACCGGTCACCACCATCGCCGAAGAGATTGCACAGGTGGTAGCTGACGCTGATGCCCTAACCTCTGACGAAGAACGCGAAAAACTTCACCAGGTTCTTCTTAAGTATGATCCATCATTTTCCAAAGACTCCTTGGACTGTGGGTTAACCACAATCCGCTCAGTACGCATTCCTACACCACCTGACACTCCTCCCACCTACGTCAAGATTCCCTTGGCCTCATATGGCCCAGTACAGGAAATGATTGACCTACTGAACCGTGGCATAATTAGGCCATGCAACAGTACCTACTTGGCCCCCTTGTGGCCTGTCCTAAAGCCCAATGGTAAGTGGCAACTCACCATTGACTACAGGAAATTGAACACTCAAGTTCCTCTCTCTAGGTGGCCTATGACTCAACTGGAGCAAGAACTTCCTACAGTCAAAGACACCAAATACTTCTTGATGTTGGACATTGCTTCTGGTTTCTGGACTATTCCTGACCAAGCTGAAGACCAACAAAAACTGGCCTTCACGTTTGCGAATCGCAAATACACATTCACCCGATGCCCTTTCAGGTATGCCAACTCTCCTGCAGAGTTCAACATCTTCTTGAATAAGGCATGTCCAGACACCCGAGACAGAGGCAAGCTCATCTATGTTGACGACATCCTCATTCGGAGTCCAACTCTGGACGCCCACCTGACTGAAATCGACCATGTCCTTGGCCAGCTCACACGAGCTGGAGCCAAAATCTCTCTGTCCAAGTGCCAATGGTGCAAGACCAAAGTCGACTATGTTTGTCTCTTGGTTGGATCCAATGGAGTCCTACCACAAAACACAAATTCAAGGCGTCCTAAACATCAAAACCCCTACTAACATCTCCGAACTCCAGAGCTTTCTATGGGTATGCAACTACTCCCACCAGTTCATTGAGGATTATGCAGACTTGGCAAAACCCTTTACAGACCTCCTACGAAAGGACACCCCTTTCATCTGGTCTGATGCTCAAGAACAGGCTATGCTAGCTTTAAAGCAAAAGTTATGCACAGCACCCTGTCTGGCCTATCCCAACTGTGATCAGCCATTCTTCCTACAAGCAGGATTCTTTACCAACTGCTTAAGTGCTGGATTATACCAAATCTATGACCATGACAAATGAGTCATGGCTTATGCCAGCAAAACTCTCTCTGGTCCGGAACTGAAATACTCTGACTGCGAAAAAGCCCTTCTGGCTACTGTATGGGCAAGCAAACATTTCTCCAACTATGTGGGTGGCCTGAGAATCACAGTGGAGACTCACCACCAACCAGTGGTTTTTCTTTACAGTCAATGCTTCAGAGAAGGTGTTGTGATGAATGCCAGAATGGCTTCCTGGTTGATGGCTCTACAAAGCTTTGATGTTGAGGTCCGCTACGCACAAAAGTTACGCAGCCCTCTCGGCACGGACTTGGCAGCCTGCCAACGGTGCTCTGAGGATATTCCAGGATCATCCATTCATGCAGAGCCACCTACAGTCACGGAAGACCCGAACCATCACTACTTCGACCAAAACATCTCTCAAGATATGGTCACCGCTTATGTCGATGGTTGTTCTTTCCACCATGAAACCCACATCCGTGCTGGAGGGGGAGTGGCGTGGTTAAACAACCAGCTTTGTGAACCCCATAACTTTCATCTGGTGTCCCAATCATCACAATATGCTGAAATCGCAGGTGTGCTCATTACACTGCAACTTGCCGTAGATCATGGTGTTCATATATTGGTCATCTGCACCAACTCCAACTACGCATGCCTCAGTTTCACATGTCAACAAAAAACAACAAAACAAAAAAACAAAAAAACAAAAGTTTTGTAACCTCCAACCGCAAACCGGTTAAACATCAAGACCTTTTCAGAGCATGCGATCGATCACCTGTTCACCTCCAACAACCTCCAGGTGTACTTGAAAAAGGTCAGAGGTCACTCGAGCACACCAGGTCAGGACAAAGAATGGAACGACCTTGTGGACTCACTTGCAAAACAAGGAGCCATACAAGGCACCCCATGGTCCTTTGATTCTACTCTGGTGCCGACTGCAGAGTCCCACCCGCCCACCCCTACAGTTTGTGCAATCACCAGGGCCCAGGACCCGACACAACCCACAAGTCCTCTAGCGGTTGACCCTGCTTTCTCTGATGCTGACCTTATCTCTCTTCAAGCCCTTGACCCTGTGATCCATAAAATGATGCAGTCTCTCTCGGATCCTGTAGTCCATGCACCATTAGACTCAGATCTCGCTGCCAATGCGGGATTGAAGCTGCTTTATGCCACACAATCTTCCCTACAGCTGCGCAATGGCAATCTAGTTAATGTTTCCGATGAACTCCCTGCGCTTGTGGTTCCTCGTAACCAGAGGGGGGTGATGATTGTTCATGCCCACGATCTCCCAGCTGCAGGACACAAAGGCGTCAAAGTGACGTACAATGCTCTCAGACAAGTGGCATATTGGCCATGCATGTGAAGGGATGTAGCGGATTACATCAAAGGATGTCTGGTCTACTGCCAGTTTCAACCAACCAACCCAATTCACCAAGCACCCCTACAGAAAAGAGGCATATCATTCCCATGGTCTGACCTCCAAATCGACTGGGTAAGTCCCCTTCCACGGTCAGCCAGAGGAAACAAATACTTCCTCACAGTCACATGTGCTTTCACCAAATGGGTCGAGTGTTTGCCTGCTCTCAATCACACAGCGGAAACCATGGCCTACTTGTTGATGAACCATGTGTTCGAGATTCGGCCTGCCAAGCCGGATCAACTCTGACCGCGGTACCCATTTCACCACTGAAGTCATCCAACAGCTGTGGGAAACCTTGGGAGTTAAGGCTAATTTCCATATTAGCCACCACCCACCACCCACAATCCTCTGGACAGGTTGAAAGAGCCCACCAACCTGTGATCAACATACTGAAGAAATATGTTTCACTACACCAAAAAGACTGGGATGTCAAACTCCCCCTGGTCTTGATGGCCATCCGAGTCACACCCCATGAAGCTACTGGGGTCTCGCCTTTTGAAATGATGACAGGCCAGCAAATGACTTTGCTCCTGCATTTGCTCTACCAACCTGGAGAGGCCAGTGTTGCCACAGCCTACACTACCCACCAATCTTGCCTTCTGATTGTTGCTCTGAGTGTTGCTATCCCTGTGCTGTTGCAATCCTGGAATTTCCCCGTTGTGGGACTAATAAAGGCTTATCTTATCTTATCTTATCTTAATACATGACTGACCTGACCAAACATCTCTAACAGACTTTCGCCTTTGCCCAAAAACATTTGGACCGATCAGCTGAAGGATGCAAAGCGTACTACAACCAGAAAGCCTCCCATGATGAACTCCAAGTGGGAGACAAGGTTTTCTGCTACTCCTTCATCCCTCAAACAGGACAGACCAACGTATGGGCAGGAAAACTCACTCGGAAATTCCTTCCTAGGTGGATGGGTCACGATCACAGACAAACTCTTGCCGGCCGTGTACCAAATCAAGATACGCAAAGGTCGCCAGGACCCCATCCCCAAATGGCTCCATCATAATCAGATCAAAGCTCACAAAACCCCCATGGGACTTGTTGGGGACAACACTGTTCCATTAAGTCAACAAATAAATTCAAAATCTTGCCTGCGCCCGATAGACAACTGTTAGCTAACTATCAGCTCAGGTATACTCGGTTGCATTTCTCTATCCCAATCAGTTAACTGCGAAACCTCCAAAAGGAATTAACCCAAACTAACTGACTTCATTAAAAGCTAACCTCAAAAGACCCTGCAAAGTTTCATTCAGTGTCATCAACTTACTATTTCAAAATAGTGCACACAAAACCACCAATACCATTAGCTTGAGCTAATAACATCAAAATTCACACCAAAGGTGATAAAACACTAAAAGCCTAGAGCTCAGTCTCTAACAAAAGTTGTTCCACCTCTGAGAATAACTTTCACCTGCCACTCAGGTGACAAAAGAAAAACCATAAAGAAGCTTGACATTAAAATCACTTACTTCTATTTGTTTGCCAGGATGATGGCCCTCCTGTTTTTCATTTTAGCCCTCTACCTAGCAATCACACCTACGGTCACCCAGTCAGAACTGGGCAAGGCCAAGACAAAAAGTCATCAATCCTTAGGTGGATTGTCAGTAACAGCCTCATCATTAGGGCCTCTTGTTAGCCTTAGCACGTCCACTGTTAACTCAGTCAACACCACTACACCGAAACACCGGGTAGTTAAACCACAAACCGTTACCAAAACTTTGCAAGATACTGTGTTGGTTTTGAATATTTGCTCCTAAGCTTCAGTCAAACTCAACAAGGTCTTGAACTTGTCACTCTTTGTGTTAAAGGTTGACTATGCTTACACACAGCTGGTGTCTATGTTACTCCCAGAGGTAGCTAGAAACATTAGTTCTTCAGTTAACACTTTAACAATGAGCTTGCTCTCACCTCATCTTGTCCCTGGTTCAGTTGTTACAAATGTATTCCTTATTGCCATCCAGGGAACAATGATGACATTCCATATTCGCTCAGTTTTCCAGAACAAAGGTCCCAAAAACCCTATGACTCAGACATCTGTGGAATCATGGTTTAGTCCAGCTAAACCAATCCAATTTGAACCGCCTTGAGTTACCTCAATATTGCTTAGCTTAAACATCTACCTCAAATATAAGCAATAAAAGTTCTGTTTGTTTTGTATCTCTTTTTAATCTTTACTCCTAGAATTTTTTGAATATACAGGTACATCTCAAAAAATCAGAATATCATGAAAAAATAATCAGTATTTTTTGTCACTCATTCAGAAAGTGAAACCCATATGTTATATAGATTCATTACACAGAGAGTGAAATATTTCAAGTATTTATTTATTTTAATTTTGATGATTATGGCTTACAGCCCATGAAAACCCCAAACTCAGTTTCTCAAAAAATTAGAATATCACAAAAAAATTATTTTAAAAAATAGTTTTTTAATAGAAATGTTGGCCGACTGAAAAGTATGTCCATGTACACACTCAATACTTGGTCAGGGCTCCTTTTGGATTAATTACTGTATCAATGTGGTGTGGCATGGAGGGTGATCAGCCTGTGGCACTGCTGAGGTGTTATGAAGGTCCAGGTTGCTTTGATAAGGACCTTCAGCTCGTCTGCTTTGTTGGGTCTGGTGTCTCTCAGCTTCCTCTTGACAATACTCCATAGATTCTCTATGGGGTTTAAGTCAGGAGAGCTTGCTGACCAATCAAACACAGTGATGCCATGGTCATTAAACCAGGTTTTAATACTTTTGGCAGTGTGTGTGTGTGTGTGGGGGGGGGGGGTGCCAAGTCCTGCTGGAAAATGAAATCAGCTTCTCCATAAAGCTTGTCAGCAGAGGGAAGCATGAAGTGCTCTAAAATTTCCTGGAAGACAACTGTGCTAACTTTGGTCTTGATAAAACACAGTGGACAAACACCAGCAGATGACATGGTTCCTCAAATCATCACTGACCGTGGAAACCACACTAAACCTCAAGCAACTTGGATTCTGTGCCTCTCCACTCTTTCTCGAGACTCTGGGACTTTGATTTACAAATGAAATGCAAAATTTACTTTTATCTGAACAGAGGTCATCTGCTGGTGTTTGTCCACTGTGTTTTATCAAGACCAAAGTCAGCACAGTCATCTACCAGGAAATTTTAGAGAGACACCAGACCCAACAATGCAGACAAGCTGAAGGTCACTATCAAAGCAACCTGGACCTTCATAACACCTCAGCAGTGCCACAGGCTGATCACCTCCATGCCACACCACATTGATACCGTAATTAATCCAAAAGGAGCCCCGACCAAGTATTGAGTGTGTACATGGATGTACTTTTCAGTTGGCCAACATTGCTATTAAAAAACTATTTTTTAAAATTAATTTTATGTAATATTCTAATTTTCTGAGAAACTGAATTTGGGGTTTTCATGGGCGCTAAGCCATTATCAAAATTAAAATAAACACCTGAAATATTTCACTCTGTGTAATGAATCTATATAATATATGGGTTTCACTTTCTGAAATGAGTGACAAAAAATATTGAACTTTTTTGTTATATTCTAATTTTTTGAGATGTACCTGTACATATAATATTAAAAACATTTATTATCACAGTGTTTGAGTCATTTCTTCTCCTTTTCTTGTCAAATTTCTGAGGAAGCTCTGTCTCCTTTGCTTCCTCCTACAAGCTGTCACTGCTACACTCAAAAAAATGGCAAATTGTGTTCACTTACAGAGGGGTTGCACTGACATCACACGGGTCACGTGTATTTTGTTTACTGTGCCATTTTGAACAGCAGCGAACAGTCAAATCACCAACAGCAAGCGTGAGTGAGTGTAATCAACAAGATAAATGGCTACACACAAATCAACACCATGGTCCAATGACAAGGTGCAGACTTTTCTGTGCTTGGTAGCTGATTAAAGAAATCCAGAGGGAGCTGGACAGAGCGACCTGAAATGAATTCACATCCACCGACCGGTGATAGCAGACGGGAGGCAGAGTGGCCTCGACCCAACCATGGCATCATCGTTGTTGAAAACCGTGATAGAAGATGGTGAGTGATGTGATATTATGCATCCTTTATGTTCGTTTAGCTGATCACTTTTTGGCACGACACCACCAGAGGCTGGAGTGCTGCTGGAGCAGGTACATCCCATGATGTCTCAAAAGTCTCTATGATTTTCACATAGATCAGAGCAATTTGTTGCACAGGAAGCTAAACATTTCTTCAGACATTCTGAAGCTCTGCAACCACTGTGCGCTTGTGAAGCTCGGGTGACATCCCACCACTGGGTGGCTCGGTTGAATGCCCAGACCGACAGATTGAAGCAATAATTTTGCCACAAGAGAGCCATCTGGAACACACACAGCATACATATTTTAATACCTAATAGCGATAATGTGCCGTTATTACAATTTAGTACGGGGGACTTATGACTGTAGCAAACTAGAATTAGCAATCATTAGCTTACCCTCACATGTGATCTAGTTTGTATCCTCACATCTTCGGCTTTTTACTGCTCCATGGCTTCTTAAACTCTCCAGTACTTTTCCAGAGTGTTTTGTCTCGCAGCCTGTAGCCTTCTCTGGCTCTCCTTTTTTGCCTTTACTCTGACAAAAAGCCAGTGAGCAGCAGGCTTGCCTCGATATCCATCTTGTGATTTGCTTGTCACATATAAATGATGTCATAGGAGTGTTGGACGACCTTGCTGTAAAGATCTCACCCACTTGAGGTGGTACTCACTTGTAAGGGAAAACAAATAGCACCATGTTGAGTTGAGGTGAGTTGGGCTGAGTAGGTGCTAGTGGAATTATTATTTTCAACACAGGGCCTACGCTATGTGTCATCCCAGAAGCCATCCAATATGGCAGATAAACTATGTGGCATGTGACCACTGACGTCACGTGCAACCCCTCTATATAGCGCTTTTTCTCATCCCTGGATGACCAAAGTGCTTTACAGATTCAGCCATCTACCCATTCACACATTGATGGCAGCAGAACCACCATGCGTGGTGCTGGCCTGACCCACCAGGAGCAACTTGTGGTTCAACATCTTCCTCAAGGACACTTTGACATGCAGACTGCAGAGAGAGCAGGAATCAAACCACCGACCACCCGATGAGAGGTTGACCACACTCTATACCTGGGCCACAGTCCCCGCCTAGCTATTACAGTAATCTAGCAAAATTCAGGATTGCTGTAATACCTAGAATGTCTAAAAGTACAATGGGAGGCAGAGCTTTCAATTATCAGGCTCCTCTCTATGGAACCAACTGCCAATCTGGATTCGAGAGACAGACTTGATCGGTGTTTTTAAGAAAAAGGTTAAAACTTTCCTTTTTGACAATGCTTATACTAAAGGTTGATTCAGGGGATCCTGAACCTTCCCTCAGTCATGCTGCTATAGGTTTAGACAGCCAGGGGACCTCCCATAATGCACTGGGCTTTCACTTCTTTCTTCACTCTCAATATAATATTTTTGCTAGTCATTAACATCTGTTTGTCCTCTCCCATAGATTGAGTCCCCGTTGTGCTGGTTGCTCTCTGCATGCCTGTTCTTTTCTTCTTCTCTATGCCCTCACCCCCCAGCCAGTCGCAGCAGATGACTGCCCCTCCCTGAGCCTGGTTCTGCTGGAGGTTTCTTCCTGCTAAAAGGGAGTTTTTCCTCTCCACCATCACCAAATGCTGTTCACAGGGGATCGCCTGATTGTTGGGGTCCTTCTGGAATTGTGGGGTCTGGCCTACAGTTGAAAGTGCTATGAGACAGCTGTTGTTGGGAATAGGTGCTATATAAACAAAGTTTAAATTAACTGAATTAAATAACTCAATCCCCTTCCAACCTGGAAAAAAGAAAGACACCCCCACCTCCATTTTATATCATGTTACATCACTAAATAAAATGCATTGAAGGGCTAATGCAAAACCTAAATGAAGCTTTTTCTGAGAAATCTGTTTTTTTCATAACTTTCTTACTTTTTCTTGAAAATTTTTAACTTTTAATAAATTTAATTATTTTTTTCTTGTAAATTTTATTTTTCCCCCTCAAATTTCCAAGTTTTTCCTCTTCCTTCTGAAACCTGTTCTGGCAACAGAACAACACATTTCACCCAACACACAAGAAAAAATTGCCGATCACTACGTCCACAACAGATGTCGGTAATGGCTTTGACGTGATGCGGGTGCATAAATCCCACTTAAGAGCGACATATATGGTCAAATGTTGGAAGATGGACAAGGATCCCAGTGGTGGGGTGAATAGAATTGATAGAAAATTGCAATCAAAACCGGTCAGATTGACAGTTAAGTTAATGCCAGGCGGCCTCTCTGTCAGTCTCTCCCCACTGAGGCGAGCTCTAATCCATTTAGACTGACTGACTCAGATGGCCAAGCCAGGCTAATGCTAATAGTTCAATGTAGCATCGTGGCAAAAATACAACAAAATGAGCCAGACTGATGTGAGATACAGTGCTGTGAAAAAGTATTTGCCCCTTCCTGATTTGTTATATTTTTGCATATTTGTTACACCTAAATGTTTCAGATCATCAAACTAATTTTAATGTTATGGTGTGGGGGACCCAGACAGTACACTCTCTACTCAGACTGAATGGCACAGAAGGAGACGCTTAAAAGCTGTGAAACAGATATGCAGGACAGACTGTGGTTTTCTCCTTAAGACTGCATGATAATATGCATTCTCCTCCGGGCTGCATAATAATGCGCCGACAGGCTGGGTAACAAAGGGAGTTGTTATTGTGAATGTACGTATGTATTGTGATGTGAACCCCCCAGGTCGCGAGGTGAGTTTGTATGGTATAAAAGAGATGCCAATGACCTGGGTCAGTTCTTCTTGTTGACTGATGATAGAGAGAGTAATAAAGTCTGCTCTGCTCCAGCTCACTGCCTCGCCTGCATTCATCTCTCTACACTGGTGACCCTTGACGCATAATGGAACTCGACGCAAAAGCCCCGGAGAGGACCCGGACTGGAGGCGCCAGCACCACATGCGCCATTTCTGTCAAACTCCCAGACTTTGGGCTACATGACCCGAAGTCTTGGTTCCTCCACATCGAGGCCCAGTTCACGCTCCGTGGAGTGGCAGCGGATGACACCAAATACTACTACGTGGTTGCAGCGCTGGATGCACACACAACACAGCAGGTGACGAGCCTGCTCCAACAGCCTCCAGCCTACGACAAATATGACGCTCTCAAGACCACGTAGACCCAGCGCTACACGGTCTCGGACTGCGAGAGAGCGGAAAGGCTCCTGATGCGCTCCGAGTTGGGAGACGGGTCGGCGGTCGAATTAATGGAGCAGATGTTGGCGTTGATGGGCACAGATGACGGGCATTTCCTCTTTGCCCACCTTTTCCTCCAGAACCTCCCAACAGCGGCCAGAGTGGTCCTTGCCAATTTGCCACTGCTGGCCATGCGCAACTACCGGGCACCAGCACAAGAGGCGGATCGGATTATCCTGGCGACCAGAACCTTCGCTGTGAACGCAGCAGCGTCAGAACCCAGCGAGACGCCCAGCGGGGGCAAGAAGCCAGCGACGGTGGCCGCAGCGGGGGCTAAGAAGCACCGGAGGGACACGCTCTGCTTCTACCACTGCTGTTATGGAGAAGACACACGCCGATGCGTGCCACCGTGCCAGTTCAAGCGCTCGGGAAACGCCAGGGCCTGCAGTCAGTAGCAGCTGCAACCGCCGGTGACACAAACAAGCTGCTCTATGTGACAGACTGATGCTCGGGGAGACTGTTCCTTGTGGACTCCGGCTCCCAAAAGAGCCTCATCCTGCCGTCCTACGCAGATCAGCTGGCGGGAAGTAGTGGCCCCGAGCTGGTGGCCGCAAACGGCTCAGACATTAAGACTTTTGGTGAGAGGACACTAACTATATCCTTGCATGGCTGTACATGCCAATGGACATTTGTCATAGCGGCATGCAACTTCCCCATTTTGGGTGTAGATTTTTTGTGTGCACATGGACTATTAGTCGATGTGGCTAACAGACGCCTGATTAATGCAATGTCTTTTGATTCTCTGCCCTGTACAGCTAGAGGAGCCGGGCCCACAACGCTAGCAACGTCACAGCTCCAGGGGGTAAGTTCCACACACTACTCACCCAGTTCCCAGCACTCACGGTTCCAACATTTTCGGCAGCCATCACTAAACACGGGGTGGAGCACTTCACTACCACCACGGGCCCGCCTGTTTTCGCACGACCTCGGCGCCTGGACGCAGTTAAACTGGCCAGTGCGCGCGAGGAGTTCGCCAACTTGGAAGAGTTGGGCATCATCAGGCGCTCAAACAGCCCATGGGCATCCCCGCTACATATGGTCCCTAAAGTCAAGGGATCATGGTGACCTTGTGGAGATTTCCACAGATTAAACAACGCCACAGCGCACGATCGCTACCCAATCCCCCATATTCAGGATTTTTCCATCCACCTCACCAGGGCACACATTTTTTCCAAGGTGGACCTGGTCCGCGGTTACCACCAGGTCCCCGTGCGCATGGAAGACATACCCAAAACGGCAGTAATAACCCCGTTTGGTCTTTTTGAGTTCTTACGCATGCCTTTCTGGTTAAAAGGCACGGCGCAGACATTCCAACGCATGATGAATGCGGTGCTGCGCGATCTGTTGTTTGTGTTAGTCTACCTGGACGACATCCTGGTGGCCAGCACGTCTGAGGACGAACACGTAGCCCACCTCAGGATGGTTTTCCAGAGGTTGGAAGAGCACAGGTTAATAATCAACCCGGCGAAATGCCAGTTCGGGGTTACGGTAATCGATTTTTTGGGCCACCACATCTCACCGGAGGGCGCGACACCCTTACCGGACAAAGTGTGTGCGGTGGCAGATTTTCCCCGGCCTCAGACGGTCAGGGCGCTGCAGGAGTTTTGGGGGATGGTTAACTTTTACAACCGTTTCCTCCCCCGCGCAGCCCAGCTCATGCAGCCATTGTACGCTGTGCTTAAGAAATGGAAACCGGCGGACAGAGTCAACTGGACTCCTGAACGAAAGCAGGCACTCTCCAAGGCCAAAACAGCTCTAGCGAACGTCGCTCTACTGGCACACCCGGACCCGGCAGTTCAGATAGCACTCACTACCGACGCATTGGACGTAGCCATAGGGGCCGTCGTGGAGCAGCGCATCGTTGGTTCTTGGCAGCCGCTCGCCTTTTTTAGCAGGGCTTTGCGCGACAATGAGCGTAAATACAACGTGTTCGACAGGGAGTTACTGGCTCTCCACCTGGCCATACGCCACTTCCAGTTCTGGCTGGAAGCATGTAGCTTCACTGCGTTTGTGGACCACAAGCCGCCAACATACCCTACGGCCAAGGTTTCGGAACCATATTCGGCCCTGCAGCAGAGACAGCTGGCTGCGATCTCTGAGTTTACGACCGATATTCAGCATGTGGCCGGTAAACTCAACATGGTGGCAGACTGCTTCTCACGCGCATTAGTGGCCCCAGTCTACGTAGGGATAGATTACACGGCTATGGCTGCAGAGCAGATTGGCAATGCGGACGTTTGCGCACTCCAGTCTGGACCAACAGGGTTAAGGCTGGAGAGCAGAGTACTGCAAGACGGGGGGGCCCCCCCTAATCTGTGACGTCTCCACAGGCCGCCTGTGCCCAGTGGCCCCACGCGCTTGGCACCGCCGCGTTTTCAAGTCGGTTCACTCCCTAGCGCACCCAGGAGTGCGTGCATCAGTCAAAATGATGGGAGCAAAGTTCGTCTGGCCGAGCCTGCGCAAACAGGCTAAAGAGTGGGCTGCAGCCTGCGTAGCGTGCCAATGAGCCAAGGTGCACAGGCAGACAAAAGGCCCCCCTTGAGCCGTTCCATGTACCGGCTAAGAGGTTCGACCACGTTCACATGGACATCGTGGGCCCCCTCCCGCCATCGCAGGGGTTCACACACCTCTTCACAGTGGTGGACTGCACCACGCGCTGGCCCAAGGCGGTGCCACTAGCTTCCACCACGTCCGCAGAAGTTGCATGTGCTTTTTTGACGACATGGGTGGCACGCTTCGGTGCCCCTTCGGATATCTCGTCCGACCAGGGCCCGCAGTTCATTTTCGACCTCTGGTCCACGATGGCCCGGAGCCTGGGCATCGCAATTCATCGCACGACCGCGTACAACCCCCAGGCCAATGGGTTATGCGAGCGTTTCCATAGGTCGCTTAAAGCAGCGCTCAGGGCTTCGTTTACGGATGCAAATTGGGTGGACCGGTTGCTGTGGGTTCTATTAGGGTTGCGTTCAGCACCGAAGGAGGATTTGGCTGCTTCCCCAGCAGAGCTCGTTTTTTCCCAGCTGCTGTGGCTCCCCGGAGAATTTTTGCCTGACAACCCCGCACCGAACACCAATCCATCCCCGCCTTCACTACATTGCACAGAGGCGGGGACGGTACCCGGCCCACCACTGTTTTCCCCACACTTTCATGCCAAGGACCTTGAAGGACGCGTTGTTCGTGTTTGTCAGGCACAATGCCCACCGGCCCCCTTTGCGCCCGCTGTACGACGGCCCATTCAGAGTGTTGGAACCTGGGGATAAACATTTTGTGTTAGACTTGGGGGAACGCAGAGAAACAATCTGTATAGACAGGCTTAAGCCCACCTTCGTATTAGCAGACAAGCAGGTGGTGTTGGCCCGAGCTCCTCGGCGCGGACAACTCCCACTGAGAACTCCCCAGGTAATTGACTCGTCAGCTCAGTCACAATGGCATGGTGAAGATGTGCCCCCCAATGTCCCCCCACAGACTGACGTGCCTCCAGGAGCGCCCCACCGGCACAGCAGTGCCTCGGAGCCGGCGACCCGCCGTTACAGCTGCTATGGACGTCGGCTGAAGCCCACAGGACATGAGGGTTAAGGCCCAGTCTGAGTTTTCGGGAGGGGGGGGGGGGGGCAGACAGTACACTCTCTACTCAGACTGAATGGCATAGGAGGAGATGCTTAAAAGTTGTGAAACGGATATGCAGGACAGACTGTGGTTTTCTCCTTAAGACTGCATGATAATATGCATTCTCCTCCGGGCTGCATAATAATGCGCCGACAGGCTGGGTAACAAAGGGAGTTGTTATTGTTAATGTATGCATTGTGATGTGAACCCCCCAGGTCGCGAGGTGAGTTTGTATCGTAAAAAAGAGAGATGCCAGCGATCTGGGTCAGTTCTTTTTGTTGACTGATGATAAAGAGAGTAATAAAGTCTGCTCTGCTCCAGCTCACTGCCTCACCTGCATTCCTCTCTCTACAATACAAAGATAACCTGAGTAAACACAAAATGCAGTTTTTAGATGATGATTTAATTTATTAATGGGAAAAAGCTATCCAAACCTACCTGACCCTATGTGAAAAAGTAATTGCCCCCAACTGCCCCCTAAACCTAATAACTGGTTGTGCCACCATTGGTGCCAACAACTGGCAATGAGTCTTTCACATCACTGTTGAGGAATTTTGACCCACTCTTCTGTGCAGAATTGTTTAAGTTCAGTCACATTGGAGGGCTTCATGAACTGATGGCCGGACATTCTCCTTCAGGATTTTTTGGTAGAGAGCAAAATTCATGGTTCTGTCAGTTAAGGCAAGTTGTCCAGGTCCTGAAGCAGCCCCAGACCATGACACTACCACCACCATGTTTGACTGTTGATAGGATGTTCTTTTTGAAATTCTGTGTTAGTTTTATGCCAGATAAAAGGACATACAGTATGTCTTCCAAAAAGTTCAGGTTTTGTCTCGTCAGTCCCCAGAATATTTTCCCAAAAGTCTTGAGGATCATCTACATGTTTTCTGGAACATGTGAGACAAGTCTTTGTGTTCTTTTTGTCCAGCAGCAGTTTTTGTCTTGGAACTCTCGAATGCCATTTGTGCCCAGTCTCTTTCTTATTGTTCCATCATGGACCAGTGTCCAAACTGAGGCAAGTGAGGCCTGCAGTTCTTTAGATGTTGTTCTGGGTTTTTGTTGCTCGTCTGTTCTTGAATTTCTTTAGATCACAGTGGGATGTGTTGCTTTTTGAGATCTTTTAGCCTACTTCAGGTTGTCAGACAGGCTCTATTTTTTTTTTCCACAATATCTTTATTGAACCTTTTTTTTTTTTAACAAACATGATACAAACAATCAAACACTAACACTAAAGTACTACAAAAAAAAAAAAAAAAAAAAAAAAAAAATGCCCTAAAAACACCAACAACCACCAACAAAATCAAGTCTTCAACAATGCTCCTCTGTTTAGTCTAGACAATCCAATACATTAGTATACATATTATGTTCACCAGTTTGGAATTTACAAGGTCCACACACATCATTCACCTTCTTCTTCAAGAGTTATGTTTAAATTTTTTACATAATCAATAAAAGGTCTCCATATATTCTCAAACACAATTTCCTTTGATTTCAGTATATATGTTATTCTTTCTAATGGAAGGTTTGTTAACATCTGTCTTAACCACTGAGTCACATCTGGTCTATGAGTCTTTTTCCATAATAGTGCAATACATTTTTTGGCATTAAGCAAACTGAGGTCTATGAATGTTCTTTCACTTTTATTGAAATTATGCTTTTCTGGGTACAGACCCAACAAAAACAGTTTAGGATTCAATATGATTTGTTTTGAGATTATTTTTTCAATTGTTACCCTCACCTCCTCCCAAAACATTCTTATTAATCTACATTCCCATAAACAATGAAATAGGGTTCCTTTACTTTCCATGCATTTTGTGCATGTATCTGGTATATTTTTGTTATATCTATTTAACTCCTCTGGTGTAACATACATCCGCATTAACCATTTGAAATGTATCAATTTAAGGCGTGCATTTATTGATTTGGTTTGAGCTTCTGTACAAGCCAATTCCCATTGTTCCTCTGAAATTTCAATTTGCAGATCTTCTTTCCAGTAGTTTAATCTTTTCAGTGAATTTTCACTTGAAGATAGTGTCAATGAGTTATAAAACTCTGAAATAATACCCTTTCTTTTACTATCTTTCATCATCATTTTTTCCAAGGATGAATAAATAGGTCGAGTGAGAGCTTTATTTTGATTTGATCGAATAAAGTTTCTAAGTTGAAGATATTTAAAAAAATGTGTTCTATTGAGATTAAATTTGATCCTCAGCTCTTCAAAAGACATTATGTTGTCTGCACATGGCAAATATAAATCCTGAATCTTTTGTATCCCTTTTAAATTCCATACTTTAAATACAGCGTCCGCTCTCCCTGGTTTAAAATATTGATTACCCCATATTGGACTAAATTGTGACAATAACTGTGGTTCTTTTAAATAGTTTTTAGCTTCACACCATATTTTGACCATATGCTTTACAAATGGATTTTTAACTTGTTTTTGTAATTTTTTTGCCGAATCTGAGTATATGAATATGGGAAGAGGTAAAGGTAAATTGTATGATTCCATTTCAGTCCAGTGAGGGAGATCATTTGATGAAAAATAATATGTCATAGACCTCAGTTGTGCCGACCAATAATACAACATAAAATTTGGACATTTCAGACCTCCACGATCAAATGGTAAATATAATAAAGACAAACGTAATCTAGCCCTCCTGTTGTTCCATATAAATTCCACTAACTTTTTTTTTATTCTTGAGAATAGATCTAAAGGTGGTGATAAGGGAATGTATTGAAATAAATAAAGTATTTTAGGTAAAATATTACTTTTAAGTATATTGATTCTCCCGATCATCGACATTGGTAGTGACATCCATCTCTGAGTTAACTCATTGATATCTGACATTAAGGCTTCATAGTTGACACTGGCGACTGATTCTAGCTTAGGCATAATTTGGATTCCTAAATATTTAAACTGATTTACAACATTGAATTGATTTACCTCAGGGGTTGGGTAATTTCTCTGGGTCTCATTTAGCATTAATATTGAAGATTTAGTTTTATTTATTTTATATCCTGATATTTCCCCAAAATTCTTTATTAAATTCAACAAGGTTGGAATTGATTTTTTTAGATTCGACATAAACAAAATTATATCATCGGCGTACAGGGAGATTTTATGTTCTGTTGGTCCAACTTTAATTCCATATATTTGTGAATGTAAACGTATCGCTATCGCTAAAGGTTCAATTGCCATAGTAAACAGTAAAGGTGAAAGTGGACAGCCTTGTCGACATCCTCTATTGATTTTTATTGGTTTTGAAATATTGTTATTTGTTAGGATTTCTGCTGTAGCATTATTGTATATTATTTGAACCCATTTTATGAAATTATTTCCAAGTCCAAACCTTTGTAGGACTTCAAAAAGAAAGGGCCATTCAACTCTATCAAAGGCCTTTTCGGCGTCCAATGATAGGAGAGCTGTATCCGGTGCTTCTTTATTAAAATAAATAATATTAAATAGTCTTCTTACATTATGGAAGCCTTGTCTACCCTTTATAAAGCCATTCTGATCTCGATTAATAATATTTGGTAAAATTTCTTGTATTCGTCTTGCTAAAATTTTACAGATTATCTTAAGGTCGGCGTTTAATAGGCTTATTGGTCTCATATTTTCACATTTATTAGAGGGCTTACCTGGTTTTGGCAGCAGTATAATTAAGGCATTATTTATGTATGATGGTAAATTATTATTTTGAAATGCTTCTAAAACCATTTCCAAAAAAGGTTTTATTAATTTATTCTTAAATTTTTTATAAAGGTCAACTGGAAGACCATCTGGTCCTGCACTTTTTCCTGATTTCATATTATCAATGGCTAGCCCAACTTCTTCTTGACTAATTTTAGACTCCAATATCTCCCTGTTTTCATTTGGAATACACGGTATAGATAGTTCGTTCAAAAACCCATTTAGTTTTGTTAAATCAGGTTCATTTTTGGTATCATATAATTTTTCATAGTAATCTCTAAAGGCTCTATTAATTTCTAAAGGATCTATAACTACCTGTCCGTTACTTATAATACTGGTAATTGGTGTTTTAATTTCCAATTGTTTAATCTGCCATGCTAATAATTTTCCTGATTTTTCACTTTGTTCATAAAAAGATTGTTTCAATCTTAGAAGACTCGAGGCAGCTCTATTCGCTGATTTTTTGTCGTATTCAGCTCTCAAAATCAGTAATTCATTCTCCAACCTTGGGTCACTTCCTGCATACACTTTTTCCTGAAGACTTTTTATTTTATGTTCCAATTTCGCTCTCTCCTCTCGAGTCTTCTTAGATTTTGATCCTGTATAACTAATAATATGTCCCCTAATAAAAGCTTTGAAAGCCTCCCACTTTACACATGCTGATGTTTGTGTAGTATTGATGTCAAAGAACTCGTCTATCTGTTTTTCTATATACTTGACAAATTCCTCATCCTGAAGCCATTTATGCTGAAATTGCCATCTACCTGATTCCTTTGTCAATTTTTTATCTACATATATTAGACAACAGGGTGCATGATCAGAAATCACGATGTTATCATAAAAGCAGTTTTGAATCTTGGACCTTAATTCTGTGGAAATCAAAAAATAATCAATACGTGAGAATGTCTTGTAGGTACTGGAATAACAAGAATAGGCTTTAACTTGTGGTTTCATTTCTCTCCATATATCTAACAATCTCAATTCTTTCATAAAATGATTAATAGTCATCCTACATCCAATGTGCGTACAATCCAGTCCTGTTGATCTATCCACACCTGGATTCAATGTACAATTAAAATCCCCTGCTATTATATGTTGCCCTGTAAGTGATGATAAGATGAGAAATAAATTAGCAAAGAACTTCTGATCATCTATATTGGGACCATATAAGTTCACAAGATTTATATTTTCTAATAGCAAAGAACCTTGAATGATTACATATCTTCCAAATGTGTCTCCAATTACATTTTTCACCTGAAAAGGAACTGATTTATGTATGAGAGTCATAACTCCCCTGGCTCGGGATGAAAATGAAGAGGTGAATACACTTCCCTGCCATCTACTCCTAATTCTTTTAACATCCTCCTCTATCAGATGAGTTTCTTGTAAAAACACAATTCTTGAACCCATGTCCTTTATTTTATTCATAACTTGTTTAAGTTTTTTTAAATTTTGTAGACCTCTGCAATTCCATGAAGTTAAATTAAGATTAACACTTTGGTCCATGATCAATAGAGAGTTTAGGATTACCTTGCAGTGTAAACATGCTCATACAGAGAAGCAAAAACATGAGTGGTTGAACATTCATCCTACAAACTACACACAAACAAATTTCCCCTTCCCACACTTGTGGCAAACCCCCCAAAATCAAAAGAAAAATTCTGTCTCCCGATATAGCCATCGACCGTTCCACACCCACGGGGAACAGCCTAAGCCACTCCTTCTTCATCCTCCCAATCACCCTAACTCTACTGCTTTTAACGACGTAACATTAACTCTCCTCTGTAGTTTTCCAACTTAACTCCAAAATTTTTAACAACTTTGTACATCATAGTTTTTTGTTTGTTTGGTTTTTGTTTTGTTTTTTTAATATATAATACAATCTATATTTTGTAAACTTACTATTTACTTCAAGTCAGTCAGATGCCTGTGCAAATGCTTAATTATTCTACCTTATATTTTGTTCATGCTTAGCTCCCACCAGTCTCTTCTTCTTCTTTGATCTTCTTGATGAACTCCTGCGCCTCCTCTGGAGTCTTGAAAATGTGGGTTCTGCCCTCATACGTGGTCAGCAGTCTCGCAGGATAGATTACACCATGACGAATCCCAAGGTTGCGCAGCTCCTTACGTATGGGATCAAACTGCTTCCTCAATTGCTGGATTCCTGTGGCCAAATCTGGGTAGAACCGCACCTGCTGGTCCTGGTGTTTAATCTCTCCTTTAGCACGTGCAGCGTTGAAGATCTTCATCCTGTCTCTGTTGCTAAGAAACTTCATAATTAAGGTCCTCGGCGGTCCCTTATCTCTCCGTGGGCCAATACGATGTGCTTTTTCCAGAACCACTGCTGATTGCAACTCCTCGCTGCCCAGCACCTCCGGAATCCACTTTTCCAGAAAGGAACATATGTCCCGACCTTCTGATTCCTCTGGAAGACCCACCAGCCTCAAATTATTCTGTCTCGACCGAGATTCCAAATCCAAAATATTATCTTCCAGAGATTTATTTTTTTTTCCAAAGTGCGCACCTTTAATTGAAGACGGGTGACGTCATCTTCAGCACTAGCGAGACGGAGCTCCATCTGCGCCGTTCGTTCTACACAGTCACCCAATTCCTTTCTTATTCCTTCCAACGCTGTCATAATCCCATCAAATCTAGAGGAAAAGTCCGCTCTCATTGAACTCATGGCAGCCATCAGCGCATCTGCGCCATTCCCCGCAGACATCGCACCGCCGCCAGCCTCCTCCGCCATATATGGAGTTTTGTTTGCTGCGTCACAGACCTGAAAGTCCGTTAATTTGGACTGTTTCGGCGGCTCGCTTTTTCCTTTTCCTGGTTTTCCAGCCTTAGGCTTCGCCGACATATCCTCGCCCAAACGCTGGGATACGTTCTGTCCCAAATGAGAGAGTTATTTGCCGATTTTTTTTCTCCAGGAGCAGAGCAGAGCGAGACACGTCCGTCCTACGTGGCAGCCATAACCGGAAGTCAGACAGGCTCTATTTTAGTGATTTCTTGATTCAACAAGTCTGGCAGTAATCAGGCTTGGGTGTAGCTACTGAAATTGAACTCAGCTTTCCAAAAAATGTGGTTAATCACAGTTAATTCATGATGTAACACGGTGGACAACTACTTTTTCCACATAGGGCCAGGTAGGTTTGGATAGTTTTTTCCCCTTTAATAAATGAAATCATCATTTGAAAACTTCATATTCTATTTATTCAGGTTATCTTTGTCTGATCTAAAATTTGTTTGATGATCTGAAACATTGAAGTGTGACAAATATGCAAAAATATAAGCAATCAGGAAGGGGGGAAATACTTTTTCACAGCACTGAATATTATCAACTGTGGATTAGTGAACCAGGTGGAAAGAGGGATGTCTATTAGGATGACTGAAATCTAAAGAAAATAAATCATGCTTGGTAAGCTATCTCCCTAGCAGCACTGTAAGATGTGAAACTAATGCCTTTGTTTTATTTTTAAATAATCAAATTACCAGTAGACATTTTACAGAAGGTTTAAACCTACAAAAACACAAATTGTTGTTTTCTCCTAAACAGTGAAATAAAATATCCGCCCTTGGCCATATAGCTCGATTTTTACTTTTAAATAAATAATAAAGTCTGACAAATATTGCTCATTAATTACAAATACAATTGTGTCCAATTAAGTTAGTTAGTGTAGCCCCATGTGTGACCCCCCTCCCCCCTCAGGTAAAATGGCCCACAAACGCGTGATCTGAAGGCGCAGCGGCCCTTGTGGTGAACAGAAGAGCCTCTGCTGCTCAGTGGAACTCCCACATACACCGTGGATTCCAGCAAACCTTTTCTATGGCTCTTTAGAGGAAAAAAAAGCTTTTCATTTGTCCATGCGTACCTCTGACCAAGTGAAGTCTTTTCTCTTTCCACTCGCCCTCTTTAATCCGTCCCTCTATTTCAGGAAGAAGGAAAAAAAACACAAAACCAGGTTCACGCAGTGCTTTAGTAGCTAAAAGTGAAAGAGCTTGTGTTTTTCCGCTCTTTCTTCCACCCTCCTTGCACTGAGCCGAGGCCTTGAATCGCTCAGGAAAATTGCTTCTTTTGAATAGAGGCAAGGAGGAAGGCTGTCTAATGGGGTCCTGAGGGAGCCGGGGCTACTAAACAGGTGGAAACTGCACGTACTCCAATTTATACAAATAGTGAGTAAAGTATATAAGCCGGCGTGGAAAAGGAGGGATCCCATCTCCGAGGATTAACAGGCTGAAAAACATTCCCTGTACTGGAGTGGAGGGTGGAGGAGATGAGTGTTGTTGTCCAGATGAAAGCAGCAGCTCATCCGTTTAATGCTGACGACATAAATGTGATCAGAAACTGTTTATTCATTCTCCTGGTGGGATTTTTTCATGTTTGTGTCACGTGTGAACAACACTTACAGTGTTGTGAAAAAGTGTTTGCCCCCTTCCTGATTTCTCAGGGTTTTTTTTGTATGTTTGTCACACTTAAATGTTTCAGATCAAACAAATTTAAATATTAGACAAAGATAGCACAAGTAAACACAAAATGCAGTTTTTAAAATGAAGGTGTTTATTATTAAGGGGAAAAAAATCCAAACCTTCATGGCCCTGTGTGAAAAAGTGATTGCCCCCTAAACCTAATAATTGCTTGGGCCACCCTGAGCAGCAACAACTGCAATCAACCGTTTGCAATAACTGGCAATGAGTCTTTTACAGTGCTGTGGAGAAATTTTGGCCCACTCATCTTTGCAGAATTGTTGTAATTCAGCCACATTGGAAGGCTTTCGAGCGTGAACCGCCTTTTTAAGGTCATGCCACAGCATCTCAATTGGATTCAGGTCAGGGCTTTAACTAGGCCACTCCAAAGTCTTCATTTTGTTTTTCTTAAGCCATTCAGAGGTGGACTTGCTGGTGTGTTTCGGATCATTGTCCTGCTGCAGAACCCAAGTATGCTTCAGCTTGAGGTCACGAACAGATGGCTGGACATTCTCCTTCAGGAATTTTTGGTAGACAGCAGAATTCATGGTTCCATTTACCACAGCAAGTCTTCCAGGTCCTGAAGCAGCAAAACAGCCCCAGACCATCACACTACCACCACCATATTTCACTGTTGGTATGATGTCCCTTTTCTGAAATGCTGTGTTAATTTTACGCCAGATGTAATGGGACACACACCTTCCAAAAAGTTCAACTTTTGTCTCGTCAGTCCACAGAGTATTTTCCCAAAAGTCTTGGATCATCAAGATGTTTTCTGGCAAAACTGAGACAAGCCTTTACGTTATTTTTGCTCAGCAGTGGTTTTTGTCTTGGAACTCTGCCATGCAGGGGCCATTTTTGCCCAGTCTCTTTCTTATGGTGGAGTCATGAAAACTGACTTTAACTGAGGTAAGTGAGGCCTGCAGTTCTCTGAATGTTGTTGTGGGGTCTTTTGTGACCTCTTGGATGAGTCGTCGCTGCACTCTTGGGGTAATTTTGTTTGGCCAGCCACTCCTGGGAAGGTTCACCACTGTTCTATGTTTTCACCATTTGTGGATAATGGCTCTCACTGTGGTTTGTTGGCGTCCCAAAGCTTTAGAAGTGGCTTTATAACCTTTTCCAGACTGATAGATCTCAATTACTTTGTTTCTCATTTGTTCCTGAATTTCTTTGGATCGCAGCATGATGTCTAGCTTTTGAGCCTCTTTTGGTCTACTTCACTTTGTCAGGCAGGTCCTATTTAAATGATTTCTTGATTGAAAACAGGTGTGGCAGTAATCAGGCCTGGGTGTGACTAGAGAAATTGAACTCAGCTTTCCAAAGATGTGATAAACCAGTTAATTTATGTTTTAACGGTGGTGGGGGTGTCACTTTTTCACACAGGGCCATTTTGGTTTGGATTTTTTTTACCCTTAATAATAAACACCTTCGTTTAACCCCTTGCACTCTGGTCAATTTCCCTAAAAACGCCAAAAAATAACGTACCCAAAGTAAATCAAAAGCTGTTCTTCAACCCTTTGCAGCATCTTCATGGGGTTGGTCTCATTTAAAAGAAAACACTTTGAATTTTTTGGCAAAACAGTCATAATCTCTCTAAGTGCTCCTGCCACTGAGTAACAGTCATCTAAACATACTGAACTTGAAGAAAATAAATTTCGCCTGGGTGTTTTTTTGGATACAAATGCTTGCAAATAACACAGAGCTTCAGATACTGGTTGGAAAATGCAACAGAAATGTAGAACCAAGTGTTATCCAGCAGAGGTCAAAATTTTGTAACAATACCACAAAAAATGAATATATTACACAGCTTTGTTCTTGGGTTGTTCCCAGGCATTTTTGAACTGTGCCAAATTGTGCCAAATGGCACAGTTTGGAAAAACGTCTAACTTTTGAATGATTCAATATAGAAGCTTCATCTTGGGCTCTAATGAAAGGTGAAGGGCTGTGTGTGAGTGTGTGTGTGGGGGGGGGGTTGTTTATTCATTCATGAATGAACAAACAAGCCCCCACACACAAAGAAGCATGCCACGTAAAAAATGTGTGGCTTTTTTTTTTTTTTACAAGAAAAAATAACCTACAGTGCACTAAAAATTATACTAAAATATTTGTAATGTAGAAGATAACTCCCACCCCCCACCCCACCCCCGCTACAGAGGACGGACATCGCCCATCGCTACATGACGGAAAGCGGTGACGGTGCGCCGCGGTCTACTACGCACAGTTGGACTAAAATATCTGCAATATATCTGCAATCCGCTACAGAAGAGTAGCGGGGGGGGGGGGGGGCGTTCACAACATGACAGGGGGGCCGTTCGCAACATGACGGACCCAGACCGGTCCGGGTCCGTCATGTTGCGATAACGCACAGTTGTAATTTACCGATCGGTCAAAAGTCATTTGGATTACAATTTTCAGGGATAAAGACTAATTTAGCTTATAACACTTACCTGTCCACAACAGCAGCGTAGCTGGCGAACTTCTCTTCCTCATTGTCAGATGAACATGAAGCTGGTCCGCTTGTTACGGACTCGTGGTTCTGGTCACGTGACCCGGTCAAACCATAATTCCATTATTGCGGTTTTGCGCTTCCATGATTGCGGTTTTGGCGAACGATTTTTCAAAACAAATAAGAACAGTAGTAAGAAAAAAAGACTGGCGAACGCCTGTGTCACCCAGCCTTACACAAAACAGCTTTCGAACTTCTGTGCTTCAACTGGCTGGCTGTATTCGCAGCCGTTGGTAGGCGGGTCCTTCTTGCTAGGTTTTCAGTCATTGGTTCTTCAAGGTTTCAGAAACCCAATTCAAGGCTCTTATTAGTCGAATGAGAGGTCAATCACATCTAAACCAATCAAAGCACTCCTTTGGCTTTCTGTTCGCGGCTGTGTCTGTAGTGGAAGAACGGAAATGCAGCTTTTTTTTTT
This sequence comes from Pholidichthys leucotaenia, assembly GCA_020510985.1. Lineage (NCBI taxonomy): Eukaryota > Metazoa > Chordata > Actinopteri > Cichliformes > Pholidichthyidae > Pholidichthys > Pholidichthys leucotaenia. The sequence continues at coordinate 192,237,209 of CM035841.1, forward strand.
TCAGTGCGCTCTAGGACGCAGCGCCCTCGTGCGCAGAGACGAGTCCGCCCGCGGTACACCGGAGTGCAAGAGGTTAATCAGCAATCTGTTTACTGAATTTTCCAATAATCAAAATAAACATACAAAACATAATACATTAAAACCATTCTCTAAATATTGTGTACTGCATCCCCCCCCCAAAAAAAGAGGAAAAAAAAGGGGTCGACATATTCATAATTTACCTGGTGGAAACTAATATATGTATAAGATGGGACTAATGACAAATCCTTAAAGAGGCAAAAGATACAAAGTTAATAAAGCTGGAAGTCAGGTCTTCTCTGTATTAATCAATGTGTATAAACAGATGAGAGAAAAAGTTAAAACCAAAAAAATGGATGCAAACAAATATAGGAGATCAGTGGGGATCAAGGAAATGTTTTAAAAAGTTCCCAAACACTTAAATTTCACTCCTTGGTTCTTAACAGAATACCGGATCTTTTCCAGACTCAAACACCTTCATTTAAAAACTGCATTTTGTGTTTACTTGTTATCTTTGTCTAATATTTAAATTTGTTTGATAATCTGAAACATTTAAGTGTCACAAACTTACAAAAAAAATGAGAAATCAGGAAGGGGGCAAACACTTTTTCACATCACTATATAACACAGCAGTGACCTAGGTTAGTCAATATGAAACTTCCGGTGTGTGACTTAGTTTAAGTTCTGGGTAAGTTTAACCAGCCCTGATTTAGTTATTCCATTTAAGTACCATACTTGCACTTGGGAACCGTGAACTTTCTATGCTTCAGGCAAGATTAATGCGTCAAGTAATCACAGCCATTTCCAGCTATAAAGCAGAGTAAGCAAATGCTACACCCCCTCAGCCACTAGGGGGCCTGCAAGTTCATGCTCAGCATTTCAGAGACAGAATTAATGTTACCTTCAAGCTTTTTTCCCCTCATAAATTTGTGACTTTAAAGACTTACAACTTTTTCTGGTAAATGTTCAACTCCTTTCTTCTAAATTTGTGACTTTTTTTCAAGGTTTTAACTTTTTTCCCCTCATCTAGACAATGACCCAAGTTTATCTTTTTAATGTGATTTGTAATGTTTGATGCCACCAGGGTAGTGACCCAGTGGCGGACCATCAGCCAGGAGGAGGTTGTGTGTTCCTGCCCCTCATGACCTGTGCAAAAAGCCAATAAAATGCCAAATACTGTTTATATGTGGACAGAATTGTCTTCCAACTGGGGTACGGGACATAAAGGGAAAGCTGGGTGTCAAAAAGAAATGAAGGTCCTATGAAGCCACGGTTGGATTGTTGTGCAGTTTGTCTCACTGTGGTTGTTTATTTTCTTTGGCTTGTTGGTTCTCTTCATTTTTTTTTCCTTTTTGAAAATATTTAATGTAATTATAGTTTATGGACCCCAGGGAGACTATGGGGATCATTTTAAACAAACAAAAACAAACTTTTTTTTGTTTTTTTTAATGAGGAAGTTTTTTTTTTTTTTTTTTTCCAGTTTTAAAGGATTTGAACACATTACAAAAATAGGGGCCCTAAACACAACGGGTCCCCCAAGGAGCTAGAAACAGCTCTGACCCTTCAGTTACCTGGAACACTGGGTTCTGCCTACTTATTGTTCCAGTTGTAGTTACTTTGAAATTGCTCAGTATTTATAGGTTCTATTTTTGTAATTACTCAGTACTTACTTGTAATTTTGCAATTACATGAAAATTACCAAGTACTTACTGGGTACTATTTTTGTACAATTACGTCAAAATGACATGGTACTAGGTTTTGGAGTGTTGGTCAAATATTTGCTTGTTTATTATTACCTTAATTACCCCAAATTTACTAGTTAATGAATTCTACCATTGTAATTACTAGGTACTTACATTGTTCTAAGTGTGTAATTACTTTGGAATTAGCCGGTATTTTACTAGGTTCTGATTTCATAATTTTATATACTGTAAGTGCTGATATTAGATCAAAGTTTTTAAAAAAAATCTCTGAAATGTGCATGTTTTGTAAATTTGGCAATCATTTAATTTGAATTTTTTTTTTAATTTTTTGAAACATTTTTTATTAATTGCCTCCGATTATTTTTTTCTTTGTTTTTCTTGTAATCAGAGACTTTTTCACAAGATTTGGGGACTCCATTAATGAGGCCTTTTTCACTCCTGAATTCACATCTTTTTCTTGAATATGTTGTGTTTTATTCACATCTTGTTTCCTGCCACATTTCCTACTTTTGTTTTCCTCCTTTATGTCTTTTGATATTTTTAATTTAAAAAAAAAAAAATAGAGATTTCGTTTTGTAATTTTGTTACTTTTCTCTTGTATTTTTTATGGTTTTAAAAAAAAACAACTCATGAATTTACTAAATGTTTTCTTGTACATTTTCAGTTATGTGACTTTCCTTCTTAAACCTGCAACTTTCCCCATGAATTTTTGACTTGTCTAATAAATTCACACTTTTGTCATCTTGTTTCTGGGCAGAACAGCCAATCAAAATGTCTGTGCTCACCCTGTAACAGAAGAATATATACAGCCCAGTAAGTACTGCTAATTTGGTGGCAATTATGACATTTGGACCCATTAAGTGCAGGTTAATTTCAGGGTAATCAGAACCCAAGTAATTCTGAAGCATCTTAATTAGCTGAACACTGAAATTTGTCTGAAACATCTATAATTTGGTACTTATAGAAGAGTGTAGCCTGTTTTTCTGTTAATAAAAGGAGCTGCTCTCCCGATCTGTGTTATAAAGCGCTCCTGAAGCCCATCCAGCGTGTGAGGGCGTCTCCCTGTCCCCCACAGGAGCCCATGGGTGCCGGCTGCTGTCAGGAGCCGGTGGTCCTGGCTGAGGATGGGCGGCGCTGCCGACATGTGACAGACACCAGTCGGCTATTCTCTCCTCCCATCTGACCACTCGAGAGGCAAACTCCAAGGCAGACTCAACTTTGCTGGCTCCGTCGTCCTCCGGGAGCTCCTCTCTCCTCTGCGTCTCCTCCTTCTCCTCCCTAACCAGCTCTGTAATGTCCTGTTAATTCTGTGTGCACTAGTTAATGAGCATTAATCCATCACCCCTGGATGCTATTGTTGCGAGGAGGGGGACGGCCATTTGAATGCAAATGCGTGACACTGTGACAGCAAGGTGCTTATTAAGCTGATGTGTCCTCCTGTCTGTTGTGCTGGCAGTGCAGGAGAGTGAGGAGGACGCGGAGCAGCTGCAGGAGCGGCTCCCACCGACCCTGCCAGTCGCTGCTCACACCAAGTTTTACTGCAGACCTACAAACACGCGGGAGCGGAAAACTCAATGGCAACTTCTGCCTCTTTGGAGACCGTGATGTCCTGCGGCAGGACCGGATCGACCGCGGCTCCCAAGACCCTGGCCTTCTCCATCGACCGGATCATGTCCAAGAATTCCGAGCCCAAGGAGGAGCGAAAGGTGCTGGGGCTCTGCTCCCCGATCCCCTGCATGATCCCGCTGCAACCCTTCAGCTACGACCTGCAGGCCAAGGCGCTCATGAACTACTCCGAGTTGTGGAGGGCCAGTTTTCGGGGCGCGCTGTGCGGCTCCGTGGCCGCCCCGTGCAAAGGCGGCTGCGGCGTGTGCGCCAAAGCGGACCCGGTGCCGAGGCAGCCCCTGCTGACGTCCGGAAGCAGGGTGGTGAAGCCCCAGGTCCTGCACCAGGCCGTGGCCGTGCCCTACTACCTCAACTACCTGGACTCGGCGTACCAGCAGTCGGAGCTGCTGGCCGGACACTGGCTCTCCGGCGCGCAGGCTCAGGCCTCCCTGTCAGCGCACCACAGGCTGCTGCTGCTGGAGAACGCCAAGCTGAGCGGCGACAAGCTGCCCACGCCGCAGTACCCACACAAGGAGCATCTGCCGGGCCAGCTGGACCAGATAGTGAAGGAGAGCCACGGCGGGAGCGCGGAGAAAGGCTGCGTCAGGGCGCACGGCAAGCCGGGCAGCAGCGGGGGCTCTGGCGCGGATGGCAAGCCCAAGAACTTTACCTGTGAAGTGTGTGGAAAGGTAACGAGCCACGCGTGGACATGGCGTTCAGCTCAGAAGGAGGAGTGAAAATGAAGTGAAATTCGTTTAAAAATTAAACGAAATAAACAATTTTTCCCCTCTCTTTTTGCTTTAAAATAGCACCGATGGACATTTATTAATAAAGTGGAAATTTTAAAATGTAATAATACTGTTTACAGTGATATTAATTCTATTTTTTGTGTATGATCCCGCAGGTTTTTAACGCACATTACAACCTGACCAGACACATGCCGGTGCACACGGGGGCCCGGCCCTTCGTATGCAAGGTGTGCGGCAAGGGGTTCCGACAGGCCAGCACCCTGTGTCGGCACAAGATCATCCACACCCAGGTGAGGGGCCCACGGCCGGCTCTGACCCCCGCAGCAGCCCCACTCACCCGGCCTGCAACTTAACGCTCTCATTTCTCTCCTTCCTCTCTTTTAAAATGCCGCCACATGAAGGAGAAACCTCACAAGTGTAACCAGTGTGGGAAAGCGTTCAACAGGAGCTCCACGCTCAACACGCACGTGCGGATCCACGCGGGCTATAAACCGTTTGTGTGCGAGTTCTGCGGGAAGGGATTCCACCAGAAAGGTAAAACATCCTGATGGCATCACCGTGGAATATCACAAAAAAAAGTGCACGTGCCATTTAGCTTCCACGCGTGTGAACTTACAGCGTAAGGAAGAGCAGGTAGTGTTGGCCTTGAATTTTTTTCGACTTCTTTAATTTCCTCGGATGAACACATTATAGAAGAAAAACGTCCCAAATTGTCAGGAAAAGGTGTATTTTTTTTTTTTTAATGTAGCTTGTAAGAAATCAATCAAATTTATGAGGAAAAAACAAGGGTCATAAATTCATGATTTAAAATGCAAATTCCCTTATAAAGAACCGACAAATAAGTAGAAATAAGTACGTTACCTTATAAATCATGAATAGGCATTTAGGCGTCATGTTGCTTATTAAACATTAATGCCATGCTCACTATTTGACAAGATCGAGGTCCAATCTGTAGCACTTACTGTAAAGTGTGTTATAAATTGTATATCTTTAATAAATCCTTTCTACTTACAAATACATAAAGTGAGCCGAGTAACCTGCTAAATCTGAGATTTAACAGGATGGACAAAAACGTGCAGCACTTGATCTTCAGCCTGTACCAGTGAAATGTGTTTTATAATCGTTTATCCGTGATTTATAAAGCATTTATATTGTACTTATAAACTACACAGAATCTTAAGTGAAACCTTTCCAATTTATGAGTAAAAAGTTCAAAAATTAACAGAAAAAAGTTGAACATTTCCCCCCAGAATACTCTTAGTAATGCTGAAAGTCACTACAGTATCTGCTGCTCCCTCTTGCCTTTTAGTGCACCGCAGTCTCAACTTCAGCTGCGGCATTTGTTTGCACAGAATCAAAGTAAATAAAGCCACGCTGCTAGTGTCGCACAAAAATAACTGCACAAGATGCTAGGATTTTGATTTAATTAATACAAATGCGATTTTGAAAAGAGAACAAGCTTATGTTATGGTATTTTATTATTAATAATGACAGTAATAATAAATACATATAATCGAAATCATATTGCAGATCTCAATATTGGACACAATAACCGTAATTGTACTTTTTTTTCCGCCTTTTGTCCACAACAGCTTCCGTTCTCATCAAATCTGTGAGACCGCACGGCTGCTCCGGTGCGCCCAGCGTCCGTGTTTGGCGCATTTGTTGGCTGGTGTGCAGCGTTGCTGTGACCTCCCGCACAAAAACGTGGACTTTGAGTTTATGTGCAGTAATTTCGCCGCGTTTCATTAAACACGAGGAGACACCCCCTCACCCCCCCCCCCCCACCCCCGCTTTCATTTTTCTCCTTGCACGCGTTTGTCATGCGTCAGCTGCCGAAACAAGCATCAGCCGGGCTTTAATTCAAAGCTGCACAACATGCCGCTGCTGCTGTCCGGGATCCGCAGAGAGACCGGCACAGATCCGCGCCTGATGAGCCGTGACGCGCGCCGCGGAAACAGGACGCGTCACTTTTACGCGCAACTCTGCCTCCATTTGCTCCGGGTCATCTGCTTTAAACCCCGGCCAAGTTTGGGAATCGGCCGCTTTTTTTTTTTTCCTCGCTGCTGTTGAGCTTCTGTCCAGCTTGACTTTGACTAAGTTTGACAACTTTTTGACTTCAGCGAACAGAAACCCGATTAATGAAGGCTTCAGCTGCACGGGGGAGGCTCCGGCATTTGGAGAGGGTTTTGTTTTTTTAACCACAAAAATCCACAAAAATATCTGAGCCTGAAAACTGTCCTGACACGTCAATATTAGGAGGTTTTGCCTAGTAAAATTGCACCTTTTCCCCCAAATTTGTAAGATTTTTAGCATACATTTTTTTGTAATAAATGTCATTTTTCTTAAAATTGCTGCCTTTTTCCACATAAATTTGTGGCTTTTTTCTCTACAAACGCAGTGTTTCCAGTAAATTTGTGGCCCCCTCTCCCCGAGAAATGTGATTATTTTTAACTCCAAATTTAAAAGCTTTTTTTCCCCCCTACAAGATTGCAGATCCCCCCTAAATTTGTCATATTTTTTGGCATAAATTGTCCACTTTTCTACTAAATTTGTTGTAGTCTCCCGTGTTTTTTCCCCCGGATACATTTGCAGCAGTTTTTTCCCCCCCATAAATTGTAACTTAAAAACCATCACAACTTGTGCAGTAAATTTGTTCCTTCCAGATTTGTTGTGAGAAATTCTGGCATAAATTTCCAGCTTTTCTTATAAATTCACAAATCTTTGTGTGCTGTTTTTCTGAAAGTTTTGAACTTTTTGGTCAAAGCCTTCAGAAGCCACTGGCTGTGGACAAAAGAGCCGCATGTGGCTCCAGAGCCGCAGGCTGCAGACCCCTGTAAGCTGCTGTGTCTGGGAGCAGAAAGGAGGAAAGAAAGAGGCCTCCTTCATCCATTCCATTTTAGTTATTTATTTGGGAATAAAAGCGTATTTGCCCCAGCAGAAATTACAGAAAATAATCTGCCCCTTTGGAATGTTCTGCAGCTAATTTTCTTGACTAAATTGAAATACGAAAATAAATAAATCAAAAACAGATTTATAATAGTTTATTACATGTGTTTCTAATTAATATATATATTTTTTATTGCTTATTTTAAGTTTCAGGGTAAATGACGCTAGCTGCCCACAGGCGGAGTTATTGGGGGCTGGAGGAGGGGGCATGTTCCCCCTCAATAATGACAATACTTATTGAACACTTTGTGTAATCTATACTTTTATCATGAGAAAAAGATGGCAAGGGAGAATAAATGTCTGACAGCAAAACATAACGAATTATGCATTTTTAAATGTTGGCATCAGAATTTTATTTTAAACATCCTTATCGTTGCCCCTGGCTTGTGAAAATATTACAGAAACAGCATGGAGATTTTTGGCCGTTTTCCACACATGCAGCCGTTTGGATCGGTGATTTTCTCCGGGAGGCACAGCAACATTTACTCCCACCGTGCAGGGACGATCGCATTACTGCTGAGACATGCTGGCACAGACCTGGAAAACTGGAGCACTTTTACTACAAACATTTCCTCGTTTGAGGAAGAAAATACAGCACATTAATCAACATTTAAATGAATCTAAATGTCACCAGCAGACAGATGTCAGATTTGTTCAGCATCCAAAACATAAAAAAAAACCCCTCTATTTTAGACAGGCACTCGGAGTCAATTTATGATCACCAGTTAAACTAAAATGCATGGATTTGAAATACTAGAGCATCTCAGTAAATTAGAATACTGCAAAAAAAAGTTTTGTTTCTTTGCTATTTTGATTCAAAAAGATAAACTTAATTATTAGGACTGAGAATTAAAATAAATTTAGTGCACATTTTCTATAATTAATTGTGATTAATTACTAAAATTACAATGAAGAAACAACGGAAAAGACGTATTTTTAAGCAAGTTTTAATTGCATTTTTTCATAAAATATACCTGTAACTCATGTTAAACAAAAATCCTGCAAGAGCAACATAAAACACTTTATGATCATGACTGTATATTCAGTTACTTTTATGATAATATTCTTTTTCAGTTCATTATAAAGAGAATCAATTTCTCTGCAAAACTACCATTTTTTAATATTGTGGTCACATTTTGTTTATTTACTACAAAGGTCAAAAAGGAAGTCAGTACTTAAGGTAACTTTCCTAATAATTTCAACTCTTAAAATAACAAATAGAACAACTTTTAATTGTTTTCCAGAGCTCCTTACCTGAATGGCGAGTTTATCACTTTATATTTGAGTGTGTGTTTTTCCTCCACTCACTATGACAGAAACGCTCCCTCTTTTCATACTTTTGACTGAGCAGTCCTAATCAATAATGCTACGTCAGGTGTGTGCGTATGTGCATATGTGTGTGCGTGCTTTAAGTGGGGTTTGTGTGCACAGAATTAGGTCACCCCGAGTACTGGAATAACAGCTTAGTGATGTGCAAATTTAAATGCTGAAAAAGAAGACATACACTTGTTTTAAGCTGAGCCAGCTGCGGAGGAAAACCAGTCAACTGCTGACACCACCTCAGGGAGTGTGATCTGATAGTGTCAGTGTTTTGTGTTTTTTTTCCCTTTTTGGCCCACATTAATTGAAAAAGTTAACATGTTTATATTTCTGGCCTTATTTAATATATTCAGTGGTCACTACACACAGTGGAAGATTTCAAGCCTTAATTTTAATGATTATGTTACTGTGATGCACTAGTAGAATCAAAGGGGGGTAATACAGGTTTTAGAAAAACAGTGAAGATTGAACTTACAGATAAAATAATGAAACCTGCATACATTTTCTGCACTTTCTGGGGGGGGGGGGGCATCTCTGTGTCATTTCCCTCCTCTCATTCTCACCTTCCATTTGTCAGGAAATTACAAGAACCACAAGCTGACGCACAGCGGGGAGAAGCAGTACAAGTGCTCCATCTGCAACAAGGCCTTCCACCAGATCTACAACCTCACCTTCCACATGCACACGCACAACGACAAGAAGCCCTTCACATGTGCCACCTGCGGCAAGGGCTTCTGCCGCAACTTCGACCTGAAGAAGCACATCAGGAAGCTGCACGACAGCGGCTTCACAGTGGCGCAAGACACCTCCAGAGATCTGCAGAGCTGAGCCACTCTTGCGCAGACTCCCCCCCCCCCCCCCCGGCCTCCAAGAGACTGGCCCCACTGTGGCCCCTGCACTTGACCCGAGCTGAGCAGGTTTTTGAGGGATGGAGGGAAGAGTGGTGGTGATGTGTGTGTGTGTGTGGGGGGGGGGGGGGGGTGTCAGACTGTTGAGGAGCCGGTGAAATGGACAGTGGGTGGTCCGATCCTGCAAAGGTGTCTCAGCGGTGAGGGGACCAGAGCAGAGCGGGTCCAACTCTGGGTCCCGTCATGTAGGAATGTTCCAGCGCGTTTCGGTCCTCCTCCCACATTTCCACCCAGAAGCATCAGTAATGAGGAGAAAGTGTCCGTCTCCAACTGTAAATAATAGGTTATGGAAATAAAAAAAGAAATGCTATTTAAATATGAATTGCCCGGGAAGCGCATTGCCATGTTGTGTAAAAATGTTAATGTGCATAAATAAGTTATAAGTTATACTGAAAAGTGAATGTTTGAGCCATGTTGTTTCTCTTTTTTTTTTGAAGGGATTTGAAAATAAAACTGAATGACATGAACCAAGATGTACTGAGCATCTTCTTTTAAGATAGTTGTTCAGTTTTACCAATAAAAGCACACAGTCTATCAAAAAAATTAAAAAGTGATTGTAAATAATATCAGTGCTGAGCACCTCCGACAGAAGCGTGTCGATGCAGCATTTCTGGGCTCGACATCGGCTGACATAATGGTATCACTTGATCTTCGCCATGCTGACTAATAAGATTCACCAGATTTTTCTGGTGTGTGACATGCACTTTGCTCTTAATGCATGTTTCTTTGTCTCCCCAACATTAAAAATTGAACAGAAGAAAACAAAAACAAAAGAAGCAACTTGCATCAGCTAACTTATCATTATTCTAATTACATCTGTATTGTGTCAGTCTAGAATTTCACAATTGGTGCATCTCTTAAAGAAACTAAACGAATCACAAAAAAATCTAAAACCTTATAAAACAAATACAAATAGAAAAAACAGAAATTACACTTTTCAAATGACAGAAATATTTTTTTTGTTAGTTTCCTGTTGTACTGACATCCAAGGACAAATGAGCCTCCACTTCAACAGTATCTTTAATGTCTATAGAGAACCCCTCCTACATGTTCTCCCCCTGGCAGCATCACAAGACGCACTGGCCCAAACTTCTGTCTTTCATTCGGAGACGGAACGGCTCCGCTGTATGCTCTGCAGCCACTGGGCTTCAGCATTTATTGACAGACACGGTCCTAATAATGGCAGCATTTACACTTGACTCTGGGGTAATGGCGCAAATGATAAGAGATAACGCGGGTCCTTGAAAGGGAATTACATTAACCAGCTAAACGGCCTCGGGAGGAGGTGAAGGGTGGGTGGGGGTGGGGGTGGGGGAGATCTCATCCGGAGCCGCTCATTGGAACAGGAGATAATGGAGCACTCAGGCCGCAGCTCCTCATCTGGGCCTCCGCTTTAATAGAGTACAAGTTATTCTCCGCACGGCCTCTGGAACAATATTATCCCTCCGTGCATTCTGTGGAGAGGCAGAGCCGTGCTCCCAAATGGCGCTCTTTCTATTAACAGCCAATTAGCGCACGACCAGGCCGGCCAGGCCTGCAGAAGCCTGGCAGGGCTAATATTGGCAGATGAATGCCCTGTTCACCTGTTTTGTCACACCGCACCAGACAATTAAGGATCTGTCCGGGCTGTTGAAACTGGAGGAGGTCTGGTATAATGTAGAGATTCAAAGACACATCTTTGAGTTGGAAGCGGGCCGGATTAAAGTTGGTGCTGAACTGCGCTACCCTTCCCAATAACCTTCCCAACCACTATTCAAAGTCAGACGCATAGTCAAATGATATAGGCGTTAGCAGCAAACATTTGCTGACGCTGACGACAGCTCTTGAGCTGTGGTAGTAGCAGCATACACAGTGGTGGGAAAAAGTGTTTGCCCCCTTCCTGATTTCTCCTTTTTTTTGTATGTTTGTCACACTTAAATGTTTCAGATCATCAAACAGATTTAAATATTAGACAAAGATAACACAAGTAAACACAAAATGCAGTTTTTAAATGAAGGTGTTTATTATTAAGGGTTAAAAAAAAAATAAAAAATCCGGCAGCACCACGGTGGTGGAGTGGTTAGCACTGCGGCAGCACAGCAACTCACTCTTGGCTGGGGGATCCTGGGTTCGATCCCAGCCCCGACCAACACTGATCAGTGTGGAGTTTGCATGTTCTCCCCGTGTCTACGTGGGTTTACTCCGGGATTTCTCCAGTTTCCTCCCACATGCCCAAAACATGCAAGTTAGGTTAATTGGCATCAAACTGGGGATTCTAAATTATCCTTAGGTATGACTGAGAGTGAATGGTTGTCTGTCTCTCTGTGTTGGCCCTGCAATGGAATTGGCAATCTGTCCAGGGTGTACCCTGCCTCTCGCCCAAAAGATGCTGGGATAGGCTCCAGCTCCCCCGCGACCCAAAAAGGATTACGTGGAAGAAGATTTATGGATGGATAGATGGAAAAAAAATCCAAACCTACATGGCCTTGTGCGAAAAAGTGCCCCCCCCCCTTAAAACATAAATTAACTGTAGTTTATCACATCTTTGGAAAGCTGAGTTAAATTTCTCTAGCCACATCCAGGCCTGATTACTGCCACACCTGCTCTCAATCAAGAAATCACTTAAATAGGACCTGCCCGACAAAGTGAAGTCGACCAAAAGATCCTCAAAAGCTAGACATTATCCTGCGATCCAAAGAAATTCAAGAACAAATGACAATGTAATTGAGATCTATCAGTCTGGAAAAGGTTATAAAGCCATTTCTAAAGCTTTGGGACTCCAGAAAACAATAGTGAGAGCCAATATCCACAAATGACGAAAGCATGGAACAGTGGTGAACCTTCCCAGGAGAGGTCGGACGACCAAAATTACCCCAAGAGCACAGTGACGACTCATCCAAGAGGTCACAAAAGACCCCACAACAACATTCAGAGAACTGCAGGCCTCACTTGCCTCAGTTAAGGTCAGTGTTCATGACTCCACCATAAGAAAGAGACTGGGCAAAAATGGCCTGCCTGGCAGAGTTCCAGGATAAAAACCATTGCTGAGCAAAAAGAACAAAGGCTTGTCTCAGTTTTGCCAGAAAACATCTTGATGATCCAAGACTTTTGGGAAAATACTCTGTGGACTGACGAGACAAAAGTTGAACTTTTTGGATTACATCTGGCGTAAAAATAACAGTATTTCAGAAAAGGAACATCATACCAACAGTAAAATATGGTGGTGGTAGTGTGATGATCTGGGGCTGTTTTGCTGCTTCAGGACCAGGAAGACTTGCTGTGGTAAATGGAACCATGAATTCTGCTGTCTACCAAAAAATCCTGAAGGAGAATGTCCGGCCATCTGTTCATGACCTCAAGCTGAAGCGCACTTGGGTTCTGCAGCAGGACAATGATCCGAAACAGACCAGCAAGTCCACCTCTGAATGGCTTAAGAAAAACAAAATGAAGACTCTGGAGTGGCCTAGTCAAAGTCCTGACCTGAATCCAATTAAGATGTTGTGACATGACCTTAAAAAAGGCGGTTCATGCTCGAAAACCCTCCAATGTGGCTGAATTACAACAATTCTGCAAAGATGAGTGGGCCAAAATTCCTCCACAGCGCTGTAAAAGACTCACTGCCAGTTATCGCAAATGCTTGATTGCAGTTGTTGCTGCTAAGGGTGGCCCAACCAGTTATTAGGTTTAGAGGGCAATCACTTTTTCCACACAGGGCCATGTAGGATTGGATTTTTTCCCCTTAATAATAAACACCTTCATTTAAAAACTGCATTTTGTGTTTACTTGTGTTATTTTTTTATTTTAAGTTTTTGTAAAGGGTATACATGTCATTACAGCATTGCATTGTTTACATTTTCATCATGTTCCTTTTTTTTGTTTGACAACATTGGAAGAATAATTATTACAACACCCCTTTTTTAAGTGAAAGAAAAAGAGAAATTAAAGAAAGAACAAAAAAAAAAAAACAAACAAGAAAAACAAAAAACAACAAAACAAAAGAGCAAAAGAGCAAAAAACAAAAAAATTAAAATAAATAAATAAAAATAAAAGAGCATCTGAGTAGCATTGGAACAAAGAGAGGTGCCATTATTGAAATGGTATTTGTCAAAGATTAGATCTAATGGAAGACACATATGCAATCCAGGGTTGCCAAAAGTTCAAGAACCCATCCATGTCCTGTCTCAGTGCGAATGTCAATTTTTCCATCGAGTAAATGTCTTGAATCACGTTAATCCAATCTTCAGGTGTAGGACAGTCCTTCAACATCCATTTTTTAGTTAGGGCTTTTTTACTTGCCAATATTAAAACAGTGAATAAGTATTTTTCTCCTCGTTTTTACAGTGAATCCGGTAGTAAACCCAAATACAAAGTTACAAAAGAAAAGGGGACAGTTATTTTGAATATTTTCCCCAATATTGTCTGTACATTGGTCCAATATTGGTGGATAACTGGGCATGACCAAAACACATGAAAATGATTTGCAGTCTCTTCACCACACAAGCGCCAACAATTCAACCCCTTACGAGTAAATTTGTTTTGTGCAGGTGTTCTGAAAAATCTTACCAAATTTTTCCATCCAAATTCTCTCCACTGCAGGGATGAGGTACTTTTCCATTGTTGTTCATTTAGCTTTTCCCATATTTCCAGTTGTAAAGCGAAATTCCCCTCTTTTTCCCATCTCTCTTTTATATATGATGTGTTGTCTCCTTTCAAGTCTTGAAGACCTTGGTATATTTTAGAAATGTATCTGATCCCTGGGATCCCTTTATATGCCATTAAGAAGACCTTCAGAACACCTGACTGGGCCCTTTCCAAATCCTCCTTTTTAAGTATTTCGTTTATGTGGTGTCTAAGCTGAAAGAACCTGTAAAGGTCTTGATTTATTAGACCTTGTTTTTTCAAATCTTCAAAACTTCTTAAAATTTGCCCTTTAAAAAAATCGTAATATTTTATCAGTCCGTTCTCTTTCCACTTTTTAAATCTAGTGTCTGTTTTATTAGGAGTAAAGTCTTGATCATAGGCAATCCATTGCAGAAATCGATAGGGTTCTTTAGTCTGATTCTCTCTGACTATCTTAAACCAAATTTTTAGCGGGGTCTCTATCCACGGGTTAGTGTTATTCAAAAGTTTAGGTAAGGCATTGTTCCCTATTATCGCCTGTAGGGGGATGTCACTTGTTATTTGGCATTCCATCTCCTTCCATTGTGCAGTGTAGACTGGGTTACATATCTCTACTAAAGTTTTAATTTGTGCGGCTTTAAAATAGTCCCTGATATTTGGCAGCGCAAGCCCACCTTTGTCTTTGTTTAGGTGTAGGGTTCTATATCTGATTTTAGGTCTCTTGTCCTGCCATATGAATCTTGAGATCCTTCTGTCCAGTTCTTGCCATGTTTTTTTGGGAGGTTCTACCGGTATTGTTTGGAAAAGGTATAGAAGACGTGGAAGTACACTACCGTTCAAAAGTTTGGGGTCACTTAGAAATTTCCTTATTTTTGAAAGAAAAGCACTTTTTTTCAATGAAGATAACTTAAAACTAATCAGAAATACACTATACATTGCTAATGTGGTAAATGACTATTCTAGCTGCAAATGTCTGGTTTTTGGTGCAATATCTACATAGGTGTATAGAGGCCCATTTCCAGCAACTATCACTCCAGTGTTCTAATGGTACAATGTGTTTGCTCATTGCATCAGAAGGCTAATGGATGATTAGAAAACCCTTGTGCAATCATGTTAGGTCTGCAATGCTGTAATTGCTGTAAATGGAGGATTCTTTGACGAAAGAAAAGTTTGAAGGAAAAAAATTATTATTTCAAATACAAATCATTATTTCTAACCTTGTCAATGTCTTGACTATATTTTCTATTCATTTTACAACTCATGGTGGTAAATAAGTGTGACTTTTCATGGAAAACACAAAATAATTGTCTGGGTGACCCCAAACTTCTGAACGGTAGTGTATATTCATTTTGACTGCTTCAATTCTTTGTGCAGTACCCAAGAATGGTATCATATTCCATCTTGCTAGATCAGATTTTATTTTTGCCACCAGTGGATCATAGTTTAGTGTTATAATTTTGTTGAGTTGTTTCGGGATATTGACCCCCAGATATTTCATAGATTCCATCTCCCAGTTGGTTTTGAGTTTGCTTAGTACATATTGATTTGGGTCATAGTTGTATGTTAAAACTTGGGTTTTATGCATGTTTAATTCGCACCCCGATAAATCTCCATACTCTGAAAAAAACTGAGATTAGTTCTGGAAAAGAGGTGTCCGGCTGCCCCAGGTATATTAAAATGTCATCAGCAAAGAGTGCTATTTTATGTTCCTTCTGACCAAGTGTAATACCTTGAATTTTTTGATTCTGTCTTATCCATTGGCTCAGAGGTACTATGAAGATTGCAAAGAGCAGTGGAGACGAGGGGCAGCCCTGACGACATCCTCTTTCCAGCTCAAAAGATGATGATAATTTACCGTTAATCCTTATTTTAGCTGTTGGTTTTTTATATAATGCCTGGATAGTTCTAATGAAGTTGTTATGAAAATTGAAACTGGATAAAATTCTATATAGGAAAGACCAGTCAACCGAATCAAATGCTTTTTCAGCATCTAATCCCAAT
Organism: Pholidichthys leucotaenia; assembly: GCA_020510985.1. Classification (NCBI taxonomy): domain Eukaryota; kingdom Metazoa; phylum Chordata; class Actinopteri; order Cichliformes; family Pholidichthyidae; genus Pholidichthys; species Pholidichthys leucotaenia. Next base: position 192,253,061 of record CM035841.1, read on the forward strand.
ATGGCTGCATTTAAGTTATATTTTTTTTATATGATGAATTATGTGTAAAGTGCGTCTAATGTTGTCTTGTGTCTGTCTTTGTCTTATAAAACCTGTTTGGTCTAAATGAATTAAGTCTGTCAGTATATTTTCTAACCTTTTGGCAAGGATAGTGGTAAAAAGCTTATAGTCCTGATTTAACACACTGATTGGTCTGTAGTTGGAGCAGTCTAGTTTATCCTTTTCAGGTTTAGGTATGACTGCAATGACCCCTTCTCTCCAGGACGGGGGGGGGGGGGGGGGGGGTTGCTGTTTAAAGGTTTTGTACCACTCTGCTGTATAGCCATCTGCTCCTGGGGATTTGTTAGCTTTAAGTTTCATAATTGCTTTTTCTAATTCTTTAGGTTGTATTTCTGACAGTAGTGTTTCATTTTGTGACTCAGTAAGTTGGGGACGGTTTAATGTGTTTAGGAATGCTTTGGATGCGTTTTTATGTTTTTTGAGGGAGTACAAGTTCTTGTAGTAATTCTCGAAGCTTTTAAAAATATCCTGAATTCTAAATTTTATTTCCTTTGATACTGGGTCTCTGATTTTGTAGATTGCTCTCTCCGTTTGTTGTTTCCTCAATTTATAGGCTAGTAATTTTGCCGATTTGCTGTCTGCTTCATAGTATTTTTGTTTCAGAAATGTAAGTTTCTTCTGGATTTCTATTGTGTAGATCTCATTTATTTGTTTTTTAATTTCCTTAATTTTGAGCGAGTCATTAGAATGAGTGTTGTCTTTGTGCTCTTTTTCTAGGTTCTTAAGTTCTGACTCTAATGTGGTTAGTTTTTCTTGTCTCAGTTTCTTTTGGATTGCCAGTTTTGCAATAATCTTTCCCCTTATTACAGCTTTGCATGCGTCCCACAGTATTAAAGGGGATACTTCTCCATTATCATTTTCTTCCAAATATCTGAGAATATCTGATTCCAATTCATCTTTCAGTGGTCCTTTCAGGACATTTGAATTTAACCTCCAAGAAAATGTATTATTTGTGTATTTTTGGATACTTAAGTCCATATAAATCGGACTGTGGTCAGAGAGATCCATCAGTCCTATTTTACATGTTTTTACTCTTCCAATGTCTCTATTAAACATAAAAAAAAATAGTCAGTCCTTGAGTATGATGAATGTGGTGCTGAGTAAAATGTATAATCTTTTACACTGGGGTTGAATTCCCTCCACACGTCACAGATTCCCATTTCTTTTAGTAGCATCCGAGTTTTCCTACTTTGAGTGTTATTTTGATGTGGAGAATTACCTGATGCATCCCAGTATGGATTCAGTCTTAGATTGAAGTCTCCACCACATATCACTAAACCTTGGGCTTTAGTTATCATTAGGTCAAATACATTTTTATAAAATTTCCAGTTAGCCCCTGGAGGTGCATATACATTCAGCAGGGTGATATCTTCTCCCTCTAGCCGCCCAAGTAACATACTGTATCTCCCTTCTTTATCTTTGTGTTCTGATTTTTTTTCAAATATAATTTTGGTTGAGATCAATGTCGCTACCCCCCTCCTCCTCCCTGACTTATATGAAGAGATCATTTTAAACCCTTGTCTATTGAGTTTAGTGTGCTCCACGTCTGTTAGGTGGGTTTCCTGTAAAAAATATTATTCCTGCTTTGTCTTTTTTCATTTTGCCTAGAATCTTGGATCTTTTAACTGGATTCAGGATCCCTTTTACATTATATGAGATTATTTTGGTTACACTGTGGCGGTTCGGTTAACCCCCACAACAGATAAGGACACTCAGCCCTCTTGTCTCTGTTTTTCCCGCTGCACTACTGAGATGCAATGTGCCATTCGTGTATTTGTGATGCAAACATGCATGTATTGTGATGTAATGCGCCATTCTCGTATAGTGTTCATGCGTCTTGTCCTTACTGTGCTTCTTCTGAGCATCTTACATATGTAGATGTGCTTTGATGTAAATCCCCACAAACAGACTGGTCAAACACAGCGCTCGGCTAGAGCAAATAACAGAACAGGAAATGTGTATTAATGTCTACAGGCAGACTCGTTTCGTCTGGCTCACCTCTGTAATGTTAATGTTGCCTTTCATGCAAATGTCTCATGCCTGTCCTGTTATCTGTTTGATCAGACCAACTGCTGTGAATGCTTTGATGTATTGTTGTAGTTGGGTGTATATATACTGCATTGTAACCATGCTCTCACTCTCTCTCAATCTCACTTCAACCTCTGCTGCAGGACACAGACTTTGTGTCCCCTCTTCACTGAGAGCCGTGGGCTCGCTCTCGGCGCGCATGCACGGCGCCGGGAGCGGAGCTTGTGACGGCGGTATGATAATAAAACTCTACTTAAAACCTCCAACAACGCCGCATTATTTCATGCCGCTGCAACACCCTGTTTCTCCATTGTGTTGTCTTATTTAGTATAACAGTGTGGTGGCCCTCTTTTATGCTACTCAGAAACTGAAAGAACATTAAGAACATAAAAAACATTAAGAACATAGTATATAAAACTTTAAAACAGAAAACTGACAAAAGATCTTCCTGAGCTGAGGTCTTTTTAGTGACCTTAGAAGAGCCTTGATGGTCTGTTGGCTCTGAGGGAAATTCCTCAGATTCCGTTACGTGCTGAGGGCCCTCTCTTACCCCTGTAAGTTGTCCCATGTTTTTAACGTGAATTTCAGATCCCAATCCGAACTTGTAATGATTTTTTTTTTTATGCCTATACCCTATGAAATTGTGCGCAACCTCCCACCACCATCACAACAAACAGTCATGTTAATACAGTATTTGTTAGTGTGGAGAGATCATGTGGTTCATTGTCACATTTCTATTTTAACAAGTTTTTTTTTTGTTTTTTTTTAAGACTTTTGTTTCTAATATGTCTGTTCCATGAAATGTTTTACCACTTGCAGATTCTGCATCTCCTTTAAAGTTTGTTACCTTGTAGGAGGGGGGTTGGATGTGCAGATTGACTAAAAATATCGTTATTCCCTCCTGTAAACGGCCATTTTTTCCTTGTAGCTCTGGTGCTGGGTTTCCCGCTGCTGCTGCAGCTTGAGGGTCTCTGTGTGGACCACGTTTGAGCCTTGATTCTTTCGATCGGGTCTGCTGCGGGTTTATACACCGTTACCGGGAGCCCTCTTCTCGCCATATCCGTGGTTGCTTCTTCCGCCGAGTTGTAGAGACACGCCCCATCCCCGTAGAAAACCCGCAGCTTCGCCGGAAATGGCGTCTGGAAGCGCAGTTTTTTCCTCTCGTAATACCTTTTTAGCGTTGTTGTATTCCCGACGCTTTTTAAGGACCTCCGGGGCGTAATCGTGTTCCACGAAAACTTCTCTCTCTTGGGGCATAAATCCTTTTTTCTGCCAAGCCAGTCTTACAACCTCTTGTTTTATTCTGGAGTTGGAGAACTTCACCACCACCGATCGTGGAGGCGCTTCCGCCGCCGGCCTAGGGGCTAATGTACGGTGCGCCCTTTCTATCTTCAAGTCGGTGGTTTGGGGAATATCCAACTTCTCTCTCAGTAAGGATTCCACGCATGCCGCCATTGTGGTGAAACCATCCTTGACTCCTTCTTTCAGACCATGAATTCTTGTGTTGTCTCTTCTTAGTCTTCCTTCTTGGTCGGTTAGCTTAGCCTCCAGCCTTGACTGTCTTTTGTGTAGATCCAGCACAGTATCTTCCAGCCCTTTTATTCTTTCCTCTGCTTCCAAGATTCGGTCCTCAGCCTGGTCCACTCTGCTGTTTGTCCTTTTTATTTCGTCTTTGATTTCACGAAATTCAGCCCAACACTCTCGGCGAAATCGTCTTAATTCTTTAAGTACCATTTTTAAGCTAACCTTTTTGCTAGCTTCATTCAGCTCCTCGTCTTCTGAATGGAAATCCTCCGGATCAGATTCTCCGGCCAATGCGTGTCCTGGCCTGGTAAATGTCGATTTCTTCTGTTTTCCTTTAGGCATGATGACTTTGTCTTTTGATTTTCACTCTTCCAAAAATCCATTAAATCTGATTTTCAAGGTATTTTCCTGGATCGGGTCTGGGAGCTTCAGTGTTAAGCTGCTATCATCATGGTGTCCAGACCGGAAGTCGTTATTTTTGTTTAATATTTAAGTTTCTTTGATGATCTGAAACATTTAAATGTGACAAACATACAAAAAATGAGAAATCAGGAAGACAGCAAACACTTTTTCACACCACTGTATTTCCTAGGGGCAATGGAACTGATAACGAAAGATGAAGTCAACAGAGGGCAAGTCTGAGGTGCAGTCAACGCTACTTAAGAACCTTATGTGATACTTTGAAACTGGTGTATAATTATCACCCAGTAATGCATGGAATTATTGTGACTGTTGTACGAGGGCATCTCATTAAAGTTTTCCCCTGACCCACTTCTGGTTATTTTAGGAGACTGAAATGTCACATGTATAATAATCCATACTTCTATAGGTCACATGGTAATTTGCAGCTCTGAACTCTTAAGAGTTTCTCTCTTCCAGGTGCTAAGGTGGAGTAAGGTGTGATAATGGAGTCAGTTGAATGCAGAGTGCTCATTAGGTTCCTGTACTTGAGAGGCTGCACACCATGGGGGACATTTGATGAGATGAAAGAGACTTATGGGGAGGATGCCCCATCGTATGACGGAGTCAAGCACTGGCATCGACAGTTCAAGTGTGGTCAGACATTGGTGGAAACGGCACCCAATCCTAGGTGACCACAGTGTGCCTCTGATGAAGACACCATCCGGCAAGAGGAGGCCACCTATTATGTCTCACGCATGTTACAAGAATGTCCTGCAACAGGAGCATGACATGTATGTGAACTCACTGGAAAACCTTGGTCCAAAATTCACCTTGAGCTTGTCCGACATTATTGCAACATTTGTGAGATATACGCAAATGTGTCATAAGAACCAATTCCGTGCAATTCCAAATGAAAATTGTTGCAAATATGCATACGTGAGCTGTCACAGCCCAGTGAGATACTACCCTAAGGATCATGGAATTACATACAGTGCTGTGACAAAGTATTTTCCCTCTTCTGATTTCTTATGTTTTTACATATTTCTCGTACTTAAATGTTTCAGATCAAACACATTTTAAAGGGGTCAGTGATTGCACTTCTTTCCACATTTTAACAGCTCACATGTCTTTATGAAATGTTTGTGACATATTTTGTTCATATTTTCTTTCATTATTTAATTATTGCAGCAAATTACTTTTTAAAATTTTTCCAGCCTATCTGAAAAACCTTCATTTTAATCCTGCCACTTCAGGAAAAAACTGCTTAACCCATTCAACTCCATCCTCCCTCTTATGTCACTGAGCCATTAGCTGGCTAGCTCCTAGACTGTAGCTCGGATTAGCGGCACTGGCTTGGATGCATCTTGGACTGAATACAAGTCATGTGGGCCCTGGGATCTTTAAGGGTAGCGTCTTGTGGAATGGTGGGGGGAGGTGGGTGCTGGCAAGTGTTGGATTTGGGAGGTTCTTTTGGAATTCACCACCAGTTTTTCTTGCCGCAGGAAGCTTTCGGCAGCAGTCCCTGCAAACACCTATGGAGCCCCTCAGGTCGCAGTGCTTGCTGGCATTTGCCGCTCTCTGCTGCTCTGCTGGATATGGACAGGGGCGGTTCTAGGATCAAAGCTTTAGGGGTGCTGAGCACCCAATGAACTCCACCACACACACACACACATACATGCACGCGTATTATTTTGTTAGAGTTATCATCTTTCATACATCTCCTGCCTGGCTTCTAGTTAGTGAATATGGTACGCAATGATACATAAAAACAGTGACAGCTAGGATTTAATATTTTGCTTATGCCAAAACAACAACAGCTTCTTTCTCTCTAATTCAAAAAGTGCACAGTGGTTGATTGACAATGCAACCATTAAAGAAAATCGTCTGCTACTAGCTGTCTTAGCCAGGGCTGGACTGGGACCAAAATCGTCCCTTGTATTTTTGGTCCAATTTGTTAAGTAGCAACATTCAGCCATCACACTTAATGGTCTAACAGAGGTCAGAATTATCCCACTTCTGCCCTTAACAAGTGAATCCCTGTGGTTTTAAAAAAGAAAGAAAGTTACTTTATTATCTATTTTGCATAAATATTTTGTCATAACTTTAAAGTCCCAAAATTTTCTAAGGGTACAAAACTTCAAGAAAAACTACACAATTACAAGGAAAAAACATCAAACATATATACAACAAAAGCTTCAAGTTTACTAGAGTAATGTAACAAATTTATAGGGACGACTGCCCATTTATTTAAAATATGTATTAAATTCATGAGAAAAAAATGCAAAATTACAAGAAAAACAAACTTGAATTTAAAAGATGAAAGTTGCAAATTCCTGGCAAAAGTTGCAATTTTATGAGGAAAAAAATTCACATCATCGAGAATATAAACGCAGGAAGTTATTTAAAAGATTTACTAAATTCATTAAGAAAAAAAAATTAATTGTTGAGACAAAGGTCAGAAAATCACAAGAGAAATGTAGCTCACTTGCAATAATTAAAAAAAATTAAGGAAAAAAAAAATCACTGGAAACAGGAGGGAAAATTAGAGGCAAAAATACAAAGACTGAAGACAAAAAGATGCCAGTTTATGATGCAAAAGTCACAAATTCAAGAAAAAAATGTCAATCCATTAGTAAAAACTTTTCACAGTTTCAGTTTTCATGAAGTTTCTTAAAAAGTCTGGCCACCTTATTCCTAGGCCCCATGATGCCTTGCATGAATTATGGTAGCAACTTCCAGTACTAGTTTAGAACATATGGTTGTCACTGAAACGGGACACTTTTCCTTGTTCAAAAACAATGACTTCGGCATCAGAAATGCGAGAACATGGTCTCTTGCACCTCAAAGCAGCAACATAATCATACCACTTCCCACAACTATTGAGGAATGGGAAGATGACCTTAAAAAGTGGCCTCATAGACAGTAGCTCCGTAAGTTAGCGTCGCTGCTAAGATGCTAACGATGTAAACAAATGACCTGTGCTGGCAAAATGAGTCACTTTGAGGACATTTTCAAAACTGATGTAACGTTATTTCCATATTCTATATTGAAAGACCTTCAAAATGATATTTAATTTGTAGGAAGTCTGCGAAAACTGACCCAGAAAAAGACGATTTGTTTATATTTTAGATAGGTTGAAAACTCATTTGATTGGTCGGGAGTTACATCTTCCGCAAAACCATAGGTATTTTTAGAAAGTACGAGTTCTAAGCTTTCCAGTGATACCAGGCACTCATGGGGTTTTCCCGGGACTTTGCCGCTACCAAACAAAGAGTCATGATTTATGAATTCTCGTTGCCTATACTCATAATGACGCGATGTGCATTCAGACCAGCACGTCTCCATCGCAATAAAGTCAGCTGCATTTTGTTAACATATGTTGCACATAATCAAATTTACCTTAAAGCAGACGTACGCCACAACACTCTGCTTGGATGTCGTCTGTCACCATGTGGTGAGAAGCCTCCATTTAGCCAGTCTATTGGCACAACCACAAACACCAGCAAGTGTCAGAACTACACTAAAACATTCAAAAAATACAAAAACTAAAAGAGCTGAAATTAGCTGCCACTTGAGTGCAAAATACGTATGTGGACAATACATTAAAAATGAGTTTGAAAAACTTTTAAAAACGTTATTTTAAATGCCCCTGCTACTCCACTCTGACTGATTTAACACTAGGTCAACAGAAACCGGAAGCTCTGCCCATAATCGTTCCTACAGCAGCACCCCCAGGAATAAGGTGGATAATTTTAAAAAGAATAAAATAATCATAAGAAAAAGTAGGTAATTTATGAGAACTCTCCAAATTCGCATAAAAAATGTCCACATTTTCAATTAAAAAAAATCTCTAATTTAGGTGGTAGAGTAGCCTGAAACTGTACAGAAGTAAACATAAGTTATCTCTGTATATTATCACTACAAATATAAATAAGAGTAGTTACCCCACAATAGTTAAGAAGTTACTTAGATGTGATTTTAGTCTGGACAGTCTGAGGTTTTTCTCCTGAATTTATGGTAGTTTTATTCTAAATTTACTACATTTTCCTTGTAAATCTGAAAGATTTTTTTCCCACTTCAATCAACTTTTTCCTCATAATTTGTGTTTAGTACTAATTTAGGGCTTTTTTCTTGTACATCTGAGACTTTACTCTCATAAATTAGTGAGATTTTTCCTCATAAATTAAACATCAAAAATAAAATGAGCAAAGTTGCAGTATTTTCTGTTATATTATAGGCTATATAGCCTATTAATAGCCTATTTTCCAACCTCCACCCCAGGTGAAAACCTCACGTACTTTGAAACCTAAATGTTTCAGGTATGCATCATACTCTTACCAAATAAATTCAGACAGACCCAAAAACTATTCATAACATTATAGAATATTCCAGCTGAGGCTGGCGTCATACATCATTATGAGTTTGTCACCTGTAGAAAAGCTGCAGCAGCCTTCCTGTTGGGATAGGGAGGGACCTCTGTGTGTGTGTGCCAGGGCTCCAGTGCTGCAGGTACAGAGGAGTGTGAAAGGAGGGTTCATAACATTTGTGTGGCAGGGTAGTGTTTTCATTTTCATTTTTAAAAGTTTGAATGACAAACTACTGAATATGTTTTGGATGTTATTTCAGCTTGTCAAAGATGAACTAAAATTTTTATTATCACAACCTTTCTCACTCAAATTTAAATTCAGCACCCCTAAAAATTGAAGGGTGCTACAACACTCCAGGCTCTTTGTCTCTGAAGTAAACGCGATCGGCATCATGGCGGGTAGGATACATTATTCCAGGGACATGTTGCTGCATTTAAACACGGTTGATGCAGCGGCTGTGATTGAGCCTAAGCCGCAACTGCCGGACTTTATTTTGAGAGACGGACACAGCGGTGAAAAGAGACACGGGAGAGACGGGAGAAGGAAACGCTGAAAGCGTAGAGGCGTGAAATTGCGCCTGAGAAGACGTCAGTTTGGTAACATTCCTCTTCCTTCTATGATTTTTGGGAACATACAATCTCTGAGAAACAAGGTGGATGAAATTCAAGGGAATGTACGCTACCAGAAGGACTTTAAGAACTGCTGTGTCATGGCTTTCACCGAGTCTTGACTTAATGCGCATGACCGAGACGCAGACCTGTGGATTGACGGCTTTGGAGCCCCACTGCGCTCGGATCGGCAGGAAGAGGTAACGGGGAAACGTCAGGGGGGCGGCGTATGTTTATACATTAATAAGCAGTACTGCACATCTGTCACGGTCAGAGAGCGCATCTGTACACCCAACGTGGAGCTGCTGTCTGTGTCACTACGCCCCTTTTATTTGCCTCGCAAGTTCCCCCAGCTTTTCATCACAACTGTGTACATTCACCCGAGGGCAGACGCTGACTCCGCCTCCAGCACCGTCTTTGATGAGATCCAGCGGCTGCAATCAATTTCTCCAGAGGCGCCAAACTTCATTCTTGGGGATTTTAACCATGTTTCTTTAAAGAAGACACTGAAAAACTTTTATCAGTATGTCTCCTGCCCAACCAGGTGAAAAAAAGACACTGGACCTGTGCTATGGATCCATAGAGAGGGCCTATAAATCACTCCCCCTTCCTCCTGTAGGATCCTCAGATCACAACTGTGTACATTTGCTGCCCACATATAAAACTGCTCTCAGAAGAGGCAAGGTGGAGACGAGAGACATTGATGTGTGGACAGAGGATTCAGTGCACAGCCTCCAGGAATGCTTTGACTGTACAGACTGGGAGATGTTCACACTGGCCTGCGGGGATGATTTGGACTCTTTGGTGGACGTCACATGCTCATACATGTCTTTCTGTAAAAATAAGATTAAGAAAATAATCCACGTAAACGTGTCAAAATATATCCCAACAACAAGCCATGGGTTACAAAATCAGTTAAATCCTGCTTACAGAGGAAAACACTTGCCTTTAAACAGGGGTCTGTTTCTGAGCTACAGGTTGCCACAAAAGAGCTGAAGTCCGAAATTTTAAGAGCAAAACAGAATTATAAATCAGAATTGGAAAGCAAGATGGCAACAAAGAAACTTGGTTCAGCCTGGGCCAGTATGAAAACTATTGCAGGCCTTCAGAGCACAGTAATCGTGTGTTTTTAGATGGTTTTGATTCAGACACAGAGCTGGCTAATGCTCTTAATTGTTTTTATGGTCGTTTTGACTCCTATGATTTTAGCACAGAAAACCAAGATTTGAAACAGAAACTCAAAGACAATCAGCAATTTAATATTGAAGTGCAGGATGTTAAAAGGGAGTTCTGCGCTGTAAAAGTGAACAAAAGTCAGGGCCCTGATAATATATGTGGGCGCTTGGTAAAGTCCTGTGCACATGAACTGAGTCCTATATTTCATTACATTTTCAATAAGTCCTTACAGACACAACATGTGCCTAAGATCTGGAAAGAAGCCGTGGTTGTTCCCGTTCCAAAATCCAGCTGTCCTAAAACGGTAAACGACTTTAGACCAGTTGCTTTGACTTCAATTTTAATGAAAATTTTTGAAAAACTGGTCAGATGTGAGGTCCTAAAGCAGACTGAGCATGCACTGGATCCTCTGCAGTTTGCCTATAGTCCTCACAAAGGAGTGGAGGAGGCCACTGTCACTCTGTTTAACATGCTTTTTAAACATCTGGATTTTAATGGGACACACGCCAGGCTTTTATTTGTGGACTTTTTCCTCCGCCTTTAATACAATCCAACCTCATATCTTAGTTGAAAGGCTCCTGCAACAATTTGATTTGAGCAATAATCTGGTGGGTTGGATTCTGGATTTCTTAACCAACAGGACGCAGAGAGTAAGGGTCAATGGTACATTGTCTGACCTAAAGTGCTCCTCTACTGGCTCTCCTCAGGGGTGTGTGTTGTCACCACTACTCTTCATCCTGTACACAACCATGTGTCGGAGCAGACATGACAACAGACACATTATAAAGTATGCTGATGACTCAGTTATTGTCAGTCTCCTCCAGGAGGGTGAGAGTGGCCACGGCCCAGTAGTTGATGATTTTGCTCACTGGTGTGAGGATTCCTACCTGCAGCTGAATACAACAAAAACTAAAGACATGATTATTGACTTTAGGAGGAAAACTTCCAGGCACAAAGTCACCATACTAAAAGGCCAGACCACCGAATGTGTACAATCCTACAAATATCTTGGAACGATTATTGATAGGAATTTAAACTTTGAAGAGAACTGTGAAAGGGTGTGCAAAAAGGGTCAGCAACATTTGCATTGCTTGAGAAAACTTGCACGCTTCCAAATTGACCAAACCATAATGACAATGTTTTATTGGGCTTTTATTGAATCTGTTTTATCCTTTTCTTTAGTGTCATGGTTTGGTCAGATAAAACTGAAACAGAGGAAATCCTTGGATCAGGTAGTTAGATGGTCCAGTCGTTTGCTTGGTGAGTCACAGCTGAGTCTGACATCCCTGTACACCAGACAAGTACAGACGATGGCTACCTCCATTTTAAATGATGACTCCCACCCTTTGCACTGCAACTTTCAGCTTCTTCCCTCAAGACGGAGGTTTGCTGTCCCAAAAAGTAAAACCCAGCGCTACAAAAACAGCTTTGTTCCTGCTGCTGTCAAAGAGTTGAACAAGCTGTAACAATATATTGCACATAATTTAGGTACCTATTTATTAACTCCATTTTATATTTACTTATTTTTGTAGGATGTCACTTGGGTTCTAAATATTTTATTGGGTTTTAGACCTTTGAGTTTTTAACCTCTGACTAGTTTTTAACTTTTAATATGACCCTCCTCTCTCTTACCTCTGGTTTTTCTCCCATCTCTTTGTCTTTTTATACCCTGATTGATGGAGCCTTGAGTATTTTTTATCATGTTTATAGTCCGCTTCATGTGTGCCTGTGTTTGTGTCTATGTTGAATGTAATTTGTGGTTTGTAAATATGGATATCACCAGACTGCAAAACAAATCTACCTACGGGTACAAATAAAGTAACCTGAACACCCCTAAAAAAGGCCTAACGCCACCCATGGATATGGGGGTAAGGGCATGAGTGGAGAATTTATGCAAGACTGTTAGACTTTTATTGGTCACCAACAAATATAAGAAATATTGTAAGAGGTTCTTTGCTTGAAGCACTAAGGATCCTAATGTCAATCTCGGGATTTGACTGGGTCAGTGGCCGACCTGACCCGTTACCCCTGAGATGTGAACATTTGTCTTAAAGAATGAATGAAATAAAGCATTACTGGTTGACAGGGGTGTGTGGTTTTAGTGGTTGGTAGGATATGACTGGTCCCTGGAGGACGATAAGACCAGAAAAATGCATGAATGACTGGCTTCAGCTAGCGGCCTTGGATCCTGGTTTGAGTAAATAAGATTTTAACCAAGCTAAAATTACATCCAAGAATGAAATATATGGTCAAGCACTGTTAGATGAACAAGTATTCCAGTTGGAGTGAATAGAATTTATAGAAAATAGCAATCAAAATCAGCCAGATCCATGCGGCCGGTCCATCACCTCCACCCCACCGAAGCGAGCTGTATCCCACTTACGGTGGCTAACGCAGAGGCCCTAGCACACTAGTGCTAACAGTTCATTGTAGAATCACAGCAAAATTATTACAAAATAAGCCAGAATGACGGGAGATACAGTATATTATTGACTCTGTATTAGTGAACCAGGTTACAGGGATGGCTATTAGGGTGACTGAAGTCTGAAGAAAACAACAATATAAGCTGTGCTTGGTCCTCGTACCAGTGATAGCTCGGGGACTAATACCTTTAGCTCCCCTTCCAGCTACATGACAGACAGCTAGGTGGGCCAATAATAGAGCAGCGGGGAGGTATCAAGGCTAGTGATATTTACTTTTTAATGATATTCACCATTTCTTGACATAGAGGAAAAAACCCCCAAAGAGTCAAAATGGCTTCTTGGAGAGAAAAATTATATAAAGGCTGTGTATATTTTTAAGAGAAGTGAGTGTTTTGATATTTTCTTGACAATTATGTGACCAATAGACACATTTCAGACAGTTAAAACCTGCAAACACACCATTTTTCAGTCAATGACACCTTTAATATTAGACAAATATAACCTGAGTAAACACAAAATAGTTTTTAAATGATGATTTCATTTATTAAGGGGAAAAAAAAAATCTATCCAAACCTATCTGGCCCTGTGTAAAAAAGTAATCCCCCCCTTAACCTAATAACTGGTTGTGCCACCCTAGGCAGCATCAATTGCAGTTGAGTGTTTGTGGTAAGTGGCACTGAGTCTTTTCCATCACTTTTGATTAATTTTTCCCCAGTCTTCTTTGCAGAATTATTTTAATTCAGCCACACTGGAGGGCTTGACCTCGACCCATCCCCATTTGAGAATTCAAGTGTTGTTTGACGCATGCGCACTGACAGTCGTGTTTCGGGTGAAAGCTTTTCAAGTTTAAAATCTGTTTTTGTTCTTGTTGTTTTAGTATAAATTAGGGGTGGAAATCACCAGAGGCCTCACAGTATAATTGTAATACTTGAGCAGCGATGCGATATCATCACAATCTTGTGACATGCAAAGTAAGAGAAGATAAGAGAAGATAAGATAAGCCTTTATTAGTCCCACAATGGAGAAATTCCAGGATTGCAACAGCACAGGGATAGCAACACTCAGAGCAACAATCAGAAGGCAAGAAAAAAGCAAGAACAGCTAGTATACATATGTACATATTACTATATATATACTGTATATATATAGTATATAGACACAGTGCGGAGCATTGTGGTTGGTGGATGTGCAGCAGAAAGTCTAAGCTCTCTCCGCGGGTGCGGCGGACCAGCTGGATGTCTTTGGGCATGATGATGGTGACCCTCTTGGCGTGGATGGCGCACAGGTTGGTGTCCACGAAGAGACCCACCAGGTAGGCCTCGCTGGCCTCCTGCAGAGCCATGACGGCGGAGCTCTGGAAGCGCAGGTCGGTCTTGAAGTCCTGAGCGATCTCCCTCACCAGGCGCTGGAAGGGCAGCCTACGGATGAGCAGCTCCGTGGATTTCTGGTAGCGACGGATCTCTCTCAGAGCCACGGTACCAGGCCTGTAACGGTGAGGCTTCTTCACTCCGCCGGTGGCCGGAGCGCTTTTTTCGAGCAGCCTTGGTGGCCAGCTGCTTCCTGGGGGGCTTTTTCCTCCAGTAGATTTACGGGCGGTCTGCTTGGTTCTTGCCATCGCTCTTTATTATTCTGTCTTATATTTCTTGCACGCCGCCTAAACTCCAGCCCGGCACCCGCGTCGTTTTCGCCACAGTTCCTCGGCATGTCGAGCTTCTCCGTTAGCACCGGGTGGCGGTTGGAGCTAGCTAGCTGGCTGTATCGTCCCCCGCTGCAAACAGTGGCTCCGTCCGCCGACTCGGGAGACCCTTGGGGCGATCTGTGTGATATCGTATAGCCTATTGCAATTTCTGATCCCGATCTTTGTTGTTCATCTCTCAGCTAGATTTCAGGAGTCACGCCTTTGCTGTGCTGACCTAACCAGACAGTGAGACTTTAGCACCATCTAGTGGATTGAAAAGTTGGTTGGTTTTTATTACGCTGGTATCTAAATAGACAAGTTTGTAGTTACAACATTATTAATAATTTTCAATAAAGTATCACAGTATTGCACCATATCATTTTTCCTATAAATGGTACATTTTGTTGCTCACCAATTTGTGATTGTGACTCTTAAAACCCCTCTGTGGATTGCCACCATATCGTGGTGGATGGATATGTATGCCCTGATGACCACAGGAGCCACGTTGTTGGGGGCAACTTGCCCCTGGTAGGGTCTCCCAAGACAAACTGGTCCTGGATGAAGGGTCAGATCAAGAGTAGTCCAGTGGATCCCCATGAAAAACGTTACAAGGACCTAGTGTACCCAAAGGAGCCACATGATCCGCCCTCAAGTGGACTCACCACCTTCAGGAAGGATCATGGGGAGTGAAAGGGTTATGAAAAGTTAGAGTGCCAAAATAATAATTCTGTAGGTAATCTCCAATTATGCTCTACACATATTCTATTTGCATTCTTATAAACAAATATGTGGCGCTAAACAGGATCTCTCTCTCTCTCTCTCTCTCTCTCTCTCTCTCTCTCTCTCTCTCTCTCTCTCTCTCTCTCTCTCTCTCTCTCTCTCTCTCTCTCTCTCTCTCTCTCTCTCTCTCTCTCTCTCTCTCTCTCTCTCTCTCTCTCTCTCTCTCTCTCTCTCTCTCTCTCTCTCTCTCTCTCTCTCTCTCTCTCTCTCTCTCTCTCTCTCTCTCTCTCTCTCTCCAGAGTTAAATTGGCCAATCAGTCACATACAAGCCCATCCTATTGTACGGGGTTGGTCTAACCAACCCGAGATGATTAATGTAAGTCGCACCCAGAAGTCACGGTTAGTCTGGCGACACTCCCAAGAGAGCTGCGTCACACTGCACCCAGCGCTGCTTGCTTTACATGTGACTTCTAAATAAATGTTACATCTTTGAATTGAAGAATTCTCCAGCTCGTTCTTGGATCTTTCAAAGAATCAGGTTTTTTCTAACAGGATCATGGTGCTATGTGAATCAGGCAGCAGTCTGGGCTACACTGCTTGGACTGCTGCCCCTGTGATCCGGACCTTGGATAAGCAGTAGAAGATGGATGGACTTTAAAAAAAACAAAAAAACAAAACGTGTATAGCTAAATTAACCTTAAACACACTCTCATATAGTAATCTAAATTCTTTAAAGAATTTCATGGCAGTCCCATCACATAGTGATGATAGTTATGAACGTTGACGACGGTGACAGCATTCAACTCTTGCCAGGTGCTGTTGATGTCGAAGGTCCACAAAGTTCCTGGTACCATTATATAGAGATGTGCTCCAAGTTGGTCTATTGGTCGCAGTGTTTTGCCAGGTGATATATTGAAGTCTTTAAGATCACGCTTAATAACGTCTTTATAGCTTAAGAGTGGTCGACTATTTGATCTGTTGCCATGAGAGAGCTGGCCAAAAAGTATTTGCTTGGGATAACTGTTATCGTCCATCCTATGTACATGCCCAAGCTAGTGCAGGCATTGCTTGTGGAGGATTGTAAATAGATTGGTTGAGTCACACAGTTCTAGGACCTTTGTATCCAACTTTTTTTTTTTTTTTGGCCAAGAAATGCTTGCAATTTTCCGCAGACAATGTAGGTGGAAGGCAATGAGGCATTCTTGATTACTGTACGTAGGCCATGTTTCGCTACCGTAAAGCAGTACAGATAAGACGCATGCTTCGTAGACACATGCTTTGGTTTTGAGATTAATCTTTTTGTTCTCCCACACATGCAGTCTCAGGCCTTCAAAAGTAGATGCTGCCTTTCCAATGCGTTTACCAATTTCCACAACCAGAGGCAGTTTCAGATATGGGTCACATGGGCGGTTGCCCAGGGTGGCATCCACTAGGGGGTGCCATGAGAATGAGGGAAAAAAGATTCATAGTTATTGTTCTCATTTTATTTGAGGTAAATGGGCACCCTCCACAGGTGGGACACTCCTTTTCCTATCTGCAGCACAGTCTCACCCTTCTAAACTTCTTACCTCTATCCTACCGATCACATTAAAAACGAATCTCTTTTCCAGGCAACTGGAATATTAAAACCCATTTGTATGTAATCGTGCCACATATGAAATAAATAAAAATGTGTAATCATACAGCGACCACTGCTGAAACTAAAAGTTAGTTCCATATACTATAAGACCTATTGTGTGTGTGAGATGTGTGCTCAAATTGTATAAATTTGATGTGTGTGTGTGTGTGTGTGTGTGTGTGTGTTAAAAAGCAGCTCAAAACATTTGTGTTCAGGTTTCCTGTTGTTTCAAATCAACTGCTTTTTAATGGTCTCATTTTTATTTTAAGCTTTTGTTTTAACTTGGTTTTTGTATTTTTGTAAACTTTGTTTACAAAAATTTCTTTTTCCTTTAATAATAAATGCTGAAAAATACATATACACACGCACACACACACACACACACACACACACATATATATACACACACACATACATACATATATATATTTTAAATTAAGAAACAACATAGATACATCAAGATGCATCGTGAATTATTTTACATCCAAATCGTTAATGTCTGAATTCTAATCTAATTATGAAACCACTGAAGAGTCACACCTCTAGAACTCCATATGGACAGAATGGGGCTGGACTCAAAATTAATAAAACAAAACTGATATTTGACTGAAATGCCAATAATTAAAATAAGTGGATGAATTATTTTTTTTTATTGATTGTGGGTGGGGTTTTTTTTTAACAGTTTTTACTTTGTAAGCTGTAACAAGCTAAATAGAAATATTGCATAGAAAAACTATTTCAATAAAGTAGTTTTTTGAAGTAGTTGTCTTTTTGAAAAATAATTCAATAAGCATTCTCAATATTCATTACAAGCAGAGTAAAACATTTCATACTGTTGTAGCGAACTCAATATGAGCACCCTACTTGGCTTGCCAAGTGGGTTGACCCTATTGGCGACACAGGTAGGGTGCGGGACTCCGGAGCGGGAGGCGTGAGTTCGAATCTCCCGGTGGGACGTCGCCATGTCGAGCAGCACGTTACACTGTTCTGATCTAATATTGATGATTATGTATTTAAATTATAAACCACGATATTGATTGATTAAGGACCTCTTTACTCATGCGCATATGAGCCCAACAGTATTAACCACACCATTGCTGAGCAACTTTCATATGATGATGTCATTCACAACTTTGTATCAAGGAAAACAAGAAAGGTCAGTCTTTAGATTGAATGGGGGGGGGGGGGTCCCGCCCACAGGGCGTCACACAAGCTATGACCACCTCTGCCCACATCAGCAAATGCTACTGACTCATTTAAAGAATTAATCAGTAATCAAATATTTCATGATTCAGAATAGAAAAACCCGATTTCAAAGCTTGGCTCAAATTCAATTCAGTGAAATCAAAAGTAACTCTACGAGTACAACCACATGTACTCGAGTAAAAGTAGTCTACAGCTGTTCTTCATACAAGAGTAACAATTATCTTGCAATAAAATGCTGACAAAAGTAGGCCATAATTTTGTGAAAAAGTCTACCTGAATAAATGTAATGGGTTACTACGCATCTCTGCTAAAACAGAACAAAAGGGCTCTATAACTGGGTACTAGTATTGACAGTTTTTCTCTTTTAGCCAAAAAGTGTGCGTGTGCTTGTGTGGTGGGAAACAAACACGCGCAAAGAGCAGCCGTGTGCGCACATGAGCCCAGAGCCCGCAGGCTGCGGCATGTGAACAACAATGGTGCGCCAGTAAACAACCTAAAGGCAGCCAGGTTGGCCTTTTTTTCCCCCCCTCTCTCTCTGCACCTCTCCAGCATCTGAGCAACCACAGCAATATCCGCAAACACGTTAATTGAGGCGCAGCAGTTTTAATTAATGCGCGTCCACATGGAGGAAACTAAAGTCGAGGGGGGGGGGGACGGGAGCGCGCATTAATCAGCCGTCAACAACAAGATGACATCTTTCTCTGTCCCGTCACCAGGGGATCGCCGGGGGATTCGGGCAATTTGCGGACCACAAAGGCGCTGGTTTGAGACAGGAAGAGAAGAAAGGCAGAGGCGGACTTTTTGTCTGGCCCTCTCAATTGATCGTAAATGGGAGATTAGCGGGGAAGACTCAGCGGCAGCCGCAAGTGCCCGATCGAGGAGGAAGGAGAGAAAGGGACCAATTAAGTCTACCAAATGTTAACTTGCATCAGTTTAGCCCACATGAAATTCCAATTAAAGCGTCCCTGCCGTAGCAGCTTTCTTTTCTTCGGGGTGGTGGTGGGGGGGGGGGGCAGTCTGCGCCACTCCAGCAGCAGACTGCAGTTCCCACAGCAGCGGCTGTGCGTGGGCCATTTGGAGAACAGCACAAGCACGCAACGTTTCTATAGGCTGGAAACATGATGAGCAGCACAGCAAATTCAGTCACAATGATTTTAACTCGGAAATTCGTTGAGGTGGAGACCTCAGTTACAATGCAGCCGAGCCACAAGCTCCTGTACACAGAAAACCCAACTGAACTACAATAATGGTTTAAAAAAAACACACAGTAAAAATAAATAAATAGTAGAAATAAAAAAAATGATAAACAATAAAAATAGATAAAACTAGAAAAGCACTCAGAGCTCATACCTCCGCCAAGGCTCCTTCCGTTTCTCATGGATCACCTCCAAAATGTAATGGGTTTGTGTGTAGGCCTATAGGCACTTGTGGTGAAAATTGCATCAAAGTCTGTCCATCAGTTTTGGAGTATTGTTGCTAACACACTGTGAGAAGATAAGAGCCTTGGCTGAGGTATGCATTCTCAGATCATCACCAAAATATAATGGGTTCCTCTCTAGCCCAAGAACCACCTCTGGTGAAAATTTCATCCAAATCCATCCAGCAGTTTTTGTGTAATCCTGCTGCACAAATACAAACAAAGGCCTTGGTGGAGGTATGCACTCTCAGATCATCACCAAAATCTAATCATCTGTTCCCCGTGCCATTACACACCTTTCCTGAAAATTTCATCAAAATCCATTCACAACTTTTTGAGTTATGTTGGTAACAGACAGACAGACCCTGGTAAAAACATTACCTCCTTGGCGGAGGTAACAATAAAAAAAAATTATCAAAGACTTCTTGCAATCAAATTATTAAAAAGACAGAAGAATCATTTAAAACATGATCAAATAAGTAAAATGTGATAAAGATTTAAAGGGACCCATAGATACTGGGTGAAGAGAGTATTCTAAAGATGGGTGATGCTCCACCTCTACTCTGCGCATCCATGACGCATGAACACTTTGGACAAGGCCAGTGCGCACGCGTCATATGCTCCATTTTTTTGCGTCTATAGGCCAAGCATAACCACCATTTGTAGTTTCACCCCAGCCCCATAGATGGCACAAATGCAGACTTGCCAGTTTGTTCACCAGCTACATAAAAGAGAAGATAAACAAAAGCCATGCACATTTTAGTAACAACAATAACAACTGCACAAAGGAGAGAAAAGAAACTATGCGTTTACGACTTTCACCGCTAATCGTCTTTTCTTTTTCTTTCTCTGATCTCGTCACATTTCTTTTTAGTTCGTCTTCATCCTCTTTGTCGTATACTGTGTTGGCAGCGCCACCTCTTGAAAGGGAGGTGCGATCCTGCACATGTGTAATCAACACTGTGACAAAACGTGGACTGCATGTGCCCAGTCACGGAGGTGGCCCGCCGAGCCTAGAGGACTGGAGAGGATGACAAAATTTATGCCGTATAAGCCTCGTGCTCAAGCAGATGGCGGTAAAGCATAAACTCAGTTTAAGTTATTCCATGTTACAGTGGCACAGTGAGAAAAACTGGATTTTCCATGTTCCCTAAAAAAAAAAAAAAAAAAATAAGAGTGGCACCTGTAAAGTAATCAAATCAGCTGAGCAAACATGATAAAAGCCCACATTAAAAGAAAAAGAAAAAATAATATAAAAACAGCAATAAGAGCCTTATGAATAAATAAAACCCAATGTCTTTTACATCTTACTGTGAGAGGAGGCCATCCAACCTCATCATACAGGTCAGTGATGGGTGCTGAAACTACTTCAATTATAAACTTTAATGCAGAATGACACGTTAAGTCCAGGAGTTTCGGGGTTGAAGCAGCACTATGCATGTATAAAATGTCACAATAACCCAACACTGAGAAAAAAAAGTTTCCTCACAAAGGTTTTTTCTACAACACACATGAAAACAAAGTTCATTTCTTTAAAAAAAAGAAAAAAAAAAAAAAGAATAGTGCCTCCTGTGGTGTATGAACAGTTAGTACAAATGGAGTGTAACAGGGCCTGCAGCTGACATCACCTCTAGTATATCCTGTTGAACTCGGGAGATTCCGTGGGCGGTCACGTCTCTGCGTCTTAGTGTGTCTCAGTGCACACTGAAAAAAAAAAAAAAAAAAAAAAGCTGTATTTCCGGTCTTCCAGTACAGACACAGCCTGAATGCATTAATGGCACCATCAAAATTAACTGGCTGAGACAATTTATTAAACAACCCAAACATTTCTGGTTTCATATTCCCAATGAAATTTTTGCTAAATTTGGGGGCATTGAATTCCTGCTCAGATGTGACTATGACCCAAAAAAGCTCCCCTATAAACTCTCCTCATTTCATCAACAGGTCTTACTATATTGGAGATTGATTTATAAACATAATTTTAGCCCTCATATGACCCCTCTGTGGAATTGTAGATATGTACTATATAAACACAAATCAATATTCCTACAAAACTGGCAAAATAAGGGCATTTGGTCTGTACTACACTTATTAGATAGCACAGGGAGCATTTTAACTTTTGAGAATTTCTGTGCTAAATATAACATAAATGATAAACGAGAATATAACCAAGTAATTGAGGCAATACCTCAGACAATTATACTAATGGCCTCAACTCTAAATAGATTTGGCTCTTGCCCAAACCTCCCTTTGCTTTTGGTGAATGGTTTCCGCCTAGATGACTCAAAATTAAACAATTTAACGATTAGGAAAATATTTAATAAAGAAATCTTCCCAGCAACAGTTTCTAGAGCTGCTATTCTTAATTTTTTCTCCAAAAAAGAAGCTCAAATTCTAAGATCTAAATTCTTTAAATTTCCTATTTCACCAAAAGCAAAAGAGATCCACTATAAAGTTTTCAATGGAATTTATCCTTCTGCTGAGTTTCTAAGTAAACGCTTTGGCTTTGAGAACAATAACTGTTCCTTTTGTAATGAACATATAGAAAGTACAGATCACATTTTCTTTTACTGTATGTACACCATTGCGTTTTGGGATGATTTTCATCACTGGTTATCTAAACATGTACCAACCCCTGTTTTTAACTGTCAGAATATTTTGTATGGCTTTATTATTAAGAACTCATTGCATGATATGTCTATTAACACCCTCGTAATCTTGGGAAAATTTTATGTACACAAAATAGATTTTTAAAATGCAAGCCAAATTTTAATGTATTTCATAAAGAACTCTGCCTTTTTTTCTCATCACTGAAACACATGAAGAAGCGGAATGCTGTGAAACTCCACTGTTTGGTCGATGATCGGAAACTCATGGAAAACCCCTAGAACTCTGGACACTCTGGACTGAAAAGAACCCCCCGTTTCTCTTTTTGTCTACTTTTATTATGCTTTTAGTTACTTTATCTTATTATTATTTACTATTCTTACTACTTTATTTTATCCTTCTTACCTCTTGTAAGACTGTTGACTGAACTACACAATTTAGATAAAAAATTGTTAATTGCCATGTTTATCACCATCTACGTCAAAACTCTGTACTTTCACCTTGTTCTTAATAAAGTTTTGGAAAAAAAAAAAAGTACAGACACAGCCGTAAACAGAAAGCCAAAGGAGTGTTTGATTGGTTTAGAATGAGATTGACATCTCATTCGACCAACAAGAGCCTTGATTTGGGTTTTTAAACCTTGAATAACCAATGATCGTAAACCTAGCAAGAAGTATCTGCCCATCAACGACCGCGAATACAACGAGCCAATTGAAGCCGAGTAATCTGACGATGGACGTGTTGTTTAGCCAATCAATTTCTGACTTCATTGACATCCTACATGCCTAGTTCAGTGTTTATATTTCCGGTAAAATACCATGTGTTCTCGTGTGTAAAATCTCTTTTGACTCCACCGCTGTGTGACACGCAGTCCTTTGTGATACTGTGCAGAAGGGTCAGGGTAAGATTAGCCATTATTTTACTTGTTCTGAAAAATGGTTCACAAAATAAACTGAAAGGGCCTGCATGAAACCGTAGATGGCTTGACCGGGTCGGGTGACTAGACGATGGATCAGTAAACAACGGAAGTTTCCATTGATCAACGGAATAGCTGACGATTGTCACACGCCAGTGGACAATACCAGCGACAGTGCGGTTGTGGACAGGTAAGTCTTATAATCTAAATTATTCTTTATCAATAAAAATAGTAATAAAAATAACTTTTGACCAATCGCGGTAATTACAAGGGTTCCGCATGGCGACATTTTTGTGTGCGCCGTGTGTGTGTGGGGGGGTGTATTTGTTACTGTGTATATTGCAGAAAAATTAAATTTTTTAGTATAATTTTTATTTCACTGTAGGCCATTTTTTCCTGTAAAAAAAAAGGAACTGTGCTGTGTATGTCTGGGTTATTATGCCTTTGTTTTACCGTGTAAACGTGATCTGGTGAAATGGAGCCCTGACCATGTGAGCACACTATTGTGAGCACCCCAGGTGGACACCGGTATTCAATCTGTACATTTTCAATCCAGCAATTTACAAAGTGATTCATAATTTTCTAAAGCCTCATTCAGAACATTATAGTCCCACAGACTGGTTTTCATCTGGGGCAGCATTTATAAATCACTGGATGGAGAATGCACCTGTACATGTACAGATTGGATTCCGTGGTCCACTTGGTGTGCGCACTTGGTCAGGGGTCCAGTTGACCTGTATCTGTGTAAACTGGTGAGATAGTGAACTCTGGAAAAATTGGAGGGGGGAGAGGGTTGTTTTTGTGTATACTTTAGTGAAATGTATTAATTTTTTGCATAATTTTTCTTACACTGTAGGCTATTTTTGCCTGTAAAAAATAGGAACTGTGCTGTGTATGTCTGGGTTGTTACCCCTTGGTTTTACTGTGCAAACTGCTGAGATAGTGAAGTCTGGAACACAGTTTTCCAAACTGTGCCATTTGGCACAGTTTGGCACAGTTCAAGAACACCTTGTTACAACCTGAGAAAAAAGCTGTGTAATATATTCATTTTTTGTGGTATTGTTACAAAATTTTGACCTGAGCTTGAAAACACTTGGTTCTACATTTTTGTTTTCCAGCAAGTTTCTCACAGCTGTATGTTATTTGCGATCATTTGTATCTAAAAAACACCCATGTGAACTTTATTTTCTTCAAATTCAGTATGTTTAGATGATTGTTACTCAGTGGCAGGAGCACTTAGATTATGACTATTTTGCCAAAAAATTCAGAGTGTTTTCTTTTAAATGAGACCAACCCCATGAAGATGCTGCAAAGGGTTGAAGAACAGCTTTTGATTTATTTTGGGCATGTTATTTTTAGGCGTTTTTAGGGAAGTTGAACAGAGTTCAACAGGATATATTGGGCGGTCCGCCATCTCACTGCATGTTGTACAATGTTGTTGTAGAGACATAGTAAGGGTTACACTTAGAGTGCAGGTGTGCTGAGGGTACACGTGCTTATGCCATTTCTTGTAATAAAGTTCAGGTCGAGCAAAGTATCCTCATCCGTCTTCATTCCAGGTTTGTGGACATAACATTTGGCAACAAGAATTTCAAACCACGGAAGCGTGCTTGAGACCAATACGGCCCTTCCTCGAGTCCCGGGGTGAAACCAACTGTCCCGTGGCCACGATGGCTGGACACGTTTGAGACCTATGTTGCAGTGTTGAACCTGGGAAAACTGGATAAAGTAAGGAAGCGAGCACTTCTTGTCCACAACCTCGGCATAGAAAGTCAGAGGATTTTTCATGTGCTGAGTCCGATAGAGTCATATGTGGATGCTGCTGAACTGCTGGCTGGCCATTTTGCTACACCGGACAACATGATGGCACGACAGATTCGATTCCACCAACGACAACAGAGAATTGGTGAGTCCACATAACAATTTGTCATCGACCTGAGACATTTGGCTAGCATGTGCCATTTTGGACTGTTGGAAGATGAGATGGTGCGGGACCAGTTAGCTGAGCACACGTGTAGCCCTAGGCTAAGGGCTAAGATGCTAAGGGCACCAAGCAACATGACGCTAGCTGGCACAAGAGAGCTAGTGTTCAAGCTTGAGTCAACGGAGAGGCTAGCAACTGAGCTAAGTGGGTGCCAAATACATAAGCTATCTGGACAGATGACACTAGCTAGCACAGTGGGCACGGAAGATTGTGAAGATACGGCCGAAGAGTGTGAGACTAATGCCGATAACCAAAGGGCCACTCCGAGAGGCCCCATCTGTGGTAGCTGTGGGTCCACGATGCACCAGGACAGAACACATTTTTGCCCGGCGAGAGGACAATGTTGTAACATGTGTGGACGCTTAAACCATTTCACCAGAGTGTGCCGGTTGCCAGAACCCTGGAGCCCATCAAGTAAGCCAAGCCGCCTGCCAATAACAACCATTCATGCGGTAAGCCCCAACATCGATGGTTATGCATACAGTGTGGGGGCACAGTTTGGGATTTCTGTCACACCCAGAAGCCAGGGGGAAGGGGAGAATAATGGACAGTAGGAGGAGGTGTCACCGGGGGGTATCAAACGGGACAGCAAAGACAATTCCCCCCCCCCCAGGGAGAGGCGTAAATGCTGCCGAGAAGAACTGTGTTTGTGCAGAACCCGCGTATATTATTTTAATGCGCTGCATTTTTCTTTGTTCACACAACAATGTATGATGGTCAGAAGCTCTGGGTCTCTACGTATGGAAATAAGGATATAAAACAGGAATGTACAGAGACCCAGATAGCACACTTTGCTGTTATGCTGTTGGAGAAATAATAACGCCTTGCGTCATCCAGCTCGTTGCCTCGTCCTATTCCTTTTCTCCACACTGGTGACTCCTGACGTGCCATGGAGCGCCAATTCCTCTCTCCACATTGGTGACCCCTGACGCCATGGAGAGCGATCGCCTATTTCTTTTCTCCACATTGGTAACCCTGGACGTGCCATAGAGCGCCTATTCCCCTCTCCACACTGGTGACTGAAGACGTGCCATGGAGAGCGAGCCACATCGGTGACCCAAGGCGTACCATGCAGAGCGAGCCGAGCACAACCCCGGAGACGGCCGGGAGAAAGAGCATCAGCGCCGTGTGCGCTGTTTCAGTCAAGCTCACGGGCTCTGGCTTCACGACCCGACAGTGGGGTTTTCAGCACATAGAAGCCCAGTGCGCATTCCGGGGGAGAGCCATGGATGACGCAATAAGCTACTAAGTGGTCGTTGCACTGGACGTGCGCACCACGCAACAGGCGACAAGCCTGTTTCAGGAACCAACCGGCTGCAGCGAGAGCAAACCTGGCCAACTCACCATTGCAAGTGACTAAGGACTACCACGCAACGGCGCAGGAAACTGATCCACCATCCGGCTCAAATGCCCAGAGATGTGTGCCATCATGTCCAGTCAAGAAGTCAGGAAACGGCACGGCCAGCAGCCATTAGCAGCTGTGACTGCTGGTGAAAATAAACAAGCCATTTTGTGTCACAGACACACGTTCGGGGAGATGGTTTCTGGTGGATTTCCACACCCAGAAGAGCATCCTGCTGGTCAATGCTGCAGGGTGGCAGTGGGCAGTGGTCCCGAACTTAAGGCCGCCAACGGATCCACCATCAGGACATGTCGCCCACGGACACAATTGGGTCGACTGCCTGTTCAGAGTTCCTTTAGGGCTGTGCTCCGAACCTAAAGAAGATTTGGCAGGCTCCCCAACAGAACTTGTTTTTTTCTCTCAGCCACAACGGATCCCTGGAGTGTTTTATCAGAGTTCCTTTAGGGCTGCGTGCCACACCTAAAGAAGATCTGGCAGACTCCCCAACAGAACTTGTTTTTTTTCCTCTCAGCCACAACAGATCCCTGGAGTGTTTTATCAGAGTTCCTTTGGGGCTGCGTGCCACACCTAAAGAAGATCTGGCAGACTCCCCAACAGAACTTATAATTTTTTCTCAGCCACTGCGGACCTTCGGGGAATTGGGCCGACCGCCTTCCCCGGATCCTTTTAGGGCTGCTCTCCGCACCTAGGAGGATTTGGCAGAACTTGTTTTTCCTCAGCCACTGCTGATCACCGGAGAGTTTCACCGAAAAACCCTGCACCCAAGGCAGATCCTCCTACACAATTTTTGCACGGCCCGGAGGCTTTTAACCTCTTGCACTCCGGGATACCACAGGTGGTCACGTCTCTGCGTCCTAGTGCGCCCTCGTGCGCACTAGGACGCACACTGTGCGCCTTAGTGCGCACTGAAAAGAAAAAAAAAAAAAAAAGCTGCATTTCCGTTCTTCCACTACAGACACAGCCGCGAACAGAAAGCCAAAGGAGTGCTTTGATTGGTTTAGATTTGATTGACCTCTCATTCGACTAATAAATCAAACTTTATTGTCATATTGCTGTACATACAACTGTAGTGCAGGCAAGATGAAATTGCGTTTCTCTCGGCATCCATATAAGAAGCAGCATGATTTAAGACACACTCCCTCATAGCTCCACCCCCCACCCCCACCCCCCCATCCATTCACACATCCCTGAGACATACTTGGGGAAAAAGAAAAACTAACTATAATATACAAAATGTCCGTAGGTGCAGTAGTGTGTATGAGAGATTCCGGGTCAACTGTTCAGCATCCTGACAGCTTGTGGAAGGAAGCTGTTGATCAGTCTGGTGGTTCTGCCTCTGATGCTCCGGAATCGTTTACCAGATGGAAGAAGTTCAAAGTGTTTATGCAGAGGGTGAGAACGGTCCTTGACAATGTTCAGTGCCCTGCTCCTACAACGGTTCTGAAAAAGTTCTTGGACAGAGGGGAGGGAGACTCCAATTACCCTCTCAGCCCCCTTAAGACCCTTGAATTGGGTTTCTGAAACCTTGAAGAACCAATGACTGAAAACCTAGCAAGAAGGACCTGCCTACCAACGGCTGCGAATACAGCAAGCCAATTGAAGCAGAGAAGTTCGACGATTGAAAGTGTGCGTCCCGTGCGTAAAATCTGTTTTGTGTAAGCTGCTGTGTGTAACGGTATCGTTCGCCAGTCTTTTTTTTACTACTGTTCTTATTTGTTTTGAAAAATCATTCGCCAAAACCGCAATCATGGAAGCGCAAAACCGCAATAATGGAATCATGGTTTGACCGGGTCGCATGACCAGAACCACGAGTCGTAACAAGCGGACCAGCATCATGTTCGTCTGACAATGAGGAAGAGATGTTCGCCAGCGACACTGCTGTTGTGGACAGGTAAGTGTTATAAGCTAAATTATTCTTTATCCCTGAAAATTGTAATCAAAATGACTTTTGACCGATCGGTAAATTACAACTGTGCGTCATCGCCACATGACAGACCGCGGTGCACGGACCGGACCATGTCTCACATGACGGACCGCGGCACACGGTCCAGTCCATGCTCCTCTGTAGCGGGGGGGGGGGGGGGGGGGGGGGGAGTTGTTATCCTCTACATTGCAGTTATTTTAGTATAATTTTTATTGCACTGTAGGTTATTTTTTCTTGTAAAAAAAGTCACACATTTTTTATGTGGCATGCTTCTTTGTGTGTGGGGGGCTTGTTTGTTCATTCATTCATTCATGAATGAATAAACAACCCCCCCCCCCCACACACACACACACAGCCCTGAGTGTCACCTTTCATTAGAGGCCAAGATCAAGCTTCTATATTGAATCATTCAAAAGTTACAGACATTTTTCCAAACTGTGCCATTTGGCACAATTTGGCACAGTTCAAAAACGCCTGGGAACAACCTGAGGAAAAAGCTGTGTAATATATTCATTTTTTGTGGTATTGCTACAAAATTTTGACCTCAGCTGGATAACACTTGGTTCTACATTTCTGTTGCATTTTCCAGCCCGTATCTGACAGCTGTGTGTTATTTGCAAGCATTTGTATCAAAAAAAAACAAAACACCCAGGTGAACTTTATTTTCAAGTTCAGTATGTTTAGATGACTGTTACTCAGTGGCAGAAGCACTTAGAGAGATTATGACTGTTTTGCCAAAAAATTCAAAGTGTTTTCCTTTAAATGAGACCAACCCCATGAAGATGCTGCAAAGGGTTGAAGAACAGCTTTTGATTTACTTTGGGTACGTTATTTTTTGGCGTTTTTAGGGAAATTGACCAGAGTGCAAGGGGTTAACATACCGGGCCGGCCCACCATTGTTTTCCCTGCACCTTCGTCCCTAAAAGCCTGCAGAATGCTGTTTTGTTTCCATCAAGCACAATGTGCACCAGACCCCGCTGCACCCATCATACTACAGACCGTTCAACATGCTGGAACCTGGGGCAAAGCATAAGGTGTTTTCCCACCCTCCCCCTTTCCCTCCACAGACCGACATGCCCTCCGATATACTTCATCAGCAGGTTCTACTGGATCGGCAACCCCCCGCTACAGCCGCTATGAGCGCCGGCTTGGGCCCAAAGGACCAGGGGGGTTAGAACCCCTTCTGGGTATTTGGGGGTTCTCTCACACCCAGAAGCCAGGGGGAAGGGGAGAATAATAGACAGTAGGAGGAGGTTCACTGGGGGGTATCAAACGGGACAGCAATGTATGATGGTCGGAAGCTCTGGATCTCTACATATGGAAATAAGGATATAAAAGTGGAATGTACAGAGACCCAGATAGCACAGTAGCTCAGCAGAGCTCCGAAGCGTGTTTTGCCATTATGCTGTTGGAGAAATAATAAAGCCTTGTGTCATCCAGCTCGTTGCCTCGTCCTATTCCTTTTCTCCACAACAGCATGGTTGAATTAGACGGTGTGGCTTTACTGCTACTGCTCGACATGGCGACAGTTAGGTTGATGTTAAACTGGGCCATGGTGAAGAAATTTTTCCCCAACGGGGGCAGCGGCTGGACTCGCCTCCGTTCCTCGCCCGGCCGGAGCTGCAGGAGAGAGCGCCCGTGCACAGTGAAAGCTCCAAGGCACAGCAACAACAACCGGGCACAGACACTGCTCATGACATGGCACAGAGTACAGCAGATGGGCGATAAGAGGAACCAGACTGCTTCCGTACCCACACTCAACAACAAGCTACGGAGGTTACAACCAAACTGACAGGTGTAGACTCCGCTATAACGAATGACACGGGAGAGACACTGGACACCTTCCGTACCCACGACCAGCCTCAGCCTACGGAAACAGTGACGACAGGTGAAGGGTCTGCAACAAACACGGTGACAGCGGAACCGCCACAACATGACGGAGGTCCATAACCGGAGGAGCATGCAGCGCCACTGGGATCACAATGACACACAAAACCAAGCAAGGCGCCACTTCAAGTCATGGACTGGGTTCGGGTTTGCACCGGCAAGAGACCGGGACAGCGACTGACCGGGCCACAGCCAACAAGACAACGGGTGCTGCTGAGGATCATGGTGAAACTGGGATCAGCGTGCTTTCGATAGACAGATGGTCTGGTACGCAAACCAACTACTGCATGTCCAGGTGGCTGCTCCAGATGGCCAGGCTTCGTGGGAGTCAGCTGCCACAGTGTGGGATCTGGGCCCCAGCGTCATGAAGATTGGCCCTGGCCCCAAGGGTCCAACAGCTCCAGAGATGCATCTGCCATGGGCCTGCTACAAGGGCCCTCCAGCAGAACTGCTTTCCCCATGGAAGACTGTGGGACAAAAAAAAAAAAAAAAATCTGTTCAGGTAGGAGTGCGGCTGAAAAGGTGGCAGAATAACCCATCCAGCAGCGTTGGGTCTGGCGGTGGTCTACCCGTGGACCCTAGTTGTAGGTTCTGATCAAAGTTTAAAAAATTTTTAAAAAGGAGGTTGAAATGTTGAATGTTCATGAATAAATGATAATGTTGAAGTGTGTGTGTTTAGATAAGATTGTTGATAATGTGGGTTTATTAATATACCAAATTGGAGAGGGCTAACTAGCTAACTAAATAATTAATTGATTAGAATGTGTTCTGGGGTTTTTTGCGGGGGGGGGTGTATGAACAGTTAATACATTTGAAGTGGAATGCAGCCTGCGGCTGACGTCACCACTAGTATATACAGTACCTCACAAAAGTGAGTACACCCCTCACATTTTTGTAAATATTTTATCTTTTCATGGGGCAATACTGAAGATACAACACTTTGATACAATGTAAAGTAGTCAGTGTACAGCTTGTCAAATCAGTGTAGATTTGCTGTCCCTTCAAAATAACTCACATAGCCATTAATGTCTAAATCACTGGCAACAAAAGTGAGTACACCCCTAGTGAAAATGTCCAAATTGTGCCCAAAGTGTCAATATTTTGTGTGGCCACCATTATTTTCCAGCATTGCCTTAACTCTCTTGGGCATGGAGTTCATGAGAGCTTCACAGGTTGCCACTGGAATCCTCTTCCACTCCTCCATGAAGATATCATGGTGTTAGAGAGCTTGTACTCCTCCACCTTCCATTTGAGGATGTCCCACAGATGCTCAATAGGGTTTAGGTCTGAAGATATGCTTGGCCAGTTCATCACCTTTACCCTCAGTTTCTTTAGCAAGGCAGTGGTCATCTTGGACGTGTGTTTCGGGTGGTTATCATGTTGGAATACTGCCCTGCGGCCCAGTTTCCAATCATGCTCTGCTTCAATATGTCACAGTACATGGTGGCATTCATGGTTCCCTCAATGAACTGTAGCTCCCCAGTGCCGACAGCACTCATGCAGCCCCAAACCATGACACTCCCACTGCCATGCTTGACTGTAGGCAAGACACTTGTCTTTGTACTCCTCACCTGGTTTCCAGCACACACTTTTGACATAATCTGAATCAAATAAGTTTATCTTGGTCTCATCAGACCACAGGACATGGTTCTAGTAATCCATGTCCTTAGTCTGCTTGTCTTTAGTAAACTGTTTGTAGGCTTTCTTGTGCATCATCTTTAAAAGGGGCTTCCTTCTGGGACGACAGCCGTGCAGACCAATTTGATGTAGTGTGCGGCGTATGGTCTGAGCACTGACAGGCTGACCCCCCCCACCCCTTCAGCCTCTGCAGCAATGCTGGCAGCACTCATACATCTATTTGCAAAAGACCATCTCTGGATATGACGCTGTGCACGTGCACTCACCTTCTTTGGTCGACCATGGCGAGGCCTGTTCTGAGTGGAACACTGCTGTATGGTCTTGGCCACCGTGCTGCAGTTCAGTTTCAGGGTGTTGGCAATCTTCTTATAGCCTAGGCCATCTTTATGTAGAGCAGCAATTCTTTTTTTCAGATCCTCAGAGAGTCCTTTGCCATGAGCTTTCATGATGAACTTCCACTGACCAGTATGAGACAGTATGAGAGCGATAACACCAAATTTAACACACCTGCTCTCCATTCACACTTGAGATCTTGTAACACTAACGAGTCACATGATACCAGGGAGGGAAAATGGCTAATCAGGTGCAATTTGGACATTTTCACTAAGGGTGTACTCACTTTTGTTGCCAGCGGTTTACACATTAATGGCTGTGTGTGGAGTTATTTTGAGGGGACAGCAAATTTACACTGTTATACAAGCTGTACACTGACTACTTTACATTGTATCAAAGTGTCATATCTTCAGTGTTGTCCCATGAAAAGATATAATAGCATACAAAAATGTGAGGGAGTGTTCTCACTTTTGTGAGATACTGTATTGGGTGGTCTGCCATTTCACTGCATGTTGTACTATGTTGTTGTAGAGACACAGAAGGGGTTACAGCTAGAGTGCTGGTGTGCTGAGGGTACACGTGCTTATGCCGTTTCTTGTAATAAAGTTCAGTTCAAGCACAGCATCCTCATACGTCTTCATTCTAGGTTTGTGGACATATCTCCTTAGACACATGATATTTAAATGTTAGTTTTATTGTACGTCAAACCAAATACCCAAATACTTATATTCGATCACTCTTTCTATATTTATGCCCTAATTGGAAGAGATGCTCAGATTGTCAAAGTTAATGTTTTTGAATCAAGATAAAAAAACATGAATTTAGTATTTTCTGCATTGAAGAGTAGCTTATGATCAAATAGTACAGTTTGAAAGTTGAAGAAGCAATATTGGAGGGAATGAACAGCAAAGAATGGATCATCTGCAGCACAGATAAAAAAAAAAAATAGTATCATCTGCATACAGATAGATATTAGACCCTTTGACAATTGAAATAATCTAATTTGTTTACAAGGTAAACACAGTAACCCAGCCACAAGGGTGGGTGGGGGGGGCACAAGCCAGTACATGGGGGGGGGGGGGGGGTGAGTCAGGAAGGGCATCTGGTGTAAAATCTTTGCTAAGTCAAACACACAGATCATCATAAATGAGACCCTCCATACTGGATTGGTTGAGACCCGGATTGACAACTGTCACTAGTGCTGTTAACCAACTGAGCACTGGTGGAAATTGGAATAATGTTGGTTGAAGATCAAGAACAGAAGAAGATATACAAGGTAAACAGAGTGGCCCAATACCTGAGCCTTGGGGTACACCTTTTGCAATTTGCACAAAACTAGAGTTGAAATTTCCAACAGAAACACACTGCTGCCCATTTCCCAGGTAACTATTAAAAAAAATAAATAAATAAAATAAAAATTAAAAGATGTATGATTAAAACTGCTGCTAAAAAGTTTATTTAAAAGTACTATATGATCTAGAGCAGGGATGGGCAACTTTGGTGGTGATGAGGGCCACAAAATTTTTTTCTCACTTCCCGAGGGCCAGATTTACATGTAAACCTTCTGTCGGGAAGGGGGTGTATTATTTCCTGCAAAGTCAAAAGTTTTACAATTAAAACTGAAAATGAAAATAAAAGCTACTCAGTGGATGGATAAAATTATATTATGACGTAATTTTTAAAACTCTATCAAAATGACCAAAGAGAAATTCCAGACGATAATTAACAAAAAAAAAAAAGCCATGAAGAATAGGAAATATACAATATAAAATGGTGAGGCTTAGCTTGCTCTTGGAGTGTGGAGGGGCAAACAAATAGCTGTGGGTAGGCAGACTTGTTAATGGCTCCCCAAAATGGGGAATAAAAATAAAAAGTTTAAGTGCCACTGGTATAAATGAAAAAAAAAAAAAAATCAGCACATTACAATGACCACAGTCTCTGAACTTTTACTGCTGACATGGATTCAAAACTATCAGTGCTTCAGTTTGTTCTTAGAAATCTCAAAGCTTTGAATATTTTTCTGCACAATTAAAAGAAAAGCCTCCAAGCTTCATGAGGCTTCACCTGTCAAACAAGAATAAATGCTACAGCTCCTCAGCAGTATTTATTCTTGTTTAAAAGCAGCCTACTTTGTACATTTATTGCTGTTTACAGCTTATTAATGCAGTCTTAGCAGGCAACATACCTTAAAAACACGTTCTCCGCCAGTGCGCTGTTCCCTTTGGCTTGTCCATCTCCTGACCACTTGCACACAGAGCGGCATCTACGTTTCACTTAGTGGTCCCTCTGCTGGTGGACTCT
Source organism: Pholidichthys leucotaenia (assembly GCA_020510985.1). Lineage (NCBI taxonomy): Eukaryota > Metazoa > Chordata > Actinopteri > Cichliformes > Pholidichthyidae > Pholidichthys > Pholidichthys leucotaenia. The sequence goes on from CM035841.1 coordinate 192,287,241, forward strand.
ATAATTGCATTTAAGAATGCGGTTCCAAATACGGCAAAAGTGATATAAATAAATAATTGATTTTGGGAAACGGACTGACGGGCCGCAGTGGATGAGGGGACGGGCCGCCAGTTGCCCACCCCTGATCTAGAGTATCAAAAGATTTAGAAAGAGCAATCAAATTTGCTGCACAATGTTTCTTCCTATCAGCAAAGGTATAATTTAACACCAAAGTTGCTGCAGTTACAGTATCGGGTCTTGCTCTAAATCCTGAGCGGTGATGAATGCTGTTGATAGAATGTGTTGCTAGGAAACATTTCAGCTGTTCATTCATTAGGTATTCCAGCCTTTTTGCAAAGCAGGATAATTGTTAAAAATCGGTTTAGTTATTGGGGTCATTGGCTCCACCATCGTTATGCACAACTCAGTTTGTAGTGTAAAAGAGATGTTGATTAAAAAGTATGAACAGCAGCAAAATAAAAGCTTCAGAGGTCAGTACCCGTTATGTAATAACACCAATACACAGTGCGGACATGATGGCGCAGGCACAGGTGACGTCATCACGCTGTGCCATAATAGGAGGCTGACAACGGCAGCCCAGGTCTTTGGTGCTCCACCTCTAGTAACACAGAGGCCCGCTCCCTGCTATGTTAGCTTGTTAGCATAGTTAGCTATTGTTTAGCCCATTCCATGTGCTACCAGCTCTCTTCGATAAAGGCATCGTTCAGCACAGTCATCTCCACTGTTCATCATCCTTAGACACAACATTGGCAACGAGGAGAAAACTTTAAAAACATCGACATGGAAGCATGCTTGGCACCCCTATCACCATTCCTCGTCTCCCCAGGTGAGCCACCCATCCCATGGCCTCACTGGTTTGAGTTGTTCCAGACATACGTGTCGACTGTAGACCTGGCTAAGGTCGGCAAGATGCAGCTACGTGCATTCCTGATCCACAGCCTGGGTACCGAGGGACAATGGGTGTTTGGTACATTGGGACCAGCGGACACATATGACGAGTGTATCGCGCTGCTAGCCAGACATTTTGCAACGCCCAAAAGCGTGCTGGCAAGGAAGATAGGGTTCTGCCAGTGCCAGCGAGGAATGGGGGAGGCGACGCAGTAGTGCGTCGCGGATCTCTGCTGTCTGGCGAGCACATACAGGTTTGGGCAACTACAGGACAAAATAGTGCAGAACCAACTAACGGAGCACACCAGCAGCCCGTGGCTGTAGGCAAAGCTGCTGATGGTGCCAGATGACCTGCCGCTGGCAAAGGTGGTGGAGTTAGCGTTCCAGCTGGAGGCCGCCGACAAGGTAACATTACAGCTAGGTAGTCCACAACAACAGACCCCACTAGCACAAGCAGTTACTCTGGCAGAAGAACCCCATTACACCACGACCTTCTTGGAGGATGCCAAGGTGAACATGGCAGGACAGCAAGAACATCATGGGACGCCAAATGTGCAGTGACTGTAGCTCCCCAATGCGCTGAATGAGAGCGCACTCCTGCCCAGCAGGGGTGCAGCGATTCCAGCGCTGCGACAAGCCTAATCATTTTGCCACAGTGTGCCGCTCAACAGGTTAACAAGCTTGCCACCCAGTTCAGCTGAACCACCACTAACAACCACCATCCATACAGTGGACTCCAGCAGAGTGGCGTACAAATGGTGCACGGTGAGGCTCGACGACGTCAGCCTGCCACTACTATTGGACAAAACCGCTACGAGATCAATGATGAACTAAGTCACGGTTAAGAGATTTTCCTCTCTCATCCAATCAGGAAAAACACAGCTGCGCTTTATGGTTATGGACACACTCGTATCAGCCTTGTAGGAACCATGGCGCTGGCAGTTTGCTGCAAGTCCAGACCCGGCGTTCACCTCCCAGGTAGCCACACACGGAGACAACATCCTGGGGTGCCATCTTTTTTATGAATTGGGCTTTACCATTCACGACAACCAGGGAATCTGTCTGGCCACTGACGGCTGGAGCGCATCACGCCCTGACATGGGTACGGTCACTCAGGGCTTGGCACCACAAGGAGAGTGGAACATGGAGAGAGGGTACAGATGGGGCTTGTGTCTGCTCCTCGCCCAGCATGGGCCTCAGGGAGCCACCACAGCACTACGGGGGAGGGAGTTCATGGTTCGGCAGGGCCTGGGTGAATGACGACAACCCAGTGCACATCCCGTCACCAGCGAGAGCAACACACCGACATGCCCACAACCAGTAGCAGGAGAGAGAGAGCATAAATCAGGCTTGTCTTGGATCCTCGTCCAGCATAAGCCTCAGGAAGCTGCCATAGCACTGCAAGGGAGAGGGGCTGTGGCTGAGCGGGACCCAGCAGAGCAGCGCAGGTCCAGAGCGCATCCTGCCGCCGGCGTGAATGGCACGCCGCCACAACAACAACCAACATCAGGCATGAGAGAGCAGCAGCGCCGAGTGCAGCCGAACAGATTGCCACTCACAGTATTCGATTGGGTTCAGATACACCGAACCGAGTGCATGGACCTGCAGATGCTCCAAGCACCGCAGATGATGATCACCACGCAGTTGGGGCCAGCCAACTTCCAGATGGTTGATGGTTCGAGATGGCACACCAGCCATCTGTGAAAGGTCAGAGCAGCTGCCCCAGATTAAGCCGCGACGCTGGAGCAGACCCAGCCAGTGTGGGACCAGGACTAGGATTTTGATGACAAGACAGCGCACCCAGATCCACTGCAGCCAGCACCTCAAGGGGTGTGCCTGCCACGGGCTTGCCAGAGGCCCCTGACATTGAGCTGAAAGGACTGTTTTGAAATGTTTAGCAGAGCATGGATGGAAAACACAGTGGCAGAATAAACCACTCAACCATGCAGGGTCTACCGGTAGTTCACCCGCTTGCCCCAGCTCATGTTCAGCATAGTGTTAAAATTCCCATGTCTGTTTTATAATGACAGTGGTTTTGTTTTTTCCCGGTTGGGGGCGGGGGGGGGGGTTGTGTATTGTAATAACACCAATACACAGCGTGGACATGATGGCACAGGAACGGGTGACGTCATCACACCGTGCCTATAATAGGAGGCTCATGGTAGCAGCCCGGGTCTTTGCCACGCCGCCTCTAGTAACACGCTGGCCTGCACCCTGCTATTGTTAGCTTGCTAGCGTAGTTAGTTACTGTTTATCCTGTTCCATGTGCTACCAGCTCTCTTCAATAAAGGCACCATTCAGCACAGTCATCGTCTCCACTGTCTCTCATTCTTAGACAGTCCCGATGAAAGATGATCAACAACGAGGTGGGTTTTGATTATCGGTTTTATATAATAGACTTGATGTTTCCACCATCTACAGTATGTATTCCATTACAGTCCTAAAATCAGAATCACAAAAATGTACGTTTGATTTTTAATGGGTTTTTTTTGTTTTTTTGTTGTTTTTTTTTTAAAGGAGATCTATGTAATATTTCCAAAAATCTTCTTACTTAGCAACCCATACATTCATCATGTGAACTGTGGACCCAAGAAGCAGATAGCTTTAAAACACTATTTATCATTTATGCTTTGTAAATAATTTGAACAACTTTCCAAAGGAGTTTGACTGTTTCAGAAACACTTCACATTGGGATATTTGTTCTGAATGTTTTTCCATTGTTAATTTGATCCAGATAATTGCCAGTTCTCTGTATTCTTCTGCAGGCTCTACATTGTGTGAGTTTATTGCTCTGCCCAGTGGCAGATTAAATCAGGACCAGTATAAAATCCCGCTTGAAAAGGCTTGAATTAGCCCCCGATGTTAGAGAAGCTCCCTCGTTAGGGACCGCTCCTTTAGCACAATGAGTCCCCAGGATTCATTGTAAAGTCCCAAGGGGTTAATGAGCGTTGGCTTCTTTTCGCTCCCTGGCTTTATTCTTTACTTTAAATGAGATGCAGTTGAAAGGGCCAAAAATGGAATGAGCCACAATGGAAATGAGAAATGTTGAGATGTTATGTTTAAAAACACATCTACGGTACGGTTCTCACAATGAACCGCTTCGACATTATGTCTGCCGAAGCAAACGCTGCCATTGACCCCGATTTGGATTAAAAACAACCCAAAAAAGGCTGAATGCGCGGGGCTGAGATCCGAGGAATCTGGCGGGGTGATGCATGGAAATGAGCCACTCAAGGAGCAAGGCGAAGACGCAAATTAAAATGGAACAGCCGCGGTATTCACTTGCACCTCATTTAGATTCTTTTACAGAGTCAACCCTGAGCCTTTCTCCACCAGAACCTCATCAGAAGGTCTTAAGGACAGCAGCGAGCAGCTTGTCCCTGGGATGTGCCCGCCCGCTTTGGCACATCAAGGGCACGGCAGGCTGGGAGAAGGTGCTTTGTGGCTGGAAGGGGGAATCTGTGAGCTGCTGGGAACTGAGCAGAGGGGGAGCTCTCATCACGATCTGTCGTCAGACTCCACTCCCTGACCTCTACCCGTCCGTCTGTCCATCCTTTTGTCTCTGTGTGCCCTGTGGCTGGAGGCTGAGGGACTGGGGGGGGGGGGGGGCTGTGGTGGTGGAGAGAGATGCAGGAATGGCCCAAACAAACAAACAAAAACTCAGTGGTATCACATTTATTACCTCTTTAGGATAGAAATGAGGACACTTTGTGATTTTTAACAGCTTTTTCCCCCCACTTTCCTTTCAATATAACAACACTTTTTACTTTTACGATCAAGTACAAAGTATTTTTTTTAATCCATGCCCCTTAAAATGTATTTTTGAGTAGATTACAAGTTAAGTGGGAAAGGGAAAACATGGTAAAATCAAGAAAAAACAGGGCAACAATGGGGTAAGTATGAGGAAAAAAGAAAAAGCAGAGAAAACAAAGGGGAAAAGCATGGAAAAAAACAAAACAAGGAAAAGGGTAATTACTAAAAAAAAAAAAAAAAAAAAAACTGCATGGCAGAAAAAAATTAAAAAAGCCTGACCATCAGTGACAGAGTAGCTCATTTTGGCTTCACGAAATCACCATGGGAGTGCTCAGATCTACACACCATTGACCTCGACTTCAGCACAGCCCAGACGCAGACCCATCTAGGCTGTGCTGAAGGTAAACGTCAGTGTCGTAGGAGGAGTAACGTTTTAGTGAAATCATAATCCTCAGATCTCCTGACCTTTGACCTTGAGCACAACCTGGATGCAGACCCACCTGAGGATCACTGCAAGTGAGTTTGGCGAGCATCCAGGCAATTTTCTAGAAGGAGTAGCGATTTTTCTGAAATCACATAAGCGAACAGATCTGCTGACCTTTGACCTTGAGTGCAACTAGGATGCAGACCCACCTGATGATCACTGTGAGTGAGTGTGATGAGCAAATGCCTAGGAAGAGTAGCGATTCCTGTGAAATGTGGACGGACAGACAGACGCCACATCATTGCATTAGCTCCACTGGGTTTCACTGGAATGAGCTAAAAACAGGGTAAAAGGGAAAACCTGTTTTTTCCTGTATTTATCCAGTTTATACCATTTTTGTAGTACTTTGATTTTTCTTTTTTTCATATTTTCTCCTGTTTTTTTTCCCACCTGTACTTATAAGGTAAATATGAAAGAAGAAAGTCGAGGCATAATACAGCCTTACTACTGATCCCTTTCATACTATGTTTTCATCCTGTCAGTTCTGGTATTTACTTTTTCATTTCTTAAAAAAAAATTTCCACCCATGTTCTTTTATATTTTGCATTTACAATGGTTTTCCTCTATTTTCTGATAATTACCCTGCTTTATTGCTGTTTTTCCAGTACTTGCCCTGTAATTTGCAGGTTTATTATAAAGTGCAGCCTAATTTTAGTAACAATTGTATAACTCAAATGTACAATGAACATGTGTTGCAAAAACCTACCATATCTTGATGAAAACTTTAAATTTGTGAAGCAGTACATAAATAATTTATACATCCAAGTGTCAAATGAATGGGGTTTCCGAACAGTTGTTCCAAAAAACAATTAGTTAACTTTACTTATTGATACCATTCACTGCACTTTTCACACATTGACAGTTCCCACAGGTTTTAATGAAATGTTTGTGACATACTTTGTCCATATTGCCTGTGAATCATCTTTTGCAGCCTGACCCAGAATGGCTGGTTTGAGTGCATGTCTCTTTAAATTCCTAAAAGCTGCAGTTAATGCCGTCCTGCCTCTTACATCATTATTGCTAACTTCAAGTAGCAAGCCTGAGCCAACTAATATAAATTTGTCTCAAAGAGTTAAGAAAATAATGCATCACTGGTGAACAGGGGTGTGTGGTTTCAGTGGTCAATAGGCTGTGACCGGTCCCTGCAGTACAATATCCACAGAAACATTCCTGAATGAGTGGCTAAACTGCTTTAGCTAGCCATGTTGGTTAGAGCTGATACAAGAAATTAAGCTAAAATAGCATCCGAGAATGACATGCAGTATGGTCAAGGGTTGTAGGAGAACAAAGATTCCAGTGGGGTTCAATAGAACTGTTACAATAATCACGTGGCCAATAGATTCAGAAGGTTAAAACCTACAAACAATTTTTCAGCAAATGGGACCTTTAAAAGAAACATGCAGTGAAAATGCATGTCTTAGAAAACTAACCAGAATTGAAAGTGTATTTTGTTCAAATAAATACTTATTTACAACATGCCCTTTCTGTTCCACTTTACTTAGTGTTGTCAAGGCAATCAGTTTGTATGCTTTTTGAAGCTAAAGAGAACTAAATGGATTTTATAGTGTAAATGTGACCTTTCCCCTTTAAGGATGAGCTAAATAGAGGAATGCATTTGTTTTTGTTATTTGTTGATCACGCAGAATTTGGGTGACATCAGATCTCTGGTTCTTAAAGCAGAAAACTGATATTATGGACTCTACGCACTGTAAAAAAAAATAAATAAATAAAAAAAAATCCTATTTTTAATCTTAGGAAAAACCATGTCAAGTGTTTGCTTTGAAAAAAGCTAAGGGGAATAAAAATTTTATGTTGTACAAACAAATGCTTATTTCCAAAACTATTTTCTATTCCACTGAGTACTTTTAAGACAAATGGTTTGCATGCTTTTCTAAGGTTAACTAAATGGATTTAATTGTGTGACAAAAATCAAACTCTCATACTGGTACACTGAAAAGTAAATCCAAAAGTGATGCCCACAGACAAGGCAAATGTAAACAGACACATGACACCATCTATTCAAATATGTAAATCTTTGTCCAGCTAATTACCAGGAAATTAATCTGATCCTGAGCTGCTGCAAACCACCTAGTCATTTTCTTTAGCACGCTCTGGCTAGGCTTGGCTCTTCTCTAGTGGCATCAAGCTGAGTGTCATTGTTGGGGAGGATCAGTTGATTTGGGGATGTCCGGTACCACAGCTAATCCCTCTGACCTGACCTGACCTCGCTGAGAAATGCTCTCTCCTCCTTCATTTAAGGCCACTGTGTTAATGATGAACCACTCTGCCAGCTCACACAATTTAAGGACCCCCGCACACTAAACACAGCTCTACATGTGAGGCTGCACAGCTCATTGGGATCAGGGCCACCTTAACTTGCCATTAGGCCCTGGGGCTGAGCGGATTTGTAGGTCCTCCCCAACAGAACCTCAATTTAAAAACATGTAATAGCTATGTTTTTAATAATGGATTGCATTTATATAGCACTTTTCATGGCACCCAAAGACACTTTACAAGGAGTCCATTATTCGTTCACTCCACAGACAATGATAGTGGTAAGCTATCTCTGTAGCCACAGCTGCCCTGGTGCAGACTGACGGAAACATGGCTGCCAATCCACGCCAACAGCCTCTCAAACCACCACTGAACATTTATTCACATTCATACATCAGTGTCATGAGCCATGAGCACACTGGAAGCAAGGTGGGTAAAGTGTCTTGCCCAAGGACACAACAGCAAGGTGGGGGGAGTGGGATTCAAACTGCCAACCTTCCAGTTATTGGGTGGCCTGCTCTACCTCCTGAGCTACTACGGCCTCATTTTTGTTTCTCTTTGAAAAATAATGCAGCTGTGAGCTAGAAAACAACTACACTGCAACTATTTGACTAAAGTAAAATGAAATAAATTAAGGCTGTTTATGATTGTTTTTGTCTGACAAGATATTTATTAACGGGAAAATGGAGCGAGAGATTGACAGACGGATTGGAGCAGCATCTGCAGTGATGCGGACGTTGTACCAGTCTGTTGTGGTGAAGAGGGAGCTGAGTTCTAAGGCAAAGCTGTCGATTTACCAGTCAGTCTACGTTCCTATTCTCACCTATGGTCACGAGCTTTGGGTAATGACCGAAAGAACAAGATCACGGATACAAGCGGCTGAAATGAGCTTTTCCCGTAGGATTGCTGGACTCACCCTCAGAGATAGGGTGAGGAGCTCAGTCCGGGAGAGGCTCTGAGTAGAACCGCTGCTCCTCCACATTGAAAGGAGTCAGTTGAGGTGGTATGGGCATCTGATTAGGATGCCTCCTGGACGCCTCCCACGTGAGGGGTTTTGGGCACGTCCCACTGGGAGGAGACCCCGGGGCAGACCCAGGACTCGGTGGAGAGACCATGTCTCCCAGCTGGTCTGGGAACGCCTTGGTATCCTCTCTGAAGAGCTGGAGCAGGTAGCTGGGGAGAGGGAAGTCTGGGCTTCTCTCCTTGAACTGCTGCCTCTGCAACCCGGACCTCCGGAAAAGCGGTAGAAGATGGATGGATGGATGGATGGATGGAAGGAAGATATTTAATCTTGTTGTGCAGTTTATTTGTAAGAAACTTTTACATGCTTTGAGAGTTTTAACTTGTTTTAAGCAATTTGTTAAGTCAAATTTTCTTGCTCTGTTGGCAGATAATTTTACCTAAAATAAGCAAAAAAATAAATAAATCTGGCAACAAATAATTTTAGCTAAAATTAGTAAAAAAAAAAAAAAAAAAAAAATCGCCAACAAAGTAAGATTAAATTGCTTAAAACAGGGGTGTCCAATCACCTGCCATGGAGGGCCAAGACCCTGCAGGCTTTACCTCCAAGCAGTGTCTTCAACAGCAGATTCCACTGAATTTCTTCCCACTGATTGCTGATAAGTGAAAACACCTGCTGAAGAGACTGGGTAGAAGAGAAAACCAGCAGGGTCTTGGCCCTCCATGGCGCATGATTAGACATCCCTGGCTTAAAACAAGTAAAAACTTTCGTAAAGCAAGTTAAATATTACAGAAAACTGCACAACAAAAAGAAATTCTTGTCTTGTCAAAATTATCTTGTGAGAGGAAAAACAAGCATAAAGCCTTGATTTAGGATATTTTCTGACTAAGATTTCCATTTTTACAGTGTGACACTGACAAATACTGCCTTCAGCATAAACATTAGTTCTCTCCCTCTCCCTCTCTCTGTGTGTGTGCCAGGTATCAGGATGACACTGGTCATCAGTAAAGTAATCTTGATTCAAACAATACACAACAGCAGCACAGGTGACTGGAAAGCACTGCAAATAGCATGTCTTACCTTTTTAGTGCTTTTTTCTGGCCTTCTTTGAAGAAAAATCTTTCATTACGTCCTTTAAGTCCAGCTCACAAATAACATAATAGTCTATGGACATCAATGTGAGGTTACATAGTAGCATGCTTGATCTAGTCTACTTTTTACCAAGCTCAGAGTCCACTGTCGCACACACAGCTGTCTGACGTAGTGACCAGGCTTTTCTTGCGCTGGTCTCCATCTCTCAGCTTGTCTTCTCCATTGGCCTGCCCTCTTTCGGCAGGATCTGGTGGTCGTCTCCTCCAGGTGAGGGCTTAATTAATGGCCCACCTGTCTCCTCTGTAATTGGCAGCTCCAGCTTAGAAAAATCCTTTAGGTTTTGGGATTTTTTTAAGATGGGATGTTTTTCCTAAGCTGTTTTCCTCTCAATAATTTTATGAGTGCCACTCTCAAACTTTTTTCTGGACATTTTGACCAAGCTAATTACTTCTTACCTCTCACTGGTGTTTTGCATAGTCACATGCCAAAACAATTCCTCTGATAGGTTATTGTTACGTGGTACCCACGTGGGGCACTGGTAAATTGGACCAATCAGCAGCCATACATAAATATCAAGCGATGGACTAGAATTCAACCAATTAACAATAACGTGATCTTTTTTATTGGTTCATGATAGGCCCCTGGGCTTCAGCTCAGCCCATAGTGCTGGGCTATAGCCAAATAATAGGAGCCCAGCCTAGACCATGCAATAAGGCGGTCTTGATTGGGATGCCTGTAGATCAGTCGTCTCTCTTAAAAAAAAAAAAAAAAGACTAATTCCAACTTACTTTCTTGAATTTCCTTGGGCCAGCATGCTCCAACAAAGCTGCAGCAGCTTTATTAAATCCACGGGCTGCTTTAGAGTGGGTTTCAGCTGATTGGCAGTTCATTGATTCATTCATTTCCTCTTGTGGTTTGCAGTAGACAGAGTTCTCTTGAGTGAGCACTGGCTCATACTTGCCTGGTAAAACCCAAAGATTAACCGTCTTTGTGAGACCATTTAACCAGGATTAGAAAGCCGGGTTTAGTTTAGCTAGGTTAAGCCATTGAGTTTTCACCTTTTTTGTGAGGCACTGCACTATTTAAGATTTAAAACACAAGAATGCAAGACTTAATTTTATTACCTTTGTTGAATTCTGCTTATATAATGAACCTGAAAAAACAAAGCACTAAGAGTACATAACTCCTCCAAGGCTGTTCGTTCAATGATTAAAATTAGAGATGCATGATAGTATCTGCGCATTATTGCATCGACACAAACGAATATTTACAGTTGATAAAATGTTACAGTGGAGTTAGGAGTGATGCTCTGCTGGTTATGCTTTACCCACAGCACGAGGGAATGACATCATCATGTTGGCCATGTGTATCACAACATAGATGCCTCCATACAGCCACGCTGCAGATCAGCGCTCCCTCAAACAATACTGCATGTGGTTGTTGTTTGTACTACTTTTTGTGGTTAAGCATTGTGGGAGTATATCAAACATGAGGAATTACTGTGCATTGGGAGAATATGCCAAGTTGTCATGACTACCTTCCAATACTCGCACAGCACCAGCGTGACTGCTACACAAGTGGTCATCCTGGCAGACGGAGGCAAGAATATAAACATAAACGGGGTGCCGTTATGGTTTCTTGGCTTGGCTGAAGGGAGCTCAGAACAGACCACTACTGCCTAGCCTTTTTGTCGCAAATGCCCCATCTCTTGGAAACAAGACTGATGAATTAAAACTGGATATATCAACCCACCCAACCATATGAGACAGCTGTTATGCTGTCACTGCGAGACATTCTAGGTAGGATTGCCAGGAGCTGAGGGTGAAATGACACTGAAACCACTATTTTATTCATAACGTAGAAAACAAATGTTGAAAGTGAGACATTTTGCTGTTCATGAAAAAATATTAGCTCATGAATTTAATGACTGCAACACATCTCAAACTAGAGGGCACTCGGCAAGCGCATACTTCCACCAAGGCTCCATCCGTCCCCCCCATCCATCTGTACCTCTGCCCATCCGCCCATCCATGCCTCTGTACCTTCAAATTGTTGCATAATCCTGCTGATGGACAAATGGATGGACGATCACATGACTGTGAGATAGGCACTTGGTGGAGGTATGCACACATGGATCACCTCCAAAATCTAGTGGGTTGATCTGTAGCCCAAGAGCCCCCTCTGATGAAAATTTCATCAAAATTCATCCAATAGCTTATGCATAATCCTGCGAACAAACAGACAAACCTCTTTGATCATATTACCTCCTTGGCAGAGGTAAAAAAAAGAAAAAAAAGGAACAAGTGCAACAAAAGCTTGGAATAGTAAGTGGCAATAAAAAAGAAACAACTAGAGGAACATGATGCCACAAAGTTAATGAGCAACAGGCCAGTAACATGATTAGGTTAAAAAAAAAAATCGTGATTTTCTGTGTTCTGTATTAATTTCTAACACAGCTCAAATATAAGACGACATACGATGTATGATGTCATACAATATAACACAGCACTAATACGGTGTGTGCACTGTATTTATGCCTGAACTGTGTTCTTTAACACAATGTGGAAAATAATTAACTGGTACATGGAGCAAGTAGAAAACCATTACGACAAATTGTCCATCCTTGGAACAGACTTACAGTGCAAACAAAGCAATTGCACGCGCTTTTTCTTAGGCACCTAACCAGCTGAAGTGTTTACTTTGACTGGCCTGTGTGAGAGTAAACTGATTAGGGCATAATGAAGGACTTCATTAAGACTCAAACACACTACACTGGTGCCATGTGTGGTTCTGTGCCAAGGGAGAATCAATATCAACAAAAGGCACAAGTACACAAACACTAAATTCATACGTGTCCTTTCAGCAGCCCACTTAATCCATCAGTCGATATGAATAGCACTGCACATTCTGACTTCACAAGCCGACGGCAGAAACATCAGTGGAAGCACAATCGATACAGTGACTGAAGTGGAATTCAGCGGGCCCAGCCTCCGTACCCTGCTGGGCTGCTCAAAGAGGAATAAAGCAGCTCAAGTATATTCACGTCCAGCAGGGGAAGAATTTTCACATTAGCTCAAGAAAGCTGCTCCCATTTCAGCACAAAAAAAATCTGAAAGAGAAGCAGGGGGAAAAAAAGCTTTTACTTTTGGGAGCTACAGGAGTTCTGTGATCACTGGGACTCGGCTGTTAAAGAGGGACTGTTAAACCGAAGCCCAAATAGTTGATGGGGAGCTGTGTCAGGCTACCTTAAGGCCAGTGCTGCCTCCTCTTAGCCTACAACACAGCACAGTCTATTTAATCTGAGGCAACATGACAACAGTCAAGGCCTTTATGAAGGAAAAGACAAAAAGAGGTGGCAGCCCTGGCTGTTAAGTCGAGGTGACATGCCATGATCAAAGGACAGAGTCGGGTATTACAAGCTCACACAGAGGGAACCTTCAGACGACGCCACCAGGCATGACACGCAGCAGCAGCCGCTCATCTGAGATCTCAATCCAGAAGATGAGCATAACAATGGTAGCACTTCATAACACAGCCTGCAAAAAAAAATTACATTGTAAGAACTAGGCCTGTACCAATAATAAATGTAGTTGGATGATAAATTGACCTAGAAATTATCATGATAAATGATGTTATTGTTGACATCATGAAGACCATTTGTTTGCCAGTGATGACAATAATCTTTAATAATAATTTACCAGTATGATAATAATCCATGTGCAATCTTTCAGAGAACACCGAACCTTAATTTACCGACAATATCCAACACCGGAACCAAAATGTGGAAAAAAAACATGTGACATTCATACAGTAGTGGGCGCCAGTGTGCCACCCAGAATTTTTAAAAAATGAGGAGGAAGAACATGAAGGCAGATCATTTCAAGACCAACTGATACTAATATTAAGGTGCATCCAAATTTCTTTACCATTTACCAGACACACAAAATGTGAGCAAATTTTCCTAATATCTTGCTATGTCCATGACACTGCACTTTAAAAATAAACTTTTTACCATCACAAGGGCCAAAGAATTAATCAAGATGCTAGATTTAAAATAAATGTTCATTTTTCACTAATCACAATTCATTTTAAGACACCTTAAAATGAATCATAGATACCTAAAAAGAGCTTGGCATAGTTCATGTTAGCACTACATTAAATTTTAATATATATTAAAATGGCTTGCCATACAATTAGTGCCTACCTGCATCCCCTGACCTCACATCACTGGATTTCAACTGAATTAATAGTAATGTTATTTTCTGTCACACAAACTTATGTATTCTTTATTTATTATTCAACACAGAATGAGGCTACAGCTTCCAAACTTGGTACATAGGCTGACCTTGGGACCAGTACCTATGACTAAAAAAATGGTGGGGAACTAGGGGTGCAAAAGGCATCTGCATCTCAGTTGACTTCATTCTAGTTTTGTATGCAACTTAATGTTTGAGTTAAGAAATAAACATTTCAAAATGATTAATTCACTCTGCATTTTCGTAGACTCATGAAAGTGCCGGTTAAAAACACATTAAAAGATTAAATAATTGAAATCACAAATTGGGCAGCTCAGAAGTCCAATGGTTAGCACTGTTACGCCACAGCAAAAAGGTCCTGGGTACGAACCCAAGAGATGACCAGCTGGGGCCCCATCTGTACAGAGTTTGCATGTTCTCCCCATGTCTGTGTGGGTTTTCCCCGGATTATCCTTGGGTATGAATGAACGGTCGTTTGTCTCTATGTGTTGGCCCTTACTCCTCCACTTATCCTGTTTTTAGAGTTTTTCCAACTGTTTTTTTTCCCCCTGTACTTACCCTGTAATGTGCAGGCTACTGAAAATTCAGTTCAGTTCAAAAGCATGAATAGCAGTTCACAGGAAAAGCAGTTCAAAATGATTGACAATAAAATGTCATTTGCAATGTAAATTGCATCAATAGCAGATGATATGAATCTGCAGAAGTCCAAACAAATGCCACAGATTTGTGGTGTGAAATAACAGGCTGCAAAAAAACACAACACGCCAAAATATTCCCCTCCTCCCATTCTTTCCCTCCCGCTTCACTTGCCCCTGCTACTCCAGCAGCATATCGCTGAATGAAATGCAGCCTGCAATTACCCATTATCCAATCAACTGGAGTCAACACTTAACCATTTGTGCAGCTTTGAGCTCGGCCAATTATCTATCAGGGCTCTCAGTAGCTTGGCGGCGTTGCAATTTCATGGCTCCAGTTTAACCCCACGCCACCAGGGATAGGCCAGGGCTGCATGGTCTCAGGGCTCCTGGTTGTTGCCTGTGGCTGGCAGGTTGGATCCAAGTCACTGACTCAGGGTCCAGCACCAGAGGGGCCCCACATGTTAGACACAAAGCAGGGATAATAATAATGGGTTACACTTATATGGCACTTTATATGTCGGGTGACATCTCAAAGCACTTCCAGTGAGTCCATTATTCATTCACTCCAGACAGACATTGATAGTGGTAAGCTACTACCGTAGCCACAGCCGCCCTGGGGCAGACTGACAGAAACCTGGCTGCCAATCTGAACCAACGGCCTCTCAAACCACTACCAAACATTTATACACGTTCATACCCAGTGTCATGGACACTGGAGGCAAGGTGGGTAAAGTGTCTTGCCCAGGGACACAACGGTAAGATGTATGGGGACAGCGGGATTCGAATCACCAACCCTCTGGTTATTGGACGACCCGCTCTACCTCCTGAGCCACTGCCGTTCCATTTTTGCTGAGCACCAAGCTGGATGGCAGTTCCAATGGCAAGTTCTATTTTTATATGGTCTTTGGCATGACCCGGCCGGGACTTGAACCCCGACCTCCCGGCTGTGGGGCGAATGCTCTACCTCTAAGCCACCACTCCATTATTTGGGAAGACCTCCAGATTCAAAGTGTCAAAAATTTATGTGCAAATTGCCCCAAATGTATGTGGAAAAAGTCCCAAATTTACATGAAAAAAGTGACAAATTTCAAAGGAAAAGCGTCCCACATTTACATAAAAAGTCTCAAATTTCACTGAACAAAGGCCCAGATTTACATGTCAAACCTTCAAATGTACATGAGAGTCAGATTTAGTAAAAAAAAAAAAAAAAATCACATTTACAAGGAAAAAAGTCTCAATTTATGTGAAAAAAGTAAAAGATTTAGGTCAAAAAAGCCTCAAATTTAAGTTAAAAATATGTGTAAAAAGTCCCAGATTTAAGAAAAAAATTTGAGAAAAATATGCTAATTTATGACAGATGACTTGATTGTTCTTCTCATTTCACTTTATGTTAAAAAGCAAAAACAAGAAACCACAGCTGATGTATTAATTACATCTATGGTATTTTTAAAACCCTGAGATGCAGATTTAAGGACCAAATCTAATTTTTAAGGATTTTCAAATCTTTAGTTTTGTATAAACAAATTGGAAAGCTTTTAAAGACTTCTTAAGGACCTGCAGACACCCTACTAATATCAGTCCAGTTTGCTCCAGTCAGGCAGTGGTGGCCCAGGGCGAGTTAACCCCCCTGCTCCCCCCTCGCCTCGAGGGCCTGCAATGCTGGGGCCCCAGCTGAGGAGCTGGGGCAGCTGCCAACCACTGGCCACCTCAACCAGGGACTGTCCGGATGATTGCGTTTGTCAAGCCGCCACTCCGAGTCAGACCAGTGCAGATCTGATCACCAACAATTAGGGGTTAGAGGTAGGGAGGGGTTTGGAGGGGAGGTGAAAGTAAGGGGATACAGTGGGGGGTAGAGAGGGGTCCTAATTCAGCACTGCAAATGAAGAGGCATGTGCTTTTTTTCCTTTTTCATCTAATGATAAATTGGTCGGGTATTCCCCTGACTTATTATATGGTCATGTCTCTGTACATCTCAGAGTGTATTAGCCACAGAAAATGTAAACTGTGTTGCTGTGACCCCTGTGAGACCCCATGAATGGAACCAGTCATCCTGCATATACGCTCATTTTCTAGATAGCAGCTGACAAAGTGGACGCCTCAATAAACACTTACAGCTGGAAGATCACAGATCCTTGAGATTTTCCCATTCTCTATGGCTTTATGGGTTTTAACCTTGCAAAATATGCTTTCTTGCGCCATACTTTTAAAGTAGTACTGGGAATCAGTTCAATTAATTGCACATTTTTCTATAATTATTGTGATTAAATGAGATTAATGATTTAATCAGTTAACTGCGATTAATCACTAAAGTTACAACAAAAATAACTATTTTTAAGCAACTTTTTATTGCGACAGCTTAGTTTTTAACAAAGCCATAACTGAGCTTCAAACAGTTCCATTAAACAGCTATCAGACTGCAATCTGATTTGTGCAAACTTTGCAAATTTGAAGCCTGAAAAACAATGTCTACTCTTTTTCATCAAGCCACCTAGAACTGTCACATACTGCAGGTGAGGTAAAATGTTACAAGGCTAGAAAGGTAATAATTACAGAATTAAAAGGGTTCCTAAATGGAGAGCACTTGTGCGTCCCCACAGTTAGGTCCACAGTGAATGATTTTTTTAAAAACTTAACAATGTAAACTGGATAATCCTCTGAGGGCTCCATGACCCGAAATACAAACCCCAATTCCAGTGAAGTTGGGAAGTTGTGTAATCATGGATATCGTGTCCTCCGGGCTAAAAGAGGAAAAGGACCATCCAGATTGTCGTTAAGTTCAAAAGTCAGCATCTGTGACAGTATGGGGGTGTATTAGTGCCCATGGCATGGGTAACTTGTACATCTGTGAAGGCACCATTAATGCTGAATGGCACATACAGGTTTTGGAACAACATATGCTGCCATCCAAGCAGTGTTAGTTTTGCCAGCAATTTTTTTTTATTTAGTGTTAGTCATAGACTTTTGATTAAAATGTCATTTATTTTTAGTCATAATTTAGTTATCTATGCCATTTAGTTTTAGTTTTGTTTTATTACTGAATATTCTAAGAATTTAGTCAACTTTTTGACTATTGTAGATTTACAAGGTGTGTCAGAAAAGAAACAGAACTGAGGTCACAAAAATGTATTTCAAATGTAAACTACAAACTACAAGTTTTCCCCTTCAAAATAATCCCTCTCAAGTCTAACACACATTCTCATTCCTTCTCCGCCACACCTCCATGCACTTCTGGAAGGATTCTCCACAACTCCGTCATCACGGCCCCCTTGATGGCTTCCACGTCCAGAAAACATGTCCCCATGATGAGCCCTTTAAACTTGGGGGAAAGAAAAAGAATGACATGGAGCCAGGTCAGGTGAGTAGGGAGGTTCCCGCAGCATGGCAATGCTTTTCTCAGCCAGGAACTGCTGGATGCTCAGGGCATTGTGAGCTGGTGCAATGTCAAAGTGAAGAAGTCATGAGTTACTTTGCCACAACCCCTGCCTCTTCTTGTGCACCAAACAAAGCAAACGCTGCAGGTTCTCTTTGTAGACATGCTGGTTGATCATCTGGCCCTGTGGCAAGAACTCACTGTGGACGATGCACCTCACGTCGAACAGCACACTAAGTCCTGTTACTTTTCTGACACACCTCAGAGTCGACTAAATTCTTATATGATATAGAAGGTAATGCATTTTTAAAGTTTCCTTTGAATTTCTGAAGTCAAAATTTTCATTTAGATGAAAGGAAACCGCTATTAACCTGCTACTGAATGGTATTAAGGTTTGATTATGCAATACACGAAGATTTCATTCCAATTTCAAACACAAACAAAAATTCATTACCCCGGTTTTAACAGGAGAACATCTCAATAACAATAAAAAACATGAGGTAGAGTCCTACTTTCCTCTGTAGCAAGCTGCATATAACAGTTTTCAACAAAAATGTGTCAAATAAAAAGTGCATGGGCTACAATGCCACCAGATTTTTAAAAATGAGTGTAACTTCAAATACTGAAATAAAAATGTGTTAAAAGAAAAAGACCAATTGTGACCGGGGATTTAACTTAAATATTAAGTTGAATATCAAGAAAAAAATGTTTGTGCCTTAAATTTTAGTGTGCATATTCTTGCTACTGAAGTATTGGTAATGTAAGCACAGACATTTTCTTCGATTAATTTTCATCAGGAAAGCACTTCATGCTAACGTGACCTTTGCTCAGTTGTGCCGGCCCCTAGTGAGGTCCCCTGTAACACTGAATACCCTCTCTGCAAAGGCTTGAGAGCTGTCATAGCCAGTAAGTCTAATGCAAACAGTTTAAACTGTGATAAAAAGTGTCACCTTTTCCCATCCAAGTCTGTTACTGTGCCACAAGTGATGGGCTGCAAAAAGGTCTTCTTTACACTTGCTGATCTGGAGTTTGATGATACATGTGGAGGTCTTCTGTTTAGGCTTTGTGTGACATTTTGAAAGAAACCTGAAGACTGGTTGTTTTGGTGAGGATGGTGCTGGCTCTGGTTCCTTTGGTTCCTCCTCCTCCTCCTCCTTCTCACCATCAAACTGATCCTCTTGTGAGTGTAGCTGAGCGGACTGGACTACATACCCTTCTGCCTGTTTAAGCAGTTCCTGAATACTGCCATCAGCCATATCAAGAAGAGTCACATACACAGTGGGGTTGAGAAAACAGCGAGAAGCTACAAATGGTGAGAACTTTACATCAGTTGAATCCAAGGCCCAAGTAAAATGCTGGTTCACACTTGCTTTCATTTTCTGTTCTAGAGCAGTAAGGCCTTGATGGTTTATGGCTGAGCAGATCAAGGAGGGCAGGGACCATCAGTGACATGCACATTGTGTCACTTGAGTGTGTTCTACAAAAGGCAGCAGAAGTTCATACAAAGATTTTAGCTTTTACCACTCACTACAGAGCAAGCTGGCCCATCCCATGTCATCTGCTGTTTGGCAGACCGAATCTTTCACTTTGAGGAGTCGTGCAACCATGCTGAATGTACTTGACCAGCGGGTGGGACAGTCATTTACAACAGTCAGGCTACACTCATCCAATATCCTCTGTGATGCTACAGAGGTCTTGTGGAAGAGCTATCCGTGTGTTATCAGTGACTCTCTTGACACCTGCCTCCTTGTATATCATGTGGACAACAAGCTGTAAAGTGTGCACCACACATGGCATCAGTTCCACATCCATTTTCACATGATGGTACCTAACCAAAAGAACACAGATAAATAAAAAAAAATACATAAAAAAGATTCTTATTTAACACTCAAAATCTTAATGATGGAATTATGCTAACACTGTTCTCTTCTTTTCATAGTATTTCAAATTGTATTTTCTCTTGTTTACATCTTTGTAGTTTATCTTACCGATCTTGTTTTACATTGTTGCTTCTACAGTTGTGTTGTTCTGTTTTATTTCTGAGAGATCACAAATTTTCTGTTGTGACATTAAATTATGCTATTAATTTAACTATTCTGTTATTCTGTCAGATTACAAATATGATGGGGGAAAACATACAACACTTGAGCATACAGTCCCAAACTTTAGTCTCATAAAGGAAATCCAAAAATGACTTACAGCAGGTCTTCCGTTTCCATCTCAGAATTACTTTCAACCATGGGGGAGCCTTCTGAATCCTCAGAAATGGTTTCTTTTCCCTCTGGTGTGTTGTGTTTAAATGCTGCCACCATGTTGTTGCCATTGTCTCTTAATACAGTGACAATCTTGTGCTTCCAAGCAACATCTTTTACAGGGGTGTCCCCATTTATTTCAGCAAGACAATGCCATGCCACATTCTGTACATGTTACAACAGTGTGGTGTTGTAGTAAAAGAGTGCGAGTACTAGACTGGCCTGCCTGCAGTCCAGACCCATCTCCCACTGAAAATATGCGGAGCATTATGAAGCGCAGAATACGCCAACAGAGATCCTGGACTGTTGAGCAACTGAAGTCGTACATCAAGTAAGAATGGGAAAGAATTCCACCTACAAATGTTCAACAATTAGTGTCCTCAGTTCCTAAACATTTACTGAGTGGTCTTAATAGAAAAGTTGATGTCGTCATCATCATCATAGCAGTCTGTCGTGGGCGACAATGACTGTTTCATTTAGGTCTGATCAGATTCCTCCACACAGCTCTGTCCTTAGTCTTCTGCTGCCAGGAACTCCTGTCTATATCCAACTTCTTCAAGTTTCTTTTTACAGTGTCTTTAAATCTGAGCCTTGGTCTACCCTGATTGCGTTTGCCCTTGCATAACTGTGAGTAGAGTAACTGCCGAGGGAGACGCTGGTGGTCCATCCTCTCAACATGTCCGAGCCATCTCAGGTTCATCTGTATTAACATGTCCTCCATTGATGGTAGAGCAGCTCGTTTCAACACTTCTTGACATAACGTTCGGCTCAGGAGACGCACACACACAGGCTCAAAGTAGTTCAAATAGTTTATTGGCAACAGGAGTGAATGAATGAGTGTCTGTGAAATGTTAATGTGTTGGTGGCGGCGTCTGCTTCAGGCACAGAGGCAGGAGACCGTACAGCCGGCAACCCTATGGGAGAGAACACAGAGACACAGGGTGATGGGCACACACCAACACAGGAGGAGAATAGGCGAGGGAGAAGCTTTACTTGCTAGGAACAGATGACTGGCACAACAAGGACGGGACCCGGGAGACAGCCACCTGCAGGGCTCGGTGCAGCAGCGAGGAACGACGAGGGAACGGGATTGTCCGCCACCGAGGAATCCACCTGTGCACAGGGGAGCAGACTGGAAAGGATGAGGTAAGGGTTTCTTACCACACAGCGTCGTGATGAAGAGTTGATAGCTTCACGTCGAAGGGGAATGAAGTCTGACGGCTTCAGGCCGAAGCTCAGGGCGAGGCGGCTTATATCCCTCGCCGCTGACGATGAACAGGTGTGCGAGCAGGTGGCGCCGCTGATGAGCGGCGCGGCGTGACAGTACTCCCCCCTCTAGCAGCGCCTCCTGGCGATGGCTTTCCTGGGTGCGCTCGGTGGAAGTCCGCGATGAGCGATGGGTCCAACACGAACGACGAGGGTACCCACTGTCGATGCTCGGGCCCATAGCCCTCCCAGTCCACCAAGTACTGCAACCCACGACCCCGGCGCCGGGAGTCCAGGATGGAGGCGACGGACCAGGCCGGATGGCCACCAATCATCCGGGGCGCGGGTTGCGCAGCAGGAGGAGGTCAAAGGGGGTCGGTGACTGCCAGCTTCACCTTAGACACGTGGAAGGTGGGATGGATGCGGAGGGAGGGGGGAATAGCCACGCGCACAGCCACTGGGTTGATGATCCGGGTGATGGGGTAGGGACCCATGAATCGCTGTGCCAGCTTCCTCCTCTCGCCTTTTAAGGTTACGTCCTGGGTTGATACGTAGACACGCTGCCCAACTCTGTACGCCGGGGCAGGTCTTCGGTGCCGGTCCGCCACAGTTCTGTTGCGCTCCGCTGTGCGTAAAAGCGCCTTGCGCGCGGCAGCCCAGATGGAGCGGAACTGCCTGAGATGCGCCCTAACCGAGGGAACAGTTACCTCACTCTCCTGCACCGGGAACAGCGGGGGGTCATAACCCAGGGACGCCTTGAAGGGGGACATCCCTGTAGCAGAAGAGCGAGCGGTGTTGTGGGCGTACTCAACCCAGGCAAGATGGTTACTCCAGGACGTGGGTTTAGATGCTGTTACACAGCGGAGCGCGGCCTCCAGCTCCTGATTGGTCCGCTCACACTGCCCGTTGGATTGGGGGTGATGGCCGGAGGAGAGGCTCACCTTGGCTCCGATGGCGTTACAGAACGATCTCCAAACCTCAGAAGAAAATTGGGGCCCCCGGTCCGAGACCACGTCCACCAGAATCCCGTGCAGCCTGACCACGTGTTGGACGAGGAGATCCGCCGTCTCCAGGGCAGTTGGAAGACCTCGCAGGGGGACGAAGTGCACAGCCTTGGAGAAGCGGTCCACGATGGTCAGGATGGTGTCATAGGAATTGGAGACTGGGAGTCCGGTGACGAAATCCAAAGCGATGTGTGACCAGGGCCTGCCAGGGACGGGCAGGGGTTGGAGCAGACCCGCTGGGGGGGCGTTTCCTGACTTGTTGGTGGCACAAATTGGACAAGCCCGGGCGTAGCGGGCTGCGTCCCTCCGCAGGCCCGGCCACCAAAAGGACCGCTGGAGGAGGTCTATCATCCGGGAGGAGCCAGGGTGACAGGTGAGCTTGGAGGTGTGCAGCCAGTGGATGACCTCACCACGAACCGCGGATGGCACGAACAGCCTCCCCTCCGGTCCGCCACCAGGGTCAGGTTCCACTTCCTGCGCCCTCCGGATCTTGCCCTCTATGTCCCAGGAGATGGCTCCCACGACGCACGACCCGGGCAGGATGGTGTGGAGCGTCTCCTCCGACTCCTCGGGGGTGAACTGCCTAGAGAGGGCGTCAGGCAGGCCGTTTTTGGAGCCAGGCCTGAAGGTGATGGAGAACTGGAACCTGGCGAAGAACAAGGACCAGCGCACCTGGCGGGCGTTCAGACGCTTGGCAGATCGAAGATATTCCAAGTTCTTGTGGTCCGTAAGGACCACGAACGGCAGGTCCGCCCCCTCTAGCCAGTGGCGCCATTCTTGCAGCGCGAGCTTGATGGCCAGTAGCTCTCTGTCCCCCACATCGTAGTTTCTCTCCGCCGGGGACAAGCGCCGGGAGAAGAAGGCGCAGGACCGTTTGGCGCCATCGTCAGGCGACCGCTGAGATAGCACCGCCCCCACTCCTGTGTCCGAGGCGTCCACCTCCACGATGCACTGCAGCGCGGGGTCGACCTGGCGAAGGACCCGGGAGGAGGAGATCTCCACCTTCAGCGCCTGGAAGGCAGCAGCGGCCTCTTCGGTCCACCGGAACGGGACCTTAGGGGACGTGAGGCGGGTCAGTGGTCCGACGATTGAGCTGAAATTGGGGACAAAGCGGCGGTAGAAATTTGCAAATCCAACGAACTGTTGCACCTGCTTCCGTGACGCAGGTGTAGGCCATTCTACCACCGCCTTTACCTTCTCTGGGTCAGGGAGCACCTGGTCTTGAGAGATGACGAAACCCAGGAAGGACGTCGTTCTGGCGTAAAATTCACACTTTTCAGCCTTCACGTATAGCCGATTCTCCAGCAGTCTTTGGAGGACCCGCCTCACATGGACCTGGTGCTCGTCCCTGGACTTGGAGAAGATGAGGATATCGTCCAGGTAGACGAACATGAAAAGGCCGATGAAGTCCCGGAGGACGTCATTGATGAGGCGCTGAAAGACGGCAGGAGCGTTGGTCAACCCGAACGGCATAACCAGGTATTCAAAGTGGCCGTTCGGGGTACGGAAGGCTGTCTTCCACTCATCTCCCTCCCGGATCCGGACGAGGTGGTATGCGCTGCGTAGATCCAGCTTGGTGAACCAGGTCGCCCCCTGGAGGGAGTGGAAGGCGGTGTCCATGAGGGGCAGGGTGTAACGGTCCTTCTCAGTGATGTCGTTGAGAGCCCGGTAATCTATGCAAGGGCGGAGGGATCCGTCTTTTTTCCCAACGAAGAAGAACCCTGCCCCCACGGGAGATGACGATGGGCGAATTATCCCAGCGCTCAGTGATTCTTTCAGGTAGGCGTTCATTGTCTCCTTCTGCGGCGCTGACAGGCTGTAGAGCCGACCAGAAGGTAAGGGAGCCCCCTGGCGGAGGTTGATGGCGCAGTCATAGGGCCGATGAGGGGGGAGAGACGTAGCTTTAGTCTTACTAAACACCATACCCAGGTCGTGAAATTCCGGAGGCACCAGAGACAGGTCCGGGGGTGCAGCATCCGTAGCAGGGGGAGAAGCGGATGAAGAGCAGGCAGCGGACTGAAGGCAGGTGCCCATGCAGAACGTACTCCATGCCGATACCCCAGCTGACTTCCAATCCAGGACCGGGTTGTGGAGGCGTAGCCAGGGATACCCCAGGATGACGGACGACACAGAGTTGGGCAGGACGAGAAAGGTTATCTCCTCCCGGTGGTTTCCAGAGATGATCACCGGGACCGGAATGGTCTGGTGGGTGACTCTCCCAAGGGAAGCACGGGAGAGGTTGACCAGGAAGATGGGGTCCTTGAGCGCCTGGCAGCGGATGCCCAATCGGGTTGCCAGGCTTTGAGAAATGAAGCTGCCCTCTGCGCCCGAATCCACCAGTGCGTGGATGAGGTGCCCAGTGGGGTTGTGGCAGAAACGGATGGGCAGCTTTAATTGAGTGAGGGGACTTAACCGATTGATGTCCGTGAGGCCCCCTACAGTGACTCGCGGACCCCCCCCCCCCCCCCTGTTTGGCTTCTGTGGGCAAAGCTCTACCGTGTGTTGATCATCTCCGCAATACATGCAGAGATTCAACGCACGGCGGCGTTGTCTCTCCGCCGGGGAGAGCTTTGTCCAGCCCGTCACCATCGGCTCCGACTCCTCGGAGTGCGATGGCGGCGGCGTCACCAGGGGGCGAGCTTGGGGCAAGCGCGACGAGGCTCCGTGAGGGCGAGAAGATGACGACTTCCGCCCCGAGGAGCGCTCGTGCAGCCTGTTATCCAAGCTGATGGCAAGGGAAGACAGCTCCGCTAGCGTCTCAGGGAGGTCCCGCCCAGCCAGTTCATCCCTCAGATCATCATTGAGACTGCGGAGGAAAAGACCGCAGAGGGAGCGTTCCTCCCAGCCTACTTCCTCCGCTGCTACCCGGAAGTCGACCGCATAGTCCGCGGCCAACCGGCTTCCCTGCTGGAGAGCGAGAAGCCGGTCGACTTGGACCGTCTCGGTTCGGGAGTGGTCAAAGACCTCCAGGAAGCGTCTCACGAACTGGTCATAAGTGAGGGTGGCGTAACTGGGCCTTGCCATAACGGCGTAGGTCCAAGTCAACGCGCGCCCCTCCAGGAGATTCCCGATATAACCAATCCGGCTGTGATCCGAGGGAAAGTCTCCGGGCACGCGGTGGAATACGGACTCACACTGCATGATGAACCCCCGCGCTCCGCCGAGCTTTCCGCTAAAGTGGGCGGGGGTCGGAATGGGTGTGAGCCGCGCCGGTGCTACCGGAGCCTGCTGGACGGCCACTGGAGCGGCAGGAGCCGCGCCACCCTGATGAGCCGGGGAGAACGGCTGCTGGGGGTCCAGGCGGTCCAATCGGTTATTAATGAGAACCAATTGATTTAGGATCACCTGTTGCTGATAAGCTATTTGATCCACCCGAGCCTCGAGGTTGGTAAGCTGGTGCGCGAGCCCGCCGTCTGCCGAGCCGCTCTGCTGAAGCCGTACTGACATAACGTTCGGCTCAGGAGACGCACACACATAGGCTCAAAGTAGTTCAAATAGTTTATTGGCAACAGGAGTGAATGAATGAGTGTCTGTGAAATGTTAATGTGTTGGTGGCGGCGTCTGCTTCAGGCACAGAGGCAGGAGACCGTACAGCCGGCAACCCTATGGGAGAGAACACAGAGACACAGGGTGATGGGCACACACCAACACAGGAGGAGAATAGGCGAGGGAGAAGCTTACTTGCTAGGAACAGATGACTGGCACAACAAGGACGGGACCCGGGCGACAGCCACCTGCAGGGCTCGGTGCAGCAGCGAGGAACGACGAGGGAACGGGATTGTCCGCTGCCGAGGAATCCACCTGTGCACAGGGGAGCAGACTGGAAAGGATGAGGTAAGGGTTTCTTACCACACAGCGTCGTGCTGAAGAGTTGATAGCTTCACGTCGAAGGGGAATGAAGTCTGACGGCTTCAGGCCGAAGCTCAGGGCGAGGCGGCTTATATCCCTCGCCGCTGACGATGAACAGGTGTGCGAGCAGGTGGCGCCGCTGATGAGCGGCGCGGCGTGACACTTCTATGTTGGTTATCTTGTCTTTCCATGAGATGTTCATTATGGCTCGAAGGTGTCTCATCCTGTACGTGTGGAGTTTCTTTACCTGCACTCTGTAGACAGTCCAAGTTTCAGCACCGTACAATAGAGTAGCCAGTAATATCGCTCTGCACACTTTGCATTTCACATGGATAGACATATGTCGATTGTTCCACAATCTCTCCCTCAAGTTTCCAAACACAGCGCTTGCTCTTTCCATTCTGAGAGATGGTTCATCCTCCAGCCTAGCATTCTCTGAAACAGTACTCCCTAGACACTTGAAAGTCTTGCACTTGACTAGTGGCTCTGTACCAATGCTGATCTCTTCTGGTAGTGATGTTGATAATTGGAACTTTGGTGGTTGATAATGGCACTCTGTCTTCTTGATGTTGATTTTGAGGCTGAATTGGCTAGC
Organism: Pholidichthys leucotaenia; assembly: GCA_020510985.1. NCBI lineage: Eukaryota > Metazoa > Chordata > Actinopteri > Cichliformes > Pholidichthyidae > Pholidichthys > Pholidichthys leucotaenia. The sequence continues at coordinate 192,313,863 of CM035841.1, forward strand.
TGCTCTTGCAAATTTCTCCACTAAAGATTGCATATCTTCCACACTGTGTGCAACTAGAGCACTGTCGTCGGCAAAGAGTATTTCTCTTACTACCTTTATTGTTGTCTTACTCTTGGCTTTAAACTGCGCCACATTGAACAACTCTGCTTCTTTCCTTGTTTGAATGTATATTCCTTCTGAAGTGTCTTTGAAGGCCACCTCAAGCATGGCTGCTAGATATAGCGAGAAGAGTGTAGGTGCCAGCACACACCCTTGTTTCACCCCGTTGCTTACTGAAAAGTCTTTAGATACTGAACCACTCATTGCCACGTTTGCTTGCATACCTGTATGGAGTGCCTCGATCAGGCTGACAAACCTCTCTGTACAGCCATATTTCTTGAGTACCTGCCAAAGTCCTTGTCGCGAAACAGTATTGAAGGCTTTACTGAAGTCTATGAAGACTACATAAAGCAACATGTTCTGTTCGATACACTTTTCTTGAACCTGTTTCAAGCAGAAAATCGTATCCATTGTGCTTCTTCCACTTCTAAAGCCGCATTGGGTTTCCGGTAGTACATTCTGCGAGATGTGTTCATTGAGTCTGTTCAGTAGTACACGTGAGAGAATCTTACCAACAGTGGCTAGCAGTGATATACCTCGGTAATTTCCATAATCTTTCCTGTCACCTTCCTTGAACAAAGGCACAATATTTGCATCCTTCCAGTCTTGAGGTACTTTCTGGGCATCCCATATCTCTTGGATGAGCTTGTGCAGGAAGTTGGTCAGCTGAACACCACCAAATTTCCACACCTCTGCTGGAATTCCATCCCTTCCTGGAGCTTTACAATCCTGTGTTGTCCTGATAGCTGCCATTAGTTCATCAAAATTTGTTGGTTCATCCAGACTTGATACAGCTGGTTGCTGCACTAGAGCTTCTTTAGCCTCTTCAGTGAGATCTCCAGGGTTGTTTAGTAGTTGGTCAAAGTGGTCTGCAAATCTGTCCAGGATCTTGTCTTTCTCCTGCAAAACCGTTTCACCATCCATAGCCTTTAGTTGGATCAATCCTCTTCGTTTAGGGCCATAGATTTCTCTCATACCTGTGAAGAATGTTTTCATGTCCTTCCTGTCTGCTGCAGTTTGAAGTTCCTCCGCTTTTTCATCCCACCAGTTGGACTTCATCTCTCTGGTGTACTTCTGTAGCTCACTCTGAGCCTTTTGAGTATTTCTTCTTCTTCGACCTTGTGTTACACTGTAGGTTTTCCTGCCTAGCTGTATTCCTCGCTTCTGGTAGTTTCTTCAGGTGTTCATCATGCTCATCAAACCAATCTTGATGTTTCCTCTCAGGGTGGCTTAATACATCACTCGCAGTCTGATACACCGTATCCTTCAGTGTTGCCCATTTCTCTTCTATGTCATTCTCTGAGTTGTTGCTGTCCCAGTCTTTCAAGTTTTCATCCATTTTCTGTGTAAATTCTTCCTGCTTCTTTTGGCCTTTCAGTGCACTAGCGTTTAGCTTCCGTGGTGGCTTTGGACCCATCCTGCAATGCTGTTTTTGTCTCCAAATCCTTAATCTAGATCTCAGCATAACATGATCAGTACCACAGTCCACACCTCTCATTGCTCTGGTGTCCAATACATCCCTTTTGTCTCTCTGCCTGACTATGATGTAGTCTAATAAGTGCCAGTGCTTAGATCTTGGGTGCATCCATGTCTTCTTGTGTGTGTTCTTGTGCTTAAATAGAGTGTTGGTTATCACAAGGTTGTACTCTGAACATAGCGCAAGTAGAAGTTCTCCATTAGCATTGCACTTGCCTACTCCATGACTGCCTAGCACTCCTTTCCATTTCTCAGTGTCTGAACCAACTCTGGCATTAAAATCTCCAACGAGTATCAGCCTGTCATCAGTCGGTACACGCCTGATAGTCTCACGTAAATCACTGTAGAACTTTTCCTTCACCTCCTCTGTGTTGGTCATTGTTGGGGCATATACACTGATGAGTGTGGCATACATCTTCCGCTGTAGTGGGAGTCTCATAGTCATTATCCTGTCGTTGATTGGCACCGGTTCCTCATCAAGCATTGCTGCTATCTCCTTTCTAACTGCAAATCCCACTCCTGCTTCTCTCCTTTCTTGAGTTGATCTCCCACTCCAAAAGAAGATGTACCCATGGTCTTCCAAGCTGTCATCTTGTTTCACTAAGTGCAGCTATGTCTACATTGTACCTGTTCATTTCCAGGGCCACAAGCGCAGTCTGTTTTTCTGGGTGCTGTGATGTTGTTCTGTCCAACAGAGTGCGTACATTCCATTCTGCTACACTCAAGGCTGCTAGTTTTCCTCTTCTTTTGTCTTCCTGCTCCTAGCTTACTTTTCGCTGCCTGTCGGAGTGTGAACAGATCAGTGCAGACTTTGTAAGCCTGGGCGACATCCGAGCCGGTATGAGTTGCTTTCTGATTGACCATTTCATGAAACTGCTTGCAAAGTATTTGAGTACTGCTAGCTTTTGCTGGACTAGCAGCACACTCTTGGCAGATAAAGGTATTATCAGTGGCAAGGGCAGACCAAGACAAACTGACTCCAGTGTCTGTTGCAGTGACTGACCAGATGACAGGTTTGTTTATCTCTGCTCTTTGTGTAGTGCATGTCACAATGCACCAACTGGCACAGTCCACCACAGACCTTGTGACAGATGTGTTTATCTGCCAGGATGTCCAGTCTCACCCTGTGTAACTGGGAGTGGTTCACCACAGACCTGTGACAGATATTGTTTTTGGTTCTGCCAGGATGCCCTGTTTCACCCTCCACGCCCTCGGAAGGGTGGGGATGCCGGTTGAGTCGCCGACGGCCCGACCCATGAGACAGGTAGTACCGGTTTTCATGGTTATCCGGTAGCAAGCAAGTCAATGCCTGATCTGACAAAAAGAAAAGTTGATGTAATATAGTGGTAAACATGCCCCTGTCCCAGCTTTTTTGGAACATGACACAGGCATCAAACTCAAAATGAGGGAATATTTGAAAAAACAAACAAACAAACAAACAATAAAGTTTATCAGTTCAAACATTAAATATCTTGTCTTTGTAGTGTATTCCATTGAATATAGGTTGAAAATTCAATGATTACATTTTGTTTTTATTTACGTTTTACACAACATCCCAACTTCATTGGAATCGGGGTTTGTACGTGGCACACTGCAGGCAGCATCACTGAACAGGAAATGTATTTTTCTCCCCCCCAGGAGCTCAGTAACATATCTGTAAAGACCATGTTTTTGAAAATTCTTAGTAGACCATCACTTGTGACATTCTGCCAAAAAACTATTTTTTTTCTTGGTAACATGTCTGTAACATGTTTTTTTTATGACTTACACGACATGTCAAGAGCGAAATCACTCAAATGTCTCATGCCAGTTTTTTGCTTTAAAGTTTCATTTAAACCCCACCCCCTGAAAAAAGGCGAGTTTAGATGGGGAATTTTTGGTGACGTAGCTATATACAGCCACTGGCACATCTGTAGTATTGAGCCAATCAGGACTCTGGCCTGACTGAAGTTGGCCTCTAGCCAGTTAGCATTTTTGGACAGTTGCTTTGAAAACTTGACCCAAATTAAGATGGGTTTTACCATTAAACTGCTTTTAAGGACCGATGCAGTTTCAGTCATTATCCTGGGCCACCATACATACAACTGGGCACATCCTTCAACCAGTAAGTCTTTTTATCACAGGATTTATGCTGCTTATTGTAGCGTTAACCACTATTAGCCTTGTGGTATGTGGCTTGGACCTAATCACGGACTGTGGCATTTGAAGGGGGGTAAAAAGATTTTGACATGAAACTAAGACAATGAAAGGTTTTGTTTGTACAAAAAAGGGCATAAGATACTATTTTAGACAATGAGGATTTGTTTTGATGGGGAATTTATAGCCACTGTAGTGTGTCTTTAAGTCACGAACAACAATCTGTTCTTCAGCTGCAGCCTGTCACCATGCTATTGGCTGTGATATCAGTCCAATCTCCACCCAGTAGTGATGGGATCCACAGTTTGAACCATTCACTTTATACTGTTGTTCTGGAATACCAGAGGATGCCACAGGGTGGTGCTACTCCCTTTTGGTGTTGACTGTAATAACGTAGAGCTAAGCCACAGTAGGAGAACTCTTTAGTAACTGGTAGGTGTCAGTCAGGTTGCACATGTTCTGCTAATCCATGTATGAATTAAGATATATAGCGTCGTGGAGACCTGACTTAATATGGTCTTGTTCAGAAGATAGTGTTAACCGTTCCTGCCTCTCGTCTCCTAACCGTGGTTGGGGGACGCAGGGGAGATCTGTCTTCTCCAGGGCCGGAGGCAGCTTTTTCCTCCGGGGTCAACTCCCGAGTAAAACCTCACTCTTGTTAAACAGGATATGGTGGTACACAGAGGCACAGGCCGTATTGCTGAAGCATTGGGGCTTTATTTACAGACTGCACTGTTGATAGCAATGATATCTACCTGCTCCGGTCGCCTCGCTCTCTGTCTCTCATCCGCCCAAAATCACACACACCGTTCACTCATCGGGGCCATTCCACACACACCGCGGGCGCGCCTCGGCTGCGCGCACGCACTAACTCACTCACGTTCACGCACTGAGCTGTCCTATCTAACACATGTATTAGGCACATCTTACAACACTACCCCCACCATGGATTGGCAATTAATACTAATTCCATTCCATCTAAATAATATAAAATTGGTACACACTCTCTACATTCGTACGCCTAGCAGTAGCAGTAGCAGTGTCCAATATATAACAGGGATTCAAATAGGTAGGTAGGTTACGAGTGTCTATGCAGTGGTAAAACTAGCTCATTTAGCAGTGAAAACATGAGGGACAAATACTTGGAATACCATTGTTTCTAATTAAACAAGGAGGTACATTATACTTTAAACCCTATTCCTTGGCGACCGGGAGTATTACTGAACAATTAATTAGAATACAATACATTCAAATGGAATCAAGTGCAGGTGGGTATATGAAAGCATTGTGACTTCAGCTTTTTTTTTTTTTTTCAAACAAACATATAGAACATTATAACCAAACTAGAGTCCAAAAATGTGAACTGGAGAGTCTCTAGTGCAAACAGGAACTGCCACAGTTGGCTCATTCAGTAACCCAGTCCCCGTAACGGTCCGGTCCTCTGCGCCGACGTTTGGGCCGTGACACGTGCTGAGCCTGATGGCGTGGTTCTCCCACCGCACCCCCACCATGGCCAAATATCACATGGGAAGGAGTGGGTGGAAGAGACCCGATCACATTGGGGGCATTAGCAGGTGGAGTGGACGGCGGGGAACTGCTGGGGCCATCACTGGAGGTAGTAGCGAACAGGTTGTACAGGCTGAGATCCTGGTCTGCTGGGTTCCCGTCCACAGCCAGTGGCAAATTGAGCGGAGCTGCCGAATGGCGCGAACAAATCCTCTCCATCAACAAGTGTGCCCGCGCAGCTCTCATCACACAGAAATGGGCCACAATGTCCACACCCTGTCTCAGCCCGACGTTCATGACCTTCCACAGTACCCCGTCTGCATTCCTGACCATTAGCCAGCTACATGAACGGGTTTGAGTAGTTAGTTTCTTGTTTGTAGATATCGGCGGGATAGCGAGCGGCCGCCATGTCTCATTAGCTTAGCTGCCATCACAGTCACTCGGCCCAGCTGCCGCTGTCCTTTTCGTTCGGTACTCACCACCCTCTTAACAACGTGAGAGTCCCTTCATGGTCGCCAGTGTTGACCGTTCCTGCCTCTCGTCTCCTAACCGTGGTTGGGGGACACAGGGGAGATCTGTCTTCTCCAGGGCCAGAGGCAGCTTTTTCCTCCGGGGTCAACTCCCGAGTGAAACCTCACTCTTGCTAAACAGAATATGGTGGTACACAGAGGCACAGGCCGTATTGCTGAAGCATTGGGGCTTTATTTACAGACTGCACTGTTGATAGCAATGATATCTACCTGCTCCGGTCGCCTCGCTCTCTGTCTCTCATCCGCCCAAAATCACACACACCGTTCACTCGTCGGGGCCATTCCACACACACCGCGGGCACGCCTCGGCTGCGCGCACGCACTAACTCACTCACGTTCACGCACTGAGCTGTTCTATCTAACACATGTATTAGGCACATCTTTTTTTTTCCTTCTTGCCTTGAGAGAGAGCAGTCGCATTTTTCTTCCCTCCTCCCCTGCCTTCCTGATCTATTCCCAGCTTTTGCAATGTTGCGTTTTTGTCTGTGTTTAGTCGCTCTTCTTCTGCTGAATCTTAATCTAAACGGAAATTATGGATTTGGAAGCGGCTTAAATGTGCTATTGTCACTATTTTCAACAAGAATTGGGCCAAGGGGGAGCCCAAGAATTGGAACCTACGAGAGACTCATGGACATTGGAATCCATGCGTCTATGGCAATATTATTGGCTATGATCTCAGGACTTCTATTTTTGGCTGTGGAGTTCCCTGATGCATCAGAAATTGAAGGAAGGTGAGAGAGCGGATCAAGCGGACCCAGCCAGCTCCTTCATCAAATTCGACCAGTTGGGGAGGGCACGAGTAGCGGCAAACGGTGAACTGAATGACAGTGATTCAGTGAAGGAATACATCTGAAAGCCCTGTGCTCTCTATGGAAAAACAGTTTAAGCCTGCATATATAATGGAAGCACAGAATTACACGGGTGAGGACAAAATTCTACTCTCTGAGTGCACTGTGCTGATTTGATTTGATTTGACCTTGTTTGCCCCGTGTTTACATTCCTCCTGACTGAGATTAGCAGAAGAACCGGCTCTTATGTCTACCCATACAATCAACAATCAGTTGTTGTCGTCAGCGGATTGGACTCTCAAGGACAATGCCCATGTGCCTTCTGCAAGCAAGAGAGAAAGAGAGATAGACTCTGAACTCTGGACTTGTTTATAAGTCACATGATTATAACATCTATCCACTGCCAGGAGGCGCCCTCTGCTGCTCACTAACAACTGTTACATTTACACTACACAATGACATGCAAATATACACACACTGCTCTCCCTCCCTCTGCTGTGTGATTGTCCACTACTGCTAAATATGCATTGAGGGTTTTTTTGCCTGCAATCAAAATTTCGCTTACCCATTAAGCGTCAATTTGATAAAACATGTTTTTTTCTCTCGCCTATTGTGTCATATCATTTCTTTTCTTTTTTCTTTTCTTCTTTATGACTGGCGCCTAGCGGCTGCCCCGGCCTTGGATGCGCTCTGCAGAGCGTGCCCAAATGCCAAGTCACGTTTCGTTACCTTGTATTCATACGTGTGTAATGACAATAAAGTTGAATCTCATCTCATCTTACAACAATAGAATAAAGCACCAAGTGGAAGTATATATTCTGTGTCTGGTGACTCTCTGTGCCGTTAGCTACTCCAGAGCCCATGCTAATGTGTTAGCCTTAGCCTGCTAGCTCTCCGCCGAAGTCTCACCCTCTGTTACAAGTTCACTAAATGTACTGAATCACTTCAGTTTGTTCACTAAAAAAATCTGTTCTAAAGATTTGCGCACTGAATCACTCAGTGCTGTACTGGAGCTCTAACTGTCTGCCTGCCACTCATTGAACTGAAAAATGCTCTGAACTGAGCAGGCGGGGCTCGCTCCTTCACTGCTCTTCAGTGCACTCACTGACTGAGCTGATGAGAACATGAGACAGGCAACTGCTGTACGAATCAGCAGCGGGTGTGTCAGTCTCTGCGCCACAGTACACGTTCATGTACTGACAACGTGAGGGAGGCTACTGTATGAATCAGCAGCCAGGCAAGGTGGCTTGGATTCGTGCTGTGCACTTAAACATGGTAAACAGATGTAACAGATTATTATTATTATTATGCTGGATTATTTTAAGAGTATATTTAACCCTTTTGTTTTAGTACTTAGGAGTTTTATGCATTTTATTGGTTTTAATTGAGTTTCCTGTTTTCCTTTTTATTTTTTTACCGGATGATTTGTTGCATGTTATTATTCCCTGTTTTGCTGTGGTGTTTTAGTGTTTTTTTAACCTCTTGCACTCTGGTGTACCACGGGCAGGCACGTCTCTGCGTCCTAGAGCGCACGAGGGTGCACGAGGGTGCACGAGGGCGCACGAAGGCGCTGCGTCCTAGAGCGCACTGAAAAAAAAAGCTGCATTTCCGTTCTTCCACTACAGACACAGCCGCGAACAGAAAGCCAAAGGAGTGCTTTGATTGGTTTAGATGTGATTGACCTCTCATTCGACTAATAAGAGCCTTGAATTGGGTTTCTGAAACCTTGAAGAACCAATGACTGAAAACCTAGCAAGAAGGACCCGCCTACCAACGGCTGCGAATACAGCCAGCCAATTGAAGCACAGAAGTTCGAAAGCTGTTTTGTGTAAGGCTGGGTGAAGAGAGACTGACTGCTGCAGCAGATGAAAAAAGGACCCGCAGGAAGAACCGCCACAGACCCAGCAGCACGGAGACCACCCGCAAGTGCGACCTGTGTGACAGGGACTGCCATTCGCGCATCGGCCTGTTCAGCCACAGGCGGTGCTGTCCCAGCAGAGTAGACGTTTAGGATTCTCTTCCATGGTCATCATAGACCGTCCACATGCTGTTGTGGACAGGTAAGTGTTATAAGCTAAATTATTCTTTATCCCTGAAAATTGTAATCAAAAATGACTTTTGACTGATCAAATTAAATTAAATTACAACTGTGCGTAGTAGACCGTGGCGCACAAAGTCCGAAGTCCGTGCGCCGCGGTACACGGTTCGTGCGCCGCATCCAGACCGTGAACGCCCCCCACCCCCGCTACTCTTCTGTAGCGGGGGGGGGGGGGGCGCGGGGACTGTGCGCCGCGGTCGCCACATCGCCACATGACTGTTCCGTCATGTAGCGATGGCCGATGTCCGTCCTCTGTAGCGGGGTGGGGTGGGGGTGGGAGTTGTTATCTTCTACATTACAAATATTTTAGAATAATTTTTAATGCACTGTAGGTTATTTTTTCTTGTAAAAAAAAGCCACACATTTTTTACGTGGCATGCTTCTTTGTGTGTGGGGGCTTGTTTGTTCATTCATTCATGAATGAATGAATAAAAAACCCCTCCCCCCCCCACACACACAGCCCTGAGTGTCACCTTTCATTAGAGCCCAAGATGAAGCTTCTATATTGAATCATTCAAAAGTTACAGACGTTTTTCCAAACTGTGCCATTTGGCACAATTTGGCACAGTTCAAAAACGCCTGGGAACTACCTGAGAACAAAGCTGTGTAATATATTCATTTTTTGTGGTATTGTTACAAAATTTTGACCTCAGCTGGATAACACTTGGTTCTACATTTCTGTTGCATTTTCCAGCCCGGATCTGAAGCTGTGTGTTATTTGCAAGCATTTGTATCCAAAAAAACACCCAGGCGAAATTTATTTTCTTCAAGTTCAGTATGTTTAGATGACTGTTACTCAGTGGCAGGAGCACTTAGAGAGATTATGACGTTTTGCCAAAAAATTCAAAGTGTTTCTTTTAAATGAGACCAACCCCATGAAGATGCTGCAAAGGGTTGAAGAACAGCTTTTGATTTACTTTGGGTACGTTATTTTTTGGCGTTTTTAGGGAAATTGACCAGAGTGCAAGGGGTTAAAGGATAACTTAAAAAAAAACAAAACAGCAATTGTAAACATAACTCCACCCCTGTGATTGGTAATAAACCTTGTTTAAACACTGCTGCCTACTGTTCCTTACTGAAGCACATCACCCAAATGAGGAGTTCGGTTGTTTAGGGAGCTTTTACCCTAGTAACACAGACACCTTTTATGAGTCTGACATTTAGAGGTTTACTTGACAATTGTTATATATGACCACAGGTTTTATTATGATTTTTTTAAGTCTTTTTTTTTAACTGATCTGGATGATGTTCTTAGACTTGCTAAGTCTGATTCCAGCAGCAGCTGTCTCAATCAGAGCTCACATACAGTATGTCGTTAACACGCATACATTTGCTCATTGTCCCTCTTATCGTCATATTACAGATTTTACCATGGAGTGTAAACAGGGAACAAGGTGAGATTAGAGAGTGCATACTTTTTAAGTTTAAATAATGGCTGAAAGAAAACCACTCTTAGGTTTTTTTCCACTCCGGCGCTCCACATTCATTGTCTGTGTGGAAAGCTTGGTGGCGCATTTTGGTCAGGTCACGCACGATTTTTTTCAGCTGTTGAACTGAGTCAACTAAAATCTTTTAAAGGAGCAGATGTATGTCATATAAAAACAGATTCAGCAACTAAATGATACATTTCTCACTTCAAAATCATTTTGCTGTTTCATTTCGTCGTGTTGAATCTATCCATTGTTGACTTCCTGGTTCCGGCAGGCCAGGCAGGAGGAGCCTTTCGTGAATGACTCATCCAATAAAAGCAGCTCCTTCTCGAGCTCCAGGTTTGTGACACTGTAATAGGCTGTAGAAGGCTAGGAGAGCTATCAGTCAATGACATGTACGTGATTCGGAAGCGGGGGATGAAATGGCCGCTATTTCCTAAGTGATTCGTTCAGTTACGGTAAGTGATTCAGTACAGTTCGTTCATCCAAAAGAACACTTGAACGAATTGTTCATGAACATTCTCTACCACCCAGAGTTTCTGAGCCTAGCGCGCTAGCTTCAAAGCTAATCGTGCTACAATAGAGACAGCTGAGCTAGCATGGTTTTTGTGGTGTACGAACATGGCAGCTGTGGCCCCCTGGGTGTAGTGGGAGGTGACGACCCACCTTTCCGGTGGTGGTGTCACCAGGGGTGTAAAGGGTAAGAGCAGATGAGATTCCGTCTCTTCGTCGTGGACCCCTTGGCCTGTACAGAGCATCCATTATGTTCTGGTTCTACTTATAATAAAGTACGTTCAACTACACCATCAGCCTCCTCCTTGTTTCACTAAGATATGGACGTAACAGTCTTAACAATTATTTTCTTTAAATTTCAGTCACTCCACTAGACATCTCTGTGTCCATGTGGCTCAATAATGTACAGTCGATAATTCTCAGGTCATTGTGGCTTTTTTTTGTTATATTTTCACTGTGATAGCGGGTAGCTAACATTAGCTTGGCTAGGCGGCTGAAGTCAGTCTATTTAACTGCAAAAAAGCTCACTTCAGCAGGAAGAGGCTTACAGGTCTGGCTGTCTTATTATTTTTTTTATATATTCTGTCTACGCTCAGTAGCCATCCTTGTTCATCCACCAACACTTCACCATATATACCATTTTTAGATATTTATATTCTGATGGAAACAAAGGCGGTTAGCTGTCTGTTAGCAGTTGTACATTCACCCATTTATGGTTGTTTATTGTACTCCAGGGACCAGTCATATCCTATCGACCACTGAAACCACACACCCCACTCCACCAGTGATGCCTTATTTCCTTCACTCTTTCAGATGATTTTACAGTGGGGAAAAAAAGTATTTAGTCAACCACCAATTGTGCAAGTTCTCCCACTTAAAAGGAACTCCGATTATATTGGCATGTTAGCTCTATATGCTTTATTTTTATGTTACTAACATAACTATAATATAATTTTTTTGAAAATAATTCCCAGTTTTATATATTTTTAAAAAACTTTATTACGATGTAAATCGCCATTATTGTTTACGTTGCAATGCATTCTGGGTAGTGACGTAGAAGGGTTGCAGCCGTTTTTTCTGTCTTATACAAGCCAAGAAGCGAAGCTACGAACTACTGCCATTTGTCAGTGAAAATGCCACATTGCGTGGCTTTTGGATGTAATTTCCAATCAAAGGGAAATAAAGAGAGTGAGGTAAGCCTCCATAGCTTTCCTAAAGAGGGAAAGTGGAGGAAAAAGTGGGGCGGCAGCGGCTCAGCAGGTAGAGCAGGTCGTCTAATAACCCGATGGTTGGCGGTTCGCATCACGCTCTCCCCAGATATCCTGCCGTTGTGTCCCTGGGCAAGACACTTCACCCGCATTGCCTCCAGTGCCCATAACACTGGGTATGAATGTGTAAAAATGTTTAAATGTTCGGTGGTGGCCGGAGAGGCTGTTGGCACGGATTGGCAGCCACATTTCCCTCACTCTGAGTCTGTGATCACGCGCTGTAGCGCATGCCTGATAAAGCTGACAAATGTATTAATCACGCTGTAATAAAGCACAATATCGCTCAAAGCGCACGAGTGTGCGCTTTGCGCACCAGTGTGGCGGATGAAATAAGGGAACCCAGTGTGGAGGCACGGAATAATTGCAGGCAGGACACTGCGAACTGAAGTTTAAAAGGGTGTTTATTTCATCCAGCACGAAGCTCACTCCAGCGCTGTGGAGCGAGCCCTTTTTTTTTATTACTTATTTTGTACTAACCACAGTGCGCAGTGGTTAGCACTGTGGCAGCACAGTTTACCCTCAGCCAGGGGATCGCGGAGATCGTGGGTTCGATCCCTGCCCCCGGCCAACAGTGATCTGTGTGGAGTTTGCATGTTCTCCCCGTGTTTGCGTGGGTTTACTCCAGGATTTCTCCAGTTTCCTCCCACATGTCAAAAACATGCAGGTTAGGGAGTTAAGGGGCGCTTGCGCACGCAGCGACTGGCAGCTGGTGGCTTGTCACCAGACTGCAAAACAAATCTACCTACGGGTACAAAATAAGTAATAAAAAAAAAAAAAGGGCTTGGTCCACAGCGCTGGAGTGAGCTTCGTGCTGGATGAAATAAACACCCTTTTAAACTTCAATTCGCAGTGTCCTGCCTGCACTTATTCCGTGCCTCAACACTGGGTTCTCTTATTTCATCCGCCACACTGGTGCGCATGCGCGATATTGTGCTTTATCATAGCGTGATTAATACATATGTCAGCTCTATCAAGTGTTGTGGGATGTGTCTGGTGCGTGTGTTTGGATGGGCAACTCGGTGCGTGGACGTGAGTGAGTGATGGCGTTTGCGCAGCCGAGGCGCGCCCCCCCCCCCCCCCCGGTGTGTGTGGCGAACGGTGTGTGATTTGGTGCGGATAAGTAGAAAGAGCGAGGCGACCAGAGCAGGTAGAATTTGTTGCTGACAACAGTGCGGTATATAAATAAAGCCCCAAAGTTTCAGCAAAACGGCCTGTGCTTCTGTGTACCACAAGAGTGAGGTTTACTCGGGAATTAAACCGCGGAGGAAGATAGATCTCCCCTGCGTCCCAAAACCACAGTTAGGAGACGAAAGGCAGGAACGGTCAACACAAGCGTGCGATCACAGACATGTCTCATGCGTGCGCTTTGAGTGATATTGTGCTATTATCACAGCGTGATTAATACATATGTCAGTTTTATCAGGCATGCGCTACAGCGCGTGATCACAGACTCAGAGTGAGGGAAATGTGGCTGCCAATCCACGCCAACAGCCTCTCCGGCCACCACCGAGCATTTAAACATTTTTACACATTCATACCCAGTGTTATGGGCACTGGAGGCAATGCGGGTGAAGTGTCTTGCCCAGGGACACAACGGCAGGATATCTGGCGAGAGCGTGATGCGAACCGCCAACCATCGGGTTATTAGACGACCTGCTGAGCCGCTGCCGCCCCACTTTTTCCTCCACTTTCCCTCTTTAGGAAAGCTATGGAGGCTCACCCCGCTCTCTTTATTTCCCTTTGATTGGAAATTACATCCAAAAGCCGCGCAATGTGGCATTTTCACTGACAAATGGCAGTAGTTCGTAGCTTCGCTTCTTGGCTTGTATAAGACAGAAAAAACGGCTGCAACCATTCTACGTCACTACCCAGAATGCATTGCGACGTAAACAAAAATCGTAATAAAGTTTTTTAAAAATATATAAAACTGGGAATTATTTTCAGAAAAAATATATTATAGTTATGTTACTAACATCAAAATAAAGCATATAGAGCTAACATGCCAATATAATCGGAGTTCCTTTTAAAAGATGAGAGGTCTCCAATTTTCATCATAGGTATACCTCAACTATGAGAGACAAAATGAGAAAAAAAAAATCCAGAAAATCACCTTGAAGGATTTTTAATGAATTAATTGGTAAATTCCTTGGTAAAATAAGTATTTGGTCAATAACAAAAGTTCATCTCAGTACTTTGCTATATACCCTTTGTTGGCAATGACAGAGGTCAAACGTTTTCTTCACAAGGTTTTCACACACTGTTGCTGGTATTTTGGCCCATTCCTCCATGCAGATCTCCTCTAGAGCAGTGATGTTTTGGGGCTGTCGCTGGGCAACACGGACTTTCAACTCCCTCCAAAGATTTTCTATGGGGTTGAGATCTGGAGACTGGCTAGGCCACTCCAGGACCTTGAAATGCTTCTTATGAAGCCACTCCTTCGTTGCCCGGGCGGTGTGTTTGGGATCATTGGGATCATAAAGAAATGATTTTTGAGCAGTATAAGAATGAAGGACAGTGATGTTGCATTGTGTCTTCAGTGAGGGAAGGTTGTTGTTGTGTTATGGTGATTGTGAAGGTGTTGTCTGTGTTTGTATTGAACATGCCAGAAGTGTATGTTTATTGTTGTTGTAATATTGTTGGATGTTGGTATTGTTGTCAGTATGGACTGTCATTGTTGTGTCATTTTTGTTGTATAATTTGACTATGGGTGTATTATGGTGAATGTGGTTGTGGGATAATGATGATTATGAGTGATACTGTAATTTGTTGGGTATGGAAAAGGGGTGGGACTATATAAGCGTTGGCTTCTTCCCACTCCTTTTGAACATTTTATTTTTGGCTTGTCTTTTTTGTTTTGAATTCTCTTCTTTTTTTTTAGAATGTTCAAATAAAAATCAATGTCAATTGTCATGCTGAAAGACCCAGCCACATTTCATCTTCAATGCCCTTGCTGATGGAAGGAGGTTTTCACTCAAAATCTCACGATACATGGCCCCATTCATTCTTTCCTTTACACGGATCAGTCGTCCTGGTCCCTTTGCAGAAAAACAGCCCCAAAGCATGATGTTTCCACCCCCATCCTTCACAGTAGGTATGGTGTTCTTTCTCCTCCAAACACAACAAGTTGAGTTTTTACCAAAAAGTTCTATTTTGGTTTCATCTGACCATATGACGTTCTCTGAATCCTCTTCTGGATCATCTAAATGCTCTCTAGCAAACTTCAGACGGGCCTGGACATGTACTGGCTTAAGCAGGGGGACACGTCTGGCACTGCAGGATTTGAGTCCCTGGCGGCGTAGTGTGTTACTGATGTAGCCTTTGTTACTTTGGTCCCAGCTCTCTGCAGGTCATTCACTAGGTCCCCCCATGTGGTTCTGGGATTTTTGCTCACCGTTCTCGTGATCATTTTGACCTCACGGGGTGAGATCTTGCGTGGAGCCCCAGATCGAGGGAGATTATCAGTGAGTCTTGTATGTCTTACATTTTCTAATAATTGCTCCCACAGTTGATTTCTTCACACCAAGCTGCTTACCTATTGCAGATTCAGTCTTCCCAGCCTGGTGCAGGTCTACAATTTTGTTTCTGGTGTCCTTTGACAGCTCTTTGGTCTTGGCCATAGTGGAGTTTGGAGTCTGACTGTTTGAGGTTGTGGACAGGTGTCTTTTATACTGATAACGAGTTCAAACAGGTGCCATTAATACAGGTAACGAGTGGAGAACAGAGGAGCCTCTTAAAGAAGAAGTTACATGTCTGTGAGAGCCAGAAATCTTGCTTGTTTGTAGGTGACCAAATACTTATTTTCCACCATAATTTGCAAATAAATTCTTTAAACATCAGACAATGTGATTTTCTGGATTTTTTTTTCTCATTTTGTCTCTCATAGTTGAGGTATACCTATGATGAAAATTGGAGACCTCTCTCATCTTTTAAGTGGGAGAACTTGCACAATTGGTGGCTGACTAAATACTTTTTTGCCCGACTGTATATCAGCTAGCTCAGGCTGTGCTCAATATCGGAGCTAGCTAACATTAGCAATATGGCGTCAACAACAGATCTTAGCAGCAATGAAAGAAAAAGGGTGAGATGAACTGGGGCTCATGAGCATTAGAAAGAGCCATTCTGAGGAAGGCCACAGAAATGGTGCTGTGATAAACCTCACTGAGGAATTTTGTCCAAAGCATGTCACAGATATTTCATTAAGACATATAGGACCTAGGTCAACATGTAGAAAAAGTGCATTAAATGTCTCCTTTAAGCTGTAAATAGCATAAAGTCTACTCCTCTTACATCTCCCAAACCTTTTGAATATGTTGAAAATTTTACATTTAGTGGTGTCAGTTTTAATTGTTATTAATTGTATCTAATTGGATTAGTGCAATTAATCATATGATACACGATTAACTCAACAACACTCACTTTCTTGTTCATATGCCAATGGCATAATAATCACGTTAATTGTGCGTCATGCGATTAACTCACCTCACAATTAACGTGATTAAAACTGAAACACCACTAATTGCATTAGAATGTTAAAAAGTTTACTGGTTACCTCAAAAAAAAAAAACGTTTCTAATGCACAGTACTGTGCAAAAGTCTTAGGTTGGCCATGCATGGAGGATTTTTAAATCTTAACCAGTTTTACAAATGTGGGAGACATCAGAACAGGTGAAAAAGATTTTTCACATTCTAATCCTGCAAACACATTGACTCAGTGAGATGGGCAGACCACACATGCATCGTTTTTATGAACGATTTCATTGTTTCCACTGGCACGAGATCTTACAGAATCTCCTGTGATCAGCCTATGAACTTTTCAGCCCCTCCCCCAGCCTCGTAAATGGATCAACTGAACAGCCAGGAGTTCCTCTCAGGTCCTGTGTCAGGTCGTTGCTGGATTTTTTTTTTTTTCCTATTTCTGCAGGACATGAATTTCAGATACTGTTCATTTGCTGTACACACAAAAGTAATGATTCAATGATTCTTCACAGAGCTCTGTAGTTTTCAAGACAGCCATGATTTTTGAAGAACCATTATTTAGAGGACGGTTCTTTGCACACCATATGTGATTCTTCAAAGAACCGAGCTGTTAATTTCTACTGAGGTTGTATGGAGGCAGAATACTGTGCATTTCTGAGAAAAGATTCTTTTAATTTTTTTTTTTTTTTTTTTTTACTCAGATGCTTCTTTCATGGCATCACTCCAAAGAACTTCTTGATTCCCAGTGGGCACCTTTATTTTTCAACTTGTACATTGTTTCTTTGGTCTGATAGTTCTTATGTCTTCTATTTGTCCACTTTCCTAAAAAAAAAAAAAGGAAATTAGACAATGTTCAAGCACAAAAACTAGATTAAAATGAGTGAAAAGTCAGCCAATGTCCAAAGAAAGACTTTCAAAGACATTCAAGTCTCAAGAACTATTGCTCAAAACCACTTTAAAAATTCCAGAAAATCTGGCTCCTTGGCAGCAAAATATAAAGAAAATATAGCTGCAAGCGGCAATCATCAGGTTCCAAGCAGGTATAGACTTCAAGATCTTGCTTTGTTTGGCAACATTTAAAACCTAAGGTCTGCTACACATTAGTTTTTAAATCAGCACTATTTTTTTTTTTTTTTGTTACTTATTTGTACCCGTAGGTAGACTTGGTTTGCAGTCTGGTGACAAGCCACCGGCTGCTGGTTGCTGCGTGCGCGAGCGCCCTAAACCTACATGTTTTTGGTATGCGGGAGGAAACCGGAGAAATCCCGGAGTAAACCCGCGCAACACGGGGAGAACATGCAAACTCCACACAGCTCACTGTTGGTCGGGGGCTGGGATCGAACCCACGATCTCATGATCCCCGCGGTCCCCCGGCCGAGGGTAAAACTGTGCTGCCACAGTGCTAAACCACTGCGCCACCGTGCAGCCTATGTAACTTTCTTGTTCCTTGTAGGAACACTGAAAAGGCCACAACCGCAGCAACCACAACCCCAGTCCCAACAGCCAACCACAGGGCTTTTTGCTGTTGGTAGCGAAAGTCATGGCCTGTGATTTGCTGCTGGGACCAAAGCAACATCTGCTGTCCCCTCAGTGGACCCCCCCCCCCCCCCCGCAAAAAAAAAAGAGCTGCTGCAGGCAATATGGGCCCACTCAGGCTATGGTGACATTCACACGATCAAATGAAGTCTACCATCAAAATAATTTTGCAGACATTATTTTGAGATGAAAGTCTTACATAGTGTTGCTTTAAAATACACAGGAGCGCCATGATGTACTTCAGTTGCTGTTCAGAAGAATTAAGACTTCCCTGGCAAGATTCAAAGCTGGGACCTCCTGCATACCAAGCACTCACCTTAACTACAACACCACACAACTGCTTTAGCTTGCACTCTGACTTTCTCAAATTATAAATGCTCA
This sequence comes from Pholidichthys leucotaenia, assembly GCA_020510985.1. Classification (NCBI taxonomy): domain Eukaryota; kingdom Metazoa; phylum Chordata; class Actinopteri; order Cichliformes; family Pholidichthyidae; genus Pholidichthys; species Pholidichthys leucotaenia. The sequence goes on from CM035841.1 coordinate 192,332,100, forward strand.
ACTGAAAGGATTCCCAACAGCAGTACAGCATTTACAACTTTGTGTGCACTGCAAACTGTTTTCAAATACACAAAAGAGGTATGCTGCACTTCCAAAGACCAACACATTACCAAGAGGGTTTGACCCCAGGTCTCCTGGGTGGCAGACGAGCATCTTAAGCCCTACACCACATGATTGCTTTGGGTCACACACTAACAAAAATGTTCCACTGACAAGATAAAATGGCTGAGACACTTCATAAACAGGATTTTTGGAACATTAATGGTCAGTCAGAAAGCAACTCATACCGCTTCGGACGTTGCCCGGGTTAACAAGGTCAGGAGTTCCTGGCAACGGAGGGCGAAGGACAGAGCTGCGTGGAGGAATCTGATCAGACCTAAATGAAACAGTCATTGTTGCCCCCGACAGACTGCTGTGATGATGATGACGAACAGAACTGCATGAAGTTTGGTGTTTTGCTGAAGAATACTGTTGTGATTGTATGAAGTTTCATCAAATTTGAATCACTATATCTAGAGTTAAACCCCAAACTACATGCCAAAGAGAAACTGTTCAACTTGGCCTATAAAATCAAAGCAGATTGATATTTTGGATAATTCTAACAACTTTTCATTATCAATGTCCGTAGATGATCCCTGCTTAATTTCAAGCAGTTTGGATCAATGACCTAGGAGGAGCTCATTTTGAGTTCACTTGCACATTCTTGAGAAGAAAACTTCATTTTTAGAGCATAAGACCAGTGGAGAAAAGTTGCAGAAGATTTCAGAGAATAGGATGAAAATTTTTTTAGACACAGCCATTCTCAAGATATTTGCAAAAACGTAAAACTGTTTATTGTAGCGCCACCTATGTACGCAGTACTTTGACTTTTAGTCTGAGTAGCAGGGAGAGTTTCTGATCATACTGTAAAATTTCAAGTTTCTACATGTTACTGTTTTTGCTCCCCTTGTACTTTTAGCGAAGAAGAAGAAGAAGAAGAAGACATGCAGGTTAGGTTAATTGGAGACTCTAAAGTGGCCCTAGGTGTGAATGTGCGTGTGAATGGTTAAGGGATAGCGCCGTATCGTGGCTGCTTCATCCATCCAGGTGGTGGACGCCCTCAATTTCCCCTCTGGGGATCAATAAAGTATACTAAATCTAAAAAAAAAAAAAAGAGAGAAGAAGAAGAAGAAGAAGAAGACTTCCCACAGCACAGCAGCTTGGAACCCTAATGAGGGGCTGCCTAAAACGTGCACACCACTGCAAATCTGGAGCTTACTCTTCTTTGGGCAAAGAGGATTTTCTATTTATTTATGTATTATGGTAAAAAAATTATGATTTCTAAATGACAACATAAATGATAATGTAACACAGGAGGTCATTAAAATAAACAGTTTATCCATCTTTCTCCTGTATTAATATTCTTTCAGAAGGTGCCATTCAGTACTTGGAAATGCAACAATTACAGGTTGTAAGTCAGACAGGAATGTTGGGTCTGTTTCAGGTTGAAGGTCTGGCTGGTCTGGAGCATTTGTTTGTATCTATAGTGCTGGCCCCCTCTAGTGGTTTCAACACAACACTGTACCCAAGAATGGTGGCAAGTTGGAACAGTTGCTCGCTGGTTGTCAGCACCAGAGGGGGGTAGAGCATCCGGAAGATGTACTCAAAAAAAAATATTGGAGGCATTATGACATTAGTTACTCAAGTACAAGTAAGAGTATCCACCAAAAAAATTACATGAGTAAAAGTAAGAAAGTACTAACAAAGTTACTTCAGTAGTGAGGAATGTGCTCTCTCTTGCCAAATTGTGAGATTTTCTTCTCTAAAATTTGTGGCTGTTTTCTTGAAAAATTAAGACGTTTTCCTTGCTTCCTTTTGTTCCTTGTAGATTTTTTTTTCTCTTAAATGTTTACATCTGGGGGAAAAAAAATTCCCACATTTACCCTTTAATATAAACCAAATCATATTAATCTATAAACTCACAAAAAACCCATTAAACATGCAGTCATTTTTGGTTATTACACTATAAATAAACACAGTTCTTACCAGTTTCTAAATGAGTTATTTTAACAGTGACTCAAGGAGTACAACCAAATATAGAAGGTTTTTCTTCAAAAAAAAATACTCAAAAGAGAGTAATAAAAAGTTTCCTGGTCACAAAAGTAAAGTCACTCAAATCCGTGTCCTTGAGTAAATGTAACTAGTTACTACCTGCTTCTAGTCAGCAGTCACTGGTGTGGACATTTGATGAAACTTTGTGAATGACACTCATGCTATTAGTGCCTGGAACAGGCACAATAATCAGAAAAGCCCCGCCAAAAGGGTCTGCTATCAAAACCAACCACGTACATTCAGCAGCTGCGAGTCCTCCATATGTACTGACTGATATGCATGTGGAATAAATAAATCTTAGCTGTATAAGAGATGTGGACAGATGCCTTTATTTTTTTTTTTCATTCATCTGAGACGGTTTACATAAATTCACGAGTTTCTGTGATAAATTTATGAAGTTTCTCTTGTAAATTAGCAACATATTTCTCCTCGATTTGCAACATAAATCAGAATTTTTGCTTATAAATTTGTAACTTTTCTCTTTTGCAATTTTTTGAATCATGGCTTTGCAACTATTCTCTTGTAAACTTTTTTTTTTAAGTTTTTGTAAAGGGTATACATGTCATTACAGCATTGCATTGTTTACATTTTCATCACATATTCCCTTTTTTGTTTTTTGACAACATTGGAAAAAAATTATTACAACACCCCTTTTTTAAGTGAAAGAAAAGAAAAAAAAAGAGCAGAAAAATAAAAGAACATCTGAGTAGCATTGGAACAAAGTGAGGTGCCATTATTGAAATGGTGTTTGTCAAAGATTAGATCTAATGGAAGACACATATGCGTTCCAGGGTTGCCAAAAGTTCAAGAACCCATCCATGTCGTGTCTCAGTGCAAATGACAACTTTTCCATCAAATAAATGTCCTGAATCACGTTAATCCAATCTTCAGGTGCAGGACAGTCTTTCGACATCCATTTTTTTGTTAGAGCTTTTTTACCTGCCAATATTAAAACAGTGAATAAGTATTTTTCTCCTCGTCTTTCCAGTGATTCCAGTAGTAAACCCAAGTACAAAGTTACAAAAGAAAAGGGAACTGTTACTTTGAATATTTTCCCCAATATTGTCTGTACATTGGTCCAGTATTGGTGGATAACTGGGCATGACCAAAACACATGAAAATGATTTAAGATAAGATAAACTTTATTGTCCCTCAAGGGGAAATCTGTCTTGGGCTTGTCACCCGTGCTGCAACCACACAATACATACATACACAATGGATGTAGTACATAATGAATGAAATAAAACCCAATAAATAATACAAGTACATACATACATAAATATATAACAGCAGTCATTAAGAACAGGAGTTATCAGTGTCCCTGACCTATTTATCTGAGTTTAAAAGTTTTACTGACGTCAGGATAAATGAGTTCTTGTATCTATTGAACCTGCACTTGGGGACTCTGTATCTCCTCCCTGAGGGCAGCCACACATATTCACTGTTTAGTACATGGCTCATGTCACTGATTAATTTTTGAGCTTGTCTACAGGCTGCCTGGTCGTGTAAGATCTGCATGGGTAAATACTCTTTAACTCCAATAATTTTCCATGCTGTATGAATTAAACGCAACACTCTGTTCTTTAGTTTCACAGAGAGGTTGCCAAACCAAGCTGTAATGCTGTATCTAATACAGCTCTCCAACACAGCCTGGTAAAATATTAACAGGCTGTGTTAATATTTGCAGTCTTTTCACCACACAAGCACCAACAATTCAACCCTTTACGAGTAAATTTGTTTTGTGCAGGTGTTCTGAAAAATCTTACCAAATTTTTCCATCCAAATTCTCTCCACTGCAGGGATGAGGTACTTTTCCATTGTTGTTTATTTAGCTTTTCCCATATTTCCAGTTGTAAAGTGAAATTCCCCTCTTTTTCCCCATTTCTCTTTTATATATGATGTGTTGTCTCCTTTTAAGTCTTGAAGACCATGGTATATTTTAGAAATGTATCTGATCCCTGGGATCCCTTTATATGCCATTAAGAAGACCTTCAGAACACCTGACTGGGCCCTTTCCAAAACCTCCTTTTTAAGTATTTTGTTTATATGGTGTCTAAGCTGAAAGAACCTGTAAAGCTCTTGATTTATTAGACCTTGTTTTTTCAGATCTTCAAAACTTCTTAAAGTTTGCCCTTTAAAAAAATCATAATATTTTATCAGTCCATTCTCTTTCCACTTTTTAAATCTAGTGTCTGTTTTATTAGGAGTAAAGTCTTGATCATAGGCAATCCATTGCAGTAATCGATAGGGTTCTTTAGTTTGATTCTCTCTGACTATCTTAAACCAAATTTTTAGCGGGGTGTGGAAGATGTGTTCAATGACAAGACTTGAGTGTATTCCTCAGGTTCGGATTGATTGCAGAACACAATCATCCAACATTCTCAAAAAGCAAGAAGAGGCAGAATAATGTTACAGCTCACTCTTATACCTCCGGGGGATTAAGAACTCAAGTCACATGGTGCTTCTGCAAACATTCAATCACAATGCAAGTCTCTGAAGATTCACCATTGTCTCTTATTCTCTGGTGTTCCGGGAAACCCCCCAGGTCCTCTTCTCCGAGACGAGGGCCCGACTTCACACCTCCTCGCCATCTCCTGTCTTGTTTCTCCAGACGTGAAGCCCCAATCCACATAAGCCATACATTTGTGGGAGATATGAACCAGACATATGTGCCACACTCTTGTGGGAAATATGAACCAAACATATGTGCCACATGACCCCCCCCCCCCCAAACGTCTGCATGGGACAAACACTCATAAATGCATACATAAAAAACATTACCACATAACCAACAATCAATCCCCCAGTCTCTTAGGTCTGAGCTTCCTGCCGAATCTGCTGTAGGCCGGCTTCGCTGCGTCTGCAGCGTCTCCTCGCACCTGGGGATTAGATTTGTTAGCACATCTCTGTGGGAGCTCTGGAGCATGCCTTCTCGGCGGCCTGCCCCGGCGGGGGGCTTTCGCCAACTGCACTCATTCATCAACCAGGACAAAAGCAAGCTTGAGTCTGTTTATGCAAATTAGCTCCCTTCTGCCCCCCAAATCTAGCAAAAAATGCTTCTCATTTTTTTCCAGCACCCTGAACGGTCCATCATAAGGCGGTCTCAGCCCTGGGCGTTGTGGATCATGTCTAACAAAAACAAACTCTGCGTTTTTCAAAGCCTCTGGCACAAAAACGCGTGGAAAACTGTGATGCACTGGGCCAGGCAGCGTGTTTGATCCTGTGCCGCTCTGCAACAGCTGAGCGGGGGGACAATTGGGCGCAGGATTTTCCGGGAGAAATTCCCCGGGCAAACGGAGGGGTTGTGCGAACACTAACTCCGCTGGGGAGGCTTGCAAATCCTCCTTAGGTGCAGAACACAACCCCAATAAAACCCATGGCAGTTTGTCCACCCAACTTGTATCCGTGAGCGATGCTCTGAGGGCTGCTTTCAATGACCTATGAAAACGTTCACATAAACCGTTGGCCTGCGGGTTATACGCGGTAGTGCGGTGTACCTTCACCCCTAAGCTGCGGGCCATAGACGACCAGAGTTCAGAAACAAATTGAGGGCCTCTGTCTGACGTTATATCCGACGGAACTCCAAAACGCGCGACCCAAGCTGTTAAAAACGCGCGCGCAACCTCTTCCGCCGTTGTTGACGCCAGAGGTACCGCTTCTGGCCAACGTGTGGTGCGGTCCACCATCGTCAAAAGGTGTGTGTGCCCTTGAGACGAGGGAAGCGGGCCCACCAGATCAACATGCACATGATCAAACCGCTTAGCCGGGATGTGAAAAGGCTCCAAAGGGGCTCTCGTGTGCTTGTGTATCTTAGCCCTCTGGCACGCTACACAAGCCGCTGCCCATTCCTTGACCTGTTTGCGCAACCCCGGCCAGACAAATTTCTCCCCCACCATCTTGACCGATGCGCGCACCCCCGGGTGCGCCAGCGAATGGACCGAGTCAAAAACGCGGCGGCGCCACGCGGCTGGAACCACTGGACGAGGCCGACCCGTGGAGACATCGCATATTAAGGGGGGCATACCTATTTGCTGCACCCTGTGCTCCAGCCTTAACCCTGTTGGTCCAGACTGGAGCGCGCGCACATCCGCGTCACCAACCTGCTCCGCAGCCATGTCTGCATAATCCAAACCTACGTGGACCGGGGCTGCGCGCGCTCCCACGTCACTGCCCTGGCCCACAGCCACCGAGTCTGCCCCCACGTGGCCTGGCGTTGCCACAGCACGTGAGAGACAGTCCGCCACTACATTGTGCTTACCTGCGACATGCTGGATATCAGTGGTGAACTCCGATATTGCGGCTAGCTGTCTTTGTTGTCGGCCTGACCAAGGTTCTGAGATTTTGGCCATCGCAAAAGTTAACGGTTTGTGGTCCACAAAAGCGGTGAAACGACGCCCTTCCAGCCAGAACTGGAAATGGCGGATGGCCAAGTGTAGGGCTAAAAGCTCCCTGTCAAACGCGCTGTATTTACGCTCGTTATCGCGCAAGGATTTGCTAAAGAATGCGAGAGGCTGCCAGGTCCCTGCCACACACTGTTCAATGCCTGCCCCCACCGCTAGGTCCGAAGCGTCGGTGGTGAGCGCCAAACGGGCTGTTGGAACCGGGTGCGCTAACAAAACGGCGCTTGCAAGGGCTGATTTAACCTGGGAGAAAGCGCGCTCCCGCTCCGGAGACCATTCGACCTTATTCATGGGTTTTTGTTTTTTCAGTGCCGCGTACAGTGGCTGCATAAGCCGCGCTGCGCTCGGAAGAAACCGGTTGTAAAAATTAACCATCCCTAGAAACTCCTGCAGCGCTTTTATCGTTTGAGGTCGGGGGAAATCTGTTATTGCGTGCACCTTCTCCGGCAGAGGAACTGCACCTTCAGGCGAAACGCGGTGCCCCAAAAAATCGATTTGCGCCACCCCGAACTGGCACTTCGCTGGGTTAATTATCAACCCGTGCTCTGCCAGTCTCTGAAAAACCGCTGTGAGGTGGGTTTCGTGTTCGTCCTCGGACGTGCTGGCTACCAAAATGTCGTCTAAATAGACGAACACGAAAGGCAGGTCGCGTAAAACAGCATCCATCATGCGTTGGAAAGTTTGCGCGGCGCCCTTTAACCCAAACGGCATGCGCAAAAACTCGAAAAGCCTAAACGGAGTTACTACCACGGTTTTGGGAATATCCTGCGCGCGCACGGGGACTTGATGGTAGCCGCGCACCAAGTCTATTTTAGAAAAAATGCACGCCCCCGCCAAATGAACTGAGAAATCCTGGATGTGCGGAATCGGGTAGCGGTCGTGTGCTGAGACATTATTCAACCTGCGGAAATCGCCACAAGGTCGCCACGAGCCATCAGCCTTTGGGACCATATGTAACGGGGAAGCCCAGGGGCTGTTCGAGCATCTAATTATGCCCAGTTTCTCCAGGTTGGCAAATTCCTCGCGCGCTATGGCCAGTTTAGCTGAGTCCAAGCGCCGGGCTTTTGCAAAAACGGGGGGCCCAGTGGTGGTGATAAAATGTTCCACCCCGTGTTTGGCCACTGTCGCCGAAAACTTTGGAACTGTGAGTGCTGGAAAGTGAGTGAGCAGAGCATGAAGCTTACCACCCGCAGCTGTGACGTTGGCGTGTGCAGTCGGCGGAGCCACCCGAGCTGTGCAGGGGATAGAATGGAAAGAAAGTGCATTAACCAGACGTCTATTAGCAAGATCAACCAATAAACCATGTGAGCACAAAAAATCAGCCCCTAACATGTTAAAACTGACTGCTGCTACAATAAAGGTCCACTCGAATGAACGGCCCTGTAAGGACAGACACATGGTCCTCTCATCGAAGGTCTTAATCGCTGGGCCATTCGCTGCTGATACTGACACCCAGGGAGCTTTGGACGGCATCAGCCGTTCCGCGTAGGTAGGCGTGACGAAACTCAGCTGGGAGCCCGTGTCCACGAGGAATTGTTTCCCCGAGTGTGCATCCGTCAGGTAAAGCAGCTTATTTTCTTCTCCGAGGGACGCAGCCGCTACTGACCCCCGGTCTTGGCGTTTCCCTGACGCTTGAAGCGGCACGGTGGGAGACATCTGTGTGCCCTCTCCACAAAACGGCGGTGGTAGAAACACAGGCCGTCTTCAGCTCCGCGTCGCCTGTCGCTGCCGCCGTCGGGTCGTCTGGCGCCGCCACCACTGGCTCCAAACCATCTCCGGGCGCCGTCTTCTGCTCAGCTGCCGAGGCCGAAGCCGCGCTACGCTTGTGGGCGTCGATGAGTCGCTGCGCCTCCTTGCCAAGCCCATGGTAGTCCCGCCTGGCCAATCGGGGTGAGTCTGCCAGGGTCACTCTCACTGCTGGCGGCAGAGTCCGGAGGAAAAGGTGGGCGAAAATAAATTCGCCATCCTCGGAGTCTTTCAGTCTCAGCATCTTCACCATCAGGTCTGCCGGTCTGTCGTTCTCTGACTCCGTCAACTCTAGGAGCCCCTCTGCTCGCTGTTGCACCGAGGGGGTGAAATGGCTGATCAGCGCCTCCTTCAATGCGCCGTACTTGTCGGTGTCCAGTGGGTGGTTAACCAGGTCTTCCACCCTCTGGACCATGTGGCTGTCCAGCTTCGCCACCACATGGTAGAACCTCGTTTCATCCTTTGAGATTCTCCGGAGGTTGAACTGCGCCTCGACCGCGCTAAAACAGGAACGCGGGCTGTGCTGCCAGAAATCGGGCAGCCGGAGCGTGGAGGCAGCCATCAGGCTGGCCTCTGCTCGGGAGAATTCTCACCGGCCATTCTTTGTCGTGGGTCACCAGTGTGGGAGATGTGTTCAATGATGAGACTTGAGTGTATTTCTCAGGTTCGGCTTTATTGCAGAACACAATCATCCAACATTCTCAAAAAGCAAGAAGAGGCAGAATAATGTTACAGCTCACTCTTATACCTCCGGGGGATTAAGAACTCAAGTCACATGGTGCTTCTGCAAACATTCAATCACAATGCAAGTCTCTGAAGATTCACCATTGTCTCTTATTCTCTGGTGTTCCGGGAAACCCCCCAGGTCCTCTTCTCCGAGACGAGGGCCCGACTTCACACCTCCTCGCCATCTCCTGTCTTGTTCCTCCAGACGTGAAGCCCCAATCCACATAAGCCATACAATCCACATAAGCCATACATTTGTTCGAGATATGAACCAGACATATGTGCCACACTCTTGTGGGAAATATGAACCAAACATATGTGCTACAGGGGTCTCTATCCACAGATTAGTGTTATTCAAACGTTTAGGTAAGGCATTGTTCCCTATAATCGCCTGTAGGGGAATGTCGCTTGTTATTTGGCATTCTATCTCCTTCCATTGTGCAGTGTAGAATGGGTTACATATCTCTACTAAAGTTTTAATTTGCACGGCTTTAAAATAGTCCCTGATATTTGGCAGCACGAGCCCACCTTTGTCTTTGTTTAGCTGTAGGGTTCTATATCTGATTCTTGGTCTCTTGCCCTGCCATATGAATCTTGAGATCCTTCTGTCCAGTTCTTGCCATGTTTTTTTGGGAGGTTCTACTGGTGTTGTTTGGAAAAGGTATAGAAGATGTGGAAGTATATTCATTTTGACTGCTTCAATTCTTTGTGCAGTACCCAAGAATGGTATCATATTCCATCTTGCTAGATCAGATTTTATTTTTGTCATCAGTGGATCATAGTTTAGTGTTATAATTTTGTTGAGTTGTTTCGGGATATTGACCCCCAGATAATTCATAGATTCCATCTCCCAGTTAGTTTTGAATTTGCTTAGTAAATACTGATTTGGGTTATAGTTGAATGTGAAAATTTGGGTTTTATGCATGTTTAATTCGTACCCCGATAACTCTCCATACTCTGAAAAAACCGAGATTAGTTCTGGAAAAGAGGTGTCCGGCTGCCCCAGGCATATTAAAATGTCATCAGCAAAGAGTGCTATTTTATGTTCCTTCTGGCCAAGTGTAATACCTTGAATTTTTTGATTCTGTCTTATCCATTGGCTCAGAGGTTCTATGAAGATTGCAAAGAGCAGTGGAGACAAGGGGCAGCCCTGATGACATCCTCTTTCCAGTTCAAAAGATGATGATAATTTACCGTTATTCCTTATTTTAGCTGTTGGGTTTTTATATAATGCCTGGATAGTTCTAATGAAGTTGTTATGAAAATTGAAACTGGATAAGATTCTGTATAGGAAAGACCAATCAACCGAATCAAATGTTTTTTCAGCGTCTAATCCCAGTATGGCTGCATTTAAATTATATTTTTTATATGATGAATTATGTGTAAAGTGCGTCTAATGTCATCTTGTGTCTGTCTTTGTCTTATAAAACCTGTTTGGTCTAAATGAATTAAGTTTGTCAGTATATTTTCTAACCTTTTGGCAAGGATAGCGGTAAAAAGTTTATAGTCCTGATTTAACACACTGATTGGTCTGTAGTTGGAGCAGTCTAGTTTATCCTCTTCAGGTTTAGGTATGACTGCAATGACCCCTTCTCTCCAGGAGGGGGGGGATTTCCCCTGTGTGGAGGACATAGTTAAATGTTTTCAGGAGGAGAGGGGATAGTTGCTGTTTGAAGGTTTTGAACCACTCTGCTGTACAACCATCTGTTCCTGGGGATTTGTTAGCTTTAAGTTTCATAATTGCTTTTTCTAATTCTTTAAGATAAGATAAGATAAGATAAGATAAGCCTTTATTAGTCCCACAACGGGGAAATTCCAGGATTGCAACAGCACAGGGATAGCAACACTCAGAGCAACAATCAGAAGGCAAGAAAACAAAAACAAGCGAGCAAGAGCAGCTAATATACATATGTACATATTACTATAAAATATATATATACACACACACAGACACAGTGCAGAGCATTGTAGCTGGATGGAATAAATATATGAATATATAAACACACAGTGCAGAGCATTGTAGCTAGATGGAATAAATATGTAAATATATAAACACCCACAGTACGGAGCATTGCAGCTAGGTGGAATAAATATGTAAGTATATAAACACACACAGTGCGGAGCATTGTAGCTAGATGGAATAAATATATAGATATATAAAAACACAGTGCGGAGCATTGTAGCTAGATGGAATAAATATATAGATATATAAATATGAACACACCCAGTGCTGAGCATTGTAGCTAGATGGAATAAATATGTAAATATATAAACACACACAGTGCAGAGCATTGTTGCTAGATGGGATGAAACAGCATAACCCTCTACTTAGTTATCCTACATGGTATGACTATGTGCCCATACATATTCTCACCCTCCATAGCGACCGGTATTTTCCTAGTTGTATGCCGGAGGGGACCATTGTGTAAGTCTATTGCATCTTTTGCATTTAAAAACTATTAGTTTGTTACGTCTTTTTGCTATCTCTGCGAGCAGCCCTGCTTAGGTTGTACAGTCTGACAGCCGTTGGTAGGAAGGACCTACGAAACCTCTCGGTTGTGCACCTGGGATGATGTAGTCTGCTGCTAAATGAGCTCCTCAGTGCATTCAGTACGTCCTGCATAGGGTGGAACTCGGACTCCAGCAGAGATGACAGTTTAGCCACCGTCCTTCTCTCTCCTATCTCCTCCACCGGATCAAGGCGCTGCCCCAGGACAGAGCTAGCTTTCTTAATCAGTTTGTTCAGTCTCTTCCTATCGGCTGCTGTAATGCCACTGCCCCAGCAGACCACTCCAAAAGTGATGGCTGATGCCACCACCGTGTCATAGAATGTCTTCAGCAGCGCCCCTTGTACACCAAAAGACCTGAGTCTCCTCAGCAGGAACAGCCTGCGCTGTCCCTTCTTGTAGAGTGCGTCAGTATTGTGTGACCAGTCTAGTTTATTGTTCAGATGAACACCCAGGTACTTATAGGATGTCACCATCTCGATGTCTGTTCCCTGTATATTTACTGGTGCTGTGAGGGGCTGCCCATGCCTGCGGCAGTCCACCACCAGCTCCTTAGTTTTCCTTGCGTTGATCTGGAGGCAGTTCCGATGGCACCAGTCTACAAAGTCCTGGATAAGCCCTCTGTACTCAGCTTCATCTCCATTGGAGATGAGGCCAACGATCGCAGAGTCATCAGAGAACTTCTGTAGATGGCAGTGTGTTGTGTTGTGTGAGAAGTCCGCAGTATAAAGAGTGAACAGGAAGGGAGCCAGCACCGTTCCCTGGGGGGCCCCCGTGCTACTGATGATCGTGTCGGACACACAGTCCCGGGTTCTCACAAACTGAGGCCGGTTCGTGAGGTAGTCCAGGATCCAAGATGACAGGTGCTGGTCCACCCCTGCGCGCAGCAGCTTGTCCTTCAGGATCATCGGTTGGATGGTGTTGAAAGCACTGGAGAAGTCAAAGAACATGATCCTCACCATATTCCCGGGCTTCTCCAGGTGGGACAGAGAACGGTGAAGGAGGAAGATCACCGCATCCTCCACCCCAATGCCATGCTGGTAGGCGAACTGGAGTGGATCCATCGCTGGTTCCACCAGGGGGCGGAGGTGAGCAAGGAGCAGTCTCTCCAGGGTCTTCATCAAGTGGGACGTCAAGGCCACCGGTCTGTAGCTGTTCAGGTCTTTGGGGTGGGAAGTTTTTGGTACAGGTACCACACAAGATGTTTTCCACAGCTGTGGTACCCTCCCCAGCTTCAGGCTCAGGTTGAAGATGTACGTCACAATCCCACACAGCTGGTCTGCACAGGACTTGAGGAGCTTTGCACTGATGCCGTCCGGTCCCGACGCCTTCCTCGCCTTGATCTTCCTCAGCTCCGTCCTCACCTGGGTCCTGGTCAGGGTCAGGATGGGGGGCTGTGTGTTGGGGGTGGAGGGGTGTTGGTGGAGTGGGGAGTGGGCAGCAGGACTTGATTTCTTTAGAGGCAGCAGTGGTTGTTGTGCAGTCAGGGGGAGGGCGGTTGGTCAAACCTATTGAAAAACAGATTCAGGTTGTTCGCCCACTCCCTGCCCCCCGTGGCCTGGGAGGAGGTATTCTGGAGCCCAGAGATGGTTTTGAGGTTTCTCCAGACCCCGCTGATGTCGCTCTGTTGCAACTTGTCCTCCATCTTCTTCCTGAAGCTGTCCTTGCCTTCTCTGATCTTTCTCCTCAGCTCCCTCTGTACGGACTTCAGCATCTCCCTATTCCCCGACCTGAAGATCCTCTTCTTCTCTCTCAGAAGTGTTCTTTAGGTTGTATTTCTGACAGTAGTGTTTTATTTTGTGACTCAATAAAGTTGGGGAAGATTTAATGTATTTAGGAAGGCTTCGGATGTGTCTTTTTTTGTTTTTTGAGGGAGTACAAGTTCTTGTAGTAATTCTCGAAGCTTTAAAGAATTTCCTGAATTCTAAATTTTATTTCCTTTGATACTGGGTCTCTGATTTTGTAGACTGCTCTCTCCGTTTGTTGTTTCCTCAATTTATAGGCTAGTAATTTTGCCGATTTGCTACCTGTTTCATAATATTTTTGTTTCAGAAATGTAAGTTTCTTCTGGATTTCTATTGTGTAGATCTCGTTTATTTTTTTTTATTTCCTTAATTTTGAACGAGTCATTAGAATGAGTGTTGTCTTTGTGCTCTTTTTCTAGTTTCTTAAGTTCTGACTCTAATGTGATTAGTTTTTCTTGTCTCAGTTTCTTTTGGAGTGCCAGTTTTGCGATAATCTTTCCCCTTATTACAGCTTTGCATGCGTCCCACAGTATTAAAGGGGATACTTCTCCATTATCATTTTCTTCCAAATATCTGAGAATATCTGATTCCAATTCATCTTTCAGTGGTCCTTTCAGGACATTTGAATTTAACCTCTGTAGAGAATGCGTTCAAGGATGAGGCTCAGTTTATTTCTCAGGTTCAGCTTTATTAAGAGAACACATCTCCAGACCCCGCTGATGTCGCTCTGTTGCAGCTTGTCCTCCATCTTCTTCCTGAAGCTGTCCTTGCCTTCTCTGATCTTTCTCCTCAGCTCCCTCTGTACGGACTTCAGCATCTCCCTGCTCCCCGACCTGAAGATCCTCTTCTTCTCTCTCAGAAGTGTTTTTATCTCAGGGTTGATCCAGGGTTTGTTGTTTGAGTGACGCCGTATGGTCTTGGTGGGAACGGATTTGTCCACACAGAAGCTGAGGTAGCCCGTGAAGGTGTGAATGAGGCCATCGATGTCCTCACCATGTGGATCGCAGAGCTGCTTCCAGGCAGTGGCTTCAAAACAGTCCTTTAGAGTGTCCATTGTCTCCTCAGACCATAACTCCACAGTGTGCATGGCCGGAGGTTGTCTGTGCACTAGGGGTTTGTACACCGGTCGGAGATGAACCAAGTTGTGATCCGATCTCCCAAGTGGGGGGAGTTGAGGTGTACGCCTCCTTAGTGTTTGCGTAGAACAAATCCAGTGTTTTATTGTCTCTAGTGTGGCATGTGACATACTGGGTGAAAGTGGGCAGAATGGGAGACAGTGAAACGTGGTTGAAATCGCCTGAGATGAGGAGAAGAGCATCTGGGTGTTCTGTCTGCAGCCTGCTGGTTACTGAATGGATGACGTCACGCGCTGTCCCAGCGTTCGCCGTCGGATTTGCATAAACAACAATGCAGATCACGTGTGAGTGTTCTCTCGGGAGATATGTAGGCCTCATGCTAACAGCTAGCAACTCAATGTCTTTGCTGCAGTGTCGTTGTTTAACAGTGATATGTCCCGGTCTGCACCAGTTGTTGTTAACATACATGATCACTCCACCGCCCCTAGTTTTGCCACTCTCTGGTGTTCGGTCAGCTCGTATCGTGTGAAAACCCTCCAGCTCAATGTTAGCATCTGCTGCTAGTTCAGTTAGCCACGTCTCAGTAAACAAAAGGAGAGAGCACTCCCGGTAAGTGCTATCATAACGGGAGATAGCCGCTAGCTCATCTAACTTTCCCAGTATCGACCGTACATTTCCCATGACAACAGATGGAAGGGAGGGTCTGTACCTTATATTTTTTGTCCTCCGCCTTACTCCAGCCCGGCAGCCGCGGCGTTTTCGCCTCAGTTCTCTCGGTATGTCGAGTTTTTCCAGTGGGACCGGGTGGCGGTTAAATGCTAGCAGCTCTTCCCTGTTATATCGTATCCTGCTATAAACAGTGGCTCCGTCCACCGGCTCAGGAGACATTTGGGATGATCTGTGTGTCCGTGATATAAGTGGGGTGAAAAAAAAAAAGTGATCAAAAGAGAGAGGAAGGGAAAAAAAACTCGGAATCGAGCCGCTGTTGCAAAAGGCAGCCGACTGGTGTGGCGCCGAGAGGAGAAAAAAAAATTGAGTTTTTGATTGAGTCAAAAACGCGGCGGCGCCACGCAGCTGGAACCACAGGGCGAGGCCGCCCCGTGGAGACATCGCAGATTAGAGGGGGCATGCCTATTTGCTGCACCCTGTGCTCCAGCCTTAACCCTTTTGGTCCAGACTGGAGCGCGCGCACATCCGCGTCGCTAGCCTGCTCCGCGGCCATGGCTGCGTAATCCAAACCTACGCCGACCGGGGCTGCGAGCGCTTCCGCTCCACAAACCTGGCCCGCGGCCACGGCTGTCGAGTCTGCCCCCACGGGGCCTGGCGCTGCTGCCGCACGCGAAAGACAGTCTGCCACTACATTATGTTTGCCCGCGACATGCTGAATATCGGTGGTGAACTCCGATATCGCGGCCAGCTGTCTTTGCTGCCGGCCTGACCAAGGCTCTGAAATCTTGGCCATCGCGAACGTTAGTGGTTTGTGGTCCACAAACGCGGTGAAACGGCGCCCCTCCAGCCAGAACTGGAAATGGCGGATGGCCAAATGCAGGGCCAACAGCTCCCTGTCGAACGCGCTGTATTTCCGCTCGTTATCGCGCAAGGTTTTGCTGAAAAATGCGAGCGGCTGCCAGCTCCCTGCCACAAACTGTTCAACGACTGCTCCCACCGCTAAATCGGAAGCGTCCGTGGTGAGCGCCATGCGGGCCGTTGGCACCGGGTGTGCCAACAAAACGGCGTTCGCCAGGGCCGATTTGACTTGGGAGAATGCGCGCTCCCGCTCCGGGGACCATTCGATCTTACTCGCAGGTTTTTGTTTTTTAAGTGCCGCGTACAATGGTTGCATGAGCTGCTTGGGAGGAAACGGTTATAAAAATTAACCATTCCCAAAAATTCCTGCAACGCTTTGACCGTCTGAGGATGGGGAAAATCTGTTATTGCGCGTACTTTAACGGGCAGAGGGACCGCTCCTTCTGGTGAAACACGGTGCCCCAAAAAATCGATTTGCGCCACCCCAAACTGGCACTTCGCTGGGTTAATTATTAACCCGTGCTCCGCCAGCCTCCGAAAAACCGCTGTGAGGTGGGTTTCGTGTTCGTCTTCGGACGTGCTGGCTACCAAAATATCATCCAAGTAGACGAACACGAAAGGGAGGCCGCGTAAAACTGCATCCATCATGCGCTGGAAAGTCTGCGCAGCACCCTTGAGCCCAAATGGCATACGCAAAAACTCGAAAAGCCCAAAAGGAGTTATAACTGCTGTTTTGGGTATGTCCTGAGCGCGGACTGGGACTTGATGGTACCCGCGCACCAAATCTATTTTAGAAAAAATGCGCGCCCCCGCTAAATGCACCGAAAAATCTTGGATGTGCGAAATCCGGTAGCGGTCGTGTGCTGAAGCGTTATTCAACCTGCGGAAATCACCGCAAGGCCACCACGAGCCATCAGCCTTGGGGACCATATGCAGCGGTGAAGCCCAGGGGCTGTTAGAGCGTCTAATGATGCCCAGCTTTTCCAGGTTGGCGAATTCCTCGCGTGCTATGGCTAGTTTAGCTGAGTCCAAGCGCCGAGCTTTTGCAAAAACGGGGGGCCCGGTGGTAGTTATAAAATGTTCCACCCCATGTTTAGCCACTGACGCCGAAAACGTTGGGACTGTGAGTGTTGGAAACTGAGTGAGTAGTGCTTGGAACTTACCACCCGCAGCCGTGACGTTGGGCTGTGCAGTAGGCGGGACCACCCGGGCTGTACAGGAAATAGAGTGGAAAGACAGTGCATTAACCAGACGTCTATTAGCAAGATCAACCAATAAACCATTCGAGCACAAAAAATCAGCACCTAACATGTTATGACTGACTGCCGCTACGAGGAAAGTCCACTCGAATGTCCGACCGTGAAAAGACAGGGGGAGGGTCTTCTCCCCGAAGGTCTTGATCGTCGAGCCGTTCACCGCCAACACCAGGGGTCCGCTGGAAGGCACCAGCCGGTCAGCGTAGGAAGGTGTGATGAAACTCAGCTGGGAGCCTGTGTCCACCAGGAACTGTCTCCCTGATTTTGCGTCTGTAAGGTAGAGCAGCCTGTTCTTCACGCCGAGAGCCGCAGCTGCTACCGGCTCCCGGTCTTGGCGTTTCCCGAGCGCCTGAACTGGCACGGTGGAATGCACCTGCGCGCCCTCTCGGCGAAACGTCGGTGATAAAAGCAGAGGACGTCGCCCGCTCCGTGTCTCCTGGCCTCCGCCGCTGCTGACGTCAGCGAATCTGGTGCTGCAGCCTCTGGCCCCCTGCCGTCTCCGGGCGTTGCGCTCAGCTCCGCTGCCGCCGTCGTGGCCGTGTGGCGTCTATGGGCGTCGACGAGTCGCTGTGCCTCCTGGCCCAGCTCGTGGTAATCTCGGTTGGTCAGCAGCTGTGAACCGGCCAGGGTGACTCTCACCGCTGACGGTAGTGTCCTGAGGAAAAGATGGGCAAAGATAAAGCCGTCATCATCATCGCCTCTCAGGCTCAGCATCCTCGCCATCAGGTCCGCAGGCCTGTCTGCCTCGCCTTCAGTCAACACCAGGAGCTTCTCTGCTCGCTCTCCCAGCGAGGGGGTGAAAGCACGGATGAGAGCGGCTTTCAATGCGCCGTACTTGTCGTCGTCTGGTGGGTGGTTAGTCAGGCTCTCCACCCGCTGGGCTGTGAGGCTGTCCAGCTTTGTGACTACATGGTAGAACTTCGTTGCATCCGCCGAAATTCCCCAAAGATGGAACTGCGCCTCGACCGTGTTGAACCAGGAGCGCGGGCTATGCTGCCAGAAATCAGGCAGCTGGACTGCAGTAGCTGCATTAGCCTGGCTGGCTCCTGATGAGTCTGATGCGGGAAGGTCGTCCCCGGCCATAATTTGTCATCGGGTCACCATTGTAGAGAATGCGTTCAAGGATGAGGCTGAGTTTATTTCTCAGGTTCAGCTTTATTAAGAGAACACATCTCTAGCAATCTCTCAACAAGAAAAAAGAGACCGAGCAAAGAAATACCACACTCTTATACTGCCTAAGTCACATGGTGCTTTAGCAAACATACAATCACATGGTACTTAATTCCCAGTCACAATGCAACTCTTTGATGTCTGTCTCTTATCCCTCGATGTTCCGGGAATCCTTCTGGGGCATCCTCTCTGAGACAAAGGCCAAAACTCGCACTTCCTCGTCATCTCCTGTAGATCTCTGCAGACCCAGACCTTCTTTGTCCCGCGAGACGTGAAGCCCCCAATACACATACAGCCATACATTTGTGGGAGATATGAACTCAATATATGTGCCAATATATGTGCCACACCTCCAAGAAAATGTATTATTTGTGTATTTTTGGATATTTAAGTCCATATAGATCGGACTGTGGTCAGAGAGATCCATCAGTCCTATTTTACATGTTTTTACTCTTCCAGTGTCTCTATTAAACAAAAATATAGTCAGTCCTTGAGTATGACGAATGTGGTGCTGAGTAAAATGTATAATCTTTTACACCGAGGTTGAATTCCCTCCACACGTCACAGATTCCCATTTCATTTAGTAGCACCCGAGTTTTTCTACTTTGAGTGTTATTTTGATGTGGAGAATTACCTGATGCATCCCAGTATGGATTCAGTCTTAGATTGAAGTCTCCACCACATATCACTAAACCTTGGGCTTTAGTTACCATTAGGTCAAATACATTTTTATAAAATTTCCAGTTAGCCCTGGAGGTGCATATACATTCAGCAGGGTGATATCTTCTCCCTCTAGCCGACCAAGTACCATGCTAAATCTCCCTTCTTTATCTTTGTGTTCTGAATTTTTTTTCAAATATAATTTTGGTTGAGATCAATGTTGCTACCCCCCTCCTCCTCCCTGACTTATATGAGGATGAAGAGATCAGTTTAAACCCTTGTCTATTAAGTTTAGTGTGCTCCAAGTCTGTTAGGTGGGTCTCCTGTAAAAATATTATTCGAAATATTAATAATTATAATTAATAAATAATAAAATATTATTATTATAATATTATTATTATTGGCGGGGCTGGCTCGGTGGATCCGACAGATCTGCTGAGCTGGCCCCGCCTACGAAAATCAGCTGATAAATGTCACCTGGCAGCAATCAGCTGACTCTTCTGACGAAGGCTGCAGTGCAGTTCAAACATGTAAAGAAGGTAAAGACATCTTTCTATTTTATTTTTTTGTCTTTTATATCAACAAAAGATAAATAATTAAAAGAAGACATATTTGACGTATTATTCCTGCTTTGTCTTTTTTCATTTTGCCTAGAATCTTGGATCTTTTAACTGGACTCAGGATCCCTTTTACATTATATGAGATTATTTTGGTTACACCCTGTTTCTCCATTGTATTGTCTTATTTAGTATAACAGTATAGTGGCCCTCTTTTATGCTACTCAAAAACTGAAAGAACATTAAGAACATAGTATATAAAACTTTAAAACAAAAAACTGTCAAAAGATCTTCCTGAACTGAGGTCTTTTTAGCGAACTTAGAGAAGCCTTGATGGTGTGTTGGCTCTGAGGGAAATTCCTCAAACTTTGTTACATGTTGCGGGCCCTCTCTTACCCCTGTAAGTTGTCCCATGTTTTTAACGTGATTTTCAGATCCCAATCCGAACTTGTATGGATTTTTTTTTTTTTATGACTATACCCTATGAAATTATGTGCAACCTCCCACCACCATCACAGCAAACAATCACGTTAATACAGTATTTGTTAGTGTGGAGAGTTCATGTGGTTCATTGTCACATTTCTATTTTAACAAGTTTTTTTTTTTTTTAAATACTTATTTGTTTCTAATATTATGACTGTTCCATGAAATGTTTTACCACCTCATATTTGCTGATTCTGCATCTCCTTTAATGTTTGTTACCTTGTAGGGGGAGGGTTGGATGTGCAGATTGGCTAAAAATATCGTTATTCCCTCCAGAAAGCGTCCAGTTTTTCCTTATAGCCCTGGCGCTGGGTTTCCCGCTGCTGGCCCGTGGATTTTGAGGGTCTCTGTGTGCACCACGTTTGAGCCTTGAGTCTTTCGATCGGGTCTGTGTGCGGGTTTATACACCGGTACCGTGAGCCCTCTTCTCGCCATATCCCTGGTTGCTTCTTCCGCCGAGTTGTAGAGACACGTCTCTTCCCTGTAAAAAACCCTCAGCTTCGCCGGGAATGGAGTTTGAAAGCGCAGTTTCTTCTCTCTTAGTACCCTTTTTAGCGTCATTGTATTCCTGATGTTTTTTAAGGACCTCCGGGGTGTAGTCATGCTCCACAAAAACTTTTCTTTCCATCCATCCATCTTCTTCCGCTTAATCCTGTATAGGGTCGCGGGGGTGCTGGAGCCTGTCCCAGCATCTTTGGGCGAGAGGCAGGGCCTTTCTTGGTGCATAAATCCTTTTTTCTGCCAGGCCAGTCTCAAAACCTCTTCTTTTGTTCTGAAGTTGGAAAACTTCACCACCACTGATCGCGGGGGAGCTTCCGCCGACGGCCTTGGGGCTAATGAACGGTGCGCCCTTTCTATTTTCAAATCGGTGGATTGGGGAATTTCCAACTTTTCTCTCAGTATGGTTTCCACGCATGCAGCCATTGTGGTAAAACCATCCTCGGCTCCTTCTTTCAGACCATGAATTCTTACGTTGTCCCTTCTTAGTCTTCCTTCCAGGTCGGTTAGCTTAGCCTCCAGCCTTGTCTGTCGTTTGAGTAATTCCAGCGTGGTTTCTTCCAGCCCTTTTATTCTTTCCTCTGCTTCCATGATTCGGGCCTCAGCCTGGTCCACTCTGTTGTTTGTCCTTTTTATTTCGTCTTTAAGTTCACGAAATTCGGCCCCACACTCTCGGCAAAATTCTCTTAATTCTTGAAGTATCTTTTTTAAGCTAGCCGTGTTGCTAGCCTCATTTTGCGCCTCCATTTCCGAGAGGTTGTTGTCTTCGAGGTCCGTTTCTCCGGCCAACGCGTGTCTTGGCCTGGTAAATGTTGATGTCTTCTGTTTTCCTTTAGGCATAATAACTTTGTCTTTTGATTTTCACTCTTCCACAAATCCGTTAAATCTGATTTTCATGGTATTTTCATGGATGGGATCTGGGAGCTTCAGCGTTAAGCTGCTACCACCATAGTGTTCAGACCGGAAGTCTATTCTCTTGTAAATTTTCAATGTTATTCTTGTAATGTTGATGTGTGAGACTTCAATCTTAGATGTGTTAGTCTGAGTAAAATATAAAGTGTATACATGCCCTCTAATGTAATTTAAAAAACTGATGTAGAAACAATAACGAATCAGAAGCTTGCTGAGCCACAACACAAATACAATGTTTTCAGATCTGATGATGAGAAAACCTGGTGAGAGAAAAACGTCACTCACATACACTTCATTTTAAGATCGTGTTTCACTGGGCTGTGACAGCCGGCAACTAGCTGGAGAACGGCATTTGCAAGGGAGTTTCCAAAAGCTCTTCAGATATTCACGGGGGTTCACAACTTCCTTTCCTGAGTCTCAGGGCTTTGCTTTCGTCTCGCAGGAATTTTGAACAGGTTCAAAAAATTTGTGCGACAAATTTTCTCTCAAAATAGTCACAGTCATCTCAGTTGTCTCTAACATTCTTAATTTATTTTCAATGAGGGGGTTGGGAATCTATGAAACTAAACTGTGACTGATTGGAGACAAAAAGGACAAGACATTTTGCACACAAGACAGGTGCGAATGACCCGATCATTTTCTAGCACGCGCTGACACAGCTGCGTCCGACAGCATCACCATGGCACCTAAAGGCAAGAAAGGCAAGGCTAGGGATGGGGGGGTTGCTGTCCCTGCCCTGTAGGCCCCTACAGAGGAAGTGGAGCTGGTCCCAGGGCCTGCTGTGTCTGATGAGGAGGACTCAGAGGCAACGAGCACAGGCGTTTGTGGTGGCTCTGAGGGGAAATCACCATGATAGACAACAAAACACAAGAACAAAAGAGAATGACATTAACTCAACTTGGAAAAGTGAGGTATCCTCTATTGACAAGGATCATTGCTGACTGGATGGACACACTTTCCATCTTTTAAACAGGAAGTAAAGGCTTAGTAAAAGGTTGCAAAACAGTTTGCACAGTTTTTGAGGTCTTAAAAAAGTTTTGTCGTAATGGTTCGTAAACAGTTGCTTGTGTTCACTACTCGGCAAACCGAAAAGAAATTTAGCGTCAGGTGTTACAACCATTTGCAGACAACTATTTTTCAAAATGTTCATGTTCAAAAAATTTTACTGCAGGAAAAGCTGTTTGGGACATTAAAAATAATTTGTTTTGGGACCTTTTATGAACCCTGACAAAACCCAAACAACTGCAACATTCGTGAACGTTCATTGGCACTCACTGCTTCATGAGATAGGAGCTTAAAAGTACACAGTATCCTGCAATAAAATTACTCACAAAAGGGCAATTTAGACAAAAGTTACTTGAGTAAATGTAACCAACTGTGACTCGCCTCTCCATCTTTGTCTAGAAAGTGTCCCTTTAATTGTTCTAAATAATGGAGAGATTTTCTCTGTATACCACAGTAAGTAAAGAAGTTTAAACACACTGCTAACACACTTCAGAGCTCGTTCATCTCAATCAGCTGACACTGAGTTCACCATTAAAAATAATGCATCAGATTTATATAGCACTTTATCACAGACACTTTTTACAAATAGATACATTACTCATTCACTCCAGACAGACAATGGCAGTGGGAAGCTACTACTGTAGCCACAGCTGAACTGGGGCAGACTGACCAAAACGTGGCTGCCAATCCACGCCAATGGCCTCTCTGGCCACCACCGAACATTTATACACATTCATACCCAGTGTTACGGACACTGGAGGCAAGGTGGGTAAAGTGTCTTGCCCAGGGACACAATGGCAAAATATCTGGGGAAAGCGGGATTCGAACCGCCAACCATCTGGTTATTAGATGACCTGCTCTACCTCCTGAGCCACTGCCGTCCAACCCTGTCCAACCCTGCTCAGGAGGGGATGGAGGTTAAAGCCCAGTCACCATCCTCAACCTCAAAACATGACTCCATGGTGTGAAGGATCATAATGTGGCCACCTGTGCTGCCCAGCAGCCTCCAATGGCAACCCGCCTCCTCACCTATCTAGCAGTCCTGCGTTTTGGGCGAGGAGGCAGGCCCTGGTCTTTGGCTGTGCCGACTTTCTGTTTGGCGCTCCTGGGTGGATGTGCAGGCCCGTCAGTAGGGTGTGGGCCCTTACCCAACATGAAGTGCTCCCATGCTGGCAGAGACTCTTCCACTGAAGCCCAGTATTTTGTCTGAAAGAGAGAATATACTTCATAGAGAACCCAGAACCCATGGGGTTTCAGATCAGGCCAGTTGGATGGCCACTCAAGCACAGTAATATCATGATCAGCAAACCATTTTAGTTTTGGTGTTGTGGGTTGGTGCTAAGTTCTGCTAGAAAGGGAAAACAGCATCTTCATAAAGCTTTTCAGCAGAAGGAAGCATGAAGTGCTCTAAAATTTCCTGGTAGACAGCAGTATTGACTTTGGACTTGATAAAACCACCCCTGAGCAACAGTGGTTCAGCCCAGTTCAGATGCTGTCTCTAGTTCAGCAGTGTCTTAGTATCAGGAACATGACAGTTGTGCCCACATCCCTGAAGATGTCTGTGTGTGGTGGCTCTTGATGCTCTGACACCAGACTCAGTCCACTCCTTGTGAATCTCCCCCAAGTTCATGAATCAACTTTTCTTGACAATCTTTTCAAAGCCACAGTCATCCATGTTCCTCATGCACCTTTTTCTGCCATAGTTTTTTTCTTCTAGTCAGCTTTAAATTAATCTGCTTTGCTACAGCACTCTGAACAGCCAGCCATTTCAGCAATGACCTTCTGTGGCTTACCCTCCTTGTGAAGTACGTACATGGTAGTCTTCTGGACAACTTGCCAGTAGTCTTTCCTGTTATTGTGGTTGTGTGTACTGAACTGGGAGTTAAGGTGCGCTCAGACCAAACAAAGCAAATTTTCCGTGCGGCATAAATACATACAAAGCCAATGGAAAGAAGCGAACACATGTGATTTCATGCATTTGCGCATTCACGTCCGAGGGATAGAGCTGGCTAGTAATGGCCTTGAGGTTCTGTGGTCACCGGAGTAAAAATATCAACATTGGAGAGTAAACTAGTTTGAAAATGAGACTGACACTCACCTGCAGACAAAAGGACTGGGAGCTCTTCAGCTGAATCAGGATGTCACAAGTTATTTACCCACGGACTCCTGCTATGGAGGTGCCAACAAGGCTAGCAGGCTAGCAATGTAAGTTAGAAAATGTAACTTGTGAAGTTTTGGAGTCAGGGACAACTTTTTCAGGCGAGCCCCCCCGTTGGATAATGTAAACCTAAGCATGATGGTATTTTGGGGATTTCCACAGCAGGTTGAACATTGCTGCATGAGTTCTAAAGGTAACTCCGCCCATCTGCAACTGGCTCAGATGGCAAATTTATGTCTTCTCACATGTTTACATTGAGTTAACATACAACTGTGCCATGTGAAAAATTTGCCCATTCACGTTTGGTCTGAACACACCTTTATACTGTATTTATACCGTTTCCATAGAAATTTACTCATCCCGAAGTGAAATATTCCAATTTATTGAAATACTGGATGTCAGTTTTTCGTGAACAATAATAATCACGAAAATTAAAACAAAAATATCTTATCATTAATATACTGCTCAAAAAAATGAAGGGAACACTTTGAAAACACATCAGATTTTAATGGGAAAAAATAAGCTGGATATCGAAATTGTGGCAGGCTAGTCCAGCTTACTCAGATTAAAGGAACTTTAATATGAGTAAGATTAAAGTATATTTAACAGTATATTTAACTTTATATGTAACAGTATATTTAACTTTATATGTAATGTATAGCAAATATACAAAAAATACATTTTTATGTAATGTATTTAAAGTTCTCATGATGTTTATGAGTCAGAGCTGTACAAACTCCAAGAGCAATAAATATATTGTTTACAAATTTAATATGAACAAAAAGAACCTCTGTGAATTCCGCGGGCGGTCACGTCTCTGCATCTTAGTGCATCTCAGTGCGCACTGAAAAAAAAAAGCTGTATTTCTGGTCTTCCAGTACAGACACAGCCTTGTTACAACCTGAGAAAAAAGCTGTGTAATATATTCATTTTTTGTGGAATTTTTACAAAATTTTGACCCAAGCTTGAAAACACTTGGTTCTACATTTCTGTTGTGTTTTCCAGCCAGTATCTGACAGCTGTATGTTATTTGCAAGAATCTGTATCTAAAAAAACACCCAGGCGAACTTTCTTGTTATTCAGTGGCAGGAGCACTTAGCGAGATTATGACTGTTTTGCCAAAAAATTCAGAGTGTTTTCTTTTAAATGAGACTAACCCCATGAAGATGCTGCAAAGGGTTGAAGAACAGCTTTTGATTTACTTTGGGCATGTTATTTTTAGGCGTTTTTAGGGAAGTTGAACAGAGTTCAACAGGTTAGAATTAGAGAAAATGTCTGATGTGACTCTTGTATCGGCATTATTTTAAAAAATAATCAGGGTTCTGTCAGTACTTTTTATTGAACAATTTCTGACTCAACCTCTCAGAAAAAGTGAACATGGAAGGTCTTTTACCTCCAGAAGGAGCAGATTTGGGAGTTGCAGCCATCTTCCCTTGAGATGATCCTCTATCTTCTGCAAATCCTGTGGAAACATAGAGCACATGCTGTTGCTCTTATTTGTAGTTTGCCTGTAACTTTATGTTTCCTGCAATATTATTGTGATTAAACCGTTGAAACCAGAAGTTTAAATCAGAAGTAACTACAACTCTGATGACATTGTTTACACACTGACAGCATGGCTTATCGTACTGTAAGATTTGCATTGTTTTTTATTCATTAACCAAGAGGTTTTCTTGGATTCCTTTCTAAATATATTTCCTGAGTGGCAGACTTTGTTAAATTATTTTGCTTCTATTTCAGACAGACTAACAAGCCAACACCTATTCTGAATATTGTGATGCAGTGGTTCCCATTTCTTTTTTAAGCCAGAACTCCCACACACATGCCCCAATCAGTATAAACCTTTATATGCAAACCAAAAATAAGGTTTAATATGTTACAAGTAATGCTCTATCCAAATATCACATTGTCTGGATATTTGTTTGTTACCTTGGTACTCATTTTTTAAAATTTGGCATTTGGATATTCACTTTTTTTCCCTTCAATCCACTGAAAAAAATGAGTGAATTTCACATGAGGTCAAATGTGAAAAATATGACAAGGTTCTCATTCCATTCTGGGCCAAGACCCTGCAGGTTTTACCTCCACCCCATTGTCAGTCACAGGTGATTTAACTGAATTTCTTCCCACTGATTGCTGATTGGCAAAACCACGTGCTGAAGAGACTGGGTGGAAGTAAAATGTGCAGGGGTTTGACCTGGAATGGATTGAGTTTGACATCCCCGATGATATCAGTAACACACGGCTCTGAAAAGCACAAATAAAAGCTCTGATAATGGACATCATAGTAGCAGACAGCAAATTCACAACATTTACACACTTTCACTTGAAATGACTCAAATATGAATAGTTCAATAGTCAAATAGTTAAACAGACAAAAGTTTGTAAATGTTCTAAGTAATTCAGAAATGGGGGCTGAATCATTTAAAGTGGAACTACACCTGCAGCAGGGCGGTGTTTCTGCTGTGGGCCTCCTCCCTCTCCTTCATCTGCCGCCTCCTCTCGGTCCTCATCTCCTCTCTGTGCCTCTTCATCTGCTCCAGCAGCTCTGCTCTCCTCCCTAAACTAAAGTGACACAGAGGACGACATGTAAGAGTCACACTAACAGACTCAGAACTAATCGACCAGTCTGGTGAAATACGGAAATAAACAAAGCCACCATCACTGCTGTATGGGGGGGGGGGGGGGGGGGGGGAGTTCATAGTGCTCAAATTTGACCAAATGTGGTTTACTTTTCAGCCGCAGGGATCCAAGAGCTGCAACACCGATGGAAGAAGTGTGTGGACCGAAGGGGAGACTATGTTCAAAAATAAAGCACATTTGGTCAAATTTGACCACTATGAACTTTTCAGCCCCCCCCCACCCCCTCCCTATGTATGGATTACTTGGGTTGTTACTGATATCTGGTGAAAATCTCAGGTCAATGGCTCCATCAGAAATATGTTTAATGTGAAAAATGTTGACGTGTTCAATACTTATTTTCCCCATTGTACATATATGCTGTGTAAAACACAGATAAAAACAAAATACAATGATTTAAAATCCTTTTCACCCTACAGTATATTCAACTGAATGCACTATAAAGACAAGATATTTAATGTTCAAACTGATAAACTTTATTGTTTTGTTGCAAATATTCACTCATTTTGAATTTGATGCCTCCAACATGTTCCAAAAAAGCAGGGACATGGGCAAGAAAAGACTGGGAAAGTTGAAGAATGCTCAGAAAACACCTTTTTGGAAGATTCCACAGTGAGCAGATTAATTGGAAACAGGTGAGTGACATGATTGGGTCTAAAAGAGCATCCTCGAAAGGCTCAGTCATTCACAACCAAGGATGGAGCAAGGTTCCCCACTTTGTCAATAACTGCGTGGGCAAATAAGCAAACAATTTAAGAACAATGTTTCTCAATGTACAAATGCAAGGAATTTAGGGATTTCATCAAGTATAGTCCATAATATCACCAACACAGAGAATCTGTAGAAATTTCTGCATGTAACCGACAACCTGAAAACCAACACTGAAGGCCTGTGACCTTCGATCCCTCAGGTGGCACTGCATTAAAAAACTGATATCATTCTGTAAAAGATATTACCACGTGGGCTCAGGAACACTTTGGAAAACCATTGTCAGTTAACACTGTTGGTCGCTACATCTACAAATGCAAGTTAAAACTCTACCTAGCAAAGCAAATGTAATTTTGAGTAGCTTTTATTCAAATACTGTTAGACTTATAGCTTCAAACTAGGAAACTATTTTAAAGGGGTCATTGACTGATAAATGGTGTGTTCGCAGGTTTTAACTGTCTGAAATGAGTCTATTGGTTACCTAATTATCCAAAAAAATGTTCAAAACAGTCAATTCTCTTAAAAAAACCCACACAGCCTTTATCTCGTTTTTCTCTCCCAGAAATGCTAGAAACGTTTTTGACTTTTCTGTTTAACTCGTTAAAATCACGGATAGAAAAAGCCAGCCCATTGCCAACCTTGACACCCACCCACTGCTCTATTGTTGGCCTGCCTAGCTGTCTATCATGTAGATGGAAGGGGTGCAAAAGGTAACCCATTAGCCCCCAAGCTAATACCAGAAAGCTCGAACCAAGTACAGTTTATGTTATTTTCGTCAGATCTTAGTCACCCTAATAACCATCCCTGTTTCCACCTGGTTCACTGATCCACAATTCACAATATATCTCGCATCGCTATGGCCCATCTCCCAGTTGTTTCGCCGTGATACCGCAGGCAGTGCTGGTGTGCCGGTCGTGGCAACCACCTACAGCGTGACCCAAGGCTGCTCCTCCACCATCCTCCAGGGCTCCCCGTGACTCCGCTCTACTCTCGCAGGCAATGCAGGGGAGCCGCTTCGTGACGGCACATCCCCCAGCTGACCGTGGGAGAGGAGTGGAATCCCGCGGAGTGAGACATTGCACTTTGAGATCCTGTGGCTCAGTAGCTCAGCTTGGCCAGTGGTCTTGGGTTGCGGCGATCAGTGGATCGCCTGGCACACGCTGCTGTTGATTTGTTGCGGCATCCCGACGAGGTTGTTAGGAGATGGGCTGGAATGATGCGAGACACACAACTGACAGTGGATCAGTGAACCAGCGCTGCTCATCCAAGCTAGGAGGAGGCTAGAAGCTACTCAGCTAATGGCTAAATGACATAAGAGGGAGGGTGGAGTTGAACAGCTGAAGGATGTTTCTTAAAGTGATAGGCTTTAAATCAGAGTGTTTAAAGAAAACCAGGAAAAATTAAAAAAAATAAATTTGCTTCAATAATTAAAAAATTAAAGAAAATGTGAACAAAATATGTCACAAACACTTTAAGACATGTGTGAGCTGTTAAAATTTGGAAAAAGTGCAGTCAATGACCTCTTTAAGACTGAGTGTCCATGTTTTGAATTATGATTATTATATGGAGCTTTTCATGTCTTCTTTAACAGTTAGACGACAACCTACAGCATTATTTATGTGGAAAATCATCTTAAATTGACAATCAAGCCACACAGAGATTTCTTGAATTATATATAGAGTGATGATATGGATAATTTTTGTACACATAAGGAGTTGTTCAGAACTCCTTATACAAAGATATAGAGTGATGATAATCAAGTCAGTGGCAGTAATGCACCTGTAAGCTGGTTGCCAACCGCCAATCAAATCTAAAAGAAGAAGAAGAAGAAATTGACAATCATAATATGTGTAACTGGTGTGAAAATTCGATCAGGATCAAAAAAATTCTTTCTTCTTTTAGATTTGATTGGCGGTTGGCAACCAGCTTACAGGTGCATTACCGCCACTGACTTGACTATCATCACTCTACAGTATATCTTTGTATAAGGAGTTCAGCATCACTTCACTTCATCACTCTATATATAATTCAAGAAATCTCTGTCTGTCTGTCACGACCATAGGACTCGCTAAAAGATCATAGGATCGCGTATGATGTGTCTATGATGTCTACATGATGTCTATATGACGTCATATAGACGCCTCAAAGATCAAAGGCAGGCATCACTGAACAAGTGGTATGACATCAAAGATCATAGGACTCGCAACTGACATCACAGATCAAAGGACTCTATGACATCACTAAAGATCAAATGACTCACTATGACATCATCAAAGATCATGATCAAAGGACTTGCTATGATATCATCAAGATCATAGGACTCACTATGACATCATCAACGATCAAAGGACTCACTATGACATGAAAGATCATGATCAAAGGACTTGCTATGACATCATCAAAGATCAAAGGCAGGCATCACCGAACGAGTCGTGACACCCTTGCTTACATCTGCTTTCTACAGGCATGCAGAAATACTTGCTTATACTGGGTTTCTACAGGTATGCACGGGCATGCACAGGTATGGACTAGTTTAAAACAAAATGCACTGAAATGGCCCATGTTGATAAGGGCTCTTTCAGCTTGGTGGAAAACGGTACTGTCTTTTCAAAACTGAGGTGTTTTGACCAAAGCATGCAACAGAAATTTCATTCACATTTCTAGGAACTGTATCAGCATGGGAAAAAAGTGCATAATATAGGCACGTCAATAACAGATTAATAATTGTTTCTTTGTATGTAGTGTGGAGCGTGTAAATAACGAGGCGGATTTGGCTCAGACGA
This sequence comes from Pholidichthys leucotaenia, assembly GCA_020510985.1. Classification (NCBI taxonomy): domain Eukaryota; kingdom Metazoa; phylum Chordata; class Actinopteri; order Cichliformes; family Pholidichthyidae; genus Pholidichthys; species Pholidichthys leucotaenia. The sequence goes on from CM035841.1 coordinate 192,362,748, forward strand.
TTTATTACACATCTCACACAAGAAGCATAGACAGAATGACAACTCAGCAGAGACTCTTCTCTTAAATAGCATGGCATTCCTCTAGAAGCTTCTAACACACAAAAGGTCACATTGCATTCATCCTTCACACCTCCCTGTTATCTCCCAGGGAACCTCTGCTCTTTGTTCTTGTCTAAGATGTTACACAATTATGCTCTCCCCATGTGCCGCCATACGACCCCACCGAGCATCTTGGATAGAACAATAGAATAACAGTCCGTATGCTGTGGTAGAATCATTAAACATCAATCCACATGCTGCTTGGGCTTCAGTCTTCTCCTGTATCTGCTGTAACCAGGATGCAACTGCCTTTTTTTTTTTAATCTTCCTTCTTCTTTCTACACCTTTCACTCTATATATATATCACGGACACACAGATCGCCCCAAAGGTCTCCCGAGTCGGCGGACGGAGCCTCCGTTTACAGCAGGAGACGATACAGTAGGGAAGAGCTAGCTAGCACTCAACCGCCACCCGGTGCTAACGGAGAAACTCGACATACCAAGGAACTGTAGCAGAAACGACGCGGGTGCCGGGCTGGAGTTTAGGCGGTGTGCAAGAAATATAAGACAGAATAATAAAGAGCGATGGCAAGAACCAAGCAGACCGCCCGTAAAATCTACTGGAGGAAAAAGCCCCCCAGGAAGCGGCTAGCCACCAAGGCTGCTCGGAAAAAGCGCTCCGGCCACCGGCGGAGTGAAGAAGCCTCACCGTTACAGGCCTGGTACCGTGGCTCTGAGAGAGATCCGTCGCTACCAGAAATCCACGGAGCTGCTCATCCGTAAGCAGCCCTTCCAGCGCCTGGTGAGGGAGATCGCTCAGGACTTCAAGACCGACCTGCGCTTCCAGAGCTCCGCCGTCATGGCTCTGCAGGAGGCCAGCGAGGCCTACCCGGTGGGTCTCCTCGTGGACACCAACCTGTGCGCCATCCATGCCAAGAGGGTCACCATCATGCCCAAAGACATCCAGCTGGCCCGTCGCACCCACGGAGAGAGAGCTTAGACTTTCTGCTGCACATCCACCAACCACAATGCTCCGCACTGTGTGTCTATATATATATATAAGATAAGATAAGATAAGATAAGCCTTTATTAGTCCCACAACGGGGAAATTCCAGGATTGCAACAGCACAGAGATAGCAACACTCAGAGCAACAATCAGAAGGCAAGAAAAAAAAAAACAAAAAAAAACAAAAAACAAAACAAGCAAGCAAGAGCAGCTAATATACAGTACATATGTACATATTACTATAAAATATATATATACACACACACAGACACACAGTGCAGAGCATTGTAGCTGGATGGAATAAATATATGAATATATAAACACACAGTGCAGAGCATTGTAGCTAGATGGAATAAATATGTAAATATATAAACACCCACAGTACGGAGCATTGCAGCTAGGTGGAATAAATATGTAAGTATATAAACACACACAGTGCGGAGCATTGTAGCTAGATGGAATAAATATATAGATATATAAAAACACAGTGCGGAGCATTGTAGCTAGATGGAATAAATATATAGATATATAAATATGAACACACCCAGTGCTGAGCATTGTAGCTAGATGGAATAAATATGTAAATATATAAACACACACAGTGCAGAGCATTGTTGCTAGATGGGATGAAACAGCATAACCGTCTACTTAGTTATCCTACATGGTATGATTATGTGCCCATACATATTCTCACCCTCCATAGCGACCGGTATTTTCCTAGTTGTATGCCGGAGGGGACCATTGTGTAAGTCTATTGCATCTTTTGCATTTAAAAACTATTAGTTTGTTACGTCTTTTTGCTATCTCTGCGAGCAGCCCTGCTTAGGTTGTACAGTCTGACAGCCGTTGGTAGGAAGGACCTACGAAACCTCTCGGTTGTGCACCTGGGATGATGTAGTCTGCTGCTAAATGAGCTCCTCAGTGCATCCAGTATGTCCTGCATAGGGTGGAACTCGGACTCCAGCAGAGATGACAGTTTAGCCACCATCCTTCTCTCTCCTATCTCCTCCACCGGATCAAGGCGCTGCCCCAGGACAGAGCTAGCTTTCTTAATCAGTTTGTTCAGTCTCTTCCTATCGGCTGCTGTAATGCCACTGCCCCAGCAGACCACTCCAAAAGTGATGGCTGATGCCACCACCGTGTCATAGAATGTCTTCAGCAGCGCCCCTTGTACACCAAAAGACCTGAGTCTCCTCAGCATGCGCTGTCCCTTCTTGTAGAGTGCGTCAGTATTGTGTGACCAGTCTAGTTTATTGTTCAGATGAACACCCAGGTACTTATAGGATGTCACCATCTCGATGTCTGTTCCCTGTATATTTACTGGTGCTGTGAGGGGCTGCCCATGCCTGCGGCAGTCCACCACCAGCTCCTTAGTTTTCCTTGCGTTGATCTGGAGGCAGTTCCGATGGCACCAGTCTACAAAGTCCTGGATAAGCCCTCTGTACTCAGCTTCATCTCCATTGGAGATGAGACCAACGATCGCAGAGTCATCAGAGAACTTCTGTAGATGGCAGTGTGTTGTGTTGTGTGAGAAGTCCGCAGTATAAAGAGTGAACAGGAAGGGAGCCAGCACCGTTCCCTGGGGGGCCCCCGTGCTACTGATGATCGTGTCGGACACACAGTCCCGGGTTCTCACAAACTGAGGCCGGTTCGTGAGGTAGTCCAGGATCCATGATGACAGGTGCTGGTCCACCCCTGCGCGCAGCAGCTTGTCCTTCAGGATCATCGGTTGGATGGTGTTGAAAGCACTGGAGAAGTCAAAGAACATGATCCTCACCATATTCCCGGGCTTCTCCAGGTGGGACAGAGAACGGTGAAGGAGGAAGATCACCGCATCCTCCACCCCAATGCCATGCTGGTAGGCGAACTGGAGTGGATCCATCGCTGGTTCCACCAGGGGGCGGAGGTGAGCAAGGAGCAGTCTCTCCAGGGTCTTCATCAAGTGGGACGTCAAGGCCACCGGTCTGTAGCTGTTCAGGTCTTTGGGGTGGGAAGTTTTTGGTACAGGTACCACACAAGATGTTTTCCACAGCTGTGGTACCCTCCCCAGCTTCAGGCTCAGGTTGAAGATGTACGTCACAATCCCACACAGCTGGTCTGCACAGGACTTGAGGAGCTTTGCACTGATGCCGTCCGGTCCCGACGCCTTCCTCGCCTTGATCTTCCTCAGCTCCGTCCTCACCTGGGTCCTGGTCAGGGTCAGGATGGGGGGCTGTGTGTTGGGGGTGGAGGGGTGTTGGTGGAGTGGGGAGTGGGCAGCAGGACTTGATTTCTTTAGAGGCAGCAGTGGTTGTTGTGCAGTCAGGGGGGAGGGCGGTTGGTCAAACCTATTGAAAAACAGATTCAGGTTGTTCGCCCACTCCCTGCCCCCCGTGGCCTGGGAGGAGGTATTCTGGAGCCCAGAGATGGTTTTGAGGTTTCTCCAGACCCCGCTGATGTCGCTCTGTTGCAACTTGTCCTCAGATGGTCCAGTCGTTTGCTTGGTGAGTCACAGCTGAGCCTGACATCCCTGTACACCAGACAAGTACAGAGGATGGCCGACTCGATTTTAAATGATGACTCCCACCCTTTGCACTGCAACTTTCAGCTTCTTCCCTCCAGACGGAGGTTTGCTGTCCCAAAAAGTAGAACCCAGCGCTACAAAAACAGCTTTGTCCCTGCTGCTGTCAAAGAGTTGAACAAGCTATAAAAATTATATTGTACATATTTTATATTTACCTATTTTGTAAGATGTGTGCCTGTGTTTGTGTCTATGTTGAATGTAATTAGTGGCTTGTAAATATGGATGTCACCAACTGCAAAACAAATCTACCTACGGGTACAAATAAAGTAACCTGAACCTGAACCTGAACCAATTGTGCAAGTTCTCCCACTTAAAAGATGAGAGGTCTCCAATTTTTAATCATAGGTATACCTCAACTATGAGAGACAAAATAAGAAAAAAAAAATCCAGAAAATCACATTGAAGGATTTTTAATGAATTAATTGGTAAATTCCTCGGTAAAATAAGTATTTGGTCAATAACAAAAGTTCATCTCAATACTTTGTTATATACCCTTTGTTGGCAATGACAGAGGTCAAACATTTTCTGTAAGTTTTCACACACTGTTGCTGGTATTTTGGCCCATTCCTCCATGCAGATCTCCTCTAGAGCAGTGATGTTTTGAGGCTGTTGCTGGGCAACACAGACTTTGAACTCCCTCCAAAGATTTTCTATGGGGTTGAGATCTGGAGACTGACTAGGCCACTCCAGAACCTTGAAATGCTTCTTATGAAGCCACTCCTTCGTTGCCCAGGCGGTGTGTTTGGGATCATTGTCATGCTGAAAGACCCAGCCACGTTTCATCTACAATGCCCTTGCTGGTGGAAGGAGGTTTTCACTCAAAATCTCACGATACATGGCCCCATTCATTCTTTCCTTTACACGGATCAGTCGTCCTGGTCCCTTTGCAGAAAAACAGCCCCAAAGTATAATGTTTCCACCCCCATGCTTCACAGTAGGTATGGTGTTCTTTCTCCTCCAAACACAACAAGTTGAGTTTTTACCAAAAAGTTCTATTTTGGTTTCATCTGACCATATGACATTCTCCCAATCCTCTTCTGGATCATCCAAATGCTCTCTAGCAAACTTCAGACGGGCCTGGACATGTACTGGCTTAAGCAGGGGGACACGTCTGGCACTGCAGGATTTGAGTCCCTGGCAGCGTAGTGTGTTACTGATGTAGCCTTTGTTACTTTGGTCCCAGCTCTCTGCAGGTCATTCACTAGGTCCCCCCATGTGGTTCTGGGATTTTTGCTCACCGTTCTTGTGATAATTTTAACCCCACGGGGTGAGATCTTGCGTGGAGCCCCAGATCGAGGGAGATTATCAGTGGTCTTGTATGTCTTCCATTTTCTAATAATTGCTCCCACAGTTGATTTCTTCACACCAAGCTGCTTACCTATTGCAGATTCAGTCTTCCCAGCCTGGTGCAGGTCAACGATTTTGTTTCTGGTATCATTTGACAGCTCTTTAGTCTTGGCCATAGTAGAGTTTGGAGTCTGACTGTTTGAGGTTGTGGACAGGTGTCTTTTATACTGATAACGAGTTCAAACAGGTGCCATTAATACAGGTAACGAGTGGAGGACAGAGGAGCCTCTTAAAGAAGAAGTTACAGGTCTGTGAGAGCCAGAAATCTTGCTTGTTTGTAGGTGACCAAACACTTATTTTCCTGAGGAATTTACCAATTAATTTATTAAAAATCCTTCAATGTGGACTTCCGGTTATGGCGGCCGCCTAGAAGGACACGTATCACTCTGCTCTGCTCCTGGAAATAAAAATTCGGCAAATAACTCTCTCATTCGGAACAGAACTTTTCCCAGCGTTTGGGTGAGGATATGCCGGTGAAGACTAAGGCTGGGAAATCAGGAGGGGGAAAAATTGAATCGCCGAAGCAGTCCAAATTAACGGACTTTAAAGTTTGTGGCGCAGTAGAAAAAGCTGCGGATATGGCGGATGAAACTAGCGGTGATGCGGTAACTGCTGACGATGGCGGCACAGGTGCAGTGCTGGCTGCCATTAGCTCAATGAGAGCAGACTTTTCCGCTAAACTTGATGGGATTATGGCAGCGTTGGATGCAATGAGAAAGGAGTTGGGTGACTGTGTGGAGCGAGTGACGCAGGCGGAGCTTCGTGTTTCAAGTGCGGAGGATGAAATTAGCGGACTTCAAATAAAGGTGCGCACTTTGGAAAAAAAAAATAAAGATCTGGGAAATAGCGTTCTGGATTTGGAATCTCGGTCCAGACGGAACAACCTGAACTGGTGGGTTTACCGGAGGGAGCCGAAGGTCGTGATTCATGCTCCTTTTTGGAGGGGTGGATCCCGGAGGCGCTGAACAACGCGGAGCTAAAATCATCAGTCGTCTTGGAAAGCTCCCACCGAATTGGCCCACCGAGAGGTAACAAGGCAGCACCGAGGACGTTAATTATGAAGTTTCTCAGCTACAGAGACAGGATGACGATCTCCAACGCGGTGCGGGCCAAAGGAGAAATTAAATATCAAGATCAGCAGGTGCGGTTCTACCCAGATTTGGCCTCAGGAATCCAACAATTAAGGAAGCAGTTTGACCCCATCCGCAAAGAACTGCGCAACCTTGAGATTCGTCATGGAGTGATTCACCCTGCAAGACTTCTGGTCACATATGAGGGCAGAACACACATCTTCAAGACCCCCGAGGAGGCGCAGGAGCTCATCAAGAAGATCCAGGAAGAGACTGGTGGGAGCTAAGCATGAACAGAATATAGGGTAGAATATTTGAGCATTTAACTGATTAGAAGCATATAACAAGATTACAAAATATAGATTGTATTACATATTAAAAAAAAAAAAAGTACAAAATTGCTAAAAAATTTTGGAGTTAAATTGGAAAATTACAGAAGAGAGTTAATGTTACGTTATTAAAAGCAGTAGAGTTAGGGTGATTGGGAGGATGAAGGAGTGGCTTTGGCTGATCCTCGTGGGTGTGGAACGGTCGATGGCTATATCGGGAGACGGAATTTTTCTTTTGCTTTTGGGGGGATTGCCACAAATGTGGGAAGGGGGAATTTGTTTGTGTGGAGTTTGTAGGGTGAATGTTCAACCACTCATTTTTTTGCTTTTCTGTTTGAGCATGTTTACACTGCTAGGTAATCCCAAACTCCCTATTGATCATAAATCAAAGCGTTAATCTTAACTTAACTTCATGGAATTGCAGAGGTCTACAAAATTTAAAAAAACTTAAACAAGTTATGAATAAAATAAAAGACATGGGTTCAAAAATTGTGTTTTTACAAGAAACTCATCTAATAGAGGAAGATCTAAAAAGAATTAGGAGTAGATGGCAAGGAAATGTTTTCACCTCATCATTTTCATCCCGAGCCAGGGGAGTTATGACTCTCATACATAAATCAGTCCCATTTCAAGTGAAAAATGTAATTGGAGACAAATTTGGAAGATATCTAATCATTCAAGGATCTTTGCTATTAGAAAACATAAATTTGGTGAACTTATATGGTCCCAGTATAGATGATCAAAAGTTCTTTGCTAATTTATTTCTTATCTTATCATCACTTACAGGGCGACATATAATAGCAGGGGATTTCAATTGTACATTGAATCCCGGTATAGATAGATCAACAGGACTGGACTGTACGCACAATGGATGTAGGATGACCATTAATCATTTTATGAAAGAATTGAAATTGATAGATATATGGAGAGAAATGAAACCACAAGTTAAAGCATACTCTTGTTATTCCAATACCTACAAGACATTCTCACGTATAGATTATTTTTTGATCTCCACAGAATTAAGGTCCAAGATTCAAAACTGTTTTTATGATAATATCGTGATCTCTGATCATGCACCCTGCTGTCTAATATATGTAGATAAGAAATTGACAAAGGAACCAGGTAGATGGCAATTTCAGCATAAATGGCTTCAGGATGAGGAATTTGTTAAATACATAGAAAAACAGATAGATGAGTTCTTTGACATCAATACTACACAAACATCAGCATGTGTAAAATGGGAGGCTTTCAAAGCTTTTATTAGGGGACACATTATTAGTTATACAGGTTCAAAATCTAAGAAGACTCGAGAGGAGAGAGTCCAACTGGAACATAAAATAAAAATTCTTCAAGAAAGAGTATATGCAGGAAGAGATCCAAGGTTGGAGAACGAATTACTGATTTTGAGAGCTGAATATGACAAAAAATCAGCGAATAGAGCTGCCTCGAGTCTTCTAAGATTGAAACAATCTTTTTATGAACAAGGTGAAAAATCTGGAAAGTTATTGGCATGGCAGATTAAACAATTAGAATCTAAAACACCAATTACCAGTATTATAAGTAATGGACAGGTAGTTATAGATCCTTTAGAAATTAATAGAGCCTTTAGAGATTACTATGAAAAATTATATGATACCAAAAATGAATCTGACATAACAAAACTACATGGGTTTCTGAACGAACTATTTATACCGTGTATTCCAAATGAAAATAGGGAGATACTGGAGTCTAAAATTAGTCAAGAAGAAGTTGGACTAGCTATTGATAATATGAAATCAGGAAAAAGTGCAGGACCAGATGGTCTTCCAGTTGACCTTTATAAAAAATTTAAAAATAAATTAACAAAACCTTTTTTGGAAATGGTTTTAGAAGCATTTCAAAATAGTAATTTACCATCATATATGAATAATGCCTTAATTATACTGTTGCCAAAACCAGGTAAGCCCTCTAATAAATGTGAAAATATGAGACCAATAAGCCTATTAAATGCTGACCTTAAGATAATCTGTAAAATTTTAGCAAGACGAATACAAGAAATTTTACCAAATATTATTAATCGAGATCAGAATGGCTTTATAAAGGGAAGACAAGGCTTCCATAATGTAAGAAGACTTTTTAATATTATTTATTCTAATAAAGAAGCACCGGACACAGCTCTCTTATCACTGGATGCCGAAAAAGCCTTTGATAGAGTTGAATGGCCCTTTCTTTTTGAAGTCTTACAAAGGTTTGGACTTGGAAATAATTTCATAAAATGGGTTCAGATAATATATAATAATGCTACTGCAGAAATCCTAACAAATAACAATATTTCAAAACCAATAAAAATCAATAGAGGATGTCGACAAGGCTGTCCACTTTCACCTTTACTGTTTACTATGGCAATTGAACCTTTAGCGATGGCGATACGTCTACAGTCACAAATATATGGAATTAAAGTTGGACCAACAGAACATAAAATCTCCCTGTATGCCGATGACATAATTTTGTTTATGTCGAATCTTAAAAAATCAATTCCGACCTTGTTGAATTTAATAAAGAATTTTGGGGAAATATCAGGATATAAAACAAATAAAACTAAATCTTCAATATTAATGCTAAATGAGACCCAGAGAAATTACCCAGCCCCTGAGGTAAATCAATTCAATGTTGTAAATCAGTTTAAATATTTAGGAATCCAAATTGTGCCTAAGCTAGAATCAATCGCCAGTGTCAATTATGAAGCCTTAATGACAGATATCAATGAGTTAACTCAGAGATGGATGTCACTACCAATGTCGATGATCGGGAGAATTAATATACTTAAAAGTAATATCTTACCTAAAATACTTTATTTATTTCAATACATTCCCTTTCCACCACCTTTAGATCTATTCTCAAGAATAAAAAAAAAGTTAGTGGAATTTATATGGAACAACAGGAGGGCTAGATTACGTCTGTCTTTATTATATTTACCATTTGATCGTGGAGGTCTGAAATGTCCAAATTTTATGTTGTATTATTGGTCGGCACAACTGAGGTCTATGACATATTATTTTTCATCAAATGATCTCCCTCACTGGACTGAAATGGAATCATACAATTTACCTTTACCTCTTCCCATATTCATATACTCAGATTCGGCAAAAAAATTACAAAAACAAGTTAAAAATCCATTTGTAAAGCATATGATCAAAATATGGTGTGAAGCTAAAAACTATTTAAAAGAACCACAGTTATTGTCACAATTTAGTCCAATATGGGGTAATCAATATTTTAAACCAGGGAGAGCGGACGCTGTATTTAAAGTATGGAATTTAAAAGGGATACAAAAGATTCAGGATTTATATTTGCCATGTGCAGAAAACATAATGTCTTTTGAAGAGCTGAGGATCAAATTTAATCTCAATAGAACACATTTTTTTAAATATCTTCAACTTAGAAACTTTATTCGATCAAATCAAAATAAAGCTCTCACTCGACCTATTTATTCATCCTTGGAAAAAATGATGATGAAAGATAGTAAAAGAAAGGGTATTATTTCAGAGTTTTATAACTCACTGACACTATTTTCAAGTGAAAATTCACTGAAAAGATTAAACTACTGGAAAGAAGATCTGCAAACTGAAATTTCAGAGGAACAATGGGAATTGGCTTGTACAGAAGCTCAAACCAAATCAATAAATGTACGCCTTAAATTGATACATTTCAAATGGTTAATGCGGATGTATGTTACACCGGAGGAGTTAAATAGATATAATAAAAATATACCAGATACATGCACAAAATGCATGGAAAGTAAAGGAACTCTATTTCATTGTGTATGGGAATGTAGATTAATAAGAATGTTTTGGGAAGAGGTGAGGGTAACAATTGAAAAAATAATCTCAAAACAAATCATATTGAATCCTAAACTGTTTTTGTTGGGTCTGTACCCAGAAAAGCATAATTTTAATAAAAGTGAAAGAACATTCATAGACCTCAGTTTGCTTAATGCCAAAAAATGTATTGCACTATTATGGAAAAAGACTCATAGACCAGATGTGACTCAGTGGTTAAGACAGATGTTAACAAACCTTCCATTAGAAAGAATAACATATATACTGAAATCAAAGGAAATTGTGTTTGAGAATATATGGAGACCTTTTATTGATTATGTAAAAAATTTAAACATAACTCTTGAAGAAGAAGGTGAATGATGTGTGTGGACCTTGTAAATTCCAAACTGGTGAACATAATATGTATACTTATGTAATGGATTGTCTAGACTAAACAGAGGAGCATTGTTGAAGACTTGATTTTGTTGGTGGTTGTTGGTGTTTTTTAGTGCATTTTTTTTTTTGTAGTACTTTAGTGTTAGTGTTTGATTGTTTGTATCATGTTTGTTAAAAAAAAAGGTTCAATAAAGATATTGTGGAAAAAAAAATCCTTCAATGTGATTTTCTGGATTTTTTTTTTCTCATTTTGTCTCTTATAGTTGAGGTATACTTATGATGAAATTTGGAGACCTCTCTCATCTTTTAAGTGGGAGAACTTGCACAATTGGTGGCTGACTAAATACTTTTTTGCCCCACTGTATATATATTTATAGTAATGTGTACATATGTATACCATCTGTTCTTGTTTTTTCTTGCCTTCTGATTGTTGCTCTGAGTGTTGCTATCCCTGTGCTGTTGCAATCCTGGAATTTCCCCATTGTGGGACTAATAAAGGCTTATCTTATCTTATCTTATTATGTATAATCAGAGGAGTTATTGTCTAATTTGACCTTGTTGGATTTTCTTTCCCCCTTTGTTATACTATTCAGTTTCTTTTAACCTGTACTATCCGAAATAAAGATTCATTCAATCATTCATATCTTATCTATTGTTTGCTCCTTTATAGCTAAAGTTGATTTAAATTTTAAAGTTTTCACTTATTTCGATTCAGCTAGGAAATTTAACAACTTCTGGGGACCACTTTCGTCTTCTAATGAGGACTCCAGTCGCTTGTTTTGGAATTGTTTTAAAGGATAGAACAATGTCTCTTTCTCGTGATCTGGCAACACTGGATATACTCGTAAACGCCGCCAAAATAACGATTAATCTTTTTCCACAAGCCTCCAAATGTCGCCTTTTAAAATAAACTTTGAATAGATATGTCCACGGGAAATCACGGACTCACATGTTCTCGTGTTCTTCGATTAAGTCCACTTCAGAGAAAAAAGCAGACATGACAGTAGTCACTCCTTTATGAACTGGTCTGCTCAAACAGGAAACGGTAGAGTTGTACTTCAAAATAACAGCACTTTTTTTTGTCCCTCGTGTTGGTGAACACGTCTTACTGGTGCTGCCTTAAAAACGTGACAACATTATTATGTTTTTCTAAGGTCATGTGGAAAACTATGAATTACTCTTTATAAAGATAACCACTTGTGTTACTTCGGACAGAAGTTAGTTTATTTTGGAAAGACATAAGCGGAAGTTGAGAAAAGCTGTTCTTTACACGTTGGTTCAGTAACCATAGAAACAGAACAGGTATCTGCTGCCCCCTGCTGGCTTTATTCGAGAAAGCAGAAGTAGAATTTCCACTAATGCTGTGAGACCACCTATAATTCCTGTCTATAAAGGCTTAAACATGTTTTGCAGCGCCATATAAATAGAATCGATAGATATATAGATAGAGTAAAATTATTATTAGAGTAATAATTATTTTCACCACTGCTGTTCTGAATAATATAGCACTGGATAACTGTGCCAGACAGGTTTGCATGATGATGACAGGACTTTGTCTCTTCTAAAATGTAAGTATCCCAATAATTATGTTTGACATTTAGGCCTTTGAAAATTACCAGGCAAACATTTAGCTACTCAAATATCACTCTATCATCAAAAGTCAAAGTCAAAGTGCCTTTATTGTCATTCCATTGTTAATGAACAATGCAACGAAATTGAGATGCTGCTCCCTAAAAACAAACTATAAACAAACTATCACACTCACAGTTCACGCATGCATTTAACATTCTTATGATTACAACAATAAATAATGCTTGAAACAAAATTACCTAAAAGTTGAATACAATATGTACGTAGCAATAATGAAAAACATATTGAGCGATAAATACAAAAGACCAGCTTATGCACACAGGGTTGTTGCTACAAAATAACCTAAAATAACAAAAAATATCAGCAGTCTGTGCGTGTTACATAAATCTGTTCAAAATACGTATTGCTGCTGGGAAAAAACTATGATTAAACCTGGTAGTCCAGGTTTTATGGGATCTGTACCGCTTTCCCGAGGGGAGCAAGTGAAAGAAGTCATGGCCTGGATGACCACAGTCTTTAATGATGGCAGTAGCTCTGTTGAGGTACCGAGACCTGGAAATCTCTTCCAGAAAAGGGAGAGAACAGCCAGTGATTTTTTGTACAGTCTCGATCACTCTCTGGAAGGCTTTGCGGTCTGCGGCTGAACAGCCCTCATACCAAACCGTGATGCCACATGACAGAATGCTCTCAATAGCAGATCGATAAAGTAAAACCAGCAACTGTGCATTCAGGCCATTCTTCTTGAGGAGCCTCAGAAAGTGTAGACGTTGTTGAGTCTTTTTTATCGTAGCTATGGTGTTAACTGCCCAGGTAAGGTTGTGAGAAATATGAACACCCAAAAACTTAAAAGCCTCTACCCTCTGAGAGAGACCTCTCCACACGCTCCTTGCCTATATATAGAGGAGGCGGCTCACTGCTATGCTCCTTAAAATCAATAATGAGTTCTTTTGTTTTTTTTGTATTCAATAGCAGATTATTATCTGAGCACCATCTCACCAGTTTCTGGACCTCATCTTTGTATGCGGACTCATCTCCTCCTGATATGAGCCCCACTACTGTTGTGTCATCTGCAAACTTCACTATAATGTTTGTGGGATGAACAGGTATGCAGTCATATGTGTACAATGAATACAAAGTGGGGCTCAACACACAGCCCTGTGGCGAGCCTGTGTTAAGCATGACTGTAGAGGAGGAATGGGGTCCGAGTCTAACAGTCTGTTTTCTGTTTGTTAGGAAGTCCTTAATCCAGCTGCAAGTGTGAGTAGGCAGACCAAGCTGAAGCAATTTGGTGATGAGAATGTTGGGAATAATTGTATTAAATGCCGAGCTATAGTCAACAAATAACATTCTTACATAGCTCCCCTTGTCTTCTAAATGATTGAATGCCAAGTGGAGAGCTATAGCAATAGCATCTTCAGTGGATCTGCCCCGCCTGTAGGCAAACTGGTGCCGATCAAAGTCTGGGGGGAGACTAGGCAAAAGATGTTTCAATACCATTTTCTCAAAGCACTTCATAACAATGGGTGTTAATGCTACTGGTCGATAGTCATTCAGACTGCTAATAGTATGTTTTTTTGGTACAGGAATAATGACTGCAGATTTTAAACACTGTGGAACAACGGCTGCCTTGAGAGACAAGTTAAAAATGTCAGTCAAAACAGAGCATAGCTGATCTGCACATGCTCTGAGCACCTTTCCTGGCACTCCATCGGGACCAGTAGCCTTTCTGGGGTGAACTGCTCTCAGTGTCTGTCTCACCTCATGATCCTGCAGGATAAGCACATCAGAGCTGGCATACAATAACATCTGTGGGTCCGGGCGAGGTGTATTTGCCTCAAACTGTGCGAAAAAGCAGTTCAGTTCTTCTGCCAGTGAGGCGCTGATGTCACTGGAAATGATGCTGCTGCCCTTATAGTTTGTGATATGGTTAAAGCCTTGCCATACTCGTCTCAAATCATTATCAGAAAAGGGGCTCTCTCTCTCTTTGACGAGTCTTATGTTTGTTGCTGACTTAGAGACGCAGGGCTCACACCAGCGCACTGCCACAGCGCTGGGTGAGCCTCGTGATGGAGGATGAATAAAGCACCCTTTTAAACTTCAGTTCGCCGTGTTCGCCTGCACTTATTTGACCCTTGCCTCCACACTGGTGACCCTTATTCGTATCCTCCACACTGAGAGAGACCTATCACACTATTAAAGCAAGAAATCTCTGTCAGTGTGTGTGTCTGTCACGTTTATAGGACATCATAGGACGTCCTATGAACTCAGGCATCATAGGACTCGCGATGCCATCATAAAGATATGATGTCTATATGACGGCACATTGACAAATGTGTCTTTATGATGTCATATAGACCATCACTCATGATGCCTAAACTAATGTGTCTTTATGATGTCATATGGCTCAAAATTGGCAAGGTGAATAAGTCACAGGGCCAGTCTTTACAGTGCATTCGTGTTTTCTGCACAACACATTTCTGCAGCCATGGCCAATTCTATGTTGCCACGAGTACAGTTGCCAGATCAAGCAGTCTTCGTATTGTTGCTCAAGATGAAGAAACTAAGCAAAAGCATCGCTTTCTCAGCAATGTCGTTTTTAAAGAGGTGCTGACAGTAAAAATGTGTAACCTTGAAGAACACCAGTCTACACTACAAATGTGTAAAATGCCAAGCAAAGCGTTGATTTTCTCCGGATGCTCTGGTTTCTTGGTTTCTACAGGCATGCACGGGCCTTCCTGAACAGGGTCGAAAGCTACTTTTTGCTCAGATCTATTTTCATGATCCTGCCCATGAACTGGAATTACGACGCACCTATCCCTCAACCAGTGGTCTGAACAAAGATGAAGAAGACCCACCAGATGGAGAGCAATAGAATGAGGAGAACTGCTGCACGTCAGAAAAGATGCCATGAACATGAAACACTTCAGGTTCCAGCAGTACGCCGCAGGCATGACTGTGAACAACACCGTCTGAGACAGGAGGAGACTCTTCAGCAACAGGCATGCAGAAATACTTGCTTATACTTGGTTTCTATGGGCATGTACGGGTATGCACGGGTATGTACTAGTTTTATTAATTTATCTAACTGATGCCTAATCCAACTGAGCAGCCACTTGTTCCTTTGCCAGGGTCAAAGTCCAATTGTCATGACCCGAGTGCCGGTCTCGTCTGCGCTCGGGTCATACATTATCTTTTCCAGGCTTTGACAGCAGTGGGTCCCTTCTAGCTCCCCGGGCTCTTATTGTATACTGACAGCGCTTATTGTGACAGCGCCCGGTGGAGTTTCCTGCTGTCAAAGTCAACAGCTGTGCTGTATTCGGGGTCATTAGTGACCGGTGTTATAAGCGGACACTGCATGCACCCCGATGCAGCAGTCTCTGTTATACTACAGTCTGTTATACTACCGTCTGTTATGCTACCGTTAATCTCCCGACAGAACGTCACATCGTCTGATACATCGGGCGTTCCCCGGCTCAGACGCTGTTCATTCGTCATCTGCCTTGTAAGTTACCCTGTGATTATCCTACCCTCATTGTCGTGTGTATTATCCTCTGTTCCTTTACCCCTCAATAAAACATCACTGCAACTCACTGGTGACTTGTGGCGTCTTATGGTGGCTCGCGAGGGCCACCGTGACAGTAGACTGCTGACAGAACGCCTAGAGAGAGGCGTCACACCGAGACGCCATTCACCGTGAGCTTTGTAGTATTGGACTGTTGTTCCTACCTGTCTGGGTACCGTGCTGAAGCATGCCGTTGCGGAGGACCCGCACTCAGAGTCAGAGCGACGTTCTCGCAGACACCCTCGAGTGCGTTGACGAGATTCTCATCACCGCCTCCCTCCTCGACTTCAGCAGCGATGTGTACCGGTACCTGGACCAAGCTGAGGATGTCCTCAATCATCTCCCCCGCTTCGCCAACCACCCTGAGGTAAGCGCGAGGAGATATGACATCGCTGCACAGCGCAAGATACTACGTGGGCTGGAGGGAAATCCTGGCAGGAAGCCGAAGTGGAGGAGATGTCGCCCCTCACTTCGGGATCCCGCTCCTGCCTCTGTTCCAGCCTGGGAGTTCTCACCATCCAGGGGTCTTTCCCCAACAAGCGTGACATCACTCGGGATTCCCCCAGAGAAGTTGCAGCTGACAGCAATGGACATCTGGGACCGAGTGGCTGCTGCTCACTCCGCTGCTCATCCTACACAAATCATTCAGCATGTGACAGCGGCAGTTAGACTGGTGGAGAGGAATCCAGAGTTGCGTGATTTCCCTGAGTTCGCCGACCTGCTCGCCTCTGTTTCTGCACAGGAGCAGCAATTCCCGGACCTCACCTTCGCCTCGCCCCCTGCAAGAAACCGTCATCACACTGGCTGTCAACCTCAGCGTGAACCCCATCCGGATCCAGTTCTGGGTCGCCGTAAAGGCTCAACTTCTAACACAGCTGTCACTCCCGCGCCTCGTCAGAGGGGAATTCCCGCAGCCCCTCCCCCCGGGCCATCTTCTCCCGCTGTCCCATCAGCGTTCCGTGCCCGGCTCGTTTCGGCTGTCGCCCCCTCCTCCTCGACGCATTCCCCGACCGCTGTGTGTACTCAGAGCTCTTTCTCAGCAAGCCCCGTCCCAGATCCACCACGAGCGGCTCCCCGTCGTCCTCCCAGGGGGCCCTCTGTCACCATCCGGCGGGGGAGGGGAGGAGGAGCAACGTCCACCACAGCAGGCACCTTCCAGCCTCCAGGAGACAGGCAAGTCCAAACTCATCCACATTTTCATTATTGTGATTTGCCTTGTCAGACTCCTGGGGGTGGAGTTCGGGGTTCGCAGCCCCCCGAGCTCCTACCACCTGCTGTGGCTTTAATTATTAATCCTGCATCCTCTGTGTCTCCCTCCGCTGAGCGGTCCTCGACGCCAGGCCAACGTCGCCGGATGAGGAGGGGGCCTGCGGTTCTGGAGAGCCTGGTTCTGGTTCCGCAGCCACGCTGTGGGCGGAGGAGGAGAGCGGACTGCAGCGTGGAACCTGCGCCGACGAGGAAGCGTCCCCGGGTCTCCACAGATGAGCGGTCTGGTTCAGCGGTTCAAGGGTCTCCTGCAACCACGCCATGTGGGTCGTTGGCATGGACATCGGTGCCGGCGGATTCTCAAGCTGCGCACACCATCACGCCAGCTGCGGAGCCCGACGCAGCTGAGTGGGAGCCTGACAATGACCTCCTGCCATCTGAGCCCGGATCATCGGAGTTCTGGACGGCATTGGAACCCGAGATCAGGCAAGTGCTCTGTTTTGTCTTTCTCTGTTCCATTCTAGAGCATTTTTGCCTGTCTCTTGGGGAGGCAAGCCGGGTGCAGCCGCCCATTGCATCCGAGCTTGTCTCGCCGGGTTCTGGCGCTGCCGGTGATCCTGATCCCAGTTCTTCTTTCTCTCCCGAGCCTTCTCCCAGAGTCACCGGCGCAGAGCTGATTTCGCCCGCTGTGCCAGAGGTTCCGGGTTCGGGGTTGGAGGTCGGTACTGGTGCGGCGCCGACCCAGTCAGGGTCTGACGCAGGTGCAGCTGTGACCCAATCGGGGTCCATCACGGGTGCAACCGTGACCCAATTGGGGTCCGACGAAGGTGCAGCACCAGTAGAATTAAAGGTCGGCGAGGGAGCTGCAGATCCCCTGCCGCCGGACACTGGACGGGCTCATCTCCTTCTTCAGCTTCATCATCACCGTCACCCTCCTCGTCCTCCTGAGGAGCACAACCCATCTCCACCTGGGGCCATTGGGGTTCCGAATGCTCTGCCCGGTTCTCCCTCGTCTTCCCCTTCTCCAGGGAGGCCGCCTTCTACTTCCCCCCTACGGTCCTGGTGGTCAAGTGATGCGGGTCGGCCGCCCGAAGGACTGCCGCGCCCATTTGGCTCTCTGGGCTGGCCACCCGACCCACTGGACTACCTGTTTGGCAACCTGGTCCGGCCGCCTGAAATTCATTGTTTCTGGGCATGGGACTGGGGTAGGCCGCCCGAACTATCAGCCTCCATGCCTCAGAGCCAGGACTGCTGTCATCCCGGGTTTTTTCCATCATTATCATGTCTGTAAGCTTTTGGGATGTGCAGGGGGGCCTGGTATCTGTAACTTTGTATCTCACCTTTTTTCCTTAGCCGGTGATTTGTGTTTTTTTTTTCCTCCCCTCTGTCTAATGCCCATTTACTGTTTGAAACTGATATATTTATTGCCTGTTGGGTTCTGTCCTTGTGTTACCCACACGTTATGGAGTATTGTGTTTTGTTTTGTTTTTTTTCCCTCTCTCCACCAAACCAGAGTGGTGGCTCAGTTGGTAGAGCATCCGCCCCACACCCAGGAGGCAGGGGTTCAAATCCCGGCCGGGTCATGCCGAAGACCACATAAAAGTGGAACTTCCTGCCGTCCAGCTTGGTGCTCAGCAAAAATGGAATGGAGGAGGGAAATTTGTGGCGGCGCCTTCATGGCAGCGGCCCTCTGATTCTACACTTGGGGTGTGTGTGATTAACACAGTAGATAGGTAAAACACAATCTCGTTCTACTGTACATGATTGGTTGTACAGTTGAATGACAATAATGGGTGATTTAATTTAATTTATCCATCCATCCATCTTCTACCGCTTTTCCGGAGGTCCGGGTCACGGAGGCAGCAGTTCAAGCAGAGAAGCCCAGACTTCCCTCTCCCCAGCCACCTGCTCCAGCTCTTCAGAGGGGATACCAAGGTGTTCCCAGACCAGCTGGGAGACATAGTCTCTCCACCGAGTCCTGGGTCTGCCCCGGGGTCTCCTCCCAGTGGGACGTGACTGAAACACCTCAAGTGGGAGGCATCCAGGAGGCATCCTAATCAGATGCCCATACCACCTCAACTGACTCCTTTCAATGTGGAGGAGCAGCGGTTCTACTCTGAGCCTCTCCCGGATGACTGAGCTCCTCACCCTATCTCTGAGGGTGAGTCCAGCGATCCTACGGAGAAAGCTCATTTCAGCCGCTTGTATCCGCGATCTCGTTCTTTCGGTCATTACCCAAAGCTCGTGACCATAGGTGAGAGTAGGAACGTAGATTGACTGGTAAATCGACAGCTTTGCCTTAGAACTAAGCTCCCTCTTCACCACAACAGACCGGTTGTATATATATACCCCCCTCATGGATCGTCACCTTATCGTGGTGGGGGGGATTGCGTGCCCCAGTGATCCCAGGAGCTATGTTGTCCGGGGCAATTTGCCTCTGATAGGGTCTCCCAAGACAAACTGGTCCTGGGTGAAGGGCCAGACTAAGAACGATCCAACAGACTGTCATGATAAATTGTATATCAAGGATTCAGTGTACCCCGCCCGGTATGGGGTTACCGGGGCCCCACCCTGGAGCCAGGCCTGGGGGAGGGGCTTGAAGGCTAGCGTCTGGTGGCCGGGTTTCCACCCATGGGACCCGGCCGGGCTCAGCCCGAAGGAATTACATGGGTCCGCCCTCCAGTGGGCTCTTCACCTGCAGGAGGGATCATAGGGGTCCAGTGCTATGTGGATTAGGTGGCGGTCAAAGGCGGAGACCTTGGCGGACTGATCCCAAGCTTTCTAACCTGGCTTAATTTAATTTAATTTAATTTAATTTAATTTAATTTAATACTCTGTAATTGCTTTGTTGGTCCCCTGTCATCATTTTGCTTGTTGCTTCTCCTTTTTTTTTTCTCTCTCCCCCTGCCGGCGCCCCATCCGCCCACCCTAGGGGTGGGGTGGGGTGGGGGGCTTGGGTGTTATTTGGCCATTCAGGAGCCCGACCTCAAGGGGGAGGTACTGTCATGACCCGAGTGCTGGTCTCGTCCACGCTCGGGTCATACATTATCTTTTCCAGGCTTTGACAGCAGCGGGTCCCTTCTAGCTCCCCGGGCTCTTATTGTGACAGCGCCCGGTGGAGCTTCCTGCTGTCAAAGTCAACAGTTGTGCTGCATTCGGGGTCATTAGTGACCGGTGTTATAAGCGGACGCTGAATGCATCCCAATGCAGCAGTCTCTGTTATACTACAGTCTGTTATACTACCGTCTGTTATGCTACCGTTAATCTCCCGACAGAACGTCACATCGTCTGATGCATCGGGTGTTCCCCAGCTCAGATGCTGTTCATTCGTCATCTGCCTTGTAAGTTACCCTGTGATTATCCTACCCTCATTGTCGTGTGTATTATCCTCTGTTCCTTTACCCCTCAATAAAACATCACTGCAACTCACCGGTGACTTGTGGCATCTTATGGTTGCTCACGAGGGCCACCGTGGCACCAATGGCTTTTTAAAAAAAACAAAACAGTATAAATAATTGTCATTATAATACATCTAAGGTGCACAATTTATATTGTGGCTATATAGATTTAAATCATAACCCTCAACCTGAGTCCATGTCAACATGTTGCACAGATCTCCTTTCAACTCATTAAATGATCTGCTGCAACGCATCACTGAGCAGATCTCTTCATAACAGATCCTGCCCAATGATGGCAATAGCAATTCTGTTATCTGCTGCCATGGATTTTCCAAGATGGTGATGTTTTCTGGGAGATGATTCCAGAAGCAGCCATGGTTCTTCTGCCTTATGCCCATGTGGGCCCCACAGTAGTTTAAGCTGGGCTGTTTTATGGGTCCCATGTGGGTTTGTCCGCCAGTTCCATGTTGGCCCCATCTGTGTTTCTCCACATGGATTTGTGTGGCACAGGCGAGCAGCTGATCTGTATACCTGGGCCTCACATGGGTTTAATATGGGGGAGCAGGTTTCAGTAACACTGGGGCCAGAGACAAAATTATGAGGGGGAAAAAAATCACAAATCTATGAGAAAAACAGTGAACATTTATAGGGAAAAGTCACAAATTTACTAGAAAAAAGTCACATATTTATGAGAAAAACAGTGAAAAGTTAGGAGAAAAAACTTGTAAATTTACAAGAAAAAATAGTAAAATTGTCATGGGCAGTGAGAGCTCGCACCCCTCCCGTCCTGCGTGGTATTCACCAACTCATCACTGCACCTGAGGCAGAAGACAGACCTGCGCCCGCTCATCAACCAGTGTACTTAAGGAGGCTCTCTCAGCACAGTCAACGCTGGCTCGTCTGGGTATACTGCCCTAAATTCAGGCAAGCAGGTCGTTTTTGCCAAGCTTAGACATGTCATCTAAACTTTGCTCTCCGTCCTCTCTTACAGGTTGCTGCCATCGTGCTGGTGTGTCTTGGGTCTACGTGCGCTCTCCTGCCACTTCATCACCTCCACAGCAACTATCTCCACCCGGTCAGGCACTACTAGCTCATTCCCCCCTACCCTACTGGTTCGTCTATTCCCTGCTGGAGTCCTGCCGGTCCTTTCTCGGAACCCTAAGTGGCAATTTGGCTCGCCCATATTCCCTACTCCGTTCCTCCACTGACAGATCTCGTTTTCTCTCCACAGGTGGATTGTTTCCTCTGGCGAGTGGCTGTTTAATTAACTGTGCACTGTTTTCATATTTAATAAACTGTCAAAGTTCCCCCCTTGTATGGTTCCTTTCTGTGCTAGCATCGTGCACGTGAGCTGTCAACCATGACAAAAATTACTTGAAAAAGTTACAAACCAAATGTATGAGGAAAACATTAGAAAAGATGCCAATTAACAAAAAAGTAGCAAATATGAGTAAATAAATTGAAACCTTATGAGAAAAATTGCAAATTTACAAGAAAAAGTCACCAATTTATCAGAAAAAGTTGCAAGTTTACAGTTAAAAAAAAGTTGAAACTATGAGAGTTTCAAATTTTCAAGAAAAATATATCAAGTTTATGGGGAAAAAAGTCAAATTTACAAGAAAAGTGCAAAATGTTGAAAATAGATAAACAGGTAAAGTCCATGTGGGCAAACGGACATGGGACCAACATGGGCCCTGTGGAAAACCCACATGGGACCCATCAGACAGCCCAGATTTAACCTTTGGTGGGGCCCACATGGGCATGCTGGCTGGGTAACGCCACACAACCGTACTATATTATTTTTCCCTTCTCATATAATAATGTTTGTTTCCACTTGGGAGGAGTTTCTCTTTCCACTGTCTCATGTTCCACAGTGTCCTAAACTCTGTGGGCAAGGTGTGGGCGTGTGTATGTAAATCACAATAATTTCTGACTGAGTAATCATCCTACGATGATATTGATCAAATACACACGGTTTCATAAATGCCACATGGACCTTGGTGTGCGATCACCCTGTTCACCCTTTATACTGCTGACTTTTCACACAACACACCACACTGCTACCTACAGAAGTTCTCTGATGACTCTGCAATCGTCAGCCTCATCTCTGATGGAGATGACGCGGAGTACAGAGGACTTATCCAGGACTTTGTGGACTGGTGCCAACAGAACTGCCTCCAGATCAACGCAAGGAAAACTAAGGAACTGATGCAGGACTGCCATAGGCGAGGACAACCACCCACAGCACCAGTAAACATACAGGGAACAGACATTGAGATGGTGACATCCTACAAGTACCCGGGTGTTCACCTGAACAATAAACTGGACTGGTCACACAACACCAATGCGCTCTACAAGAAGGGGCAGCACAGGCTGTTCCTTCTGAGGAGGCTCAGGCCTTTTGGAGTGCAAGGGACACTCCTGAAGACCTTCTATGATTCGGTGGTGGCATCAGCCATCACATTTGGAGTGGTCTGCTGGGGCAGCGGCATCACAGCAGCCGACAGGAAGAGCATGAACAGAGTGATCAAAAAGCTAGCTCTGTTCTGGGGTGACGCCTCGACCCAGTGGAGGGTCACTTCCGCTCTTCAAGGAGAGTAGACGCTTCTCTCTTTTCTCTCTGCTCTAGCTCCCACTTCCCTAACTAACTGGATCCCAGCTTGCTGTCGTCTGTCTGCGTCTACTGCTGATTATCGAAAGAAATTATGGAATTGATAAGCTGGGCTTTGAACGCAATTGACACTATTTTTTCAACAAGGAATAGTGCTCCGGGGGAAGCTGTTTGCCCCGCAGGGACGGCTCCAGCGGGCTATTTACGGGTGACAAGTGTTTGGAGGATCTTGTGCCTGAGTAATCTCTCTATCGAAGATATTGAAGATTTGTATATCTTCGTAATAATGGTGACTGGGATTGTTCTGATTGGAACTGGGATTGTCCTGGTGTACCGCAAATTGCTGAAGATGGATACAACCTATCAAAATGCTGGCCACGCGAGGTGCATCCATCAAATTGAAAAAATGGAGAAGACTTTGATAGCGACAAATGGAGAACTGTCTCGGAAGGTGGATTACATCATGGTTACGCTTAAGTCTATCCACGACGGACTCAAAGCCCCGCAATGAAGGATTAAGCACTGAATCTGCAGAAGAAAATAAAGTTCTTTCTCTGTGATCAGTTCTATTTTGGCTCAATTTCCCTTACAAAAATCCTCCTGATAATCCCCAGTCTTTGTTTTTCAAAACACTGAGCACACGGCCTCCGGACAGTAGCTGCTTGGGACAATTGCCAAGGACAATTGCTGCAGCCAGACAAAACATCTTCTGCCAAAGTGTCCTTGTGCTCTTATTGATACAACACTGCTTCAACACTACATCCACACTGACCCAGAAACTGACAACAAGATAACATTCACTGCTCTCCTTGTGTCCTGTGAATTCTGGTCTTGAATGTGCATCGTGGGCTTTTTTTGTCTTTGTAATCATAATATTGATTACTTATGGTCAATATTCTGAATTCAATGATTTTTTTTGCTGCTTCCCATTGTATGATTTCTTATCTGTACCATCCTGTTGGCAGGCGCGTTCCAGATGCAGCCGTGTCACTGGAAATGCAGGTTCATTTTCTGTGTCAAGTCAAATTCTCTCGTATGTTATCAGTGATCTGTTAATGTACTTGGCAATAAATCTTTTTCTGATTCTGATTCTGATTTCTGAGGAGAGAGGAGGTGGCTAAGCTGTCATCTCTGCTGAAGTCCTGAGTCCCACCCCATGCAGGACACACTGAACACATTGAGGAGCTCATTTAGCGGTAGGCTGTACCATCCAAGGTGCGCGACGGAGAGGTTCCGCAGGTCCTTCCTACCTACGGCTGTCAGATTTTATAACCTAACCAGGGCTGCTCATAGAGGTCATATTCAAATACAAAATATACTGTCTGGGTACATATTCATATTCTGCGGGGTAACTTAACAGACCGTAATACTGTCTATACCACCTAGCTGCAATGCTCCTGCCCTGTGTATATATCTGTGTACATATGTATATTCATTTGTTCTTATTATCTTATCAATTATTGCTCTGAGTGCTGCTATCCCTGTGCTGCTGCAAACCTGAAATTTCCCCATTGTGGGACTAATAAAGGCTTAGCTTATCTTTTTCCTCCAAATGTAACTATGGTCATTATGGCCAAACAGTTCAATTTTAGTTTCATCAGACCACAGGACATGTCTCCAAAAATTAAGGTCTTTGTTTCTATGTACATTTGTAAACTGCAATCTGGCTTTTTTTTATGTTACTTCTGGAGTAATGGCTTCTTCCTGGCTGAGTGACCTTTCAGCCCATGTCAGTACAGGACTCGTTTCACTGTGGATAATGACACTCTTTTACCAGCTTCAGCCAGCATCTTCATAAGGTCTTTTGCTTTTGTTCTGGCATTGATACGCACATTTCACACCAATACACGTTCATCTCTGGGACACAGAATCCATCTCTTTCCTGAACTGTATGATGGCTGGACATTCCCATGGTGTTTATTCTTGTGCACAATTGATTGAACAGATGAACATGGCACCTTCAGGCATCTGGAAATTGTACCCAAGGATGAAACAGACTTGTGGAGGTCTAAAGTTCCCTTTTTGATAATCTTGGCTGATTTCTTTTGATTTTCCCATGATATCACACAAGGAAGCAGTGTTTGAGGAGTGCCTTAAAATATAATTAACTCAGAAGCTCTCAAAGCCATGACATCATTACCTGGGCTTTCTCAAATTGTTTAAAGGGATAGTAATCTTAGTGTATGTAAAGTTTTGACTTTGAAGAAAGTAATTAAAAAATTCTCTAAAAAAGTCATTTAGCAACTAGAATTTTTTTTGTGTAATTTTAAACGACCTAAAACAGGGAAAGCTTAATCTAATTATAAATTATTACACATAATTTTCTTTCCTCATGATGCCACCTATTTTGTGAAGTACACCCGTCATATTTGCAGCAAAACACCTCCACAACATGATGCTGCCACCCACGTACTTCACAGTTGGGATGGTGTTCTCAGGCTTGCAAACTTACCCCTTTTCCTCCAAATGTAGCTAAAAGAACAGAAGTTTGGAAATGGTGAATATAGCATTGCAATGATTTTGTCATAGTCACAAGGCTGCTGACCACTCACAACAGTTTTAACTTCTGTCCACATTAGTCCTCTATTATGGGTTTAATCCTCAATTATTCTGTAGTTTATTAATTACCTGGGGGGGGAGGGGAGCCTACATCAGTACAGGATCAACATGAAAACACGAACACAGCAAACCAGGGGATTTGAACCAGGGAACCTTGGAGCTGTAAGGAAACAGTGAAGACCACTGTGGCACCTGACCAGGTAACTAATTAAAAATAATAATGAGTCTCTAAAAAAGTGAACAAGTGCACTGAATTAGAAAAACTGAATGTTGCATGCAGAAAAAAACAGACATCGCACACGATTTCAGAAAGTTACATCAAAACCCATATTTTATTTTATGTATAGCAATACCATTTACATATTAAATAACACTATATTAGAATGCTTTGATATACCTTTCAACAAAACAAACAACCAAAAAAAGAGAAAAGAAATTCATCTTTTTCTCCTATTTCAGGTTATAAAAGAGGAAAGAACAGCCACCCTTTTAAAATGCAAAGTAAATCAAGCGACTTACAAGAGAGCTGATCTGTTGTACAGTACATACTGTATGTGACGACAGAATCACAGTCTCCAGAGGAAGGAAATCCAAAGCAAACAAATGAAAAGAGGAGGGGAAAACACTGTAATATCACAATCACTGCCCAAATGTTTTATGGAAGGCGTGGAGCTGCAAACTGGAATGTGATGAGGACCACATGCTGCACGCACGGACACCTTTGACAGGATCCACAAATGGCAACACCAGGAGAAGGCCGTGAACGTATCTGTGACGCCACACAAGGCGGTGTCCTGTGACAGGTTCTATATGTGGAGAACGAGGAGAACAGTAGCTGTCTTCAGACAAATGAAAAGGAGACTGTCTGTTTAATGGAACAAATCCCTTCCTCTGACAATAAATACACAGTTTGCAGAGAAGGGCTGGGTTACAGAGGCAACTAAATGTATGTACATTTCTTATAGACTGCTGAGCTGCTCCAAAGGCAACACCAACTACTCTCATTCAGGATAATCCAGGTCAATTCAACACGAGGACTAGGTAGGGTTGTCAAAAAAAAATCTTTCCTAAGATATTAATCCATACTGAAAATTAGTGTCAGACGAGATACTCATTTGCAGCAGTATCAATACCAGCAGTATTTTTATTTATTTATCTTATTACCCCAGAGAATCGTAAAATATTTGTCAAATATATTCTTACACTTCTATTCTGTGTTTTCACTCACAAACTAGCAACTTTTATCATAAATTTGCAACTTTCACCCATTGGCAACTTTTTCATGTAACATTGTAAATCAGCAACTTTCACATAAATGAGACTTTTTCCAAATTAGTGACCCTTTTCTTGTAAATTAGAGACTTTTTCTTATTAAATTTTCTCATAAATTTGCACCTTTTTCTTATAAATTAGCAACTTTTCCCCTCAAATTTGCAACTTTTAGCTTGTTAATTAGCAACTTTTTCATGTAAATTAGTGATATTTTGTTTGCAAGTTAGTGACTTTTTCAAACAAAAATCACATAAATTAATTTTTTCACATAACTTTTTTCTTGTAAATTAGTTTTTCTTACACAATATGAACTTTTTCCACACAAATTGGCAACTTTTTTGTAAATTTGCAACTTTTTTCATAAATTAGTAACTGTTTCACATATATTAGCAACTTTTTTTAAAAATAAATTTGTAACTTATATCTCAAATTTACAACTTTTGTGTTAATTGGCAACTTTTTCCACATTGAGACTTTCTTGTAAAACAGTTATTTTTTTCATGTAAAGCTGACTTTTTCCTCATAAATTTGCAAATTTTTACATAAATTCATGGTTTCTTGTAATTTAGCAACTTTTCATATCAAGCGCTGACATTTTCTAGTAAACTTTTTATATAAATTAGCAACTTTTTCTCCTGAATTATTGACTTTTCACATAAATTTGCACCCTTTTTCATCATAAATTTAACAATACTGTTGTCATTGATGTTAACAGTAATGTTGAGTATCAGATACCAGTATCATGACAACCCTAACGGGGACGGGAACAAATGGCTGCATGACAATCCCAACAGGCCGATTACTCATGCGACATTTAAGACATCTTTTCACCCACTCGGTATCCATGCACGGTGCCTGCAAATGTTCTCACAGTGATAAACTTTGAGGTCCAAACAGTCCTAAACATGAGCAACTCCCAACTAAGCTGTTCCACCCCCTCTCCTGTATGTATAATGGTGTTTACAGTGCCATACTGAAAAGCTGCACTGGGGTTGGACAGAGGATCTTTGAGTGGATGGTGTGTTCATCTTTACACAAAACACCTGAGCTACAGACAGCAAAATGTTCAGAAAGTATGTTTGTATGATCCAGTTCTGAATAAAAAATTATGCCATTATTATATATGACAAAAAAGATACTATTTTTTTTACTCTGAACATTTTAGTGACGTAATCAATGTTAACATATTTGTTGCTTGTCAAATACAGTACTGTGCAAAAGTCTTAGGCATCTCATTTTCAATAAAATATTTTCTAGAAAAATATAAAATTGGTGCAGTGATTCACTGAAATGTACAAACATAAATGGAAATACAAAATATAAAGTAAAAATATAGTTTGTACAATTCTAACACGGTTGAATGTCAGTATTCGGTCTGATCTTCAAGGCTTCTTAAAGGACATTTGACAGCTCTTCTGTGGCTGTTGTCCACCTTTTGTTGCATTCTTTGTCAAGCTGATCCTACATTTCAAATTTGGATTCATCACTCCATAAAACCCGCTTCCACACTGATTTTCACTCCAGTTCTTGTGTAATTCGTCAGACTTCAGCCTTCCCTCCCTGTCTCCCTTCCTAAAGAATGACTTCTTTACAGTCTCCCTTCCATTGAGACATTCTGATGAGGTTTTGGTCAATGGTAGATGATCAGCTGCAGGGCCAGGTGTATCTCTCAGGTACTGGACCTGACAGTTCTCTTTTGCCTTCCATTTGCCCAGTTTTCTTCTTCTTAAAAAAGAAGAAAAGCAAAAAACTGGACATGAGCAAAAAGCAGCCAGTGTCAAAAGAAAGGCTTTAAAAGACCTTTAGAAAGCCTTAGTGTTGTAGTTGAGACTAGACCAAGACCAGAGTGTAGAAAGACCAAGGCTTTAAGGGGTCAAGACCAAGTCAAGGCCAAGAACAAGCCAGGCACAGTCGAGACCATGTAGGTCTTGACTTGGTCTCAACTTCTTATCTTGGGCTTGTTTTGGGAGACTCAGCCTTAACAAGGTCTTGATGAGATCTTGACTACAACACTAGAAAGCCTATCGCTTAAGATCTTAAAGATAAATATACAGAAATAAGAGATTGCCTTAAGACTTTTGCACAGTCCTGTATATACCATAACAATGATTTTTCTTTACACCAAAAATGTCAAGTCATAATCGCATATCGCAATACTATTAATATACAGTAATTTAAAGAAAACATGGTCAGTAAATCTTACTACCAACATTTTCTAACTTGTCCTGCTAACAAATGAGCTCACAGGTAACTAGCATGTTAGCTAGCTTACAGATGTGATAGACCATGGAAATGAGCAGCCTGGTCTCACAGATATGTGGAAATTTTGGTGATCCATACTGAATTTCACACATCATTTAGTACACTGGATTATCGTTTGAAAAGAGGCAGGCACTTTTGAAAAGAACACTTGACAGGTTATGGATAAAATTTCTGTTGAACACCAAAGCCAGTGACAAACTGGAGAGGGCGAGCTGAGGGTGGGAAATGAAACTCTCCCCAAAATCAGAAAGGAAAAAGACCTAAAAGAACACTGACTCCATTGCTGTCGTCTCCATTTCTGATACACCAGATGCTAGATCAGGATCTACTACCACTACAGTTGCTTCTCTTGCTGCCTGCTGTCCTAAACCTTCTTATGTTAGGTTGTAAATATTGGAGCATTATTGGGCATCATTAGACTTGGCGGCACCCTGGCCTCCGTGAAGCCAAAGGGAAAAAAGAACCTGACCAAGACCCACACTGCATGCAAGACCAGCCAAATCAAATCAAACTGCCCTGGAAAAATGCAAAACCAAACCACAAACCTACACCCGGAGGAGAAACATGGCAGCTGCCGCCAACCAGAGGACCACCAAGCAAGCAATCCCAAAGCCTCCACCCAAAATTAGAAAGGGTGCCCACACTCTGCCATCGAGAACCCGGGCCCCAGTGCCACCAGAGCTGCACCACAATGCCCTACCACAGAGACACCATGGACACAGCAATCCCCACACTCTACAAGACCAAAACCAAAGTCATGGAATCACTGAAGACAGCAGCTAGCATTGCTTCTAATTTTCATTAAAAGTCTAATATCATGTTAGAAATTCAGAGTATTTTGGACTTAAGGGCTGTTTTAACTTGTTGCACCGAATAGGAGAATGTTTGTTAGACGTCTATTATTTGTAAAATGCAGGGTACGCTGCAGTCTGCTACAACAAATATGCTGCTACAGGTGCACTTTTCATGTTGGTTTTTGTTGGAATATATGCTGGCAGATGCAGTATTCCATGTGACATGCCACATTTCTCTTCCATTTGTTTTATTAAAAGATAAGAAATGAATCGGAGCCCCCTGAATCATAATCAGCTCAAATCGTGACGTGCCTAAAGATTCCCACCCCTACTAGCCAGCACTGTTTGCACTACTTCTCTTGACTGTACTCATCTTCACAACATGCAGATGAAGCAGTTTGCACTCGTTTCCTTCTCTCTGCCAGGGCATCCACAAAACGTGTAATATACACGGAAAATATTGCTTTTCTGTGTACATTACACGTCCTCTAATGGTGGCTAAATGTGCAACTTGTATGTATTTTTTGTGAGACGTGTCATGTTTCTAAGTTTTCACACATTTCTAGGAGACCAGGGTTTGAATGTCTTTTGTCATGCCTCTCATGTGTGACCCAGCACTTCAGACAAGAAAAAAATATAACACCCCAGACACAGAAAGCCTTTGATATATGGAGAATTTAGCTCATATGGCCCACATTCCAAAAACAAACAAGAATCTAAGTGTTTAACACCGTCATTGATCCTCTGCCTTCTCATTATCCAAAATCATGAACTCCATTATGATACCAACGTTCATTCATTCACTTTCTAGTCTGCTTGTTTGCTAATATTTGGAGTCTGAAGACAAAGATCAGCAGAAGACACAAAACAAGTAACATGTTTACTTTCTGCATTGAAGGATTCTTTGGTTAATTAAAAAAAAGTAATCAAAATACATCTGCACCCCTCGCAGTTTGTCATTCAACACACGATCTATTTTGTGCTATTTGAAAAAAAAGAAAAGAAAAATAAGCATTCACTTTTTCATTCAAAATGCAAAACCACAAGGAATTCATTTCACGCCACTGATCACAGAGGTACAGAATATCATCAAAAACATCCTCATGTCAGAGTAGGTGGACGTGTGTGTTTATAGTGGGACACTGCTCGTTGTTCGCAAGCCACAAAATCACAGAAAAAATACAGCTCTGCAGAAAAAGGTAGTGAGTAATGGGAATTATGTACACAAGGCATTGGGAGACTGGTGGGAGTGATGACTGTCACTGAGCACGGATCTCAAACAGGCCTCTGTCCACCATCTTCTGAACACCGTCAGTCACTTGTGTGATGCCTTCAGTTCAGGCTGACGTCTCAGAAATTAGCTTCTTGGGTTCTCGGGCAGTTAAATCACATAAGGTTACATCTGAAATAGGAAACTGCAGGAAGGGGTTGGTTTAATGAACATGGCAGTTCAACAGGCTGCAGGCAGCACAGCTGCTAACATGATAATTTAAAGGGGTCATTGACTGAAGATGGTGTTTTGCAGGTTTTAATCTTCTGAAATGCATCTATTGGTCTTGTGATTATCGAAAACATTTCAAAACACACATCTTTTATATATAATTTTTCTTGAGGAGCTGTTTTAACTCTTCTTGGTTTACTACGGAGCATCATAAATATGGTAAGGCCAGCCTGGATACCCACCCGCTGCTCTATTATTGGCCAGCCTAGCTGTCTGTTTAGCCGGTAGGTAGGGAGCCAAAGGTGTTAGCTTCAGAGCTAACAGTGCTACTAGGGAGTTCGCTTACCAAGCATGGTTTATTGTTATTTTCATTAGATTCTAAATCCCTGTCTCCACCTGGTTCACTTGTCCACAGCCGATAATATATCTTGCATCATTCATGATTATTTTGTTATATTTTCACTGTGATGGTACATCAAACCACTTGCATTAGCTTGGCTAGGTGGTTGGAGTCAGACAGTGTAGTTGCATTACAACTTGTCTCAACAAGGAGGGGCTGTATGACCAACAGGCCGCCTGGCGTCCAGCCAGATTTGATTGCCATTTTACATAAATTATATTCACCCCCACTGGAATACTTGTTCATCTTCCAACACTTGACCGTATATATTGTTCTTAGATGTTATTTTAGCTTAGTAAAAGTTTTATTTTTTCTAACCAAGATCCAAGGTGGCTAGCTGAATCTCGCAGTTTAGCCACTTTAACAAGAATGATTCTGTGCTTATTTTATTTGGAGACCAGTCATATCCTACTGACCACTGAAACCAAACACTCCTGATGTTCTCCCTGTGCTGTGTGGGTTTACTCCGGGGGCTCTGGTTTCCTCCCACAATTCAAAGACATACATGTTAGGTTAGTTGGTGATTCTATATTATCACTGAGTGTCTGATAGGCCGTAGAATACAGGGTTAGTGTAGCTACCATCTACAGTTTTGAGTGGTGTTTGTGACTAGAAAAGTGCTATATAAGTACAGGTCCTGTCCACCAGTGATACATTATCTCATTTATTCATTAGGACAAATTTATGTTAGTTGGCTCAGGCTTGCTACCCGAGCTAGGGGCTAGCCAGCTAAGATTAGCGATAGTGATGTAAGACGGAGGGTGGAGTTAAATGCCATTCTTGGGCATTTAAATAGACATTCACTGAAACAAGTCATTCTGAGGATGGCTGCAAAAATGATTCACAGTGGTGCTGCAATAATTAAAGAAAATTTGACCAAAATATGTCACAAACATTTCATTAAGACCTGTGGTTGCTGTCAGTATGTGAGAAAATACAGTAAATTACCCCTTTAATTTAATAGTATAAGAACAGTGAGAGTCCGACCGGTGGTCAACCCTCCAATCCAGGAGGAGCAATGTGGTTTTCGTCCTGGCTGTAGTACATCGGATCAACCCTTTACCCTCTTGAGAATCCTCGAGGGTTCGTGGGAGTTTACCCAACCAGTCCACATGTGTTTTGTGGACTTGTAGAAAGCATTCGACCGCATCCCTCGTGATCTCTTGTGGGGAGCACTGCGGAAGTATGGGGTATCGGGCTTTTTGTTATGAGCTAGCTGGTCTCTATATGACCATTGCAAGAGTTTGGTTCACACTGCCAACACCCAGTCAAACTCATTTCCAGTGAGAGTTGGACTCCACCAGGGCTGCCCTTTGTTACCAATCCTGTTCATAACTTGGACAGGATTTCTAGGCGCAGCCAAGGAATAGAGGGTGGAATGCTCGGTGACCACAGGATCTTATCTCTGCTGTTTGCAGATGATGTCCTGTTGGCTTGATCGAGCAATGACCTACAGGTCTTACTGGGACATTTGCTACTGAGTGTGAAGCAGCTGGTATGAGAATCAGCACCTCCAAGTCCAAGTCCATGGTCCTCAGCCAGAAAAAGGTGGATTGTCCTCTCCGGGTTGAGGACAAGCTACTGCCCCAAGTGGAGGAGTTTAAGTGTCTTGGGGTCTTATTCATGATTGAGGGGAGAATGGAGCGAGAGATTGACAGATGGATTGAAGCAGCATCTGCAGTGATGCGGACGTTGTACTGGTCTGTTGTGGTGAAGAGGGAGCTGAGCTCTAAAGCAAAGCTGTTGATTTACCAGTCAATCTACATTCCTACCCTCACCTATGGTCATGAGCTTTGGGTAATGATCAAAAGAATGAGATCACAGATACAAGCGGTTGAAATGAGCTTTCTCCGTAGGATTGCTGGACTCACCCTCAGAGATAGGGTGAGGAGTTCAGTCATCCGGGAGAGGCTCAGAGTAGAACCGCTGCTCCTCCACATTGAAAGGAGCCAGATGGGGTGGTATGGGCATCTGATCAGGATGCCTCCTGGGCGCCTCCCGCTCGAGGTGTTTCAAGCACGTCCCACTGGGAGGAGACCCCGGGGCAGACCCAGGATACGATGGCGAGACTACGTCTCAAAGCTGGTCTGGGAATGTCTTGGTATCCTCTCTGAAGAGCTGGAGCAGGTGGCTGGGGAGAGGGAAGTCTGGGCTTCTCTGCTTGAGCTGCTGCCTCCATAACCTGGACCTCTGGAAAAGCGGTAGAAGATGGATGGATGGATGGAAGAACAGTGGGAAAACTGTGCAATACACAATTTGATGAGGTTAATCTGTGGAGATATTTTCCCCCAAAACATATTTGGAGCAAAGATGTAAAATTAAAAAGGGCGATGGGGCATTGTGTAGTTTTGTTCATTACATTTAGTTTTTAACCTTCGTATGTGGTCATTATGACAGTCTGGCATGTGGAGTGCTGGTTCTAAGCCTATAGGAAATGCTTTGGTATGTGTTACTACTTTGTTCAAACAAGCCAGGAACGGGTTGAAGACTCATTTGAAGTGCTGTAGAAATTGTGCAGCTTTGCTCATTTGAGGTGAAACCCTAAAGCCCTGTCAGCTGATACTTTTGATCTTACCCTGTAGGTTGGATAAAGAAGATAATTCTGTGCAAACTGAAGAACCCTGCCCTATAATAGTCTTCTGAAGGCTATGTCTTGGTACATACAGCCCTTCCGTTAAGATACTGAATGCTTCCTGCTCATGATGTCATGAGCCTGCATGCCTGCCAGAGCAGCAAGAATTTCACCGTCTGACATTCCGAGGTGACAGTAAAAGTGGATGTGCAGAGCTCATATCATTATATAATAACTACATACATACAGAGTTATCAGATTATTTTTTATCACAAGTTACTAGGGCTAGGGGGAATATTGATATCATGTAATATTGCAATAATTTGTGGGGTCAATATTGTATTGATTCAGAGACCCCAGGAAAATGCAGCTCCTCATTTCCTGCAGCTTGTGCCAGTTTAACAGAAGTAAATGCACCAACCAATAAAGGCATTCAATGTCCAAATTCTGAGAAATCTTCTTCCGCAGTTTGGAGCGATATGACATAAGTTAAGACTTAAAGACTTGAAGCAGAAGAGAACAAAAACACTGGGTTAAGATGGGGAATAGAGAAATGCCGAGAATACCGCAGACTCTTGGAGTTGCCATGTTGTTGGATAAGGCTTATTTCTGAGCGCGTCATCCTGAAACACACCACTGCAGCTGTACAAGATCTCTGTTCTAAAACCGTGCTCATCTGTCTGGATGAATGTTCAGTACTGTGCAAAAGTCTTAAGCAACCCCTCATTTTTTAAAATATTGTTTAGGAGAAATGGACTAAAATGAGCTTTCTTTGTAGGGCAGGTGGACTCACTCTCAAAGACAGGTTGAGGAATTCAGTTATTGAATTGGTTTGGGCATCTTAGGCATCTCCTTTCTGTATGTTCCACTGGGAGGAGACCCATGGGCAGATCCAGGACACACTGGAGCGACTATGTCTCCCAGCTGACCCAGGAACACCTTAGTATCATCCTTGAAGGAGGTGGCCGGGGAGAGGGAAGTCTGGACTGCTGTCCCCCTGACCTGGAAAAGTGGTAGAGGATGGACAGGATTTATTGAAACATGTGCAAACCTGATGTTAACTGAAAATTGTCCTTCATTGACAGATTTTTTTCAGCAGTGACAGAAAAATCTGAAATCTGTCTGTCATTTTGATAAATTACACTGAGGGTGATCTATTTAAAATCAATTAAAATGACAGGCAACAATAGATCACGGCAGAATTTTTACAACCCTGTGTGTCAAAATGACATAACACAAAAGTCCAGCCCAGCCTGTGGTGTAAACATAGACCAACACAGTGTACCAGGCAAAAACAGAGTTTGTACATTTCTAACGAGCTTGCTAAGCAAGCTAAACAATATTTGGTCTGATCCTTCAACATGGCCTGAACTCTCAAATTGTCTTACAATTTCTTCACAGAGTCTCCAGGCTTCTTGAAGGGCATTCCACAGCTCTTCTTTGGATTACTGATTGACTTTTGTTTCATTTTCTGTTGAGTTGATCCCACATTTTAAATTTGGATTTATCACTCCATGAAACCTATTTCCACCCATTATCAGACCAGTTCTCGTGTAATTTGACATACCTCAGCCTTGTCTCCCTGTTTCTCTTCTCAACAGCCTCCCTTCCACTGAGACCATTTTGATGAGGCTTCTGTCCATGGTAGATGGGTCAACTGAAGGCCCAGTTGCACCTCTCAGGTCCCGTGTCAGGTCTTTGCTCATTTTGATTTTTTAAAGACAATCTTCATCAGCTGTAGATGGTTTCTCAGGCCTGACAGTTCTTTTCTCTTGTTCAGCTATAAGGACTACACTATGAGTGAAAAAAGCAGTCAGTGTCCAAAGAAAGACCTTCAAAAAACCTGGAGAACCATTCCTTAAGACTACTTCAAAAATTACAAAAGTCTGGCTCCTTGGAAGAAAAATATACAGGAATGAGGCGTTCCCAAAGACTTCTGGACAGTACTGTATGATAACAACAAAATCTTAAAAAAAATTAACACTCGTAGTTGCATCATCTGTTGTAGTTCACGTCAAATCTCTAGTAGTGGCGTTAGTGTGTGAGCGTCTGTGTGTGTAACAGAGTTCAGGTGATGTAGCAGCATACAAAGAGGACTGAGAGGGTCCACTCTCAGATGGCTGTGAGTCGGCGGTGAGCAAGTAAACTATTGGACCGGCCTGAGGTGGGAGACCACAAAGGACGTGTACAAAAATCACAAAGTTATTATGATAAGGATATATTTATATATGTATACATACAGTATTCCCATATATTAAAAAGCATATTATGAATTATACAAAGAAATAACCATAAAAGTTCACAGTAGCAGTTACACCACCTTAGGTTATCTAACATGGGTGTGACTCATTAATAAGGGAGAGAGTGAGCAAAACAAGAGGAAATTCATTTTCGACACCAGGCGCAACATGTCTGTGGCGATACGTTCCAAGATGCCGTCTCTTGTGGTTAATGAGTGGTAACATGAGCACTATAGATGCGGAGGGCGGAGGAGGTCACGGTGAGCTGAAGTCACACAGCATTTTGTCACTGAGGCAGAGAGTTTGTGTCTCCTTCCGTCACAAGGGCTTAAATAAACTGGTCAAGATGTCCTTCACAGAAGCAGTTGGTTTAAATGGGCCAAAGCCATGGAATGTAAAAAAAAGAAAAAAAAGATCAGAGTTGAGTGGAGAAAAGCCCAGTGAGCCGGCTTTAGTATAGGCAGTAACACTGACATTATATAGTGCAAACAAGAAAAGACAGAAAATTGTTTCTCGTTGCTTTCTGACCCCGTTGTGAAACTCAAAAACGCAGGTGCAAACCCTTCAGTAGGAGAACATTAAGACATAAAATGGCGAAAAAAAAATAAATATCAAAAACTTTTTATCAGTGTAAAAAAGTAATCAGGTTGTTCATTTTAACCAAGAGTCTGGCAAAAAAGGCCTCAAAAAGTCTTGTCCGCAATAGTTCCTTGACGTTTTACAAAGTTAAGGGGCCTCCCTTTGTGGGCTTAGGGACTGCACGGGACGTGTGGACCCACAGGACGCTCCTGGGCACAGCTCCAAGCCTTGAGGGGCCTCCCTCAAACCAGAGACTCCATGCTCTCTGCCTGATCTGACTGATCAGACATGGACCCCATGGTCCTGTTAATGTCCCTGCTCAGAGGACCCAAGCTGTTCTCCTTGTTGCTGACGAGGCTGAGCAGAGCTTTGTATAGGTACTGGTACTGGTCCTGGGAAGAGAAAAGTAAAGCAAGGGAGGACAATGTGTGAATAATCAGAATAAGAATCCCTTTATTAGTCCCTTAATGAGGAGAAATGTTCTTTGTAATAAAAGCAGACAGGTGTAGGACTAAATATAATCATATAACAGTCAGTTCTCATCAAGCAATCAGTTGGACAATAGGGACTCCAGGAGTTAATATGTTCCCTGATCAGATACTTCACCAGATATGTATCACTCAGCTTCACCTCTAGTCATATTTAATGACAGTAACTGGTGGAGGCTTCTTATAATACAGTCGTGAAAAAATTAGGACATCCTATTAAATATTCAGTTCTTTATTAATAAATGTTCACATATCTATGTCTAACCTTGTTTTTGTTTTTATTTGCATTTTTAACATTTATTTTAGCCATTTTAAGTGGAAATGAATGTGGGGGTGTCCTAATTTATTCTTCACTATTTGTTTAGAATTACACTTTACAGGAAATTTGAAAAAAGTCTTTAATTCATTTTTAATTGTTCACTTGTATTACATGAATCTCCCAGCATTTTTAACACTGACATTAGCTATCCATATGTCCAAATATGTAAAAAAAAACAAAACAAAAAAACACACAGGCTTATACATGGTGTCCTAATTTTTTCACGACTATATGTGAGGTTGTACGAGGTTGAGCGATACCGGCTAGATATAGTCGGCCTCACCTCAACACACAGCTCTGGTTCCGGAACCAGTCTCCTGGAGAGGGGCTGGAGCTTGGCCTTTTCTGGAGTTGCCCCGGGCGAGAGGCGACGAGCAGGGGTGGGTATTCTTGTATCGCCCCACCTTGCTGCCTCTATACTGGAGTTTTCCCCGGTGGACGAAAGGGTTGCTTCCCTGCGCCTTCGGGTTGGGAAACGGGTCCTGACCATCATTTGTGCCTATGCACCAAATGATGTTTCAGAGTACCCACCCTTTTTGGAGTCTGTGACTGGGGTGCTGGAGGGTACTCCTCCTGGAGACTCCATTGTCCTACTGGGGGACTTCAATGCGCACGTGGGCAATGACAGTGAAACCTGGAGGGGGGTGATTGGGAGGAACGGCCTGCCCGATCTGAACCCGAGTGGTGTTCAGTTATTGGACTTCTGTGCTAACCACAGTCTGTCCATAACGAACACCATGTTCAAGCATAAGGGTGTCCATATGTGCACCTGGCACCAGGACACCCTAGGTCGCAGGTCGATGATCGATTTTGTTATCGTATCATCAGACCTGCGACCGTATGTCTTGGACACCCGAGTAAAGAGAGGTGCAGAGCTGTCAACTGATCACCACCTGGTGGTGAGTTGGATCCGACGGCAGGGGAGGAAGCCATTCAGACCTGGTAGACCCAAACGTATAGTGAGGGTGTGCTGGGAGCGTCTGGCTGAGGCCCCTGTCTGGGAGGTCTTCAACTCCCACCTCCGGAAGAACTTCAACCACATTCCGAGGGAGTCTGGAGAC
This sequence comes from Pholidichthys leucotaenia, assembly GCA_020510985.1. Classification (NCBI taxonomy): domain Eukaryota; kingdom Metazoa; phylum Chordata; class Actinopteri; order Cichliformes; family Pholidichthyidae; genus Pholidichthys; species Pholidichthys leucotaenia. The sequence goes on from CM035841.1 coordinate 192,401,649, forward strand.
ATGGAGTCTGAATGGGCCATGTTCTCCACCTCTGTTGTTGAAGCGGCGGCCCAGAGCTGCGGCCGCAAGGTGGTCGGTGCATCTCGTGGTGGCAACCCCCGAACCAAGTGGTGGACACCAGTGGTGAGGGGGGCCATTAAGCTGAAGAAGGAGTCCTATCAGGCTTGGTTGGCTTGTGGGACTCCCGAAGCAGCTGAGGTGTACCGGCAGGCCAAGCGGAGTGCAGCTCGGGTGGTTGCTGAAGCAAAAACGCGGGTATGGGAGGAGTTCGGTGAGGCCATGGAACAAGACTTTCGGTCGGCTTCAAAGAGATTCTGGCAAACTGTTTGGCGGCTCAGGAGGGGAAAGCAGCTCCCCGTCCACACTGTGTATGGTGCGGATGGGACACTGTTGACTTCAACTGGGGATATCGTCGGGCGGTGGAAGGAATACTTCGAGGATCTCCTCAATCCCACTGATACGCCTTCCACAGAGGAAGCAGGGTTTGGGGACGAGGGGGATGACTCGCCTATCACAGGGGCTGAGGTCGCCAAGGTGGTTAAAAATCTCCTTGGTGGCCGGGCCCCGGGGGTGGACGAGATTCGCCCTGAGTACCTCAAGGCCCTGGATGTTGTTGGGTTGTCATGGTTGACACGCCTCTGCAACATTGTGTGGAGGTCGGGGGCAGTGCCTTTGGCATGGCAAACCGGGGTGGTGGTTCCTCTCTTCAAAAAAGGGGACCGGAGGGTGTGCTCCAACTTTAGAGGGATCACACTCCTCAGCCTCCCTGGGAAGGTCTATGCCAAGGTACTGGAGAGGAGAGTCCGGCCGTTGGTCGAACCTCGGATTCAGGAGGAGCAATGTGGTTTTCGTCCTGGCCGTGGCACATCAGACCAGCTCTTTACCCTCTCGAGAATTCTTGAGGGTTCGTGGGAGTTTGCCCAACCAGTTTACATGTGTTTTGTGGACTTGGAGAAGGCATTTGACCGCGTCCCTCGTGGATTTTTGTGGGGGGTGCTTCGGGAGTATGGGGTATCGGGCTTGTTGTTACGAGCTATTCGGTCTCTGTACGACCGTTGTGAGAGTTTGGTTCGTATTGCCAACACTCGGTCGGAGTCATTCCCAGTGAGAGTTGGACTCCGCCAGGGCTGCCCTTTGTCACCGATCCTGTTCATAATTTTTATGCACAGGATTTCTAGGCTCAGCCAGGGAATGGAGGGTGTCATGCTTGGTGACCACAGGATCTCATCTCTGTTGTTTGCAGATGATGTTGTCCTGTTGGCTTCATCCAGCAATGACCTACAGCTCTTGCTGGGACGGTTTGCCGCTGAGTGTGAAGCGGCTGGGATGAGAATCAGCACCTCCAAGTCCGAGTCCATGGTCTTCAGCCGGAAAAAGGTGGATTGTCCTCTCCGGGTTGGGGACAGGCTCCTGCCCCAAGTGGAGGAGTTTAAGTATCTTGGGGTCTTATTCACGAGTGAGGGGAAAATGGAGCGAGAGATCGACAGACAGATCGGAGCAGCATCTGCAGTGATGCGGACGTTGTACCGGTCTGTTGTGGTGAAGAGGGAGCTTAGTTCTAAGGCAAAGCTGTCGATTTACCAGTCAATCTACGTTCCTACTCTCACCTATGGTCACGAGCTTTGGGTAATGACCAAAAGAACGAGATCGTGGATACAAGCGGCGGAAATGAGCTTTCTCCGTAGGATTGCTGGACTCACCCTCAGAGATAGGGTGAGGAGCTCAGTCATCCGGGAGAGGCTCAGAGTAGAACCGCTGCTCCTCCACATTGAAAGGAGTCAGTTGAGGTGGTATGGGCATCTGATTAGGATGCCTCCTGGACGCCTCCCACTTGAGGTGTTTCAGGTACGTCTCACTGGGAGGAGACCCCGGGGCAGACCCAGGACTCGGTGGAGAGACTATGTCTCCCAGCTGGTCTGGGAACGCCTTGGTATCCCCTCTGAAGAGCTGGAGCAGGTGGCTGGGGAGAGGGAAGTCTGGGCTTCTCTGCTTGAACTGCTGCCTCCGCGACCCGGACCTCCGGAAAAGCGGTAGAAGATGGATGGATGGATGGATATATGTGAGGATTGGAGTGTGTCATGTCCCTTCATTTCCACAGTGAAGGGCCGTTTGAAAAGAGACAGCTTTCTCAACCTGGAAATTGTTCTTGTGTTTGCATTCATGCTAAAAGTTAGCCCTGTTAGCTGTGCTAGTTTACTTTAAAAATTACAAACTGCAAGGTTTAGATTAAAATCTCACAGAAGACAGTTTCTAGTGAAACATCACAATATAATGCTCTCTGTTGATGTGTTATCTAATCTGAAGATGGCTATAAGAAAGTGGCAAAAAGAACGTAAACAAAAGGGGAGATACTCTTTGGGTGCTAACTAGCGAGCACTTCCTTCACCTTTATGACTGGTTACACCGGGGTTCAGATTACAACCTCCTGGCGTACAGTTTTCTACTGAAGTCACATGTTTGATTACTTCATCTGAAGATGCTTAAAAAAGAAGGTGAAGAGAATGCAATAACATTTTTTTTTTATGTCTGGCCACCTAATTGTTAAAACTCTAATTAACCAATTAAAGGCTAATGATTTTTGCTCTTTAACATTTTAATTTAGTTATTTATATTATGTCCCCATTAGGGTCATAATGTGTTATGAAAGATGACAAACATTATATTTTCCCATGCTTTAAATACAATGTCACAGCCTAGCCATTAATTTGAAAATCAGCAGTGGCATACATGAGACGCAACATTCCAAACCCTGACAGATGTCGTATTAACACTGATTATGTTGGCGCATCAGCGCTGGCCAGAGTGTGGGGTAAATGAGACAGTTAGTGGGCTGTGGGTTTTTAGACGCAGCGTGTTGAGCGTGAGCAATGGGGAGTTGGATGCTACATGACACAGCTGGTTATGGGGTTTTGGCTCGTCACCGTGCACCTCTGGGATCACACTCACAATGTGTGTGAAGACTCCCGGCCTCATGAGGTTGATCATCTTGGCCACTTGATAGACATTGATGGCATCCTCGCTCTCCAGCTGCTGAGACAGGGTGGTGAGGGCGCACAGTGTGCCAGCTGACACTGCTCCCAACCTGACAGACACAAACACACACAAGCGCGCACACACAGTCATGATTTGAAGTTAGTGCCATGCTAAAAAGTTTAGACAACAGTTAGTTCTGACCGAGCAATATGAATGGACAATATGGATTCCAGGAGTTACTGTATTCCCAGATAACTGCACTTGGATGCTTCACCAGATATGAACTGCTGAGCTTCAGTGGTGTTCTAAAAAAATTTAATTAGAGTAACTATCTGTGACTTTGGTCGTGTTTTGGGTTCATCCTCATAGTTAGCCCTACTGGCTGTGTTAGCTCACTTTTACAATTATTTACATTATTATAGTTACCCCAGAGTTTAGCTTCAGTGTACATTTTTTACTAAAACATCACAATATAACACACGCTGCAACTCTTTACTTCACCCAATGGCTGTAAAAAGGCAGCAAAGACAAATGTTGAGATGCATGGGGCACTAGCTAGTTAACTAGCTAACAGTTAGCTCACGTTTATCCCAGATTTTAGATTAAACCCTCACAGTGTAGTTTCTACTGAAGCCTCACACCACAATGCATACTTCTGACTACTTCATCTGAAGAGAACAGCATGAAGAGAATGTTAACAAAAGCAGAGACACAGCATTGGGCACTAACTAGCAGGCTATTGTCATGAACGGAGTTGATGTCTCAACCCTGTTCCATGATCTGTGGCTGTAGTTTCCTGATTGTTGTTAATTATTCCCAGCTGGCAGGTTATTGGAGCCTCTGGGCCCGGGCTCCCTGCCAATCTACAGCCACGCCTCCTCCTACTCCCTGCCAGGCATTCACCAGCTGTTTGCCATCACCTTTTGTGTTTCCACACATACATTCATTCTCACTTACATACGCACACACATACATGCACTCACACGCATCATTCAGCACACACACACACAGGCAGGCTATCACACATACACACTCACGCTCTCTCGTTAGTCCCACCGGCTGCCACCGCACACCTGCATCTACTTGTCACTCATTGGTACTCAGGGTATTTATGACTGACAGTGTGAGCATTCTGTGTGGCGGCGTTAGTCTACATTCGATGTCCAGGCTCCCCGTTGTTGGTTTTTCCTCTTTTTGGACTAGTGGTGGTGTTGTTTCCAGAGCCCAGTTGGGCTCTGATATGCACGTAAGTCTTCTCTCATTATTAATTACTGCCCTTCCTCTCCGCTCCAGTCCCGCCTGGGAGTGCGTGGGGCATCTCTCCTCCAACCAACGGAGTTTGTAGCTGATCATCTCATCATTATTTCTCATTTTGGACTGTTTACATGGACACTTGGTATGTATGTTTTTCTGTTCAATAAACCCGTTCACTTCACTAGCAGTTGGGCTCGTATGCATTTATTTGTGCGCTGCGCAATAATGCAGCGTACATGACAGCTACTCGACTGGACCAAAGGAATCTGGAAAAGTATCTATTGAAACTTTGGCTAGTGGAGAAAAGCAAATTTTGTTGAGCATATTTGTGAAATGACAATAAAGCTATCATATTTTAAATTATAGTCATTTGTTTTAGTAACATCCAAGAGTAGCAGCTGTTGCAATAAACAAATCAAACGAGAACAAATTAAACAGCTCAACACAACTAATATTACAAGTGGGTTCTCCAAATTCAACACATGATGCCACTTTTAATGACTACTGCAGTCTCAAAATTATTCAACCCCTTCATGACAAGCATCTTTGGTACTTAGTAGAACACCCTTCTGCTGTGATGACCTGCTGCAAATGTGATGCATAGCCAGACACCAGCTTTTGGTAGCATTCTGAGGAATCTTAGCCCATTTATCATGGTCAAAAGCCTCCTGTTCACTAATATTCTTGGGTTTGCATGCAGCTACCGCCTTTTTCAAATCCCACCAGAGATTTTCAATGAGGTTCAAGTCAGGTGACTGTGATGGCCACTCTAGTATCTTCCATACCTTCTTATGAAACCAATTCGTGGTGGACTTTGAGGTATGCTTGGGATCACTGTCCTCTAGGGAGGTCCAATGATGCCCAAGCTTCAGCCTTCTCACAGAGAGCATGGCATTTTCTCCCAGGATTTCCTGATACTTGACTGAATCCATCTTGTCCTCCACACGCTGCAGGTTTCCAATGCCAGAGGAAGTGAAGCAGCTCCAAAGCATCACTGAGCCACCACCATGTTTCACTATAGGCAGGGTGTCCTTTTCAGTGTATGCTTCATTCTCCCTCCTCCAGACATACCGCTGATCCATAGGCCCAAAGAATTCCAGTTTTGTTTCATCGCTCCACAGAACAGAACCCCAAAACCTCTTTGTTTTATTTATATAGTTTTGAGCAAACTGGAGCCGACTTTTTTTGTGCATTTCAGTCAGTAGTGGTGTACATCTTGGAGCTCAGGCATGGAACCTTCAGTGTTTAGTATGTGTCTTACTGTGGAAACTGAAACTTCAGTGCCTGCTGCCACCAAGTCTTGCTGCAGGTGTTTTGCAGTCAGTCGAGGGTTTTTGACCACCTGCTGCCTCAGGACTCTTGTGGCAGTCGTTGATGGCTTCCTCTTTCTGTCACATCCAGGTAGTGTAGCAACTGTTCCTTAACCTTTAAACTTGTGAACTAGGCTTCCAACTGTATCTCTAGGAACATTCAGTGCCTTTGCTATTTTTTTGTATCTTTTCCTTGTTTGTGCAAGGCAATGATCTCTTCTATGAATTTTTTGAACAATTCTCTTGACTTAGCATGTTAGCCATTTCTAACATGCAATCAAACGTCACCGTCAACAGTCCAGGTATTTGAGGTGTTCTATCTTAAGCACACCTGATGCAAATAATGAAGCCCTTAATAGGTTGCATCAGGTGTGCATGAGACCACACCTGATTTGCAAATGTGTGCTTTTATGAGGAATTCTATGCAGAGGGTTGACTAGTTTTGAGACTGCAGTCATCATTGAAAGTAGGATTTAGTGTTGAATTTGGATAAAATCCTTGTAATAATTTTATTTATCTATTTAAACTGTTCTGATACAATCTGTTTATTGTAAACACCTGAACAATTTTAAATTTTGCCAATGAACCCTAAATTCAATGGGGGTTGACTAATTTTGATTGCAACTGTAGGTAATGTTTTCATGTTGGTTTGTTTGTTTGTTAGAAGTGTTACTTAAAAACTACTGGATAGATTTTGATGAAATTTTCACCAGAGGTGGCCCTTGAGCTACGGGTAAATCTATTAGATTTTGGAGGCGACCAGGGTTAGGATATGGATTCTTGATCACTATTTCCCTTCCTCTAACACTGTCAGATTGGTCCTAGGCTGAGGTATGCACTCTGTGTGTGCTCTCTAGTACAATGATTTTCAACCAATGGGCTGTGGCACACCAGTGCGCTGTGAGACATCGTCAGGTGTGCCGCGGAAAATTGTGTAGTTTCACATAATTGTTCCAAAAAATTATTTTTTCAAAGATACAAGGTGCATTTGGACCAGGCGGTAGATTGGGTTAGCCAAAACACATTAATTAGACCAGCCTCTTACCAGACCTGGGCATTTTAAGGCCCATGGACCACATCCAGCTCTTTGCCTGGTCCTGACTGCCCTCCCCACAAAATGCTAAGTCAATGGGAAGTTAGGAATTAAACGTAAATAAATGTACTCCACACAGCCACATTGCTTTTATTTTGAAGGCGACAGCATTTTTTTTTCTAGCTCAAGTCTTAAGTTCATAAATAAATAAATAAAGCATTTTTTTCTTATTTACTAGTGCTGGGCATATTAACACGTTATTGTAGTTAAATACTGTAGTACAATTAACTAATTAAAAAAAAATTAACACAAATTAATGCCCCGATGGCACTTCCTGTTGTAGTGGTGTGATTAATTATTTCAAATTTTTAATCGATTCCCATCATTATAATTTAACACATGGACACAGAATGTTCTGAGATTTGACTGGGCCCAGTTACTGCACACACCTTCATACGGCTGTGTACACACGCGCACACACACATACACACATCACCACAACCAGGCAATGACAGCCACTGCTCCAGCACGTGCCCCGTAACCCACATCTGTTTCTGCGGCCATCACATCACCGAGGTGGCCCCACCCTCCAGTCCACCAGCCGTGAGTAGACCTTAATAAAACCGTGCTTCTACCCCTGCAACTCTCAGAAAAATGTGTAGAAAACTGAAATATATTTAACTCTGTGGTTAAACGTGATTTTTTTTTTTATTAGAGCAAGAAGCTCCTATTTATTATCTGCAGTTGTACAAATGTGAGTTTTGTTATGACAGAGGAAAAAAGAAACTGCACTTTGATTAGCTCCATAATGCTGGAAGAACATATTGTGATGTCTCAAGGGTTCACACAATAATGAGAGCGGATTTGGAACGTCGCAGGCATTTATTTCAACTCTCTGATTATGCAGAACAGAGGGGAGGTCATACACACACACACACACACACACACTCCCTTCACTCAGGGTGACACACACAGGTAATTTCTCACATGCAGGGAAAACAACACTATCACAACCAGACTCATAACCCTACAACAATAATGCTCAGAACACAAGAATTATAACGGTGTATGAATTCCCCACGGCGCAAAGCATGCCGGGACAATCCCACCGCCCCTTATCACAGCCTCGACGTTACAATATAAAGGTTCCTCTGACGTGGACTTTCATTTCATCTGTGATTTTTTTTTTTTTTTTTTTTTTTTTTTTTTTTTAAATTTACATGTTGTTATGCAGCTACTTCGTAAGAGGAAATGTACTGTCTAAATCTGATTTGACAGTTCTGGTCCAGATTCTCAGACCAGACTGTCTGTAACACATTTTTTTTTTTCACTAAACTGCAGCGATCTTGTATTTTTCTTTACAATGTGTATTTTTTTTAACATAATTTAAATATTTTCCCCCACAAATCTACAGCTTTCGTTCTAGTAAATTTCTAACTTTTTTCCACCAATCTAGTTATTAGACTGTTTTCATGTAAATTTGAAACTTTTTTCTCATCTATTTTCTTTCTTACACTAGTCCTCTTTGATCTACGCACATACGTACATATGTGAACAAATACAAGTCAAGATCCTGATCCTCTCTCACTGATGATCATCTGTCCTCTGTATAACCTCCTCAGACATTCAGCCTGACCTTACTGCACTTGTTCAAGCTCAGTACAGGCTACATATACATAATGTCCAATGAAGTAATTAGATTACAAGCAAATTAGCAGCAGTAATTTGCATAAAGTTAAATTAATGCTGGTCTTCGAAATACTGCAAAAATGTATATTTTTTTTTCAAAATTGTTCTTGTCATTCTTAAATAAATAATTCATGTTTTCATTACCCAATCATAATGTCTACTTTTATCTGTAGAGATTTATCCAAACTATACAATTTAAAGCTTGTTTTATATAGTTATAAAATATTTAGCACAACTGAGTTCATCTTACGGTCCGCTGCGCTCCTTAACAGTCCCAGTATCTTATGTGTCCCGTTGCAAAAATTAATTGCCCACCCTTGCTCTTACCAGTTTTTGCCAGATGCAAAATTTGTCTCTGCACTCCCGTGATAAGAAAATAGACTTGGACACACCCATAAATGCACTCTGTGCCTTAAACAATAAACTGTTGACTAGATCGCTGTAACAGAGCCCTCACACTCCAAAAACACAAGATATCAGTGCCCTAAATCCAGGAAGCAGAGTTCTACTTACTTCTACAAGGGAAGCAAGTCAAGACACATCGTCCATCTTTATGTAAAGTCACTGGATTTGTTGCTAGACATTACTTTGATTTATTCAATCAACAAAATCTAGTGCTTTAATGAGAGAACTTTGGTGATTAACCCTACTTCACAGTCGCAGTGTTGACAGAACATAGCAGTTCTATGAATACAATTACACTAATCATATTATTTAAAGCTCTCTTGATTTCTGTCATCACAAACTCCTGTTATTCCATACTTTTCACTGCCACAATGACAACTGTGAAACAGATTATTGTGTGCTGCCAGCATGCAACGATTGGATGTTTATCCGCCTGTCAACCTCTGTGCCTGCTGGAATATACTGTTTAGTCAGGAGCTGTGGAGATATTTTAAAGCTAGCAAGCAATGAAAATACAGTACATGAAGTAAGATAGGACTTCAATGATTACCATGTGGGGAAATCTATATGCTACAGCATGACAATGGCACGCGTCCACCAGCTGTACCAAGGCAAGTACTGTATGTGTTTGATGGGAGCAGCTTTGCAGGCCCTCAGTTTGTAACGAAAATCTAAACCTGGAGGATGACAGGCACACTTCAAACATTTCCTGAGCATCCACATGATTTGAAAGGACGCATGCACAATAACTTCTTACTGATCATCTGTGTAAAGGGTAGCATGTAAATGAGGTGCAACATTTTCTCTTATTTCTTCTTATTATGAATAATTAATAATATATGTAAGGAATGAAAGTGGAAAAAAATGACATTTTGTATCATGTAACAGCTTCAGTGCACCTATAGGTCTCATTTCTTGATGAACCTGAAATGCTGCTGATTTGTCTACATTTGGTGTCATCTATTAAGTGTTTGACTGGAGAGAGCTACACATGATTTACACGGATTTTACCTTCTTGAAAGCACATTCTGAAAGAGATCCCTACCATCAGGGGTATATATTTTCTTATATACAGTAGTCTTGTGCAAAAGTCTTCAGCAACCCCTCATTTTAATTTTTTTAAAGGAAAATGGAAATAGGTGATTTATTGAAATGCACAATCATAAATGGAAATACAGTAAATAAGACAAAAACTATTAGTGCAGTTCTAACAAGACTGAAAGTCAGTATTTGGTCTGACCATCTTTATTCTTCAACACAACCTGAATTAGATAGATAGATTTGTTTATTTGACAGGGACAGTGCAATAAACATAGACAATTAATCAATGACAATCAATCTGATGTGTTGCACAGAGTGTATAGCTATTAGCTAATTTGCAACTCTTGTCCCTGGATGGGCTTTAGAAAGGAGAAACAAGTAAAAAGAAAAAAAAAAATTCCTCTGTAATTTCTTTCAGTAGCTTGGGCCCCTGGATAAGCAGCAGAAGATGGATGGATGGAAGGATGGATGGGTTCTTTAAGGACATTCCACAACTCTTCTTTGAACATCAAGATGATCCCATGTGTAAAGTGTGATTCACCACTCCATAAGGCCTGTTTTTAATATAATAAATGAGGTGCTGCCTGAGACTTTTGCACAGTGCTGTATATCACCCACTCTTTAGGAGAGTGTGCTTCACTTACAGGGCTGGGTACAAAAGATCAATTCTCTGATTCAAATTGATTCACGTTCGAATGAACTAATAATCCACCGATTGATTTTTTTACTATAACGCTTTTTACTTGTGTGAAACCTGCGCGAGGTCTCTGGCTGGTTGAACACTCGTGTGATTCAACATCCACCTGAGAGCTCAGCCATGTGCGAGTACAACCACCATGGCGCCCAGCAGACGGCAAAGAAACAAAATGGCCTCAACCCTGACGAGCCCCTTGCAAGACCCTCAAAGTGGAGGTGAAACACCACAGAACCAGCAAAACACTTGACCAGAAGCAAACCGCACCAGAAAAGGCATCTATGGCAAAGCCAGCATCCACCCCCAGGCACATCCCCAAAAAACGGAGGTCACCACAACTGTAATGCTACGTATCCACCTAGGTGTCTTTTGAAGTTAGATCCTCACAACGCCTCTGCTTCAGGCATCCGTCAGGAGCGTAAACATGGCGTAACCACCGTCACAACAAACCAATAGTAGGTCCCGGCAATACCGGAGGCAGCAGAGCACAAGCTGCACCTCATTGGCCAGCACGAATGCTGGAGGATGGTTTGTTAAAGTCTGTTCACCTGGATGCAAGATGGTGCTGGGACAGTAAACTTTCTCCTCTACCTTCAAAAGCAGACAGTGAAACATGTTTCTGAAAACAGTCAAGGCGAGAAACAGATGGTGTAGTTGCTGAATATGTGTTTATTCACGAAGAACCACTATTTTTAAAGCTCCACTTCCACGTGCCTGCTCCTCATTTACTTAAAGTCAAGAGGCCCTTGATTTTATGCAAGTGAGGAGTAGGCACCTCCACATGACGAGATTCAAGATGCAACGCTACCACACCGCCAAATTACAAGTCAAATTAAAAGTGAAAAAGTTAGAGGATTCCTGGTACAATTTGCAGCATTAGGTCTCTGAGAATATTTTTTTTACCTATGCAAGTAAAATGTTTATTTAAACGGTTACTTCCCTGAGCAAATCGATACAGAATTTAATCGACTGACCACAAATTTCAAGAATCAGAACTGAATCGATTCTGGAAACTATTGATGATTCCCAGCCCTACTTACTTGCATTCATGATTTGACACTCAAGACTGCTGATTTAATCTGTTACTTCAAAGCTGTTATTTTTTAGAATCTGACTCTCTCTAACTAGTACTTCCAGCAAACTCTGAAGAAAAAAAAAAAGAAACATTCTCCTTCCTTATTCTATATCTTGTGATTGAAAGCTTAAGTGGAATAAATCCCCTGGGTGAAGGAAAATCATTCAGTGAACTGAAAAAAGAAACTGTCATGTGGCGACACTGTGGTGACCTCTACCGCTCAGCGTTTTGAGCTGTCCTTGACAGCAGCTCAGTGAGTCCGTGAAGACCAGTGCAGATCAGCAATGTCACCATAGAGATTAAAAATTTATTAGCAAGTGAATCCAGTGGAGAACGGGAGCACGGGCCTGCGTGGAGCTCCCTGAGAGAACGGCAGGTCGCCTTCACAATGTAAAGGGTTTCCTCTTCCATTAGCGGCTCTGTCAGGAGCGCAGAAGAAACTGCTGCTAACAACCCGCGCCTGGCTAAATAATGAGCGCGCAGACAATTAGGGCGAGCCTCTAACTGACAATCTCTTAGGTGCTGCAAAGCCAACTGCACCATGGCAACCAGATGAAGTGCTCAATTAGTCACTTTTCTTCCTGAGGATACGACAAGCAATCTTCATTATTCTAATGAATAAACATGAGCGGCGCTGCCTGGATTAGAGTGTCATTCAAGAACACTAATGTGTGTCAATACTAAAGACACTTTCATTGTGCTTAATTGGGACGTGTGCTGGGGCATCTGTGGGCTGGGCTGGAGGGGCATCTGTGGGTTGTGCTGGAGGGGCTGTCACTTGATGGAACGAGGATGGCTGTTTGGAAGTATAACAATGTGCTGCCTATCTGTTTGGAAGACAGTCATTGCCAGTGTTTCATCCATCCTCATGAGGGTGGGGGGGTGAAAAAAGAAAAAGGAAAAATAGTTGGCAGTGGCCCCTGCATTCACTGATAATGTGGGTGGTCCCAAAATACACTAGAGAAACATGACTATCTGTGCATGCACTGTAATAATACATGTAGCTGTGAGTTAATTGTTGTGACACAGCAGTTAACAGTTCTTTACACAGGGTCATTTCTAACTTTTCTGGGGCCCTATGCAAGATTGTGTTTGGGGGCCCTTAGTTTTGTCAAGAGGAAAAGTTCAAACTCTTTAAAATGAAAAAAGTTTGTTGTTGCAAATAATTTGCAGTTGTGGGTTAGTGCCTGCAACATAGTGGCTCTTCCATGCCAGTGGGTGGCAGTATGAATGCAATCTTTCTTCTTCTTTTAATTCTTGATGGAAAATTCGCCCTGCAGAGAGGCGGGGTTACCTATCTACCTGTCATGGAAATCCATGTGATCATGTTTGAGTTCACAACATTATCTGGAGGGCCACACAGCTGGGAAGATGTCACTACCTCCTCCAGAAACTGCATTTTGACTTTGGCTGTTTTCAGTGCTAAACAAGTGGTGGATAAAACTGTCACGGAGCTCCGGACTATCTGTCCCCAGTGAGTGGCGGTTTAATTTGCAAATGTACTTATTCTCCTCACAAAATCTCAACCCTGATTGGCTATCGCGACCACGCATCAAGCAACTTTTTGGCCTGAGTTGAACAAAATCTAACTCACACAGATGTGAATTCACATGTGTTCACATCTTTCAATTGATTTTGTATGTAATCGTACAGCTTTTCATGCTGAGTATAAACAGATTACAAGACTAAATTGTCATTACATGCTGTAACAGAAAGCCTAAGTCACGCCCCCTCTACTTATGGGACCTTAAATTGGAAAAAAATCTCCATTGGAATGAATGGCAAGAGCAAAATTATCTTTGGATCCTGATTGAATTTTGCTACAAGTTACACATATTCAACGATTCCAAGATTTTTATTTGTTAATACTTCTATACGTACAGGACATACAGGAGAACTGAAATGCCATTTCTCTCTCTCTTAGTGGTGTGTGCAATATGTAAGAAAAGAAGGAATAAGGATGAAAACAACAATAGTAGTCTATGTACAAAACAAACATATGATGTATGTCAATTTAAAAGATAATTTTCCACATAAATAATGGTGTAGGCTGATGTCTAACTGTAAAAGTATAAGGTTATGAAAATATGTAGATTAAAAGACTACAAACACAGAGACACGTACCTGATATCATGTAGTCAAAGTGTGCCCATGGTGAAGTAACTAACAGTCGTCTGGATCAGCTGCACCTCTCACAATACAAAACAATACCTTTGTGTTGTTTTTCTCCTCTTTGGATCCTTTCATCGATCAGGAAACAGGAGGTGAGGTTTTAGTAATCTCCCGCCATGACTGTGTTTGGTGATGTGGGATGATGGGAGATGTTGTCCGCTAATCGTTTTCACGAAAACTAAATATTACTCTGTAATTATATGACAATCAACAACTTTATTTAGGTGGAAAATTATCTTTTAAATTGACAAACATCATATGTGTAACTCGTGGAAAAATCCCATTGGACTCAAAAGATAATTTCACTCTTGCCATTTATTTCAATGGAGAATTTTTTTCAATTTAAGGTCCCATACGTGAAAGTGAGGGCTGAAAGTTCATGGGCTGATCATGATGCAGTGGTCAACATTTCAACATCGGTGCTGCAGCACTTGGATCCCTGCAGCGTAGAAGCTCTCTTCTTGATCCTCAAAGACATAACCTCTTCTTCTGTTCGCACCAGAATTTCTCTGCCGTGAATAACTGGAAGGAAATACCTTAGAGCCAAACATACTGCCTCCATCTCAAGTCCAATGCCCCTGAACAAACCTGCCCTCCCAGACTGCTCCCCAGCCTGTTAGGGAGGTGTCGGTTGTAATGGTCACCCTGCAGCCTACTTGGCCCAAGGGAACACCAACCTGGACGGCTGAGGAGTGGCTCCACCACCCGAGAATCTTGAGGCCCTTCTCGGAAAGGACCAGCCTCCTCCCTTTGTCCCTGGGTAAAACCACCTTCTGGAGCGCAAACCACTGCTGAAGGGGACGAGTATGCAAAAGACCCAGCGGCACCACCTGGGCAGCTGCAGTAAAGAGACCCAAGACCTTCTGGCACTGCTGCACTGACACAGTCCGCTGTGAGATGCAGCTCTGATGCATTCCCTGATAGCATGCCTTCTCTTCGGAGTCAGGGATGGATGCCCTCATGGCAACTGAATCCAGGGTGAGTCCCAAGTACTCGACAACTCTGGTTGGAACCAGGCAGCTCTTTTCCGCATTCAAATGCAACCCAAGTGCCAAAAGGTGAGCCAATATGGTCTCCATATGGCTCCTTGCTATGGGTTCCGATGGTGCACAAACCAGCCAATCGCCCAGATAACTGAAGACTCAAATGCCCTTCTGCTGCAGTGGGGCAAGTGCGGCTTCCATGCACTTGGTGAACGTCTGAGACGACAGGGACAGACCGAAAGGCAGGACGTTGTATTCGAAGGCCTCACCCTGAAAGGAAAACATGAGGAACTTCCTGTGGGCTGGATTTATGGGAATATCGAAGTAAGCATCGCGAAGGTCTACTGTTGTGAACCAATCGCCTGGCTTTATAGACTGAAACAATGTCCTCAGCCTGAGCATCCGGAAGGGGAGCACCTTGAGATACCCGTTCAGCCGCCTTAGATCTAGAATTGGGCAAAACCCCCCGGTTCATTTGGGAACAAGAAAATAGGTTGAGCAGAAACCTCACCTCTCTTCCCCAGGAGACAGAGACCGTATTGCGTTCTTTCCCAGAAGGGCAGAGACTTCGCCGCTGAGAACCGTGACAAGAATGTCCCCCTTTACTTCTGTCTCCAAGACCCCTCGAAATCAGGGGGGCTGAGACTCGAATTGCAGGCGGTATCCACGTTCCAGCGTATCAATCACCCATGGACATGAGGTGCACTGATGCCAACTCCTGAGGTGCACTGCAGAAAAAGTTGACGCCAGGGGAAGCATACCATCAGGAATGCTGGCGGGGCTTGGCAGGACCACAGTCTACATGCTCCTGAGAGCACGGACGTGAGTACTGCTGAACCCGCACCTGCTGCCAAGAGACCTTCCGGCTTGGGTCACCCAAGCCCCGAAAGGAATCTGGTTCTGCGAACCGACGCCACTGTGGGTTCTCACAACCCTCAAGAGGTCTCTGGACACTCACCCTGGATGGTCCCGGGTGATGAACAGACTGTGTACGCAGTCTTACCTTCTGCACCTCATCCAACACCGCTTCTGCTGCCGGCCCAAACACCTCACCAGGTGCAATTGCAACCTCCAAACAGCAGTCCTGTCAGTATCTGCCAATCCAGACTGGCTCACCTACACATGCCAGCGGGCCATGGTCAGCCGGGCCAGGGAGCTCCCAAGTGCTGTAGCCTGTGATCTAGCTCCTTGAATCACAGAGTTTACCACGCTCACCAACTCCGGAAGAAGGTCTGTTCCGCTCTTCATGTTCAGGTCTTTTATCAGGCCCTCTAAATACACTAGTAGAAGTGTATTAGTCCAACAGATAGTCATGATAAATACTAGAACAAGGATTCAGCGTACCCCGCCCGGTATGGGGTTGCTGGGGCCCCACCCTGGAGCCAGACCTGGGGGAGGGCTCGATGGCTAGCGTCTGGTGGCCAGGTTTCTGCCCATGGGGCCCGGCCGGGCTCAGCTCGAAGGAGTTACATGGGTCCGCCCTCCAGTGGGCTCACCACCTGCAGGAGGGAACATGGGGGTCCGGTGCTATGTGGATCAGGTGGCGGTCAAAGGTGGAGACCTTGGCGGACTGATCCCAAGCTTCCTAAACTGGCTTTTGGGACGTGGAATGTCAGCCCTCTGGTGGGGAAGGAGCCTGAGCTGGTGCATGAGGTTGAGAGATACCGGCTAGATATTGTCGGCCTCACTTCAACACACAGCTCCAGTTCTGGAACCAGTCTCCTGGAGAGGGGCTGGAGTTTGGCCTACTCTGGAGTTGCCCTGGGCAGGAGGCGACGAGCAGGGGTGGGCATTCTTGTATCCCCCCACCTTGCTTCCTCTATATTGGAGTTTTCCCCGGTGGATGAAAGGGTTGTTTCCCTGCGCCTTCGGGTTGGGAAACGGGTCCTGACCATCATTTGTGCCTCTGCACCAAGTGAAGTTTCAGAGTACGCACCCTTTTTGGAGTCTCTGACTGGGGTGCTGGAGGGTGCTCCTCTTGGAGACTCCATTGTCCTACTGGGGTACTTCAATGCACACGTGGGCAATGACAGTGAAACCTGGAAGGGGGTGATTGGGAGGAACGACCTGCCCAATCTGAACCCAAGTGGTGTTCAGTTATTGGACTTCTGTGCTAACCACAGTTTGTCCATAATGAACACAACGTTCAAGCATAAGGGTGTCCATATGTGCACCTGACACCAGGACACCCTAGGTCGCAGGGCGATGATCGATTTTGTTATCGTGTCATCAGACCTGCGACCGTATGTCTTGGACACTCGGGTAAAGAGAGGTTCACAGCTGTCAACTGATCACCACCTGGTGGTGAGTTGGATCCGATGGCAAGGGAGGATGCCATTCAGACCTGGTAGACCCAAACATATAGTGAGGGTGTGCTGGGAACATCTGGCTGAGGCCCCTGTCGGGGAGGTCTTCAACTCCCACCTCCAGAAGAACTTCAACCACATTCCGAGGTAGTCTGGAGACATGGAGTCTGAATGGGCCATGTTCTCCACCTCTATTGTTGAAGCAGTGGCTTGGAGCTGCGTCTGCAAGGTCGTTGGGGCATCTCGTGGTGGCAACCCCCGAGCCAAGTGGTGGACACCAGTGGTGAGGGGGGCCATTAGGCTGAAGAAGGAGTCCTATCAAGCTTGGCTGGCTTGTGGGACTCCTGAAGCAGCTGAGGTGTACTGACAGGCCAAGCAGAGTGCAGCTCGGGTGGTTGCAGAAGAAAAAACTAGGGTATGGGAGGAGTTCGGTGACACCATAGAACAAGGCTTTCGGTTGGCCTTGAAGAGATTCTGGCAAACTGTCCGGTAGCTCAGGAGGGGGAAGCAGCTCCCTGTCCACACTGTGTATGGTACGGGTGGGGCTCTGCTGACTTCGACTGGTGATATCGTTGGGCGGTGGAAGGAATACTTTGAGGATCTCCTCAGTCCCACTGATACGCCTTCCACAGAGGAAGCAGGGCTTATGGAAGAGGGGGACGATTCGCCTATCACAGGGACTGAGGTCACCAAGGTGGATAAAAATCTCTTTGGTGGCCGAGCCCCGGGGGTGGACGGGATTCGCCCTGAGTACCTCAAGGCCCTGGATGTTGTAGGGCTGTCATGGTTGACACGCCTCTGCAACATTGCGTGGAGGTCGGGGCAGTGCCTTTGGCATGGCAAACCGGGGTGGTGATTCCTCTCTTCAAAAAAGGGGACCGGAGGGTGTGCTCCAACTTTTGAGGGATCACACTCCTCAGCCTCCCTAGGAAGGTCTATGTCAAGCTACTGGAGAGGAGAGTCCGGCTGTTGGTCCAACCTTGGATTCAGGAGGAACAATGTGGTTTTTGTCCTGGCCGTGGCACATTGGACCACCTCTTTACCCTCTCGAGAATCCTCGAGGGTTCGTGGAAGTTTGCCCAACCAGTTTACATGTGTTTTGTGGACATGGAGAAGGCATTCGACCGCATCCCTCGTGGTTTTTTTGTGGGGGGTGCTTCGGGAGTATGGGGTTTCAGGCTTGTTATTACGAGATATTCGGTCTCTGTACGACCGTTGTGAGAGTTTGGTTGGTATTGCCAACACTCGAACGGAGTCATTCCCAGTGAGAGCTGGACTCTGCCAGGGCTGCCCTTTGTCACAGATCCTGTTCATAATTTTTATGGACAGGATTTCTAGGTGCAGCCAGGGAATGGAGGGTGTCATGCTTGGTGACCACAGGATCTCATCTCTGTTGTTTGCAGATGATGTTGTCCTGCTGACTTTATCAAGCAATGACCTACAGTTCTTGCTGGGATGGTTTGCCGCTGAGTGTGAAGCAGCTGGGATGAGAATCAGCACCTCCAAGTCCGAGTCCATGGTCCTCAGCTAGAAAAAGGTGGATTGCCTTTTCCGGGTTGGGACAGGCTCCTGCCCCAAGTGGAGGAGTTTAAATATCTTGGGGTCTTATTCACGAGTGAGGGGAGAATGGGGTGAGAGATTGACTGACGGATCGGCGCACCATCTGCAGTGATGCGGACGTTGTACTGGTCTGTTGTGGTGAAGAGGGCGCTGAGTTCTAAGGCAAAGCTGTCGATTTACCAGTCAGTCTACATTCCTACTCTCACCTATGGTCACAAACTTTGGGTAATGACCGAAAGAACAAGATCACAGATACAAGCGGTTGAAATGAGCTTTCTCCATAGGATCGCTGGACTCACCCTCAGAGACAGGGTGAGGAGCTCAGTCATCCGGGAGAGGCTCAGAGTAGAACCGCTGCTCCTCCACATTGAAAGGAGCCAGTTGAGGTGGTATGGGCATCTGATCAGGATGCCTCCTGGACGCCTCCCACTTGAGGTGTTTCAGGCACGTCCAACTGAGAGGAGACCCCGGGGCAGACCCAGGACTTGCTGGAGAGACTATATCTCCCAGTTGGTCTGGGAACGCCTTGGTATCCTCTCTGAAGAGCTGGAGCAGGTGGCTGGGGAGAGGAAAGTCTGGGCTTCTCTGCTTGAACTGCTGCCTCCACAACCCGGACCTCCGGAAAAGCAGTACAAGATGGATGGATGGGTGGATGGAAGTGTATTAGTATTCACCAGCCTAGAGGCCATAGCCACCAACTGGTAGGCACTAGCCACCAACCCATCAGTGGTGCAACACTTCTTGTTAGGGTGGCGTACAGACCTGCTGCCTGTGGGGGGAGCGCCAGCCAGCAATGCAAAGGTAGGGCCCACCTTCAATGCACCATCCAAGCCTTGCTCCGCAGCGCCACTCAGAAAGCTGAGCCTAGAGCGAGAAGTAGCAGCCTCCCCTGGGCGAGCCCACGTCTTCTACAGATGACCCACAAAATCAGGATACACTGGCAAAGAAACCTGCCTGCAGACTGCAGGACCCCTGTCTAAAGCGGAAGCACTAGGCAGAGAAGATGGAGGAGGAAGTCCAGCAGCTGATGCTGCTCTAGACAGCAGTGCCTTGAGGGATACATCATAGGGCTCCGGACGGTCCTTCCCGGCCGGAGGGTCACTGTCATCCTCATCCTCAGAGACATCCACTCACCCAGTGGAGCCACAGCCGGAGCTGATGGTTTTACCCAAGTTATCAGAGGCCACAAAGGACAAAGCATCAGGATGCGGTCCCGGGGCACATACTGGAGCCTGAAGCAGCATACCCAAAAGGCAATGTTGGTTTGCTGCCATACATTCCATGGTCTTACGCATCTCCTCCAATTGCCTCTGCATAAAGTCCACCCGTGGGTCATGTAGCTGGCTTTCTTCAATCCACTTCCGCTTCCTGCTGGCCTTCCTGGTCCCAGATGGAGCAGCTAAAGCTGGAGGAATGGAGCCCTGGGCTGGAGGAATACCAGTCCCCGGGCTACTGCCTCCTTCTCCACTTCTCTATGAAGCCATTACTCCTCCAAGAACAACAGGAGAGAGAAAAAAACAATCATTATTATTATCATAAACAGTCCAAAGGACTGTTCAAGAGGTACAGGTGCATAAGCCAGAAGACAACATACCAACATCAGAATTCATTCCCAGCTGTATGCAGTACCAATCTCCCACCAAAGGTGGTGAGAGTGTGCTAAACTCAGAAGCGCCCTGTACCCAGAGAAGGAAGACGTCTTCCTTTCCCTTCCTCCTCTTTTCCTTTTTTTTTCCCCTAAGATGACTGTCAGTCCGAAGAAAAAAAGACAGTACAGAATTAACCGCAAACTGCACCGCTTGCCGTTAAACTATAAGCAATCCCTGCTTGAAGGCAAAATGTATCACATACCCAAGCAGACAAAGTATATCGCGTGCTGTAAAGCTGTAAGCAGTTTTCTGTCTGAAGGGACGGCAAACAAAAGAAACATCACAACCTCAAACAGGTAAGGGTAGCACATACCTCATGTTGCTAAACCGCTACTGTCCTGGCTGAAAGGACAAGCAAACACGGACAGTGCACGCCACGTTGCACAGCTGCTACAAACCTTCTTACACTGAGCAGAAAACACAACAATCTTATGACACAGCAATGGGGTACCAGAGTAAAAGGCAGCCCAAACAGCACAATGTTAAACAGACTGGTATAAGCTCTTACCGTACCAGGAGAAAAGAAAGAGGAAGAGTGAGTGGATGCAGGGGGTATATATGGGGTGTGCATCCACAGGTGTGGTTAATTTTGTATCATGCTCCTACCCCGAGGATCGATGTCACTTGGTTACAGGTTCATTGAAATGAAATAAAACTAAAACATTACATAGAATAAAAATTTAACCAACATTTATATGAAGGTTGCAAATATACTATAAAAAGGTACAAATTTACAAGAAGAAAAAGTCCCAAATTTATGAAAAAAGATTAAAAATTTATGAGAAAAAAAGCAACTCCCAGCACAATTTTATTTTAATTTGCCACGTACACTAACGTGTGTACTCTGCTTTATAGCCAGAAAATAACTTTGTCCTCACAGACAGAACAAGCATGTTGATTGACTCAAGCCTTTCTGGTTGTAGTAGATACTTTATTACTGAGAAGCCGAGAGGAATTTCTGGGTCTATGGGAGAACCTTGTCTAGATTAAGAATCAAAAAAATGGGGGATGCTCTATAATGTGGGCTACACTCCCTTATGTCAGTCTAGTTGTTCTTTAACTTTAGACCTGGGACACGCCAAGCAGACGTCTCTGACAAAACCGGGTGAATAACGTCCTGCTGCTCCCCCTTTTGTTGAGTCAGTCAGCATAAAGACGTAGCACTTGGACACATCACAAAGTCTACAACTGACAGCCAACAAGCATCCATGCTCTGTGTCTGCGTCTTGTCCGTCTTTCTTCTCACTCATTAATTTGCTGCATTCAAGAATAAATGAGAGTGAGGCAGGAAACACAGACGAGGTTTATTTTATGCTGACGGTGCTGGACATATCAAGCAGACTGTTGCCAAATGGCCAATCACTGACTTGGTGTGTCTCAGGAGAACAAAGGTGATGTTTTTAAAGTTCTGAAGTTTTCTGCAGTGGAGTACATCTGAGATCTAACTGTTCACTGTGTGTCAAGACCTATGCAAACAGACAGAGCTGCAGAATTTGTTGCTGCTGTCTGACTGATTGACTGTGCAGTCGTCCCGTTTTGCAGCCAATGCCCTGGGGCTGATGTCTTCTGTCTCCGGTGGCCTTTCCCCATTCTGCTGTGCTGAGCACCAAGCTATATGATCTTTTAGTATGACCCAATGGGGGCATGAAGCTACAACCTCCTAGCTGTGGAGCAGATGTTCTGCCACTAGGCCACCACTCCAGTGCTGCAGAAGTATAAATCCCACTTTAAGATACCTTTTCCACACTGTAACATGAGCTAGAAAAGTCTGAGATTGACTGATGTCAAACTGATGTCAAAGTGGAGCTTTTAATTGTGGCGCAAAGAAGAAAACACTAACAAGCAGCCAGTGTCATTAGGAACCATCTTTAGCGGAGAGAACAAGGAGAGTAGCAGATGACCCGGGCCTCTCAGAGCCCTGATCTAAGCATCACAAAGCCAGTCTGACAGAAAACAGTGAGACAGCCTAAAGCACTGCAAGAAAACCGAGGTGAACTGGTACTGTTTTGAAAGCTGCACAGAGCCTTATTTTCAGAAAGCATTTTCCTTTTTCTGCTTAAATAGAAACAGAAAGCTCCCGATGGCAGTTTGATTATGTGAGGCAAGGAAAGTGCATTTCTCTCCCTGATTTAATGTCACTTTTTCAAATGCACACAAACAGTTCATCTAAAATACTATTCAGACCCACATCACTGAGACAGGGTGTGCACAACATGAAGCCACATAGAGACGTGAGAGGAAATGAATAAGACTGACTCATCGTGGACAATGGTTGGTCCATCTCGTGTTGCCGCCTCCTCTATAATTATGTTGATGAGCTCAAAGGTGCTGCTGATGGGAGTGTCTGGGTTGGGCCATTTGGGGCACTGAAAATGACGAACCTCGAGCACATAGTCATCCTGAATGACGGGAAAGAGAAACAGCAAGAGAGAGGAAGGGTTAGCTGCACAAGAATTAGATCAGAGGGCTTTGGATAAGGCTTTCACATAATGGTGAATTAAACCAACAAGGCCTCCCAAAGGGCAGGAACACACTCTTACTTAACTCTATAAACTGATAACCAACAATTAATGTTCTTGTTTGAAATCCTGAACATTTTGGCCATCACCAATAAACCGAGATCAGTGTACCAAGATCAAGACTTTAAGGTTGCAAGATCAAACCCAGACAAAGAAAGGTAAAGGCCAAGCTGAGACCACTCTGTATGTACGTCTTGTCCTTGACTTGATCTCTGTCTTGGTCTTGAACTGGTCTAGACTTGGTCTTGACCGCTGAAAGTTTTGGTCTCATCTTGATCTGGTCTTTGTGTGGTTTTGATTAAAACACTACCAATAAAGATTTGAAAGCAAGAGATGTATTTGGCTGAGACTCTGAGGAACATGTGTAACTGTCCCTTTACACAGCACAGAGATCCTTGGGTGACCATAGAGAGATCAAAAATCAGCCCGATAGCTCAACGATCTCCTAAAACCTTGAGAAAGCCATTTCTGTGTGAATATTTGGGAGATCATTGTGCGATCAAAAATTCAACTTTCAAGGCAATTTATAGAGGTCTTTGAAAGATCCTTCAGAGATCGCTGAGAGACCAGGAGTGATTGCTGATGGACCAGGACAGATTGCTGAGAAACCAGGAGTTCTTTGAGGGATCACTGAGAATTTCTTGGGTAACCAAGGAGGTTGGCAAGCATTTCTTGGCTGACAGGGATCCTCTGGGTGTATATGTGAGAGGTTTCTAATGCTCTTCTATCCCCTTTACACAGGGGTGGGGATCGCTGAGAGAAAGTTGAAAGATGACAAAAAATGGCCAGATCTCTCAATGAACTTTCAATGAGTGCCCAACAATTGCCAAAATCTCTCAATGATCTTCCAGAGATCCCCATGGTCTCCTCAAAATTTTGACTCAGTTCGAAACAATCTCTCAACGATCACCAAAGGGCAGCGATCTCCACCACAGTCCTTCAATGAACTTTGATCCCTCACTGATTTCTCAACCATCTCTTACTTCAGGGTGGAAAAATTTAGTGTGTATTGAAAGATTCCTGAGAGATCAATGACAGATCATTGGGAGATCGATAAGACAGAGAGGCTGAAGTGATGCACTGCATCTGGGTTACAAAAACAAAACTCAAAAAAACTACTTTTGATCACCAAAAGGAATGCTGGTGTAAACACAAAAGAAAGTGTGGGGGGATTATTTTATTTTGCCCTGTGCCAGAGAGCTGAGCCAATGCAAATAGCACAGAGTGCACAGCTATGCAAGAGAAGGGACTTCTTTGTGCACTTCTAAAAAGTAATAATTCTTATATTTGACAAATATGCTTTAAAATGACAACATGAACAACATCTAATCAAACACATTATTTACTTATACCCACTTCTGTTATACCCACTGTCTGTTTCCTCTAGTTATTCCGTGGTTTGGTTCTGTGCTATTACCTCATTAGTATTGTTGTGCGTCTATTACCTTGGCATTCACTTTTAGAGCAGAGTAAGAATTTTATTGCTCAGGAAATGCTGCATTTCTTAACTGTGCACATGATAATAAAGCCTTTGAATCTTTGAATCTTCTGTCTGTAATATAACCAATGAGGGTAGACTCACTCCTCTGTTTGGGTCATATTCTGATGACTTTTTCTTTTACACCAATATAAATGATTGTGATTATATCATAATAAACAACTGAATTATGACTGTACAGATTTAGATGATAACCCTCAATTGAAGAACAGCTGGTCAATCAACACTGTTGTGCAGCACTGATCTTGTCCAAAGTGTGGTTCTCTTTTTGCTGTCTTATGTTCCACCATGTCGTCAATGCTGGGGGAGAGGCCGGGGCATGGTATTTAAGTGACAATCATTACCATCAATCATATCTATCAATGAGTGATCGATCATACGATGAGATTAACCAGATTAATCCTAAATACCACATGGATCTTGGTGCATGATCCTTTCTACAACTGAATCTGGAAAGTGTATTAATCAGTATTTTTTTAATAGTAGAACATAGAAGACATCAAATGTTTAAAGTGAGATGCTGTGTTCTTCTAACAGCAGCCTGTAAATGTTTGGGAACTGAGGAGTTGCTGGATCTTTGTGAGAAGAATGCTGTTCCCTTCTTGTCTAATATATGATGCTCATCAGACCCTGACAGCTGTGACAGTTCCAGCATGCTGTTTACCACTGTCTTGGTGAAATATGCAGGGCCTTCCCTGAAAAAGATGGCTGGATGAGAGGACATGTTGCTCTTAACCTGTACATGCTGTACCTTTAAGCATTGATGATGCATTTCTATGTATGCAATATTCCCCTAATACACCCCAGAGATGCAGCAGACGTTTGAACTGAGCACCGATTCATCATCATCACCCATAAGTTCCAAAACAAATGTCAAATTCTGATTTGTCTGACCACAGAACAGTTTTCCAATGAGCTTTGAACTAGAGAAGCCGGTGACGAACTGTCTTCACAGAAGTGATTCCTAGAAGTGTTCCTGAGCCCAAGGAGTGATTTCCATGACAGAATCATGCATGTTTTAATGCAGTGCCAACTGAGGGCTCGACGATCACAGCCGTGTCCCTTTAGCACAGAAATGAGTCCAGATTCTCCTAATCTTTTGATGACAATATGTGCTGTAGACAATGGGACAGTCGAAGCCTTCACAATTCCATGTTGAGGAACATAATCTGAAATTGCTCCACACTTTCCAAAAGCAGTTTTTTGCAGATTGCTGAACATCTTAACTTCTGAGACACACTGTCTTTCTGAGGTGCACTTTTCATACCCAATCATGTTACTGATTTGTTGCCCATTAATTAATTCCAGCTGTTTCTTCACCGACTCTTACAATCTTTGCTGACCATGTCCCAACCCGTTTGAGATGTGCTGCTGCATCAGATTCAAAAGGAGCAAATATGCATGTAAGAGTAAAATATCTCACTTCCAACAGTCAGTGTGTGTTCTATTGCGAACAAAATAGCAGTTTATGAGATTTGCAAATCATTGCATTCTGCTTTTATTTTGATTTTACACAGTGCCCCAAGATGGTTGGAACTGAGGCTGTACTTTTTTCATTCAGGATGTTTCGTTTAACGTGTAGTCCCTGTGGAATGAAATTTCATTTGTGTGTATACATACATACATACATATATACATACATACATATATATCCTGCTCTATTTCCTCATGTTTCCATGATATCTCTTAATGATGCTCTGAGGAAGCAGTTCTCCTGTTCACCAATAAGATACTACACTTGCACTAGATTTGCTTTCAATGTTATGCTGAAGAATAAAAAAATAAAGAAACAAATACAGGTATTTTGTGGATGAATAGATGTCAAAAAGTGGTGGAAAAAAAACACACACACTAGAAATGACAGAAAAAAGTCTGCCTGTCAGAGATTTTTTTTTTTCTGTTTGACAGTTTATGCCTGATGTGGAGTGGTGGAAAACAAGCCAAGCGATATTATTTAAAAGGTGCGACAAGAAGGTCAAACCCAGAACAGCTTGCTCTGCTCACAAGTGAAATTTACACACAAGGGAGACAAAACGGGTAAGGGAGTAGCGTGAAGACAACGCTGCGCTTCAAATCCACAGATACCGTTCCACTGGGGCTTAAAACACAGATCTGCTCTGAATCTCTGAATTCATAAATCCTCCCGTTCACTGCTCACAGACATGACCTGTTCAAAGGTAATCGCCATTTAAAATGACGTTTATTTCAGTGCACTAACAGGATGAATGGTGTCAGTTGCATGTGAGCATACCAAGTGTAACTTTTTTTAGGAACACACCTGTGTGGCTTCCAGGATGAAGTCATGAATGCTTATCTGCTCCTCGCTGGACAAACAGAGGCGGTCTTTACTGATGAGAGTGACAGTGAACGTCTCGCAGTTCATGGCCTCCTCCCGACTGGGCCAGTACACAAACTCGTCCTCCGCCTGGGGAAGAGCCCACACATAGGATGGTTTATTGTGTTGTAATCCCTGCGATATGTCACCAAGTCCAATATTGGGCTTCATGTTAACTTAGGTTCTCTATGCCCCACAGGTTCAATGGAAACATCATCACTCATGCATTCATAATTCTAAGTTTCACACAAAGGAAGATCCTTTTTTGATCAGATTCAGAGAAAGTACGTAAATTAAAAAAAAAAAAAAACCTGTTCCATCCCAACAAAACCATTAAAAAATGTAAACTTGGGTCACTGTCTAGATGAACAGAAAAAATTAAACAATTACATAGAATAAAAAACAACCTAAAACATCTATAAGAATATTGCAAATTTACAAGAAAAAAGTTGGAAATTCACAAGAAAAGCAAGCAAACTTACAAGAAAAATTTGAAAATTTATGAGAAAAAAATGCACATTTACAAGAAAAAAAAAAATCAACATTTATGAGCTAAAGTTGTAAAATTGCAAAAGAAAAAAACTCACCAATTTAAGATAAGAAAAAAGTAGCAAATTTATAAGCAAAACAGCCACTAATTTACAATTAAAAAACAGCAAATTTCTGAGCAAAAAAACAATTATGGGAAAAAAATTGCACATTTGCAAAAAGTCACAGATCATTAGAAAAACTTTAATTTACAGGAAATAAGTTATAAATTTAGAAGGAAAAGGTCACAAAATAATGAAAAAAATTGCAAATTTATTGAGAAAGAGCTGAACATTTATGAGAAAAAGTTGCTAATTTATGAGAATTTAATGTAAATTCTCCCCCCAAAAATGTCGAGAGTGTACATGTACCTTGGCTGCCCCTTAATGGCTGAGGAGGCCCTGCTTTGTACGCAGCTAGAAACAGCTCTGCATGTTATCGGAGTTTCATCCTTTTATAGATTTAGTTTTCTTTAAACTAGGCTGTACTGTCATTTGTATTTTATGAGATGCCTGTGTGTGGGTGGAGGCTTAAATAAGTCCCACAGGCTTTTTTCCCCCCTCTCCTCGCGCCATGTGCTTTTACCCTTCCTTTGTGTTCCGTTTTCTCCAGTGTATCATTAGTGCGAAAACAAAATAAAACTAAAAAATCTGAGGAACAGAAAAATGGAAATCCTACAAGACCCAGTGGACATGGGAAGTTTGAGCAATTATCCATGAGGAGTAAGGTGTTTGTCTTGCCCGCTATAATACTTTAAACACAGGCTGAGGATGGAGGCATGGCACAGACAGGCAAATGTCACCCACCCTCTACAGTACAGTGTGTGTGTGTGTGTGTGTGTGTGTGTGTGTGTGTGTGTGTGAGAGTGAGTGAGTGAGTGAGTGAGTGAGTGAGTGAGTGAGTGAGTGAGTGAGTGAGTGAGAGAGAGAGAGAGAGAGAGAGAGAGTTTTTCCTACCAGTCCGTGGTCGGCAGGCAGCATAACAATAATTTGTGCATTGTGGTCCCAGATCATTCTCCAAAAGTCTTTTGTGGTGTGGGGCAGGGGGTGCTGGGTAATGATGAACTCATTACTCCGATAACAGCCCTGGAAAAACAGCAGCAAGTCAGAGCTGGACTTACACCTCTCCAGATTCCACATTTAGCACTAATCCTCAGAGCATCACCTGCACATGACACTCTAAGGAGCATCTCTGATTTGAAATGGAAAGGACCAGATCTAATGTTAAAGGTCACATTCACTGATAAAAGTGGTGTTTTGTGGGTTTTAACCTTGTGAAATGAGTCAACTGATCACGTGATTATCAAAAAAACCCCCGTCAAAATGCTCACTTCTCTTGAAAAATAAAACAAAAAAAAAAGTATTCAATCCAATCCTCCCATTTCCTGTCAGCTGTCTGCAAACATGTACAGTAGTTGAGCGGGAAGCCCGAGGCATTAGCTTCAGAGCTAACAGTGCTACTAGGGAGATAGCTTACAAAGCTTGGTTTATATCGTTATTTCCTCTTGATTTCAGTCACTCTAATAGGCACTGCTGTTTCCACCTGGTTCACTAATCCATAGTCGATAATATACTGCATGTCATTCTGGCTTATTTTGTTATATTTTCACCATGATGCTACATCAAGCTGTTACCATTGACTTGGCTAGGGGGTGACAGTCGGTCAGTTTAACTGCATAAGAGCTCAACTCAGCTGGGAGAGGCTGACTGACAGGCCACCGGGCGTTTGTTATCTTAACTGATGATCCAACAGATTTTTGTCACTATTTTCTATAAATTCTATTCACTCTCACTGGAATCCTTGTTCATCTACCAAGCAAAAATCCTGCAAGCCTCAGTAGTGGCTTGCAGGATAGCTAGGATAGCCAGGATAGCTGGCTAGCTAGCAGCTAGCCAGCATCAGTTACCCATCTTGGGCCACCGTTCACTCATTCATGAATGCTTCTGTGCTTATTGGAATTTCCCCATTGTGGGACTAATAAAGGCTTATCTTATCTTATTGTAGTCCAGGAACCGGTCATTTCCTATCAACCACTGAAACCACACACCCTTGTCCACCAGTTTAGTTATTTTTCATTCATTCTTTTAGACAAATTTACATTAATTGTTTCAGGCTGGATATCCGAGCTTGGAGCTAGCCAACTAAAATTGGCAATAGTGACATAAGAAGGAGGGTGGAGTTAAATGCGGCTCTTAGGCATTTAAAGAGACATGCACTGGAACGAGCTGTTCTGAGGAAGGCTACAAAAGATGATTCACAATGATGCAGCGATAATTAAACACTTAAAGGCAATTTGACCAAAGTATGTCAAACATTTCATTAAGACCTGTAGGGAGTGTCAACATGTGGGAAAAGTACAGTGAATGGGAAGTTTAAGTGTAAAGCTGGGTTCATGCTGCACCTCCGCTGTCCGCATCGGCTAGACTGCGAGACTTGTGTGATGAAAATTACATCATTATCTCCAGTCTGCTCGGCTCCACGGGCCCCTTCTGGATCTGACCGTGTGCAGTCCAAATTTTGTGATTGCAATGGCCTGGGCGCGTTGACTATGCATGTGCAAGATTGAATCTCCCATTTCAGAGGTGGTGCTACCGACACAATACACAAAGTAGATGAAAAATGGTAAATGGTGTTCACTTATATAGCGCTTTTATTCTCATCTCTTGATGACCAAAGCGCTTTACAGATCCTGCTATCCACCCATTCACACACTGATGGCGGCATGCTGCCTAACATGGCGCTTCCAGACCCACCAGGAGCAATTGGGGGTGAAGTGTCTTGCCCAGGGACACAACGGCAGGATACTGGGGAGAGCGGGATTCGAACCGCCAACCATGTGGTTATTGGACGACCTGCTCTGCCTCCTGAGCCGCTGCCGTCCAAAAAGACGAAGACGAAGAGGAGAATAAACATACATGAATCACTTTACAGCAGCAGTTTGAGCAGAGAAGAGCACTGGAAATGCTAATTCCTCCTCTTCCTCAAAACAACGTCATCGTTGTTGCTACAAAAAAAATGTGCATCGCTCTTGCGTTTCTTCACTTTTATATAGTCAGCAAACAAACTGGAGTGTTAACACATTTGTGCTACCCACAGGGCTCTGGCGAAACTACAAATGATGGTTATGCGCATGCATCCAATA
Source organism: Pholidichthys leucotaenia (assembly GCA_020510985.1). NCBI lineage: Eukaryota > Metazoa > Chordata > Actinopteri > Cichliformes > Pholidichthyidae > Pholidichthys > Pholidichthys leucotaenia. The sequence continues at coordinate 192,431,815 of CM035841.1, forward strand.
GAACCCTTGGCCTAGTAGACGAAAAAAATGAAGTATACACACAACTGCGTGTGCACCGGCCTCATCCAAAGCGGACACCCATCTCAGTGCAGCAGAGCAGAGGTGTAGCATAAACAAGGCTAGCATACTCATCTGAAAGCAACTGCAAGAGCTTGTTACGATGGTTCAGTCAAAGGTGCAAACGCATCATTTTATGGGCATGTCCAACTCCATTTTGCTATTACAATGGTGGTGGTGGGGGGGGGGTAGTTGGACAACAACAGAATACTTTGTCTTAACTCTTAACTTCAGAAGTATTTTCAGCATAACATGCAATAAACTAATCATAATGGCTCTTCACCTGTTAACAGGCATATATATTTTTCCTTTTTTAAATTCAACAACAAGAATGACAGTCATTCATAAACACATAAATAACCAACCCGTGTGTTGGGGGAATAGAAAAGTGTGGTAAAATCATTCCACTCTGGAGACTGGTTTCAAATCTTTTACACTTTCACACCTCCAAAATCCAGGCGTTGTATGCACGGACAACCAAACTGTAAAATAACTTTGCCACTTTAAGGTGAAAACGTTGTCATGTGCATGAGGCCTGGGAGAGCAGATCTGTTTTCCACTGCAGAAACTGACATGCTTATGTGCAAAGTCAAAATGTGTGAGAACGCCATTTACTGAAGAGCCACTATTCTATCAAAACCTTTTGAAATGAAGCAGGTGTGGGATGAAGTAACGAGTGTGCGCACCCACACATTTTTAAAACATGCTACTTAAATAGCAAATGATAATGACTTTCTTTAGACAGTTTTTGTTGGTGAAAAATGCAACATCATTGTGCTACCATAAACTAGCAGAGGTGGGTAACGTAGCTGAAATTGTTATAAAAGTAACATTATGAGGGCTGCTCATTCAGATTTCCCCTAACTCTCTTCCAGTTATTGGAGGATTCTGAACATGCATATATGCTGAAATTGCATCTGTATAATAATCCACATCTCTATAGGTCGCATGGTAATTTGCAGCTCTGAACGCTGAAGAGTTGCTCTTCTACAGGTGCTAACGTGGAGTAAGGTGTGATAAAGCAGCCAGTAGAAGGCAGAGCGGTCATCAGGTTCCTGTACTTGAGAGGTCACACTCCATGGGAGACGTTTGATGAGATGAAAGAGACTTATGGGGAGGATACCACATCGTTATGTAGTCAAACACTGGCATCAACAGTTACAGTGTGATCGAATATCAGTGGAAATCAAACCCATTCCCAGGTGACTATGATCCACCTTTGATGAAGGCACTATCCAGCAAGTGGAGGTCACCATTTGGGAGGATCGACTCGTGACCGTTCCCCAACTAGCCCAAGATGTCAAGATCAGTGTAGGGTCTGTGGAAAAATCATCCATGTCCATTTGCACAAGTGGAAGCTGTCTGCACAATGGATTCCCCGGTTGCTCACACCTTTCCAGGAGCAGGAATGAATCACGTGCTCCCAGGCTCTTTTGGCCAAGTGACAAGAAAACCAGGAGATTTCTTCATCAGACAAACTGCACAGAATGAAACATGGGTCCATCATGGGTCCATCACTATGATCCAGAGACCAAAGCCCAGTCAAAGCAATGAAAGCATTATGACTCACCACCTCCGAAGAAGGCACATGTGCAACCTTCAGCCGACAAGGTCATGATCATGGTCTTTTGGGACCAGCATGGAGTATTAATGATGGATTTCCTTGTGAAGGGTACCACAATTACAGGGACTTACTACACTTCACTCCTGCAGAAATTGAGGAAGGCTATCAAAACCAAGAGGAGTGGCATGCTGACCAAAGGTGTCCACCTCCTGCAAGACAATGCCCCAGTGCATCACTTGCATGTTGACCAGACTTAAGCACTGTCCTGTACCTGTGAAATCCTTTGTTACCCCCCCCACTCTCCCGACCTCACACATCTGACTTCCACCTGTTTCGTACTATGAAGTCACTTTTGAAGGGCAAACACTAGTCATGGCTTCTGATGCAACCTGCAGATTTCTACAGGTGAGGTCTCCACAGCTGCATAAAGTGACAGAAGTGTGTGACTCTTGGTGGTACCTACGTACACACGTGGACAAAATTGTTGGTACCCCTCTGTTAATGAAAGGAAAACCCACAATGGTCACAGAAATAACCTGACTCTGACAAAAGTGGTAATAAATAAAAATTCTATGAAAATTAACCAATGAAAATCAGACAATGCTTTTGAATTGTGGTTCAACAGAATTATTTTAAAAAACAAACTCATGAAACAGGCCTGGACAAAAATGATGGTACCCTTAACTTAATATTTTGTTGCACAACCTTTTGAGGCAATCACTGCAATCAAACAATTTCTGTAACTGTCAATGAGACTTCTGCACCTCTCAGCAGGTATTTTGGCCCACTCCTCATGAGCAAACTGCTCCAGTTGTCTCAGGTTTGAAGGGTGCCTTCTCCAGACGACATTTTTCAGCTCCTTCCACAGATGTTCAATAGGATTTAGATCAGGGCTCACAGAAGGCCACTTTAGAATAGTCCAATGTTTCACTCTTAGCCATTCTTGGCTGTTTTTAGCTGTGTGTTTTGGGTCATTATCCTGTTGCAAGACCCATGACCTGCGACTGAGACCAAGCTGTCTGACACTGAGCAGCACACTTCTCTCTAGAATACCTTGATAGTCTTGAGATTTCATTGTACCCTGCACAGATTCAAGACACCCTGTGCCAGATGCAGCAAAGCAGCCCCAGAACATAACAGAACCTCCTCCATGTTTCACAGTAGGGACAGTGTTCTTTTCTTGGTATGCTTCATTTTTGCATCTGTGAACATAGAGCTGATATGCCTTGCCAAAAAGTTCCAGTTTTGTCCCGTCTGTCCATAGGACATTCTCCCAGAAGCTTTGTGGCTTGTCAACATGCAGTTTGGCAAATTCCAGTCTGGCTTTTTTATGATTTCTTTTCAACAGCGGTGTCCTCCTTGGTCGTCTCACATGAAGTTCACTTTGGCTCAAACAACGACGGATGGTGCGATCTGACACTGATGTACCTTGACCTTGGAGTTCACCATGAATGTGTTTAGAGGTTGTTCTGGGCTCTTTTGTTTCCATTCATATTATCCGTCTCCTTCTGCGGCCACGTCCAGGGAGGTTGGCTACAGTCCTGTGGATCTTAAATTTCTGAATAATATGTGCAAATGTAGCCACAGGAACATCAAGCTGCTTGGAGATGGTCTTATAGCCTTTACCTTTAAGATGCTTGTCTATAATTTTCTTTCTAATCTCCTGAGACAACTCTGTCCTTTGGTTCCTCTGGTCCATGTTTAGTGTGGTACACACCATGTCACCAAACAGCACAGTGACTACTTGTCACCCTTTAATAGGCCGACTAACTGATTATTACAAGTTTGTAGACACCTGTGATATTAGAGGACACATCTTGGTTGAACATGTCCCTATGGTCACATTATTTTCAATCTTTTCTAGGGGTACCATCATTTTTGTCCAGGCCTGTTTCATGAGTTTGTTTTTTAAAGTAATTCTGTTGAACCACAATTCAAAAGCGTTGTTTGATTTTCATTGGTTAATTTTCATAGAATTTTTATTTATTACCACTTTTGTCAGATTCAAGTTATTTCTGTGACCATTGTGGGTTTTTCTTTCATTAACAGAGGGGTACCAACAATTTTGTCCACGGCTGTATGTAGAGAAAGACTAATAACTGTGCCAAGTTTGGTTCCTCTCAGTCCGTGGGAAATTAATTAGGGAAAATCATCAATGAGCAGCCCTCGTAACTCATTATTCAGCACCTCTAAGCTATCAAGATCATTAATGTTTGCAGAGACAGTTGTTAATAGAATGGTGAAGAAAGGGAAGAGTGTTTGCACTTTAGTTCATCATAATAGGACCCAATTCCACATTATTTCTGCTGACATTTTTTTAAAATCAATATGACTATCCTCTACGGATTTGTGAACTTTATAGAGATTTGTAAAGGTGCAAGCTGCAGTCTTGTTCCAGCAAATCTCAACGTTAACATGAACATGAGTGCTGAGTTGAAACATAAACTCTGATCCAGCTAAACTTCTGAGCACTGGTGCGTCTGTACATCTTCAGAGAGCAGCAGGGATTTGATGTAACCCCGTTCTAACTTAAAAAAAAAAAATCAAGGAGCAAGTGGAAAAAGATTAATAACTGACAGAAGGAGTGGGAGTGCTGACCATGATGTAAGAGGCGTTAATATAATCTGTGCCTTTGATGCCGGGCAAAGGTGCTAGGCCGACCCTGGCTCGCTCCGCTGCTCACCACACACACACACACACACAGAGAAAGAGAGAGAGAGAGAGAAAGCGAGAGAGTCATTAGCAGTTTATTAGAGCAGCAGTCACAGTGACAGGCCACTCTGTGTCTGTTCATTCATGCTTTTTGTTGGTGCTGGGGAAAGTGTAGACAGTTCTTGGTAATTCTTGGGTTTGCTTCTCAGGAACAGCCAGTGACTGTCAACAGATTGTGTAACAGCTGCAGATAATGGAGAGAAGCTGAATAATGGTACAGAGAGCAGACAGGCTGTAAGCAGTAGAAAAGCCCATTAGAGTTAAGCTAATGACTTTCTGAATGCTACTATGAATATTATGCTCTTACTCTGAGGAAGCAAGCATGCTGCTTCCATCTTGTCTGTCAGTATGGTGCAACTAGTTATCTTTAGTAACATTTCCTCAGAGTCCTGGCCACAAAGATATTATGAGTATCTTGAGTGTGATACATGTACTTTAATTTAGTTTTAAATATTTTTTTTCTAGTGCTGGGAATGGATTGAAAAAATGTTCACTAATTAATCACACACATTATTCAAAATTACAGTGAAATTTTATTGACTAATTAACTGTGATTAATCACAGGGGAAACCGGGGTTTGGCATGGAATGAGAGTGCACATGCACAATACACACAAACAGTTATTTTTTTTTCCAAACACATACACTTCTTTTCATCAGAATAAGTTTTAGAACATGTTCAGTCTGGTTGTCATGGCAATCACCCTTAGCCATACCTTGACTGCGCTGCCTTGAGAGCTCTTATTGTGTAAAAATCTGAATGAGGTCAACATGATATTGGCAGTATTTTCCTTAGGTCGGAATGACAAATTAGGTTTGCGGTATGAAACAGAGGAAAAAAAGTGAGACTCATTCCCAAAGAGTGAGAGTTGGCAACAACTGTACACAGTATCCAAGCCTAACATTTTATTTATTAATGTTGCTTAAACTTACTAATCCAGTGGGGAATATTTAACAAACATACAAAACTGCTCACACCCATTGATTTCAATGTTCTAATAATATAAAATCTTGAACTTTAAAGATTATTGAGGTCATCATCCAACACGACAGGACTGTGGTCTGGCGGCTACCAGTGGTACCCCTCAGCCTCTTTCTTTGTTATTGCGGTGTAGTTTAAATAGTATTTTGACCTTGACCTTTGATTTTGTGACCCCAAAACCATAGTCAGATGTCAGGGTCTCAGGGTGAACATGTGTACCAAGTTTGGTGACCCTAGCTTTACTCATTCTATAGTAAAAGTGCAAAGGGAATGTTAACATTGACCTTTGACCCCAAACCAATAGACAGAGGGCAGGGTCTAAGCCGTCCAAGATTTGTCTTAAATATGATATCGATTTGAAAAGGCTACATCATTTATTTCTGTAGTTATCACGTTTACAAGATTTAGGATAAAACTGACCTCTCACCTCGACCTAAAGGTCAGAGGTCAGCCAAATTCAAACTCGTGCAAGATTTTTCATAGATACAACAATGAAAGTCCATGTCATTTCTTTCTCTAGTCACTGTGTTCACCTTGTAGCTGTTGCTACAGCTACCACTGCCCATCTGCCCAGTGGGGTGGCCACAATGCCCCTTCAGCCTTTAGAGACTGAGGGGTAAAAACTAAGTGTCAAGAGCTGACACAAGGCCTCACATCTAATTATTTAGCTACATAATGGTCATAAATGATCATAAACGACAACAGTAAACTGTCATATTTTCCACTGGTCCTGTAATTAAGTATATACTGTATATCATAGTTCATCCATCCATCCATCCATCTTCTACCGCTTTTCCGGAGGTCCGGGTCGCGGAGGCAGCAGTTCAAGCAGAGAAGCCCGGACTTCCCTCTCCCCAGCCACCTGCTCCAGCTCTTCAGAGGGGATACCAAGGCGTTCCCAGACTAGCTGGGAGACATAGTCTCTCCACCGAGTCCTGGGTCTGCCCCGGGGTCTCCTCCCAGTGGGACGTGCCTGAAACACCTCAAGTGGGAGGCGTCCAGGAGGCATCCTAATCAGATGCCCATACCACCTCAACTGACTCCTTTCAATGTGGAGGAGCAGCGGTTCTACTCTGAGCCTCTCCCGGATGACTGAGCTCCTCACCCTATCTCTGAGGGTGAGTCCAGCAATCCTACGGAGAAAGCTCATTTCAGCCGCTTGTATCCGCGATCTCGTTCTTTCGGTCATTACCCAAAGCTCGTGACCATAGGTGAGAGTAGGAACGTAGATTGACTGGTAAATCGACAGCTTTGCCTTAGAACTAAGCTCCCTCTTCACCACAACAGACCGGTACAACGTCCGCATCACTGCAGATGCTGCTCCAATCCGTCTGTCGATCTCTCGCTCCATTTTCCCCTCACTCGTGAACAAGACCCCAAGATACTTAAACTCCTCCACTTGGGGCAGGAGCCTGTCCCCAACCCGGAGAGGACAATCCACCTTTTTCCGGCTGAGGACCATGGACTCGGACTTGGAGGTGCTGATTCTCATCCCAGCCGCTTCACACTCAGCGGCAAACCGTCCCAGCAAGAGCTGTAGGTCATTGCTGGATGAAGCCAACAGGACAACATCATCTGCAAACAACAGAGATGAGATCCTGTGGTCACCAAGCATGACACCCTCCATTCCCTGGCTGCGCCTAGAAATCCTGTCCATAAAAATTATGAACAGGACCGGTGACAAAGGGCAGCCCTGGCGGAGTCCAACTCTCACTGGGAATGACTCCGACCGAGTGTTGGCAATGCGAACTAAACTCTCACAACGGTCGTACAGAGACCGAATAGCTCGTAACAACAAGCCCGATACCCCATACTCCCGAAGCACCCCCCACAAAAATCCACGAGGGACGCGGTCAAATGCCTTCTCCAAGTCCACAAAACACATGTAAACTGGTTGGGCAAACTCCCACGAACCCTCAAGAATTCTCGAGAGGGTAAAGAGCTGGTCCGATGTGCCACGGCCAGGACGAAAACCACATTGCTCCTCCTGAATCCGAGGTTCGACCAACGGCCGGACTCTCCTCTCCAATACCTTGGCATAGACCTTCCCAGGGAGGCTGAGGAGTGTGATCCCTCTAAAGTTGGAGCACACCCTCCGGTCCCCTTTTTTGAAGAGAGGAACCACCACCCCGGTTTGCCATGCCAAAGGCACTGCCCCCGACCTCCACGCAATGTTGCAGAGGCGTGTCAACCATGACAACCCAACAACATCCAGGGCCTTGAGGTACTCGGGGCGAATCTCGTCCACCCCCGGGGCCCGGCCACCAAGGAGATTTTTAACCACCTTGGCGACCTCAGCCCCTGTGATAGGCGAGTCATCCCCCTTGTCCCCAAACCCTGCTTCCTCTGTGGAAGGCGTATCAGTGGGATTGAGGAGATCCTCGAAGTATTCCTTCCACCGCCCGACGATATCCCCAGTTGAAGTCAACAGTGTCCCATCCGCACCATACACAGTGTGGACGGGGAGCTGCTTTCCCCTCCTGAGCCGCCGAACAGTTTGCCAGAATCTCTTTGAAGCCGACCGAAAGTCTTGTTCCATGGCCTCACCGAACTCCTCCCATACCCGGGTTTTTGCTTCAGCAACCACCCGAGCTGCACTCCGCTTGGCCTGCCGGTACACCTCAGCTGCTTCGGGAGTCCCACAAGCCAACCAAGCTTGATAGGACTCCTTCTTCAGCTTAATGGCCCCCCTCACCACTGGTGTCCACCACTTGGTTCGGGGGTTGCCACCACGAGATGCACCGACCACCTTGCGGCCGCAGCTCTGGGCTGCCGCTTCAACAACAGAGGTGGAGAACATGGCCCATTCAGACTCCATGTCTCCAGACTCCCTCGGAATGTGGTTGAAGTTCTTCCGGAGGTGGGAGTTGAAGACCTCCCGGACAGGGGCCTCAGCCAGACGCTCCCAGCACACCCTCACTATACGTTTGGGTCTACCAGGTCTGAATGGCTTCCTCCCCTGCCATCGGATCCAACTCACCACCAGGTGGTGATCAGTTGACAGCTCTGCACCTCTCTTTACTCGGGTGTCCAAGACATACGGTCGCAGGTCTGATGATACGATAACAAAATCGATCATCGACCTGCGGCCTAGGGTGTCCTGGTGCCAGGTGCACATATGGACACCCTTATGCTTGAACATGGTGTTCGTTATAGACAGACTGTGGTTAGCACAGAAGTCCAATAACTGAACACCACTCGGGTTCAGATCGGGCAGGCCGTTCCTCCCAATCACCCCCCTCCAGGTTTCACTGTCGTTGCCCACGTGCGCATTGAAGTCCCCCAGTAGGACAATGGAGTCTCCAGGAGGAGCACCCTCCAGCACCCCAGTCACAGACTCCAAAAAGGGTGGGTACTCTGAAACATCATTTGGTGCATAGGCACAAATGATGGTCAGGACCCGTTTCCCAATCATAGTTCAATCATAGTTCATATCATAGTTCAATCTTACTGATATACATATTAAAAATAATTAAAAGTATTTTACGTATTTTGTTGTTTTAATTTGCCTAAATTTAACTGTTGTTTAGTCGTTGACTTTAACATGAGTTAAAAGTCTTATTTTATCTGGTCATGGTCCTCTCTGTCTGGTGAATCTTCTCCAGTAAAAGGTAAAACAAATACAATAATAATAAAAAATAATACAATAATAATAAAAAAGACAAAGTTTTATCTCTGTCAAAAATGTCAGCAAAAAACACTGATGCTACTGCAGTGAAGAATGATGCCATTAAAAAATATTTAATAAGCAAGATGTCAATTTTCATAAAATGTAGAAGTTGGTACAACAATCATAGTCAAACCTCAAAATTGTGATTTCAAGCGAGTGTTTGATTTGAAACACTGAAGTAGAGGAAAATATCCAAAATGTGTGGGCAATGTGTGTACATGTTGCTGCAATGACAGTCACTGGCTGTTGGCCGTTTTTGTCCTCACACATGCTGCACAGCCAGAACACTTTAACTGCGCCAAAAACAAAGAAGTGTGTGAAAAGACAGATGACAAGAGAGATGTAAATTTGTCTCAGCAACATGAGGGAAATATTGACATTTCTGTAAAAACAGCTAATATTGTAGCATCCGTTCTGGCCAAAAAAAAAGTCACTCTAATATTTCATTGAACCCCAGCCCATAGTTTTGAATATGGCACGCATCAGCTGAGGCATCATTTCCTCAACATTCATCTCCATCCAGAGCTGCTCTCATTCTTCACTGAAATCTTGAATTAGTGATGGAAGAGTTGGTGAGAGATTTTTTTTTTCTAAAGATGATTACTCAATGATATCCTTCCAGGTTTTAGTAATGCATCGGACTGTTAACACAGTTTTAGTAGTTTCAATCTAGGTTGCTTTTTTTTTTTAACTTGATTCCAGAGGTGGGTAGAGTAGCCATAAACTGTATTCAAGTAAAAGCAGCATTACCTTATAAAATTAATGGCTCAAGTATAAGTAAGAGCAGCTATCCAAGAAAATTCCTTAAGTAAGTTTAAGAACGTATCTGTTTTAAACAGTTGCTTGAGTAGTGAGAAATCTGGGAGGTTTTACTTCTAAATGTGTCTTTTTTTCTTGTAAATTTACAACTTCTTTCTCATAAGTTTGTGTTTTTTTTCCTTGTAAATTTCTGAATTTTTCTTGTACTTTATTATCTCCACCAAAGAGGAAATGAGATTGCATGGCAAAGACCCATCACTTCCTCCTTGTGGCAGTGGCTGGTAATGAGGCTCCCCAGAACTTGGCCAACACCGAGGGCCTTCAGTGACAGGCGAGGTGACGCATGGGCTGGAGTAGTTTGGGTTGCATCCAATGGTAATGCCCGATCAAAACCTGGATTCAAGAAGAGACCTCAACTTGATACTTAGTAGTGACACCGACACACTGCCCCATGCCCACGTCCAAGTCAGCACTGCCTTGGTCAAATAATGACAAGTGACTGGTGACCTCTGTGACCACCGGATACCAGTACGCCTCAAGAGAAAGATCTACAAGACCGTGACCTGCCCCGTGGCCCTATATGAATCAGAATCAGGTTTATTGCCATTGTTCATGTAGTACACAAACTAGGAATTTGTCTCGGTGCAATGCTGCAACATTAAACATGATAAAATAAAAGAAATAAACTATACATGCAATAAAGTGTAGAATAAGAGTAAGTGATACTGGTCAGCAGTTAAAATATATTAGCGAGCAGCAGATACTGTGGAGAGCTATATAGAGCAGTCGGTAATGCAGGAAGAAAACAGTGATGATTGACATGAGTCTGGTTGAGCTGCTGTACATAGTGCATGAGAGTCAATAAGTCACTTAGTGTTCAGCAGTCTGATGGCAGAGGGGAAGAAGCTGTTCATGTGACGGGAGGTTTTAGTCTGGATGGACCAAGTCTTCTACCTGAGGGGAGGGGGGCAAACAGTACGTGACCAGGGTGTGAGGGATCGGCTATGATCCAGCCAGCACGCCTCCGGGTCCTGGAGATGTACAGATCCTGGAGAGATGGGAGCTTGCAGCCGATCACCTTCTCAGCAGTGCGCACGACGCGCTGCAGCCTTAGTCTGTCCCTGGCAGTGGCTCCTGCGTACCACACGGTTATGGAGGTGGTGAGGATGGACTCGATGATGGCTGTGTAGAACTGCACTAACATCTTGGTGGGTAGCTTGAGCTTCCTCAGCTGCCGCAGGAAGAACATCCTCTGCTGGGCTTTTTTGATGAGTGAGCTGATGGTCGGCTCCCATTTGAGGTCCCTGGTGATGGTAGTGCCTAGGAAGCGGAAGGAATCAGCAGTGGTGATGGGAGAGCCTGTGAGGGTGAGGGGGGGCAGAGGGGTTGTGACTTTCCTGAAGTCTACAATCATCTCCACTGTCTTCAGAGCGTTCAGCTGCAGGTTGTTGTTGTTGCACCAGGACGCCAGCTGGGCCACCTCTCTCCTGTAGACGGACTCGTCACCGTTGGAGATGAGCCCGATGAGGGTGGTGTCGTCCGCAAACTTGATCAACTTGACAGACTGGTGGCTGGAGGTGCAGGAGTTGGTATAAAGGGAGAAGAGTAGGGGGGAAGTACACAGCCCTGGGGTGACCCGGTGCTGATGCTAGTAGAGTCTGAGACAGTCTTTCCCAGCCGCACATGCTGCCTCCGGTCCGTCAGGAAGTCGGTGATCCACCTGCAGAGGGAGTCAGGCACGTTGAGCAGGGACAGCTTGTCCCGGAGCAGAGCAGGGCGGATGGTGTTGAATGCGGAGCTGAAGTCCACAAACAGGATCCTGGCGTAGGTTCCCGGGGAGTCCAGGTGCTGCAGGATGGAGTGGAGGGCCAGGTTGACTGCGTCGTCTACAGACCTGTTGGCTCGGTAGGCAAACTGCAGCGGGTCCAGGAGAGGGGTGGTGATGGACTTGAGGTGGGGCAGGACCAGGCGCTCAAAGGACTTCATGACTACAGAGGTCACCGCTACAGGTCTGTAGTCATTAAGTCCAGTGATCCGTGGCTTCTTGGGGACAGGGATGATGGTGGAGGATTTGAGGCAGGTCGGCACGTGGCATAACTTAAGGGAGGTGTTAAAAATGTCTGTGAAGACAGGAGCCAGCTGTTTTGCACAGTGTCTCAGGGTGGAGGGAGACACGCCGTCCGGACCAGGGGCCTTGCGCGGGTTCAGTCTGGAGAACTGTTTGAGCACGTGGATGGATGTGAATACTGGCCCGCTACAACGAAACACGAGGAAATGCTTGAAAGAAAGGAGTTGCGTATGCTGCACTGGAGCCTTGGCCTGACCCTACACGATCATGTGAAGAATGAGGATGTGCTCAGATCTCCTGACCACTGACCTTCAGCACAGCCTAGATGCAGACACACTTAAAAGATCACTGTGCATGACTTTGTCAAAGATTCTGGCAATGATTAGATCCAAGATGGCGCCCACAGTGGTCGCCATGGTGCTTCGCTGCGCTTTTTTTTGTTTGTTTTTGTTCGTCAATTGTGTGTCTGCCTGCTCTTACACCCGTGAAGAGCTACTAAATATAAGGACTTTCACTCCCACGGACCTACTCCCAGATTTTTTTGGCTCCTGCCGCCGATCTGGTTCACTTTTTAGCCCAAAAAGTGAGACGGTGAAAGAGAGGAAGACGAGCGGGCGCCCTCGTGTGGCTTCGCAACGTCAACTCTCTTTATAACAAGGTAGATGAACTGAGACTGCTGATGCGATTTAAGGACCTCTCCACCTCATGTGCCCTCTGCTTCACTGAGACCTGGCTCAAGGAAAAGACACCGGACAGCGCGCTCCTCCTCGAGGGATTTCAGCTGTTTCATGCTGATCGAGACACGGGGCTCTCTGGCAAGACCACAGGCGGAGGAGTCTGCTTCTACATCAACAGCAGCTGGTGCTCTGATGTAACTGTGATCTCCCAACATTGTTCTCCCGCTCTGGAATATTTATTCATCAACTGCAAGCCATTTTATTCCCCACGTGAGTTTGCTTCATTCATCCTGGCCGCTGTTTACGTCCCGCCCGACGCGGACATGTGCGAGGCTCAGCGCGCGCTCGTGGATCACATTCAGCAAGCGGAGCAGACTTTCCCGGACTCTCTGGTTATTGTGGTTGGCGACTTTAACCAGAGCAACCTGAGCCACGAACTCCCCCGATACAAACAGTTTATTAAATGCCCCACCAAAAGAGAGAACACGCTGGATCACTGTTACACTACAGTTAAGGACGCGTATCGCGCTGTTCTCCACGCTGCGCTCGGACTATCTGATCACGTGATGGTCCACCTGATTCCCACATACAGACAGAGACTGAAGCTCACAAAACCTGTCGTGAGCACTACGAGGAAATGGACCAGTAAAGCTGGGGAGAAGCTGCGCATGTGCTTGGAAATAACTGACTGGGGCATGTTTAAAGGAGCCACGCATGATCTGGATGAATACACGGACACTGTGATCTCATATATCCACTTTTGTGAGGAGAGCATTCTTCCATCGCGCATCAGGGTGAGTTACTCCAACGACAAGCCCTGGTTCACAGCTAAGCTCAGACAGATCAGGAAGGAGAAGGAAGCAGCGCTGAAAAGTGGAGACAGGGACTGCTACAAGGAGGCCAAATACCGGTTTAGGAGAGAGCTGAGGAGAGCTAAATCTGTGTATTCTGAGAGACTCCAGCAGCAGTTCACTGCTAACGACTCTGCTTCTATGTGGAGAGGACTGAGGCAAATCACCAACTATCGGCCTCAGGCTTCTAAAGGACAGGATGACAAAGCCCTTTGTCAAAGACTGTCCCAACACTATGCCCGTTTTGACACCTCATCAGCTGTGTCCAACTCCCCCCCCCTTCCCCCAGCGCCACTGCCTCCATGGTCCCCACTTCAACAAAGGCGCCCCCCCTCCCCCCCTGCCCTTGCCATCAGTGAGCAGGACATGCACAGACAGTTCTCCAGACTGAATCCGCGCAAGGCCCCCGGTCCGGACGGCGTGTCTCCCTCCACCCTGAGACACTGTACGGAGGAGCTGACTCCTGTCTTCACAGACATTTTTAACACCTCCCTGAAGTCATGCCACGTGCCGGCCTGCCTCAAAACCTCTACCATCGTCCCTGTCCCCAAGAAGCCATGGATCACTGGACTTAACAACTACAGACCTGTAGCGCTCACCTCTGTAGTCATGAAGTCCTTTGAGCGCCTGGTCCTGCCCCACCTCAAGACCATCACCACTCCCCTCCTGGACCCGCTGCAGTTTGCCTACAGAGCCAACAGGTCTGTGGACGACGCAGTCAACCTGGCTCTCCACTCCATTCTGCAGCACCTGGACTCCCCGGGAACCTACGTCAGGATCCTGTTTGTGGACTTCAGCTCTGCATTCAATACCATCCGTCTCGCTCTGCTCCAAGACAAGCTGTCCCTGCTCAACGTGCCTGACTCCCTCTGCAGGTGGATCACCGACTTCCTGACGGACCGGAGGCAGCATGTGCGGCTGGGAAAGACTGTCTCAGACTCTGTTAGCATCAGCACCGGATCACCCCAGGGCTGTGTACTTTCCCCCCTGCTCTTCTCCCTGTACACCAACTCCTGCACCTCCAGCCACCAGTCTGTCAAGCTGATCAAGTTTGCGGACGACACCACCCTCATCGGGCTCAACTCCAACGGCGACGAGTCCGTCTACAGGAGAGAGGTGGCCCAGCTGGCATCCTGGTGCAGCCACAACAACCTGCAGCTGAACGCTCTGAAGACAGTGGAGATGATCGTGGACTTCAGAAAAGTCACAGCCCCTCTGCCCCCTCTTACCCTCACAGACTCTCCCATCACCACTGTGGGTTCCTTCCGCTTCCTGGGCACCACCATCACCCGGGACCTCAAGTGGGAGCCGACCATCAGCTCCCTCATCAAAAAGGCCCAGCAGAGGATGTTCTTCCTGCGGCAGCTGAGGAAGCTCAAGCTACCCACCAAGATGTTGGTGCAGTTCTACACTGCCATCATCGAGTCTATCCTCACCACCTCCATCACCGTGTGGTACGCAGGAGCCACCGCCAGGGACAGACTAAGACTGCAGCGCGTTGTGCGCGCTGCTGAGAAGGTGATCGGCTGCAAGCTCCCATCCCTCCAGGACCTGTACATCTCCAGGACCCGGAGGCGTGCAGGTCCGATCATAGCCGACCCTTCACACCCTGGACACGCACTGTTTGCCCCCCTCCCCTCAGGCAGAAGACTTCGGTCCATTCAGACTAAAACCTCCCGCTACATGAACAGCTTCTTCCCCTCTGCCATCAGACTGCTGAACACTAAGTGACTTATTAGACTCTCGTGCATTACGTACAGCAGCTCAACCGGACTCATGACAATTATCACTGTTTTCTTTTTGCACTACCAACTGCACTATGTGGAACTCCACAATATCTGCTGCTTGTTAATATATTTAAAAATTGCATAGATTAGTATTACTTATTCATATTCTACCTTTTATTGCATGCATAGTTTTTTATTTTTATCTTTATTTTACTTTAGTGCTACTCCATGTTTAATGTTGTAGCATTGCACCGAGACAAATTCCTTGTTTGTGTACTACATGAACAATGGCAATAAATCTCATTCTGATTCTGATTCTGATTCAATGGCCTAGGAGTAACGATTTTTGTTAAATCATTAATGCCCAGATCTCCCAACCTTTGACAATCACCTTGGCCTCAATCTGGTTGCAGATCCATCTGAGGACCATTGTGAGTGAGTGTGGAGACCATCAGGGCAATTGCCTAGGAGGAGTAGTGATTCCTGTGAAATGTGGATGAACGGATGATGGACACTGTGCCGTCTGATGAGCTTTTTTTGGCTTTGCCAGAGTGAGAGCAAAAAATATACTCAGGTAAGAATAGACAGATCCCACAATAAAACTACGGTACTCACAAAAGTACTTTTTGTGAAGAAAGTTACTTGAGTACTACCCACCTCTGCTTGATTCAGGCCAATACTGTGACCATTGTGACATCTTTTCCACAATCATGGGAAAAATCTTCAACATGGTTAACAACGGCGACCTCCTCATTGTAATTTTTAGTGTTAATTTGTTCCAGCTAAAACATGTTATTAACTGCAGTAATTATCCAGTGGGAGGCTCAGTTAAAACCAGATGATGACTTTATTTTTGGCCAGGCGGTGCACTTGTGGGTTGTGAATTTTCTCTCACCACTTTGTTCAGGAAACACAAAGAAACATCACCTCACTAATCTGATAACACCATACTGTAACAGGTTTTTTTCACCTGCAGACTCACTGTTAGATCTTCGATGATGAGATTCCTGAACTCATGAATCTCATTTATTTCTACCGGTGCCACTATTCTACAGTTTTGATCCTATAAATTAACTCACTGGTAGTCTAACTCCTCACTCATGCCTGTTATAGACAGTGGCTTTTAAAATGTAATCAGTTCACACATGAATACTTACAAGGTACCACGGAGGAATTTCGATTTTTCTCTTTGTTGCACTCCTTCTGAGCATTGAAGCATTCCATGAATCTGGTATTGCACTGAGTTACTAACTGGAACACAAAAGGAGAAGGTGGAGGGTGAGTGTGCTGCAAGTGTTTAAAATGCTCAGCATCTCAGCTAGGAAGAATATTTTTGCTTTTAAAATCACCAAAAAACACCACAGGTTTAGTCACGTTAGATTTGGGGCAGTGGTTAGCACTGTCACCTCACAGCAAGAAGGTCTTGAGTTTGCACCTCCCAGCCAGCTGAAACCCCACCGTCTGGGATGTGCATGTTGTCCTCATGCCAGTATGGGTTCTGTCTGAGTTCTCTGGTTTCCTCCCACAGTTCAGTCAAAAAAGGGCACAGACATTTTATTCCAGAGTCTAACATGCATATATCTGAACAGTGGATTTTCAGATTTGCTGCGCTAGTATTTTCCTTTGCAAATTCTTATTTCCTGTATTGATGTGTTTTAAACACTTTCAGCAAACACTATGATTTCTTACCAGACAATGCCAAAGGAGTTCTACATTCAAATCTGAAAGTCCAACAGGAAGCTGGAGAACAAACCAAAGTGACTCAACAAGTTGTGAAACAGCTATAGAGGGGTTGCACTGTGTTTACTGCACCATTTTGGATGGCAACGAACAGTCAAATCACCAACAGCAAGTGTGAGTGAGTGTAATCAACGAGATAAATGGCTACACACAAATCAACACCATGGTCCAACGACGAGGTGCAGACTTTTCTGTGCTGGGTAGCTGACTAAAGAAATCCAGAGGGAGCTGGATGGAGCGACCTGAAAAGAATTCACAGCCACTGACCGGCGAAGGCAGTTGGGAGGCACGGTGGCGTCGACCCGACCACGGCATCATCAGTTGAAAATGATGATAGAGGATGGTGAGTGATGTGATATTATGCATCTTTGCTGTTATTTATCCCAGTGGTGGAAAGCTCACTTTGAACAAACAACACTGTTGTCTCCTGTATGCAGACAATGAGCTAGCTAGTTAGCCATCAATGCTAACTCCGTGCTCTGCTTGTATTTTGAGCTTGTGTCAACAACATCTGATGAAATAAGCTAGTGTTAATCCTGGTTAATAAGTAGTTTTTTACATGTTGCACTTTCGTGCTGTGCATATACTTATGTTGTGTATGTATTTTCAATCTGGAGTCCCACCGCAGGCTGAAGATCTGCTGAAATGGGACCAGCAGCACATCCAGTTGCTTCTCAGTGAGGCAAGACAGCATGTAACGAGAGCAGGTCAAGTGGACCCCTGACCAAGTGAGCACCCCATGTGAGCACCCAAGTGGACCCCGGGGTCCAATCTGTACATGTACAAGTACATTTTCAATCCAGTGATTTACAAACTGATTCAGAGCTTTCTAAAGCCTCATTCAGAACATTATAGTCCCACATACCTATTCTGTGCTCCTCAGACATATTCATTGCTCAGGAAATGTAGCATTTCTTAACTGTGCCCATGATAATAAAGCCTTTGAATCTTGAATCTGTGGATTTTCATCTGGGGCAGCCAGCGGTGACGAGCAGTAGCAGTGGAGAAGAAACGTCTTTTGAAAGCAGAAACAGAGCCAAAACCTTCTCTGGGTCAACATAGTTGTCATCTTACATATATATATATTTTACACTTCCTGGTGACCGGGAAACGTCTTTCCAACAGTTTTACACAAATTCTTGTTGTCGTTCTCCTTCTTCACGTTTACAAATCATTGGGTTGAGAATGTACTTATACATGTACAGACTGGATCCTGGGGTCCACCTGGGAGTGCTCACTTGGTCAGGGGTCCACTTGACCTGGATCCCATGAAACTACCTTGTGAAGGGAGGAGATGGCTCAGAATGCTGCCTTCAATCAAGCGCTCCTTGGTGTGCTGGGCCACTTTGGGAAGGTGAGGAGTCGGCATGTATGATCCATTCTGAGTTTTGTTTTTTTGTTTTTTTCAGTTTAGTTTGAATTTTGCGCATTCCAAATAATCTGGACTTTGCTGGTGATTGTAATAAACAATTTAGTGACTTATGTGTTTGCATCATGATTTTCTATTTTGTCTGTTAAGACACCAGTGGGAAAAGAGTCAACAGCATAAACCATTTATCAGTGATGCTGAAAATAATGGCTCATTTGTAAGAAAAAGTAACCAAAAACAATTATTTTATTTACTGAAGACTGTATAGTTGGATGTGCCAGTGCAGAAAACTGCACACTTTAGTGATAGTATCAGTATATAGAGGAATTCTGGGCCATATTAGCATCTGTATTTCCTAATAATGGGTTAGAGTTTAATAGGATTTAACATGTTTTAATACAAACTACTTTATGGTTCATAATTCTGTTAACAGACTTACACCAAACCAAAAGTGATTTCTCAAATTGCCGGATTATTTAGACAGCTTTTCCAGTCTTTTAGCTTTTAATTTATGTCACTAAATCTTGGTTACCTTTACAAATAAAACATAAACAAAAGTGGAGACATATCTGCAAAAAGCACAAAAGTTTATTGTAAAAATTCCTAGTGCAATACAAAAGGAGTACATAGTACATTATTCACACACAGAATATATATTTATACAGTATCTACATGTAAATCAATGTATTTTCTATGTAACCTTGTGACTGTATTATTTTAATTAATTTTTAATCCTAGATGAAGTTTGTTTTGGGTTAAAAATGCATCATAATTGTTAAATATATTTTATTATACCTAACTCAGTACTGTTTACCTGTTGAAATATATATTTTACTGCTAATATAACTCCATAACTATAATATGGCACCTGGCGATCAAGTTTTGGCAGCTGATCACTTTTTGCCACGACACCACCGGCTGGAGCAGGTACATCCCATGACGTCTCAAAAGTATCTCCATGATTTTCACACAGATCAGAGCAATACGTATGTAGCACAGGAAGCTAAACGTTTCTACAGACATTCTGAAGTTCTGCAATCACTGCGGTTCATGAAGATGGGATGACATCCCATCTATTTCATCTATTTTCTTATATTTCTGGAACACCATATCTTTGTACCTCTTTTTAAACAACTTTGTATCTGGACATTGCTTCAAATCAATATTTAGCTTGTTCCATAATTTTACTTCACATACAGAAACACAAAATCTCTTTCTGGTAGTGCGTGCATTAATAATTTTGAATTTATATAATCCTTAAGCTATAGCTATATATCTTAAGCTATAGCTCTCTTCTCTTTCTATGAATACACTTTGGCTGTTTCCTGGTAGCTGATTGTTTTTTGCTCTATACAAAATATGTACTGTTTGAAATTCAACCAGATCTGTCAACTTCAAAATTTTAAGCTGTAGGAAAAGTGAATGAGTATGATCTCTATAACCTGCACTGAAAATAATACGGACTGCTTTCTTCTGTAAAATAAAAAGTGAATGTAAAATGCTTTTATAGTTGTTGCCCCAGATCTCTGCACAATAAGTTAAATAAGGTGAAACCAATGAACAGTATAGAATGTGAAGTGATGGACAATCTAGTACTTGACTTGCTTTACCCAGTATTGCAATATTTCTTGACATTTTGGAACAAATATATCTAATATGTGATTTCCAACTTATTTTCTCATCTATTATTACCCCAAGATATCTGATTTTAGTTACTCTTTCAAGATGAACCCCATTTATTTGAATCTTTACATTTGTATTTATTTTGCTGTTTCCAAAGTACATTATTTTGGTTATAATGGTTAATTTATTAATTTCTGTAATTATTGTTTCCACTACCTGCTGTAAATCATCACCTGAATAAAAAATGCTAGTGTCATCAGCAAACAAAACCAGCTTCAATACGTTTGAGACTCTACATATACCATTAATGTATAAATTAAACAATTTTGGACCCAGCACTGACCCCTGGGAGACACAAGCAATGTCCAGACACAATGAGCAACAATCATTTAACTTTACAAACTGTTGCCTGTTGCTTAAGTGCTCATCACCCAATTTAAGACTAACCCCCTGATGCATGATTTATTGTATCAAATGCTTTTTTAAGATCTATGAATAACACAACTGCAATTTGTTTTTTATCTATGGAATTTGTGATATGCTCAATGGAGTCCAGTATTGCCAGAGATGCTGATCTGCCTGATCTGAACCCATACTGACTATCTGTGAGTAGTTCATGCTTATCAATAAATGTTTCCAGTCCATTATTAAAAAATTTTTCAAGAATTTTTGAAAATTGCGGTAGTAAGGTAGTAAGGTAGTAAGTAAAGTGATGCTTGTTGCCAGATTTATACAAAGGTATAACTTTTGCTATTTTCATTTTGTTTGGAAATGTACCAGTTTGAAATGAGCGATTACAAATGTATGTCAATGGTTTTGAAATCCCCTCAATAACCTTTTTTTTATCACTGTCATATCAATTCTGTTATAATCAAAAGATGTTTTATTATTACATGTTTTAACTATATCCAAAAGTTCATTTTCATTCACAGCTTTGAGGAACATTGAGTAAGGATTTCTATCAATTAAGCTCTCCACATTTCCCTCTCTTATCCCAGGATCAGGTATTTTCCCTGCTAAATCTGGTCCAATATTTACAGAGAAATGATTAAAACTGTTAGCTGCAACGTCCATATTGTATTCCTCTTTATTATTATCAATGAAATAGTCTGGATAATCATTTTGCTTAAACCCATTTTTGATAACACTATTCAGTAAACTCCATATATTTTTAATAGTTTCTGTTATTATCTGATATCCTCCTATAATATTCTTTCTTATTAATCCTTATTATATTGATTAATTTATTTTTTATATTTTTTATATTTAATTTCAGCATCTCTAGTTCTCCATCTTATAAATTCTTTTTATAGTGCATTTTGTTTTTACATGCATTTGTAGACCCTTTATTATCCATGGGCATTTACAATACTTATGTTTAATATTATATTTCCTTATTAGACAGTTTTTATGACATAATAATAGAAATATTCTAAGAAACTCATCATATGCACCTTTTACATCATTTATCAAATATATTTTACCCCAATTGTGATTCATTAAGTCAGTTTTAAAAGCATTTAAAGACTCTTCTGATCTTATCTGTCTATATTGTTTATTTTTGTCCAGTTTGTTAATCCTGTAATTCTTATCATAGAGTGTGAAAACTGGTAAATGATCACTGATATCATTTATTAGCAGTCCACTTACTAACATATTTTCCTTGTCATTTGTAAAGATATTATCTAAAAGTCTGGCACAATATGATGTGATTCTAGTTAGCCTGGTGATTTTGGGGTAGAAACTCATCCTGTACATGGTGTTAATAAATTCATCTATCACTTTATGTTTATTTGGATTAAGCAAATCAATGTTAAAATCTCCACAAATGAAGATTGTTTTGTGACTTATTTTTGTAAATGTCTCTTCCATCCAGTCTTTTAAGGCCTCAATATTAGTACCTGGAGCTCTATATACACAACTAACAATTACATTCTTACTTTTTCCATTACAAACTTCTATTGTTATACATTCCAATAAACTGTCAATAACAACTGTCATTTAGTCTAACACCTTAAAGTTCAGGGGATCTGTGGACATACAGGGCCACTCCACCACCACCTTTATTTTGCCTATTTTTGTACCTGAATTCATACTGCTCCAGTTCAAAATCTGTTCCTTTGTCCATATTAATTCAGGTTTCAGATATAGCAGTGATGCTGAATGGATGCGAAAACTGATACAAATATTCCCTAATGTGATTAAAATTTGCATATAGACTTTGGCTGTTAAAATGGATGACTGACAGTTTATTCTCATTTTGAATATCCTGGTTGTACTGTTCAGTTGTATAATAGTAGCAGTCATTAAGGATAGAAGAAAAGACGTTATTGTCTGGGTCTATTTCATATTCCATATCCCGTCCACCGTGATCCATATATTCAAATATTTTCAATTCCGGTTGATCATAATCAGCAATCCTCTGAATGATGTCACTATTTTCTCCAAAGATAAGTGAATTATTTCTGTCAGTGTGTGTCATAGTTGAGGTTATATTTTCTTTTTGTTACCTTGTTTACAGCCAGATCATGTTGTGACTGCATTAATATCTTTCCAGCGCCTCCATTTTTCTGACAACCAACACTTCAGCTTCCCCCGGTGTTCCGTTAAGCTTGATAAATATTTTACAGTTTGTAGTCCACATGTTCTGAATTTTACCCAGCTTTTTAAGGTACTGGGCGTTTTTGGCTATTTCAGCATTGTATGTAGTTAAATGCTCATTGATAATAATGTCGGAGCCTTTTAATTTTCTTCCTTGCTTCAGCAGCGCATTTTTGTGCTTCCTATTGGTGAATTTTATGACAACTGTTGGCTTGATGTTAGTGTTTCTCTTGGGCAAAGGGTGGCATGCCTCGATGTTATTACTGTCAATTTCGATCCCTTTTGAATGCAGAAATGCAGCCACCTGTTGTTCCGCAGAGTTAGCATCCTGCTGTCCAGGCTCTCCTCCATTATCAGTGGCCGCCCCCCGAGCGTAAGACTAGGGTTTTATACCCAGTGATGGGCTCATTCATTCTGGAGTACTACTCCAGGTCTGCAACCCGGCTTTCCAGCTCCGCACTTCTGTCTCTCCTCCACATTCTGGACGTGGAGCAACTTCACTTCTTCCACAATGTCCAAAATTGATTTCTGCTGTAATCTAATAGCAGTAACCTCTTCGATTAAGAAGACCAGTGATTTTTTAATGTCATCAATCGTCTCAGTTGACGGAACTTTCGTTGGAGCCATACTGCCTTTTATTAAGCAGCCACACTGTGGTGTAGAAACAATAAGTTATATTCTGGTGTACTCTGTTGGCTAGCGTTGGAGCCCTGAGGCTAGCTTTAATGGCTACCGTCCAGGGACAGCTAAGCTAGCCACACTCAGAGCTAATAGGGAGCTACACTCCACCCCTATTCTGGCCTTCTGTTTTCACACTGAAGACAAGCAAAGCAATGATGAGTTTTTTTCAGGTGCAGAACCTTGAAGTAATCAGTGAACCCATTTCATCCATACTGATCCATGTCAAGAATATTTCTACTACCCCTGCCAAAATTATGGACTCACTGGTCTCCAAGGATGTTTGTTCAGTTGATTTAATCTACAGAGAAAAAAAAATCACAAAACTATTTTTATTTAAGAACTCAACATTCTGGCTTCCTAAAATGTGTCTTCACAATATCAAATAAATTTTCTGTAATTAGACCAATTAGAGGAAAAATTATGGAATTGTTTGATTTGAGGAAAAAATATGGTCAACAGCTCTTTTAGAATCAACACTTAACACAACATGTATGCCTGTGGACCACCTGAAGACATGGAGAAAGCCCTGCAGGCACAGGGAGAACACAGCAAAACCCCAGAAAACCAGGAGGTTCAAACCTGTAACCGTGCTGTTGTGAGGTGACAACTTGAACCACTGTTCCACGCATGACAAACATGAAACGTGTGCCTTCACCTTGAACTGTTTCTCCAAACGTGTCCGCCCATTGTATCCTGGTGTTGTGATGCTGTTGAAGTAGCTGTGAAGCTGGCTGGCTGGCACTTCTGTCTCTTTACCCAAAATGGCTTCCCTCAAGGCATCATGAATGAAAACATACTGTTCCTAGGTCAGCCAATGAGAAAAAAAAATGTGTCACATTAAACAGTAATGATATTTAAAAAAAAAAAAAAAGATTACCAGAGCAAACAACCAGGGCCTTTCTCTGAGAATGATTGTGTATATAAAAGGAAACAAGTGATTATCTTCCTTGTGCAATTAGTTCAACAAATCTGAGTCAAATGTGAGACAAATTCACACAGATACTAAAAACAGGGAAAAACACAGGTTAAGTACTAAAAGGTACTTGGATGTGGGCTGACACAATTATGTTATCAATAGAGGCAAAAAGTGGTGGAAAAAAGGTAACTAAAGGATCAGTACCTAAAAATAGAGGAAAAACATTGTTAAAAAAAATGTGGAAAGAACAGGAAAAACCAAATTAAATGCTGGTAAAAACGGTAGAAAAATATACAGACTAAAAATGTGGTAAAAACATGAAAAGAACAGGAGGAAATGGAAAAATGATGTTGTGGTGACACTAAACACAGCAGGGAGACATTCCTCTGGGATTTTCTTCTGGAGCTTTCCTCACACCCAGCAGCGAGCTTGGAGGAAGCAGAGGACAATTGACACACGACCAAAAGAACCACAGGAGACAGTCAGACGGGACTGAATGCATGCATCTTTAGGCGCTTTTCCACTAGGAACCCAAAGGCCCCGTTTGGCCTTGGGCCGAACAGTCCTGTTCCGGCACTGGTGGTTTTCCACTGCACAAGGCTCGCTGCAGTATGGGTAGGAGTTGTTGTTGTAGGAGGTGGGATTTTGAGGGACTTGGAGGCGGTGCTACACTCCCCTTGAGGCTGCTCCATTTTCCCTAGACCACACCTACCCTACGGTGCAGGGTGCACAGGAGCAGGGCAGAGATGTCAGAGATGCTGTGATGCATTATTTGTGTAGAAATACAAAGTAGAAATGTCAGTGTCTTGTTATTCTTGTGCATACATGTTAAAACTTTGTATTGTGTCAATAAATTTTGTTTGAGCACTTTCAACTACGCCTTCTTTTTTTTAAAATGGGTTAATTATGGAATACTTAATTTATTATGTTAATAATGGAATGAAGAAGGGAAATCTGTGGCAGCGCCTTGCATGGCAGCGGCCCGCTGATTCTGCACTGGGGTGTGTTTGACTGACACTGTTGGTATGTCAAGCCCAATCTCCTTCTACTATACATGATTGTTTTTACGGTTTAATGACAATAAGGGTGATTTAATTAATTTAATGTAATTTGGAAGCCATGTATGAAGATACACTAAAGTATTTTAATCACTCAACTGTGGAATCTGTTACATTTAGCACTGTTGTAATGCTGAACGGTTCATATCATACACAAGTGTCTGGGCACATACTGATAAGATGTTTTTTGGAGAAATTTGAACATGTCTTTAATATGCCATTATAATGGGCTGTCCTTACCATGTATCATGTCAGTCAATTTTCCAGTTTTGGAAAGGTAATAACCAAATAAAACCTCAGTATTCACCATACCATAGAGATATGACAACATTGCAATGCATGAATTCGTAGTAGTAAAATAATTTGTTACCACACTGAAGAGGCACTTCCTGACAGGGTTTTAGACCATAACTGCTCACACAGCGCAAAAAAAAACGTGAAGACTGTTGGACACACTGTGTATTTGAGAGGAATTCAGTGGTTTGTCTATTTCATAACTAACCGAACTGTTACCAAAAATGTTATGTTCACCAAAGTCATATAAATCAATATTTTTTTCAAATTTTCATCTAAATGTAATTAGGAGTCCAAGACCTATTTAATATCATTTTCGTGGTGAGGCTGCTGTGTATTTGTATGAATTACTGATCTCATGTAACAATGTGCTGTTGCAATGACGCATTTGCTTCGTATATTTACTGTGGACATGTGGAACTTTAAAATCACAGTTAAAAGTAGATGGACAGCCATATAATAAAAAATATCAGAAAAAATTAAAAGTCCACATTTTCTTTAAAGTGTACTTGTTAATGCTGAGTACAGAATTGGGTGAGGCACACCAAAACAGTTGTTGCTGTACACCCCACACTCACCCGTCCTTACAATGGCTAAGTTGAATATTTTGTGCAGATAAAACCATTACCTGGGTTGGCAATATGAACATTTCCAAATACAGATCTTAAAATATTAGGTGTCCCTGTGGTTGCACATGGATATAAAGCTTGGTCAGTAGTGGCTGGCTTTTTATGTATGTGTCAGATGTTATTCGACTCCATAACACACTGCAATGACAAATTTTTTTGCCAACCTTTTTAAGGGTGTTAAGACAAGTGTAAAACTTATTATTAACAGACAACACATGATGTCAACAGTCACGGGTTTAATTATTAAATGTTATTAACACTGGTCATTGATTAATGTACAGTATATACATAATAATGGTTGGGAAAACGGGTCACACACGCCGTGTGAGGGTTTCAAAGACTGCCATGAGAGTGTTATTGAGGGCAGCATTCTGCGCAATTTCCTCCCTTCGTACAGCAACTTCGGCTTCCCTGGACTGACGGACCTAATCCACAAGCAGTGAATTGAGTTCCAACTGTTGCCGCTGGAGCTCCCTCTGCTCACAGTGCTGTTCCCGCTGAAGCTCCACCTGTTCACGGCGCTGTTCCCTTTCTGCTTCTTGCATCGATGCAAAAATAGTTGAAAGGTCTTATTTTGTGTTGCTCTGCTTCCTCTTACCTACAAGACAGAAATGTGAGCTGGTGTCAGTAAAATCAACCTCAAAACATGTAGCAGTACATCCCCAAAAATTAATACAAAAGTTAAATATTTTTGGACACATGTCAGAAAGTGAGACCCATATATTATACAGAATCATTAATCAGACAGTGAAGTATTGTTACATTTTAATCATTTATTGGCTCACAGCGCATGAATATCCAAAATTACTTTTCTCGAAAAATCGATGGTTATGTTAAAAATAGATATTAAAAAAAGAGGAGTGTTCTCAAAAGTATGAGGATTTATGGAGAAACGGATTTCATTTTCCAGCTGGAGTGACCATCGCCCCACAGTGCCTAAACAATCAAAACCTGGTGTAATGGACAAGGCATCACTGTGTTTGATTTGGCCAGGAAACTCTCCTGACATAAAACCCATATAGATTGTCAAGATTATGACAGATACCATCTTATATGACTTTCACTGTCTTTTGTGAGTCACAAAAAACACACTATACCATGACACTGCAGTTATTTTGAGATGTACCTGTACAAGGGACACACACTGGTGAAAGTCAAGTGCTGGGTTTGAAAAAATTACTTTTTTTTATGAGTATCACAACTGTGTATTTGTACAATACATTTAGTAAAAGCTGGGTTTATGTTTCAAATGCCTAGCTTTTTATGGTGGTCAAAAAATTCTAGAGGTGACCCAAATTCTATGGTGGAGAGACCCAGCTGGTCTATCATCTCTGAAGAGCTGGAGCAGGTGGCTGGGGAGAGGGAAGTCTGGGCTTCTCTGCCTGAACTGCTGCCTCCGTGACGCGGGGAAGCGGTAGAAGATGGATGGATGGAAAAAATTCTGAATGCATTTATACAGTGGGCTCAACTGAATCATGAAAATGAGGCACGCTGACTTTCAAATAATGAGTTTTGTGCTACAACAGCTCATTAGCTTTTCCATGCCTGTGATTAAATATGCAATTGCATTGGTGGACTTTTTTGATGTGCTTTACATGAAACAATAAACTGTACCGTGAGTATTACATTATTACAATATAATATAATTATATTATTTGACTATTGGGCTTTACCTGTACGTGAAAGAGTTGACGGAGATGTGCCAAACTGTGAGCGAGCTGGACTTGGTTCTGGTGCCGGATGATCTAGATCCGTAGCAGGAGAAGCCGGGGTGCTCGTATCACGGGAGGTGGGCTCAGTTGGTGTGGAAGCATAATCTAAAAAAAAATAAATAAATAAAAACTTTTAACCAGGATTACAACTAACTATTTCATCAGATATTGTCAACACAAAAAACAACATACAAGGACGGACATAGCATTAAGCTAGGTCATCGTTTAAACACGATTAAGTTTTCGTCTGTCCTAAGTGAACTTTCCACTGTTGGAAAAAATAACATAAAGCATGAATATCAGATCACTTACCGTCCTGTATATCACAATATCACGGCTTCAACTGCTGAAGTTGGGTGCGTCGTGGCTGCCCATTCAATTCAATTCGGGTGGCTGGGTCTAATTCCCGGTGCGTCTCCGTGTAATTTCTGGTGCGTCTGTTTGTGCGCCACTGCAGGCTCAGTCTGCTTCCCTCTGCATTCTCTCATCAGCCGAAACGCACAGGAAACTCTGCTGGACTGCGGTGTTAGATTTCTGCTGATTTCTGTGAAGCCATTCTCTCGTTGTGGTTTATAATATCACTTGTTCGCGGGCTCACTGACGAAAAATTGCAAATGGCGACCAGCAAGCGATTCTGGAAAGTCAGTGTAACGCCCACGTAACGCCCACTCTCATGACGCTCGCACAGACCAATGAATGGCCAGCAGGGGCGTGACGAAACGGGGCCGGGACCCTTCGGACCTGCTTTTTACGGTGCTGAAAAAGTGAACTGTTAAACCGGAAGTGTTCAGAAAAAGGGAACTGTGAGGCCTTTGGGTTCCGAGTGGGAAACCGGACACGGAGGCCGATCGGGGCCAGACGGGGCCTTTGGGTTCCCAGTGGAAAAGCGCCTTTGTGCCAACCAATGTCATGCTAATCATGTGTATTGACCAATGGTATGACTATTGTTATACTATGACTATTGTTATACATCCCCGGAGCAAGCAGAGGAAGTCTGGTGCCGAGAGAGAGCTTAGACTTTCTGCTGCACATCCACCAACCACAATGCTCCGCACTGTGTGTCTATATATATATATTTATAGTAATATGTACATATGTATACTAGCTGCTCTTGTTTTTTCTTGCCTTCTGATTGTTGCTCTGAGTGTTGCTATCCCTGTGCTGTTGCAATCCTGGAATTTCCCCATTGTGGGACTAATAAAGGCTTATCTTATCTTATCTTATTGTCTGATATGTATAACAATATGTAAACTTGCCATGCATTCTCTCTTGTCTGTATAAAAGAGCTGACTTTACATGCCTCACTAGTGCACTCAGGAGAGTTCACACACAGCACACAGTGCTGCAGTGTGTCTCATGATGATGGAGGAATAAAACTCTTAAACCTTCAGCTCGCCGTGTCTTGCCTGAACTTATTTTGTTCCTCCACAATGTAATAACTTGTAAATGGGGAAAAAAAACTGTGAAAAACCAGAGAAAACACTGATAAAAACAGGATAAAAAAGGGAAGGAATGGTGTAAAGCAAGGGGAAAATAGGGGAAAAAAATGGAGGAATAACCAGTAAACAGGGTAAAAACAAATAAGAAAAACAGGAAAACATGGTGTTTACTTATATAATGCTTTTTCCTCATCCATGGATGACCAAAGCACTTTACAGATTCTGCTATCTACCCATTCACACACTGATGGCAGTGTGTTAAAAATGTAAAAAAACAAACAAAACAAAACAGGGAAAGAACAGGGTAATGCAGAGTTAAAACAGCAAAAGGAGGTAATTACATTACATAGTTTTAAAGTATAAAGATTGCTATGGTTACAGTGTTTTTTAAAGCATAAACACTGCTATGGTTACCACATTTTTAAAGTATAAACATTGCTATGGTATCGTGCTATTTTTAAAGTATAAAGGTAATTACATTAAATGCAAGTAACAGAGGAAAAACAGTTTTTTCATGTTGTTATAGAGTAATTATGTCTAATGAAAACTGAGGCATAATACAGTCAGTCATATTCCCCCTTACTTACTGTTTTTATTTCTATTTTTTAGCATGTCTTATCTTGTTTTTTTCAGTACTCACTACTCTTTAAAAGTTTCTACAATGTTTATATGATGTTTTTTCCCCTTTTCCAGTATTTTCCCCATATTTTTACTACATTTCCCCCATTTCCCTCTGTTGCTTTCCTATTTTTACTGCATTTGTCCTGTTTTTATCATGCTGTTATGAACCCTTGTTTTTTTCCTGTGTTTCCCCCACCACCACTTACCCTGCATTTACCCTGTAATTTGTGGGCTGTATTACAAAGTGCTACCGAGCATTTTACCTTTTTTTTATGGTTGAACAGAAACCTAGCACTGATTAAATGAGGACAATCAAGAGATGCTGCAGTGAGGCAGACAAAAGAGAATATCACAATTCTTTTAATGTTTGGGTGGATTATTTGACCCAACACAAAGCAAGAAAAATCCTCCACATAACTTTTCTATTTGTAAGGAAAGTCTTTTGTTCACCTGTATATTTAAAAAAAAGATGGTGATGCTAATGAGGTGTTTGAAATGGTGAACTGGACCACTACGTCACTATATCCAACACGAGTACATGGGCATTTTAATCAACAATTCATCTAAAATGATCTCAGTGAATATCCTGTTATTTAACTCAGTCTCAATGTAATGTGTTTCATCAGTGACCTGCAGAGCACTCCATACATATCAGATTATATAGAGATCATGAAAAAATAATGTGTAGGATCATTAAAATGATATAAAACATAAGTGGAAGATATACTCTCCATGATTTAGGAAACATGGGGAGCAGATAAAGAAGAGAAAAAACAAAAGAGAAAGGGGGAGAAATGAAGGGAGGAAGAAGGAGAGACAAATATACAATACAAACCTCAGTCTGGACTAGGTAGTTGCGTTGGGTGCGTATGTGTTTGAGGAAGCCGAGCACATTAACTGCGCTCTTGTCTGTGATTTGCTGCAGCATGCTGTCGATGACAATGTACGTCCCCGTCCGCCCCACTCCGGCACTGCAACACAACACAGCAACACTGAGGATGGGCCGGACGAGCCCAGGAAAAATGGACCCTAACCTGAACCACTTCCACACACAAACTCATGGCAGTTGAAGATGCATTTCAAGTGTAAGTCTCTGTTCTTTGCTTTTAGTAGTGGGTTGGGTTAAGGTACAAAGGGAACTAAAAATCCTTCATAATGTTGTCCATAATGTGGTTGATCTCCCTTAATGTCTGATGATAAAATGACTGCTGTGACGGGGAAATATGGTCCCAATTTGGCAAACTGTCAGGGATGACTGCTGCACGAGTGTAGCACGGGATTTGCACGGCTGTTGCCGGACGGTCGTAATGCAAACAAATGCACAATTTTGTCATGTGCATGTCATGCAACATGTGCATGGCATGTATGTGAACTCGTGATGAATTATGGCCCAAGTTCGTGTGACATTCGTGCAGTATTCATGTGGCATATGAAAATGTGCCAGTTTAGTGTGATTCCAAGTGAAAATTGTCACTAATTCACATATTTGTTCCAAGTTTTTTTACTTTTGTCTCCAACTAGTTGGCAGCTGTCTCAACCCAGTGGGATACTACCCTAAGCAACAGTGATAACAGATCAGCCACATCTGTAACAATGTTATCTTCCTGATCATTTTAGACCTAAACTTTTAACCTTTAAGATTCAGTTGGGTTAACAACAAATATCCATCTTCCACGTGTGTTTTATACTAAGATATTTTTTGAAGGAGTTTTTCTGTGAGTGAAAAACTTTGTTCAGAATGGAGCAATTTTAGCCAGAACTAAGCAATGCAAAGGAACAATGAAGAAGAGTTTCTGAACAGTTCTGGTCGACATCACAGTCACTGATATTAACACCTGCAGAGGACTTACACATTCAGGACTCTTGGTGTTGGTGTCCTGTTGCTTTTAAGCGGCAGGGTGAAAGCGAATGCTTCTGCCTACTCTGCATATTGCATAATGAGTGCCGGGATGCCTGTGAATGTGAGTGTGCTGCGTGTGGGTTCAAAATGGCAGTAATGAGTGGTGTGTCTGCAGCCACAGCGGCGCAGCAGTGCAACACGTCATTATGGACCATCACAGCGCACATGATAGCAGAGAGCTTCACACTCATCCCCCCGGGGCAGCAGTCAGCGGGCAATTACCAGTAATTTCCCCACCCGCTTTACTGTAAATTGCCTTTAAATAGTAGCTGGCAGCTGTGACTACAGGTTCACTGATTCTGCTGAGATATGCAGAAGAGGCAGAGGATGCTCCAAGTGGAAAAACAGCACAAAATTGGAGGTGGTTAAAACATACAGAGAATTGCATATGAACGTATACATTACCAGCACATCAGTGCATAAACTGATTAAATTGCTGGTTTTGTTTAACAATTATCCAAAGAGAATTCTCTTCTAGCACCAAATCAAGGTCACTTGATCAAAAACAACACTAAAGAAAGGGTCCTCATAGAACAGGGACCTTTTAGTTGAAACCTTACCTGCAGTGGACAAGCATGGGTCCCATCTCAGGCATCTGGGCATCTGAAGACCGACGGACAAAGGTGAGGACAGGCAACGTGTACTCCGGGACACCCATGTCTGGCCACTGGGTGTAATGGTACTGGAGCACCGTCCGTTCACTCTGAGCCCGTGCCTTAGAGTTCCCCTTTCCACCCTGAGCAGAAGAGAAGGTAGTCATGTAGGTAGTCAGTCACCACCACCATCATGCCCAAACACTTCCAGCTGGCCCGCCGCATCCGCGGAGAGAGAGCTTAGACTTTCTGCTGCACATTCACCAGCCATAATGCTCTGCACTGTGTGTCTCTATATATATACATTTATAGTAATATGGACATATGTTTACTAGATGTTTTTTTTTCTTGCCTTCTGATTGTTGCTCTGAGTGTTGCTGTCCCTATGCTGTTGCAATCCTGGAATTTCCCCATTGTGGGACTAATAAAGGCTTATCTTATCTTATCTTATCTTATGTAGACAGTGTAAACCAGACTGTAAATGATGGAGCAGCTCACCCAGGCCTGACGACATTATCCCGGGAGTGCTCAGATCTCCTGACTGTTGAGCTTGACCTTAAGCACAGCCTAGGACTCACAGACTCATCTAGGAGGTACTTAAAGTGAAGGTCAGTGGCCTAGGAGGAGTAGTAATACCTATAAAATGTGGACGGACGAAAAGACGTATGGACGTATGGATGTACGACGTACGCCACTTCATCATATTAGCTCCTTTTGGCTTTGCTGGCTTTGCTGGAAAGAGCTAATAAGATCACATTGTTTTATTTGCTTTAGTCATTTACATGAGTATTAAAACCAGACTGCAGAGATTAATTATTATGTCTATACAACAGTTGTAAACAAGCAAATTGATTGGACAATGAGGATTTCAGGAGTAAATATATTCCCCCGTAAGCATGCTCAGACACTCCACTGGATATGTATCATCCTGCTTCAGCTGTGCTCTAATAATCTTTAATTACAGAAACTGTCTGTGGCTTCTTATAATATGTGAGGACTGTAGCTTGTTGTGTATCTTAATTTCCTCAGTGAGGTGCTGTTTCCAGGCAGGAAATTGTTCCTTGTGTTCTGGATTCATGCTAACAGTTCACCCTGTAGACTGGGTTAGCTCACTTTTAAAATCAGCACATTTAGTTTAGATTAAAACCTCACAGCACAGAGTTTCTTCAGAAGGCTCATAACATAATGCATGCTGCTGACTTATTACTTCATCTCTGGATGGCTATAAGAAGGCAGCAAAGAGAATATAGTTCGGTGGTGCAGTGGTTAGTGCTGTGCCTGTCTGGGTTTTCACCAGGTACTCCGGTTTCCTTCTACAGTCCAAAGACATGCACGTTAGGTTATTTGGCATCAACTGGGGGATAAACTGTCCTTAGGTTTGAATGTGAGAGTGAATGGTTGTCTGTCTCTCTGTGTTGGCCCTGCGATGAACTGGCGATCTGTCCAGTCCAGGGTGTGCCCTGCCTCTCGCAGTTAAAAGATGAATGAGTGAATGAATGAAAAAATATCATGATATTGTACTGAACTACAATGGCACTTTGCTTTGCTTTTCAAGAAAACTGCAACTCCTTCCTGTTTAGCTGAGATGAGCTCCTTCCCTTCCCACACTCACCTTTTTGACCTTGTTGCGCAGGGTGAAGCAGCGGACTGTGTAGCAGGCATGAACTTTGCTGCTCTTCAGCGTGACGACCATGTGGCCATACTCTTCAGTGTTCTCTGCTGGCCAGTACTGGTCACATTTTCTCTGGAAGAACAAACACATCCAGGTTAAAACCAGAGTGGGCTTGAACAGATACTGTGTCAGTTTTATAAAGATGAACTAAACCAGGAAACCATCCATCCATCCATCCATCCATCTTCTACCACTTTTCCGGAGGTCCGGGTCGCGGAGGCAGCAGTTCAAGCAGAGAAGCCCAGACTTCCCTCTCCCCAGCCACCTGCTCCAGCTCTTCAGAGAGGATACCAAGGCGTTCCCAGACCAGCTGGGAGACATAGTCTCTCCACCGAGTCCTGGGTCTGCCCCGGGGTCTCCTCTCAGTGGGACGTGCCTGAAACACCTCAAGTGGGAGGCGTCCAGGAGGCATCCTAATCAGATGCCCATACCACCTCAACTGACTCCTTTCAATGTGGAGGAGCAGCGGTTCTACTCTGAACCTCTCCCGGATGACTGAACTCCTCACCCTATCTCTGAGGGTGAGTCCAGCAATCCTACGGAGAAAGCTCATTTCAGCCGCTTGTATCCGCAGTTCTTTCGGTCATTACCCAAAGCTCGTGACCATAGGTGAGAGGAGGAACGTAGACTGACTGGTAAATCGACAGGTTTACCAAGGTGGTTAAAAATCTCCTTGGTGGCCGGGCCCCGGGGGTGGACGGGATTCGCCCTGAGTACCTCAAGGCCCTGGATGTTGTTGGGCTGTCATGGTTGACACGCCTCTGCAACATTGCGTGGAGGTCGGGGGCAGTGTCTTTGGCATGGCAAACCGGGGTGGTGGTTCCTCTCTTCAAAAAAGGGGACCGGAGGGTGTGCTCCAACTTTAGAGGGATCACACTCTTCAGCCTCCCTGAGAAGGTCTATGCCAAGGTACTGGAGAGGAGAGTCTGGCCGTTGGTCGAACCTCGCATTCAGGAGGAGCAATGTGGTTTTTGTCCTGGCCGTGGCACATCGGACCAGCTCTTTACCCTCTCAAGAATTCTTGAGGGTTCGTGGGAGTTTGCCCAACCAGTTTACATGTGTTTTGTGGACTTGGAGAAGGCATTTGACTGCGTCCCTCGTGGTTTTTTGAGGGGGGTGCTTCAGGAGTATGGGGTATCGGGCTTGTTGTTACGAGCTATTTGGTCTCCGTACGACCGTTGTGAGAGTTTGGTTCGTATTGCCAACACTCGGTCGGACTCATTCCCAGTGAGAGTTGGACTCAGCCAGGGCTGCCCTTTGTCACCGATCCTGTTCATAATTTTTATGGACAGGATTTCTAGGCGCAGCCAGGGAATGGAGGGTGTCATGCTTGGTGACCACAGGATCTCATCTCTGTTGTTTGCAGATGATGTTGTCCTGTTGGCCTCATCCAGCAATGACCTGCAGCTCTTGCTGGGACGGTTTGCCGTTGAGTGTGAAGCGGCTGGGATGAGAATCAGCACCTCCAAGTCCAAGTCCATGGTCCTCAGCCGGAAAAAGGTGGATTGTCCTCTCTGGGTTGGGGACAAGCTCCTGCCCCAAGTGGAGGAGTTTAAGTATCTTGGAGTCTTGTTCACGAGTTCACCAGGAAACCACTGAGAAAAAAACTCTGATCATTGGTGACTCTATAGTCAGAAAAATGAACCTAGAGACTCCAGCGGCCATAGTCAAATGCATTTCTGGGGCCAGAGCAGGTGACATTGAGTCAAATTTGAAAATACGGGCTAAAAGTAACTGTAAATACTCCACAATTGTTATCCACGCCAGCATTAACGACATATGACTCCAGCAGTTGGAAGTTACAAAACTTAGTGTGAAATCGGTGTGTAGCTTTGCAAAAACGATGTCTGCCTCTGTAGTATTCTCTGGGCCCCTCCCCCATCTGACCAGTGACGACATGTTTAGCCGCTTGTCATCCTTCAACCGCTGGCTGTCTGTGTGGTGTCCTGCAAACAATGTGGGCTACATAGACAGTTGGAACTCATTTTCAGGAAAACCTGGTCTTATTCGACGAGACGGCATCCATCCAACTTTGGATTGTGTCTCTCATTTATCTAACAATCTGGCATCATTTTTATCCAAATTTCCAAAACCTTAACAACTCAGAGTTGGGACCAGGAAGCAGAGTCGCAGTCTTACACGCCTCTCTGCAGCTCGTCTTCATCCGCCACCCCTCAACTTAGCCCCTGTCTTCCCCATCAGAGAATCACTGTCTGCTCCCTCCAAAGTAAATAAAAATGTAATGTATAAGCATCCCAAAGTGATTAAACAAAAGGTTGGTAAAACTCAACTTAAACATGAAGCCTCTAAGTCTAATGACTTGGCCTCTGTTCCTCCTCATAATTTAAAAATTAAATGCGATTTGTTAAATATTAGGTCTCTAACTCCCAAGTCTCTGTTAGTCCATGATGTGTTAATTGATCATCAGATTGATTTAATATCCCTTACAGAGACTTGGTTAGGGCAAGAGGATTACAGCTGTGGACAAAATTGTTGGTACCCCTCTGTTAATGAAAGAAAAACCCACAATGGTCACAGAAATAACTCGAATCTGACAAAAGTGGTAAAAAATAAAAATTCTATGAAAATTAACCAATGAAAATCAGACAGTGCTTTTGAATTGTGGTTCAACAGAATTACTTTAAAAAACAAACTCATGAAACAGGCCTGGACAAAAATGATGGTACCCCTAGAAAAGATTGAAAATAATGTGACCATAGGGACATGTTCAACCAAGATATGTCCTCTAATTATCATCACAGGTGTCTACAAACTTGTAATCAGTCAGTCGGCCTATTTAAAGGGTGACAAGTAGTCACTGTGCTGTTTGGTGACACGGTGTGTACCACATTAAACATGGACCAGAGGAAGCAAACAAGAGAGTTGTCTCAGGAGATTAGAAAGAAAATTATAGACAAGCATGTTAAAGGTAAAGGCTATAAGACCATCTCCAAGCAGCTTGATGTTCCTGTGACTACAGTTGCACATATTATTCAGAAATTTAAGATCCACAGGACTGTAGCCAACCTCCCTGGACGTGGCCGCAGGAGGAGACGGATAATACGAATGGTAACAAAACAGCCCAGAACAACCTCTAAACACATTCATGGTGAACTCCAAGGTCAAGGTACATCAGTGTCAGATCGCACCATTCGTCGTTGTTTGAGCCAAAGTGGACTTCATGGGAGATGACCAAGGAGGACACCACTGTTGAAAAGAAATCATAAAAAAGCCAGACTGGAATTTGCCAAACTGCATGTTGACAAGCCACAAAGCTTCTGGGAGAATATCCTATGGACAGACGAGACAAAACTGGAACTTTTTGGCAAGGCACATCAGTTCTATGTTCACAGACGCAAAAATGAAGCATACCAAGAAAAGAACACTGTCCCTTCTGTGAAACATGGAGGAGGTTCTGTTATGTTCTGGGGCTGCTTTGCTGCATCTGGCACAGGGTGTCTTGAATCTGTGCAGGGTACAGTGAAATCTCAAGACTATCAAGGTATTCTAGAGAGAAATGTGCTGCCCAGTGTCAGACAGCTTGGTCTCAGTCGCAGGTCATGGGTCTTGCAACAGGATAATGACCCAAAACACACAGCTAAACACACCCAAAAATGGCTAAAAGTGAAACATTGGGCTATTCTAAAGTGGCCTTCTATGAGCCCTGATCTAAATCCTATTGAACATCTGTGGAAGGAGCTGAAACATGCCATCTGGAGAAGACACCCTTCAAACCTGAGACAACTGGAGCAGTTTGCTCATGAGGAGTGGGCCAAAATACCTGCTGAGAGGTGCAGAAGTCTCATTGACAGTTACAGAAATCGTTTGATTGCAGTGATTGCCTCAAAAGGTTGTGCAACAAAATATTAAGTTAAGGGTACCATCATTTTTGTCCAGGCCTGTTTCATGAGTTTGTTTTTTAAAATAATTCTGTTGAACCACAATTCAAAAGCATTGTCTGATTTTCATTGGTTAATTTTCATAGAATTTTTATTTATTACCACTTTTGTCAGATTCAGGTTATTTCTGTGACCATTGTGGGTTTTCCTTTCATTAACAGAGGGGTACCAACAATTTTGTCCACATGTGTATGTTGGTTTAAATGAATCATCTCCCTCTGGTTATTTAAACTGTCAAAATCCCAGAAATTCTGGTCGTGAAGGAGGAGTAGCAACAATTTACCATTCCAAATTACTAGTTAATGTAAAGCAAAAAATGTTATAATTCCTTTGAGGGCCTGGTCCTCAGTATCAGGCATGTTAGCAATTTTAGATTAAACACAATTTTATTTGCCATGGTTTATTGTCCTCCCTCAGCTTACTCAGAGTTTTTTTTCCAAATTTAACCAATTCTTAGCGGATTTAGTGCTTAAATCAGATAGAATAATTATAGTAGGGGACTTTGCTATACATGTAAATGTAGATAGTGATTGCCTTAATATGGCATTTAATTCAATATTAGACTCGATAGGGTTTTCTCAGAAAGTAGGAAATTCTACCCATTATCTCCACCACACGCTGGACTTTGTTCTGACATATGGCATAGAAATAGAAAATCTGGTAGTGTCTCTTCATAACCCTATACTGTCAGACCATTGTCTGTTTACCTTTGATTTTGCTATTTCTGACTATTTCGCTCCTAAAGAAAAATATTACTACAGTAGATGCCTCTCAGATGATGCTGTTACCAAATTTAAGCAGATTGTTTCCTCTACGCCATGTGTCAACACAACAGAAATAAGCTACAAACAGCTTGCTCCTTCTGTAATTGATAGCATGGTAGATAGTGTGACAGCTTCTCTGCATCAGACTCTAGACATGGTGGCCCCTTTAAAAGAGAAAACATCTAATCAGAGATTTCTGACTCCTTGGTTCAACACAGAAACTCGTAGCTTAAAACAGAAGACTCGTTAATTAGAAAGAAAAGGGCGCTCCACTAAATTAGATGAAATCTACTTAGCTTGGAGAAATCATCTTTTAATTTATAAAAAAAATCTCTCAGGAAAGCCAGAAGAAGTTATTATTCCGCATTAATAGAAGAGAACAAGAATAATCCCAGGTTTCTTTTCAGCACTGTAGCCAGGCTGACAAAAAGTCAGGATGCTGTCAATCCTAGCGTCCCTTAGAGCTTACTAGTCAGGACTTTATGAACTTTTTCAATAATAAAATTTCATCTATCATAGATAAAAATCAGTCAGATTCTTCCCACGTTAACTTAAATACAGTAATTACTACAACTCCTTCAATTGATATCTGTTTGGTTGAGGTTACTCCAATTGACCATTTAGAGTTAGATAAAATAGTTTCCTCATCCAAGCCTTCAACTTGTCTTTTAGACCCTATTTCTACCAGGTTATTTAACAAAGTCTTCCCATTTATTGGTAGCTCTATTCAAATAATCAGTTCTTCATTAACATTAGGCCATGTACCGCAGGCTTTTAAAACTGCTGTAATTAAACCCTTACTTATAAAGCCAACGCTGGATCCAGGAGTTTTAGCTAACTATAGACCAATCTCTAATCTGCCTTTCATTTCAAAAATCTTAGAAAGAGTTGTTGCTACACAATTATTTGACCACTTGCAGGGAAATGGTTTATTTGAAGAGTTTCAATCTGGGTTTAGAATCTATCATAGTACTGAAACAGCTTTAGTGAAGGTCACTAATGACCTCCTTATTGTATCTGATAATGGACTTGTTTCTGTACTTGTCCTTTTAGACCTTAGTGCAGCTTTTGATACTATCGATCATAATATTTTACTTGATCGATTAGAACACCATGTTGGACTTAATGGAACTTTGTTGCAGTGGTTTAGATCTTTTTTATCTGATAGGTTCAAGTTTTTTCATTTCAGTAATGAGTTTTCTGTTACGACCCGAGCGCCGGTCCTGTCCGCACTCGGGCTATGTATATTCACTGCCG
Source organism: Pholidichthys leucotaenia (assembly GCA_020510985.1). Classification (NCBI taxonomy): domain Eukaryota; kingdom Metazoa; phylum Chordata; class Actinopteri; order Cichliformes; family Pholidichthyidae; genus Pholidichthys; species Pholidichthys leucotaenia. Next base: position 192,471,649 of record CM035841.1, read on the forward strand.
CCTTTGACAGCTGTGGGTTATATTCTGGCTTCACCGGGCTCTTATTGTGAAGGTGCTCGGTGGGGCTTCCGGCTGTCAAAGACGGTGAGCTGTTTGTCATTACTGCTCGTTCGCGCTTGCCCTTATTATGTGGGTGCTGACGGCAGTCAAGTTGTGGGAGTATCGTCGTATGTTCGTTTTACCCTTGTCAAGTCATGGTCAAGCTGGGTTGGCGCTCTAACCTCGTCAGACCTTCATGTCAGGTTTGTTTGTATTCTTGTCATGTCATAGTTTAGCTCGTAGTGGCTGGGGTTAGCCCTACGAGCCCCTGTACCTCATAGTGTGTGTTTTTGCCCTTAGCGGCTCACAGTCTTGTGTCACGTATTGTCTCGTTAATAAACATCTTTGCAAAACTCTCCGGTGACTCTTGGCATCTTATGGTGATCCGCGAGGATCACCGCATGACAGTATACTCCCGCCAGACGTCTAAACGGAGACGCCACACCGAGACGCCTTTTTCACCGTGAGTTTTTGCTTTAATTGGACTATTGTTCTTCCCTGTCTGGGTGTCATTTGCTGGGAGAATGCCGTCATCCAGGGGCCGCGGTCAGCGCCTGGGCAAAGAGTTAGCGAGCACGCTGGAGTACATCGACGGGACACTCCTCGCCGCTACCTTTGACGTCAACTCCAGCTATATGCGCTGGCACCTGGACTATGCTGAGGTTCTCCTGTACAACCTTCCTCTCCACGACGACGATCACCCGAAGGTGATGACGAGGAGAGGTGAACTCGCCACGCAGCGCGAGATACTCCGCGGGCTGGAGGAGGAGGAAAGCAGGAAGCAGAGGAGGAGGCATCCTCGCTCTCCGTGTTGGGATCCCGTTCCTGTCCCTGACCCGGTCCAGGAGGTCGCGCCATCTGGAGGTCATCAACGACGTCGGCGCCACGGCCAAGGAGAACCTCGGCAGAATCCCCGGCTGGACCCGCTGCAGGCGAAGCCTGTCAGCGAGCCTCTGAGAGCGGCTCCACCTCGTCCTTCCAGGGGGCCCTCTGTCGCCATGCAGCGGGGAGAAGGAGGAACAGCGTCCCCTACAGCAGGCACCATCTTTCCTCTGGGAGAAAGGCAAGTGCAAGTTAATTTATTACACCATAATTGTAACCTGCCTTGTCTGACTCCTGGGGGCAGAGTTCGGGGTTCGCAGCCCCCCGAGCTCCCTCCACCTGCTGTAGTGATAATAACTAAACCTGCTGCCTCTGTGTCCCCCCCTGTTGAGCGCTCCGTGACGCCAGGCCTATGTCGTCGGATGAAGAAGGGGCCTGCAGTGCTGGAAAGCCTGGATCCGGCCCTGCAGCCACGTCGTGGACGGAGGAGAAAAGCGGACTGCGGCCCGGAGCCTGAGCCGACGATGAAGCGTCCCCGGGTCTCCTCGCCGGAACGGTCTGAGCCAGCGGGTCGAGTGTCCCCAGCCCCCACGTCATACGGGTCATCGGCGTGGACATCAGCGCGGAAGGAACCTCAAGCTGCAGACGTCATCTTGCCAGCTGCGGAGCCCGATGCAGCTGAGTTGGAGCCTGCTGACGAGAGTCGCCGCCCTGAACCTGGATCGTCGAAGTCCTGGGTGGCAACAGAACCCGAGTGCAGGCAAGTGCTCCCTCTTGTGTCCCTGTCCCCTGTTTTGGAGCATTTGTGCCTGCCTCTCGGGGAGGCGAGTGAGCAGCAGCCGCCTGCTGCGCCCGAGCTCGTCTCGCTGGGTTCTGTTGCTACCAGTGATATTGATCCCGGTTTTCTTGTTTTTTGTGAGCCTCGTTGCAGTGTCGCCGGCATGGAGCCAGTCGGAGTCACTGATTTGGAGGTTCCAGGTTCGGGGGTGGAGATCGTCAGCGGAGCTGCACCGACCCAGTCGGGGTCCGTTGTGGAGGCTGTTGTGGCCCAATCGGGGTCTGACGTGGGTGCGCCAGAGGTTCAATCGGGGTCCACCACAGGTGCGGTTCTGGCCCAATCGGGGCCCGACGTGAGTGCGCCCGAGGCCCAATCGGGGTCCATCGCGGGAGCTGCTTTGGCCCAGTTGGGGTCCGACGTGGGTGCAGCCGGGACTCAATCGGGGTCCAGCGGAGGTGCAGCGCCGGTGTGGTCCGTGGACGGTGGAGGAGCTGCAGACCCTTTTCCGTCGGATGGAGTACGGGCTCATCCTTGCCTTTTAGTCCCTCTACAGAGTTATCGCCCCTGCGCATCATTGCCAGGGGCCATGGGGGTCCCTTTTCGCTTGCCCCGGCTCTCTCAAGTTTTGTCCTTGCCAGGAAGGCCGCCACAGGCTGTTTTCCCCCAGTACTGGTGGCTGAGGGATGCGGGTCGGCCGCCTGAGGAACTGCTTCGCCGGTTTGGCGCCTCGGGTCGGCCACCCGACATGTTATGTGTTCTTCTGGGCGACCTGGTTCGGCCTCCGGGGGAGGGGACTTTCCGGGCCTGGGACTTTGACAAGCCGCCCGGTCATGTTCCGCCTCCCATGACCACCCGCCGGCAGTTGGACGCGGGGAGACCGCCCAAACTGTTCCTGGGGCGCTGGGTCTCCGCCGTTCGGCATGAACTGTTGGGGGGGTAGAGGTCACCTTTTTGGTGGGGGTTGATCCAGTAATTGTTCTTTTTTTTTGCTATCCTGTGTGTTCTGTGTAATGGTCATTTGGGGGTCTGCGGGTATTTGTGATTATTTTTTTTAATTTTATTTTTTTTGTTACTTATTTGTACCCGTAGGTAGATTTGGTTTGCAGTCTGGTGACAAGTCACCGGCTGCTGGTCGCTGCGTGCGCGAGCGCCCTAAACCTACATGTTTTTTTGGTATGCGGGAGGAAATCCCGGAGTAAACCCACGCAACACGGGGAGAACATGCAAACTCCACACAGCTCACTGTTGGTCGGGGGCTGGGATCGAACCCACGATCTCATGATCCCCGCGATCCCCCGGCCAAGGGTAAAACTGTGCTGCCACAGTGCTAAACCACTGCGCCACCGTGCAGCCCCACGGTTATGTCCCCCATGGACACGATTATGTCCTGCAGTTGCCTTATTTTGTTTTGTGTGCAGTTAGGTTTGACCCAGTAATTGTTCTGTTTTTCTGTATTTTATTTGAAAATTCACATGAGAATTCATACTGGTGGGAAGCCGTTTTCTTGTGAAACATGTGGACAAAGGTTTAATCAGCATGGTAATTTGAAAATTCACATGAGAATTCACACGGGTGGGAAGCCGTTTTTCTTGTGAGACATGTGGGCAAAGATTTAATTTTCTCTTGCTGTCCTGTGCTGTTTTCTGTAACTGTTATTTGGGGATCCTTGGCAATTTGTGTTTTATGTCCTACAGTTGCCTTATTTTCCTCTGTGTGTATTTAATCTGATCTGAGTATTTGGTAATTTTTGTGACTGTGCTGTGTTTAGGTTTTTTTTTTTGCCTTGTCTGGTCTGGATTTTGTCTTTTTCCTGTACTGATTCTGTGTTTGGTTTTTTTCTCCCTCCGGACCTACCCCCATCCGCCCACCCTGGAGGGGGTGGGGGGGGCAGGGTGGTCTATGGGCGTTCTGGAAGCCCACCCTCGGAGGGAGGGTACTGTTACGACCCGAGCGCCGGTCCTGTCCGCGCTCGGGCTATGTATATTCGCTGCCGCCTTTGACAGCTGTGGGTTATATTCTGGCTTCACCGGGCTCTTATTGTGAAGGTGCTCGGTGGAGCTTCCGGCTGTCAAAGACGGTCAGCTGTTTGTCATTACTGCTCGTTAGCGCTCGCCCTTATTAGGCGGGTGCTGACAGCAGTCAAGTTGCGAGAGTATCGTCGTATGTTCGTTTTACCCTTGTCAAGTCATGGTCAAGCTGGGTCAGTGCTCTAACCTCGTCAGACCTTCATGTCAGGTTCGTTTGTATTCTTGTCATGTCATAGTTTAGCTCGTAGTGGCTGGGGTCAGCCCTACGAGCCCCTGTACCTCGTAGTGTGTGTTTTTGCCCTTAGCGGCTCACAGTCTTATGTCACGTATTGTCTCGTTAATAAACATATTTGCAAAACTCTCCAGTGACTCTTGGCGTCTTATGGTGATCCGCGAGGATCACCGCATGACATTTTCTTCCAATTCAAAGCTCAGTCGCGGAGTTCCACATCGATCTGTGCTAGGCCCTATATTTTTTAGTAATGCTTCCACTAGACATCATTATTAGAAAGCACTGTATACATTTTCATTGTTATGCAGATGACACACAATTATATTTGTCAATGAAGCCAGATGATAGTAATAAATTAGCCAAATTAGAGGCCTGTCTTAAGGAAATCAAAGCTTGGATGACTTGTAATTTCCTGCTATTAAATTCAGATAAGACTGAAGTCATTCTTGTTGGTCAAAAAAACCTTAGAAATACCCTTCCAAATCAAATTCTTAGTTTAGATGTGGTTACTCTTTCTCTTAATAGTTCTGTGAGGAACCTTGGAGTTATTTTTGATCAAGATCTATTTTTTTAATTCACATATTAAACTTGTTTCTAAGACTGCCTTCTATCATTTGCGTAATGCCAAGATTAGGAGCATCTTGTCTCAGAGTGATGCTGAGAAACTAATCCACGCTTTTGTTAGCTCTAGATTAGATTATTGTAACTCTTTATTATCAGACTGTCCTAAAACATCTTTAAAAAGTCTTCAGCTGATCCAAAATGCTGCAGCAAGAGCTTTAACAGGTACTAGAAAGAGAGATCATATCTCTCCGGTTTTGGCCTCCCTTCATTGGCTTCCCATAGAGTTTAGAATTAAGTTTAAAGTCCTTCTTCTCATTTACAAAGCTCTAAATAATCAGGCCCCTTTTTATTTAAAAGATATGATCTACCCTATTATTCTAACAGAGCACTACGCTCCCAAAATGCAGGATTACTTGTAATACCTAGAATCTCCAAAAGTACAATGGGAGGCAGAGCCTTCAGTTATCAAGCTCCTCTCCTGTGGAACCAGCTGCCAATCTGGATTCGGGAGTTAGACTTGATCTCTGCTTTTAAGAATAGGGTTAAAACCTTCCTTTTTGATATAGCCTATAATTAGGGTGGGATCATGTGCCCCTGAACCCTCCCTTAGTTATGCTGCTAATAGGTTTAGACAGCCGGGTGACCTCCAACAATGCACTGGGCTGCACTCCTTTCTTCACTCTCAATGAAATATTTTTGCTGGTCATTAACATCTGTTTGTTCTCTTCCGTAGATTGAGTCCCTGTCATGCTGTTTGCTCTCTACACATCTATTCCTTTCTTCTTCTTCTCTATCCCCTCACCCCCCAGCAAGTTGCAGCAGATGACTGCCCCTCCCTGAGCTTGGTTCTATTGGAGGTTTCTTCCTGCTAAAAGGGAGTTTTTCCTCTCCACTTTCATCAAGTGCTTGCTCACAGGGGATGGCCTGATTGCTGGGGTCTTTCTGCAATTGTGGGGGTTTCCCCTACAGTTGAAAGTGCTATGAGATGACTGTTGTTGTGATATGGCGCTATATAAATAAAGTTGAATTGAATTGAAATGAACTGAACTGAAACACCAATGTGTTACTTCCTTCATGATAGGGGTCAAGCAGTATTTTTCACTCTGGGTCTAACACACTGCACACAGAAGATCTGAATATCTGTCCCTTTAGAAGGACTTCACTACTGTAAAACAATATTCTTCATCAGTCAGGTTCCAACTTCCTCTTACAACAGTTGACAGATCAACTTTACAGGATGTCCCCTAGCCCTTTGCCTGACAGAGGAAATCAAATGATTAATGACTGTGGACATTTGGTTTTAACTCATTCAGTCAGCTTTATATGTTTCAATACAACAGCACCAAACAAAAGTTCCAGCATCATCTCCTCCAGTCGTGATGATTCATGATTCATCACTGAATATCCCTTTCATCCAATCATCCAAAGTCCATGACTGCTTCTCTTTAGCCCATTGTAACTTTATTCTCTTCTCTTTCTTCTAGTAGTTAATGATGACTTTTCTGTAAGTAAATCCCATTTCCTTCAGCTGATATATTTCAGACACTGATTTCCATTTCTGCCCACTTTTTTCAATTTTTACCTCCGCCAAGGAGGTTATGTGATCATCGGCGTTGGTTTGTCTGTTTGTCTGTTTGTTTGTCTGTTTGTTTGTTAGCAAGATAACTCAAAAAGTTATGGACGGATTTTCATGAAATTTTCACAGATTGTCAGAAATGGGGTATCCTACAGACGATTACATTTTGGTGGTGATCCGGATCACCGTCCAAGAAAACCGCCATTACGGAAAATGCCATTTTCATGAATAACTACTGAACCACTAATCCTATCATTGTGAATCCAATTGCTAGTCATATGTTTTCATGGTCAAGGAATCTGAAAACATACACACAAACACTGTATGGGGGGAACTGTGGTGAAAACCGCCATTACGGAAAATGGATTTTTGTGAATAACTACTGAAGCACTAATCCTATCATTGTGAATCCAATTGCTAGTCATACGTTTTCATGGTCAAGAAATCTGAAAACGTACACACAAACACTGTATGGGGGGAACTGTGGCACTTGGCGGAGGTCTGCGCTCTCCAAGTGCTTTTCTAGTTTTCACTGTTTTTTTTTTTTTAAGGCACACTGATTTGAGTTTTCAGTCCTGATGCTTGACATTTTCCTTAGACTACCTGAATGTTTTCCAAGCTTTCCAGCTGACCAGGAACAACCAACATCTTTTGTGACACTCCATATTGAATTACCTTCTTCAAGGAATTTTTAATGTTTTCAATTTCTTCAACAGACATTTCCCTTGCTGAGGACATGTTTCCTGTCTTCCAGCCAGGTGCAAGAGGTCATTAAAGTCTGCAAGAACATTTTTTTCCTTTAGACTGTTTTAGATATTTAAACTTGTGCAGCTATTTGTTTTATCAAAAATTCCAAGATGAATCCATATTTTCCCTTTATTTGATCAAATAAAAGCCATCACTCATCACAATGTCATTTAATTTTTAAAGGTGTGTTTTGTATACCAGAATGTTCAGCTGCTACACAGTTTGGATCCATATCTGTTATTTTATTTTTTGTACAAAATAGAACAAATGAATGAAAGTCCTTGAAGAGTGATGATTCGATCATTTTTGCTGGGGGCTGATTATGTCTACAGAAAGAATCCCACCGGCCACAGAGCCTTCAGATGAGGTTGTACAATCAAAGCTAAGCGCATGATGTTACCTGTTCCTTTGCTGATTATATTAGTTATTGCCTTGGTTTTTGCACAGTGAATGTAAGCTAAGACACAAGAAGCTCGGGGCCATGTAACATTTTAGCATGATCATGATTGTCTAGGAACTACACAGTAAATACAGTTGAAACCAGAAGTTTACACACACTGTAGAAAACTATTGTGAGAAGTTTGTAGAAGAATACCCAAAATGTTTGACCCAAGTCATACAGTTTAAAGGCAATGCTACCAAATACTAAGGAAATGGATGAAAACTTCTGACTCTGAAGAAAGTAATAAAAAAAAATATCTCTCTCATGTCATTCTGGCATTTAATGAAAAGAAATAATCTTGGTAATCCTAACTGACCAAAAACAGGAAAAGTTTAGTCTGATTTAATGTCAAACAGTGAGAAAAAAAAATGTTATGGTGTGGGGAACCCACGCTGGGATATTCATCTCAGACTGGAAGCAAAGGAGAAGCAGTAAATTCCTCTGCCAGAAGAGTGTGGGGGATTAAGCAACTGGGGACAATAGGAATTGTGATGGGAGAAGGTATTGTGATGTAAGACCACAGGCAGCAGGAATAAGCAGCTGTGGGGACAATAGGAATTGTGATGTGTAAATGTATTGTGATGCAAGACCTCAGGCAGCAGGGGGAGTGAGTGTGGTGATATAAAGGAGAGACCCTGTGGCATGAGGTCAATGCTTGTTCTGAGACTGAGAAATGTGAGAGAGTGAAATAAAGTTCGTCTGCTATGAATGCCTGGCCTGTTATTGCTCTCTTCACACTGGTGACCCCGACGTGATATGAACATACTGTATACAGTGTGTGTAAACTTCTGGTTTCAACTGTGAATGAGTGAATGCATTCATGTTTTCAGAACTTAAATGTTAGTTTAAAAAAATTTAAACCCAACACAATAAAAATGTAGTTTCAAGACATGGGACCCTTAAATCCTACGTGCTGTACATACCCGTCCTTTCTCCACTAAGTTGGTGATCATAACGATGATACCAATATTTTGCTCCCACACCATCCTCCAAAAGTCCTCAAATGTTGACTTGAGAGGTCCCTGGGCTGCGATGTAGGCTTTAGGCTTATTATAACCCTAGTGGATAAATGACAGATAAACAGAGTATTAATCTGTAAACCTGTGATTTAAAGACATTTTGTCATTAAACTTTATTATTACAATCCAAATTATTGACAGACATGAAAGTTTATGAGATAGATTCTGAATTCTTCAATGGTTATCTTGTAGTCAACATGAACCCTCCAAAACACACACCAACACAGACCGTATTTGATTCGTCCCAGTGGAAGCACTCACATCCACATAGTTGGCATTGATGTAGTCTGTGTGTTTGGACTCCTTCCCAGCCAGCGGCCTCAGCTTCACCCTGCTGTGGTCATCTGAGGAGGAAACACAGAATGGCTATAACATCTGTAGCTGAATCCATGGCATGTCCTAACCTTTTACCCTGACACTGTGCTGTCCATGTTTTGCCGCTACACTGGTGCCAGGCCATGGCACCAGGAAGCAGATTAACCTGTGTGGATGAAACAATGATCAGACCGGGCTGTGCAGCCTACTACAGACAGCTGAACAATGTGGCACCTGCCCTTTGCCTTGAGCAAACACGAGACCAAGTTGCTTCCAGCTACAGTGTGAACTGAATGAATTTAAATTTATATTGTTTTCTGATTCAACCAACCACAAAGTGCTTGTAACTACTAACTGCTTTCATCCTCTCTTCTATAAAATACAGACACTTATGGGCAGTTTAGATTCACTGATTAACATGCTAAAGTGCCCATGTTATGCTCCATTTCCACATGTTGATACAATTGCCAGAGTTGTTAACAGAATGTCTGTGACATACTTTGGTCAAAATACCTTGGGGATTATATACTGAAGTAATATTTTACACTCATCCAAAGGAACCTTCATCAGACCAGCCTGTTTGATGATATTTTGCTGTAACTGCTAATGAACCAGAGTATCACACACGCTCTCTTTCTTCATTTCTGAGATCTGTGTGTGACTGATGGCAATGCCATATTAAAGCTAGCCTTAGCTGGCTAGCTTTTTTGTTAAGTTAATTTATTAATCCTAGAGCACTTTGGTTGTTGGATTGACATAAATCCGGCTGAATGTGAGAATGTAAAGTGCTGTCCACACCGTCAACAATAAAGATAATGACATTAACAACTATAACAATAAATATGTCCACACTGACGAACGATAAAGTTCTGCCAACATCAGAATCAAACATGCATTGGCCTTTCCAGATACACCAGCTTCACACCACACCTGTGTGATGTTGGCTCTCCACCTACTGATGAGGAAATAGTCTCAATCATTTGTGCACTGTGTGTACACATAATGTGCACCAGGGATTTTTGTTTGAGCTTTTACAGTTTTTGAGATAATAAAAATATATTTTATAGGTCATTCAATTTGGTGCAAGTGTGGGGGCGGGGGTGGTGGTGATGATATCAACACTGGAAATAAAAAATGTTATAAACTGTAAGAGCACAAATGATCAAGGCTATTTTCTCCTATTTTTATGGGAAACATTTCTTATGCCATAGAATACGATGCTGCTGGAATCAGAGAACCAAAATAGATTTTACCTGTACGTTGATCAGAGGAAAAAGAGAAGAAAAGCTGAAGAGTGCAGGTTCATGAAATTATTCAGGAGATCCTTCTCTCTGCTCCAAAGCCTTCTTGAACAGACAGGTAATATTAAGTGAACACAGCACAGAGCTGAACCAGTTCAGCTTGCAAATGATTAATAATAACAGCCTAATAATAATAATAATAATAATAATAATAATAATAATAATAATAATAATAATAATAATAATAATAATTTAACTTGGATGCATAGAGCCATTACAGAGGATGACTTTATACATCCAGTCATTTCTCCTCCTCTTGCACACTTGGTATCTTGTCTGAAAGCTGGTCAAATGTACTGAGAGCTCAGCCTATGGATAAAATGTATGAGAGCCACGGACTCATACTTGGGGCAGCTGATTCTTATCCTGACCATTTTACAGTCAGTAGCAAACCACCCCAGTAAGACCTGTAGGCCATTACTCAATGAAGCCAAGAAGACCAGACCATCTGCTAACAGCAGAGATGACATTCTGTGGCCTCTGAACATGGCAACCTCTGTTCCTTGCTTGCATCAAGAAATCCTGTCCATAAAAACTATGAACAGAATCTTTGACAAAGAGCAGCTCCCATGGAGCCAACAGACTCCACTCTGGGTTAATTGTCTTGTCCAGCACAGAGACATGTGTCATCTCTTGTAGCCACCTAAGACTCTTTGAGTGCTTCCATCAACGTTGCTGATACTCCATCCTTAATACCCACTGAAGAAACTCCATCACCAACAACAAAGTCCTTAAACAAGGTGGTAAGCAGTATCAAGACCGTGATCTTGGGGACATGGCTACCATGGACAGGGCACATCTCTAGAATAGAGCGCCATTCCAACCAACATAGTGAACTATCCGTAAAATCAGTGCAAAAATCCTTATCTGAAGGTGGTGTTAAAGTGGGCTGAAAAAGTACAGTGCAAATTAGTTCATGCCATGCTACCTGCTCATTTCACATAGTGGACATCACAATGTTACAGAAAACGTAGAAGTTGTTTTATTGGGAAGCGGGGGGTGTGTGTGTGTGTGTGTGCATGGGGACCCTATCTGGCTCCCAGAGTAATGGTGAAGGATTGGTAGATGAGCTGGCTGTAAAGACAGATGGCTAGCATCTATGGATAAAATAGATAGTAAATAGTCAAAAAAGGATGTCAACCCCAGTTAAGCTTAAGGCTAGTGGGCTGGTGTTTCAGTCTGTCCCAGCCAGTTCAATCTCTACTTGGTCAGAAAACCCTGATTTTGTGAATGCCATAAAATGAGTGCACACAAGCCTGTGACCTAGGGTACGGAATGGGTTCATGTTTAGGGGCTGTATGGGGTTTATGTCCTTTCTTTCTGGTTTGGTGAGTTGATTACCCAACTACAACACTCACACTCAAGTTCCTGATTTCCACTAAAGAATGTGTGTTTAAGTTTGGGGGAAAACATCCAGTAAATTATACGCTCAGCTTAATAGGAATATGTTTAATCTTATTTTCTTTAAATTTAAACAATATGTAAATTAAGTTTTCATTTTATCCCTTTTAGTTAAAGGGGTCACTGATTAAAAAAAAAGGTATTTTTGTCATTTTTAACCTTCTGAATTTGTCTCTTGGTCATGTGATTATCGAAGAAGATAAAAAAAACCCTCACTTCTCAGAAAAACCCCACACAGCCTTTATATTTATAGTTTCTGTCTCCGAGAAGCCGTTTTAACCATTCTGGGATTGCTACAGAATGTCATAAACGTAGTAACCCGTGCCTTGGTACCCGCCTGCTACTCTATTATAGGCTACCCTAGATGTCTGTCTGCAAACATGTAGATGAGTGGGAAGGCCAGGCATTAGCTTCAGAGCTAACAGTGCTACTAGGGAGTTAGCTTACCAGGCTAAGTTTATTGCCATTTTCTTTAAATTTCAGCCACCCTAACCCTGGATTCACACCGACTCCAGATGCGGTCCATTACAGCAGCAATATGAGTTGAGTCTTGCGGCCATCCCTGCTGGCTCCATTTGTGTTTAGAAGCAGCACAAAACATCCAAGCCCGGCTACATTTTGCAGAAACACATTTGAAATCTCCCAAACACGTGGGAAAATGTGTTATGGGCCGATGAAACCAAGGTTGAACTTTTTAGCCATAATTCCAAAAGGTATATTTGGCACAAACACAACACTGCTCATCACCAAAAGTACACCATACCTACAGTGAAGCATGGTGGTGGCAGTATCATGCTTTGGGGCTGTTTTTCTTCAGCTGGAACTGGGGCCTTAGTCAAGGTTGAGGGAATTATGAACAGTTCTAAATACAAGTCATTGTTGGCACAAAGCCTTCAGGCTTCTGGTAGAAAGCTGAAGATGAAGAGGAACTTCATCTTTCAGCATGACAATGACCCAAAGCACACATCCAAATCAACAAAGGAATAGCTTCACCAGAAGAAGATTAAGGTTTTGGAAAGGCCCAGCCAGAGTTCAGACATGAATCCAATCGAACATCTTGCGGGGTGATCTGAAGAGGGCTGTGCACAGGAGATGTCCTCACAATCTGACAGATTTGGAATGTTTTTGCAAGAAGAGTGGACAAATATTTCCACATCAAGATGTGCCACACTGATAGACTCCTACCCCAAAATACTGAGTGCTGTAATAAAAGCCAAATGTGCTGCAACAAAGTATTAGTTTAAGGGTGTGCATATTTATGCAACTAGGTTATTGTAAGGTTTTTTTTATTTTTCCCATTAAAAGATTTCAGTTTGTTTTTCAATTGTATTCAATTGAAAAACAATTGTATATTCAATTGGGTTGTACAGGTTATAGGTCACACTAAAAACTAAAAAGTTTTGAAAAGATTTATCTTGGTCTCATTTTTTTACATCACAAAAACCTGGCATTTGAACAGGGGTGTGTAGACTTTACTGTATATCCACTGTATGTCATTCTTAGACATTATTTTAACTTAAGTTATAGTTTATTTTCTCTAACTGGGATCCAAGGCTGGTAGCTGAAGCTAGCAGTTTAGCAACTCATTCGCAAATGTTTCTGGTCTCACTGTACTCAAGGGATGGATTGTATCCACTCGACCACTGAAACTACACACTCCTGTCCACCAGTTTTAATTAATCCTTTAAGACCAATTTGCATTAGTCTGCTCAGGCCCGAGCTAGCAGCTAGCCAGCTATGAATAGCAACAGTAATGTAAGAAGAAGGGTGGAGTTAACTGCAGCTCTTAGGCATTTAAAGAGACATGCTCTGAAACAAAGCATTCTGAGGAAAGCTGCAAAAGATGATTCACAATTATGTTGCAATAATAATTAAAGGCAATTTCATCAAAGTATGTCACAGACATTTTATTATCCAGTGGATATAAATCCACTTAAAAAAAACAAATGTAAACTGTCTAAATTGGTATCTTATGCCTTTTTTCCACAAAAAACTTTCAATATCTTACAGTTGCTTGTGAAGCTTTTTGCCCTTTTCTTCCTCCTTCAAATGCCCGGATCTAATTAGACCCACCCACATCCCGTCCACCAGGACACAGAAGTCTGAAAGCTGGCAAATTTGAACAGCCAGTTCTTAGTCCTGATTGGCTCAACACTACAGACCAAAAACTGTCTAAGCTTGCCTTTTTCCAAGGGGAGGAGCTTAAGTGAACTTTCACACCTAAAAAATGGAGACATGAAACATGTTATAGACATGTTAACAAGAAAAAAAACTTGATTTTTTTGTGGAGTATCAAATTAAGAAAAATCAAAGAAGACACAACTTTATTTATCAGTAACGTTTCGGGCCACCTGGCCTTCCTCACACTTCTACCAAAAAACAATAGAATAGTTGCCATCTTAAATACCCACAATTCCAGTTTAATTAATCAGATAATTTAAATAACATCAAATATTCATAGATCATCATATATCATCATAGCAGTCTGTCGGGGGCGACAATGACTGTTTCATTTAGGTCTGATCAGATTCCTCCACGTAGCTCTGTCCTTTGCCCTGCGCTGCCAGGAACTCCTGGCCTTGTTAACCCTGGTGACGTCCGAGCCGGTATGAGTTGCTTTCTGACTGACCATTTCATGAAACTGCAAAGTATTTGAGTACCACTAGCTTCTGCTGGACTAGCAGCACATTCTTGGCAGATAGAGGTATTATCAGTGGCAAGGACAGGCCAAGACAAACTGACTCCAGTATCTGTTGCAGTGACTGACCAGATGATAGGTTTGTTTATCTCTGCTCTTTGTGTAGTGCATGTCATGATGCACCGACTGGCAAAAGTCCACCACAGACCTTGCGACAGATGTGCTTATCTGCCAGGATGTCCAGTCTCACCCCGTGTAACTGGGAGTGGTCCACCACAGACCTGTGACAGATATTATTTTTAGTTTTGCCAGGATGACCATTTTCACCCTTCACACCCTCGGAAGGGCGGGGTTGCCAGTTGAGTCGCCGACGGCCCGACCCATGAGACAGGTAGTACCAGTTTTCATGGTTATCCGGTAGCAAGCAAACCAATGCCTGACCTGACCTGATTCATAGATATTAAAATTAAAAACTAAACAATTATCTAAAATGAATGTGGATGATTAAAAGTTTCTGTTGTGTATGTAAAATTACATTGTTGACAGTGACCACATGGACAGTTACCCACTCTATCAAGGCTGAGGAAGTGTGAAGGTGTGGAAGGTGAAATGTCAGCCCTCACCAACCAGTTCTTCAGATTAGGGGGTCTCTTGTGCACCACACAAGGGGGGTTAGAAAAAAAAAACAGTCCTTAAAGTAGGGTCTGACTCTATAATGTGCCAGTGTTCTTCAATAACTTTTTCAATAGCACGAGACACAGGTGAAAACTGAAAGGCACAAACAATCCTCTCACAAACATTCAGTTTGTGTCACATTAAGACCTGTGGGAGCTGTCAGTTGTGTGGGAATAGTGCAGTCAATGACCCCTATGTCCTTTTTTTGAGCAAGCAGAAGTGCATCCACAGCAGAATGCGCTGCATAGAATTGCTGCTGCAACATGAGTAAGAGCTCCTTGAATTACACTGAATACAGTTTAAGAGCAGAGGGTGGAGGGATCAGTGAGAGACCAGAAAAGAGGCGTGACAGGCTGGAAATGAGCACGTTACTTGTTGACTCCCTGAACTGCAGAGCAACTTTACAATCGGGTAGAGAAGCAAAACACTCTCATTCGTAGAAATAGCTCGCCATCCAACATATTTCACAAGTATATTTATGTTCATGCAGGGATTTCCTGAGAAGTGTTTTCAGCATTTGTACTCACAGGCCACGATGTTGATGTATCTGTTCTTGTGCTTGTTGTCAGGATGGTTGGAGTGCTCCGAGGTGATTTTCATGTCTGCAGTACACCGCTGGACCTCCTGGAGAATGAGACAAATGTTTCTGGACATTTATGGCAACATCATAGAACGATAAAAAAGGATTTTCTCATCACTACTGCCAAAAGGCCCTCAGAGGATGAACCATAGTGATTTTACTCACTCCCCATCTTTTTCTAGCTCACCATAACAACAAAATATGAAGTGTGAACAGGACATGGCAGAATTTAATTACAAAGTAATTTAAGAAACAGTGAATTTTAAGTTTGAAAGTTTGAGTTTATAACTTGTGAGAACAACCATCCATCCCCTCCCGCTTATCCGGGGGTGCCGCCCAGTTCACACAGCACTATGATCCCCATGAGCCCACCTGAGGGCAGGCCCATGTGGCTCGTTCGGGCTGAGCTCTGATAGGTCCTGGGTAGATAGAAACCTGGTCACCAGACGATTGTCTTCAAGCACCTCTTCCTGGCTAGACTTCAGGGCAGGACCCTGGAAATCCCATACCATGCGGGGTATACAGGATCCTTGTTGGGAATCCACTGGACCGCTCTTAGTCTGGCCCTTCACCAAGTTACAGTTTGTCTTGGAGAGACCCTACCAGGAGCAAGTTGCCCCTGACAACAGAGCTCCTGAGATCATTAGGACACACAAACCCCTCCATCATGATCAGGTGGTGATCCACAGAGGGCTTACAGGAACGTGCATTACTGTAACAAATGTTCATCACTTCAAAACATGTTATACATGAGTTAGTTCCAACCGAGGAATTTGATTGGACAATAGGGATTCCAGGAGTGTACCTTAACTTCCACAGTGAGGCGCTGTTTCAAAAGAGACAGACTTCCCAACATGGAAATTGTACTGTTGAAATCCAGGTTCTAAACAGTACATCGCTTAAAAATATAAAAAAGGTTATCTTTATCTTCCTGTGTCTCAGATCAGCTCCACTAAACACGGGTGCATGAGGACAATACAAGCATGTTAATAATTCTAGATTAGTGTATATCTAGCGTATATTTTTGATATGCATATTTTTTTTTCCAAGACCTGGTATTCTTAATGAAATATTTACATAACCACAAAACCCCAAACAACAGTAAATGTACTGTATGTACTTTTATGTATTTGGGTATATTAATTACATTTTTGGTGGTGATATTGATGCAACAAAAACTGCTGTCAGTTCTTTGCATTCTGATTTAAATTTTGCATTTATTTTCTCTCTCCCAGTTGTGTTTAATGTTTCTTTCTCCTTAGCTTGTGCTTAGATAAACTGCATCCCTTACATGGCATATTCAATTATTTTGGAGACCCGAGGCCTCGGAACATCACAGAGGAAAGTGACACTAAAATTAATGGGGAAAAAAAGGCAGAAAATCAATTACAGGATTCACCCTGGAGATTTATATTTGCTACAGTTTTCTTTGATAATTATGCTCCCAAGTCTAGACTGTCTGGCTTGTGCCTACAGTCCTAAAAATGACAGAGCAGCTCAGGGCTATGTGATATATGTTGGTGTTTAGCGTCGAGCTCAGGCCAAACAAACAGCTGTTGGCTGCTAACTCAGCATGGTCAACAGGGAAGGCAGGACTAGATTTGGCTCTGACCTCGTCTCATTTCCTCCCGTGAGCTTTACAGACCGACTACCTGGTTTTAGCACTGTTAAACATGGATTTATCACACTCAGTGGGATGGGAATTTATTTTGATCAGCATGTACGAGCTGATCAGGTTGCAGGTATGTTGGTAATAGACAGGATGTGACAGGAGGTGATGTCACACAGATGAAATGTGACGACAGATGGTGAAACTAACAGGAACAGGTGTCACGAGGCTGAGTGCGGTGCGTCACTGGGCTCAGGCTCTTAATTTACATCTAAGTATTTTCCGTATTTTTCCAGCGTTGTATTATTTTCCTGTGTATTGATTCTAGATGTGTTCTTTGCTGTCAGTTGCTTTATGATGTCTTCTTGCCCTTATTATTATGGTTATGATTCTGTCAGTATTTTTAGATTCCTGTTTTATTTTGGCTCTCAATGTTTATATTTTGTTTCCTCGTGGCATGAGCTTCGCACCTGTTCCAGACACTCCCACTTTGTCATTGTCTCGTCCATGTGCTCTGTGTTAGTAATTAGATCACTGCCCGCTCATGTGAATCCGCACCTGCCAGCAATTATGTCCTCAGTATTTAGAGACTGTTGTTTTTTCTGTTCACTACCGCAGTCTTAGTTTAACTTTCTCCTCACCACCAGAACCCCTTCCTTGTTCTGGTGAGTTTGTGCTGTTCCAATATCTGTAAGTTCACCTTGTCTCCTGTTTGGATTTTTGCCTTATACACTTTGGAACTTTTGTATTTTGTTATTAAATGCTAAACTGCAGTTGGCACGTGGGTCTGTCTTTCTCTGCCCTGAGAGGCAAGTCATGACAACAGGCACCAGTGAGTGTGCGGGGGCTTAACCATATGTGTGAGACACTGATGCACACACAGGAAGAAGTTATGTAGCGGAGACATACTGTATCTTACATTAGCCATTTTAATAAAAATTGGAAAACTTATGTACTGTCATTGTGCCTAAAAAAGAACAGTGCCTCACTGATGTGATAGACAACACCACCGTTTCCCATCCATCCATCCATCCATCTTCTACCGCTTTTCCGGAGGTCCGGGTCACGGAGGCAGCAGTTCAAGCAGAGAAGCCCAGACTTCCCTCTCCCCCGCCACCTGCTCCAGCTCTTCAGAGAGGATACCAAGGCGTTCCCAGACCAGCTGGGAGACATAGTCTTTCCACCGTGTCCTGGGTCTGTCCCGGGGTCTCCTCCCAGTGGGACGTGCCTGAAACACCTCAAGTGGGAGGCGTCCAGGAGGCATCCTAATCAGATGCCCATACCACCTCAACTGACTCCTTTCAATGTGGATGAGCAGTGGTTCTACTCTGAGCCTCTCCTGGATGACTGAGCTCCTCACCCTATCTCTGAGGGTGAGTCCAGCAATCCTACTTAGAAAGCTCATTTCAGCCGCTTGTATCCGCGATCTCGTTCTTTCGGTCATTACCCAAAGCTCGTGACCATAGGTGAGAGTAGGAACGTAGATTGACTGGTAAATCGACAGCTTTGCCTTAGAACTAAGCTCCCTCTTCACCACAACAGACCGGTACAACGTCCGCATCACTGCAGATGCTGCTCCAATCCGTCTGTCCATCTCTCGCTCCATTTTCCCCTCACTCGTGAACAAGACCCCAAGATACTTAAACTCCTCCACTTGGGGCAGGAGCCTGTCCCCAAACCAGAGAGGACAATCCACCTTTTTCCGGCTGAGGACCATGGACTCGGACTTGGAGGTGCTGATTCTCATCCCAGCCGCTTCACACTCAGCGGAAAACCGTCCCAGCAAGAGCTGTAGGTCATTGCTGGATGAAGCCAACAGGACAACATTATCTGCAAACAACAGAGATGAGATCCTGTGGTCACCAAGCACGACACCCTCCATTCCCTGGCTGCGCCTAGAAATCCTGTCCATAAAAATTATGAACAGGATCGGTGACAAAGGGCAGCCCTGGCGGAGTCCAACTCTCACTGGGAATGACTCCGACCGAGTGTTGGCAATACGAACCAAACTCTCACAACGGTCGTACAGAGACCGAATAGCTCGTAACAACAAGCCCGATACCCCATACTCCCGAAGCACCCCCCACAAAAATCCACGAGGGACGCGGTCAAATGCCTTCTCCAAGTCCACAAAACACATGTAAACTGGTTGGGCAAACTCCCACGAACCCTCAAGAATTCTCGAGAGGGTAAAGAACTGGTCCGATGTGCCACGGCCAGGACGAAAACCACATTGCTCCTCCTGAATGCGAGGTTCGACCAACGGCCGGACTCTCCTCTCCAGTACCTTGGCATAGACCTTCCCAGGGAGGCTGAGGAGTGTGATCCCTCTAAAGTTGGAGCACACCCTCCGGTCCCCTTTTTTGAAGAGAGGAACCACCACCCCGGTTTGCCATGCCAAAGGCACTGCCCCCGACCTCCACGCAATGTTGCAGAGGCGTGTCAACCATGACAGCCCAACAACATCCAGGGCCTTGAGGTACTCAGGGCGAATCTCGTCCACCCCTGGGGCCCGGCCACCAAGGAGATTTTTAACCACCTTGGCGACCTCAGCCCCGTGATAGGCGAATTATCCCCCTCGTCCCCAAACCCTGCTTCCTCTGTGGAAGGCGTATCAGTGGGATTGAGGAGATCCTCGAAGTATTCCTTCCACCGCCCGACGATGTCCCCAGTCGAAGTCAACAGTGTCCCATCCGCACCATACACAGTGTGGACGGGGACCTGCTTTCCCCTCCTGAGCTGCCGGATAGTTTGCCAGAATCTGTTTGAGGCCGACCGAAAGTCTTGTTCCATGGCCTCACCGAACTCCTCCCATACCCGGGTTTTTTCTTCAGCAACCACCCGAGTTGCACTCCGCTTGGCCTGCCGGTACACCTCAGCTGCTTCGGGAGTCCCACAAGCCAACCAAGCTTGATAGGACTCCTTCTTCAGCTTAATGGCCTCCCTCACCACTGGTGTCCACCACTTGGTTCGGGGGTTGCCACCACGAGATGCACCGACCACCTTGCGGCCGCAGCTCTGGGCCGCCGCTTCAACAATAGAGGTGGAGAACATGGCCCATTCAGACTCCATAAGAGGCAAGTCATGACAACAGGCACCAGTGAGTGTGCGGGGGCTTAACCATATGTGTGAGACACTGATGCACACACAGAAAGAAGTTATGTAGCGGAGACATACTGTATCTTACATTAGCCATTTTAATAAAAATTGGAAAACTCATGTACTGTCATTGTGCCTAAAAAAGAACAGTGCCTCACTGATGTGATAGGCAACACCACCGTTTCCCGATTAGGGATTATTATTCACAGCTTTAATGCATCTTACCATGCTTAGATGATGTCCTAATCAGCACCTCCTTAAGTTGATTGAGGTGTCCTTGTGTTGGAATTCAACAGATACTCAAATTGAATGGGTGCCATACATGTAAAGTTGCTAATTTATGAAAGATTTTACAGTGGTCTCTTATTTTTTTTTTTCCAGAGCTGTATTTAGACTAAGGCGTGTTAACTTTTTCAATTAATGTGGGCCAATTAATGCATTAAAACAAATGACGCTGTGAAGTCACTGCCTGAGGTAGAGTTGATAGTGGTGATTGGTTTGTCGCAGCAGCTGGCTCAGCTTAAAACAAGGGTAGGTCTTATTTTTCAGCATTTACATCACACTAAACAGATCCTTCGGTACTCAAGGCAACTTCATCCTGCATACAGCACATTTAAACCATGCACACATAGACACGTCTGTGCACACACACTCACACCTGACCTAGTGTTACTGATTGGGGCTGCTCGCTCAAAAGTATGAAAAGAGGGAGCGTTTCTGTCAGAGTGAGCATAGAAAAACACACACTCCAATATACAGTGAACAAAAGCACCTAACTCACCATTAAGGTCAGGAGTTCTAGAAATCAATTTAACAATTGCTCCATTTGTTTGCACTTTTAAGGGTTTGAGATAATTAGGGAAGTCAATTTAAGAAGAGGCACTGACTTCCTCTTTGACAGTTTCAAAATAAAACAGGAAATGTGATGACGATATTAAAAATACTGGCAGCTGCCAGTGGTACCTGTCAGCCTTAGTCTTTGTTGTTAAGATATAGTTCATGTGTCATTTTGACCTTGACCTTTGACTTTGCAATGCCAAAAGCATAGTCACAGTTCAGGGTCACAGGGTGAATCTGTGTACCAAGTTTGGTGACCCTAGCTTTGCTCATTCTACAGTAATAGTGCAAAGGGAATGTCAACCTTTGACCTTTAGCTTACATCATTTATTTCTGTAGTTAACACGCTTGCAAGAGTTACAAAAAACCTGACCTCTGACCTTGACTTCCAGGTCAGAGGTCATCCAAATTCAAAGTCATTTTTCTTAGCTACAACTATGGTATTGATCTGAGAAGCCCACATAATTTATTTCTGTAGTTATGACATTCACAAGATTTAAGATTTCGAGAAAAATAAACTCCCTCTTCACAATAAACTGGGGAGAAAAAAAATTACGGCAAGGATTGTTACACTAGATGTCCTTCCTGATGCAATCCTGCCCATTTACCCAGGCTTGGGACCAGTACAAGGAGTTTTAATTGAACATGCAGTACATTCATGACTATCAATGGTTTTAAACTGCTCAAGCAGTATTTTTGTGGAATATGAGAGTCACAAGTATGTTCAATGAGTAAAAATTAAAAGCTGCTAAAGTATACTTCTTTTTCACTGATTCTTTTATGTAAGTTTAGCAGTGAAGCACAAATTATTATAGAAAAATGTGCAATTATTTAGTTACATTTTTTAAATTACTTCACAGCCCTAATTTAGACAGATGGACAAAAATGCAGCATGCCAATAAATAACGTTGTTTTTTAAAAAAATATGAACTTCATTGAGAAGAAGAGCAGTTAGGGATGCATTATATATATATATATATTTTTTTTTTTTTTACTGGGCATAGGTAATGTGCATCTAAGTTACACCAGTAAAGCCCTGTCAGCACTGTTCATTCCTGGTTGGAAGCTCCTGATCAGCAGCAGCTGTGTGGGGTTTGGATACACTACCTGTGCCTCTGTGGGTTTACTCCAATTATAACCCACAGTCCAAAGGCACGTGAACTGGTGATTCTAAATTGACCGTGGCAGTCTGTAGCCAGCAGCTGGTAGTTGAAGCACTTTGAAGCGCACTATTAAGGCTAGAAGTGCTAAGACAAGTCTGTTCCATTGGATAACATCACTGGTACAGTCTACACAGATTCCAGTTTTCATGTCAAAAAGGTCATCTAATTTTCTGCTTCATAAATGCTTGTAGACTCTGAGTGCTTTAAAGTGGATCAGTTCTTCTGTTTCTTAGTTTCTTTCTCTATTAAATGACCAAGTGTCCAGGGTACTCTGAACACTTAAATCTTGTTTAGTTAAAGTTGATGCACAGGTGACTGCACTGGTGAATAGTGACATCACCGGACTGATCTAAGGTGCTTCACTGGACAACCCCAATTGCAGTGAAGCTGGTACATGTGTAATGTACTGTATGTAAATAAATACAAAATGCAATGATTTAAAACCCTTTTCACCAGTTTTTTTAAACAAATATTCACTCATTTTGAATCTGATGCCGGCAACACGTTCCCTAAAAGCTGGGACAGGGACATGTTTACCACTGTGTTACATCACCTTTCCTTTTAGCAACACTCAAACATTTAGGAACTGAGGACACTAATTGTTGAAGCTTTGTAGGTGAAACTCGTTCTCATTCTTGCTTGATGTACGACTTCAGTGGCTCAACAATCCAGGGTCTCCATTGTTGCATGTTGTGCTTCATAATGTGACACATATTTTTTAAATGGGAGACAGGTCTGGACTGCAGGCAGGCCAGTCTAGTACCTGCAGTCTTTTCCTATTAAGCTACACTGTTGTAACACATGCAGAATGTGGCTTGGCATTGTCTTGCACGGATGTCCCTGAAAAGCCTGTATGTACCGTTCAGCATTAATGGTGCCTTCACAGATGTGGAAGTTGTCCACAAAGTGGTGAACCTTGCCCCATCCTTGCTTGAGAATGACGCATTTTGGTGATTCTCCTTTTATACCCAATCATGACACTCAACTGTTTCCAGTTAACTTGTTCACCTGTGGAATGTTTCAAAAAGGTGTTTTATGAGCATTCCTCAATTTTCCCAGTCTCGTCTGGCCCCAGTCCCAGCGTTTTTGGAACATGTTGCAGGCATCGGCTGCAAGCTCCCATCCCTCCAGGACCTGTACATCTCCAGGACCCGGAGGCGTGCAGGTCGGATCATAGCCGACCCTTCACACCCTGGACACGCACTGTTTGCCCCCCCCCCCCCCCCTCAGACAGAAGACTTCGGTCCATTCAGACTAAAACCTCCCGCTACATGAACAGCTTCTTCCCCTCTGCCATCAGACTGCTGAGCACTAAGTGACTTATTAGACTCTCGTGCACTACGTACAGCAGCTCAACCGGACTCATGATAATTATCACTGTTGTCTTTTGCACTACCAACTGCACTATGTGGAACTCCACAATATCTGCTGCTTGTTAATATATTTAAAATTGCATAGATTAGTATTACTCATTCATATTCTACATTTTATTGCATGCATAGTTTTTTATTTTTATCTTTAGTGCTACCCCATGTTTAATGTTGCAGCATTGCACCAAGACAAATTCCTAGTTTGTGTACTACATGAACAATGGCAATAAATCTCATTCTGATTCTGATTCTGATTCTGATCAAATTCAAAATGAGTGAATATTTGCAAAAAAACAATAAAGTTTATCAGTTTGAACATTAAATATCTTGTCTTTGTAGTGTATTCAACTGAATATAGGTGGAAAAGGATTTTTAAGTCATTGTATTTTGTTTTACGCAACATCCCAACTTCACCAGAATTGGGGTTGTACATCATTGATGATTTCCATTTTTGTTGTATCAAACACCGGATATCAATATGAATCATCCGCCATTTCATTCACAAGTTCTCACATTTACAAAGTTTTTGGAAAGTTGAACTCTGACCTTGACCTGAGGTGAAAGTAGCCAAAATCTGAATGCATCTTAGATTTTTCAAAGACAGAACTATGGTATCAATGTGATATATTTACATCATTTCCTTTCTGAGTCATCATGTTTACAATGTTGTTGGTAAACAGTCCAAAACCTTTAAGTCCACAGCTGCTTGGACCCAGATGATCGCTGCTTGCAGCTATATTTGCTTCTTTTATTTGCTTGGGCAACAATGGTCCCCTTACTATGTAAATAGTGATGATTGATGGTCTTGGCCTTCCTGACTTTGTCAACAGACGAGAAAGTGGGGCAGCAGCAATAGTAAATTTATGCCATTGGTGAAGGAGCTCCCTTCAAATACACATATAGCACTTGTCTATCAAGCTGAAACCAGGTCACTGTGTGGTGGGAGGGGGACTGATAGTGTTTAAGGGTCCCCATTTCTCTGTGAAGTAAAGATTATGGGGACTGGGGCTCTTTTGCATTCTATGAAAAAGCACACACCAGGAATGAAGAGAAATTGGTAAAAAAAAAAAAAAGGAGAATTAAAAAAACATGAGTGAGGATGAAAAAAAGACAAGCAGGATTATTCAGAGAACAGGCTGGTGCGATGAAGCATGCCTGGGATAGAACTAAATTGCCCATCACTGAAACTTCCCTCTCATTTTCTCAGCGAACCGTAATCACTGATTATGGAGCCATTTTGTCTTCATTATCTCTCATTACCATTTCTTTCACTATTTCCTTGGTGTGTGTGTGTGTGTGTGTGTGTGTGTGTGTGTGTGTGTGTGTGTGTGTGTGTGTATTCACACAGAGACTTGCTCCCCTGCAATATGAAATACAAACACACCTAAAAAACTACATCTGTCAGGGACCAGCTCCTTTTTACACACAAGCTGGTGTACAGTGAATAAATGGGGAGAAGGATAAAGGTTCTGTTGCTGTGCCAGGTTCAGTGGGGGTGACTTCCTCTTACACATTCATTTCTTCTAAGCAATATTACATGAGAGGAAGTGCAGTATCAGCGGATACATCATTGTAGCAATTGACTGTGGTGCTATAATCCTGATACTGCACAACCTCGGGTGATGACATGTGGCTCACACATGGAGACCTGTACCTTTGGAATGCACGGAAAGTCAAATTTAAGGCCAGATCAGTTTTTGAATCATACAGAAAATAAATACTGTGCCACAACTTCTACTTCTACTCTGGACTGCGTTTCCCAAAAGGAACATTGCTCACTAAGGCAGCAATTTCCATGGTATGAACTATGCAGCTGCGACTCAAATGATTCTCAAAAACAACGATCAAAGTACAACGGTGCTACTTACAGTGCTGCGAAAAAAGTATTTGATTTCTTATATTTGTGCATATTTGTCACACTTAAATGTTTCAGATTATACAACAGGTAGTTCTGACTGAGCAATTTTGGACAATAGAGATTCCAGGAGTTGCTATACTCAATGATAATTGCACTCCAGTGTTTCACTGGATATGTATCGTTCCGCTTCAAAGGTGTTCCAGTAACTGTTAATTACTAATCGTTATTTAGTGTCCAGTCTGTCATTTCTATCACTGACTTCTTATGAGAATTGCAATACTGTGTTGGACACCTTAATTTCCACAGTGAGGCGCTGTTTGAAAAATCACCCAAAAGTCCCATTCTTTAAAAAAAAAACAAAAAAAACTTTATTCTCTTTGTCTACCTTTGTAAACATCCTTAAGCTATTTGATGTCTGTTTAAAATACAGAGGCAATGCTAGAGTTGGATTTATTGCCTCAATTAACAAACCACAATACCTTTGTGGTGATGGACTCTTTGTTTCATCTGAAAATGCCAAGAAAAGTGAGCAAAGTGTGCTGAAGCCAAATCACTAGCATGCTAACTAGCCACCAGCATTGGCCAGTTTTTGACCTCAGCCATTCTGCAGTATGACTCAACAGGTGACCAGTATGTATTATAAACACTGACTTATGTACTTGACAATATTTAATTTGTTTATGAGTGTGAAATGACAATAGATGTCTTCATGCTGATTGAGATGTTTAGCAACAGTTACTGGCTACATTTAGAAGGAACTTTTTTTTTCTCAGCTGCGCAAAATAACTGGTTAAACAAACAAATCATAATATTTTGTCCAGTATTGCTCTTTTAATAAAATGTGCTTGTGGAATTGTAGGAAAGCAATTTTACACGAGAGCGAGTGTTGTCTCAATGAATATTTTAACTGGCTGTAATTTGTCGTACTACGAATCACCGCCAGTTAAAATATTCATTGATACTGCACTCGCTCTCATGCAGCATTGCTTAATCATCAAACAAATTTTAATATTATACAAAGATTATGGGTAAATACATAATGCAGTTTTTAAAGCATGAGTTGATTTATTAAGAATTAAAAAAAAATAGCCAAACCTACCTGGCCCTATGTGAAATTGCCCCCTAGACCTAATAACTGGTTGAGCCACTCTTGGCAGCAACAACTGCAATCAAGTCTTTGCAATAATAATAATAATGAGTCATCTTTTATGGTAAAATGGCATTCTCTTCTATAAAGTTTTTCCCATATCTGGATGACCAAAACATTTTACAGATCCAGCTATCTACCCATTCACACACTGACGGTGGCAGAGCTGGCATGCAAGCCGCTGGCCTGACCCATCAGGAGCAACTTGGGGTTCAGTGTCTTGCTCAAGGACACTTCGACACACAGACTGCAGAGAACGCGGGAATCAAATCACCAACTCTCTGATCAGTGGTCGATGACACTCTACACCAGCGCCACAGCCACCTCCAACATTGCTGACAAGGAATTATGGTCCACTCGTCTTTGCAGAATTGTTTTAATTTAGTCACATTGGAGGGCTTGAGATGGAGGTCATGAACTGATGGTCAGACATTCTCCTTCAGGATTTTCTGGTAGAGAGCAGAATTCATGGTTCCATTGTTGAAAGTCCAGGTCCTGAAGCAGCAAAGCAGCTCCAGATCATCACACTACCACTACCATGTTTGACTGCTGGCATGATGTTCTTTTATGAAATGCTGTTAGCTTAATGCCAGATGGACAGAGATGGAGGTCATGAACTGATGGTCAGACATTCTCCTTCAGGATTTTCTGGTAGAGAGCAGAATTCATGGTTCCATTGTTGAAAGTCCAGGTCCTGAAGCAGCATGACAGGACGCATGCCTTCCAAAAAGTTCAACTTTTGTCTTGTCAGTACACAGAATATTATCCCCAAAATCTTGGGGATCACCAAGATGCTTTTTTAAAGCAAATATGAGATGCTCCTCAGTGTCCTTTTTGGTCAGCAGTGGTTTTCACCTTGGAGAGCTCTCAGTCTCTTTCTTATTGTTGAAACTGAGCTTTCCAATAAATGTGGTTAATCACAGTTAATTCATGATGTAAAATGAGGGGCAATTACTTTATCACACAGGGCAAGGTAGATTTGGATAGGTTTTCTTCCTTAAATTAAACCATCATTTAAAAATTGCATTTTGTATTTACTCAGGTTATCTTTGTCTAATATTAACATTTGTTTGATGATCTAAAACATTAAATGTGACAAATATGCAAAAATATAAGAAATCAGGAAGCAGGCCAACACTTTTTCACACACAAACACTGTCATAAAGTTGTGCTGTTGCTATGACAGCTCAGGACTTACAGTAGGAACATTGTAGCTAGAGCAAATGTAAATGATCTGCAGCTTATTTGGTAAGTTATACTTCACTATAGTAGGGTATTGTTTGTGTTTATAACAATTATACTGCTCATATTTTATGTTTTTGATTCTGTATGTGCTACACGTAGTGAATTAGTGTTTGTCTGCTACACCGTGATGACTGCCAGATATGACCAAACTTTTCCCACATTCTCCGAAGTACAGCAGTTGGAACTTTATTAGTTGAAATCAACGTAGTTCAAACTAAGATTGCTTGATGTTGGTCTGAATGTTTTGAAAAACAGTTGTGAGTTAGATGATGGTGAGCTGAATGATGAACGATACTAGGTATGTTGGTTCAAGGCTCACCTCCATCGTAGTTTGGGAAATGCACCCTTGTTCTGTAATGGTCATATAGAGACAATTAACTAGTCCATGTAATTTTAGACTTCAGTATATGTGGCACAAAAACATGTTTTCCTCCTGTTGCAAAGATATGAAATGAAGCAACAGCACTGAGATTAACTGTGCAGTAAACAGAAGAGATGGATATACCTGTAGTATCTATAATAAATGTTTTCATTAGACCAGCATCTCTAATGATGATGTTAACAGTGCTGCTACAGTGTAGCTCAGTCTCGCCACTCTAGTGTATTTTTTTTACTGCTGTGGAAAGTTGTTTTCAGAGAAAAAGCTGCAAAAAAGCCAAGGTCTACAACCAGTCCAATCCTAGAATGTATTAAGTAATGTGTATTTTGTATGACTTGACAGCTTACCTCAAAGTCTTCAGAGAATCCATGATTATTATTTGAGTAGAGCTCAGAAACATGCTTGATGAACTGCTTGACTGGGATGGCATCCAAGTCATCTGTAGAGACACAAAAGGACCGAGATTAAACCAGATCAAAGGAACAGAAACCTGTCTTGGTTCAACAGCTGAAGCCAAATAAATTAAACTTGACAGTGGATGTTGGTACTGGACTATTCTGGACATCAACCGACAGAAGAGTGTGCAAAGTGATTCAGGTGAACTTGGAGCTGATGTTGGCTAGTACAGTTTATGATTTCTTTGGGGTAATAACATGACAAACAATGCTATAATAACCTCTTGAAGATATGTTAGATGAGCTGAAAGAGAACTATAATGCTTTGACCTTTTGTTAACATACTGTGGTAAATCATGAGCGTGCAGCACCAGCAGAGCAGAGGGGGGTTCTCATGCTGACTGTGGCTGTTCAGCCCTTAGGCCAGATGCATATGTCAGACTGTGGATAAAAGTTGAAGTGAGTGATGGAAAACTGAAAGATATATCACCATCCCAACACTGCAGACTATCAATCATTCTGTCAAACAAACCAAAAAAGGAAAAAAGTGAAGTGAAAGCGAATCGATTTTATTTGAATGATCCGATATCGATTTACAAAATTCTAAGATTGATCTTTTTAATATAATGCATTTTCATGTGTGAAACTTATAAGAGGTTTACAGGATATCTCTTGTGTGGCTGAACTCTCGTGTTCATATATTTATTCTACATTTACAGCACTGGGTCTTTAAGAAATTCTTTCATATGCAATAAAAATAGGCATTACACTGTCAAAATCCCTGACTGAAGCATTATGGAATCGAATCAGATTGGATCGAAAAAGTAACTGAGTTACTTTTGAGTTACTGCATGATTAAAGTAACTAGTTACTTAGGAAAGTAACTTTCACGTTACTTTTAAATGCATACTTAAATCAAGTTGCACACATAGCAAGATCAAGGGGACCTTGTTCTCAACAGAAAAAAGAAGAAAAAGAAAACTGATGAGAAAAAAGTTTCATCTTACAGAGAAAAAATGTCTCAGATTTCCATAAACTATTGTAATTCAGGTTCAGGTTCAGGCTACTTTATCTGCAGCCAAAGGTAGATTTGTTTTGCAGTCTGGTGACATCCATATTTACAAACCACAGTTACATTCAACATAGACACAAACACAGGCACACATGAAGCTGACTATAAACATGATAAAAATACTCGAGGCTCCATCAATCAGGACATAAGACAAAGAGATGAGAGAAAAAACAAAGAGAGAAGAGAGAAGGGTCATATTAAAAAGTTAAAGACTAGTCAAAGAGGTTAAAAACTCAAAAGTCAAAAAACCAATAAAAGATTTAGAACCCAAATAAAAAACTTACAAAAATAAGTAAATATAAAATGAAATTAATAAATAGGTAACTAAATTATGTGCAATATATTGTTACAACTTGTTCAACTCTTTGACAGCAGCAGGAACAAAGCTGTTTTTGTAGCGCTGGGCTTTACTTTTTGGGACAGCAAACCTCCGTCTGGAGGGAAGAAGCTGAAAGTTGCAGTGCAAAGGGTGGGAGTCATCATTTAAAATGGAGGTAGCTATCCTCTGTACTTGTCTGGTGTACAGGGATGTCAGGCTCAGCTGTGGCTCACCAAGCAAACGACTGGACCATCTAACTACCTGATCCAAGGATTTCCTCTGTTTCAGTTTTATCTGACCAAACCATGACACTAAAGAAAAGGATAAAACAGATTCAATAAAAGCCCGGTAAAACATTGTCATTATGGTTCGGTCAATTTGGAAGCGTGCAGGTTTGACACCCCTGGAACAGCCCATTAAAAACGCATATTTAGAGGATTTACTTCCATGAAATAGTTGCATATCACAACAGCATGTAAATGAATGAAATAAAATAAAATAGAAAGCACAGATAAATGAAAGTTCACCGCTTAGAGGAAGCTGTTCTTAACTGCAGCAAATCACAGTCACTTTTTCTCTGTGCGTAAGAAAACTCTAAATGCATTTAATACTCAAAAAATACTCATGTTTAACCACAGAGGTAGGAGCTGTTGGGGGCTACTTCGTCGGCCTCCGTCGGTCTATGATGACCATGGAAGAGAATCCTAAACGTCTACTCTGCTGGAACAGCACCGCCTGTGGCTGAACAGG
Source organism: Pholidichthys leucotaenia (assembly GCA_020510985.1). Classification (NCBI taxonomy): domain Eukaryota; kingdom Metazoa; phylum Chordata; class Actinopteri; order Cichliformes; family Pholidichthyidae; genus Pholidichthys; species Pholidichthys leucotaenia. The sequence continues at coordinate 192,502,048 of CM035841.1, forward strand.
CCGATGCGCGAATGGCAGTCCCTGTCACACAGGTTGCACTTGTGGGTGGTCTCCATGCTGCTGGGTCTGTGGCAGTTCTTCCTGCGGGTCCTTTTTTCATCTGCTGCAGCAGTCAGTCTCTCTTCACCCGCCTTGAGCCTGTGCGTAAGAAAACTCTAAATGCATTTAATACAGTGAACGTGGCCTAGCCAGCGGAGCCTGCGCTGCCTGAGTAGAGTGAACATGGAGGGAAGGCCGGCGCGGGACAGAACTTCTGTGTTGGGCACTTTGTCCTGCCAGGATATGTCCAGGATGTGGCAAATGCAGCGCAAGTGGAAGGAGTTCAGTCTCTTTTCCTGCCGGGCGTATGTTGTCCACGTCTCATTTCCATAGAGCAGTGTGCTGATGACGCAGGCGTTACCGCTTGGACAACAGGCGATCAGGGTTCGATATGAGAAGTCGCCACCGCCACGGCATTTCTTCCTACTGGGCTGCGGCGTGAACTGGGGTAGGACAGGAAACTGACCCGCGGAGGACACGGACAGCTGCGCCAGCTATAGTAGGGTCAGTTTATTTGCGCTAAAAATATCCATGATGTGAGCGAAAACACACAGTCATCTATACACGCCTGTATCAGTAGAACTTGTCGTCGATGCGAAAATGTGGAAATTTTGGATGTGAAAAATATCCATCCATATTAATAAAACGAGTTCATAAAAATCTGTTTCATAAAAATTATGAACAGAATCGGTGACAAAGGGCAGCCCTGGCGGAGCCCAACTCTCACTAGGAATGAGTCCGACCAGGTGCTGGCAATATGAACCAAACTCTCACAACGGCTGTATAGAGACCGGATAGCTCGCAGCAACAAGCTCAATACCCCATACTTCTGAAGCACCCCCCCACAAAAAACCATGAGGGACACAGTCAAATGCCTTCTCCAAGTCCACAAAACACATGTCAACTGGTTGGGCAAACTCCCACGAACCCTCGAGGATTCTCGAGAGGGTGAAGAGCTGGTCCAATGTACCACGGCCAGAACGAAAACCGCATTGCTCCTCCTGAATCTGAGGTTCGACCAACAGCCCGACTCTCCTCTCAGTACCATGGCACAGACCTTCCCAGGGAGGCTGAAGAGTGTGATCCCTCTAAAGTTGAAACACACCCTCCGGTCCCCTTTCTTGAACAGAGGAACCACCATCCCGGTTTGCCACGCCAAAGGTACTGCCCCCGACCTCCACAGAATGTTGCAGAGGCGTGTCAATCATGACAGCCCTACAACATCCACGGCCTTGAGGTACTCAGGGCGAATCTCATCCACCCCCGGGGCCCAGCCACCAAGGAGTTTTTTTAACCACCTTGGCGACCTCAGCCCCTGTGATGGGCAAGTCGTCCCCCTCATCCACAAACCCTGCTTCCTCTGTGGAAGGCGTGTCAGTGGGATTGAGGAGATCCTCAAAGTATTCCTTCCACCGCCCGACGATGTCCCCAGTCGAAGTCAGCAGCGTCCCATCCACACCATACACAGTGTGGATAGGGAGCTGCTTCCCCCTCCTGAGCTGCCAGACAGTTTGCCAGAATCTCTTTGAGGTCAACCGAAAATCTTGTTCCATTGCCTCACTGAACTCCTCCCACAACCGAGTTTTTGCTTCAGCAACCACCTGAGCTGCACTCCGCTTGGCCTGCCGGTACACCTCAGCTGCTTCGAGAGTCCTACAAGCCAACCAAGCTGAATAGGACTCCTTCAGTTTAATGGCCCCCCTCACTACTGGTGTCCACCACTTGGTTTGGGGGTTGCCACCACAAGATGCACGGACAACTTTGCAGCCACAGCTCTTGGCAGCCGCTTCAACAATGGAGGTGGAGAGCACAGCCCATTCAGACTCCATGTCTCCAGACTCCCTCAGAATGTGGCTGAAGTTCTTCCGGAGGTGGGAGTTGAAGACCTCCTGGACAGGGGCCTCGGCCAGATGTGCCCAGCACACCCTCACTATACGTTTTAGAGACAAAAATAAAACCCTTTTATTACAAAAGTTATTCAATTTTTTTTCAACTGCTGTTCATATTCCAGTGAGGTAAAGCTGGATTTCTCCTTGGTCCTGGTGGGTTATGATGCATTTTGCACCATCTGCAACAGGGAAAGTCTGAACAGCTGTGCAGTGTCACTGACAAGAGCTGCTGATGCACCAAAAAAAAAAAAAAATAGATTTAGGAGAGAAATTGTAGCTCAGCAACTGTTAAGACATCACATATTCCTGGTTGTTTTTATTATTATTATTTTGATGCTCCATTGCATATGAGAGCTGTTTCCTGACAGAACTGGAGTGCTCTTTAGAGGCCATCTGTAAAATAATTGAACTCCAGCCAGATGACTGTAGCCTGTTCTGTAAATGGGATGCAAAGAACATTTCACAGCAGCTGAATACTGCTCCCTTCAGTTTAGTCTTCATCAAATATTAACCACTTGCTCGCTCACTCACTCTCACTTTGTGTCTTGCAAAAATGCTCATTTAGGTATGCAAATATGACTAAATTATAAGCATGTCAGTAAACACAGCAGGCTCTGAGCGTTTAGCAGAGAGGTCTGGAAACTCAGTTAGATATGTGATAATTAATTCAATCTATTTCTATTGCCCAGAGCACTCTCACTTATGAACTGATATGGTAGAGGTCTACCAACAGCAAGTTCCAGTCTGAGGTATGTTAGGTAATACATGCTTAATGCACACTGCAATTAGCAGCCTAATTTGGTTTTTACTGTAATTGACTTTTGAGTTTTCCCGATTTTAAAATTGCAGCCTCTGTCACTCAAAGGCAGCTAGCAGAAACGGCATAGCACCCTCAGCTACTTCATACACTTTTTTCCGCATGTGCTGCCATATTGTTGGGGGCAGTGGTGGCCTAATGGTTAGGGATGTAGAATGATGACTGGAGGGTCGCCGGTTCAATCCTTGGACTGGCAGGATCAGATCTGGGTGGGACACTGGACATAGCAGTGTTTGCCCCACCCTCATTAACCCCACTGTAGTGCCCTTGAGCAAGGCCCTTAGCCCCAGCTGCTCCAGTGGAGCTGCTCAGTGGCCACAGGTCAGTCTGTGGTTGTACTGGGCCGTTTCCTGGTGTGAGTGTGAACAAGGTGTCCATGAAAAAGAGAGTATGCCTCTCAATGGACCTCCCCTGTATAAAAAAAGTTAAATAAAAAATAAAATAATATTCATGCACACAAACTGTATGGTCTACATTACAAATGTGTCTGTGGTGGCGTCACCGCAGTAGATGATAGGAAAACCAATTAATATGTACTTGTCAGAAACTATCACCATAAATGAACTGAAACAAGCACAAACTTCTGCTGCACCTTGTAGACAATTTGCAGTTTCACTTAAGTCTTCTCTCTTTAGGGGATCATCTGCCTCCATCTCACCATGTCCCTTGCATCCTCTTCTCTCACACCAACCCTCTCCACGTCCTCCTTCACTACATCCACGAATCTTCTGTGTGGTCTTCCTCGTTTCCTCCTCCCTGGCAGCTCCATCTTCAATATCCTTTGTCCAATATATCCACTGTCCCTCCTCTGCACATGTCCAAACCATCTCATCCTTGCTCCTCTTATACCCCCTTTATAGAGGAGGTGGAGATCATTGAGAGATCATTGAAAGATCTGGCCAATTTTTGATCCATCAATGACCTTCAATGATCTCCACAGCTGCCATGAACTCCTCAAAGTTTTGACTCAGTCTAAAACACACAAGGATCTCCCAAACGATTCCAAACATCAAAAACTGGCCCAATCTTTCAGCGGTCTCCTAGAGCCTCGAAAAATCCATTTGCATGTCAATGTTTGGGAGATCCTTCTGCGAATAAAAATTCAATTTTCAGCAACTTCCATGGCAACCTATAGAGATCTTTGAAAGATCCTTCAGAGATCATTGAGAGACCAGGAGAGATCCCTCAGTTTCTTGGATGACAGGGACCCTCTGGGTATGTATTTGAGAGGTTTCTAGTGCTCTTCGATGACCCTTTTGAGAATCTTAGCATCTTCAGCTCTGCCACATTCAGCTCTGTCTCCTGTCTTTTCGCTAGTGCCATTGTCTCCAAACCATACATCACAGCAGCTTCAGCTACATAGCTACTGTATCTTATTTCACATCAGCTATCAATACGTTGCATTAGTTTTAGAAAAACTGCTATTGTTAACAAAAGTACCGACCAAATCAAGTATAAATGCCGTAACACCAGTATTGTGCTATTCCTTGGCTAGCCAATATACACACAAACACGTGCTGTATACAGAATTGTTGCTATGACTGGCTATTGCCTTCAGAACTGTCTTATTTCTTCACGGCATAGATTCAACAAGGGGCTAGAAACATTCATCAGAGATTTTGATACTTAGTGATATACACAACTGATATCACACAGTTGCTGCAAATTTGTTTGATGTACATCTCTGACGCTCCTTGCATACATCCAGTCTATCATGTTATGAGAAATTCTGATACTACCATCTGTATGTTGTAGCAAAAAATTGGCACTCAAAATCTTGTCTAATTGTAGCCTCAATTTACTCCTTTTAGCTGACAGGGGTGGAACCAGTTTAGGTCTTCTGCTGCTGTAGGGTACTTCAAAGCTCAATGTGTTGTGCCTTCAGAGATGCTCTTCTGTATACCTAGCTGTAATGAGTGCTTATTTGAGTTAACATTGCCTTTCTGTCAGCTGAAGCCAGCCTTCCTATTCTCCTCTGACCTCTGGTATCAAAAAAGCATTTGGGCTCACTGGATATTATCTCTTTTTCAGACCATTCTCCGTCGATCTCTGATCTTTCTGTAACTCCCAAAAGATCAACAGTTTGAAATACTCAAACTAAAACCATTAGTTACTGCATTTACAAGGTAGGTGTTAATGCTGCTGCTGCCCATCTGCCCGGCGGGGTTGACAACAATATCCCATCAGCCTTTTAGAAGTTGAGGGCTAAAAAAGTAGGGGAAGTTTGTTCACCGAGGTGGTTATTGAGGCACAGAGTGAGAATAAGGTTAAGGCTAGAGACAGAGTTGGGAATAGGGTCAAGTCTCCAGGAAATGAATGTAATTCTAAGTATTTCCAAGTTATGGAAACATGTGTGTGTGTGTGTGTGTGTGTGTGTGTGTGTGAGAGGTTCTTTCGTAAATGGCTGCTTACTGCAGGTTTTAAACCCAGCGCACGTACTCAAAGAGGATTATGGGATGTACATGGCTGACGGTCTGAGCTGGCTGAGACAATTAACACAAGCAACATGTGGTCGTTTACTGCATTGCCACCTGATATTCAGTTTCTGACAAAGTGCATACATGCCTGACCCTCCAGTGGTATCAGAGAGAAAAGCACAAAGAAAATTATGTTGTGAACGGGGGACAGAGTGACCCCGATTTGTTCCTGAAGAAAAGGCTTTGGAGGAAGGGGGGCTGAAACTCGGTGCCAAGCTCCTTTTATGCCTCAGCAGGACTCTGCAACACTGGACACACTGGTCCCGATGAGGACTGAGGGCTTTAGACTAAAACTGTTATAAAGTGGGCCCATATGCCTTTAACTGGACGACTGGGTATGTGTCCAAATCTCAGACGTGAAGAGCTAAAGCAGCCAGAAAGCAGCTTCATGTGGAGGTGTGATTTGTAAACGGTGTTCTCTTTTTTTCCCTTACCCGGATGACCAAAGCGCTTCATAGATTTGGCAATCTACCCATTCCCACACTGATGGCGGTGGAGCTGCCCAAGAGCAACTTGGGGTTCAGTGTCTTGCTCAAGGACACTTCGACATGCAGGTCGGCCACACTCTACAGCTGCGCCTCAGTTGTGAACAGTATCTGACTTTCTGAGATTAGATGTTTCAGAAACAAGTGAGCTTATGTTTGACTTAGTAGATGCCACGCTCACCATGGACACATGATTGCTTTGGCTGCCTAGTGAGTTGTGGGATGTGGACTGTAAGGGGCAGTCGAGGTGTTTGATTGTCCTATGTATATAGTCACAAAGAAGACATATGAGGTGCATGGGCAGGCAAATGCACAAAAAGACAGGCAGAAGAACTATTGTTTTATTTGCAACATGCTGTCTTAAATATTCAAATTATCACTGTGGAAATGGGAAGGTTGCAGTTGGAACTGAGTTACTGCCAGGGCTAGCTGCTACAGAAGCTATGGAAGGGTTTAGAATGCGACAAAGCTACAGATAGCTGGAAGATCTATGTAGAGGAGAACAGGAAGTCAATGAGAGGGGTGCAGGGTACGCCATCAGCTCGTGAGAGGGCTGCAGGAGATAGCTACAGCCGTGTATTTCACACACTGAGGAGATGGCAAGATGTTTGCCTCCAAAAAATATGCACTTCACCACATTTCGGTGCATCCCTTAGGTTGTTTAACATACAACCATTCAAAGTGAATGCTCTAATCCTACCCAAATAACAACAGACTTTGCACATGATTCACACTCCTAGGAGTGGTAACTTTTGAAAGTTAAAAAAGCTGCTGTGTTGCTTGTTTATGGTAGCACTTTTGACCAAAAAAACCCCACATAAATTCAGTGGTGGATTATCTATTGCTATTTAAGTGGTTAAGTTAAGTTAAACATGTGTGGGTTCCAGAAAACAGTGACACAATCGCTGCAACTTCTTCCATGCCCACTTCACCTGAAAGGCTCAGGTAGAATGGTGGTGTTTCTGTCAGTGACCTCATACATTTTCACTGCACACAGTTGACAGAAAACTGATCAGCCCTCCTGGTTAAACACTCTGTATAATAGCAATTCTGCCTGTTAAAGATGAGGTGATCAGCAATTCTGATTGGTTTATTGCATGTTACGTCCAAAATTTCTGAATAACTAGTAGTCTCTTTTTTCTTCCCACCATTATAACAGCAAAATGGACACGGACGCACCTATGAATGACGTTTGCACTTTTGACATTGCATTTTTGACTACACTTTGGTCAGAGGTGGGTAATCCTAGATACAGAAAGTCCTATCCTTTATTGTCTAACCAAGCCGATTCTGATAAGCTGTCAAAGGTGGAAGTAATGAGCTCGACTACCTGGCTGTAGGGTTGCACTCATCAGAATCATCTGGGTTAGTCAATTGCTGGAATACATATGAGACAGGTCTGTTCCCTTTCTGGAGACATGATTACCCACCTTTGACTATTGTGATAGGGCCTTTAGACTGAAAATCAAGAGTAACTTAGTAGTGAAAAGAAAAAAACAAAAAAATCAGGAGACACTAGAGGAGAAGTGGGCTGCACGGTGGCGCAGTGGTTAGCACTGTGGCAGCACAGTTTACCCTCGGCCGGGGGATCATGAGATCGTGGGTTCGATCCCTGCCCCAAACCAACAGTGATCTGTGTGGAGTTTGCATGTTCTCCCCGTGTTGCGTGGGTTTACTCCGGGATTTCTCCGGTTTCCTCCCACATACCAAAAACATGCAGGTTAGGGATATGGGGCGCTTGCACACGCAGCGACCGGCAGCTGGTGGTTTGTCACCAGACTGCAAAACAAATCTACCTACGGGTACAAAATAAGTAATAAAAAAAAAAAAGTGGACAAGGAAAGAACCTTTGTGCATGTACTTTCTCACCCATCTGATCCTTGTTGCTCTGTTGTTGCTCATCTGAACTGTCTGCTCACTGAAAGATAACACCAGCAAGGTCATCTTCCTGGTTTGTGACCTAGGACCTCTTCAATGAGAATGACCCTGACCTTTAACCTGATAGAGATGAGAACCACCCAACTATGTGCAAAAGCCAAAAAAGGAAGTGCTCCAGAAACCCTTCACAAACTTAAAAAGAACTCTAGACTACAATGAAGTTCTATAGGAAATCCATAATTCCAATCATTTCATGTACAGCCACACTGAGTATTTTCCTGATAAAATTATGACCTCAATCGCCAGTCCCATTTCTGACTGAATGACAGAGGATGATGGCTTTTCACATCATAATTCTTAATAGGGTTACACACTGTGCGATTTTAACAGTCTTATATGATTGTCAGCCATATTGAGCAATAAGAATCTGATAAATTAACTAGAACATGATGTTCCCTACCTCAACAATGATGCAGATCAGAAGACAATGTACAGTATAATCGTCATGAGAAAAGTCATAAGTCCATCACTCATCTCTATTGTTATACATGCTTCTACATGCTAATGCTTTCTTATATGATTATAGCAACAGCTGGAGGGCACATTATACAGATTTCTGCTGCCATCAGTCAGCTAGACCTAAATTTCTTGATGGATGTTTTGCCTCCATCTGATATGTTTAGATTTGTTCTGATTTCTTCCTCCATGCCATCAGATCAGTGTATAATTTTGTTCTGCATTTCTATTGTTTGGTTAGTATGCAGTGTTTGAAGGCAGCTTTGGAAGCAGCAGTAACATTTTAAAGTCTACCATTACTTTGTCGCAGATTATTTTTGGTCAGAAGACTTAGAACGTCAGCCTTTGAACATGTCTCACTGTGCAAAGTAGAGCCACCGTTTCTGTCACAAAGACACTGCAATGATTCAATCGCACTATTTTTCTGACAGACAAAAATCACACAGTGTGTAGTCAGCTTCGGAGTCTGAAAGGCTAATATTATGATTGACACTATTTATGCACATATGCAGCTTCCATTAGTTTCTCTGTCGGACATACGCCTCACTCAAGCTACGGTCACAAATACCCTTACGAATGGCTGTGAACACCATACGAATGATTTTTGGACCATTTCGTATGGCCTTAAGGCAGCCGTAGGAGAATCCAGCATTTGTAGACCATAAGTTCATGGCCAGGTCAATGGTCTTGTCCAAGATTTCTATGAACACAGCACAAAAACCCCTCATCGTAGGGCAGCCGTACAAATGTCTTTGGAACAACGTAAGAACTAGGCAAGATGTTGGCCGTAAGTATGCCTCGAACACCTTGAGAATCCCCGTTCATACGGAGATTCGTACAGTGTGTGTGAGGCGGTAGTGAGGCACTCATGAGGCGGAAGTACGTCATTTGTGCAACATTTGTGCCAACAAAATGTGCAGAAAACCATAAGATCTTCCTACCAACGACAAGAGTGCCGTGAGTTGCAAAAATATTTTCGTAAGATGGCAGTAAGTATGCCGTAGGAAGATCCCAAGGCACCCTTATAAAGTATGTAAGAACTCTAGGGCCATCGACGACAGAAAAGCACCTCATTTCTCAAGAATGCCTCCAGTTGCTCTTGTGAATTGAATGGCAGCCGTAAGAAACTATGGCCCCCCTCCACGAATGTCTGTGAACTCCAGAATTCGTAGGAACTGTGAGATTCTTATGAACCCATCGTTCGTAAGAATCTTTGTGACCATAGCTCACCTAGCTTTAAAACACTAAGGTGATGAAGTTTATGCCTAAATAGTGCTTCAATGCAGCATTCACTAGTTAGTACTGAAGGTAAGGTTGACAAAGAAGAGAAAGAAAACATATAGGCGTTGAATCTTCTCTTCCGGCAATTTAACCCAAGACCAGTACTGGTACTGAACATGGTACTAAATGTGAACCACTGACTGTGGTTATTACCTGGGATGGGGACGACAGGTTCTGTCTCATTGGGCACCACTCTGGGTGAGCTGCTATCTTCCACATAGAAATGGGCCGTCTGGAAACAGCGCCTGGCAGAGAAAGGGAGAAGACATTTCAATAATGAAGTTTTTGACAGATGGAAATACTTTGCAGCTGATGCTCTTACAGTTATTTCACCTACAATGTAAATGAAATTATGGGGTTCATTTCCCGGTACCAAAATTCAGCGCCTAGTTCTTTATATTCAACTTCCAAGGAGCCAGACTTTCTTTACTACCTTTAGTTGTACATTTGACATCTCACTGTCATAAATTTGTGAAGTTTACTCACACATTTGAAAACTTTTTGTATAAACTTTTCAGAGCTGGGCAAATTAACACGTCACTGCGCTATAATGCAATGCCCCTGTCGATCACAAACATTTTTTTGATTGCGATTACTTGTGATTATCATGATTATTATTATTTTTATTGCGATTAACAATTTTAATTGTTGCTGTGCACTAAAAGTTTTGTTTTTCCAAGGAAATTTGCAACTTTTTCCTTATAAATTTGTATTTTTTTTCCCTCATAAATGTGCTTTTCTCTAATGATTTTGTGACTTTTTTCTCGTATATTTCAGTCTTTTGTCATGACTGAGGTTTTTTGTATAAGGTTGAGACGTTTTTCTTTTAAATTTGCTACTTTTTTCTTATAAATTTATGATTTTTGTGATAAATTTGTGACCTTTTTACATACTGTAAATCTGCATTTTTAATGCATTTTCCATTTGTCACATAAATTTGTAATTTTGCTTCACTTTGTGAATTTTACTTGGAAATGTCTTGTCTTTAAAGGACGGTAACATAAACTGTCTAAATGTTCCTTCTAATATAAAAAGATCAAAATTTTATGAGAAAAAAGTTGAAAATTAAAAAGTCACAACTTTATGAGAGATTTGCAAGTTTATGAAAAAAAGTTACAAGTTTTTGAGAAAAAAAGCACTAATCTAAGAAAAAAAGAGTTGAAAACTTGTGAGAAAAAAGTTGCAAATTTACATGAAAAAAAAATCACAAGTATCCCAAACTACAAAAAGCCTTACAATTTATAAGAAAAAAAGAAGCCACACATATGAAAAAAAAACTTTAAAAATTATGAGGGGAAAAAAGCCACAAATTTAGGGGAAAAACTAGAAATTTATGAGAAAATAGTTGCAAATTTGTAATGAAAAAACTCACACATTTTCAATAAAATAGCTGAAGATTTACATGCATCTGCTTTATTATTACCCACCTCTGCATAAGACAGACTGAAGTTCTGTATGATTTGTTTAGGCCTTCATAAGGGTTAATCCTTCTTTAAATCAACATTCATGTTTGAGGCAGAGGGAAAGAGAGAGAGAGAGAGAGAGAAAGAGAGAGAGAGAGAGAGAGAGAGAGTGTGTATATAGACTGAGGGAAAGAAGAGTGAATAAAGATTTCATCATGTCAGACGGCAGCCCAGTCCTCCCCTCAAAGTACATACAAATGGTAAAGATGGACTTTGAGCTCCGCTCACATGGCAAACACATGCAGACACAACTACACTTACAGCAAAGAGACACACACACACAGATAAACACCACGCCAAGCTCGTCCAAACTGAGATGTGTCACCAACAACATCACATTAAACTGCCGTTTTTCCTCATCAAAGTGTCCTGTCTGATCTCGAGGCAGCACACAGTGTGGCTGATGAGCTGACACAGAGTCTTTGAAGTCACACATATGTAGAGGCTGCCGTGCCCGGGCAAACTCATCAGAAGGCCTCCCGTCGTGTTTTTACTCTGTGACTCTGACAGTTCACGTGTGTGATGTTTTCCATTAAAGCGCTCCGGAGTACAGATCTGTGCCAGGCGTTTAAAAACGAGCTACAAACGGGAGAGGTGTCACTTGTCTTTTCTCTTAAAAGATCAAACTCGGACGGTTCAAATGAGAAAGCAAAGTGATACAAAGAGTTAGTTCTGACTTTCAGAGTAGTTTGAGTCCCACCCGTTCAATAAAAAACTTCGATTAAAAAAGTAAATACATCAAGGTTCATTTGTCAAAGGTGTGTAAAACATCTACATATCGTATGTCAGCATATTTACACGATCACATAGCTGAAATGACTGTTACTGACAGATCAACTAATCCTAGTGAACTACAGTTAATGCTAATTATTACCCTCACATCAGATAACCAGCTTACATTGCTCTGTTTAAGCACCCAGAGATGACTACTGTGATTTGGTGACACATAAAGCTTTATTTCACGTTATTTGAAGTGACCTTATAAAAAACAACAATGACAGCAGTGTTTTGATTATAGCTTTTGTATATTTAATAACCAAAAGACAGTGTTGTGTGGACGGGATTTGTTTTAAAGGGGCCATTGACTGAAAAATTATGGTTTTGTAGGTTGTAACCTTTTGAAATGCATCTTTATTTATCAAAAAAAAAATACAGTATGTAGTATGTCGTTTTAGCTTTTTATTGTAGTGCTAAGTCTAACCGGGACCAAAAGCTGCTTGCCGTTTATCCTCTCATTCACAAATGTTTCTGTGCGTATTGTACTCCAAGGACTGGGCATATCCTATCGGCCAGTGACACCACATACCCCTGTCCACCAGTGATGCTTTATTTCATTCATTCTTAAAGACAACTTTACATTAAGGCTAGATCCAAGCAAGGAGCTATCCAGCTGAGATTAGCAATCGTGACATAAGAGGAAGGGCAGAGTGAAATGTGGTCTTAGAGATTTAAAGAGACACGCACTGGGACTTCCGGGAAGATGGCGGAGAGACATAACTCTTAAACAGAGAGCTCTCCCTAGTCGGATTAAAAATCATTGGTAAATGGCCAGCTCGACATAAATGAACCAATAAACCAAGGGATGAAAACACGAAGAAGCCGGGCACACGGACAAAAGCAGGGTAAAACTGAGAAATCCCTCTTCAACAACGCAGGAGAAATCGCTGTACACGAGGCCCAGGGAAACGAGACAACTACAGCAGAGAAAATGGAGGACGCCAAACTCGAGGCTATGAACACTGGCATCGCCAATTTAGGTAAAGAATTAAAAAAAGACTTGGAAGACTTTAAGCGGCAACTCCAACAGGATTTAGCGGCTCTTAAGGAAGAGCTGAAAAAAGAGATGAAGGAGGAAATTATGGGCCTCCGAAGAGAAATGGAGCGCAAGCTAACAGAAAACATGGAGGAGCTGCGCTCTCAACGGGCGTGTATGACAGAAGCACAGTCCCAAATATCGGAGTTGGAAGACTGGAAGACCGAGGCAAGCGAGCGTTTGCAGACCCTGACGACGCAAACACAGAGGATGCAGGAAAAAATAACCGACCTGGAGAGCAGGTCCAGACAGAGCAATATACGCATCTTCAGGATCCCGGAGGGCATTGAAGGCAACTCGATGACGAAATTCATGAATCATTTCTTAAAAAAAGAGCTGGAGCTGCCCGGTGAAGCGGATCTGCAGATTCAACGAGCGCACAGAGCCTCGGCACAGAACCCGAATCCAAACTCTACACCCAGGTCAGTTGTGGTGAACTTTCTGAAATATGACATAAAGGAAAGAATCCTGACACAAGCATGGAAAAAAAAGATACGAATCGGCGACAAACAGATATTCTTTGACCATGACTACCCGGCAGAAATTGTGCAGCAGCGAAAGAAATATGCCAACATTAAAAAAACGCTGAAAGAAAAAAAAATTAGATTCCAAACACCGCTAACGAAGATGAGGATTCATTGGGATGACGGCGTAAAAACGTACAACACGGCCAGAGAGGCAGCGCGGGACTTGACAGAGCGAGGCTTTGTGGTGAGCGTACCCGAGGAAGGAGCTGGAGCAGCGGCGGCACTGAACGCATCACAACAGCCGGAGTGGAGACAAGTGAGCGGCAGAAGACGGGGGAGAGATGTGGCGCAGCGGGCCCAGGAAAAGCTGCAAGGCTTTCAACTGAAAACCTAGATCATAACAAAGATTAAGAAAGACACAGAAGAAATGAAGGCCAAGAAGACAAGGTAAAAGAGAAACAAACGGCTAGGAGAGGTTTAAGTGATTTTTGTTGGACATTTCTAGACTAATGACTATTACTTGGATAGTAACTAGAGGTCTAGGGAGGGCCCTGCACTCGGTGAGGACATTCCCTCCACCCACCAACAGGGACCAGTGGGCAGAAGAAAGGCCCAATGTACGGAGGTCGAGATTTGTTAATGTGTTTTTATATAAATATGTGTTAGTTTTGTTGTTAAATGGGTTAGGAGCACAAGTTAAAAAAATGGAAAAACATGAATATGGGTAAAAATCTTAAGATAATGACACTAAACGTGAATGGTCTGAACTCACCTGTTAAAAGGGAAAGAATAATAAGAATAAAAAAAGCCGAAATTATATTTATGCAAGAGACACATTTGAGCAAGACAGAACATGAGAAACTAAAGAGTTTTGGCTATAAGAACTCCTACTACAGTTCATTTAAGGGAGGAACTAAAAGGGGGGTTATGATACTAATTTCAAATAAAATACAATTTGAATGTGAACAAGAAATCCAGGATAAAGAAGGCAGGTATGTAATAATAAAGGGAAGAATAGATGGTATGCAGATCACATTAGTGAACATCTATGCCCCACCAGAAAGTGACAAGGGTTTTTTTCAACATCTGTTTGATCTCATAGCAACACACAGTGAAGGAGTCCTAATTTGTGGAGGAGACTTAAATGCTGTCATGGATCATGAAGTTGACACAACAAGTGTTCAGAAGACAAAAAAACATGTAACAAAGTTCATAAGAACCTCACTGGCAGAAATGGGTATGGTAGACATATGGAGGGACCTGCACCCACTTGAAAAAGACTATACACATTATTCAGCAGTCCATAAAGTACACTCTAGAATAGATTACCTCCTTATGAATGAAGGTGACAGACACAGGGTGAGAAATTGTCGGATTGGAGGGGCAGAAATATCAGATCATAATCCTATATACATGGAAATATATTTAAACAATAGAAAACGACAAACAACATGGAAACTTAATGTAGGACTATTAAATGATGAGAAAATGAAAGAAAGAATAAAAGTAAACATAAACGAGTATATCCAAGAGAATGACAATGAAGAAGTGGACCCAACAATACTATGGGATGCACTAAAAGCCGTGTTAAGAGGTAAATTAATTGTTGAAACAGGAAAAGCAAATAAGTCTAAACTGGAAACATATGAACAAAGATGTGAGAGACTGAGGGAACTAGAACGTAAACATCAAAGCACAAATGACCCAAAAATATACCAAGAAATTAAAGAAGAAAAAATAAAGATAAAAGAAGCACAAATAGATGAAATTGAAAGGAAAAATAGATATCTAAAGCAAAAATATTATGAAACAGGGCCAAAAGCCACAAAACTGCTGGCAAAACGGTTAAGAAAACAACAAACAGTGAATAATGTATATAAGATTAAAGACCCCATCACAAATAAAACCACAGTTAACCCAGAAAACATTGAAGAAATATTCCATAATTTCTATCAAGAACTATACTCGCAACCTGAAGAAACAAATACTAAGGATATTAAAAAATTTCTATGCACATTGGACTTGCCATCAATAGGAAATCAACAAAATGAAAAGCTAACAGCAGAAATAACAACACAAGAGATTAGAGATGTGATTAAGTCACTTAAAAAGGGTAAATCACCTGGTAGTGATGGGTACCCCTCTGAGTTTTATAAACTGTTTATACAAGAACTCATGCCACAGCTCCTAAAGTCATTTAATTGGACATTGAACAACAACAAAATACCTCCATCATGGAATGAAGCCATTATTACAGTTATTTTAAAGCCAGGGAAAGATAGAGAACAATGCAGAAACTATAGGCCAATCTCTTCATTAAATGTGGATTATAAAATATATACAACAATTATATGTAAACGAATAAAGACATTCTTGACGGAATTGCTAGAAGATGATCAAACTGGTTTCATAGAGGGATGCCAAACACATGACAATATCAGGAGAACAATACATATAATTAATCAAATACATAAAGAAAAGAAAAACGCAGTAATAATGAGTTTAGACGCAGAAAAAGCATTTGATAGGGTTAACTGGAAATTCCTATATAGTGTGCTGGAACGCTTTGGATTTAACGAAAAATCAGTACAATGCATAAAGACGCTGTATCAAAAACTTGTGGCAAGAATCAAGATAAACGGTAGCTTAACAGACAAAGTAAATATACAAAGATCAACCAGGCAGGGATGCTGCCTATCGCCCACTTTGTTTGCTCTGTTCATAGAGCCACTGGCTCAAGCGATACAACAAAATAAGAAATTAAAAGGTGTAACAATAAAGGGAGCGGAACACAAGATTGGGCTATTTGCAGACGATATTATAGTTTACCTTGAACAACCAGATGAATCAATAATGGAAATGATGAACTTGATAGAAAATTTTGGAAAATTATCAGGATACAAGATAAACATAACAAAAACACAAATACTGACATTCCACTATAACCCTCTAAACCAGATAACTGATAAGATCAAACTAAACTGGAAACAAAAAGAAATAAAATACCTTGGAGTGAGCATACCTAAAGATCTAAGCAAAATTTATAAAGCAAACTATGATAGGTTGGAACAAGAAATAAAAAAAGATATTGATAGATGGTCAATCTTAAATATGGATCTGAATTCAAAAATTGAAACAGTCAAAATCAGCATACAACCTAGATTACTTTACCTCTTCCAGGCTCTACCAACAGAGATTCCAGGTGCCCAGTTCTCAAAGTGGGACAGGATGATATCGAGATTTGTTTGGGGAGGTAAAAAACCAAGAGTGAAATATAAAACTCTCCAGTTACCAAAAGAGAAAGGAGGCATGGGCCTACCGAGTCTAAAGGAATATTACTACTCAGCACAAATAAGATATATCATATGTTGGTGCGACGGAGGATATGAGGCAAAATGGAAAGAAATGGAAAAGGAAATTGAGGGACTCCCAGTACAAAGCATAATAGGAGATATAGATGCATATAAGCAAATCAAACAAATAGACCCAATCACTAAATTTACTTTGGAACTGTGGTATAAAATAGTACAAAAGTATAATATAAAGGAAGACATAAAACTATTGAAATGGGTAGCATTTGACAGTCAGTTTGAACCGGCAAAGCAAGATGGGGGATACAAAAATCTGGTGAACAAGGGAATCACAGCATGGGGCAATATCGGAAAAAAAGATCTCGGGAGCTTTGTAAACATCAGAAGAAAATTTAAATTAGAAAAATCGGAATTCTTCAGATATCTGCAGATGAGAGACTATTATATGAAGAAGATTAGGCATAACCTCCAAACAGATGTGAGCGAGATTATACAACTCATTTTAAGCTCATATGCAGGAAATAAAATAAGAATTATTTCAAAGCTATATCAGAAACTTATGGCAAACAAACATTCAAGTAACTATATAAAGGAGAAATGGGAGAAAGAGCTAAATTTAAACATAACAGAAGAAAGCTGGCAGGAAATATGGAAAACACAACACACATCAACAAATTCAAGGACATGGAGGGAATTTGGATGGAAAAACCTGATTCGCTTTTTCATTACACCACAGATTCAAAGAAAATATACAAATACCCAATCTTTATGCTGGAGGGGCTGTGGGGCTCAAAATGCAGACCACTCACATATGTTTTGGAAATATTGCAAAATCTCATCATTCTGGAAATCTATACATGTGACAATACAGAGGATATTAGGATATAATATACCAATGAACTGTAACCTGATGTACTTATGTGATCTTAAAAGAGACAATGTAATACAGGCTGAGGACAGATATCTAGTTAAAATCTTGTTGATTGCATGTAAAAAAACAATCACAAAAAAATGGCGATCAGAAGTTCTTCCTGACCAAGAACAATGGACTGACATTGTTGAGGATATACGTATGATGGAAAAACTAACATATCGACAAAGAATACAAGAAGGACTACAGTGATCCCTCGCTACTTCGCGCTTCACCTTTCGCGCCCTCAGTGCATCGCGGATTTTTCAAAAATATTCATCAAAAATTCAAAATTGAGAAATAATGGGCGGGCGCTAGCAGAAGGCAGGGAGACTACATTAGACCATCAGGTGTCAACACGGAGAGCCGCACAACTCTCTGTTCGCTGTTGTCGTGTTGGCTCGGCTCGGAAATCTCGCAAGCTGATTGGCCGAGACGTTTCACCCCGCAAGCTGATTGGCCGAGACGTCTCACCCACCTCCTCTCCCTGCCGAGCACCCATGAAGGGAAGGAAGACCGCATTCATTGCTTTTTATCGCTCGTGTTACTTAGTCTCGCCGCGTGGAACTTTTTGCTGTTCTCTTGTGCCATTTTGTGCGAAATAGTCTTCCCGTTGAGCCACTACGCCGCCTCCTGCAGCTTCAGCTCTATCGGAAGCTGCCCTCGATGATCCTGCGCCTCCAGCACCTGACGATGAGGCGTCACCTGAGGAGCAGTAAAGCTCTCATTAACCTGTGCAGTAAATCATCTTCATCTTGAGTTACGTATCTTGTTATAAGAATAAAAGAGTTCTAAAAACATATTTATGTACACTTTGTTTACATCTACGTATGTATGTACACGTACACACACACACACACGTATCATATGAGAGTGAGAGAATGAACGTACGTATTGTTTATGGATGACGTCATTGGGGTGACGCTACTTCGCGGTTTTTCACTTTTCGCGGTCGGTTCTGGAACCCATTAACCGCGATGAGTAAGGGATCACTGTATATGAAAAAAAATGGCGGAAATGGACACACTACAAAGTGCAACAACGAGACAGAAATTGAAAGAATAACCAAAGACACTGGAAAAACCAGAAGAATTAAGAGATGGAAACTAAAAACTTGATGCTCCAACATTCCCCCCACCCTTTTCTTTTTTTTTCTTTCGTACTCTAGCTCCTTTTCTTTAAATGTAGACTGTGATCTGAATGTAATATGTATGATGAAAAATGAATAAAAATCTAAGTTACAAAAAAAAAAAAAGAGACACGCACGAAACCAGCCATTCTGAGAAAGGCTGCAAAAGATGATTTACAATTATGCTGCGATAATTAAATAATTTAAAAAGAACTAGTAAAAATATTGTTTTCCAATGAAGAAATGCTTTTGCAGAGATAAAGACAGATAGACAAAAGATAAAAAAAAAAAAACAGTCACCAGGTTACCTATGAATCTGTGCTTCAGACACACCCTGTGGTGACTGAGTGAGTAAAGACTGCTGTTTATCAGGAAAAGGTCCAGAAAAAAGATGTGATTTTGTTTGCCACTTAGTTTCTTTGGTGCACTAAGTCAGCATTTCCACTGAACTTTGTGTGGCTCCAATTTAGCAGCTATTGATTTTCAGTGAAAGGTTGTTGGTCTTTTTTTACCTAAACTGGGTAGAAGCAGGAAAAGGTCATGAATGGACATGACATATGTTGGAAAGTTCTTTCATTGACTACATTCATTTCTGAGCAGGCCTTTGAGCTGCAGTCCCCTTCAGAAATGAATGGTGCCAATGGGCCTGCAGTTCACTTAGTGGCCAAAGGTGTCAGTAAAACCTGAGTTTTCAATGAATTCATTTAGTACCTTTACAGGATTAATCAGTAGGTGGCAGCAGGCGTGTCTATGTGCCCTTCAGTGACAATCAGAATGAGCCACACCCAGGAAGAGAGAGATTATGGCGGACTGGAACTGTTAGGAGCACAGAGACTGATTAGCTTCCCAGAGCACGGAAAGGCTAAAGCTAACATATTTTCTTAAGTGAGAGGCAGTGAGAGGAAGCTACTACAACGGCAGGTCGCTAGGTCCAGAACTGGCCTGCAGAAATTTCATAAATCTGTATCACTTAAACATATCACAGTCCGGACTTCCGGTTATGGTGGCCACGTAGGAAGACGTGTTTCACTCTGCTCTGCTCCTAATAATAAAAAATAGGCTAAAACTCTCTCAATTGGAGCAAAAACCTATCCTAGCGTTTAGGCGCGGATATGGTAAAAACCAAGGCTGTGAAATCAGGCGGAGGAAAAACTGATTCGTCGAGACAATCCAAATTAACAGACTTCCACGCTCGTGACGAAGCAGGAAAATCTCCAGAGACCATGGCTGAGGAGGGAGCTACCGGCGGAGCGGTGACTGCCGAAGGAACGAATGCGGTCCTTGCTGCTATCAGCGCTATGAGAGCAGACTTTTCGTCTAAGTTTGATGGGATTATAGCAGCGATAGAAGCCATGAGAAAAGAAATAAGCGACTGTATGGAACGAGTTTCGCAGGCGGAGCTCCAAATCTCCAACGCTGAAGATGACGTCACCAGCCTACAACTAAAGGTCCAAACATTGGAATTAAAAAATAAACGTCTGGAAGATAATGTCCTGGACTTAGAATCCCGGTCGAGACGGAATAATTTAAGGCTGGTGGGCCTCCCGGAGAGTACGGAGGGACAGGATGCATGTTCCTTTTTGGAAAAGTGGATTCCAGAAGCGCTGAACAATGCAGATCTACAGTCATCGGTTGTCTTGGAGAGCGCACACCGAATCGGCCCACCGAGAGATAATAAGACACCACCAAGGACGCTGATTATGAAGTTCCTCAGCTACAGAGACAAGATGACGGTCTCCAACGCAGCGCGTACTAAAGGAGAAATCAAATACCAGGATCATCAGGTGCGGTTCTACCCAGATTTGGCCACAGGAATCCAACAATTAAGGAAACAGTTTGACCCCGCCCGTAAAGAGCTGCGCAGCCTCGGGATTCGTCACGGAGTGATTCATCCAGCAAGACTGCTGGTCACATATAAAGGGAGAACCCATGTCTTCAAGACCCCTGAGGAGGCACAGGAGCTCATTAAACAGATCCAAGGAGAGACTGGCGGAAGCTAAGCATGAAGCAAGAACAAGATATAAAGGTAGAATATTTAAGCATGTGTACAAGTATCTGACTGATCTGAAACATATAGCATGTCTACAAAATATAGATTGTATTATATATATATATAAAAAAAGCTATGATGTACAAAGTTGCTATAAAATTTTGGAGTTAAGTTGGAAAAACTACAGAAGAGAGTTATTGTCATGTCATTAAAAGTAGCAGAGTCAGGGTGATTGAGAGGAGAAAGAGAGAGTGGTTTAGACTGAACCTCGCGGGTGAGGAGCAGTCACTGGCTATAACGGGAGACAGAATTTTTTTTTGATTTTGGGGGGATTACCACGAATGTGGGGAGGGGGAATTTGTTTTTGTGTAGTTTGTGGGATGAATGTTCAACCATCCATGTTTTTGCTTCTCTGTATGAGCATGCTTATTTTGCAAGGTAATCTCAAACTCTTTATTGATCATAGACCAAAGCGTTAATCTTAATTTAACATCATGGAATTGCAGAGGTCTACAAAATCTAAAAAAAACTTAAACAAGTTTTGAATAAAATAAAAGATATAGGTCCAAAAATTGTGTTTTTACAAGAAACTCATCTAATAGAGGAGGATGTAAAAAGAATAAGGAGAAGGTGGCAGTGTGTTCACCTCATCATTTTCATCCCGAGCCAGGGGAGTTATGACTCTCATACATAAAACAGTTCCATTTCAAGTGAAAAATGTAATTGGAGATAAATGGGAAAGATATCTAATCATCCAAGGATCTTTGTTATTAGAAAATATAAATCTGGTGAACTTATATTGTCCCAATATAGATGATCAAAACTTCTTCGTTAATTTATTTCTTACTTTAGCATCACTCACAGGGCAACATATAACAGCAGGGGATTTTAATTGTACATTGAATCCCAGTATAGATAGATCAACAGGACAGGACTGTACGCACAATGGATGTAGGATGACCATTAATCATTTTATGAAAGAACTGAGATTGCTAGATATATGGAGAGAAATGAAACCACAAGTCAAAGCCTATTCTTGCTATTCTAATACCTACAAGACATTTTCACGTATTGACTATTTTTTGATCTCCACAGAATTAAGGTCCAAGATTCAAAATTGTTTCTATGATAACATCGTGATATCTGATCACGCACCCTGCTGTCTAATATATGTAGATAAGAAATTGACAAAGGTTCCAGGTAGGTGGCAATTTCAGCATAAATGGCTTCAGGATGAAGAATTTGTTAAGTACATAGAAAAACAGATGAGTTCTTTGATATCAATACCACTCAAACATCAGCATGTATAAAGTGGGAGGCTTTCAAAGCTTTTATTAGGGGGCATATTATTAGTTATACAGGTTCAAAATCTAGGAAGACTCGAGAGGAGAGAGTCCAATTGGAACATAAAATAAAAATTCTTCAAGAAAAAGTGTATACAGGAAGTAATCCAAAATTAGAGAACAAACTACTGATTCTGAGAGCTGAATATGACAAAAATCAGCGAATAGAGCTGCCTCGAGTCTTCTAAGATTGAAGCAAACCTTTTATGAACAAGGTGAAAAATCAGGAAAATTATTGGCATGGCAGATTAAACAATTAGAATTTAAAACACCAATTACCAGTATTATAAGTAACGGACAGACAGTTGTAGATCCTTTAGAAATTAATAGTGCCTTTAGAGATTATTATGAAAAATTATATGATACAAAAAATGAAACTGACTTAACAAAACTAAATGGGTTTTTGGACGGATTATCTATACCATGTATTCCAAATGGAAATAGGGAGATACTGGAGTCAAAAATTAGTCAAGAAGAAGTTGGGCTAGCCATTGATAATATGAAATCAGGAAAAAGTGCGGGACCGGATGGTCTTCCAGTTGACCTCTATAAAAAACTTAAGAATAAATTAATAAAACCATTTTTGGAAATGGTTTTAGAAGCATTTCAAAATAGTAATTTACCACCATACATGAATAATGCCTTAATTATACTGTTGCCAAAACCAGGTAAACCCTCTAATAAATGTGAAAACATGAGACCAATAAGCCTATTAAATGCTGACCTTAAGATAATCTGTAAAATTTTAGCAAGACGACTACAAGAAATATTACCAAATATTATTAACCGAGATCAGAATGGCTTTATAATGGGAAGACAAGGCTTCCATAATGTAAGAAGACTATTTAATATTATTTATTCTAATAAAGAAGCACCGGATACAGCTCTCCTATCATTGGACGCTGAAAAGGCCTTTGATAGGGTCGAATGGCCCTTTCTTTTTGAAGTCCTACAAAGGTTTGGATTTGGAAATAATTTCATAAAATGGGTTCAGATAATATATAATAATGCTACAGCAGAAATCCTAACAAATAGCAATATCTCAAAATCAATAAAAATCAATAGAGGATTCGACAAGGTTGTCCACTTTCACCTTTACTGTTCACTATGGCAATTGAACCTTTAGCGATGACAGTACATTTACATCCACAAATATATGGAATTAAAGTAGGACCAACAGAACATAAAATCTCCCTGTATGCTGATGACATAATTTTGTTTATGTCGAATCTTAAAAAATCAATTCTGACCTTGTTAAATTTAATAAAGAACTTTGGGGAAATATCAGGATATAAAATAAATAAAACTAAATCTTCAATATTAATGCTAAATGAGACCCAGAGAAATCACCCAGCTTCTGAGGTAAATCAATTCAATGGTGTAAATCAGTTTAAATATTTAGGAATTCAAATTGTGCCTAAGCTAGAATCAGTCGCCAGTGCCAACTATGAAGCCTTAATGACAGATATTAATGAGTTGCTTCAGAGATGGATGTCACTACCAATGTCATTGATCGGGAGAATTAATATACTTAAAAGTAATATTTTACCCAAAATACTATATTTATTTCAATACATTCCTTTACCACCACCTTCAGATCTATTCTCAAGAATTAAAAAAAAGTTAGTGGAATTTATATGGAACAATAGGAAGGCTAGATTGTGTCTGTCCTTACTATATTTACCATTTGATCGTGGAGGTCTGAAATGTCCAAACTTTATGTTGTATTACTGGTCAGCACAACTGAGGTCTATGACATATTATTTTTCATCAAATGATCTCCCTCACTGGATTGAAATGGAATCATACAATTTACCTTTACCTCTTCCCTTATTCATATACTCAGACTCGGCTTAAAAATTACAGAAACAAGTTAAAAATCCTATTGTAAAGCATATGATCAAAATATGGTGTGAAATCAAAAAATATTTAAAAGAACCACACTTATTGTCACAATTTAGCCCAATATGGGGTAATCAATATTTTACACCAGGGAGAGCGGATGCTGTATTTAAATTATGGAATTTAAAAGGGATTCAAAAGATTCAAGACTTATATTTGTCACGTTCAGATAACATAATGTCTTTTGAAGAACTGAGGGTCAAATTTAATCTTAATAGAACACATTTTTTTAAATATCTTCAGCTTAGGAATTTTATTCGATCAAATCAAAATAATGTTCTCACCTGACCTACTTATTCATCCTTGGAAAAAATTTTGACGAAGGATAGTAAGAGAAAGGGTATTATTTCAGAGTTTTATAACTCACTGACACTATCCTCAAGTGAAAACTCACAGAAAAGAATGAATTATTGGAAAGAAGACCTGCAAATTGAAATTTCAGAGGAACAATGGGAATTGGCTTGCACAGAAGCTCAAACCAAATCAATAAATGTACGTCTTAAATTGATACATTTTAAATGGTTAATGCGGATGTATGTTAAACCGGTGGAGTTAAATAGATATAACAAAAACATACCAGATACGTGCACAAAATGTATGGAAAGTAAAGGAACCCTATTTCATTGTTTATGGGAATGTAGAAAAATTAGAATGTTTTGGGAAGAGGTGAGGGTAACAATTGAAAAAATAATTTCAAAACAATTCATATTGAACTCTAAACTGTTTTTGTTGGGTCTGTATCCAGAAAAGCATAATTTTAATAAGAGTGAAAGAACATTCATAGACCTCAGTTTGCTAAATGCCAAAAAATGTATTGCACTATTGTGGAAAAAGACTCATAGACCAGATGTGACTCAGTGGCTAAGACAGATGTTAACAAACCTTCCACTAGAAAGAATAACATACATACTGAAATCAAAGGAAAATGTGTTTGAGAATATATGGAGACCTTTCATTGATTATGTAAAGAAATTAAACATAACTTCTGAAGAAGAAAGTGAATGATGTGTGTGGACCTTGTAAATTCCAAATTGGTGAATGTATAATATGTATACCTATGTAATGGATTACCTAGATTAAACAGAGGAGCATTGTTTGACTTGCTTTTGTTAATGGTTGTTGGTGTTTTTAGTATATTTTTTTTCTTTTATTTTTAAATTACTTTAGTGTTAGTGTTTG
Source organism: Pholidichthys leucotaenia (assembly GCA_020510985.1). NCBI lineage: Eukaryota > Metazoa > Chordata > Actinopteri > Cichliformes > Pholidichthyidae > Pholidichthys > Pholidichthys leucotaenia. The sequence goes on from CM035841.1 coordinate 192,526,937, forward strand.
ATTGTTCGTGTCATGTTTGTTAAAAAAGGTTCAATAAAAATATTGTGGAAAAAAAAAACATATTACAGTCCAGTAGTTTGCAACCTGTGCTGTGCACACAGACTTTGCTGTGCGGCCATAGTGACCGAACATGTCAGTATTGCATATGTACCGAGTAACATCGTTGCTCGTGCAAGGCGCACCCTTGTTGTGCCAAAAAGTGATGGTCTGCCAAACACTGATTGATCTGCAAAGGGAGCATGCCTCCCTTGAGTAAAGCTATTTGCTCTCAGTTTCTGAGGCTTAGGGCTGCTTTCCCCCACCACAAACAGTGGCAAGGCAAAATGTGACCATGAGACCAAGCCTGGCCATCCTGAACAGCACCATCCACAGAACACTGTGGTAAGGACACAAAAACATCCCATCACAGCCATGTACACAGGTCCAATCCATTGTATACAAGCAAACTGTGCTGTTTCTCCCACCAACCCAAACCACCATGCTGTGCCACCAATGAATGAGCAGCCAGGCTCCAGAAAAAGCTGTTTTATTTACTCAGTTTCTCCCATGGCACGGACAGCTTGGAGATCTGTATCCCTCTCAGTATGACATAGGTGTAAATAAAGGGGGGGGGGGACGCCCCTTGGAAAAAATATGGGAAAAAGAGAATTGTTCACCCCAAATAATCTAACTTTTCTACATCAGGCTATAAATGCATCTGAAGCACCAAATCTAAGCATAAATGCATTTTTTTTTCCTGAAAATCTACAGCTGTTCTCATAAACTGTAACTTTTTCTCATTGATTTACAGCATTTATTTGTAAATGTACAACTTTTTTCCTATAAATGAACTACTTTTTGCATCTTAATTTCGAAAGTTTTTCTTATAAATTTCTGACCTTTTGTAAATTACAACTTTTTTCTTGTAAATTTCCTACTTTCTTCCCATGATTTTGCTACTTCTTTCCTGTAAATTTGCAACTTTTTCTCATAAATCTGCTACTTTTTGCATTTTAAAATCTGCCTTTTATTTCTTGTAGATAAACAACCTTTTTCTACTAAAAATTTTGAGTTTATTCTTGTAGATTTACATTTTTCCCTCATAAATCTGAAACTTTTTTCTTAGTAAATTTGACTTTTGTAATTTTGGAACTTTTTCTCATACATTTGTGACTGACCACAATAGTACTTATGGTGCTCCCTCAATATTTACTCTGGAGAAAATATTCTGGTCACTGTCCCTCCCCCCAGCAGGTAAATGAAATATCTGCCCATGCAGCATGCTGGCACTGCTCTGGACCTCTGACCCACTGGAAAAAATAAATGTGGACCTTTCATAAAAAAAAGAAGTTTGAGTACCCCTGTTATAAACAATTACAAATTATCTTAATGAAAGACAAGCAATTTAATGATTGAAAGCAGGAGTGATTAAGGGTGGGTCTCACTGTGCATTTTAAAAAAATAGATCATTAATAGTGAAACAGTGGCAACAAAATATGTATACAAATAGATAGTTTGGAAATTAAAATGAGGATATTTTCCTACTGAACAGTTGAAACCACTTAAACCACATTCTACAATGATGGGGCTCCAGGGCAGACCTTGCTATTTAGCCCCCCAGTGTTGCGCCCCATTTTATTTTTTCAGCTTCATAAGTTTATACTGCATTTAAATTGTACTGCTAGAAGGTCTTGTTACATTCAAGATCACACCAAAAGCAGAGCAAAACCAGTGTGTACCAAGATGAAGCCTTAAGGGGATAAGACCAAGTCAAGGCCAAGACCACTGTTTATCTACATCTTAGTCTTGACTTGATCTCGACTTGGTCTTGACCCCTTAAAGTATTGGCCTTGTTTTTGGTAGACTCTGCTCTCGGTCTGGTCTTAGTGTAGTCATAACTACAACACTACTAGGAAGTAGTCTAGTCTTTATTCTTAACACAACCTGAATTTTCTAAGGTAAGCTTTCTTGTCATTTCTTTAAGTAATCTTCAGGAATGGCTCTCCAGGCTTCGTAAAGCTTTTCTTTGGATGTTGGCTGCCTTTTGTTCTGTTCTTTGTCAAAATAACCCCACATTTCAAATCCATAAATCCTGTTACCACTGATTTTCAGTCCAGTTCTTGTGTAATTTGGCATACTTAAGTCTTTTCTCCCTGTTTCCCTTCTAAAAGAATTACTGACAGCTACCCTTCCATTGAGACCATTCAATTGAAGGGCCAGGTGCACCTCTTAGGTCCTGTGTCAGGTCTTTGCTGGATTTTTTTTTCCTATTTCTAATGGACATGAATCTCAGATACAGTTCATTCACTGCAAATGATTTCTTAGGCTTGTCAGTTGTTCTACTGTCCTCCATTTGTCCAGTTTCATAAAAAACCAAAACAAAAAAAAACTGGAAAAAATTCAGGCACAAGAACTAAACAAAATAATGAATGGAAAAGCAGCCAGTATCCAAAGAAAGTGTCCAAAGTCTGGCTCCTTGGAAGCAAAATATAAAGAAACTATCATCACTACCTGGAGAATAAGACCTGCAGTCTTTAGTCCTGATGATACTACAGCAGTGATATGAAGGACCTGCTGACCAACCTCTGCTCCTCCCAGAGTTCAGCTGGACTGTAATGAATAAATAGCTTATGCTGACCTGACATGTCAGGGGCTGGAGCTTGGCCTTTTCTGGAGTTGCCCCGGGCGAGAGGCGACGAGCAGGGGTGGGTATTCTTGTATTGCCCCACCTTGCTGCCTCTATATTGGAGTTTTCCCCGGTGGACGAAAGGGTTGCTTCCCTGCGCCTTCGGGTTGGGAAACGGGTCCTGACCATCATTTGTGCCTATGCACCAAATGATGTTTCAGAGTACCTACCCTTTTTGGAGTCTGTGACTGGGGTGCTGGAGGGTGCTCCTCTTGAAGACTCCATTGTCCTACTGGGGGACTTCAATGCGCACGTGGGCAACGACAGTGAAACCTGGAGGGGGGTGATTGGGAGGAACGGCCTGCCCGATCTGAACCCGAGTGGTGTTCAGTTATTGGACTTCTGTGCTAACCACAGTCTGTCCATAACGAACACCATGTTCAAGCATAAGGGTGTCCATATGTGCACCTGGCACCAGGACACCCTAGGTCGCAGGTCGATGATCGATTTTGTTATCGTGTCATCAGACCTGCGACCGTATGTCTTGGACACCCGAGTAAAGAGAGGTGCAGAGCTGTCAACTGATCACCACCTGGTGGTGAGTTGGATCCGATGGCAGGGGAGGAAGCCATTCAGACCTGGTAGACCCAAACGTATAGTGAGGGTGTGCTGGGAGCGTCTGGCTGAGGCCCCTGTCCGGGAGGTCTTCAACTCCCACCTCCGGAAGAACTTCAACCACATTCCGAGGGAGTCTGGAGACATGGAGTCTGAATGGGCCATGTTCTCCACCTCTGTTGTTGAAGCGGCGGCCCAGAGCTGCGGCAGCAAGGTGGTCGGTGCATCTCGTGGTGGCAACCCCCGAACCAAGTGGTGGATACCAGTGGTGAGGGGGGCCATTAAGCTGAAGAAGGAGTCCTATCAAGCTTGGTTGGCTTGTGGGACTCCCGAAGCAGCTGAGGTGTACCGGCAGGCCAAGCGGAGTGCAGTTCGGGTGGTTGCTGAAGAAAAAACCCGGGTATGGGAGGAGTTCGGTGAGGCCATGGAACAAGACTTTCGGTCGGCCTCAAAGAGATTCTGGCAAACTGTCCGGCGGCTCAGGAGGGGAAAGCAGCTCCCCGTCCACACTGTGTATGGTGCGGATGGGACACTGTTGACTTCGACTGGGGACATCGTCGGGCGGTGGAAGGAATACTTCGAGGATCTCCTCAATCCCACTGATACGCCTTCCACAGAGGAAGCAGGGTTTGGAGACGAGGGGGATGACTCGCCTATCACAGGGGCTGAGGTTGCCAAGGTGGTTAAAAATCTCCTTGGTGGCCGGGCCCCAGGGGTGGACGAGATTCGCCCCGAGTACCTCAAGGCCCTGGATGTTGTTGGGTTGTCATGGTTGACACGCCTCTGCAACATTGCATGGAGGTCGGGGGCAGTGCCTTTGGCATGGCAAACCGGGGTGGTGGTTCCTCTCTTTAAAAAAGGGGACCGGAGGGTGTGCTCCAACTTTAGAGGGATCACACTCCTCAGCCTCCCTGGGAAGGTCTATGCCAAGGTACTGGAGAGGAGAGTTCGGCCGTTGGTCGAACCTCGCATTCAGGAGGAGCAATGTGGTTTTCGTCCTGGCCGTGGCACATTGGACCAGCTCTTTACCCTCTCGAGAATTCTCGAGGGTTCGTGGGAGTTTGCCCGACCAGTTTACATGTGTTTTGTGGACTTGGAGAAGGTATTTGACCGCGTCCCTCGTGGATTTTTGTGGGGGGTGCTTCGGGAGTATGGGGTATCGGGCTTGTTGTTACGAGCTATTCGGTCTCTGTACGACCGTTGTGAGAGTTTGGTTCGTATTGCCAACACTCGGTCGGAGTCATTCCCAGTGAGAGTTGGACTCCGCCAGGGCTGCCCTTTGTCACCGATCCTGTTCATAATTTTTATGGACAGGATTTCTAGGCGCAGCCAGGGATTGGAGGGTGTCATGCTTGGTGACCACAGGATCTCATCTCTGTTGTTTGCAGATGATGTTGTCCTGTTGGCTTCATCCAGCAATGACCTACAGCTCTTGCTGGGACGGTTTGTCGCTGAGTGTGAAGCGGCTGGGATGAGAATCAGCACCTCCAAGTCCGAGTCCATGGTCCTCAGCCGGAAAAAGGTGGATTGTCCTTTCCGGGTTGGGGACAGGCTCCTGCCCCAAGTGGAGGAGTTTAAGTATCTTGGGGTCTTGTTCACGAGTGAGGGGAGAATGGAGCGAGAGATCGACAGACGGATTGGAGCAGCATCTGCAGTGATGCGGACGTTGTACCGGTCTGTTGTGGTGAAGAGGGAGCTGAGTTCTAAGGCAAAGCTGTCGATTTATCAGTCAATCTACGTTCCTACTCTCACCTATGGTCACGAGCTTTGGGTAATGACCGAAAGAACGAGATCGCGGATACAAGCAGTTGAAATGAGCTTTCTCCGTAGGATTGCTGGACTCACCCTCAGAGATAGGGTGAGGAGCTAAGTCATCCGGGAGAGGCTCAGAGTAGAACCGCTGCTCCTCCACATTGAAAGGAGTCAGTTGAGGTGGTATGGGCATCTGATTAGGATGCCTCCTGGACGCCTCCCACTTGAGGTGTTTCAGGCACGTCCCACTGGGAGGAGACCCCGGGGCAGACCCAGGACTCGGTGGAAAGACTATGTCTCCCAGCTGGTCTGGGAACGCCTTGGTATCCCCTCTGAAGAGCTGGAGCAGGTGGCTGGGGAGAGGGAAGTCTGGGCTTCTCTGCTTGAACTGCTGCCTCCGCGACCCGGACCTCCGGAAAAGCGGTAGAAGATGGATGGATGGATGGACCTGACATGTCTCTCCAGAAATGTAACTACACATCGTAGCAATGTTTTGAATGGGATGGCCTTCCATACAATTGGCCCCTTTCCCAGACAGCACCCAACATGTGACAATGTCGGCATTACATAATGTTGTGTGTCAGCATGACTTAAAAAGGTCATTCTTCCATATGTTGGTAATGCTTTTTGTGGAGCATTCAGGGAGATTTATTGCTCCAGCATTCCTACATTATCAAGGTAAATATATATTATTATTTTTTCATTCATTTTTTGATTGCACAAAGTAAAATCCACCACGGGATAATGGCATGTAGACATAATCTACATTTATTTACCTCATTTACTTAATGCATCACTTTATTCTTCAGTCATGATACAGTATAGTGTTTTACTCTTGTATGTCCTTTCATTTTTACTACTATTTCACTTTAGTGAAATTAATTTCTTTTCTGAAATTTCCTACTTCTTTCTTGTAAATTTGCTGCTTTTGTCTCAAAATTTTGACGTTCTCATTTATATTTGTGTCTGTCATAAATATGATATTCTTTCCTCAAATTTGACTTTTTCTTGTAAATTTGCAATTTTTGTTAGAGAGTTGAAACTTTTTGATAAACTTGCAGTTTTTTCCTCCAATTAGCTTTTTTTCCTTGTAAATTAAAAACTTTGTCAAACTTACCAATTTTTTCCTTATAAATCTGCTATTTTTCATGAAAATTTGCAATGTTCATTGGGATGCTGGTTAATTTTTTTGTTTTATGTAATGGTTTATTTTTTCTGTAGATCTGGACAATGATCCAATTTTATTTTTTAATGTTTTTGTTGGAAGAGAAGGCTTTTTCTTTTTTGGCCGGTTTTAAGGTTTTGGTGAGAGATGGATGGATGCTCAAAAAAAGAAATGTTCCTGGGTGTTTTTACAATTTTTTTTCAATACACAAAAATTCACATGTTCTATCAGTTTGCTGCTAATATTGTTTAAACACATTACTTTTTTAATAGGAGACAGTGGTGTCCTTCACATTTCCCACAATTACAAAGCAAGTGGGATAAACAACAGTCTGAATTCAAAAGAATATTGAGGAAGTTAGCAGACACAGCATTTGTATGACTTGTCCTAAACCTAATAATTATATACATTGTTAAATTAGATGACGGCAGCGGGTGTACATACCAATTTGTGTCACGTCTTGTCTTTTTTTCCTCTGTTGCACACAATTTGAACAGAAGTTACTGGACACAGCAGAAAGCCATTTTGGTAACGCACGAACACATCGAGCTTCCAGTCACAGCCAACATGTTAGGGTGTGCTTGATTCTATCTAGGGCTGAAACGATTAGTCGACGTCAATAACGTTGATCATAAAAATTTGTCGACGCAGATTTTTATTGTCAACAAATTGTTTAATTTTAAAGTTTATATGCATGCTGCAGAAATGTTCAGTTTAACTGTTCCAGCGAAGAAGAAAAGGAACACATCATGGTGACAGGGAGAGAAAATCACGGAGAAAGCCAAAAGTTTCTACAGTATGGGAGGATTTTACTGTGGCGGAGTGGTTAGCACTGCGGCAGCACAACAACTCAGCCTTGGCCGGGGGATCCTGGGTTCGATCCCAGCCCCCGACCAACAGTGATATGTGTGGAGTTTGCATGTTCTCCCTGTGTCTGTGTGGGTTTACTCCGGGATTTCTCCGGTTTCCTCCCACATGCCGAAAACATGCAAGTTAGGTTAACTGGCATCAAACTGGGGATTCTAAATTGTCCTTAGGTATGAATGTGAGAGTGAATGGTTGTTTGTCTCTCTGTGTTGGCCCTACGATGGGCTGGCGATCTGTCCAGGGTGTACCCTGCCTCTCGCTCAAAGATGCTGGGATAGGCTCCAGTCCCCAGTGACCCGAAAAGGATTAAGCAGAAGAAGATGAATGAATGAATGAATAATAAATGAAACAAGCTGAATGTAGACTGTAAAGCAGTTTGTCATATCACAGCTGCACTACAGTGATGCATCCATTCCCTCATCCTCTCCGTTCCTCTGTCTCCAGCCACCTGTCAGCAGACTGCACCGGTAAGGTTAGCAAGTAAAATTAGCGCTTCTTATTTTCAATGAGCGATTCTCTCAGCTTTAGAAAACTGACCACACTATTAGTGTGTGCCGTTTAAATAGTTTACCTGCTGTCGGACAATAATCTTTCTTATGATGGTTGCTGACAGCTGAGCTGCTGGCTATATGTTAACTGCAGTAAATGGGTGAATTACATGAGCAACTTACTCTTTTTTGTATTCTCTATTATTGTCACCATAATATCAGCCTTCATTCTGAAAGTTAGTACATCTTGGTAAATTAGAATATCATGATTTGGAGTTTAATTACAAAAAAGAACCATAATCATCACAAATAAATTTAAAATGGCTTAAATATTTCACTGTATGTGTCGTGGACATGCTAATACAGATGAACCTGAGATGGCTCGGACATGTTGAGAGGATGGACCACCAGCGTCTCCCTCGGCAGTTACTCTACTCACAGTTATGCAAGGGCAAACGCAATCAGGGTAGACCAAGGCTCAGATTTAAAGACACTGTAAAAAGAAACTTGAAGAAGTTGGACACAGACAGGAGTTCCTGGCAGCGGAAGGCTAAGGACAGAGCTGTGTGGACGAATCTGATCAGACCTAAATGAAACAGTCATTGTCGCCCACGACAGACTGCTATGATGATGATGATGATGATGTGTAGTGGAGACTCACATTCCTGCACTGATATTTAAAGTTATTTTTATTATTTATTTTGGACTGGAAGAAGTTCTTTTAATTTTCATCTGAAGCCTAATTAAACTTTTAAACTTCTAGACCCAGCAAGGTTTCAAACAGGATGGACTAGCTTGTTATTTTTTCTTTTTTTTTTACTTTAATGGAGTTGAATATTACTCTAGTTTGTTTTCAACACACAGTTACAACAGCCTTTATGGAGCAGCAGAGCTGCTGTTTGAGTGTTTATACTTTAGCATCTGTTATTTAATTGTGTTGCTACAAACACTTCTGATTAAACTGTCAAGTTCAAGTTTCCAACTCATGTTTGATGGGTCATTATTTTATTTAGCTATGGGAATTTTTTTATAATAGGCTACATTACATTAAGGCAGAGACTGAAACAAAATGATTTTCACAGGTGTGCAGGCTTAAACAGGTGAGATAAAACATGACCTGGAGCCCCAAACAGGAGCTGTGCCAGTAGGAAGCTGAGCTGGTGGACATGACAGAAATAATCGCGATTAGTCAACTCATCAAAAAAATAGTTGTTAGATTAGTCGACTACCAAAATAATTGTTAGTTACAGGCCTAATTCTATCACCAGCGTACACCTCAATATGGGTTATATGAGCAGATTAAAGAAATAAATGTGAATATAGTTTTGGTATCCCAGCAACCAGCGGTATCCTGTACCTCCGTCTCCCCGTCAGTCCACAGCGCCTGTATTGTGAAGAGAGACCCATGGATCCTAAAGTCTACCGACTGTGTCAGGTGCGCTTGATTCTTCCCTCGGCGTACACCTCCACTGGTAAAGGTCGATTAAAAAAAGTCCCCTCTGACCTCTTTTATGGTCAAGCGGTCAGTGAAACCATGTCAGGGTCACACTTCAGGTATTGTAGCATTACCATGCAAGAGATGAGAGCTCGCAGTCAAGTGGCTTCTGAGTTAATAGGGGGACAAAGTCTGCCACATACATACTTTTTTACCCACACTGCAGAATCTCTTATTTCGAGAGAAGATGGTGATGATGAAGGGGAGCCTAAGACTTTTGCACAACACTGTGCATTAATTAAAAGACCATAGCAATATTATTTGTCTAATCAGTCTGAAGGGAATAGGAGAAGCCTAACACTACTATCACATCATTGTATTCTGCACACAGCAACTAAATAAATCAAGATTCAGTCAAAAGCGTCTGATACCCCCAACTCTTACAACATTTAGTTTCTGACAACCCTCCAACTTTGTGAGCACATCTTTGTGTGTGCGTGTGTGTGTGTGTGTGTGTGTGTGTGTGTGTGCGCGCGCGCGCGCGCAAGCCCTCCCTACCTGTATTTGATACAGAGCAGAGAGCAGAATGCATTCATCCTGGTGAAGAAGTAAATGAGACAGAGCAGACAGCCCGCCGCATGCTGCTGCTGACATGAACTGAGCACAATTGCACAGAGGAGGGACAGGAGGAGGGCTTAACAAGGCATGGATGTGTGTGTGTGTGTGTGTGGGGGGGGGGGGGGGATTCCCTCTGTGACACCCCACCCCCCACACACACACACACACAAGTTAATCCCATGGCACTTCCTGGAGTGAAACAGCCAGTGCCATGATGCTTTCAAGTCTTATGGGAGAAGCCAAGACACTCACACTTCACATCAGACTGCTTGTAAAAAAAAAAAAAGGGCTGCAAATTTACTAAAAAAAAACAAAAAACCTCACAAAATTTAGAAAGAAACCTTGCAAATTTATTGCAGAAAAAAAAAACTCAATATAAACCTTGCAAAGCTGTGAGAAAAATCTCAGATTCACAAGTGAGACGCTCTAAACACACAAGTCTCATATTTAAGTAAAAAGTTCCACATTTATAAAAAAGGAGTTCAAAATTTACAAGGAGCAAGTCTCAAAATTACGAGTTAAAATTTGGAAATTTATGAGGAAGGAGTTGTGGATTCACAAAAAAAGGTAATAAAAAGAAAAAAGTCAGTTTCAATGTACAAGAAAAAAAAGTTTTACATTTGTGAGAAAAAAAATTGTCAACTTTACATAAGAAAAAGACAAATTTAAAAAAAGCTCAGAGGTGTAAGACTACACAAAATGTAGGAAAAACCTTAGTCAAAAATGTTTGCTAAATAAGAGAAAATGCTCACAAGCTAATGAGGAAAAAATACAATTTTAAACCAAAAAAGTCATAAAGTTGCAACAGAAAAGTCAGACTCAGTAGTAAAAAGTTTGAAATTTACAAGAAAAATAAAAAAAAAACATTTGTTAAAAATTGCAAAGAAAAGAGAAAAAGTATTAAACTGCAATAAAAAGCCAGCTTTAAAAGTAAAAAGTTTACTAGAAAACCCCCGAAATTATGAGCGATAAAAAGCTACAAATTTATGAGGAAAAAACTGTGACTTTATCAAATAAAAATCAAGCACAACCAATAATGACCAAGCTCAGTCTTGACCACACCCCCATTTTTAAAGCATCACAAAACCAATTTGAACTGAGCTGATCTGAAAAATGAACACTTAAACGTCAAGAACCATCTATGAGGCCAGCAAACATCTTTGTGGAAAAATGTATTTGAGGAAGTTTTTTTTTAAGTTAACCACAATAATGAGGAGGACGAGATTACCGTCTTACTGCAACCAGCCACCAGAGGGCATCTGAATGCACGGATTCAATTTCCATGTAGTCCATCTTTATATACAGTTTTTGGATCAATCAAATTCTTATTGAGGATGGAGGACAAGGCTCAAGGAGTATAACTGGAGTAAGAGTTTTGCATTTAGAGTAGGAATGCACGATAATGTTAGCATGTTATCGGTATCAGTCCATAAAACATTTAAAATGATTTATTGCATCAGGACAAATCAATATTTACAGCTGATAAAATATAATAGTCACTCTCACTCTCGGTTGTCTGTCTCTCTGTGTTGGCCCTGCGATGGACTGGCGATCTGTCCAGGGTGTATCCTGCCTCTCGCCCAAAGATGCTGGGATAGGCTCCAGACCCCCCCCCCCCCCCGCGACCCGAAAAGGATTAAGTGGTAGAAGATGAATGAATGAATGAATGAATGAAAATATAACAGTGGACGATCAAGGAGCGACGCTCTACTGTGATGTTGTGCGAGGGAAAATACGTCATTGTTGGGTGAGCATAACAAAACAAGCATGTCAGCCTTCACACAGCCACGCGAGGAGGAACAGAAACACACAAGAGGAGTCCACGATGCCTAAACTCGAGAAACACAACAGCAAAGACAAAAAACCTTCAGCAGCAGCCTTCTTCACAGTTCCCAAACAAAGACAAACCAGACTGTCAGTGACGGAGCAGCTCATTTCACTCACCTCACGTCATGTTCACATAATCCCTGTAGACAGGTTACATTTATTTCGGTTTGCTCTTACCCTGGTTGTGGCTGTTGTAAGGGCTGTCACAGGAACAGTATCCTCCAAGACTATTAAAATGAGGAAGTTTACAGCTGTGTGGAACACGTTACAAAAAATAAATATTTATTTTCATATTAAGTTGAGGTAGCTGTCTTATTTTTCTTGGGGAATGTGTATTCATATGCCAATTAATCATCACTGTAAGACAAAGGAGATGGAAATGGGTGGAAAAAAAGTGAATATACTGGTTATCGGCAAAAAATGTAATATTGTGCATCCCTAATTTAGAGCTTATTAAAAATAATCAAATTTGCTTGCACAGGTGTTCCAGATATAAAACAATACTCTTAGCACACTTCTCTGAAAAATTAAACGTTTGAATACAGCATTCACTAGGGTTGTAGTTGAGCTCAGACAGAGACCAGTCTTCCAACACCAAGACCAAGATGAGACCAAGACCACTGTGTATGTAGGTCTTGGTCTTGGTGTTGGTGTTGGGAGACTCTTGTCTTAAAAGTCTTGACTACAACACTAGTACCTACTATTTTCCACTATAGGCCTGATCAAAGAACATTAGCATTATTGTGAGTAAATCTTTTGTACTTTGCTAGTAAGCTGCGTTAGTACCGACAAGCCGCTGTAGATTCAACAATCACTCGCACATCCTACAAAACTGTGTAAATATGATGAACTCCACCAGCATGTGAAGGAGCACATGTTCATAAGAATTGAAGACTTGAATAATTTATGCCCTAATAACACCACAGTGGCACGGCTGTCTAATTAAACTGATTAGGATACCATAATTATAATGCAAATCAAAGTATAAAATGATTTCTTAGACATAACCAAGAAAGTATAGGAGTGACTTTCTGTGCAATTATTTACTTGTTCCAAATCAAACTCTTTGTTTGGATGTGGTTACTTTTTCTCTTAATAGTTCTGTAAGGAACCTTGGAGTTATTTTGATCAAGATCTGTTCTTTAATTCACATATTAAACTTGTTTCTAAGACTGCCTTCTATCATTTGTGCAATACTGCCAAGATTAGGAGCATCTTGTCTCAGAGTGATGCTGAGAAACTAATCCACGCTTTTGTTAGCTCTAAATTAGATTATTGTAACTCTTTATTATCAGACTGTCCTAAAACATCTTTAAAAAGTCTTCAGCTGATCCAAAATGCTGCAGCAAGTGTTGTAACAGGAGAGACATACAGGAGAGATCATTGTAACAGGAGAGATCATATCTCTCTGGTTCTGGCCTCCCTTCATTGGCTTCCCATAGAATTTAGAATTAAGTTTAAAATCCTTCTTCTCACTTACAAAGCTCTAAACAATCAGGCCCCTTTTTATTTAAAAGATCTGATACTACTGTGGCGTAACATTATGTAGCTCACATATTCCGCTGCAGAGACCCAAGCATAAAAGGACTTTAAGCTCACGGTGTGTATTGACATCACGCCTCAGATGGACAATGAGTCTGGACCACCTGCGAACTTGGGAGGAAGTGAGAAGAACTGGAGAGAGAACCTGAAAGGTCTGTCTGACCTCCTGGGGTCAGACAGAGGAGCCAAGAGGACAATGGAGGGATTAAGTGTAAATGTGATTCTGTGTTTGATGTGGGGGTATAAATGTATGTGGTTTACTGCAGCTCACTCGCTGATTTCCTGACTGAGAGAAAGAGCTGTGGGACGTGAGATGGAATAAACCAATACTGAGAAATCATCCGGTCTCATCATTTCATGATTCACACATTGGTGACCCACACGTGAGACATATGGAAAGGCTTGGAGACTGTTTCTCCGACCCGGATTCACCGGGGACCGCCCGCACGGGCGTAAGCTCAATTAAACTCCCCGAGTTCTGGCAAGATGACCCGCACTCATGGTTCCAACACGTGGAATCGCGGTTCGTGCTCAATGGAGTATCAGCAGATGACATCAAGTTCCATAATGTCATCGCAAGACTCGACAGCCGCACAGCCCAATGTGTGCGCAGCCTGGTGCAGCAGCCGCCCGCTGCTGGCAAGTACGACGCCCTGAAAGCCGCCCTCATTCGGAGTTTTGTGCCATCAGCCGAGGTGAGGGCCAGGAGACTTCTGTACCTGCGCGACAGAGGAGGACGCAGGCCGACCGTCCTCATGGAGGACATGCTGCAGATGATCGGGGCGGACAACGATGCGTTTCTGTTTAAACACATCTTCTTAAGGACCCTCCCAGCACACATGAGGGGTCTCCTGTCCGGCATGAGGTGTGTGAACCAGCAGGACTTCCGCACGCTGGCCATGGAAGCGGAGCGGCTCCTCGATGCCTGCGACGCGCAGGAGACTTCAGTGGCAGCAGCAGACCTCGGCGCGGCGGCCGAGGGCGGTGGAGAGCCAGTGGCAGCAGAAACAACCCCAGCGACGACGGCAGCGGCGCGGTCCCGAAGCAGAGGAGGGGACGACCTCTGTTTTTACCATCGACGCTTCGCGGAGAAGGCACACAGATGCATCCCACCATGCAGCTTCAAGAAACAGGGAAACGCACGAGCCGGGGGTCGGTAGCAGCTTCGACACTCGTTGAACTGAACAAGCTGCTGTACCTGACAGACGCGAGCTCCGGACGGCAATTCCTCGTTGACACCGGAGCACAGAGGAGTTTCATCACCGCGACCTATGCGGATCGGGTGGCTGGCCCCCGCGGAGACGGGGCAACGGCCACAAACGGCTCGTCTATCAAGACTTTTGGCGAGAGGACTTTGCGCCTGTCCTTGCACGGCCGCACCTATGAATGGACCTTCATAGTAGCGGCGGTGAGTTTCAACATGTCAGGCACTGACTTTTTGTGCTCACATGGCTTGTTGGTAGATCTGGTTAATAGACGCCTGGTTAATGCACTCTCTTTTTGTTCCATCCCTTGTGCAGCTCGAGTGTCCCCATCGCCAGTACAGACCAACGTCGCCACAGCAGGCAGTAAGTTTCACACTCTTCTAAATCAGTTTCCAGCACTCACAGTTCCCACATTTTCAGCTAAAGTGGCGAAGCACGGGGTGGAGCACTTTATAACCACAAGTGGCCCACCAGTTTTTGCGAAGGCTCGGCGCTTGGATCCAGCTAAGCTCTCCATTGCGTGTGAGGAGTTCGCCAACCTGGAAAGGTTGGGCATAATTCGCTGCTCGAAGAGCGCCTGGGCTTCCCCCCTGCATATGGTGCCTAAGGCTGACGGCTCATGGAGACCTTGTGGCGATTACCGCAGGTTAAACAATGCCACAGCGCAGGACCGCTACCCAATTCCGCATATCCAGGATTTTTTGGTGCACTTGGCGAAGGCGCGCATTTTTTCTAAAATAGACCTGGTCCGCGGTTATCATCAGGTCCCGGTCCGACCAGAGGACATCCCCAAGACAGCGGTAATAACCCCGTTCGGGCTTTTTGAGTTTTTACGCATGCCTTTTGGCCTTAAAGGCGCCGCGCAAACCTTCCAACGGATGATGGATGCCGTGTTGCGCGACCTCCCTTTTGTTTTTGTCTACTTAGACGACATTTTGGTCGCCAGTCCCTCCGAGGAGGAACACGAAAAACACCTCACGACAGTTTTTCAGAGGTTGGGAGCACATGGGTTGATAATCAACCCGGCCAAGTGCCATTTTGGCGCAGCGCAAATCGATTTTTTAGGGCACCGCATCTCCCCAGAGGGAGCAGTCCCTCTGCCGACCAAAGTACGCGCAGTGGCGGAGTTTCCCCAGCCACAAACGGTAAAAGCGTTGCAAGAATTTTTAGGAATGGTAAATTTTTATAACCGTTTCATACCCCACGCGGCGCAGCTCATGCAACCGTTGTACGCCGCGCTTAAAAAACAGAAGCCCTCCAATGTGATCGAGTGGTCCCCAGAGCAGGAGCGCGCATTCACAGAGGTTAAAAAAGCACTGGCAGACGCAGCACTGCTGGCTCACCCAGACCCATCAGCCCGAATAGCGCTAACCACAGACGCGTCAGATGTGGCCATAGGGGCCGTTGTAGAGCAGCAGGTCACCGGAGTTTGGCAGCCACTCGCTTTTTTCAGCAGGTCCCTACGCGATGCTGAGCAGAAATACAGCGCGTTTGACAGGGAGCTGCTAGCGCTCCACCTGGCCATTCGCCATTTTCAGTTCTGGTTGGAAGGGCGGTGTTTCACCGCGTTTGTCGACCACAAACCGCTCACTTTTGCAATGTCCAAAATTTCAGAACCTTGGTCAGGCTGACAGCAGAGGCAGCTGGCTGCAATTTCAGAATTCACCACCGATATACAGCACGTAGCCGGTAAACTTAATGTAGTAGCGGACTGCCTCTCACGAGCGGTAACAGCGCCTGTCCGCGCGGATGCGGACTGTAATGCCGCAGACGCGGAGCGAGGTAACAGCGCGGACGCGCACGCGGCTCTGGTGCACGTGGGGATAGATTACACAGCCATGGCAGCGGAGCAGAGCGAAGACACGGATGTGCGCGCGCTCCTGTCTGGACCAACAGGGTTAAGACTGGAGAGCATAAGTTTACAAACCGGTTCACCCCCTCTTATCTGTGACATATCCACCTGGCGACCGCACCCGGTGGTACCGGCCACGTGGCGCCGTCGCTTTTTTGACGCGGTGCACTCCCTAATGCACCCGGGAGTACGCGCTTTGGTGAAAATGGTAGCGGAGAAGTTTGTTTGGCCGAGCCTGCGCAAGCACGTGAAGGAGTGGGCGAAAACCTGCATGTCTTGCCAGCGGGCCAAAGTTCACAGGCACACGAAAGCCCCTTTAGAACCGTTCCACATTCCGGCTAAGAGATTCGATCATGTGCACGTAGACCTAGTGGGACCCCTACCGCCGTCACAAGGGTTCACACATCTCTTGACAATGGTGGACCGGACCACACGTTGGCCGGAAGTGGTCCCATTACAATTGACCACAGCGGCAGAGGTGACTCGCGCTTTTTTAACAGCCTGGATAGCGCGGTTCGGAGTCCCGTCAGATATTACGTCTGATAGGGGTCCGCAATTCGTGTCGGAGCTGTGGTCAGCAATGGCCAGCGGCTTAGGAGCGGCAGCCCACCGCACTACCGCTTATCACCCCCAGGCCAACAGTTTATGCAAGCGTTTTCACAGGTCGTTGAAGGCAGCCCTCAGAGCGTCGCTCACGGATACAGATTGGGTAAACAGACTACCATGGGTTTTATTGGGGTTGCGTTCGGCACCCAAAGAGGATTTAGATGCCTCACCCGCTGAATTAGTTTTTACTCAACCTCTCAGGCTGCCCGGAGAGTTCCTGCCAGCCCATGCGGCACCAGAGCGCCCCCCGGTGCGGGGACCCCTAAGTGGCACAGGAGCAGAAATGCTCCCGGGCCCCGCTCATCACACTTTTCCGCGTGTTTTTGTTCCCAAGGCTTTACAAAACGCAGAGTTTGTTTTTGTCAGGCACGACGCTCAGCGTCACAGCCTCCGCCCACCTTACGACAGTCCATTTCGAGTGCTGGAAACTGGGGAGAAATATTTTGTGCTAGATTTGGGGGGCAGGAAAGAAACAATCAGTGTTGACAGATTAAAGCCTGCTTTTGTGTTGCGTGACGAACCTGTACGACCAGCGGGGGCGCCTCGACGCGGCAGACCTCCCAGGGAACGGCCCCTGGATCCCCCGCAGGGGGCAATTAACCCTTCTCCCCCTCATTCCACAGGTGCGCCGCAGGACGGCACAACACAGGCTGCGAAACCTGCGTACAGCAAATTCGGGAGGAGGTTGAAGCCTAGACTACGGGCAGAGTGATGTGTGTTTTGATCAACCTGTGTAGATTGTGCTGTAGATCATGCAAAGGGGGGGGGGGGGGTGACATATGTTTTATGACCGTTAGGGTAATGTTGGTGTGTGTCCATTCTTTGGCGTTTCGGGGGGAGTGATGTGGCGTAACATTATGTAGCTCACATATTCCGCTGCAGAGACCCAAGCATAAAAGGACTTTAAGCTCGCGGTGTGTATTGACATCACGCCTCAGATGGACAATGAGTCTGGACCACCTGCGAACTTGGGAGGAAGTGAGAAGAACTGGATAGAGAACCTGAAAGGTCTGTCTGACCTCCTGGGGTCAGACAGAGGAGCCAAGAGGACAATGGAGGGATTAAGTGTAAATGTGATTCTGTGTTTGATGTGGGGGTATAAATGTATGTGGTTTACTGCAGCTCACTCTCTGATTTCCTGACTGAGAGAAAGAGCTGTGGGACGTGAGATGGAATAAACCAATACTGAGAAATCATCCGGTCTCATCATTTCATGATTCCCACACTACCCTATTATCCTAACAGAGTACTACACTCCCAAAATGCATGATTACTTGTAATACCTAGAATCTCCAAAAGTACAATGGGAGGCAGAGCCTTCAGTTATCAAGCTCCTCTCCTTTGGATTCAGCTCCAAATCTGAATTCAGGAGTCAGACTCGACCTCTGTTTTTAAGAATAGAGTTAAAACTTTCCTTTTTGATATAGCCCATAGTTAAGGTGGGATCCGGTGCCCCTGATGTCATGAGTCTGAGCTCTAATTTCCCCTCTGAGCTCAGACTCAATTTATTTTCTGAGTTCTGTATGTCTGTTATTATTATGTTGTCAGTTTTTTGTATATATTTTGGTTTGTTGACACTCAGAGCCCTTCCACTTGCCCAGACACTCCCACCAACTACTCACGCTGTCTCCCTGCCATCTCAAGCTGTGAGTAGTTGATTAATTAGGTCACCTACTCACTCAGCTCCCCACACCTGTTCCTCATTTGACTGTATGGTATTTAAGCACTGTCTGCTCATTGTTTCCTTGCAGCAGTCTTATATGAATGTGAACTGGATATCTACAGCTCTCTTCTCTCCAGCACTCGCAGGGCAATGTCGGCCCGGGAGTGTTTTTCCCTGTAAGTTATCCTTGTTTGTATTTTTGTGTTCTCCATGCACTGTTTGGATTTTTGTTTGTCTTTCTGTTGAATAAATGTCACAACTACAATTCAACGCATGAGCCTGTTTTTCTGCCCCGGAGGGGCCATTCATGACAACTGAATCCTCCCTTAGTTATGCTGCTAATAGGTTTAGACAGCTGGGGAACCTCCAACAATGCACTGGGTTTCACTCCTTTCTTCACTCTCAATGAAATATTTTGCTGGTCATTAACATCTGTTTGTTCTCTCCCATAGATTGAGTCCCTGTCATGCTGTTTGCTCTCTACATGTCTGTTCTTTTCTTCTTCTCTATCCCCTCACACCCCAGCCAGTCGCAACAGATGACTGCCCCTCCCTGAGCCTGGTTCTGCTGGAGGTTTCTTCCTGTTAAAAGGGAGTTTTTCCTCTCCACCGTTGCCAAGTGCTTGCTCACAGGGGATCACCTGATTGCTGGGGTCTTTCTGCAATTGTGGGAGTTTCCCCTACAGTTGAAAGCGCTATGAGATGACTGTTGTTGTGAAATGGCACTATATAAATAAAGTTGAATTGAATGGCGGAGAAAATGTGTTTAAAAAAGAAATAAAACAACTTCTTCTTTAATTGTGTAGAATCTAATCTCTTCATGCCTTTGCTGTAACTTGATAAATGACTCATTTGATTTCTTTTTACAAACTTATTGAATTACATTAAAGACATGAAGGATCCAGCTGTTTTTATTATCCAGTCAACAAGAAGATCTTAAAGAAATGTATTAAAAGACAAATTACAACATTTTTCAGTCACGAACTGTGTAAAGTCACAGAACATGATTAAGTAGGGGGCAATGAACATAAATACTTTGTCACACACACACTTTCAGCTGCTCCCTATTTGGGATCGCCACAGCAGATCATGGGTCTGCACATTTGATTTGGCGAGGATTTAACACCAACTGCCCTTCCTGACCCAACCCTTCCCATTATACCTGGGTTTGGGACCAGAACACGAGTGCACTGGCTTTGTGCTCCCCCCATGGCTGGGTAACCAACTTTGCTTTTCCTCTCATTCTATTCATGCTGAGCACCAATCTAGAAGGCATTAAGTACCATTTTTATAGTATTTTGTGTAACCTGGCTGAGGACTGAACCCACAACCTCCCGGCTGTGGAACAGATGCTCTACCACTAATTCACCGTTCCAGTGAACATCAATACTTTTAGTCACATGACATTTTAATGTAACATTCCAGTAAATGAAGGTTTTAAATTTTTTTTGAATCCTTTATTAGTCCCACAACGGGGAAATTACAGGGCATCCACATGGATGGATGCGGCAGCCACGGTGCAGCACCAAGCCTGTCACCATTCACACACACATTCTCACCTAGAGTCACTTAAAAGTCTCCAATTAACCTAACTTGCATATTTTTGGCCTGTGGTAGGAAACCAGAGAAATCCCGGAGTAGACCCACGCAGACACGGGGAGAACATGCAAACTCCACAAAGATCACTGTTGGTCAGGGGCTGGGATCGAACCTGGGATCTCCTGGACAAGGGTGGGTTGCTGTGCTGCCGCAGTGCTAACCACTGCGCCACCACGCAAATCAACCTGGTGATGTAAAGAAAATATCTTATAAATAGCTCTGCTCGTTTTTTTCCATATGGGCTTATCAAAAGTTGCAGAGACATCTCCAGCAGCCAAGCAACTGTGGAGGGCAAAACAAGCACTGATTAAAACTGGGATGCATGCATGGTTCATAAATATGCAGCTGTGGTTTAGATCCAGAGCTTTAAAAGGCAGGCACCTCCATCACACTTTCATCATACCAAAGGCCTGCTCTCTTTCCCTCTCTCAATCAACAAGATCCCTCAATGATCTTCCAGTAATCTCCGTGGTCGTCACGGTCTCCTCACAGTTTATACCACAGTTACACAGAGGTGGAGATCACTGAGAGATCTGGCCAATTTTTAATCTCTCAATGGTCATCTAGCAATCTCTGTGTTTGAAGGTGCCCTTAACAATATCGCATGATACAGCTGGGTGCGAAGTTAGTGCATTACTTGTGTGTGTACAGCAGTACAATGATGTTGCGTTAGTTAAGCGGCACATTTTAAAAAACTCACTGCTACTTCATCCCACACCTGATTTACTTCCACCAGTCATTTTCACTTCATGCATGAGCACACCTGTTGTCTCAGCTGAAAACCAATCTTCTCTCCCAGGTTAACACACTATTATGAAAACAATCCACCAAAGATGTGTAATTGCCTGTTAAAGGTGAGGTGATGAGCCATTCTGATTGGTTTATAGCATGTTATGCCCAAAACACGCTCTGCTCATATCTCTGATGAAAGCGACTGAGACAGAGGAGAAGTGAGGAGAGGAAATTGAGGATTCTTCCTCACGGTTCCTGAATGCAGCACAGCCTGCACGAGTGAAGCAGACGGCACCTGCTGCGGCTGGAGGGCCAGTAGGGCTTCAGAGGGGGTGGGGTCTGGGGGAACACGGGGTTGTGACCTGAGCTTTGCTCCACAATAGGATTAAATATTCGAACACTCCCCTAACACCTGCTGCCTGGCATCCCTCTCTCCTTCTCTGTGGTAATGACACATCACTGATGAGCTCTGACTTCAGCAGATGCCAGGTGATATCAAAAATATTGAATCAATAACCTCATTATGTGCTTTAATTTATATCACTCAATCACAATGTGGGGGCCTAGTGCTGTAATCCATCTTAATCTAGTTGTTAATCCCTGGCTATATACAGTAATCCCACTCTGATGTAAATCCCAACTATGTACAGCACATGGAACGGTAAGATGTGCACGTTTAGAAAAATACATCTGCTCTACTCAAATGCTGAGGCACAATATTATATCAGTGCCAGAGCTGTTTCTGGCTTTACAGCAGACTGCACAAATGCAATGGACCCCACCAGCTGCTAGGGGGCCTCCATAAATTTGCTGCTTTTTTCTTGTAAATTTATGTTTTTTTTCTCCTAAATGAGACTCTTCTCACAAACTTCAGAATCAGAATCAGAATCAGAATGAGATTTATTGCCATTGTTCATGTAGTACACAAACTAGGAATTTGTCTCGGTGCAATGCTGCAACATTAAACATGGAGTAGCACTAAAGATAAAAATAAAAAAATATGCATGCAATAAAATGTAGAATATGAGTGAGTAATACTAATCTATGCAATTTTTAAATATATTAACAAGCAGCCGATATTGTGGAGTTCCACATAAGCCTGTTTTCCACTAGCCCAGCACACCTCGGTACGGCTCGATTCACTTCAGTACGGCTCGGAATGCTTCTGTCTCCATTAGCACGGTGTTGTGCTTGTGCTGTGATGGTTTGTTAGGAGGTTTTAGAAGCGGGGCAGCAGCAGATTCTGAGCGAGGCGGGGCCACACTCCCGTGACGTTACGCACCTGACTGAGTCCTTATTTACATGAGACAAAAAAGGATTCAAGGATTATTGCCTTGCTCGCTCTGTGGATTTATCTCACAATTAATTTTATCTCATAATTAAGCTGCAACAACACAAGTCACTTTAGTTTTGAATTAACTGCCAAATGACCTAGAAATAAAGAGCTGAAACTTGTTTTTATTCGTATTAAATAATGAGACGGTGGCACACTGGCCTACACCAAATTATTATTTTTTACATCCTAGGGCATTTTGGATGTACTGAATTAAAAAAATTCATGTTTTTCACCTTCAGGTCAACGTTTGGAACAACAGTATTATTATTTTCCATTTAGATGATGCTACACTCCTTCTAAAGTATTGTAAATCTCTGAATTTGGAATGCCGATAGAACATTCAATTTACATATACTTACTTTTTTACATACTTTGACTTGTAAGCTTGATCAGTCTCTCCTGCTGCATTTTAAAGTCCAACTGTGCAACTTCTTATAAGTTAACATAAAAAATGTACCCAAAGTTTAGAACTGGATCATGTGGGGCTAATTTTTTACGATATTTCAATAAAAAGAACAGAAAGCTTACAAAAACATTTGTTTTTTGGTCTAGTTAAAAATTACATTACCTTTACAATGGTTGACCCTGACAGGAAGATCAGTATCATTTTGATCAGATTAGGCAATGGAATTTCTATGAAATTATACTGTTTTATAATTCAGTGTTATAACAGACAAACCACACTTTCCAAAACAATTCCATTTTATTATATACAAAATATTAAAAAGAAAAAAAAAATTGCAACACAACATGAAGGTTAATCGACATTTTATACACGCCGACCACTGAGTGTCTACACCAGCTTCCCAAACTGGGTCACGACTCGTCTGAATGAAGCGTCTCTGCCAGCTGTGGGTCAGGAAGGCTCGGTTGAATAATCCGGACGGGCTGTCGCGGCGGACGCGTGGGATGATTCTACAAGGAAAATGCACATAATAAAATACAGCACAATAGTTTTTAACAAGAATACATAAGCTTATTTCAGCGTATTGTTCACATGAATAATTAAAATAAAAGCTTTAGTCCGCAGTGTGCTGCAATAAAGCAGCGATCCATCCACAAATGAACAGCTTTTTTATTGCATAAATAAACTGAGCGTCTTACCGAATATATTTGCGAAAAAACGCACAATAAAAAAAAATTAAAACTCACCGTTAAAGGACTCCGATGTCGAGACCTCCCGGTATATTTTTTCATTCCGGGCAGCTCCGTCTAACTCGCGCTGCATACGTTCGTCTGACAATGCAGTGAGCAGACACTGCAGCTCCTTACTGGTCCATGGAACACCCTTATTACGCGAAGCCATTTTTGATAGAGAATAAATGAAAATAGCACAGCAATACACTGAAAAGGAACCGGCAACAGTGGTTGCGTGCTGAGTAAAGGCGGTCGTGAAGATTCTTTTTTTTTTTTTTTTTTTCAAAAACTTTATTGAGAAGGTTGTGAAGATTTGGTAGATGAGGAGGAGGAGAGGGGCGGTTACAACCTGACCAATCAGCGCCGGTTACGACCTGACCAATCAGCGGCGACCAGTCTGTTAACGTCACAACACGGCACAGCTCAGCACTGCTGTACCCTGCCCTGCAGCGGGGCTGAGAATTGCGGCTGTTAAATCGTGTTGGGGCTTGTGGAAAAGCGTACAAAGCGTGCTGAGCCGTCCCGTGTCGCGCTAAAGCGTGCTAGTGGAAAAGGCCCTATAGTGCAGTCGGTAGTGCAAAAGAAAACAGTGATAATTATCATGAGTCCGGTTGAGCTGCTGTACATAGTGCACGAGAGTCTAATAAGTCACTTAGTGTTCAGCAGTCTGATGGCAGAGGGGAAGAAGCTGTTCATGTAGCGCAGGGGTGTCCAACCATGTGCCATGGAGAGCCAAGACCCTGCAGGTTTTACCTCCAACCAGTGTCTTCAACAGCAGATTTCAGTGAACTTCTTCCCACTGATTGCTGATAAGTGAAAACACCTGCTGAAGAGACTGGGTAGAAGAGAAAACCTGCAGGGTCTTGGCTCTCCATG
This sequence comes from Pholidichthys leucotaenia, assembly GCA_020510985.1. Taxonomy (NCBI): domain Eukaryota; kingdom Metazoa; phylum Chordata; class Actinopteri; order Cichliformes; family Pholidichthyidae; genus Pholidichthys; species Pholidichthys leucotaenia. Next base: position 192,550,856 of record CM035841.1, read on the forward strand.
GCACATGGTTGGACACCCCTGATGTAGCGGGAGGTTTTAGTCTGAATGGACCGAAGTCTTCTGCCTGAGGGGAGGGGGGCAAACAGTGCGTGTCCAGGGTGTGAAGGGTCGGCTATGATCGGACCTGCACGCCTCCGGGTCCTGGAGATGTACAGGTCCTGGAGGGATGGGAGCTTGCAGCCGATCACCTTCTCAGCAGCGCGCACAACGCGCTGCAGTCTTAGTCTGTCCCTGGCGGTGGCTCCTGCGTACCACACGGTGATGGAGGTGGTGAGGATGGACTTGATGATGGCCGTGTAGAACTGCACCAACATCTTGGTGGGTAGCTTGAGCTTCCTCAGCTGCCGCAGGAAGAACTTCCTCTGCTGGGCCTTTTTGATGAGGGGGCTGATGGTCGGCTCCCACTTGAGGTCCCGGGTGATGGTGGTGCCCAGGAAGCGGAAGGAATCCGCAGTGGTGATGGGAGAGTCTGTGAGGGTAATGGGGGGCAGAGGGACTGTGACTTTTCTGAAGTCCACGATCATCTCCACTGTCTTCAGAGCGTTCAGCTGCAGGTTGTTGTGGCTGCACTAGGACGCCAGCTGGGCCACCTCTCTCCTGTAGACGGACTCGTCGCCGTTGGAGATGAGCCTGATGAGGGTGGTGTCGTCCGCAAACTTGATCAGCTTGACAGACTGGTGGCTGGAGGTGCAGGAGTTGGTGTACAGGGAGAAGAGCAGGGTGGAAAGTACACAGCCCTGGGGTGATCCGGTGCTGATGCTAACAGAGTCTGAGACAGTCTTTCCCAGCCGCACATGCTGCCTCCGGTCCGTCAGGAAGTTGGTGATCCACCTGCAGAGGGAGTCAGGCACGTTGAGCAGGGACAGCTTGTCCTGGAGCAGAGCGGGGCGGATGGTATTGAATGCAGAGCTGAAGTCCACAAACAGGATCCTGACGCAGGTTCCCGGGGAGTCCAGGTGCTGCAGGATGGAGTGGAGGGCCAGGTTGACTGCGTCGTCCACAGACCTGTTGGCTCTGTAGGCAAACTGCAGCGGGTCCAGGAGGGGAGTGGTGATGGTCTTGAGGTGGGGCAGGACCAGGCGCTCAAAGGACTTCATGACTACAGAGGTGAGCGCTACAGGTCTGTAGTCGTTAAGTCCAGTGATCCGTGGCTTCTTGGGGACAGGGACGATGGTAGAGGTTTTGAGGCAGGCCGGCACGTGGCATGGCTTCAGGGAGGTGTTAAAAATGTCAGTGAAGACAAGAGCCAGCTCCTCCGCACAGTGTCTCAGGGTGGAGGGAGACACGCCGTCCGGACCGGGGGCCTTGCGCGGGTTCAGTCTGGAGAACTGTCTGTGCACGTCCTGCTCACTGATGGCAAGGGCAGGGGGGGAGGAGGGGGGGCGCCTTTGATAAAGTGGGGACCATGGAGGCAGTGGCGCTGGGGGGAGGTGGGGAGTTGGACACAGCTGACGAGGTGTCAAAACGGGCATAGTATTGGGACAGTCTTTGACAAAGGGCTATGTCATCCTGACCCTTAGAAGCCTGAGGCCGATAGCTGGTGATTTGCCTCAGTCCTCTCCACACAGAAGCAGAGTCGTTAGCAGTGAACTGTTGCTGGAGTCTCTCAGAATACGCAGATTTAGCTCTCAGCTCTCTGCTAAACCGGTATTTGACCTCCCTGTAGCAGTCCCTGTCTCCACTTTTCAACGCTGCTTCCTTCTCCTTCCTGATCTGTCTGAGCTTAGCTGTGAACCAGGGCTTGTCGTTGGAGTAACTCACCCTGGTGCGCGATGGAAGAATGCTCTCCTCACAAAAGTGGATATATGAGGTCACAGTGTCCGTGTATTCATCCAGATCATCAGAAACTTCCACTTTCTTATTAGAACATTTGTTTCAAATTAAGCAGAGATCATCTACAGACACTGATAATAAAAAGTTGTTAAAATTACCCCCAAATCTGTTGATTTTCTAGGAGACCTGCGTCCAAACCCTCTTGGTAATGTGTTGGTCTTTGGAAGTGCAACACACCTCTCCTGTGCATTTGTAAACAGTGGCCCTCATTTATCAAATGTGCATAAGACAGAAAAGTGGTCGTATGATCATTTCAACGAGCAGATAAGTGTTTATCAATCTGAACGTGATCATACGGTGCACTCAAATCCTACGACAGCTCTGTGGTCCTGTATGCAAATTTTCAAGTCGCTGTAGACTGGCAGTGCAGCAGAGAAACCTGTTGAGTGGGAGAATTATTTGATACCATATTATAATGAGCAGTTCAACCTTTCAGGTGATATGTTTGCCTTGTATCATATTTAGATAAGAGATTTGATGATTCTCCTGTGTAAGAACTGTGTTAAAATAATATTCTAAAAAGTAGTTCTTCAAGTTTTCTGTTATATAGTACAGTATCTCATAATAGTTAATCCCTTACAAATTAATTATCCGTTAACTCAATATAGCACAGCTTTACACACAGAAGTGCCCAGCCAAGGTGATCCGCTGCATCGGGGTTTAAATTAAAAAAAAAAATAAAATGCTCCAGATTTGCAAGAGAAATTCGGAACAGCAGAGAAGATATGGGGAAATTATCTGATGTTGCCCTTTGTGTTTTTACACATTACTGAGAGATGAGTGAGGTGAGCTGCAGCTAATGTGCACAGCGCGCAAGACAGCTGCTCTGAAGAGGGGTGTCTTTCTGCACTTCTAAATAGTAAGTAATAGATTTTCACATTTGACAGGTATGCTTTAAAATGGCAAAAAGGACAACATTTAGTCAAACAACAGGCTATAGCTATAGTATGTTATAATCCTCAGCTGTAGATCAGTCAGATCAACAGTGTTGCGCACCACCAGTCTCCCCCATACGTGGTTCTTTTGCATTTAAAGTGAGTTTCAAGGTTAACAGACTATATCAGGGTTATTCAATTACAAAATCGGTTGAGCCACAATCTGTAATCAAGACATGTAACTGGGCCGCACATGTTCAGCGATCTGTTGAATGACAAATTTCAAATTAACACAGATCAATATGACAAAAAATAGGCACCTTTTATTCATTGCCTTGGTTTCAAATGTGCGCTTTGCACAAACAAAAGCACATCAAAAGTGCATAAAAACAATAATAGTGCTCGGTAGAGCAGAACTTTAAGTAGTAGAAATATTTTTCCTCTTGAACAACAATTAAATAAATAGAATGAAAAAAATTCTGTAAATAACCATTTTGGTCACATCTTACTCAGGCATGTCTCAAAGTACATAAAAACTCAATGTGCATGATTAATAGCGTTAATATTTTTTTCCCTTTTGAAATAAAATATACTACATTCTGGTCATAACTGACCTTGGCACATCACAAAGTGCATTTAGCTGAATAAAAAATGAACTGTCAAACACTTCAGTGCACAAACCCCCAAGAAAAGAGTGATAACATTAACAAACACTGTACATTCACTATTGTGGTTTGTTTTGTTTTAAATCAACACGTGAGTAGGAACCTCTTTTTATAACTACACATTCCATTACACACACATATCAGTCAACCCAAAATTTCTAATAACAATGCATCAGATTTATATAGCACTTTATCATAGACGCTTTACAAATAGATACATTATTCATTCACTCCAGACAGACAATGGTAGTGGCAAGCTACTACTGTAGCCACAGCTGCTCTGGGGAAGGCTGATGGAAACGTGGCTGCCAATCCATGCCAACAGCCTCTCCAGCCACAACTGACCATTTATACACAATCACACCCAGTGTTATGGACACTGGAGGCAAGGTGGGTAAAGTGTTTTGCCCAGGGACACAATGGCAGGATATCTGGGGAGAGCGGGATTCGAACCGCCAACCATCCGGCTATTGAACAACCTGCTCTATCTCCTGAGCAACTACCGCCCTAGTAGAGGTGACAGTAGAGTTAAGGATGCAAAGAGCACCCACTTAAAAACTTGAGTAATGACTTCAGTCTTGAAGGGTTGAGGTTTTTCTCCAAAATTTAGAACAATTTTCTTATAATTTTCTACTTTTCTGTTTAAATTTATCTAAATTTGAAACCATTTTCCTCAAATTTGTGATTTTCTTTTGTAAAATTGACTTTTCATGTACATTTGAGACTTTATTAAAAAATTATGGATTTTTTTATGGCTATTTTTTGTTTAGTTTTTTAATAAAATTACTGGGTTTTTTTTTATAATTTTGAAACAGACTGTGGTAACATTTTGACTTTTTTTCCTTATACTTTTGACCATAATTTTGCAGAGCCAGAACAGAGCAATAATTTAACTCTGATTTCAAAGAAAAAAATATTAATAAAATTATATTTAATGAAATAAATTAACTTAAATGACCAAAGATGCAGTTATTTCTGAGAAATATTTCTTTATATTTATAGTTTTTTAGAATTGTCCTCACCAACCAGACAGCAGGAAAAACCTCTCTTATTTTGAAATCCAAATGTTGGCATGTTTAGTTTGTCTGGTCTGAACGGATTAAAGTCATTGACTTCATGAATTTCGGTCATCTTAACTTGCCAGGTACACAATATCTATATATATATTGTAGTAGCTGGTGAAGTCAGTCCTAAGCGATTCAGTCACTCTTGCCTTTCCCTGCATAAAGTATGAAGCCTCACCACACGTTTGCTAAGCGAACCACCATAAATGCCTTCACTGCTTACATACCTCTTTTGCTTTTTTCCGCTTTCAAAGTACTTCAACAAGCTCATGCTTCTCTCGGACTGCAACTAAAAAGACACTCTGTCTGCCTGTTGACTGGAATGCTCACGTGGACGGGGCGCTTCTGAACTCCACGTGGATGACGGTCATGCGCGTTGTTTGTGTGCACGCTTGTGGACTGTCATTCCTTCATATTTTTTTCTTAAATCTATATTTCCTTGGCGTGGCCTGGGCCATGCAGAGGTTGGTTCTTGGTTCTGGGCCGCATGTGGCCCACAGGCCGCTAACTGAATAGGCCTGAACTATATTATATAATTATTTTTCACTTTTCTTATAATATAGTCAATTTCTACTTTGGAAAAGTTTCTCTTTTTGCTGTTTCATGTTCCCCTGTGTCGTAAATTCTGGAGGTGAGATGTGGACATGGAATTCAAATGCTGCTCAGCTCCATCCGTCAGATTTATCAATGAGTGAGCAATCATACGATGAGATTGACCAGATACGCATGGTTTCATTAATACCAGAGTGGTGGCTCAGTTGGTAGAGCATCCGCCCCACACCCGGGAGGCAGGTGTTCAAATCCCGGCCGGGTCATGCCGAAGACCATATAAAAGTGGAACTTCCTGCCATCCAGCTTGGTGCTCAGCAATAATGGAATGGAGGAGGGAAATTTGTGGTGGCGCCTTGCATGGCAGCGGCCCTCTGATTCTACACTTGGGGTGTGTGTGATTAAGACAGTAGATAGGTAAAACACAATCTCGTTCTACTGTACATGATTGGTTGTACAGTTGAATGACAATAAAGGGTGATTTAATTTAAATTTTAATTTAATACCACGTAGGCCTTTTCGTACAATCATATTTACACCCAAATGTGCAGCGATTTCTACGCCATCCATCCATCCATCTTCTACCACTTCTCCGGGGGTCCGAGTCGCGGAGGCGGCAGCTCAAGCAGAGAAGCCCAGACTTCCCTCTCCCCCGCCATCTGCTCTAGCATTTCAGAGAAGATACCATGATGTTCCCAGGCCAGCTGGGCAACAGAGTCTCCCCAGATATAGTCGCTCAAGCGTGCCCTGGGTTTTTCCCGGGGTCCCCTCCCTTCTATGCACTTTTGATAAATAAGGGCCAATGTGTAGTGCACATTAAGTTTTAAATGCTGTACTACTGCTGCTGGGAATCCTTTCAATTAAGCAATATTACACGAGATGAAGTACAGTATCAATGAATATAGTAACTCCGAGTGTGATACATCTAGTGTCCTCTGCGTATTGGACAATAGGGATTCCAGGAGTTACTATAATAAATGATAACTGCACTCCCTTTCACTGGATATGTATCACTCTGCTTCAAAGGTGTTCTACCAACTGCTAATTATTAACCATTATTTACTGTCAATTCCTGGTTGGCACTTTAAGGCAACATTAATTTGAGTAAGCATTTGAGTTAAATTGTGAATGGTCATCAGAAGAGGAGGAGGAGAAAGGAAGAAGCCAAGCTATGTCCATGGAATCCTCCCGGTGCGCAAAAATTTCATCAGCTAACCTGGACAATCTGTAGAAAAGCAAAAACGAGGATAACAGAGTAAAGCAAACAGCGTGGACTTTAAACTGCTTTAAGACTTGGGTAAATCTGAAAAAAAAAATAAATATTGACCTCAAGTTTGTCATGAAGACCAGGCTGAATACTGTCTTGAGGAAGTTTTATGGATCCATCCGGACAGCTTGAGGTGAACTGTACAGTATCAGCAGCTACGTGGGATTCGGGGCCAGTTTAAACTGTCATATCAACGAGCATCCAATTAGCTGTTAATGAAAAATAATGCAAGATCCGGAATGTACTCCAGTGAATAACATCTTCAAAGGTGTGGTGAAAGTAATAAAAAAGGCAGGGAAAGACAAGCCTACCCACTACCCTCTGATTTCACCTGAAGATCAGCGAATGTTAAAAAACTCAGAAGCACTAAATCCAAACAATCCGAGAGGTCTGCTTAACAAGGTTTGGTATGATATTCAGCTGCACTTTGGGCACAGGAGCAAAGAGGGTGATAGAAAAGTTTCATATTTGTGATTTGCTTTGTCTCAGAGTCTGTGTGAAAGTGCTAAAGATGCTGATGCAGCTGTACTTTATCACTTTGTTTTAGTTCACTTGCACTGTTCCTGTGTGACTGCTGCTGAGTGAGTGTGATGGTTCCTTACAAAGAGATAATCTGTACACCAAGTTTTGACCAGATGTACTGAACCAATCACCAAGGACATTCTCTCCTCCACCTCTCGGATAACAGAAAGCTTAAAGGACTGAGCAACGTGTGTTTGAGTCAGAATGATGAGTGAATAGGCTCTGAGACTGTTTTTGTATTGTTCTCCACTGGCCAGTGTAATTAAATTTGCTGAAACTTTGATCCTGCCTGATTCTTGACTGAAGGTTAAGAAGAATTTTTCTAACATAAGCCCGAAGCACAGGTACTCCAGATATCTCTCCTCCTCCTTCCGGCATTTTGGGACCAAGACAGCCAGTGCACAGCTGTGGAAAAGCCTTCCTCCACAGGCCTCAAAGGGTTGGCTTTGTGGAAGTGAGGCACGGTCCGGAGATGCTGAGAGTGGAAGCAGAGAGTGACAAAGCCGAAGCTCAGGCAGACTGAAGTGAGTAAATTTAATTATTAATGTTTCGTCCCAGTTAGAGTGCGCGGTCAGTCTGAAAATACACATAAAAGTGTTGAGAATTAAACGTTAGTTACCGTAAGGTCCAGGTTGGCCCAGGTCCGGTTCGGTAAAGCTTGACTGTATCCTGGTTAGAGTCAATCAAAAGAAGTGCACTTCTGCTGCTTAAGTGGACACACATAGTGTACAGGGGATATCGCGGCAGGATACCCCAGGAAAAAATACAGTGGCTGGTTACCGCGGAGTGATAAAAAAAATAAAAAAGACAAAAAATAAAGAAGCTAAAGGTTAATATAAGAAATAACCTCAAAGTAGAAAGACACAGAAAGAGAGGAAAGACAAAATATAAAAGACAAAAAACAGAGATGATAAAGGTTATAATAACCTTCAAATAGAAAGAGGGAGACAGAGAGAGACAGAGAGACAAAAATATCTTCTTTCTTTTGAAGATGGCGGCGTACATGGATGCTGCGGCCCCTCTAGGCATCAGTGAGTGTTAGAGTTTTGAGTGTTTTAATCATCCCAGACGTACATTCTGTAAAACTTACAACCGAGAGACCTTATTAAGCATCAAGGTAACGTACGCTGCAAGAACTGCAGCGCTCGGGTGTGATTTGGACATTCTACGCAAGCATGGAATACTATCGGGGGTTTTGCTGGCAGCTACCCAGGAGAGGATGAAGCATAAGCAGCGTGAATGCAAACAAAGGAGAGGAAAGAGAGCCGGAATTCATGCTAGGCTAAAGGCTAACCCCTTCAGACCAGCAGTACCATCGCTCCTTCTTTCCAATGTCCACTCCCTCGACAACAAGCTGGACAAGCTGTGTCTGCTGAGAGAAATCCGTAGAGAGTGGAGAGACTGCTGTGTGTTTGCGTTCACAGAGACATGGCTCCACGACAACATCCCTGATGCGGCCATTCAGCTGGAAGGGATGACATCGTTCCGGGCGGACAGGGAGGCTGCTAGCTCCGGTAAGAGCCGGGGGTGGGGGGGTGGACTATGTATCTATATTAATGAAAACTGGTGTGTAAATGCCACGTTAGCAACTGAACAGTGCTCTCCATTGGCGGAGTTCCTTATCGTGAATTGCCGGCCATTCTATCTGCCGAGGGAATTCACCAACGTGTTTGTAGCTGCTGTTTACATAGCTCCTAGCGCTAATGCTAAAGCTAATGCTAATGAGGAACTTGGAGAGCTGCACGATGCTATCAGTGAATTTCAAACTTCACACCCGGAGAGTTTTGTGGTGGTTGCAGGGGATTTTAATCACACCAGTTTAATAAAGACTGTGCTCCCCAAGTTCAAACAATTTGTGGACTTTAAGACCAGAGGAGAGAATATGTTGGACTTGGTGTACACAAACTTCACAGATGCATACAAGGCAACACCTTGCCCCCACCTCGGCCATTCTGACCACCTATCCGTGATGCTGGTGCCTGCCTATGTAACGGATGCCAACTAGTGCTGTTCGGCGTAGAACGTTAGTAAAACCTCCCTCCCAAAGCCTCATACAGTATCGGTAGCGCTGAGCTACCGGTCGGACCTTTAGCTCAGCACGATCGTGCTGTGCGTGTCTCTGACCAGTTAACTGTGAGGTCGCGGGTTCGTGTCCTGTGTAGGGCGAACTGCGCTGATGACCTCAGTTACAAACTGGTGCTGTGAGCCCCAGATGGTAGCGCTGAGCTACCGGTCGGACCTTTAGCTCAGCGCGATCGTGCTGTGTCTCCCATGCTCGAACTGTGTAGTTGACTGAGAGGTCGCGGGTTCGTGTCCCGTGTGGGGCGAACTGCGCAGGATGATCTCTGTCACAATGGTGCCGTGAACCCGGCATGGGAGTGAGGTTTAAGGGGGAGAGTGTAACGGATGCCAACTAGTGCTGTTCGGCGTAGAACGTTAGTAAAACCTCCCTCCCAAAGCCTCATACAGTATCGGTAGCGCTGAGCTACCGGTCGGACCTTTAGCTCAGCACGATCGTGCTGTGCGTGTCTCTGACCAGTTAACTGTGAGGTCGCGGGTTCGTGTCCTGTGTAGGGCGAACTGCGCTGATGACCTCAGTTACAAACTGGTGCTGTGAGCCCCAGATGGTAGCGCTGAGCTACCGGTCGGACCTTTAGCTCAGCGCGATCGTGCTGTGTCTCCCATGCTCGAACTGTGTAGTTGACTGAGAGGTCGCGGGTTCGTGTCCCGTGTGGGGCGAACTGCGCAGGATGATCTCTGTCACACCTACAAACCCTTACTGAAGCGCAGCAGGCCAGTAGAGAAACAAATCAGGACTTGGCAAGAGGGTGCAGCCTCAGCACTTCAGGACTGTTTTCTGCATACAGACTGGGAGGTTTTTAAAATAGCAGTCTCCCAGGGAGACAGGACAGATGTGGAGGAGTACGCTGAAACGGTCAACAGCTACATCGCGAAGTGCACAGAGGATGTCACTATAGTGAAGACCTTCACTGCACGGGGCAACTATACAGTAAACCCTGGATGACTGCAGAGGTGTGCTCGCTGCTCACAGCCAGAGATGCAGCCTTCAGAGCCGAGGACAGGATTGCCCTCCGCTCAGCTAGGTCTGCGCTCTCAAAAGGAATTAAGATGGCGAAACGCGCCCATGCGGAGAAAATCCAGGGACACCTCCGTGACACAGGGAACACCAAACGGATGTGGCAGGGAGTTCAGGCGCTGACGGATTATAAGTCCAGGCAGGGGGTCGATGATGATGACATTTCGCTTCCAGACAGGCTCAACAACTTCTTTGCTCATTTTGAAACATCAAACCCAACAATCAGAGGAAGGACTGGCCCATCTCCACCATCTGTTGGGCCAGCTATCACCATCAACGCAGCGGACACACGGAGGACCCTAATCAGGGTCAACCCATGTAAAGCTGCAGGTCCGGATAACATCCCGGGACGTGTGCTCCGAGTCTGTGCGAGCAAGTTGGCGGATGTCCTGACTGACATTTATAACACCTCCCTGAGTCAGGCCATCGTTCCCAGATGCTTTAAGACTTCTACCATAGTACCGGTGGCAAAGAAACCAGTTGTGTCTTGTCTGAATGACTATCGTCCTGTTGCACTGACACCAATTGTGATGAAGTGTTTTGAACGGCTTGTCAAACCACACATCACAGCCTGCCTCCCTGCATCACATGACCCGTTCCAGTTTGCGTATCGTTCAAATCGCTCCACAGAGGATGCCATAGTCACCACCCTACCCTCTATCATCACCCACCTGGAGCAGAAAGTCACCTACACCAGACTCCTGTACATTGATTTCAGTTCAGCATTTAACACCATTATTCCCCAGAGACTGATGGAGAAATTACTCGTTCTTAAGGTAAGATAAGATAAGATAAGATAAGATAAAATAAGATAAGCCTTTATTAGTCCCACAATGGGGAAATTCCAGGATTGCAACAGCACACGGATAGCAACACTCAGAGCAACAATCAGAAGGCAAGAGAAAAAACAAGAGCAGCGAGTATACATAAGTACATATAAATATATATATATATACACTACCGTTCAAAAGTTTGGGGTCACTTAGAAATTTCCTTATTTTTGAAAGAAAAGCACTGTTTTTTTCAATGAAGATAACTTTAAACTAATCAGAAACACACTCTAATATCTAATATACATTGCTAATGTGGTAAATGTCTATTCTAGCTGCAAATGTCTGGTTTTTGGTGCAATATCTACATAGATGTATAGAGGCCCATTTCCAGCAACTATCACTCCAGTGTTCTAACGGTACAATGTGTTTGCTCATTGCGTCAGAAGGCTAATGGATGATTTGAAAACCCTTGTGCAATCATGTTAGCACAGCTGAAAACAGTTTAGCTGGTTAGAGAAGCTATAAAACTGACCTTCCTTTGAACAGGTTGAGTATCTGGAAAAAAATATTATTTCAAATACAAATCATTATTTCTAACCTTGTCAATGTCTTGACAATATTTTCTATTCATTTTACAACTCATGGTGGTAAATAAGTGTGATTTTTCATGGAAAACACAAAATAATTGTCTGGGTGACCCCAAACTTTTGAACGGTAGTGTATATATATATATATATATATATATATATTTATACACACACAGTGCGGAGCATTGTAGCTAGATGGGATAGGTATATAAATATATAAACACAGTGCGGAGCATTGTAGCTGGATGGAATGAATATGTGAATATATAAACACACACAGTGCGGAGCATTGTAGCTAGATGGAATAATATGTAGATATATAAACACACACAGTGCGGAGCATTGCAGCTAGATGGAATAAATATATGAATATATAAACACACAGTGTGGAGCATTGTAGCTAGATGGAATAAATATGTATATATATAAACACACAGTGTGGAGCATTGTTGCTAGATGGAATAAATATATAAATAGATATATAAACACACACAGTGCGGAGCATTGTAGCTAGATGGAATAAATATGTAAATATATAAACACACAGTGCGGAGCATTGTAGCTAGACGAAATAGATATGCAAGTATTTAGTCAGAATCAGAATCAGAATCAGAATCAGGTTTATTGCCATTGTTCATGTAGTACACAAACTAGGAATTTGTCTCGGTACAATGCTGCAACATTAAACATGATAAGATAAGAGAAATAAACTATACATGTAATAAAGTGTAGGATAAGATTAAGTGATACTGGTCAACAGTTAAAATATATATTAGCCAGCAGCAGATACTGTGGAGAACTATATAGTGCAGTCGGTAATGCAGGAAGAAAACAGTGATGATTGACATGAGTCTGGTTGAGCTGCTGTACATGGTGCACGAGAGTCAATAAGTCACTTAGTGTTCAGCAGTCTAATGGCAGAGGGGAAGAAGCTGTTCATGTGACGGGAGGTTTTAGTCTGGATGGACCGAAGTCTTCTACCAGAGGGGAGGGGGGCAAACAGTACGTGACCAGGGTGTGAGGGATCGGCTATGATCCGGCCAGCACGCCTCCGGGTCCTGGAGATGTACAGATCCTGGAGAGATGGGAGCTTGCAGCCGATCACCTTCTCAGCAGTGCGCACGACGCGCTGCAGCCTTAGTCTGTCCCTGGCAGTGGCTCCTGCGTACCACACGGTTATGGAGGTGGTGAGGATGGACTCGATGATGGCTGTGTAGAACTGCACTAACATCTTGGTGGGTAGCTTGAGCTTCCTCAGCTGCCGCAGGAAGAACATCCTCTGCTGGGCTTTTTTGATGAGTGAGCTGATGGTCAGCTCCCATTTGAGGTCCCTGGTGATGGTAGTGCCTAGGAAGCGGAAGGAATCAGCAGTGGTGATGGGAGAGCCTGAGAGGGTGAGGGGGGGCAGAGGAGTAGTGACTTTCCTGAAGTCTACAATCATCTCCACTGTCTTCAGAGCGTTCAGCTGCAGGTTGTTATTGCTGCACCAGGACGCCAGCTGGGCCACCTCTCTCCTGTAGGCGGACTCGTCGCCGTTGGAGATGAGCCCGATGAGGGTGGTGTCGTCCGCAAACTTGATCAACTTGACAGACTGGTGGCTGGAGGTGCAGGAGTTGGTGTAAAGGGAGAAGAGTAGGGGGGAAAGTACACAGCCCTGGGGTGATCCGGTGCTGATGCTAGTATAGTCTGAGACAGTCTTTCCCAGCCGCACATGCTGCCTCCGGTCCGTCAGGAAGTCGATGATCCACCTGCAGAGGGAGTCAGGCACGTTGAGCAGGGACAGCTTGTCCCGGAGCAGAGCGGGGCGGATGGTGTTGAATGCGGAGCTGAAGTCCACAAACAGGATCCTGGCGTAGGTTCCCGGGGAGTCCAGGTGCTGCAGGATGGAGTGGAGGGCCAGGTTGACTGCATCATCTACAGACCTGTTGGCTCGGTAGGCAAACTGCAGCGGGTCCAGGAGAGGGGTGGTGATGGACTTGAGGTGGGACAGGACCAGGCGCTCAAAGGACTTCATGACTACAGAGGTGAGCGACTACAGGTCTGTAGTCATTAAGTCCAGTGATCCGTGGCTTCTTGGGGACAGGGATGATGGTGGAGGATTTGAGGCAGGACGGCACGTGGCATAACTTAAGGGAGGTGTTAAAAATGTCTGTGAATACAGGAGCCAGCTGTTTCGCACAGAGTCTCAGGGTGGAGGGAGACACGCCGTCTGGGCCGGGGGCCTTGCGCGGGTTCAGTCTGGAGAACTGTTTGAGCACATCCTGCTCACTGATGATAAGGGGAGGGGGGGATAGTCAGCCACCAATTGTGCAAGTTCTCCCGCTTAAAAGATGAGAGAGGTCTCCAATTTTCATCATAGGTATACCTCAACTATGAGAGACAAAATGAGAAAAAAAAATCCAGAAAATCACATTGAAGGATTTTTAATGAATTAATTGGTAAATTCCTCAGTAAAACAAGTATTTGGTCACCTACAAACAAACAAGATTTCTGGCTCTCATAGACCTGTAACTTCTTTAAGCGGCTCCTCTGTCCTCCACTCGTTACCTGTATTAATGGCACCTGTTTGAACTCGTTATCAGTATAAAAGACACCTGTCCACAACCTCAAACAGTCAGACTCCAAACTCCACTATGGCCAAGACCAAAGAGCTGTCAAAGGACACCAGAAACAAAATTGTAGACCTGCACCAGGCTGGGAAGACTGAATCTGCAATAGGTAAGCAGCTTGGTGTGAAGAAATCAACTGTGGGAGCAATTATTAGAAAATGGAAGACATACAAGACCACTGATAATCTCCCTCCATCTGGGGCTCCACGCAAAATCTCACCCTGTGGGGTCAAAATTATCACGAGAACGGTGAGCAAAAATCCCAGAACCACATGGGGGGACCTAGTGAATGACCTGCAGAGAGCTGGGACCAAAGTAACACAGGCTACATCAGAAACACACTACGCCGCCAGGGACTCAAATCCTGCAGTGCCAGACATGTCCCCCTGCTTAAGCCAGTACATGTCCAGGCCCGTCTGAAGTTTGCTAGAGAGCATTTGGATGATCCAGAAGAGGATTGGGAGAATGTCATATGGTCAGATGAAACCAAAATAGAACTTTTTGGTAAAAACTCAACTTGTCATGTTTGGAGGAGAAAGAACACCATACCTACTGTGAAGCATGGGGGTGGAAACATCATACTTTGGGGCTGTTTTTCTGCAAAGGGACCAGGACGACTGATCCGTGTAAAGGAAAGAGTGAATGGGGCCATGTATCGTGAGATTTTGAGTGAAAACCTCCTTCCACCAGCAAGGGCATTGAAGATGAAACGTGGCTGGGTCTTTCAGCATGACAATGATCCCAAACACACTGCCCGGGCAATGAAGGAGTGGCTTTGTAAGAAGCATTTCAAGGTCCTGGAGTGGCCTAGCCAGTCTCCAGATCTCAACCCCATAGAAAATCTTTGGAGGGAGTTGAAAGTCTGTGTTGCCCAGCGACAGCCCCAAAACATCACTGCTCTAGAGGAGATATGCATGGAGGAATGGGCCAAAATACCAGCAACAGTGTGTAAAAACCTTGTGAAAACTTAAAGAAAAAGTTTGACCTCTGTCATTGCCAACAAAGGGTATATAACAAAGTATTAAGATGAACTTTTGTTATTGACCAAATACTTATTTTACCGAGGAATTTACCAGTTAATTCATTAAAAATCCTTCAATGTGATTTTCTGGATTTTTTTTTCTTATTTTGTCTCTCATAGTTGAGGTATACCTATGATGAAAATTGGAGACCTCTCTCATCTTTTAAGTGGGAGAACTTGCACAATTGGTGACACACACAGCGTGGAGCATTGTTGCTAGATGGAATAAATATATAAATATATAAACACACACAGTGCGGAGGATTGTAGCTAGATGGAATGAAACAGCACAACCGTCTACTTAGTTATCCTGCATGGTATGATTATGTACCCATACATATTCTCACCCTCCATAGCGACCGGTATTTTCCTAGTTGTATACCGGAGGGGACCATTGTGTAAGTCTATTGCATCTTTTGCATTCAATACTATTAGGTTGTCATGTCTTTTTGCTATCTCTGCGAGCAGCCCTGCTTAGGTTGTACAGTCTGACAGCCGTAGGTAGGAAGGACCTGCGAAACCTCTCGGTTGTGCACCTAGGATGATGTAGTCTGCTGCTAAATGAGCTCCTCAGTGCATTCAGTATGTCCTGCATAGGGTGGAACTCGGACTCCAGCAGAGATGACAGTTTAGCCAACATCCTTCTCTCTCCCATCTCCTCCACTAGGTCAAGGCGCTGCCCCAGGACAGAGCTAGCTTTCTTGATCAGTTTGTTCAGTCTCTTCCTATCGGCTGCTGTAATGCCACTGCCCCAGCAGACCACTCCAAAAGTGATAGCTGATGCCACCACCGTGTCATAGAATGTCTTCAGCAGCGCCTCTTGTACACCAAAAGACCTGAGTCTCCTCAGTAGGAACAGCCTGCGCTGTCCCTTCTTGTAGAGTGCGTCGGTATTGTGTGACCAGTCTAGTTTATTGTTCAGATGAACACCCAGGTACTTATAGGATGTCACCATCTCGATGTCTGTTCCCTGTATATTTGCTGGTGCTGTGAGGGGTTGTCCTTGCCTGCGGCAGTCCACCACCAGCTCCTTAGTTTTCCTTACGTTGATCTGGAGGCAGTTCTGATGGCACCAGTCCACGAAGTCCTGGATAAGCCCTCTGTACTCAGCTTCATCTCCGTTGGAGATGAGGCCAACGATCGCAGAGTCGTCAGAGAACTTCTGTAGATGGCAGTGTGTTGTGTTGTGTGAGAAGTCCGCAGTATAAAGGGTGAACAGGAAGGGAGCCAAAACTGTTCTCTTGGGGGCCCCCGTGCTACCGATGATCGTGTCGGACACACAGTCCCGGGTTCTCACAAACTGAGGCCGGTTTGTGAGGTAGTCCAGGATCCATGATGACAGGTGCTGGTCCACCCCTGCACACAGCAGCTTGTCCTTCAGGATCATCGGTTGGATGGTGTTGAAAGCACTGGAGAAGTCAAAGAACATGATCCTCACCGCATTCCCGGGCTTCTCCAGGTGGGACAGAGAACGGTGAAGGAGGAAGATCACCACATCCTCCACCCCAATGCCATGCTGGTAGGCGAACTGGAGTGGATCCATCGCTGGTCCCACCAGGGGGCGGAGGTGAGCAAGGAGCAGTCTCTCCAAGGTCTTCATCATATGGGACGTCAAGGCCACTGGTCTGTAGCTGTTCAGATCTTTGGGGTGGGAAGTCTTTGGTACAGGTACCACACAAGATGTTTTCCACAGCTGTGGTACCCTCCCCAGCTTCAGGCTCAGATTGAAGATGTACTCCACAATCCCACACAGCTGGTCTGCACAGGACTTGAGGAGCTTTGCGCTGATGCCGTCCGGTCCCGACGCCTTCCTCGCCTTGATCTTCCTCAGCTCCGTCCTCACCTGGGTCTTAGTGAGGGTCAGGTTGGGGGGCTGTGTGTTGGGAGTGGGGGGGGGGATGTTGGTGGAGTGGGGAGTGGGCAGCAGGACTTTTTTTTTTTTTTTTTTTTTTTGTTACTTATTTGTACCCGTAGGTAGATTTGGTTTGCAGTCTGGTGACAAGCCACCGGCTGCTGGTCGCTGCGTGCGCGAGCGCCCTAAACCTACATGTTTTTGGTATGCGGGAGGAAACCGGAGAAATCCCGGAGTAAACCCACGCAACACGGGGAGAACATGCAAACTCCACACAGCTCACTGTTGGTCAGGGGCTGGGATCGAACCCACGACCTCATGATCCCCGCGATCCCCCGGCCAAGGGTAAAACTGTGCTGCCACAGTGCTAAACCACTGCGCCACCGTGCAGACTTGATGTCTTTAGAGGCAGCAGTGGTTGTTGTGCAGTCGGGGGGGGGGCGGTTGGTCAAACCTATTGAAAAACAGATTCAGATTGTTCGTCCACTCCCTGCCCCCCGTGGCCTGGGGGGAGGTATTCTGGAGCTCAGAGATGGTTTTAAGGTTTCTCCAGACCCCGCTGATGTCGCTCTGTTGCAGCTTGTCCTCCATCTTCTTCCTGAAGCTGTCCTGGCCTTCTCTGATCTTTCTCCTCAGCTCCCTCTGTACAGACTTCAGCATCTCCCTGTTCCCCGACCTGAAGATCATCTTCTTCTCTCTCAGAAGTGTTTTTATCTCAGGGTTGATCCAGGGCTTGTTGTTTGAGCAACACCGTATGGTCTTGGTGGGAACGGTGTTGTCCACACAGAAGCTGATGTAGTCCATGATGGTGTGAGTGAGGCCATCAATGTCCTCACCATGTGGATCGCAGAGCTGCTCCCAGGCGGTGGTTTCAAAACAGCCCTTTAGAGTGTCCATTGCCTCCTCAGACCATAACTTCACTGTGCGCATGGCCGGAGGTTGTCTGTGCACTAGGGGTTTGTACACCGGCCGGAGATGAACCAAGTTGTTCTTGGTTCAGTTCTTGGTCTGAACAAGGCCACGTCTCTGGATCCTGGACTTCCTGACCGAGAGACCTCAGTCTGTCCGTGTTGGAAACAACATCTCCAACTCCATCACGCTGAGCACTGGATCCCCTCAAGGCTGTGTACTCAGTCCACTGTTGTTTACACTTCTAACACATGACTGTGTGTCCAGACACGAGGGGAACCAGATTATCAAGTTTGCGGACAACACCACAGTGGTGGGACTTATTCAGAGAGATGAGGAATCTATGTACAGGGAAGAAGTTAGAGACCTGGAGGGCTGGTGCAGGGAGACAATCTGGTGCTCAACGTGGACAAAACAAAGGAGATGATTATCGACTTCCGGTGGTCATGGCCTGAACGTGTCCCTCTCAGCATCAGCGGCCGTTTGGTGGAGAGAGTGGAGAACATCAAGTTCCTTGGAGTGCAGATCTCGCAGGACCTGACCTGGAGCAAGAATTCCTCGGGGATCAGGAAGCAGGCCCAGCAGAGACTGCACTTCTTGAGGAAACTCAAACAGGCCTCTATCCCCATCTGCATCCTCAGGACCTTCTACATAGGTGTGGTGGAGAGTGTTCTGACATACTGCATTGCAACATGGTACTCCAGTTGCAGTATGTCAGACAAAAAAGCCCTGCAGAGGATAGTCAAGGGAGCTGAGAGGGTAATTGGAGTTTCCCTCCCCTCTGTCCAAGAACTTTTTCAGATCCGTTGTAGGAGCAGGGCACTGAACATTGTCAAGGACCACTCTCACCCTCTGCATAAACACTTTGAACTGCTGCCTTCTGGCAAACAATTCCGGAGCATCAGAGGCAGAACCACCAGACTGATTAACAGCTTCCTTCCACAAGCTGTTAGGATACTGAACAGTTGAGCCGGAATCTTTCATACATGCTACTGCACCTTATGGACATTATGTATATTTATGTATATTATAGTTCTAGTTAGTTTCAAGTAGCCACTTTGATTCACTCAGCCACTTTAACTGGTATTTTATACACAGGTAGTTATTATCACTTTAAACTACAACTGTAATAAGTTAATATTACTGTAATAACTAAATGTGTCTTAGGGATGTGTGAATGGCTGTGTTGGGGTGGGGGGTGAGTGAGTGTGTTTTAAATTATGTTCTTTTTACATATATGGATGCCTAGAGAAACGTAATTTCATTTTGCCTGCATTACAGTTGTATGTACAGCAACATGACAATAAAGGTTGATTTGATTTGATTTGATTTATAAAAGGCAAAAAATAGAGAATAAAGGTTATAACAAGAGATAACTTTAAAATAAAGAGAAATGGTGCTAATATAATAAGGATTAACCTTGACATGATAATAACAACCACAATACCTTAAGGCAGGAGTGTCAAACTCATTCCATGGAGGGCCAAGACCCTGCAGGTTTTACTTCCACCCAGTCTCTTCAGCAGGTGTTTTCACTGATTAGCAATCAGTAGGAAGAAATTCAGAGAAAGCACCTGTTGAAGACACTGGGTGGAGGTAAAACCTGCAGGGTCTTGGCCTTCCATGGAATGAGTTTGACACCTGTGCCTTAAGGTATAATTCAAAATAAGATTGAAATAAAATAAAATAACCTTGAACTATAATAAAATAAAATAAATACATTAAATAAATACCTGAAGTTTGTTTGTCTGGTCGTCCACGTGTTTGTTTGTGTGTTTTTAATGTTTTTGCAGTTTACTCTGGTGAAAAATGGGTAACTGTTGTAGCAGAGGGACAGACTGCGTGAAGGCGGAAGTCAAACAGTGTGGCAGAAGCCAAGGTTGTTTTTCTTGTTGTGAAGTGCAAAAGGACAATAATGACATTTTTGTTTAACAGGGAACGGCAGATTTGTGCACGGGAGAGATGAGGATGGTGCTCGGTAGCAGGAAGGACGGGAAAAATGAATGTGTTTTCAGGACGGCGGAAGTTGATGTGAAAACCTTGGGTTGCCAGATCTGCTTATTATTAAGTGGTTTTGGGATTTGAGCAGCGCGGTGGCAGAATGGCTAGCACTGCGGGAGCATAGCAACTCCCCCTTGGCTGGGGTATCCTAGGTTCGATCCCAGCCCCCGACCAACAGTGATCTGTGCGGAGTTTGCATGTTCTCCCCGTGTCTGGGTGGGTTTACTCTGGGACTTCTCCAGTTTCCTCCCACATGCCGAAAACATGCAAGTTAGGTTAATTGGCATCAAACTGGGGATTCTAAATTGCCCTTAGGTATGAAGGTGAGAGTGAATGGTTGTCTGTCTCTCTGTGTTGGCACTGCGATGGACTGGCAACTGCCTCTCGCCCAAAGATGCTGGGATGGCCTCCAGCACCCCCGCGATCCAAAAAGCGGAAGAAGATGGATGAATGGTTTTGGGATTGTTTACTAACTGTGTGTGTGCTTATCTGGGGCTTGCTATGTGTGTGTATGTGTGTGAAATGACTAACTTGTGTTTGTGCTGAAGGCAGTAATGAGGTCACACTGAACTGGGGATTTCAGTGAGATGAAATGTATTAGATGCTTGTGTTTATCTCAAGATAGTTTTTACAGTAATTTCTTTGTTGTGCAGTGTTCTTTGGGATTTGTGTTTGGTTTAGGATGGATTACTTGTATTAAGCAATGCAATCTTACTTTGTTGGCAGATGTCTTTTTATTTTTAATGGACATTATCTATTGCCAGAATTTTTTGTTTATTTTAAGTAAAATTATCTGCCAGCAAATCAAGAAAATTTGATTAGATTTTTCTTTTGTTTGGGATGCCTGAAGGCATGTATTCAGGTTCACGTATTCAGGTTACTTTATTTGTAGCCGTAGGTAGATTTGTTTTGCAGTCAGGTGACATCCATATTTACAAACCACAATTACATTCAACATAAACACAAACACAGGCACACATGAGGCTGACTATAAACATGATAAAAGTACTCAGGGCTCCATCAATCAGGACATAAGACAAAGAGATAAGAGAGAAGGGTCATATTAAAAAGTTAGACTAATCAAAGAGGTTAAAAACTCAAAAGTCTAAAACCCAATAAAAGATTTAGAACCCAAATAAAAAATCTACAAAAATAAGTAAATATAAAATGAAATTAATAAATAGGTAATTCAATTATGTGCAATATATTGTTACAACTTGTTCAACTCTTTGACAGCAGCAGGAACAAAGCTGTTTTTGTAGTGCTGGGTTTTACTTTTTGGGACAGCAAACCTCCATCTGGAGGGAAGAAGCTGAAAGTTGCAGTGCAAAGGGTGGGAGTCATCATTTAAAATGGAAGTAGCAATCCTCTGTACCTATCTGGTGTACAGGGATGTCAGGCTCAGCTGTGACTCACCAAGAAAACGACTGGACCATCTAACGACCTGATCCAAGGATTTCCTCTGTTTCAGTTTTATTTGACCAAACCATGACAAAGAAAAGGATAAAACAGATTCAATAAAAGCCCGATAAAACAATGTCATTATGGTTCGGTCAATTTGGAAGCGTGCAAGTTTCCTTAAACAATGCAAATGTTGCTGACCCTTTTTGCACACCCTTTCACAGTTCTCTTCAAAGTTTAAATTACTATCAATAATCGTCCCAAGATATTTGTAGGATTGTACACATTCAGTGGTCTGGCCTTTTAGTACAGTGACTTCGTGCCTGAGAGTTTTCCTCCTAAAGTCAATAATCATATCTTTAGATTTTGTCGTATTCAGCTGCAGGTAGGAATCCTCACACCAGTGAACAAAATCATTAACTACTGGGCAGTGGCCACTCTCACCATCCTGGAGGAGACTGACAACAACTGAATCATCAGCATACTTTATAATGTGTCTGTTGTCATGTCTGCTCCGACACATGTTTGTGTACAGGATGAAGAGCAGTAGTGACAACACACACCCCTGCGGAGAGCCAGTAGAAGAACACTTTTGGTCAGACAATGTACCATTGACCCTTACTCTCTGTGTCCTGTTGGTTAAAAAAATCCAGAATCCAACCCACCAGATTATTACTCAAATCAAATTGTGGCAGGAGCCTTTCAACTAAAATATGAGGTTGAATTGTATTAAAGGCGGAAGAAAAGTCCACAAATAAAAGCCTGGCGTGTGTCCCATTAAAATCCAGATGTTCAAAAAGCATGTTAAACAGAGTGACAGTGGCATCCTCCACTCCTCTGTGAGGCCTATAGGCAAACTGCAGAGGATCCAATGCATGTTCAGTCTGCTTTAGGACCTCAAATCTGACCAGTTTTTCAAAAATTTTCATTAAAATTGAAGTCAAAGCAACTGGTCTAAAATCATTTACCGTTTTAGGACAGCTGGAATTTGGAACAGGGACAACCACAGCATCTTTCCAGATCTTAGGCACATGTTGTGTCTGTAAGGACTTATTGAAAATGTAGTGAAATACAGGACTCAATTCATGTGCACAGGACTTTACCAAGTGCCCACAAATATTATCAGGGCCCTGACTTTTGTTCACTTTTACAGCACAGAACACCCTTTTAATATCCTGCACCTCAATATTAAAGTGCTGATTGTCTTTGAGTTTGTTTCAAATCTTGGGTTTCTGTGCTAAAATCAAAGGAATCAAAATGACCATAAAAGCAATTAAGAGCATTAGCCAGCTCTGTGTCTGAATTAAAATCATCTAAAAACACACAATTACTGCGCTCTGTGCTCTGAAGGCCTGCAATAGTTTTCATCCTGGCCCAGGCTGAACCAAGCTTCTTTGTTGCCATCTTGCTTTCCAATTCTGATTTATAATTCTGTTTTGCTCTTAAAATTTCGGCCTTCAGCTCTTTTGTGGCAACTTGTAGCTCCAAAACATCCCCCTGTTTAAAGGCAAGTGCTTTCCTCTGTAAGCAGGATTACAGAGGAACGACAGAAAGCCATGTATGAGCATGTGATGTCCACCAAAGAGTCCAAATCTTCTCCGCAGGCTAGGGTGAACACCTCCCAACACTATGCCCGTTTTGACACCTCGTCATCTGTGTCCAACTCCCCCCCTCCCTCCAGCTCCACAGCCTCCACATTCCCTACTTCATTTAAGGCACCCCCCCCCCTCCTCCCCCCCTCCCCTTATCATCAGTGAGCAGGATGTGCTCAAACAGTTCTCCAGACTGAACCCGCGCAAGGCCCCCGGCCCAGACGGCGTGTCTCCCTCCACCCTGAGACTCTGTGCGAAACAGCTGGCTCCTGTATTCACAGACATTTTTAACACCTCCCTTAAGTTATGCCACGTGCCGTCCTGCCTCAAATCCTCCACCATCATCCCTGTCCCCAAGAAGCCACGGATCACTGGACTTAATGACTACAGACCTGTAGCGCTCACCTCTGTAGTCATGAAGTCCTTTGAGCGCCTGGTCCTGTCCCACCTCAAGTCCATCACCACCCCTCTCCTGGACCCGCTGCAGTTTGCCTACCGAGCCAACAGGTCTGTAGACGATGCAGTCAACCTGGCCCTCCACTCCATCCTGCAGCACCTGGACTCCCCGGGAACCTACGCCAGGATCCTGTTTGTGGACTTCAGCTCCGCATTCAACACCATCCGCCCCGCTCTGCTCCGGGACAAGCTGTCCCTGCTCAACGTGCCTGACTCCCTCTGCAGGTGGATCATCGACTTCCTGACGGACCGGAGGCAACATGTGCGGCTGGGAAAGACTGTCTCAGACTATACTAGCATCAGCACCGGATCACCCCAGGGCTGTGTACTTTCCCCCCTACTCTTCTCCCTTTACACCAACTCCTGCACCTCCAGCCACCAGTCTGTCAAGTTGATCAAGTTTGCGGACGACACCACCCTCATCGGGCTCATCTCCAACGGCGACGAGTCCGCCTACAGGAGAGAGGTGGCCCAGCTGGCGTCCTGGTGCAGCAATAACAACCTGCAGCTGAACGCTCTGAAGACAGTGGAGATGATTGTAGACTTCAGGAAAGTCACTACTCCTCTGCCCCCCCTCACCCTCTCAGGCTCTCCCATCACCACTGCTGATTCCTTCCGCTTCCTAGGCACTACCATCACCAGGGACCTCAAATGGGAGCTGACCATCAGCTCACTCATCAAAAAAGCCCAGCAGAGGATGTTCTTCCTGCGGCAGCTGAGGAAGCTCAAGCTACCCACCAAGATGTTAGTGCAGTTCTACACAGCCATCATCGAGTCCATCCTCACCACCTCCATAACCGTGTGGTACGCAGGAGCCACTGCCAGGGACAGACTAAGGCTGCAGCGCGTCGTGCGCACTGCTGAGAAGGTGATCGGCTGCAAGCTCCCATCTCTCCAGGATCTGTACATCTCCAGGACCCGGAGGCGTGCTGGCCGGATCATAGCCGATCCCTCACACCCTGGTCACGTACTGTTTGCCCCCCTCCCCTCTGGTAGAAGACTTCGGTCCATCCAGACTAAAACCTCCCGTCACATGAACAGCTTCTTCCCCTCTGCCATTAGACTGCTGAACACTAAGTGACTCTCGTGCACCATGTACAGCAGCTCAACCAGACTCATGTCAATCATCACTGTTTTCTTCCTGCATTACCGACTGCACTATATAGTTCTCCACAGTATCTGCTGCTGGCTAATATATATTTTAACTGTTGACCAGTATCACTTAATCTTATCCTACACTTTATTACATGTATAGTTTATTTCTCTTATCTTATCATGTTTAATGTTGCAGCATTGTACCGAGACAAATTCCTAGTTTGTGTACTACATGAACAATGGCAATAAACCTGATTCTGATTCTGATTCTGATTCCAGTCCGTACAGTTAAAGCATTCCTGGAGGCAGTGCACTGAATCCTCTCTCCACACGTCTGTGTCTCTGGTCTTCGCCTTGTCTCTTCTGAGAGCAGTTTTATATGTGGGCAGCAAATGTACACAGTTGTGATCTGAGGATCCTAAAGGAGGAAGGGGAAGTGATTTATAGGCCTTCTCTATGGAGCCGTAGCACCGGTCCAATGTCTTTTTTCGCCTGTTTGGGCAGGAGACATACTGATAAAACTTTTTAAGTGTCTTCTTTAAAGAAACATGGTTAAAATCCCCAAGAATAAAGTTTGGAGCCTCTGGGGAAATCGACTGCAACCGCTGTACCACATCAAAGATGGTGCTGGAGGCAGAGTCAGCATCTGCCCTCAGGTGAATGTACACAGTTGTTATGAAAAGTTGGGTGAACTCACGGGGCAGATAAAAGTGGCGTAGCGATACGGACAGAAGCTCCACATCGGGTGTACAGATGCGCTGTCTGACCGTGACAGATGTACAGTACTGTTTATTAATGTATAAACATACGCAGCCCCCCCGACGTTTCCCCGTTACCTCTTCCTGCCGATCCAAGCAAAGTGGGGCTCCAAAGCCATCAATACACAGGTCCGCATCCCGGTCATGTGCCGTAAGCCACGTCTCTGTGTAGGCCATGACACAGCAGTTCTTGACATCCTTCTGATATCATACATTCCCTTGAATTTCATCCACTTTATTTCTCAGGGATTTTACGTTCCCCATAATAATGGAAGGAAGAGGAATGCGGTTAAGCTGACGCCTCCTCAGGCTTAATTTTACGCCCCCACACTTTCTGCGTTTCCTCCTCTTGTCTCTCTTCTCATCGCTGTGTCCATGAAAATCTCTTAAAATAAAGTCCGGCAGTGGCGGCACGGACTCAAACACAGATGCTGCATTTCCCATGTTTAAATGCAGTCACATTTCTCTGGAAGCAACATTTCTCTGGAAGTAGACATGTATGTATGTAGACATGTAGTAGAATGTAGACAGCATTCGTTATTTCATTTGACTTATATTTGACTTTTGCATTGTAATTGTATTCTCTTTCTTACAGTTGCATTATCTCTCCAACTGAGGGGCAACAGTGGCTTGAGATGGGGAAAAAAAACGACAGGCTGACTTGGATCTTGGGATGGTAAAATCAAAATCTGATGACAAATCTGAAAAATTGACCATGGTAAAAGGACAAAAAGGATTTGACTAATATGTATTTTGTCTCTTCTTTGGTGCATGATGAGCCTGACATTGGGGCAAGGGGCCGTGTTTCTGCTCCTCCTCCTCCATCTCCAACCTGCTGTTGAGCCCATCTACCCTGACCTCACAGAACTCCAGGCTGGAGAAGCTACCGCTGACGTCACCTTGCCTCCACTCGTCTCCACCCCTCTACCTGGGTGCAGCCACACCGGAGCGCCCAAGAGTTACGTAGATATGCACACATGTCCACTCCACACTCACCATCAATACGATCAATAAAACTGAAGATTTTGAAACATGTTGTAACTGAACAATGTCCTATGATTAAATTTTCAAATCCGGCTTATACTGGTGGAGGGGAGACGGAAGGAGGCGTGGGGCGGGCTGGCCGTGTCAAGGGGAATGTGACGTTTGTCATCAATGTGGACAAAAGGGTCATTGGCGGAGGCAATGTCCTGAACGCCAGCAACAGCAGGGAGGGGATGGAGGACCTCACAGGCCGATTACCTGACTGACTGCACTGAAGATACGTTCAACTGTTGACACTAACACTGACATAACAGACATCCATTTACCTGACTTTGATCTGATGTTGACAATGCAGTGTTTACCTGAAGTGATGTTGCAGGTTCAGGACATTTCAATAAAGTTTCTATGTGACACGGGAGCATCTCCGCACAACCCTCAGTATTGCCATAATCCCAACGGATAATGATATGAGAGCTTCACATTTTCCACATGTGGAAGGAATAAATGTAATGCAGGATTTCAATGTGCCAAGGTACTGCTACTCACTGCATTTGGCTTCGGCGGGACCACACTCAATGACATCAGACCTGCACACAAAAGCTATGCAAAATTTAGAGTCCAAAACATTCCTTGCAAATCCATCCTCCAGAGTGGTCATTTAAAAAAAAATGTAGAGTTTGTCAAAATAAACACAAAATCACACTATAGACCATACAAAAGACAGTATCCTCTATACACTTTGTTAAAACCTCTTCCACTCTGTTCAACTTCCCTAAAAACGCCTAAAAATTACATGCCCAAAGTAAATCAAAAGCTGTTCTTCAACCCTTTGCAGCATCTTCATGGGGTTGGTCTCATTTAAAAGAAAACACTGAATTTTTTGGCAAAACAGTCATCTCTGCTGGAGTCCGAGTTCCACCCTATGCAGGACATACTGAATGCACTGAGGAGCTCATTTAGCAGCAGACTACATCATCCCAGGTGCACAACCGAGAGGTTTCGTAGGTCCTTCCTACCAACGGCTGTCAGACTGTACAACCTAAGCAGGGCTGCTCGCAGAGATAGCAAAAAGACGTAACAAACTAATAGTTTTTTGAATGCAAAAGATGCAATAGACTTACACAATGGTCCTCTCCGGCATACAACTAGGAACATACCGGTCGCTATGGAGGGTGAGAATATGTATGGGCACATAATCATACCATGTAGGATAACTAAGTAGACGGTTATGCTGTTTCATTCCATCTAGCAACAATGCTCTGCACTGTGTGTGTTTATATATTTGCATATTTATTCCATCTAGCTACAATGCTCCGTACTGTGGGTGTTTATATATTTATATATCTACATATTATTCCATCTAGCTACATTGCTCCGCACTGTGTGTGTTTATATACTTGCATATTTATTCCACCTAGCTGCAATGCTCCGTACTGTGGGTGTTTATATATTTACATATTTATTCCATCTAGCTACAATGCTCTGCACTGTGTGTTCATATATTCATATATTTATTCCATCCAGCTACAATGCTCTGCACTGTGTGTCTGTGTGTGTGTGTATATATATATATTTTATAGTAATACGTACATATGTTTATTAGCTGCTCTTGCTTGCTTGTTTTTTTTCTTGCCTTCTGATTGTTGCTCTGAGTGTTGCTATCCCTGTGCTGTTGCAATCCTGGAATTTCCCCGTTGTGGGACTAATAAAGGCTTATCTTATCTTATCTTATCTTATCTTATAATCTCTCTAAGTGCTCCTGCCACTGAGTAACAATCATCTAAACATACTGAATTTGAAGAAAATAAAGTTCGCCTGGGTGTTTTTTTAGATACAAATGCTTGCAAATAACATACAGCTGTGTGAAACTTGCTGGAAAACAACAGAAATGTAGAACCAAGTGTTTTCAAGCTCAGGTCAAAGTTTTGTAACACCACCACAAAAGCTGAATATATTACACAGCTTTTTTCTCAGGTTGTAACAAGGTGTTCTTGAACTGTGCCAAACTGTGCCATTTGGCACAGGAAAACTGTATTCCAGAGTTCACTATCTCAGCAGTTTGCACAGTAAAACCAAGGGGTAACAACCCAGACATACAGAGCACAGTTTCTGTTTTTTTTTTTACAGGCAAAAATAGCCTACAGTGTAAGAAAAATATGCGAAAAATTAATACATTTCACTAAAGTATACACAAAAACAACCCTCCCCCCCTCCAATTTTTCCAGAGTTCACTATCTCACCAGTTTACACAGATACAGGTCAACTGGACCCCTGACCAAGTGTGCACACCAAGTGGACCACGGAATCCAATCTGTACATGTACAGGTACATTCTCCATCCAGTGATTTATAAATGCTGCTCCAGATGAAAACCAGTCTGTGGGACTATAATGTTCTGAATGAGGCTTTAGAAAATTATGAATCACTTTGTAAATCACTGGATTGAAAATGTACAGATTGAATACCGAGGTCCACCTGGGGTGCTCACATTAGTGTGCTCACATGGTCAGGGCTCCATTTCACCAGATCACATTTACACAGTAAAACAAAGGCATAATAACCCAGACATACACAGAACAGTTCCTTTTTTTTTACAGGAAAAAATAGCCTACAGTGAAATAAAAATTATACTAAAAAATTATTAAATTTTTCTGCAATATACACAGTAACAAATAACACCCCCCACACGGCGCACACAAAAACGTTGCCATGCGGGACCCTTGTAATTACCGATTGGTCAAAAGTTATTTTTATTACTATTTTTATCGATAAAGAATAATTTAGATTATAAGACTTGCCTGTCCACAACCGCACTGTTGCTGGTATTGTCCACTGGTGTCTGGATCGTCAGCTATTCCGTTGTTGAAACCTCCGTTGTTTATTGATTCATCGTCGAGGTCAACCAACCCGGTCAAGCCATCTACGTTTTCATGCATGCCCTTTTGGTTTAATTTGTGAACCATTTTTCAAAACAAGTAAAATAATGGCTAATGTTACCCTGACCCTTCTGCACAGTATCACAAAGGACTGCGCGTCACACAGCGGCGGAGTCAAAAGAGATTTTACGCACGGAAACACATGGTATTTTACTGGAAATATAAACACGATTACTCGGCTTCAATTGGCTCATTGTATTCGCGGTCGTTGATGGGCAGATACTTCTTGCTAGGTTTACGATCATTGGTTATTCAAGGTTTAAAAACCCAAATCAAGGCTCTTGTTGGTCGAATGAGATGTCAGTCTCATTCTAAACCAATCAAACACTCCTTTGGCTTTCTGTTTACGGCTGTGTCTGTACTAGAAGACCGGAAATACAGCTTTTTTTTTGTGGGGTCACATGAGTGGGCAAAAGGTAATGATAGATTAGTGTCAGCTGCAAAGTAAATGGTAAATGGTAAATGGTGTTCACTTATATAGCGTTTTTATTCTCATCTCTTGATGACCAAAACGCTGTACAGATCCTGCCATCTACCCATTCACGCACACATTCACACACTAATGGTGGCATGCTGCCTAACATGGCGCTTCCAGATCCACCAGGAGCAGTTGGGGGTGAAGTGTCTTGCCCAGGGACACAACGGCAGGTTACTGGGGAGAGTGGGATTCAAACCGCCAACCATGTGGTTATTGGACGACCTGCTCTACCTCCTGAGCCACTGCTGTCCCCAAGTAGTGAGTAGTGAGAGGAGAGCGGAGAGATCTGACAGCTGACAGGGTGATGCCCACATGGAGCACAATCCGGAAACGCCACTTGACAGCTGTCAACCCAAAGAAAGAACACAACAGTCCGAAATACAAGGAATAAAATATCAATAAATACAAATAATTACATAACATTAATTAATTTGGACAAATAATTACAAATTGATCCAAAACATGAGCGTAACAAAACTGAAACATAACTAGAAAAATAGAAAACAGAACAAGAATACCAAAACTCAAAAGGCACAAAATACAACAAATAAATAAATACAGAGAAAAGGCCATGAGACTGAGCATGGCGTGACCTCCAGTGCTTAGCTTGTGACAGACATGTTGATCCAGCTCAAAAACAAGCTATTTTGTCAGCACCAAAACCCATCACAAAAAGAGACATGATGTCATTTTTGGGTACTCTAAATTATTGTTGCTCTTGGATTGCAAATTATTCATTTGAAGTGCAACCCTTATCTGATCTCATTTACAAAACACCTATGGGTCAGGTGGACAAAATTGAGTTGACACTTGAGGCAGAAGAGGCATTTGTTAAAATGAAAAAACGTTTGGTCAGCAGTGACATCCGGGCACTCCCCAATTACAAAAAAACATTTGTGCAAATGGTTGATTGTAGAGAGGGACACATGACGTCAGTCCTCCAACAGCCAAGTGGCACAAAAATGCATCCGGTAGCATATTATTCCACATAACCTGACCCTGTCGCGAGGGCACTACCACCATGTGTGCAGGCTGTCATAGCTGCCTCTATGGCGAGGCAGGCCTCAGCAGGGCTCGTTCTTTTTCATCCCTTGACCCTAAAGGTCACACATGCAGTATCAGTCATCTTGTCACAAAGTAAAATATCAGTCCTCTCACCATCCAGACATCTTGCATACATGACAGTGTTATTATCACAGCCTCATCTAACCATTAAACGTTGCACGGTAACAAATCCAGCAAGCTTTTTGCCAATCTCAACACAAGGCAAACGTCATGACTGTTTGGCAGAAATTCAGAGTGAAACACTACCACGCCCTGACTTGCAGGACACACCTTTGGAGAACTCTGATCTCACATTGTTTGTTGACGGCTCCTCCAAACGTGAATGTACTGGTTCAAACTTATCCGATTTCGCAGTAGTCACCCATGACACCATTTTACGGGCACAAGAACTCGCATCACATTATTCTGCACAAGCAGCTGAATTAGTGGCTCTAACTGAAGCTTGTAAATTAGGCCAAGGAAAAGCACTCACAGTGTATACTCACAGTCAGTATGCCTTTTCTACCACACATCACTTTGCACAACAGTGGAAAAAAAGAGGCATGATTACATCAACAGGAAAGCCAATCCAAAACAAAGACCTCATTTAAAAACTCTTAGACAGTGTAAAACTTCCCTCTAAATTAGCCATATGCAAACGTACAGCACACACCAATGGCACAGATCCAGTTTCTAAGGGCAACAGCTTTGCAGCTCAAACAGCCAAGGCTGCTGCACTTGGTCATCCAGGAAAGGACACAACACCAGGTCTTCTCTTAACACTAACAGAAAACTTATCACATGACATTCTCAATGAGGCCCAGAAAACAGCATCACAAACCAAAATTTATAGATGCATCCAAAAGGGAGCAATCTTTGACAACACCTCCAACATTTACAAATGCAGCAACAATAAACCCATTTTACCATGCAAACTGTTTCAGCAGGCCTCTACTCTGCTACACAGGGTTTCCCATGTATCAGCGGGGAGAATGATCTCTATGCTAAATAGATCCTTTACTGCTTATGGGTTTAGCCAATTTGCTACTCAATTTTGTAAAAAATGCCTAATCTGTCCAGAAAACAATGTTGAAGGGAACTTAAGGCCTAAAAAAGGCACCTTCCCTACATCAACTTATCCATTTCAAAACATTTGCTTGGACTTCATTGAATTAGATAAATGTGAAGGCAAATGATACTGTTTGGTTATTTGTGACACGTTTATCAAATCAATCAATCAACTTTATTTATAAAGCACTTTAAAAGCAACACTCGCTACACAAAGTGCTGTACAGCAAGAGAACATAAAAGCAGGGTGCTAACACAAGAACCACAGTAAAAAAATAAATAAATTCATAAATAAAATAAAAGGTAAAATAAATAAATAACAATCCATTTCATTCAATAAAATCAATGTCTCATACTGGGTCGAAAGCCAGGGAGTAAAAGTGTGTTTTAAGACGGGTTTTAAAAATGGACAGTG
Organism: Pholidichthys leucotaenia; assembly: GCA_020510985.1. NCBI lineage: Eukaryota > Metazoa > Chordata > Actinopteri > Cichliformes > Pholidichthyidae > Pholidichthys > Pholidichthys leucotaenia. The sequence continues at coordinate 192,582,706 of CM035841.1, forward strand.
AAGATGGTTGTCTGATGTCTAGGGGTAAATCATTCCATAACCTGGGGGCCATGATCGAAAAGGCTCTGTCCCCTCTGAGTTTTCGCCTCGCCTTTGGCACCCCCAAAAACAGCTGTTCAGCTGACCTGAGGGACCGGGTGGGAGCGTAGGGATGCAGAAGCTCAGAGAGGTAAGGCGGAGCAAGACCGGTCAAGGATTTAAAAACAAATAAAAGAATTTTACAATGAACTCTAAAATGCATGGGCAGCCAGTGGAGTGAAGCTAAGATGGGTGTGATGTGATCTCTTCCACGTGTACCTGTTAAAAGATGAGCAGCGGCATTTTGAACCAGCTGCAGACGGGAAAGAGATGACTGGCTGACACCAGGTGTAAAGTGCGTAACAGTAATCCAGCCGAGATTAAATAAAAGTATGGATTACTGTTTCCAGGTGCAGTCTAGAGAGAATGGGTTTTACTTTTGCTAAACGCCTTAGATGAAAGGACCTGGATTTTACCACAGAACAAATCTGCGTGTCTAGTTTAAAATGGACAGAAGCCTTCCCTTGCACTCACCCAAACACTGCTACAGTTGAAAAAAAAACTGTTAGCAGAAACTGTGCCCATATTTGGAATACCTGAAAAGATTTACTCAGATAATGGAATACATTTTGTAAATGAGATTATATCACACTTAGGCACAGCACTCAACATTAACCTGAAAAACCACTCAGCTTACCATCCACAATCTGCAGGATTGGTGGCACGCACAAATAGGACCATTAAAGAAAGGCTCAGAAAAACAATGGCAGAAACAGGACAAAATTGGATATATTGCCTGCCTGTAGTTCTGTTTTACATGAGAATAGTTCACACCAAAGTGGGGTTATCCCTATTTGAAAAAATGTATGGCAAACCTTACCTACTCCCACCATTAAGGCCATTCAATTCAGGTGATGAGGAGGTGTCAATTCAGGTGATGAGGAGGTGTGCTTAGCTGATTACATGCTAAGAATGTTGACTGACAGAGATATTGTTCATGCTGCTCTTCCCAGGAGGGACCACAGTGAAGCACCCATCTTGGCCAAACTGGGGGATCTGGTCCTGATCAAAGTCATCAAAAAGAAAAACTGGGCCGACGCTCCCTAGCAAGGACCACATAAGCTCATCCTGGCGATGCCAACAGCCATGAAAGTCAAAGGACGTGACTCTTGGGTGCATTTGACACATTGCAAACTTTACCCCGCTCAAAACCCTCAGCAAGAGACTGTTTAATCCACATTGCAAACTGTATTCCACCAAATAATCCTCAACAAGTGACTGTTTAACTGTTTCTCTATACAAGTATTGACTGGTGGTGCCCTCATTGGTGCCCAGCAAAAGCTTGTGTAGCGAAACAACGGTTGTTTATCATGGAGCGACAAAGTGCCAGAGAGAGAAGGTTGGCAGCAGAAGGATGTGAATGGTGTACTTGTTTTTTCATCATCATCATCCTTGTGGTGACACTTTTGTTTTGGTTACTTTTAGGGACACCAGTACCTATTTATCACCGGGCTAGGTACGTTACTCACACGACTGGCTAGAAGGACCAGGCCATGATGACCATGTTTATGTTGGTAATGTGTGGTGGAAGTATGCTAATTACATAGCCAAAACAGCTAATTGTTCAAATTGTTATGTGTGTTCTTTGCTCTCACTCTCAGCTGGCCAAATATCTGTTACTGCTAAACCAATGGAACTGTCAGAAGATGTTTGTTTCTTGCACAAGGCTATGTATGGAAATAGGACAGCAGGCATTAACTTGAATCACACCCACCACATTGCCCATGACTCCACTGACCGGAGACACGATGACACCCCTTACTCGGTGAATGCAAGGCTAACCTCACCAGGGAATTTTTCCTTTTGTCTAAAAGGGTGCGAAAATGTCTCTTTGGGCAGTTTATTGTTTTCCAGGTGTGCAAAGGTACATAGTACATCTCGCCCCTGTACTGCTACCTGCCGGACCGGCGTAGTGGGCAAAAGCTGTCTTGAAGATCCTTATTGTCAGTCTAGAAGTCTGGAAGGCGATGTCACCCTGCACGAGCTCTGTAGCGCTGCAATTTGTGATTCTCACAAGTACGGCATGCATATTGTGACAGGGGGTTGGTGGCTGTGTGGCCATCATGCCTACTCACACCTGCCCATGAATTGGGGAGGGGTGTGTGCCCCTGGAGTGGTGACTGACCATACCATCATATTGTCAGAAGGACAGGCGGGCAGGGTAAAGAAAGATGTCTCTTTCGTGCCACATGATCCTATCTGGGGCACAGATGTCCCAAAAGAATTCAAGTTAGAAAGTACTGGACAGAAGGTACTTCATTCTCTGTTTCCTTGGGTGGGAGTGGCTAAGAACACCTTGTGGACTGAAACAACTAATTATAGATTACGATAGATAGATAGATAGATAGATAGATAGATAGATACTTTATTTCGAACAAAAAAGTAAAAAAAAAACAAAACAAATGACAAGTGCCATAAAATGACAGTATACAGTGCTCGAAAGGGAGAAGGAAGAAGTGAACACTTATTAACTCCAACTCCTCTGTTGAATGAATGATTCACAATCATTTGTGAAATTTTTTTGTCTGCTTTTTCTGGTATAAATGAGGAGTTAACAGCTCTTAGACTTATGTTGACCCAAAATAGAATGGTTCTTGATCAAATAACTGCCGCCCGGGTGTGTGTGTGTGTGTGTAATTGGCAGACTGTGGGTGAACTCTCTGCTCTGTCCGAACTTTTACCCCCAGATTATTGTTATTTTAATTCCCCGCAGACAACAGGACGAGGGGGAGGAACGGCAACTGTTTACAAAAATGACTATAAATGTAAACGGTGCTTTTTACCTTCTCTATTCTCCAGCTTTGAACTGACTTTCTTTGAGGTGGGTCGAATAAACCCTGTACTGTGTACTGTCATATACAGACCACCCAAATATAATAAGGACTTTTTCAATGACTTTACCATTTTCTTGGCTGGTATTGTTACAAATTATGATCGTGTTCTTATCGTTGGATATTTTAACATACATGTGTGCTGTCCTGATAAGCCGCTGGTGAAAGACTTTTTAAATATCATTGATTCTCTAAATCTGGTGCAGTCCGTAACTGGTGATGTTACTCACGAGCATGGACACACATTAGATCTTGTCCTTTCGTATGGCCTGTATGTTTTTAATTTAGAAATCTGTGACACTGTATTGTCCGACCATATGCCTGTTTTATTTGAGGCTGATCTGTCACGCACTGCAGCTAAAACTCATGCTCCTGCTCAGCGCTGCCGGATTTTTAACCCTTCCACTGCCAGTCAGTTCTCTGCTGCCTTTGACCAGCTCTGTGTCCCTCCTGGTTCCATCTCATCTGTGGAGGAACTCAGCTCCTGGTTTCACTCCTCCTGCTAAACCATCTTGGACTCTGTGCTCCACTGAAAACCAAGCAGCCTCGATCCAAACTTGAGCCGTGGTTCAATGACAGAACTCGTGCAGTCAGACAGGAGTGCCGCAGAGCTGAACGCAGATGGAACAAAGACAAACTGCAGGTGTCACTGCAGATTTTAAAAGACTACTGGTGTCAGTATCAAAATACTGTCAAGCAGGAAAAAACCAAATATTTTGCTAATATTGTTTTATCTCATTGTCATAATCAACGTGTTTTATTTAACACTATTGACTTTGTTCTTAATACCCCACAGACTGACTGTTTGGAGGCCTCCTCTGAGTTATGCAACGATTTTATGAACTTTTTTATTGATAAGGTGGCCACCACCAGGGCTCTCATCTCAGCTCCTGCCTCTGATCCCTCTGTCTCTGTCCCTTGTTCTGCTGTTTTTAATCAGTTTGAACCTGTGACTCTGTCATTGTTAGAGGATGTGGTTGGCCACATTAAGCCCTCAGGGTCTCCGTGTGATGCTGTCCCTCCTAGACTTTTTAAAGAGGTGCTTCCCAGTATAGGCCAGTCAGTTCTCACCATCTTGAACTGCAGCCTGTCATCTGGTGTGGTTCCTGCAAATTTTAAACATGCAGTAGTACAGCCCTTGATTAAGAAACCTGGTCTTGATCATACCATGTTGGCAAATTTTAGGCCTATTTCCAAGCTGCCATTTCTCTCAAAAATTTTAGAGAAAATTGTCTATATGCAGCTGAAATGTTTTCTGGATGAACATGGTATTTTGGAGATTTTTCAATCTGGTTTCAAAGCTCTTCATAGCACAGAGACAGCCTTGTTAAGAGTTTTTAATGATATTCTCTTAGCATGTGATTCAGGTGAATATGCTGTTCTTGTGCTGCTTGATTTAACTGCTGCCTTTGACACAGTGGACCATCGTGTTTTAATTTCCCGTTTGCAGCACCTAGTGGGCATTTGTGGCACTGCTCTTAACTGGTTTAGGTCCTATCTGGCAGACAGGACTTTTAAAGTTAGCATGTCTGGGTTTGAATCCTCTTCTGCTCCTCTGCCATACGGGGTCCCACAGGGGTCAATTCTAGGGCCCATGCTTTTTTCTTTGTACATACTTCTACTGGGTTCCATTTTTTAAAAAGCATAGTATCTCTTTCCACCTGTATGCTGATGACTGTCAGATTTATGTCCCTCTAAAACAAAAGGCTGCCTCATCAGTAAACTCACTCCTGGCATGCACTGAAGACGTAAAGTCTTGGATGGCCCTAAACTTCCTAAATTTTAATAAGAAGACTGAAGTGATGGTGTTTGGAACTAGTTGCCCCTGTGAGTCCCCTCCTGTATACTTGGGCCCCCTTACCCCTTATGTTAAATCCACAGCTAGGAACCTTGTTTTTATCATGGACAATGATTTTAAATTAGACATGCAGATTCGTTCTGTGGTAAAATCCAGATTCTTTCATCTAAGGCGTTTAGCAAAAGTAAAACCTATTCTCTCTAGACCACACCTGGAAACAGTAATCCATGCTTTTAGTTCATCTTGGCTCGATTACTGTAACGCACTTTACGCCGGTGTCAGCCAATCATCTCTTTCCCGTCTGCAGCTGGCTCAAAATGCCGCTGCTCGTCTTTTAACAGGTACATGTGGAAGAGATCACATCACACCCATCTTGGCTTCACTCCACTGGCTGCCCATGTATTTTAGAGTTCAAAAAAGGGGGGCTTTGCCCCCCGAAGCTCCTGGGTTTTTATGATTTTTAAGTACCAGAACTGTGCTTAAATGACATAAAACAAACAGCTGAATGCCACTTATTACTGTATAATATTGACTTATGTTCCAAGAAGATAGCATTCCTAAAATATTCATAGTTAATCAGCTCTTTACAATACACACAAAAAGCTTTTCCTGCCACGTCTGGTTTCTTCAAAAATTGTCCGAGTGTTTCTGTTACCTCGTCAAACTTTGAGCCAATTTTCACTTTTACCGTCACTTTTCTCTCAAGCCAATTCCATCGGAACTTTTTGACACTTCTGTCTATTTCTGCCACTGATGACTCCTGATCCTTTGATAAAAAATTCATAATTCCGCTGAAAATATTACTGAAAGCTCAAAATTCCAATGCCAACACACCGATGACAAAGCATACAACAAGCCATTTCATTGGTCCAAATTTGCAACTATCCAATCGCAGGGCTGTTTACACATAACATCCGGGTTTATCGCGGGAAACTCACCCGGGAAAACGCCGAGCGCTAGTGTATTGTGTTGATTTTCGCTAAAATCGGTGACAATAAGGTACCTTACCATCCATCTTCCATCTTCTACCGCTTTTCCGGAGGTCCGGGTCGCGGAGGCAGCAGTTCAAGCAGAGAAGCCCAGACTTCCCTCTCCCCAGCCACCTGCTCCAGCAGCCATGACTTTTTTGACAAAGCAACAACGAGCCATTTGATTGGTCCAATCATTTCCAACTATCCAATTGCAGGGCCGTTTACAGCAGTAGCATGAGTACATAACATCCGGGTTATCGTGGGAGACTGTCACTCAGGGAAGCGCCGAGCGCTTTTGTAATCATATTAATTTTTGCTAAAATCATAAATCGGCGGAAATCCGCGGATCGGCGGAAAATTGCCATCCCTGCATGTTGCAGTTGCCGGGGATGGTGGGAATGATGAACAAACAGTGTGACCTCAAGGTGTCTCTCCATGACCCAGGTACAGAGTAAAAGTATGATTGGCATGCAGAAAACCGAAAGGAGTTGCATGATCATGATGTGAAGTTGAAATGTACTACCTGTGAATACATTTATGAAGTTTGAAACATTAGTTTTACTTTTATTTTGTTTTTATATTACTCTTATTTCTATTTTGTTATTGTTACTGTTTTGATTTATCTTTTATGTTTGTTTTTATACAAGCTGCAATAACACACACATATATTCTTATTATATCTTTACTATTACTTTACCATCATTCTGATTTCACTGTTTTTACCATTAATTACTTTCATCATTAATTAATGAGTTTTATTGTTCCATTTCTCCTCCTAAAGGACTAAAACATTAGCCGGTGCCTGGGGCAGCAGGGTCGATGGCGGACTTTCCCCGTCACTAGCTACTTAGGATCTGTTGCACGCAAGCTTAGCATCGCTGCTAGATGGGGATTTAGATGGTGTTCTAAATCCAATTTTCCCATTCTAAATCACAAATTGTTCTTTTATGATGCCTTGCATGCCATCAAAGGGGGGGAAATGGTAGAAAAGTTTCAAATTTGTGATTTGCTTTGTCTCAGAGTCTGTGTGAAAGTGCTAAAGATGCTGATGCAGCTGTACTTTGTTATCACTTTGTTTTAGTTCACTTGTATTGTTCCTGTGTGACTGGTGCTGAGTGAGTGTGACGGTTCCTGAGAAAGAGATAATCTGTACACCAAGTTTTGACCAGATGTACGGATCCAATCACCATGGACATTCTCTCCTCCACCTCTCGGATAACAGAAAGCTTAAAGGATTGAGCGATGTGTGTTTGAGTCAGAATGATGCGCGAATAGGCTCTGAGACTGTTTTTGTATTGTTCTCCACTGGCCAGTGTAATTAAATTTGCTGAAACTTTGATCCTGCCTGATTCTTGACTGAATGTTAAGAAGAATTTTTCTAACAGAGGAGAATAGGGATCTTAAACCTGACTCATTCACTCTAAAATGTGATGAAACTGGAGCAAAATATTACACAATGACATTTAATGAAGAAACAAAAAAATCATCAAGCTCCACTGGAGTGAGACAGGGAAAACAAGATAGGCGCAATGTTTGAAGAGCTGGGAAATTGCCTCTGCCCGGTAGTACCTCTGGAAAGATATCTGAGTACAATTCCACCAGGAGCAAAAGCCTTCTATCTGCAGCCAAGAAGGCAAATAGCTGTGATCGAGACCTACTGGTAAAACACTGTATCCTTGGGAGTTAATCAGCTGGCCCAAATGTTACCCAGGATGTGTAAAGTGGTGGGGACACACGCATCTTACACCAACCATAGCCTGAGGGCCACGGTCATTCAGAAACTGTCGGATGAGGGACTCGATTTGAGGGAGATCATGGAGGTCAGTGGGCACAGGTAAGACAGTCAAAACAAATGTACAGTGAGCACGATATTTTTATATTCATTGTGGAACATAAAAAAATATATCTTTTTACAGATGTGAAAGTTTGCTAAAAAGTTACTGGAGACCATCCACAGACAGCAGGAAACTTTTTTCTCTGGTTGCAAAATAAATGGAAACATACAGCTAAAGATGCATGAATCAAAGTAGTGGATCGCTCTTATAATGTATTAAAGCTACAGTAAAATGTAACAACCTACTTTTTGCAGCCAAATATGTTTTAATGAGCCATTTGGAGCTCTTTTACAAATAATAGAAGGTTCTAAATTACCATGTGCATTTGTTGTATATTTTCCTGCTTGACGTACAGTGGTGTGAAAAAGTGTTTGCCTCCTTCCTGATTTCTCATTTTTTGTATGTTTGTCACTCTTCATCCTCCAGCAGAGGATGTTCTTCCTGCGGCAGCTGAGGAAGCTCAAGCTACCCACCAAGATGTTAGTGCAGTTCTACACAGCCATCATCGAGTCCATCCTCACCACCTCCATAACCGTGTGGTACGCAGGAGCCACTGCCAGGGACAGACTAAGGCTGCAGCGCGTCGTGCGCACTGCTGAGAAGGTGATCGGCTGCAAGCTCCCATCTCTCCAGGATCTGTACATCTCCAGGACCCGGAGGCGTGCTGGCCGGATCATAGCCGATCCCTCACACCCTGGTCACGTACTGTTTGCCCCCCTCCCCTCTGGTAGAAGACTTCGGTCCATCCAGACTAAAACCTCCCGTCACATGAACAGCTTCTTCCCCTCTGCCATTAGACTGCTGAACACTAAGTGACTCTCGTGCACCATGTACAGCAGCTCAATCAGACTCATGTCAATCATCACTGTTTTCTTCCTGCATTACCGACTGCACTATATAGTTCTCCACAGTATCTGCTGCTGGCTAATATATATTTTAACTGTTGACCAGTATCACTTAATCTTATCCTACACTTTATTACATGTATAGTTTATTTCTCTTATCTTATCATGTTTAATGTTGCAGCATTGTACCGAGACAAATTCCTAGTTTGTGTACTACATGAACAATGGCAATAAACCTGATTCTGATTCTGATTCTGACTCTTAAATGTTTCAGATCATCAAACAAATTTAAACATGAGACAAAGATAACACAAGTAAACACAAAATGCAGTTTTTAAATGAAGGTATTTATTATTAAGGGGAAAAATCCAAACCTACATGGCCCTGTGTGAAAAAGTGATTGCCCCCTAAACCTAATAACTGGTTGGGCCACCCTGAGCAGCAACAACTGCAATCAAGCATTTGCGATAACTTGCAATGAGTCTTTTACAGTGCTGTGGAGGAATTTTGGCCCACTCATCTTTGCAGAATTGTTGTAATTCAGCCACATGAGCATGAACCGCCTTTTTAAGGTCATGCCACAGCATCTCAATCGGATTCAGGTCAGGAGTTTGATTAGGCCCCTCCAAAGTCTTCATTTTGTTTTTCTTAAGCCATTCAGAGGTGGACTTGCTGGTGTGTTTTGGATCATTGTCCTGCTGCAGAACCCAAGTGCGCTTCAGCTTGAGGTCATGAACAGATGGCCGGACATTCTCCTTCACGATTTTTTGGTAGACAGCAGAATTCATGGTTCCATTTACCACAGCAAGTCTTCCAGGTCCTGAAGCAACAAAATAGCCCCAGACCATCACACTACCACCACCATATTTTATTGTTGGTATGATGTTCCTTTTCTGAAATGCAAAGTTACTTTTACGCCAGATGTAATGGGACACACACCTTCCAAAAAGTTAAACTTTTGTCTTGTCATTCGACAGAGTATTTTCCCAAAAGTCTTGGGGATCATTAGGATGTTTTCTGGCAAAACTGAGATGAGCCTTTATGTTCTTTTTGTTCAGCAGTGGTTTTCATCTTGGAACTCTGCCATGCAGGCCATTTTGCCCAGTCTCTTTCTTATGGTTGAGTCATAAACACTGACCTTAACTGAGGCAAGTGAGGCCTGCAGTTCTTTGGATGTCGTTGTGGGGTCTTTTGTGACCTCTTGGATGAGTCGTCGCTGCGCTCTTGGGGTAATTTTGGTTGGCCGGCCACTCCTAGGAAGGTTCACCACTGTTCCATGTTTTTGCCGTTTGTGGATAATGGCTCTCACTGTGGTTCGCCAGAGTCTCAAAGCTTTAGAAATGGCTTTATAACCTTGTCCAGACTGATAGAGCTCACTCACTTTGTTTCTCATTTGTTCCTGAATTTCTTTGGATCACAGCATGATGTCTAGCTTTTGAGGATCTTGTGGTCTACTTCACTTTGTCAGGCAGGTCCTGTTTAAGTGATTTCTTGATTGAGAACAGGTGTGGCATTAATCAGATCTGGGTGTGGCTACAGAAATTGAACTCAGCTTTCCAAAGATGTGATAAGTCACAGTTAACGTTTTAACGGGGGGGGGGGGCATCATTTTTTCACAAAGGGCCATGTAGGTTTGGATTTTTTTTTACCCTTAATAAGAAACACTTTCATTTAAAAACTACATTTTGTGTTTACTTGTGTTATCTTTGTTTAATATTTAAATTTGTTTGATGATCTGAAACATTTTTGTGTGACACATGCCAAAAAAATGAGAAATCAGGAAGGGGGCAAACACTTTTTCAAACCACTGTAGATGTTTTTATGAGCTGGAATCATAAGCTCTATTACTTACTGCTTGTTAATATTAACAGTTAGCCTGTATGTTATATATGTTAATGCCTAACACATTTTGTTTACCTGTACATGAACTGTTTTTATTAAAGCCTGAAAACATAATGCATGTTTCTGAGATACTGGAGTCAGTTTGTCTTGGCCTGTCCTTGCCTCTGATAATACCTCTATCTGCCAAGAATGTGCCGCTAGTCCAGCAAAAGGTAGCGGTACTCAAATACTTTGCAAGCAGTTTCATGAAATGGTCAGTCAGAAAGCAATTCATACCGGCTCAGATGTCGCCTGGGTTAACAAGGTCAGGAATTCCTGGCAGCGGAGGGTGAAGGACAGAGCTGCGTGGAGGAATCTGATCAGACCTAAATGAAACAGTCATTGTTGCCCCCGACAGACTGCTATGATGATGATGATGATGATGACTCTTTACTTCATCTAATGGAGATGATTCACCTAATGAGATGAATTTTACCAGAAACAGATGAGTAACTGAAACAGATTAGTTTTAAAACTGCTTTCAGACTTAATATCCATCCATCCATTCATCTTCTACCGCTTTTCCGGAGGTCCGGGTCACAGAGGCGGCAGTTCAAGCAGAGAAGCCCAGACTTCCCTCTCCCCAGCCACCTGCTCCAGCTCTTCAGAGAGGATACCAAGGTGTTCCCAGACAAGCTGGGAGACATAGTCTCTGCAGCGAGTCCTGGGTCTGCCCCGGGGTCTCCTCCCAGTGGGACGTGCCCGAAACACCTCAAGTGGGAGGTGTCCAGGAGGCATCTTGATCAGATGCCCATACCACCTCAACTGGCTCCTTTCAATGTGGAGGAGCAGCGGTTCTACTCTGAGCCTCTCCCAGATGACTGAGCTCCTCACCCTATCTCTGAGGATGAGTCCAGCAATCCTATGAAGAAAGCTCATTTCAGCTGCATGTATCCACAATCTCATTCTTTCGGTCTTTCCCCAAAGCTCATGGCCATAGGTGAGGGTAGGAACATAGATTGACTGGTAAATCGACAGCTTTGCCTTAGAACTCAGCTCCCTCTTCACCACAACAGACCGGTACACCGTCCACATCACTGCAGATGCTGCTCCAATCCGTCTGTCAATTTCTTGCTCCATTCTCCCCTCACTCGTGAATGAGACCCCAAGATACTTAAACTCCTCCACTTGGGGCAGGAGCTTGACCCCAAACCGGAGAGGACAATCCACCTTTTTCCAGCTGAGGACCATGGACTCTGACTTGGAAGTACTGATTCTCATCCCAGCTGCTTCACACTCAGCGGCAAACCATACCAGTAAGACCTGTAGGTCATTGCTGGATGACACCAGCAGGACAACATCATCTGCAAACAACAGAGATGAGATCCTGTGGTCACCAAGCGTGACACCCTCCATTCCCTGGCTGCACCTAGAAATCCTGTCCATAAAAATTATGAACAGGATTGGTGACAAAGGGCAGCCCTGGCGGAGTCAAACTCTCACTGGGAATGAGTCCAACGGAGTGTTGGCAATAAGAACCAAACTCTCACAACGGTCCTACAGAGACCGAATAGCTCATAACAACAAGCCTGATACCCCATATTCCCAAAGCAGCCCCCACAAAAAACCACGAGGGATACGGTTGAATGCCTTCTCCAAGTCCACAAAATACATGTAAACTGGTTGGGCAAACTCTCACGAGCCCTCGAGAATTCTCGAGAGGGTAAAGAGCTGGTCTGATGTGCCATGGACAGGACGAAAACCACATTGCTCCTCCTGAATCCAAGGCTCGACCAACAACCGGACTCTCCTCCCCAGCACCTTGGCATAGACCTTCCCAGGGAGGCTGAGGAGTGTGATCCCTCTAAAGTTGGAGCACACCCTCCAGTCAACCGACTCAAACAAGTATACAGTATGTTTTATAAACAGTTATTACTTTTGCACTTGACAATATTTAACTTGTTTATGTGAGTGAAATGACAATAGATGTCTTCATGCTGACTGAGATATTTAGCAACAGTTACTGGCTACTTATTTACCTTTTGTTCTTATTGCTACATTTAGAAGGGACTATTTTTTCCTCAGCTGAGCAAAATAACTGGTTAAACAAACAAATCGTAATATTTTGTCCAGTATTAAGATAAGCCTTTATTAGTCCCACAATGGGGAAATTCCAGGATTGCAACAGCACAGGGATAGCAACACTCAGAGCAACAATCAGAAGGCAAGAAAAAACAAGAGCAGCTAGTATACATATGTACATATTAATATAAATATATATATATATATATAGACACACAGTGCGGAGCATTGTGGTTGGTGGATGCGCAGCAGAAAGTCTAAGCTCTCTCTCCGCGGATGCGGCGGGCCAGCTGGATGTCTTTGGGCATGATGGTGACCCTCTTGGTGTGGATGGCGCACAGGTTGGTGTCCTCAAAGAGACCCACCAGGTAGGCCTCGCTGGCCTCCTGCAGAGCCATGACGGCGGAGCTCTGGAAGCGCAGGTCGGTCTTGAAGTCCTGAGCGATCTCCCTCACCAGGCGCTGGAAGGGCAGCTTACGGATGAGCAGCTCCGTGGATTTCTGGTAGAGACGGATCTCTCTCAGAGCCACGGTACCGGGCCTGTAACGGTGAGGCTTCTTCACTCCGCCGGTGGCCGAGTTGCTGTCATTAATTAATTATGCTTGCGGAGCTGTTGTATAAAAACAATACTACACTCAGTGTTGTTACGGTATCATGAATATACTAACTACGGGTGTGATACAGTACATTACTATATTCATTGATACCGTAGTTCGTCTCGTGCAGTATTGCTTAATTATGAGAAAATTATAAATTGAAGAAAAAAAATAAACCCAGAACATTTTTCTCTATAAATAATTAAAAGAAGTCAATTTAAAAATAACAATGGCACTGAAGTAACAGGAAAGTAACCACTGGTCTATTAGATTTTCTGACCAGCGGATATAAAAAAAACACACACATCAAAAAGTGCATATATCTGTTAGCCCCCCCAGCCATTAATATCATGAAACATCACTGCATTTCCCATCTGTATACCAAAGGTGATCAAGGTAATGAATGAAAATTTGAGATCCTATCTTTTACAACTGCTTTATCAAAAAACCTTTTCTTTATACCTCCACCAGAATACGGTAGCCAACAATGAATATTTGCACAGAAAGCTCTATGTCAGGGAAAAGCCAATGGAGGACATTTTAAGTATTTGAACAAACAGCTGATCCACTGTACAGATTTTCAAATGAGCTGTCAGCTAACAGCAGCTATGGGCCCTTCACACACCTGCAGTGCATGTCCAACATCAGTACGTCGCTCTGAATCTAAAACAGACGCTCTGCTCCGTCTGAACGTTTTCTGCTAATGTCATCTCATTTGACACATTAAGTGACTGCATCATGTGACTGTTCACGTAAAATAATGGCTCTAGTAGATCAGTCATTCCTAAAAGCTTAATGAACACATTCCACTAATAACTCCACACTGAGAAATTCAAATCATATTGGAACTTGCTTTGTCTCAGGAATTAATTTTTTGGGGGGGAATGCTTGACGTTAATAAAATTGGAATATCTTAAAAGCTTATTAGTATTAGAAAATTTGTTTTCTCCTTAGAATGGGTGCCCCTGGGGGTTCAGGTAATAATCTTTGTATTTTAATCGTTTCATTGAGATTTAATTAACACAACAAAAGGTTTTGTGTCCCCCGACACTGAAGTGCACATCCCACAGAAAGGGTGTATGCAGTGCTGAAAAAAAGGAATGGAGTGAATTAGTAGCTTATTTCAAGAGATCAGACCATAATTTGGATTAGCTCTCAGAATGATGCCAGGAGTTACTATATTCCACGATCACAGTCACTTCAGCGGTGTTCTAATGATCTTTACATTACAGTAACTGTGTGTAGCTTCTTATAATATTGTTGTGTGCACACTTCACACAAGGTTGTGTAGCATAATCAGTGGATCATTGCAGTGATGTATTTGGCTGTGTGTTGGGCCTATGACCAAATCCCACTCACGTAATATTGCTTGGTTACAAGATGTGAAAAATCAGCTGTTCAAGGTAATGAATCTGACATCCTATAAGCAGCAAAAGAAGCTTATAAGAGCCCAGAGCTTGCTCAAAGTATATCATAACATTTCAGGCCCAAGTATGCTTAAGTTTGTCTTTTGCTCTCCATGTTTTACTAAAATGTCCTTTTGTTTTTTTTTTCATTTTCCTCCCATAGTTTAGTTTCTCTAACACATGTCTTTAAAATGTGAGAACACAATCTTAAACCATTAGATGCTCATGATTCTATTTACATTGGTAGTGGTGGTGGGCAGCTATCCAACACGGCAGAGTTAGGAGTCGTTAACGGAGCCCCCAGAGTTCAGCTGAATGGTCTGCACTGCTTCATTCAAGTGGTCAAAGGGATGGTCACACAGCTGGTTCCTGAACACCTTTAAACACACAACTGTGTCGATCAAATGTCCTCAGGCACGGCAGAACTCATGGAGGACAACATCAGCTGACAAAACCTCAAAAACGAGTGCACCTTCCTGCCATGAGAAGCAAATTGCAGCCTGTGTCAGTCATGATGATGTCCACTGCTGCGTAAAAACATGTGAACATGTCTGTGAGGAGTTGAGCTGCAGGAACACATACACGTCCGTCTTCATGCGCCCATGTCTCTCCAATGAAAGCGAAGTGGCTCTACGGCCATAAACATGATGTGTCTGCCTCTGCATGTGTCCACAGTAATTAGGTTCACTATGATTACACCATCCTACCTGCAATTTAACACCAATGTCTTGCTAATTACTGGTAGATGGCAATTAGAAAAGTTCATTACCCAATAATTTTTTTAAGGGTGTTAAATTCCAGTGTAAAATGTGCATCACTAGATGGCTGCCAGATTTAAAAATCGTTACTTCATGATATTTTTTTTAACCTGCTTATATTTTCTTGATGCTTTCATGATTGCTTCAGAGACAGAGTAGGGTAGCGTATCCAGAAATGTTACGCAAGTAAAAGTAGCTTTACCTTAGAATGTTATTTAGTCAAGCATAAGTAAAGCCTGTATCTCACTGGGCTGCAACTATTGCAAATTGTGAACGGCATTCATAAGAAAGTTTCCAAAATCTCTTGAAACATTTGCCGGGGTTCTCAATCTCCTCTTGTGAGTTGCAGGGCCATGCTCCCGTGTTGCCGGAATTTTGAGCATGTTCAAAAAATTCACGTGACAAATTTTCTCTCAAAATAGTTACAGAGTCGTTGCAGATGTCTCGAACCCATCTCAAATTCATTTGCGAGGGGTTACGGACCTACGAAAATAAACTGTGATTGAAGACAAAAAAGGACAAGACACTGCATGCATGAAACAGGCGTGAACACCCCAGTCATTTTCTAGTACATGCTGACACAGCTGTGTCCGACAGCGTCACCATACCACCCAAGGGCAAGAAAGGCAAGGCTGGGGATACTGGGGGTTGCTGTCCCTGCCCCAGAACCTGCTGTGTCTGATGAGGAGGACTCAGATTCAGCCTCCCAGCCTGCCCCAGGTGAGGAGAAGAAGGAGATGAAGACAGCTGCAGCTGACGGGGACAGGCAGTACCCCTGGAGGTACGGACACCAAGACACATTGGTGGATTTTGGCCCAATCACCCAATCTTCTATAAGACACTACAGCATTACAAGAATGCACAAATGAAGATACAGCTTTGCAGGAGCTGATTCTGAAAAACCATGATCCACAGCCTCCTGCCAGCTGGTGAGCAGAAATTGTACATTCTTATAGCAACATTTTTGTTAGAAATTAAATATGGCAAGAAATCAAATCTGTAGGCAAGTATTTTTTTCCTGAGTGTGTCAAAAAGAAGTGATATTTTCATCCATTTACTGAATTAATTTTTAAAATTTTGTATGATGCTATACATCATTTAATACACTTCAGACTGTTCAAAAAGCTGCTACAAGGCTTTTAACCAACTATGGAGGAGGGATCTGTGACACCTCCCCCCTTAAGGAAGTGGTGCAGGTGTCAGATCCCAGACGATCTCCCACTTTCTGCTACAGCCCACCTACTGGGTCAGGGCCAGAACAGCCTATTCAGCCTGGGATCTCTAAGTCTGTTTCGACTCTTACATCAAGGTGGACTGACCTAGTCGTTTTCACCCTTAGGCAAGGTAGACATACACCTCCAAAGCCTCTTCTGCACACAGGCAAGGCAGACATACACCTACATCCCAGGCTGGGATCTGAACCCAGAACATCATGATCTAAATCCTCCCACTCTTACCACTGAGCCAGTAGGGGGAATTCCTCTTTGGCTTAATCAGCACCTTGATGTCAGGTGGATGGATTATCTTGGCATAGCAGAAGTCCTGTTTAGTCAGTGCTTACATCAAACATTTCCTGATTTGGAATGCTCTATGCTGATCTTTCCACTGAGTGTACTGAGATAAAAACATGCTTAAAACACCATCCTGGATCCTGTGGAATGCCACGAGCACCTTTTAGTCTATTTTACAGCTGGATGGTAGTAACTATGTTTGCACCCTATTCGGTGTGCTTTATTCACTGTCCCCAACTCTGTTAGAGTAAGTTTAAGTGGAAATGTAAAGACCTTTACACGAGAGGCCTGGGTTTGTGTGCCAAGTGGGATGACTATAGTCCTGCAACGTTTAGTCAATTGACTGATTAGTTGATCGGAAGGAATATTAATCAACAACTAATTTGATAGTCAACTAATGACTTATGCACCGTGTTTTGTAAAAACTTTAAAAAATATATGTATTTCAAGTTCTTAAACATGACAATTTGCCACTTTTCTTGTTTCTGCGTTATGTTGAATAATTTTTGGGATTATGATGATGATGATGATGATGATGATGACTATGCACTTGACAAACCAGCACATTAGATGGTTCCCTTAAGATCAGTTGACAAATCAAACAAATATCCGTCAGGTTAATTGGTACCAAAATAATCATTAGTTGCATCGCTAGAAAACTATTCACAGCTCTCTTGTTTCCAGTCAGGCCTCAAACTGAACACTGCATTTGCAGGTTTGCTCATGATTACAGCAACCCCTCACACTGTCTGCTTGTAAAGGATAATCAGCCAGAATAAAATCAGCTGTGAGGGGACAATACGTCAGCTAAAAATGTGTGGAAGAGATCCACTTAAAGAAATATTGCATAATTCTGACAAAATGGTACTGCTGTCCAAATTCACAGTAAGCTGTTTTGCCAATACTGCACATGCATTGCAATGGTTTTAGGTCGGGGTAGAAATGTGGTCTTGTTCTTTAGCTTGTCTCCATGACTGTAGCACTGTGTTTTCTCCCACAGAAGTCTGCTTGTATCTTATCTGGAAATTGGGGTGGGGGGGGGGGGGGGTGTTGACTGGTTTGGGAAGAAGCTTACAGTAGATAGACTTTTCAGGATGTGTAATGAATTTTTCAAATGGAAATATCCATCACTGCTGTTGGAGAAGCCACTTTTTCAGCTTAAATGTTTAATTAATTTCTGCTGACTTCTTATGGTTATTCTTTTATAATATAAATTTCCTTACTGATAGCTCCTTGGATGATATTTTAAATAAAGTAGAAACTTCAGTCTTCAAAAGCCTTTTTGTTTGTAAGCCTTCAAGAATATGACCAACCCAAATGTCAACCCCTAACTCCAAACTCCACAACACCATCAGCCACAAACAATTAAAACAATATGCAAACGAGTGCTACCTCGCCAACCTGCAGGCTAGCGATAATTAGTGAGCGTGTTGTTGTACTCACCTCCAGTAGACGAGCACAGCCAGCAGCAGGATGAGACAGAGGAAGGTCAGAGCTGAGACTACCGCCAGAGGTACGAGCCACTCTACACGGCCCAGCCCCGTGCCAGCCCCTGGCCTGGCCTGACGGGTCAGGTTGGTCACAGTGTTTGGCTGGTCTGCAAGAAATAAAGAAACGATTAAGACCAGAGATTTGAATTAAAGTCTTAAAGCAGCAGCAGAAAACGTCACAAACGGCGGATTTAGAAAGGTTAATAAATGTTCCCTGAAACACCTGGAATTTTGTGGCATGCAATGAAAACTGAGTCTGGCCTCACAAATTGCTGGTTAGCGATGAATCGAGTGATGAGACTTCAGAGAAATTTAGTTGTTAAATCATGTGTTACAGAGACATTACAAGATATGATGTTGCCTTTAGGATGCAGTCAAGTGTCAAAAGATGTAAGCATGAGCTTTAAATGTGCCATTTTTAGAAAGCCTCTGACAGAATTGGACTTAGTGGAAGGCTTTGTCATATGTGTTCTAGATAGGTCAGACCAAAATGGTTGTGGTCATCCATTTGGACTCATCTTTATACCAACTTATTGTTTTATTTATTTGTTCAATCCTCATCAAAATTTTGTGGGATTCCAGCTGGCTTCAGGGGATTTAATAACTTTACTGCTGTGAGTCATGGCATCAATAGCAGCAAAACTGAAACTCAGGCTCTGTTAAAGTCTACATTTAAAGGTGAGACTATAATTCACTATACTGTAGGTGGCTGCAATGCATGACAAAGTTTTCTGTGACTATCAAGGAAGTGAAATGAGTTAAATAATGCACTCCATTATGCACTGTTATGATGCTGTGGTGGCTCTCATTTTTAGTGTCATGCTTTGTTTTTGAACCAAATTACAACCATCAAGTAGCAATTTTGGCCCCAGGGCTTTGTTTTGCCTATGCTGTCTAGGCTAAGAAGAAAAAAAAAACAATACGATAAAAAAAAACTGCTCTGTGGGTATTAAAATCAAGAGAAAAAAATAAACTTTAACTCTTCCTATGTTACTTCCTTCAACGGTACAGAAGAATTTAAAAACTGAATGAAAAGCAGACCATGTACTGCATTATTTCAAGTTCATATTTTTTTTTAGTACTGTATATAGAGTACATTAGAAAAGTTTTAGACAGCTCATCAATTCTTTACATTTTGCTTCCAAGGAGCAATAATTTTTTTGTAATTTTTGAAGTGATCTTGAGCAACACTTCTCCAGGCTTTCTGAAGTTCTTACAAAGGCTTTCTTCTGAAATTACCTGCTTTTTCACTCATTTGGAATCTAGTCCTTATACCAGAAGATTGTCCAGTTTCTTTAAAAATATGAGGAAACTGGACAAACGGAGGACAAAAAGAAAAAACTGTCAGACCTTAGAATCCATCTACAGCAGATGAGCAGTATCTGAAATTCATGTCTTTCAGAAACAGAAAAAAAAATCCAGCAAAGACCTGACACAGGACCTGAGAGGTACACCTGGCCCTTCAGATCAGCCAACTACCATTGAATGAGCCAGAATGTAGTTACTAGAATTTGCACATTATGGAAAAGGGGAACAGTTTATTTCCTAAGCCAGGCTAAACACACAGACCTCATGTATTCCAGACACACACACTCAGATAAACTCATGCTGAGCAAGAAAACAGACCAGCACCAGAACAGGAAGTGGTTCCTTTCACTTTATCTAAAAGGTAAAGGCCTAAGCAACAACATCAAAAATCAAAATGCATACAGAACAGTCCAGGCTACGGGCCATTTCACCGAGCATCCTCCCCGCTCTGGGCTTCTGTCAGAGGAGCTGCAGCCAAATATCACAATGATCACAACAATGCACAGCACTTGATACATCAAATCCAATTTGCTCTCAGGTCCCTCCATCTGCACCTACCCAGATCAGGTTCAGCTGCTACAGCCGTGATATTGCTGGAGCTGACGCCGGCCCCCATGGCCCTACAGCCTGCAGCAGTTCTGCCTGGAGCCAAACGCTACATCGGGCCGGGCCCCCTGCACTGCACCATAGCTGGCTTGCATTGCCCATACCTCGGCATCTCCTCTCTCACAAGGGGCATGCACAATGCACGAGAGAGCGAGAGAGAGAGAGAGAGAGAGAGAGAGAGCTGCGTGCCTCTGCTCCCTTCTCTTCTCCTTCTGCTTTTCTCTTACGATTACAGTGCTCTGCCAAAAATAAGAGAGATAAATAAATAAATAAATCCTGGCTAGCTGCACGCAAACACACTCAGCCAGTCACTAATGTGCACTGCGATACATACAAGATCTAACACACACACATAGCTATAAAAGGAGCAGAGTTTTTTTTTTCTCCCTCCGCTACAGCTGAGTCTAGCCTCCAAGCCTCATCTCCTCTGCCATGTTTGAAAGTAGGCCAGCACTCACATCAGAGCAAGAAGAGAGGAGGGGCCGACGGGTGGATGGAAAGAGGGGATAGACTCCAAGTGGAGAGGAGGAAAGTAAAGAAAATTGAAAAGGGCAAAATGAAACAATTTTATAGAGAAAGGGAGGTTTGTGTAAACAGAGAATAAAGTGAGTTCTGTTTTCATGGACTCTAAAATAATCAAATATAAAAATGGCTTCAGATATCAACACCAAATGGTGCAGGGTTGGCCCATGCTAAAGTTCTAGTCATGCATTTATTTTAGAGTCAAAAGGTCAAAGATAAAGGTCACAAGGTTGGCGTGGGTCTGCACCTCCACTGAGGACCTTCTGGTCAATGAAATAGTTTCTGCCTGCTTCCTTTAATGATGTCTGAAAATGTCACTGCCAGTGTCAGCTTTATTTATAAAGAACATTACAAGGAGGTCTATGCAATATTCCAAAAAATGTACTTACAGACCTCTGTGTTCATTAAGTAAGCCACAAACCCAATCATATAATAATCAGAAAACAGAAACAAGCTAACATTAGCCACAATAGCTAGCACTGGCTACAACAGCTAGAGTTAGCCACAACAGCTAGCATTAACTACAATAGCTGACATTAGAACACAACAGCTACCATTAGCTCCGACAGCTACTGTTAGCCACAGTGGCTAAAATTCTCCACAATCATGATCACATGGCATCTGGGATGCATCAGAAACTTAAATGGAACATAAGCTTTTGTCTAGCATGTTCAAACTGCTCCACCATCAGCTGAGAATATTGCTTTAAGTGGCAAAATGGAACAAAAATTTAATACCTGACCAGTATGAATTGATGTGCAGAAAAAAAAAAAAATCACAGTTGGGCTACCCTCACTGCTGCATCACATTTGTGCTTTGCAGCAGTATGAAACAGCTGAATTTTATTCTGTTTTTATACTTTGGTGGAATTTGGGTTGAAGGCTGTTCATGTTATGTCGTATCCCAAAGTAAAACAGCAATTTCTTTCTGTCCTGTACTGTGGCATGGATAGCCAGTCAGGACAGGCTATGGCACATAATAGGTCATTTTCACAGAAAAAAACAAGCTCTCTAAATAAAAATAACAATAGAGGGTGACTGAGGAAACAGAGGGAAATAAGTTACTGCTTCTTGATTATGCTAGCAAACACATTTTCAACACAGCAGTGATTGCTTTGGCTACATTAACAAAAAAAGTTATGCATATCTCCTTTAAAACAACTATACAAAAGGCTACACAAAGCAAAATAATACAATAATAATCCATGAAACAACTCATGCAGTGAAATCAATAAAAATAATAATAAAAAAAGCTATAACAGACAATGACAGCAAGGTAAAACACAATAAAACATCATGGTTAAATCAAGGGGCCATGCTCCATTTGAGTCAGTCTCAGTGAGAAGAGGTGGGTCTTTAATAGTGTCTTAAATTTTCTAATGTCAAGACAGATCTTATATAAAGAGGTAAATTGTTGACTTGGTGTCGCCACTGCAAAGGCACGCTCACAACTACAAGGCTAGTCATACAAACAAGGCACAGCTCATTAAAGATTTCCCCTGGCCCACTTCTGGTTATGGTAGGAGGCTGAAATTTCACATGTACACATTTACATATCACTTTAGGCCACATGGTTCAACGAGATGAAAGAGAATTATAAGGATTATGCCCCATCATAAGATAAGATAAGATAAGATAAGATAAGATAAGCCTTTATTAGTCCCACAATGGGGAAATTCCAGGATTGCAACAGCACAGGGATAGCAACACTCAGAGCAATAATTTAGAAGATAAGAAAATAAGAGCAGTGACTATACATACGTACATATAAATATATAAATATATATATACACAGTGCAGAGCATTGTAGCTAGATGGACTAAACAGCATAACCGTCTATTTAGTTACCCTTCATGGTATGAATATGTACCCATACATATTGTCACCCTCCATAGTGACTGATATTGTCCTAGTTGTATACTGGAGGGGACCATTTGTGTAAGTCTGTTGAGTCTTTTGCACTCAATACTATTAGGTCGTCACGTTTTTTTACTATCTCTGCGAGCAGCCCTGCTTAGGTTATACAGTCTGACAGCCGTAGGTAGGAAGTACCTGCAAAACCTCTCGGTTGTGCACCTGGGATGATGTAGTCTGCTGCTAAATGAGCTCCTCAGTGCATTCAGTATGTCCTGCATAGGGTGGAACTCGGACTCCAGCAGAGATGACAGTTTAGCCACCGTCCTTCTCTCTCCTATCTCCTCCATCGGATCAAGGCGCTGCCCCAGGACAGAGCTAGCTTTCTTAATCAGTTTGTTCAGTCTCTTTCTATCGGCTGCTGTAATGCCATTGCCCCAGCAGACCACTCCAAAAGTGATGGCTGATGCCACCACCGTGTCGTAGAATGTCTTCAAGAGCACCCCTTGTACACCAAAAGACCTGGGCCTCCTCAATAGGAACAGCCTGCGCTGTCCCTTCTTGTAGAGTGCGTCGGTATTGTGTGACCAGTCTAGTTTATTGTTCAGATGAACACCCAGGTACTTGTAGGATGTCACCATCTCAATGTCTGTTCCCTGGATGTTTACTGGTGCTGTGAGGGGTTGTCTCTCGTGCACCATGTACAGCAGCTCAACCAGACTCATGTCAATCATCACTGTTTTCTTCCTGCATTACCGACTGCACTATATAGTTCTCCACAGTATCTGCTGCTGGCTAATATATATTTTAACTGTTGACCAGTATCACTTAATCTTATCCTACACTTTATTACATGTATAGTTTATTTCTCTTATCTTATCATGTTTAATGTTGCAGCATTGTACCGAGACAAATTCCTAGTTTGTGTACTACATGAACAATGGCAATAAACCTGATTCTGATTCTGATTCTGATTGTCCTTGCCTGCGGCAGTCCACCACCAGCTCCTTAGTTTTCCTCGCGTTGATCTGGAGGCAGTTCTGATAGCACCAGTCCACGAAGTCCTGAATAAGCCCTCTGTACTCAGCTTCATCTCCACTGGAGATGAGGCCGACGATCGCAGAGTCGTCAGAGAAATTCTGTAGATGGCAGTGTGTTGTGTTGTGTGAGAAGTCCGCATTATAAAGGGTGAACAGGAAGGGAGCCAAAACCGTTCCCTGGGGGGCCCCCGTGCTGCCGATGATTGTGTCCGACACACAATCCTGGGTTCTCACAAACTGTGGCCGATTAGTGAGGTAGTCCAGGATCCATGATGACAGGTGCTGGTCCACCCCTGCGCACAGCAGCTTGTCCTCAGGATCATCGGTTGGATGGTGATGAAAGCACTGAAGAAGTCAAAGAACATGATCCTCACTGCATTCCCGGGCTTCTCCAGGTGGGACAGGGAACGGTGAAGGAGGAAGATCACTGCATCCTCCACCTCAATGCCATGCTGGTAGGCGAACTGGAGTGGATCCATCGCTGGTCCCACCAGGGGGCGGAGGTGAGCAAGGAGCAGTCTCTCCAGGGTCTTCATCATGTGAGACGTCAGGGCCACTGGCCTGTAGCTGTTCAGGTCTTTGGGGTGGGAAGTCTTTGGTACAGGTACCACACAAGATGTTTTCTACAACTGCGGTACCCTCCCCAGGTTCAGGCTCAGGTTGAAGATGTGCTCCACAATCCCACACAGCTGGTCTGCACAGGACTTGAGGAGCTTTGCGCTGACGCCGTCCGGTCCTGAGGCCTTCCTTGCCTTGATCTTCCTCAGCTCCGTCCTCACCTGGGTCTTAGTGAGGGTCAGGTTAGGGGGCTGTGTGCTGGGAGTGGGGGGGTGTTGGTGGAGTGGGGTGTGGACAGCAGGTCTCGATGACTGTAGAGGCAGCAGTGGTTGGTGTGCAGTTGGTGGGGAGGGCGGTTGGTCAAACCTATTAAAAACAGGTTCAGATTGTTCGCCCACTCCCTGCCCCCCGTGGCCTGGGAGGAGGTATTCTGGAGCCCAGAGATGGTTTTAAGGTTTCTCCAGACCCCGCTGATGTCACTCTGTTGCAGCTTGTCCTCCATCTTCTTCCTGAAGCTGTCCTTGCCATCTCTGATCTTCCTCCTCAGCTCCCTCTGTATGGACTTCAGCATCTCCCTGTTCCCCGACCTGAAGATCCTCTTCTTCTCTCTCAGAAGAGTTTTTATCTCAGGGTTGATCCAGGGTTTGTTGTTCGAGCAACACCGTATTGTCTTGGTGGGTACGGTGTTGTCCACACAGAAGTTGATGTAGTCCGTGATGGTGTGAGTGAGGCCATTGATGTCCTCACCATGTGGATCGCAGAGCTGCTCCCAGGCAGTGGTTTCAAGACAGTCCTTTAAAGCGTCCATTGCCTCCTCAGACCATATCTTCACCGTGCGCATGACCGGAGGTTGTCTGTGTACTACAGGTTTGTACACCGGCAGGAGATGAACCAAGTTGTGATCCGATCTCCCAAGTGGGGGGAGTGGTGATGAGGTGTACGCCTCCTTAGTATGATGTAGTCAACCACTGGCATCACCAGTTCAAGCGTGGTCAGAAATCGGTGAAAATGGCACCCATTCCCAGGAGACCACAGTGCACCACTGATGAAGATACCATCTGCCAAGTGGAGGACACCATTTTGGAGGATCAATGCATACCCTTTCCCCAACTAGACCAAGATGTTAAGATCAGTGTGGGGTCTGTGGAAAAATTCATCCATGACCATTTTCACATGTGCAAGTTGTTTGCACGATGGATTCCTCGGTTGCGCACACATTTTTAGAAGCAAGAATGAATCACGTGCCCCCAGGCTCTTTTGGCCATGTGCCAAGAAAACCAGGAAGGCTTCTTCAACAGACTAATCATGCAGGACGAAGCATGGGCCCATCACTATGATCCTGAGACTTAAGTCCAGTCAAAGCAGTGAAAGCATTATGACTCACCACCTCCAAAGAAGGCATGTTCACATGCTCATGATTTTTTGGGACTAGTATGGAGTATTGATGATGGATTTCCTGGTGCCTCAATTACCAGGACTTACTACGCTTCACTGTTGCCAAAATTGCAGAAGGTTATCAAAACCGAGACGCGTAGCATACTGATCAAAGGTGTCCGCCTCCTGCAAGAAAACGTCCTGGTTCACAACATGCATGTTACCTGGATAGAAGCATGGTCCTGCAGCTATAAAATCTTTCCTCACCCCGTTACTCTCACGACTTCACACCATCTGATTTCCACCTCTTTCCAACCATTAAGTCATTTTTGAAGGGCAAGCATTCCCAAGATGATGAAACACTTATTTTAGGTTTTCAAGTTGTGGCTTCTGATGCAACCTGCAGACTTCTACAGGTGAGGTCTCCACAGCTGCATAAAGCAATGGGAGAAGTGTGTGATCCTTGTTGTGTACCTATGCAGAGAAAGACTAATGACTGTTCCAAGTTTGGTTCCTCTCAGTCCATGAGAAATACAGCGGGGAAAATAAGTATTGAACACATCAACATTTTTCTCATTAAACATATTTCTGATGGAGCCACTGACCTGAGATTTTCACCAGATATCAGTAACAACCCAAGTAATCCATACATACAAAGAAATCAAGGCAACTGTGTTCACAAAACAAGTTATATTTAATAAAGTGGAATGACACAGGGAATAAGTCTTGAACACACCAGGTGAAATTAATTTAATATTTAGTAGAAAAGCCTTTGTTGGTAATAACAACTTCCAGACACCTCCTATATGGAGAAACTAAGTGCAGGCATTGCTCAGGAGTGATTTTAGCTCATTCTTCCTCACAAATTATCTTCAAACCTTGAAGATTCTGTGGGTGACTTCTGGGAGCTCTGATCTTCAGTTCTTTCCATAGATTTTCAGTTCAGGTCAGGTGACTGACTGGGCTATTCTAGCAGCTTTATTTTCCTCCTCTGGAACCAGTTGAGAGTTTCCTTGGCTGTGTGTTTGGGATCATTGTCTTGCTGAAATGTCCACCCTTGTTTCTTCTTCAGCATCTTGGCAGATGGCAGCAGGTTCTTATCAAGGATGTCTCTGTACATTTGTCCATTCATCTTTCCATCAATTATTTGAAGTCTGCCTGTACCATGTGCTGAAAAACACCCCCACACCATGATGCTCCCACCTCAAAACTTCACTGTTGGTATGGTGTTTTTGGACTGATGTGCAGTGCCATTTCTCCTCCAAACATGCTGTGTGTTGTGGCATCAAAAAAGTTCAATTTTAGTCTCATCTGACCATACTAGCAGTCATGTGGAAAAATGAGGACACCCTGGATAAGCCTGTGTGTGTGTATTTTTTTTTTTTTTACATATTTGGACATTTAATATCAATGTTAAAAATACTGGGAGATTCATGTAATACAACTAAACAACTGAAAATTAATTAAAGACTTCTTTCAAATTTTCTGTAAAATGCAAATTCTAAACCAATAGTGAGAAATAAATTAGGACATCCCCCATCTTTTTGAGGACAGTCCCACATTCATTCCCACTTAAAATGGCCAAAATAAATGTTAAAAAATGCAAATAAAAACAAAAACAAGGTCAGACATAGATACAGTATCTCACAAAAGTGAGTACACCCCTCACATTTTTGTAAATATTTCATTATATCTTTTTATGGGACAACACTGAAGATGTGACACTTTGATACAATGTAGTCAGTGCACAGCTTGTATAACAGTGTAAACTTGCTGTCTCCTCAAAATAACTCAACACACAGCCTTTAATGTCTAAACCACTGGCAACAAAAGTGAGTACACCCCTAAGTGAAACTGTCCAAATTGTGCCCAAAGTGTCAATATTTTGTGTGGCCCCCATTATTTTCCAGCACTGCCTTAACTCTCTTGGGCTTGGAGTTCACTAGAGCTTCATAGGTTACCACTGGAATCCTCTTCCACTCCTCCATAATGACATCACGGAGCTGGTGGATGTCAGAGACCTTGCGCTCCTTCACCTTCCGTTTGAGGATGCCCAACAGATGTTCAATAGGGTTTAGGTCTGGAGACATGCTTGGCCAGTCCATCACCTTTACCCTCAGTTTCTTCAGCAAGGCAGTGGCCGTCTTGGAGGTGTGTTTGGGGTCGTTATCATGTTGGAATACTGCCCTGCGGCCCAGTTTCCAAAGGGAGGGGATCCTGCTCTGCTTAAGTATGTCACAGTACATGTTGGCATTCATGGTTCCCTCAATGAACTGTAGCTCTCCAGTGCCGGCAGCACTCATGCAGCCCCAAACCATGATGCTCCTACCACCATGCTTGACTGTAGGCAAGACACACTTGTCTTTGTACTCCTCACCTGGCTGTCGCTACACACGCTTGACACCATCTGAATCAAATAAGTTTATCTTGGTCTCATCAGACCACAGGACATGGTTCCAGTAATCCATGTCCTTAGTCTGCTTGTCTTCAGCAAACTGTGTGCATCATCTTTAAAAGGGGCTTCCTTCTGGGACAACAGCCATGCAGACCAATTTGATGCAGTGTGCGGCATATGGTCTGAACACTGACAGGCTGACCCCCCACCCCTTCAGCCTCTGCAGCAATGCTGGCAGCACTCATATGTCTATTTGCAAAAGACAACCTCTGGATATAACATTGAGCACGTGCACTCAACTTCTTTGGTCGACCATGTCCTGTTCTGAGTGGAACCTGTCCTGTTAAACCGCTGTATGGGCTTGGCCACCGTGCTGCAGCTCAGTTTCAGGGTGTTGGCAATCTTCTTATAGCCTAGGCCATCTTTATGTAGGACAACAATTGTTTTTTCAGATCCTCAGAGAGTTCTTTGCCATGAGGTGCCATGTTGAACTTCCAGTGACCAGTATGAGAGTGTGAGAGGGATAACACCAAATTTAACACATTTGCTCCCCAATAGAATAGAATAGAATAGAACAGGCTTTTATTGTCATTGTACAGTTATACGTACAGTACAACAAAACTGTGGGTGCTCCACCAGGCTGCTACGCAGTTACTGTAAGTATGAGAGAAGATTTTAATAAAACACAGATACATAACACTCAATTGAACACACGATTGAATAAAATAGCCCAGGATTATGGAAATATACACAGGTATGGTAATGACTTCATGGATAGACCAATGTACATGAAAGTGTGGAGTGCAAAGATAGGTGAGTTTTTTCTAATGATAACACTGGTCAAAACCAAATTTATTGTCCAAGTTTTTTTTAGCTGATTTAGGCCAATTTTGATGTGCTGAATCCAAAAATCACATTGGTTTTGCTCAATGAGGTCAACTTTTTGAACTATGGACACATGTTTTTTACGTTTTTGTTTACATGTACGGGTGTTTTCACTTTATATTATGCAAAATTCTTTTTTATTTCTTGAAATTCTCTGAATTTTGAACAGTGATGATGTAACATTCAATTTACATGTACTTACCTTTATCAATGTCTACTATTCAATTTACAGTACAACTGTACAACTGCTGTACAACTGCTTACAACTTAGCATAAAAACCTGACCTGATCAAGAGAAACGGATGTCATTTTTGGATTCAGAGGTGCAAAATTGTCTTAACCCCTTGCACTCTGGTCAATTTCCCTAAAAACGCCAAAAAATAACGTACCCAAAGTAAATCAAAAGCTGTTCTTCAACCCTTTGCAGCATCTTCATGGGGTTGGTCTCATTTAAAAGAAAACACTTTGAATTTTTTGGCAAAACAGTCATAATCTCTCTAAGTGCTCCTGCCACTGAGTAACAGTCATTTAAACATACTGAACTTGAAGAAAATAAATTTCGCCTGGGTGTTTTTTTGGATACAAATGCTTGCAAATAACACACAGCTGTCAGATCCGGGCTGGAAAATGCAGCAGAAATGTAGAACCAAGTGTTATCCAGCTGAGGTCAAAATTTTGTAACAATACCACAAAAAATGAATATATTACACAGCTTTTTTCTTAGGTTGTTCCCAGGCGTTTTTGAACTGTGTCAAATTGTGCCAAATGGCACAGTTTGGAAAAACGTCTGTAACTTTTGAATGATTCAATATAGAAGCTTCATCTTGGGCTCTAATGAAAGGTGACACTCAGGGCTGTGTGTGTGTGGAGGGGGGGGGCGTTGTTTATTCATTCATTCATGAATGAATGAACAAACAAGCCCCCACACACAAAGAAGCATGCCATGTAAAAAATGTGTGGCTTTTTTTTTTTACAAGAAAAAATAACCTACAGTGCACTAAAAATTATACTAAAATATCTGTAATGTAGAGGATAACAACTCCACCCCCCCCCCCCGCTACAGAGGACGGACATCGTCCATCGCCACATGACGGACCGCGGCACATGCCGCGGTTTACTACACACAGTTGTACTAAAATATCTGCAATAATATCTGCAATCTGCTACAGAAGAGTAGCGGGGGGGGGCGTTCATGGTCTGGACGCAACGCACGGACTGGACCCGTGCGCCGCGGTCTTCATGTTGCAATGACGCACAGTTGTAATTTACCGATCGGTCAAAAGTCATTTTGATTACAATTTTCAGGGATAAAGAATAATTTAGCTTATAACACTTACCTGTCCACAACAGCAGTGTCGCTGGTGGACTTCTCTTCCTCATTGTCAGACAAACATGACGCTGGTCCGCTTGTTACGGACTCGTGGTTCTGGTCACGCGACCTGGTCAAACCATAATTCCATTATTGCGGTTTTGCGCTTCCATGATTGCAGTTTTGGCGAACGATTTTTCAAAACAAATAAGAACAGTAGTAAGAAAAAAAGACAAATGCGTGTGTGTCACCCAGCAGCTTACACAAAACAGATTTTGCAAGGGACGCACGCTTTCGAACTTCTGTGCTTCAATTGGCTCGCTGTATTCGCAGCCGTTGGTAGGCGGGTCCTTCTTGCTAGGTTTTCAGTCATTGGTTCTTCAAGGTTTCAGAAACCCAATTCAAGGCTCTTATTAGTCGAATGAGAGGTCAATCACATCTAAACCAATCAAAGCACTCCTTTGGCTTTCTGTTCGCGGCTGTGTCTGTAGTGGAAGAACGGAAATGCAGCTTTTTTTTCCAGTGCGCACTAGGACGCACAGGACGCAGAGACGTGACCGCCCGCGGTACACCGGAGTGCAAGAGGTTAAATCAGTTGAAAAAACACAGACAACTTACAAAAAACTTATTTTTGTTATGTTGTGTAATTAGCAGTTTGCAGTTCCGATGGCCCAGGGGAAGAAACTGTCAGTCTGGAGGTGTGAGACCTGATTGATCTGAACCGTCATCCAGAGGGAAGCAGGTCAAACAGGATGGATCTAACTATACGGTAAAAAGTTTACATGCATGTTTTTTCTTTTAAATACAGAGTGACTTGAAATGTATGGAAACATAATATGAATAAAGTACAAATACTAAAGCTGCTAGCTCTAGGGCAGAGGTTCAGCAAGATGTACTGCAATATCTGTTTTTCTTGCTATATGTAGATACTGATTACACTTAAATAATAAAAATTAAAATGAACACAATAAATAATGTAAATAATGCATTACAGTTGGTGCTGCAAAGCTCAAGAAAAAAGCAATTGATTCTGAGCACTTCTACAAAGTTTATGACACCTCTTAACAAACTTTGGCCTTGAGTTTCTGCAGTTGACGCTAAAGGAAATATGCTAAATGTGCTTTAACAAAGAAGCTGAGAAAACCATGTTGAGGAGATCTGCTGATCTGTGTGCATAATAGAATCAGAAACAGGTTTATTGCCAATAATGTCTGATCACTATGCTTCAGTGCCCTTGGAATTGAAATGATGTCCCCTGGAGTTTGCTTGGCTAATGCAGTGTCCTGCTGAAAGTCTGAGCTGAAAGGAGGAGGCTGGGAGCAGAGAGCAGGAATGCATTATGTCTCCTCTCAGTTCCTGTTGGAATCCTCTTAACACACTGCATTAAAGCAATTCATCACAACTCACTGCATTAAGACCTCTGGATACACATCTAAGGTCTAGACACCAAGATCCCAGCACCGTACCACTTATCGTTCAGCACATCACTAACTCTAACTCCATTTGGTTCATTTTGTACAAGGACATACATTTGCAGACACTCTTCTGAAATACAGCCAATGTTTTAGAAAGAATATATGCCTTAAAGTATCACTATGTAATTTTGTCAGACATAATTTGGTGTAAACCTTTCAGCATATGACTTTGACTTAAGGGATTTGAAAGAAAACTATCCCCTCTACCTCCTCTGGCCTTCCATTTACATGCCGCAGAAAATCAGTCTTGTGATACATCAGTAGGTGGCAGTAATGCACCTAAAAGTTGTCTGTTCACTGGGACTCTCCCAAAGACCAATATTTTGAGCTCTGGATAATTGCTCCTTCCATACAGCGAATAGTCAGAGCATCGGCAGCTGCAGTGGATGGTGCATGCATACATACACACACTGTTGTCACTACACTTAAATGTATACTGCACATTTAAATTACACAATGTCGGCTGCTACTGCCAGAGCCTACTGGTGTTGTGTGGCCCTATTCCTTCGCCCAAGGCAGCTGGCCCCTGTGCTTTGTATTGATCCCAGAGTCTCTTTCCCCACTCAGGTGGATCTCCCGGGGTTCCTCTCCTGCCATTTGGAGGGTCTGGTGCCCCACCGGCTCTTGGCAGCCCTTTCCAAGAGTAGATGGGTGGCTGTTGAGGCACTCATTGGAGATGGGTGAGCAGACCAACAAGAACCTCAGCTTGAGCACATTTTTAATTAATTTCAATTCAATTCAGCTTTATTTATATAGAGCCACATCACAATAGAAGTCATCTCATAGTGCTACAAAATGCAGAGAAAACCCCACAATTTCAGGAAGACCTAGCAATCAGACTATCCCCTGTGAGCAAGCACCTAGCAACGGTGGAGAGGAAAAACTCCCATTTAACAGGAAGAAACCTCTAGCAGAACCAGGCTCAGGGAGGGGCAGTCATCTGCTGCGACTGGCTGGGGGTAAGGGGATAGAGAGGATGAAGAGGACAGACATAAAACAGAAGCGGGGTTAAGAGACACAAAATCCCTCCCTAATCGTAGGCTATATTGAAAAGGAAGGATTTTACCCTGTTCTTAAAAACAGAGACCAAGTCTGACTCCCGGACCCAGAGTGGTAACTGGTTCCACAGAGAAGGAGCTTGGTAGCAGAAGGCTCTGCCTTACAATGTACTTTTGGAGATTCTGGGCATTACAAGTAATCCAGCATTTTGGGAGTGTAGTTCTCTATTAGGATGGTAAGGTAATATCAGATCTTTTATATATAAGGAGGCCTGATTATTAAGAGCTTTGTGAGAAGAAGGATTTTAAACTTAATTCTAAACTCTATGGGAAGTCAATGAAGGGAGGACAGAACCGGGGAGATATGATCTCTTGTTCTAGAACCAGTTAGAACTCTTGCAGCAGCATTTTGGATCAACTGAAGATTTTTTAAGGATATTTTAGGACAACCTGATAATAACGAGTTACAATAATCTAATCGAGAGCTGACAAAGGCGTGGATCAGTTTCTCAGCATCATTCAGAGACAAGATGCTCCTAATCTTGGCAATATTAGAAGGCAGTCTTAGAAATAAATTTAATATGTGAATTAAAGGACAGATCTTGATCAAAAATAACTCCAAAGTTCCTCACAGAACTATTCAGAGTGAGAGTGGCGGCATCTAAATTAAGAGCATGATTTGGAAAGGAATTTCTAAGGTGTTTTGGGCCAACAAGAATGACTTCAGTCTTATCTGAGTTTAAATAGCAGAAAATTATAAGTCATCCAGGCTTTGATATCCTTAAGATAGGCATCTTATGCCTATCTTAAGGATATCACTGCCCTCACTGCCCTCACTGCCCTCACTGCCACGATCCCTCACTGCCACGTGAGGGATCGTCACTTCCTTGTGGTAACGTATCGTCACTTCCTGTTTTGCTGTCTGCCTGTGTGGTTTGCTCTCCAGCTCTCTAGCCACTAGCTATGGCTACTACCTCTCTTTCCTCTCCTCTGGTGTGCTCTCTCTGTCAGATGTTTAGCTACACCTCTGCCTCTTTTAGTGATAACGGTAAATGTAATAAATGTTGTCTTTTTGAGGCGCTCGAGGCGAGGTTGTCTGATTTGGAATCCCGGCTCCGCTGCATTGAAACACCGTCTGCGCCAGTTAATCTCGACGGACGCCCATTAGCTGCAGCGGAGCTAGCTAGCTTAGGCCCCCCTATCAGTGGTTCCCCGGCTCTCCTCAGCAGCGAGGAGACTGGGTGGGTGACGGTGAGAAGGAAGCCTAGTCGCAAAGCCCCGGTACACCACCAACCTGTTCACGTTTCTAATCGTTTTTCCCCGCTCAGCGACACACCCGCTGAGGAAAAAACTCTGATCATTGGCGACTCTGTAGTCAGAAACGTGAACCGAGAGACTCCAGCGGTCATAGTCCAATGCATTCCTGGGGCCAGAGCAGGCGACATCGAGTCAAATTTGAAAATGCTGGCTGAAAGTAACTGTAAATATTCCACAATTGTTATTCACGCCGGCATTAATGACATCCGTCTCCGGCAGTCGGAAGTCACGAAACTTAATATAGAATCGGTGTGTGAGTTTGCAAAAACGATGTCTGCCACTGTAGTATTCTCTGGGCCCCTCCCCAATCTGACCAGTGATGACATGTTTAGTCGCTCGTCATCCTTGAACCGCTGGCTGTCTGTGTGGTGTCCTAAAAATGACGTGGGCTACATTGACAATTGGAGCTCTTTTTGGGGAAAACCTGGTCTTATGAGACGAGACAGCATTCATCCCACTTTGGATGGTGCTTCTCATTTATCTAACAATCTGGCATCTTTTTTATCCAAATTTCCAAAACCATGACTACTCAGAGTTGGGACCAGGAAGCAGAGTCTCAGTCTTACACACCTCTCTGCAGCTCCTCTTCATCCGCCACCCCTCAACTTAGCCCCTGTCTTCCCCATCAGAGAATCGTTGTCTGCTCCCTCCAAAGTGAATAAAAATATAATGTATAAGCATCCCAAAGTGATAAAGCAAAATATTGGTAAAACTCAAATTAAACATAAAGCCTCTAAATTGAATGATTTGGCCTCTGTTCCTCCTCATAATTTAAAAATTAAATGTGGTTTGTTAAATATTAGGTCTCTAACTCCCAAGTCTCTGTTAGTCCATGATCTGTTAATTGATCATCAGATTGATTTAATTTCCCTTACAGAGACTTGGTTAGGACAAGAGGATTATGTTGGTTTAAATGAATCAACCCCCTCTGGTTATTTAAACTGTCAAAATCCCAGAAGTTCTGGTCGTGGAGGAGGAGTAGCAACAATTTACCATTCCAAATTACTAGTTAATGTAAAGCAAAAAACATGTTATAATTCCTTTGAGGGCCTGGTCCTCAGTATTGGGCACTTTAGCAATTTCAGGTTAAACCCAATTTTATTTGCCATTGTTTATCGTCCCCCATCAACCTATTCAGAATTTTTATCCGAATTTGCTGATTTCTTAGCTGATTTAGTGTTGAAATCTGATAGAATAATTATAGTAGGGGACTTTAATATACATGTGGATGTAGATAGTGACTGCCTTAATGTGGCTTTTAATTCAAAATTAGACTCGATTGGGTTTTCTCAGAAAGTAGGAAATTCTACTCATTACCTCCACCATACATTGGACCTTGTTCTGACATATGGCATAGAAATAGAAAATCTTGTAGTGTCTCCTCATAACCCTGTACTGTCAGACCATTGTCTGTTAACCTTTGATTTTACTATTTCTGACTATTTGGCTCCTAAAGAAAAATATTATCACAGTAGATGCCTCTCAGATGATGCTGTTTCCAAATTTATGCAGATTGTTTCCTCTATGCCATGTGTCAACACAACGGAAATAAGCTATAGACAGCTTGCTCCTTCTGTAATTGATAACATGGTGGATAGTGTTTCAGCTTCTCTGCATCAGGCTCTAGACTTGGTGGCCCCCTTAAAAAAGAAAAAGTCTAATCAGAGATTTTTAACTCCTTGGTTCAACACAGAAACTCGTAGCTTAAAACAGAAGACTCGTCAATTAGAAAGAAAATGGCGCTCTACTAATTTAGATGAAATCTATTTAGCTTGGAGAAATCATCTTTTAATTTATAAAAAATCTCTTAGAAAAGCTAGAACGAGTTATTACTCTGCATTAATAGAAGAGAACAAGAATAATCCCAGGTTTCTTTTCAGTACTGTAGCCAGGTTGACAAAGAGTCAGGACTCTGTCAATCCTAGCATCCCCTTAGAGCTTACTAGTCAGGACTTTATGAACTTTTTCAATAATAAAATTTCATCCATCAGAGATAAAATCAATCAGATTCTTCCCACAGTTAACTTAAATACTGTAACTACTACAACTCCTTCTATTGATGTCTGTCTTGATGAGTTTACTCCAATCGACCTTTGTGAGTTAGACAAAGTAGTTTCCTCATCCAAACCTTCAACTTGTCTTTTAGATCCTATTCCTACCAGGTTATTTAAAGAAGTCTTCCCACTTATTGGTAGCTTTATTCTTCATATAATCAATTCTTCATTAACTTTAGGCCATGTACCGCAGGCTTTTAAAACGGCTGTAATTAAACCCTTACTCAAAAAGCCAACGCTAGATCCAGGAGCTTTAGCTAACTATAGACCAATCTCTAATCTCCTTTTCATTTCAAAAATCTTAGAAAGAGTTGTTGCTACGCAATTATTTGACCACCTGCAGGGAAATGGTTTACTTGAAGAGTTTCAATCTGGGTTTAGAATCCATCATAGTACTGAAACAGCCTTAGCGAAGGTCACTAATGACCTCCTCATTACATCTGATAATGGACTAGTTTCTGTACTTGTCCTTTTAGATCTTAGTGCAGCTTTTGATACTATTGATCATAATATTCTACTTGATAGATTAGAACACTATGTTGGACTTAATGGAACTTCGTTGCAGTGGTTTAGATCTTATTTATCTGATAGGTTCCAGTTTGTTCATGTAAAT
Source organism: Pholidichthys leucotaenia (assembly GCA_020510985.1). Lineage (NCBI taxonomy): Eukaryota > Metazoa > Chordata > Actinopteri > Cichliformes > Pholidichthyidae > Pholidichthys > Pholidichthys leucotaenia. Next base: position 192,619,035 of record CM035841.1, read on the forward strand.
GATGAGTTTTCTTTCAGCTCAAAGCTTAGTCATGGAGTTCCACAGGGATCTGTGCTAGGCCCTACTCTTTTTAGTTTATATATGCTTCCGTTAGGCAACATTATTAGAAAGCACTGTATACATTTTCATTGTTATGCAGATGACACACAATTATACCTGTCAATGAAGCCAGATGATACTAATCAATTAGCCAAGTTAGAAGCCTGTCTTAAGGAAATCAAAGCTTGGATGACTTGTAATTTCCTGCTATTAAATTCAGATAAGACTGAAGTCATTCTTGTTGGTCCAAAAAACCTTAGAAATTCCTTTCCAAATCAAACTTTCAGTTTGGACGCAGTTACTCTTTCTCTTAATAGCTCTGTGAGGAACCTTGGAGTTATTTTTGATCAGGATTTGTCCTTCAATTCACATATTAAATTTGTTTCTAAGACTGCCTTCTATCATTTGCGTAATATTGCCAAGATTAGGAGCATCTTGTCTCAGAGTGATGCTGAGAAGCTGATCCACGCTTTTGTTAGCTCGAGATTAGATTATTGTAATTCTTTATTATCAGGCTGTCCTAAAACATCTTTAAAAAGTCTTCAGCTGATCCAAAATGCTGCAGCAAGAGTTTTAACAGGTACTAGAAAGAGAGATCATATCTCTCCGGTTCTGGCCTCCCTTCATTGGCTTCCCATAGAGTTTAGAATTAAGTTTAAAATCCTTCTTCTCACTTACAAAGCTCTAAACAATCAGGCTCCTTTTTATTTAAAAGATCTGATACTACCGTATTATCCTAACAGAGCACTACGCTCTCAAAATGCAGGATTACTTGTAATACCTAGAATCTCCAAAAGTACAATGGGAGGCAGAGCCTTCAGTTATCAAGCTCCTCTCCTGTGGAATCAGCTGCCAATCTGGATTTGGGAGTCAGACTCGATCTCTGTTTTTAAGAATAGGGCTAAAACCTACCTTTTTGATCTAGCCTACAATTAGGGAGGGATCATGTGTTTCTGAACCCTCCCTTAGTTATGCTGCTAATAGGTTTAGTCAGCCGGGGGACCTCCAGTAATGCACTGGGCCTCACTCCTTTCCTCACTCTCTATGAAATATTTTTTTTTTGCTGGTCATTAACATTTGTTTGTTCTCTCCCATAGATTGAGTCCCCATCGTGCTGTTTGCTCTCTACATGTCTGTTCTTTTCTTCTTCTCTATCCCCTCACCCCCCAGCCAGTCGCAGCAGATGACTGCCCCTCCCTGAGCCTGGTTCTGCTGGAGGTTTCTTCCTGTTAAAAGGGAGTTTTTCCTCTCCACCGTTGCCAAGTGCTTGCTCACAGGGGATCGCCTGATTGCTGGGGTCTTTCTGCAACTGTGGGGGTCCCCCCTACAGTTGATAGTGCTATGAGATGACTGTTGTTGTGAAATGGCGCTATATAAATAAAGTTGAATTGAATTGAATTGAATTGAACTGAATCTAACTTGGCTAATTGATTACAATCATCGGGCTTCATTGACAGGTATAGTTGTGTGTCGTCTGCATACCAATGAAAATGTATACAGTGCTTTCTAATGATACTGCCTAACGGAAGCATATATAAACTAAAAAGAGTAGGGCCTAACACAGATCCCTGTGGAACTCCATGACTAAGCTTAGAGTTGGAAGAAAATTCATCATTGATGTGAACAAACTGAAATCTATCGGACAAATAAGATCTTAACCACTGCAGCGGAGTTCCATTTAGTCCAACATAGTGTTCTAATCTATCAAGTAGAATGGCATGATCGATAGTGTCAAAGGCTGCACTAAGATCTACAAGGACAAGAACAGAAACAAGTCCATTATCAGATGCGATAAGGAGGTCATTAGTGACCTTCACTAAGGCAGTTTCAGTGCTGTGATGAACTCTGAACCCAGATTGAAACTCCTCAAACAAACCAACTCCCTGCACGTGGTCAAAAAACTGCACGGCGACAACTCTTTCCAAGATTTGTGAAATAAAAGGCAGATTAGAGATTGGTCGATAGTTAGCCAAAACTCCTGGAACGAGCGTCGGCTTTTTGAGTAAGGGTTTAATTACAGCAGTTTTAAAAGCCAGTGGTACATAACCCAGAGATAAAGAAGAATTAATTATATGAAGAATATGGCTACCAATAATTGGGAAGACAATTTTAAATAACCTGGTAGGAATAGGGTCCAAAAGGCAAGATGAAGGCTGAGCTGAGGAGATTATTTTATCCAACTCTAAGAGGTCGATTGGAGTAAACTTATCTAAACAGATATCAATTGAGGGAGTTGTAGTAGTTAACATACTTGAGTTTATGGTAGGAAGAATCTGACTGATTTTATCTCTAATAGATAAAATTTTATGACTGAAAAAGTTCAGAAAGTCCTGACTAGAAAGCTCAGGAGGGATGCGAGGATTGACCGAGTCCTGACTCTTTATCAGCCTGGCTATAGTGTTGAAAAGAAACCTGGGGTTAATCTTATTTGCTTCTATTAATGCAGAATAATAATTTGATCTAGCTTTTCTAAGAGATTTTTTATAAATTAAGAGATGATTTCTCCACGCTAAATAGAATTCATCTAAATTAGTAGAACGCCATTTCCTTTCCAGCTGACGAGTCTTCTGTTTTAAGCTACGAGTTTCTGAGTTAAACCAAGGGGTTAGAAATCTCTGGTTAGACTTTTTCTTTTTTTAAAGGAGCTACCAAATCTAGAGTCCGATACAGAGAGGCTGTAACAATATCTACCATGCTATCAATTATGAAAGGAGCAGGCTCTCCATCTTTTATTTCCGTTGTGTTGACCCATGGTATAGAGGAGACAATCTGCAAAAATTTGATAACAACATCATCTGAAAGACATCTGCTGTAGTAGTATTTTTCTTTAGGAATCAAATCAGAAATAGTGAAATCAAAGGTTAACAGACAATGGTCTGACAGTACAGGATTATGAGGAGACACTACCAGATTTTCTATTTCTATACCATAAGTCAAAACAAGGTCCAATGTATGGTGGAGATAATGGGTAGAATTTTCTACTTTCTGGGAAAACCCCATTGAGTCTAAAATTGAATTGAATGCCTTACTAAGACAGTCACTCTCTGCATCAACATGTATATTAAAGTCCCCTACAATAATCTGATTTCAGCACTAAATCAGCTAAAAATTCAGCAAATTTGGATAAAAACTCTGAGTAGGCCAAGGGAGGATGGTAAACTATGGCAAAGAGAACTGGGTTCAAGCCAAGATAGCCAACATGCCCCACACTGAGGACCAGGCCCTCAAAGGAATTAAAACATGATTTTTGCTTGACATTAACTAGTAATTTAGAATGGAAAATTGCCGCCACTCCACCTCCACAACCAGATCCTCTGGGGTTATGACTGTTTAAATAACCAGAGGGAGTTGATTCATTCAAACCAACATAATCATCTTGCCCAAGCCAAGTCTCTGTGGGGGATAATAAATCGATCTGATGATTGATTAATAGATCATGGAGTAGAAGAGACTTGGGAGTTAGAGACCTAATATTTAATAGACCACATTTAATTTTTAAATTTTGGGGAGGAACAGAGGCCAAATTATTAAATTTAGAGACTTGAGGTTTGATTTAAATTTTACCAACATTTTGTTTAATCACTTTGGGATGTTTATGCATTATATTTTTATTAACTTTTTTATTAACTTTGGGGGGAGCAGAGAAAGGTTGTCTAAGGGAGAAGACAAGGGCAAAGTTGGGGGGTGGTGGATGAGGAGGAGCTGCAGAAAGACATGTATTTATCAGGTTGCATTGTATTTGTCTTGGGTTATAATATTTTGGGCAACGGAAAACAGACATAATCTCTGTAGGGTTATAAATCGAAGACTGATCCAACCAGTGAAGATTATTTGGATTAATGGGATTAATATGGGAAGTGGAAACAGAACCAAAAAAGGGCTGATTAGCAGACCCAAGAGCTTCAGAGTGAGTAAACACACCAAGTTTCAGTCACTGTACGGTACCAAAAAACACTGAATGGAATAGAACAGATTGTCTCTTAAAACACGTGCACCAAGTCTATTTGGGTGGATGCCATCAGGCCTCATAAGTGATGGGCGGTTCCAAAACAAGTTAAAATTGTCTACAAAACCAAAGTTAAAAATAGGACAAGTAAAACACAACCAAGTATTAAGACTAAAACTTCTGCTAAAATAACTGCAGCTTCGTCTGAGAGGTGCCAAAGGCCCAGAGATAAACGCACGTCTGCCACAGTTCATAAGAGTGGACAGAAGGCTCCTGAAGTCACTCTTTAAAATCTCCGACGCTTCATCTGGGATGTTATTGCATCCAACATGTACTATGACAGTTTGAACGTGGGGGAATTCATTTAGCAGGTCAGGGATAAGAGCCTCAATGTCAGAGACTCTAGCCCCAGGAAAAAATCTAGTGGTACAGTACCTGCTTCTGACATTCCTCATAATCGAGTCACCTATTACCAGCGTCGTCTGGGGGGGTTTAGTCGGTGAATTTTGACGTGGAGAATAATTTTGTCGATGGTGTTGTTGTTGTGAAGGCGGGGTGATGCGCTCTCTTCTATTTGGAGCTGGTGTGTAATTTGGCACACCTAGAGTAGTCTTAGTCCGGGGTTTGCGGACCTGAGCTGCCACTGAGGGAGAGGAAGGAGAAGGAGGGGCGGCCACGGGCTGACGGCCAGCATCCAGGTGGGGAGAATCCTCCAGAGAAAGGATGTCAAATTTATTTTCCAGGAGCAGGGTTAGAAAAGAGGCACGATCCTGTCTGGCAGACCGACGATGATTGCCAGCTGGTCCAACCAAGGTCCAGGGCGCTCACTGAGTGTGAGAAGTACCAACCGGGGCTTTGGGTTTAGCCTCGAGATGAAGCCAGTGTCGATTGCTGTGGTCCTGGACATCTGAAGGAACCGGAACCAGAGCAGGGGTGGAAGTGGACGGAGATGGAGATGCGCTAAACTCCCCCAGATAGGTAGCCGTCTCTGCCAGCTGCGAATTGGTTGCCGGAGCCGTTGTTCGCCCAAGTATAATGGTATCGAGATGTTCCTCAGCCTCCCGAATCTTGTAGAGGTTGGAGAGTCTTACTTCCAGCTCAGAAACCTTACTAAGGAGGGATACATAGTGGATACACGTCGGGGATGGAGCCATGGCGTTCCAGGCAATGAGGTGGATAGCCAGCCAGCCAGCCAGCCAAAAACAGCTAAAACAGCTAAAAACAAGTTAGCTAAAAACAGCTAAAAAGGCTAAAAATAGGTTAGCAAGTAGCCTAGCCTGGTAAAAACAGCCGGGGGTCCGACCCACCCGCATGTCCGATCGGGCTTTTCAGCGAGGCCAATACCAAGCTAGCACCAAACAAAAACTAATATCAGCAAACAGAGGTAAAAAATTAAAAACAAAATCAATAAAAACAAACAAAAGCGGACAAAATAGCACTCTGACACAACGAAGCGCTACCAGACACCAGCGCATGTGTAATGTTACTGATGTTTTAGTGTCTTTTCCCAGGTGATTCTGCCATGGCCCCCCAGTCGTGATTCACTTGTTTAAGTTTAAATGAGTAAAAGGTGTTGTTCATTGAATTCATTTAAAGTGTCTCCTCACAGTTCGTGTTTTAAGCATGTTGTCTTCCATTCAAAAGCCAAGGTGGGCTCTGTGTTCCAGCCCAGTTCTGTGACGCTGTGGCTATTTGGCCTCTTCTTATACTTTGCTGCCGAATTTTCTTCAGGCGCTTCCTTAGAGCCTTTTTGGCCCGCCGGCTCTTTGACAGCGCAGCCACGCCCCCCCTCTTCTGTCAGTGGAACCAACTGTGTCCTTATTGGCATTTGCCCACGCACACAACCTAATCATCCACACCGGCAATCTTTTTCATGATTAGGCTTGGCACTATTTCTGCCCCTGATCTGTGGGGAGAGATTGCCGGATCATTGTCAGGATCAAACACTGTCCTGTTTTCTCTCAGTGTTTGTACTCCGCCGCACATGTTAGATGCCCTGCCTGTTCCCGGTACCGCATTACTCTGTGTAGCATGGATTATTCCCTCCTGTTTGGTTTTCGTTTTGCCTGGACTAAAACTTGGACTTACTCGGACTGCTCCAGAATTGTGAGTACAAACTTTTCGCCCCTGCCTTCTAGCTGTCCTGGCGGTTCTTGTCCCAGGCTCCTAACCCATTCCTTCCCTGCAGTCCTGTCTGCCTTGGAACGTTTCTCAGTATTTTACTCACCAGTCCCGTAGAGCGTCCTAGAGGGCGTCCGTGTATTTTCTGTGCAGGTCCTCCCGTTATGTTATACTGTTTAATTTTCTTGTCATTAAATGCACGCAATCATCTCCTGCATGTGGGTTTTAATTCCTTCCTCCATGTGCTGCATAAAAGCGCACAGGGATTCATAACAAGGGCTCAGCCTGAATGAGACAACCACATGGGTCTGCCCTTCAGTGGGCTCACCACCTGTGGGAGGGTTCATGGGGGTCTGGTGCTACAGTATGTGGATTGGGCGGTAGTTGAAGGCAGAGACCTTGGCAGTCTGATCCCTGGCTTACTAAACTGGCTTTTGGAATATCTGATTATCTGAATATGAAAAATGTGGGTTGCTGGTCCTGTATCTTGCCTGTTTCACTGTGATCATGCTCACCTGATGCACATGCTGTGTGGCTGCATATACTAAATTACTGTCCAGACCCCCACAATCACTGCAGTATTAGATTTTAAATGTTTAGGCATTTTGTGGCATTCCTATGCATGATACAACAGTATCCTTAAGAATAAGCCATTTGATGAAACTTAGGTCATAATTTTCAAGGTTTTGGGATGAATCTGTAGTGAAATGACCAGAACAGCATAAAATCCTCCGGAACATCTGTAAAAATATACACTACCGTTCAAAAGTTTGGGGTCACTTAGAAATTTCCTTATTTTTGAAAGAAAAGCTCTGTTTTTTTCAATGAAGATAACTTTAAACTAATCAGAAATACACATGTGGTAAATGACTATTCTAGCTGCAAATGTCTGGTTTTTGGTGCAATATCTACATAGGTGTATAGAGGCCCATTTCCAGCAACTATCACTCCAGTGTTCTAATGGTACAATGTGTTTGCTCATTGCGTCAGAAGGCTAATGGATGATTAGAAAACCCTTGTGCAATCATGTTAGCACAGCTGAAAACAGTTTAGCTGGTTAGAGAAGCTATAAAACTGACCTTCCTTTGAGCAGGTTGAGTATCTGGAAAAAAATATTATTTCAAATACAAATCATTATTTCTAACCTTGTCAATGTCTTGACTATATTTTCTATTCATTTTACAACTCATGGTGGTAAATAAGTGTGACTTTTCATGGAAAACACAAAATAATTGTCTGGGTGACCCCAAACTTTTGAACGGTAGTGTACCTTTGTAATTTTTCCTCTTAGAGATGCATCCTTTGGGAGTTTGTGTAAGGATCCCACTGCCTTACATCGCTTGAGTGCACACAGTCTCCTCGATATGTTTGCGGAGCCCAACAGCTCCGGCAGGAAACATGGTTGGGTTGGATCAATTAGGCGGGCCAATAATAGAGCAGGTGGGTATCAAGGCTGGCGCCACATTCCAATCACCCAATAATGCCCTCTAATGTGGACTGCATAGGGTATTCAGCCAAAGATGTTCAGTTCAAAGGGAACAGAGAACTGAGTAGGGAAGAAGTGAACTACCGTACATCACTTCACCAGAAATTGACAAGATGATCACCCATAACCCATCACCCATGCGTGACTTTTTTGGGGGGGCCAGGCAGTGAAGTTTAGGGATCGTATGAATCAGAAGACACAAAGAAAAACTGGACAACAGATAGTTTGGAGCGATACAGTGCCTGGCCAAAACAAAGTCACACACTCTAATATTTCGTTGGACCACTTTTAGCTTTGATTACGACACAAATCACCATTGACAGAATAACCTCGTCATTCAGTATATTCAGGTAGTCAGCTGATCGCATTCTTTGGGCACATAACGTTGCTGAACCTAGACCTGACTGTCTGCAGCAGCCCCAGATCATAGCACTGCCCCCACAGGCTTGTACGGTAGGCACTAGGCATGATGGGTGCATCACTTCATCTGCCTCTCTTCTTACCCTGATGCGCCCATCACTCTGGAACAGAGTAAATGTGGACTCATCAGACCACATGACCTTCTTCCATTGCTCCAGCCTTTTTTTTTTTCCAATGGTGGTGACTTTATTTTTTGGCCTAGCAGTGTATGTCCACAGCAGAATCAGTGTCTATGGCTACCACGGTAGTGCACGGAGGAGGGAGATGACATTGCAGGGTGTTTCAAATGAAGAAATTTTGTGAAAGGCAGTTCCCTTAACTGACATTCCCTGAGAACGGAGCGGGGAGTAGGGAGTACCATTTAAGTACAATGCGAACGTAGCTTGGGTTTGCCTTTTTGTGATATACAGGAGTGAACCTGGAAGAGTTGCTTTGGCTCCTCACAGATAGAATCGATATAAAGGCTGTGTTCTTTTTTTTAAAAGAAGTGAGTGTTTTGATAATTTTCCAATAATCACATGACCAACAGACACATTTCAGAAGGTCAAAACCTACAAAAATTCAATTTTTCAGTGAATGAGACTTTTAAACTTTTTCATACTGCAGAACCTAATTTTAATCAGATCTGGCAGGCAATTCTTTTCATACAGTCATCTTGTAATCTGTCTCTCCATCAATTAGGTGAGGATGCCCAGAGGCTTTATGGAGATGTAGGTTGAGTGCTAAGGAAGCCTTCTCCAAGGATTTGGCCTACCTGCTTTACTGTCTCTGGTGTATTCTTCTCTATAAACCATGCCCAAAGGAAACTAGACTAAAATTGGACTCACGCGAGTCTATCATTGCCAAGAGACAAACTGCTAGATTTAGGTGATGTATTTACAAATCTCTCCTAATCTTTTCTCATCCCATCTCTTTAGAGAGAATGTCAAAATCATTGGTCTTGCGTCTGAAGATCTGGCAGTGAAGAGAATGAAACTGTGATCAAAGCAAGCCACTCTCACTCCTGTTCACTGACATCAGGGAGGAGCGAGAGTGAAATGTGAACATCTTACTTATGGGAACACTTGGAGATTTTCTTTCTTTGTCACATGAGAAGTAAAACAGAGCTATTTTTTGCAAAAAAAAAAAAAAAAAAAATCAAAGCATGAGCACCTTACCAAGCAGCTATGCATAAAACCGCACACACTTTCTATCCGCTGACACTTATGCACGTTTTGTCAGTGTCACTACATGTTAAGAGGCACTTGGGCCTTGGCAGTTGCAGATTAAAAACATTTCAATGAATTATTTCATTTGGATGACTTCTCTTCAAATAGGCTGCCTTGATATTTCCTTTTACTGGAGAGCGAATGACAAATGGAGAGATATGTGCTTCTTTGGTAAAGTGCCTCATCCAGTTAATTCACAGAAGAACATTGTGTGTGAGTGTGTGTGTGTGTGTGTGGGGGGGGGGTTTCTTGAAGTCTATATAACTGCAGAAAAATAGGTTTTACCGAATTTTCTGACAGTTTATCAAAGCTGCACCGTCCTTGTATCAAAACTAAGTGGAGGTGGGTGTATGGAGGTGTATATATTTAATTTTTCCCAGACTAACACATGCATAAGAAAATTCTCCAAATTGGGGAGGGTAAAGTTGCAAATTTACAACTAAAAAGTTGCACAGAAAAGTGTTGCAAGGTAATGAGAAAATGACTGGAAATCTATATTAAAAAGTTGCAAAATTATCATAAAGTCACACATTTGAAGAAATAAAGTACAAATTTTGTCATAGCAAAAAGTCAGAAAATTATCCATCCTCTACCGCTTTTCCAGGGATCCAAGATAGCTGGGAGACATAGCCTGGGAGATGACCAGGAGGCATCCTGATTAGATGCCCAAACAACCTTAACTGGCTCCTTTCGATGTGGAAGAGCAGCAGCCCTGCTCTGAACCCTTTCCGAGGTAACTGAACTCCTCACCCTATCTCTAACCCAGGACTTACACTGACTCCATATGCAGTCCATTGCAGGAGTATGGATGGACTCTTGCGTCCATCCCTACCAACTCCGTTTGTATTTTGCAGTGGCATGGATGAGAACAGAGTTTGAAATACAAGATCACGTGAGAATTATACAAAATAATGCAAGATCTCGAGAAAGACCCAAGAGTGACCGAGATGAACCGATCGTGATTACGTGATAACAACAAAGAACTGTGATGTAGCGGCTCCCCACCTGGATTTTTGGGCTCTAAATAAAATGTAAATAGCCTGTTAATTTTAATTCAATGAAGCGTTTGTATGTTAAGTCAAGTTTTTACCTTCTCTGACATAGTAGTGGAGGAGTAGACCTCAGAAAATAACGGACGACCCTCAAATCATTTTTAATGATCAAACGGTTGTTAAATACTGCGAGATACCGCAGCATTTCCTTGCAAATTGTATCCGGCATCCATCAAAAAATAGCCTTGTTGCATTTTATTAGCGAACTGAATCTGATGAGCCGGATTCGTTCTGCAGTGGTCCGGACCAGGTGGGGATTAGAAAATTGACGAGAATGGGAACTATTTGCTGTGGAGGCCAGATCACAGCCGTAACGTACTGCATCTGGAGTCAGTGTAAATCCAGGGTAACGGTGAGTCCAGCAACCATTACCCTGAGCAAGCTTATTTCAGCCACTTGTATCTGTGATCTCATTCTTTCGGTCATTATCCAAAGTTCATGACCATAGATGAGGGTAGGAATATAAACTGAACGGTAAAATGACACCTTTGCTTTGCTCAGCTCCCTCTTCACCACACAGACCGGTACAATGTCTGCATGATCACTGCAGATGCTGCTCGGATTTGTCTGTCATTCTCCCACTCCACTTTCCTATCACTCATGAATAAGACCCTGAGGTACTTGAACTTCTCTACTTGGGGCAGGACCTCTTCCCAACCCGGAGAGGACAATCCACCCTTTGCTAGCTGAGGACCATGGACTCGGACTTGGAGGTGCTGATTTTCATCGCGGCTGCTTCACAACCAGCAGCAAACCATCCTAGCAAGATTTGTAGGACATTGCTCAATGAAGCCAGCAGGACACTGTAATTACAAACAGCAGCGACAAGATCCTGTGGGTCACCAAATATGATACCCTCCGGTCCTTGGCTGTGCCTAGAAATCCTGTCCATAAATATTATGACCAGGACTGGTGATCAAAGGCAGCCCTGATGGAGTCCAACTCTCATGGGGAATGAGGTCGACTGATTGTTGGCAATACGAACCAAACTCTCGCAACCGTCGTATAGAGACCAGATACGTAGCTTGTAACAACAAACCCGACAGCCCATACTTCCAAAAAAACCCCCACAAGAACCATGATGGACTCGGTTGAATGCTTTCTCCAAGTCCACAAAATACTTGTAGACTGGTTGGGAGGCTAAGGTCCCTCTAAAATTGGAACAAATATGGTCCCCCTTCTAGAAGAAGGGAACCACAGGACTCCTAATCCATTCATTTATCCTCTCTGGCCTAAAAAAATCCATTTGCAGGGCTGGTGTGCAGCTGAAAAGTACAAAGTGCACTGCATATGCAAGTAAAATTTCCAGTAAAAATAGAAGAGTTCCTTTGGAAAAACAGATCAGTCCAATTGTTTTAATAATGAGGAAAAACAACTTTTCATCTGTTGGTTTATATGTGTTAGTATTTCCAATTCACATATAAACCAACAGATGAAAAGTTGTTTTCAAGTTGTGTTCAAGTTCAAAGTTGTTTTCATCTGTTGGTTTATATGTGTTAGTATTTCCAATTCCCCCCTCATGGATCGTCACCTTATCGTGGTGGGGGGGTTTGCGTGCCCCAGTGATCCCAGGAGCTATGTTGTCCGGGGCAATTTGCCTCTGATAGGGTCTCCCAAGACAAACTGGTCCTGGGTGAAGGGCCAGACAAAGAACGATCCAACAGACTCTCATGATAAATTGTATATCAAGGATTCAGTGTACCCCGCCCGGTATGGGGTTACCGGGGCCCCACCCTGGAGCCAGGCCTGGGGGAGGGGCTCGAAGGCTAGCGTCTGGTGGCCGGGTTTCCACCCATGGGACCCGGCCGGGCTCAGCCCGAAGGAGTTACATGGGTCCGCCCTCCAGTAGGTTCACCACCTGCAGGAGGGATCATGGAAGTCCGGTGCTATGTGGATTAGGTGGCAGTCAAAGGCGGAGACCTTGGCGGACTGATCCCAAGCTTTCTAAACTGGCTTTTGGTACGTGGAATGTCACCTCTCTGGTGGGGAAGGAGCCTGAGCTGGTGTACGAGATTGAGCGATACCGGCTAGATATAGTTGGCCTCACCTCAACACACAGCTCCGGTTCCGGAACCAGTCTCCTGGAGAGGGGCTGGAGCTTGGCCTTTTCTGGAGTTGCCCCGGGCGAGAGGCGACGAGCAGGGGTAGGTATTCTTGTATCGCCCCACCTTGCTGCCTCTATATTGGAGTTTTCCCCGGTGGACGAAAGGGTTGCTTCCCTGCGCCTTCGGGTTGGGAAACGGGTCCTGAACATCATTTGTGCCTATGCACCAAATGATGTTTCAGAGTACCCACCCTTTTTGGAGTCTGTGACTGGGGTGCTGGAGGGTGCTCCTCCTGGAGACTCCATTGTCCTACTGGGGGACTTCAATGCGCACGTGGGCAACGACAGTGAAACCTGGAGGGGGGTGATTGGGAGGAACGGCCTGCCCGATCTGAACCCGAGTGGTGTTCAGTTATTGGACTTCTGTGCTAACCACAGTCTGTCTATAACGAACACCATGTTCAAGCATAAGGGTGTCCATATGTGCACCTGGCACCAGGACACCCTAGGCCGCAGGTCGATGATCGATTTTGTTATCGTATCATCAGACCTGCGACCGTATGTCTTGGACACCCGAGTAAAGAGAGGTGCAGAGCTGTCAACTGATCACCACCTGGTGGTGAGTTGGATCCGATGGCAGGGGAGGAAGCCATTCAGACCTGGTAGACCCAAACGTATAGTGAGGGTGTGCTGGGAGCGTCTGGCTGAGGCCCCTGTCCGGGAGGTCTTCAACTCCCACCTCCGGAAGAACTTCAACCACATTCCGAGGGAGTCTGGAGACATGGAGTCTGAATGGGCCATGTTCTCCACCTCTGTTGTTGAAGCGGCAGCCCAGAGCTGCGGCCGCAAGGTGGTCGGTGCATCTCGTGGTGGCAACCCCCGAACCAAGTGGTGGACACCAGTGGTGAGGGGGGCCATTAAGCTGAAGAAGGAGTCCTATCAAGCTTGGTTGGCTTGTGGGACTCCCGAAGCAGCTGAGGTGTACCGGCAGGCCAAGCGGAGTGCAGCTCGGGTGGTTGCTGAAGCAAAAACCCGGGTATGGGAGGAGTTCGGTGAGGCCATGGAACAAGACTTTCGGTCGGCTTCAAAGAGATTCTGGCAAACTGTTCGGCGGCTCAGGAGGGGAAAGCAGCTCCCCGTCCACACTGTGTATGGTGCGGATGGGACACTGTTGACTTCAACTGGGGATATCGTCGGGCGGTGGAAGGAATACTTCGAGGATCTCCTCAATCCCACTGATACGCCTTCCACAGAGGAAGCAGGGTTTGGGGACGAGGGGGATGACTCGCCTATCACAGGGGCTGAGGTCGCCAAGGTGGTTAAAAATCTCCTTGGTGGCCGGGCCCCGGGGGTGGACGAGATTCGCCCCGAGTACCTCAAGGCCCTGGATGTTGTTGGGTTGTCATGGTTGACACGCCTCTGCAACATTGCGTGGAGGTCGGGGGCAGTGCCTTTGGCATGGCAAACCGGGGTGGTGGTTCCTCTCTTCAAAAAAGGGGACCGGAGGGTGTGCTCCAACTTTAGAGGGATCACACTCCTCAGCCTCCCTGGGAAGGTCTATGCCAAGGTATTGGAGAGGAGAGTCCGGCCGTTGGTCGAACCTCGGATTCAGGAGGAGCAATGTGGTTTTCGTCCTGGCCGTGGCACATCGGACCAGCTCTTTACCCTCTCGAGAATTCTTGAGGGTTCGTGGGAGTTTGCCCAACCAGTTTACATGTGTTTTGTGGACTTGGAGAAGGCATTTGACCGCGTCCCTCGTGGATTTTTGTGGGGGGTGCTTCGGGAGTATGGGGTATCGGGCTTGTTGTTACGAGCTATTCGGTCTCTGTACGACCGTTGTGAGAGTTTAGTTCGCATTGCCAACACTCGGTCGGAGTCATTCCCAGTGAGAGTTGGACTCCGCCAGGGCTGCCCTTTGTCACCGGTCCTGTTCATAATTTTTATGGACAGGATTTCTAGGCGCAGCCAGGGAATGGAGGGTGTCATGCTTGGTGACCACAGGATCTCATCTCTGTTGTTTGCAGATGATGTTGTCCTGTTGGCTTCATCCAGCAATGACCTACAGCTCTTGCTGGGACGGTTTGCCGCTGAGTGTGAAGCGGCTGGGATGAGAATCAGCACCTCCAAGTCCGAGTCCATGGTCCTCAGCCGGAAAAAGGTGGATTGTCCTCTCCGGGTTGGGGACAGGCTCCTGCCCCAAGTGGAGGAGTTTAAGTATCTTGGGGTCTTGTTCACGAGTGAGGGGAAAATGGAGAGAGAGATCGACAGACGGATTGGAGCAGCATCTGCAGTGATGCGGACGTTGTACCGGTCTGTTGTGGTGAAGAGGGAGCTTAGTTCTAAGGCAAAGCTGTCGATTTACCAGTCAATCTACGTTCCTACTCTCACCTATGGTCACGAGCTTTGGGTAATGACCGAAAGAACGAGATCGCGGATACAAGCGGCTGAAATGAGCTTTCTCCGTAGGATTGCTGGACTCACCCTCAGAGATAGGGTGAGGAGCTCAGTCATCCGGGAGAGGCTCAGAGTAGAACCGCTGCTCCTCCACATTGAAAGGAGTCAGTTGAGGTGGTATGGGCATCTGATTAGGATGCCTCCTGGACGCCTCCCACTTGAGGTGTTTCAGGCACGTCCCACTGGGAGGAGACCCCGGGGCAGACCCAGGACTCGGTGGAGAGACTATGTCTCCCAGCTAGTCTGGGAACGCCTTGGTATCCCCTCTGAAGAGCTGGAGCAGGTGGCTGGGGAGAGGGAAGTCTGGGCTTCTCTGCTTGAACTGCTGCCTCCGCGACCCGGACCTCCGGAAAAGCGGTAGAAGATGGATGGATGGATGGATGGATTTCCAATTCAGCTTCTAAGACATGGTCACTTGAAATATGAGTATCTCAGACATAATAAATCAGAAAACTGAACATCAACTCATTGCCATTTTTTGGCAATTTATGAGTACTTTTTTCCGCAAAAACAGATAAGTCCACAACATATACTTTTGCAAAAACAGACATGTCCCAAAAACCATGCTAGTTTGTGTGGCGAACGCATCACTGGTTCATCTGCTTCATCAAAATTATCCAAATTTGACATAAAATGCAACAAAATTGTAAAAAAAAAACTGGCAGGGAAATCACACAACACGAGCAGACCAGGGAGGCAGCCATGATGAGTCACGTGACCCAAAATACCAAGCGCTGATTTGCTGTGTGGAATTATCTGGTTTTGTAAAAACAGAGTCCTGGCGTTTATTGGCTTTTGAAAAAAAAAAACCAAAACATGAACTTCGTAGTGTATTTAACATAGGACATATTGGATTTTGAGAAAAAAACAATCTCAACTTCTATAAGTAGGTAATGTAAACAGTTGTTTGTTGTACAGAGGGAAATTTTCTTTGAAGAGGCGTTTATTGATTTTTGCCAATGAACTCTTCAATTTTCTTTTCTTGTTTCTGCATTTTAAGTTGGATCATTTTTGGTTTTGTACTGTTTGCATGACAAATAATAATAATATCTAACTAACTAACTAACTAACCTGCACTTATATAGCGCTTTTCTAGTCACAAAGACCACTCAAAGCGCTTTCATTAATACTAACCCTCTATTCTAAGGGCCTATAGGAAACAGATATCTAGGGACAATTTAGAACAGCCAATTAACCTAACATGCATGTTTTTGGCATGTGGGAGGAAACCGGAGAAATCCCGGAGTAAACCCACGCAACACGGGGAGAACATGCAAACTCCACACAGATCACTGCTGGTCGGGGGCTGGGATCGAACCCACGATCCCACGATCCCCACAATCCCCCGGCCAAGGGTAAACTGTGCTGCCGCAGTGCTAACCACTGCGCCACCGTGCAATGGTGCAGTGGTTAACATATCACCAAAAAGCTCTGGAATACTGTGATGGATTTTGATTGTCATCTAAAACATATTTATAGACCAAATCACAATATACTAAAAAATAATCAGCAGATTAATTGGTAACAAAAATGTTCATTGCAGTCCTAAAATTTATGAAAAAGCTTCAAAGCGATGAAGAAAATGTTGAATTTATTAGAAAATTGCAGAAATACACGAGAAAAAAGTCAGAATTTTGTAAAAGTAAGGTTATTATTGGAGGTGACAAAAGTAAAACACATTCATTACTTAAGCAGTAGAAATACTTGTGTTTAAAAATACTTTGGTAAAAGTAGAAGTACTGATTCAACTTCTTTACTCAAGTAAAATAAAAAAAGTACAGGCTCTTAAAGTAGAAAAGAAAAAGCAGCTATTTGTTGGACATTTCTACCAGTTGTTTTTGTGCAAAGTGAATAATAATAAAAATATGCCCGTTCCCTCTATGTGCTTCTTCAGATTTGACATAGAGTTATTGAACACTAGCAGTTCTTGTTTTTTCGGTAGGCCCAGCTCACACCGCATTCTCCAGCAGTCATTTTTGCAGCCAACAATTAGGAACATCTCCCACAGGTAAGGCCATGAATGACTGAACATGTTTTGCTGCTCTCTGTCTGCTGAATCTTTGTCATTGAAGTCTTCATTTTCTGTCAAGACGTCACTAATCGTAATATTCCCTGTCACAGACATGTCTTGGCTTTATGCTTATACAGTATTTCTTCTTGTTTATTTCTTCTTCTTCTAGCTTTATTCCCATGTTCTGGTGAGGTCGCTGCAGCAGACATCGATCTATCTGCCATATCCATAGGTTGGAGCTGAGTTTTATGCCGGATGCCCTTCCTGACACAACCCTTTCCATTTTTATCCAGGCTTGGGACCAGCACAGGGAGTACACTGGCTTGTGCACCCCCTGTGGCTGGGTAACCAACATTTCCCTCCTCTGTTCCATTTTGCTGAGCACCAAGCTGGATGGCAGGAAGTGCCATTTTTATATGGTCATTGGCATGACCTGACTGGGCCTTGAACCCCGGCCTCCCGGTTGTGGGGCGGATGCTCTACATCTAGGCCACCACTCCAGTTGTTTATATTTCTTCCTGGCGTTTTGCACATTTACCTCTACATACAGGAACCAATGGTGACCCAATAGGATTGTCGTTTTTGTTCCCTCTGGTTCAAATCTGATGTCGGGAAAATGTGAACTCATTAATAACTCTCCTCAAATGTCATAAACCAAAAGTAACGCAACTGTTTTGAAAATGTAAGAAGTAGAAAGTATAGATACTTGTGCAAAAATGTAGGGAGTAAAAGTAAAAAGTACTCAGAAAAAAAATTGCTCAAGTGAAGTACATATACCTGAAAAATCTACTCAAGTACAGTAATGAAGTATTTGTGCTTCGCCACTTCCCACCTCTGGTCATTATTCACTATCCAAGTAACTTTTTTGGTAACTACTCATACTTCAGTAATTGGCACCATAACTCTGACTACTCCACCCAGCTGTGAAACTAAGTGACATTTGCTGACTCACCAGCATGGATGCAGAAAGGCCAGTGCTTCCTGTTCCCTCCTGTGTCAGGTCTGAGAGGAGCTGTGGGGTCATTCGTGGTGGGGACTGCTGCTGTTGTGTTGGCCGATTCTGTGAGGTTGGAGTCGAGGGAATTGTGGGTGAGCACGTCCAGCTGTTGTTCCCTGCCAGGTGTTGGGTGTGTTAGATTTGGTTCAGTTCTTCCTTTCTCCTTGGCAGTGGAGTCCGGTGCATTTCTGGGTGACTGCTTCACTGCCGCGCTGCTGCTGTCCCTCCTCTCTTCCTCACCCACGCCTCCTGAGCCTTTCTTCCCTTTCTTCTCCTCTTTGTCTTCTTCCTCCTCTTCCTCCTTCTCCTCCTCCTCGTCCCTTTCTTTGTCCTCTCCTTGAGTTGTGCTGTTCTCTCTGTCCTTACCTGCAGCATTACCTTTATCCTTGGCTGCAGGTGTTGTGGCGACAGAGGGGGATGCGGCGGTGTCTTTGGCGGGCTCGGTGGGTTCTGCGGTTCGCTGTGGTGAGGGGGAGTTTTGGGTCGGCGCCCTGCTTGGCCATATGGAGCTGGGGAAGGAGGAGATGACACCGCCACTGAAGCCAAGGCCAGCCAGCAAAGTGCTGGTGAGCACGGATGCCACTGTCGCCTCACTGCCACTAGAAGATGGCCCGATCCCTGTCGCCATGGAGACGAAGGAGAAAGGGATGCCAGACGAAGTCCAAGTAGATGATCCAGAGGAGATAGGAGCCATGTCAGCAGAGGAGGCCGGAGACACTGTTGGCTAAGAAAGAAGCAATCCACCAATTAAAATGTGACATCATTAGTTAATTAGAGTGTTCTTAATAACAGAGTTTCTAATCATGACGTCAGTGTACCATAACCACTATGATTCAAACACTCAGACTTCAGACTCCTCTTAACTCCACATTATGGTAGTGTAGTGAGTGCATTTAAAGACAATCAAGGAAACAAAAATATCGTCAGTGCTACTACTGTTAATGTTTAAATGCATGAGTTGATGAGATGTGAAAGCATGATGACAAAGCTGTCAAGATATCAGATTACTGTGGGTAGAAATATCACAATAGCATTGTTGCTCTACCTGTTATAAACTTGAAGAAAAACAATCCTATTAGTCAAATTTATTCTCAGCTTTAAATATTGTGACAGTCCAAGTGTTAGATCTGAAGATAAACTAATCAGCAGTCAGGCTAGGCACTGCGTGTTCTAGGCAATTACTATCACATTTCAGATACCTTGTTACAATCATGTGGCAGTATGTGGTGGTTTTCACTGCCTAATAAAAAAAATTACTCATGCAACATTGCTATCTTCTAATCAGGAAGGGGATGGTCAGCCAGAGAAGGCCCAGCTCTGCCCTGCCTTTGAAAGTGAGGTTGTTTTAAAGATGTGAGCTTATGGATGCTTAGTCACTCCATAACTTCTTTGAGATTTACATGAGAAGAAATCCTGCTATACTGTTTCTAGCTTCCTCCATTAGGTCATTCAAAATGTACATAATGCTGCATTTCCACTGCCACTACCATCTTCATACGGGGGGGGGGGGGGGTTATTTAATTTTATTTTCTATATAGTGCCAGATCACAACAGAAGTCATTTAAGGTTACCTTTCCTATAGAGGGTCTATACCTTGTGTTTTTATTAAATAAACTAAATAGCATTACGGTATTTATCTTACTCACATGACAGCATGTCATTACTGGCTCCACACAGTCATGCATTTACAATTCTCCTCTGCTCTCTGCACCATGCC
This sequence comes from Pholidichthys leucotaenia, assembly GCA_020510985.1. Classification (NCBI taxonomy): domain Eukaryota; kingdom Metazoa; phylum Chordata; class Actinopteri; order Cichliformes; family Pholidichthyidae; genus Pholidichthys; species Pholidichthys leucotaenia. The sequence goes on from CM035841.1 coordinate 192,638,530, forward strand.
ACGGCACACTGCACCACCGCACCCCACAGACAAACGAACCCTACATGATGTAAAAATGAAAGCCAAATAGCCACCTTCAAAAGGTGGGCAGGATTGGTTCCAATTTTCATTAGAAGCCTGATATTTATATGTTAGAAGTTCTGTGTATTTTTGACTGAAGGACTACATTACTTGTTTATTTTTTCATCTTTATTTAATATATGTGCTTCTCTGTGCTTACCAACTTTGCTGCACTGCCTGTGTGTGACTAAATCAGCACTGAACTACTGCCATGCTTTCAACGTATGCTTCGTTCTTCCTCTTCCAGACATGCCGCTGAACCATAGACCTGAAAAGTTCCATTTTTTTCATCACTCCACAGAACAGAATCCTCAAACCTCTTTGGCTTATTTATATAGTTTTGAGCAAAATGAAGCTGACTTTTTGGGCCTATGGATCAGTGGTCTGTCTGGAAGATGAAGAATGAAGCATACACTGAAAAGAACACGCTGCCTAAAGTGAAGCACGGCAGTGGCTCAGTGATGCTCTGGGGCTGCTTCACTTCCTCTGCCAGTGGAAACCTGCAGTGTGTGGAGGACAAGATGGATTCAATCAAGTATCAGGAAATCCTGGGAGAAAATGTCATGCCATCTGTGAGGAAGCTGAAGTTTGGGTGTCATTAGACCTTCCAACAGGACAATGATCCCAAGCATACCTCAAAGCCCACCAAGGCTTGGTTTCAGAAGAAATCCTGGAAGATACTAAAGTGGCCATCACAGTCATCTGACTTAAACCTCACTAAATATTGGTGGTGGGATTTGAAAAAAGGCGGTTGCAGCACTCAAACCCAAGAATATTAGTGGACTGGAGGCCTTTGACCATGAGGAATGGGCTAAGATTCTTCAGAAATGCTGCCAGAAGCTGGTGCCTGGCTATACATCACATATGCAGAAGGTCATAACAGCAAAAGGGTGCTCTAAGTACTAAAGATGCTTATCATAAAGGGGTTGAATAATTTTGAGACTGCAGTAGTCATTAAAGTGGCATTTTGTGTTGAATTTGGAGAAACCACTTGTAATATTAGTTGTGTTGAGCTATTTAAATTGTTCTTGTTTGATTTGTTTATTGCAAACAGCTGCAAGTTTGTACATTTTGCCAATCCAAACCTAATTTGTAGTGGGGGTTGAATAATTTCGATTGCAACTGTAAATATGGTTGCGCTTCTCCACTGTTGCGCTGAGGTGTGAAAAACTGAAAGGGCAGCAGGCCTGTCCCGCCGTGGTATGACCGACCGATGGTAGAGTCTGCCTCTGCTTGTGGATTCCCCTGTAGGAGGTCCCAGAAGAGTTCAGTTCTGTCCATGGTGGGATCATTTCGTGGCTGGGTGTGGAGAAACGGAGGAGTAGGCAACGCCCAGACAGGCACCGTGAATGTTATCAATCTGCATGCCCGGCTGGTAGATATCCCCATGCCCCTCCGACATCAGCTTCTACCGCTGTCATTAAAGTGATTATTTCTTGAGCCAGAAGCTCCTGTTCATTGTCTGCAGTTTTCTTACAACAGAGAAACAAAGTGACTACCCTTCGATTAGTTATAGGCTGCTGTGAAGAATAAATGAAGTTTCTTCTGAAGGGAACTTTCATTTTATCCATGCTTTTTATTTCATTTTAATCATTTACATGCTGCTGTGATACGCAGATACATCATAAGTGGAAGTAAATCTTCTAAATCTATATTTTTATGGTCTATTCTCAGACTCGGGCTCAGACCAGATTGTGTGCACTACTTTTTTTTAATTAATGATTTTTTTCTTGAACTTTTTCTTAAACGTCAGATCTCTTGTAATTTTTTTTCTGTGGAATGTATAATTTTTCTGCAAATTTAAAGCTTTTTTTCCAAGTAAATTTCTGACTTTTTTTTGGAGTATATCTGAATAATCCCAGAGGGAAATTCAGGACATCCACCTGGATGGATGAGGCAACCAAGGTGCGGAGCCAGTCCCTTCACCGTTCACACACACATGCACACCTAGGGCCACTTTTGAGTCTCCTATTAACCTAACTCAGAAGGGTCACCATGGTCAGGGGTGGAATCGATCCCATGACCTTCTTGCTGTGCTGCCACAGTGCTAACCACTGTTCCACCAAGCTGCCCGAGCTGTACTAATATATTAGTTTTTTCATATTTAGATATACTTTATTGATCTCAAACTGGGAAAATACAGTGTAATAGCAGCATGACACAGTCAGACAACCAAACCAACAGGAATACACACAGCATAATAGAAAAAGGAGTTACCCAGGGAAGTAAAAAATGCTTAGATAACTCATATACTACATAGACTACTACTAGGTTAAATAGATGATGATCCGTATGAATCTATGGAAAGTATTGACTGTACAAAGAAGAATTACAAGGTGCAGGGTGAAATGTGAAGAACCCATCAGATTGTAAGGTGCAGTATGGCAGCATTGTTATGACCTAGATTTAACATTAGAGTGAGTTATTGTACAGTGAAATGGCATGTGGCAGAAAAGTTTTCCTGTACCTGACCATTTGGCAGCAGGGCTGTCTGTTCAGTTTCATGTAAACTTTAGAATTTTTCCTCCTTAGTTTGACACTTTTTTTCTCATGAGTTTGGTTTTCCTTTCTATTTTTTTTCTGGTGAAAACAGGTCCTGTCCACTTACTGTTCTGTCGAAAAGTATTTGCCCGCTTCCTGACTTCTTATATTTTTGCATATTTGTCACGCTGATCCTCAGCAGCGATGTGAAAGACTCATTGCCAGTTATCACAAACGCTTGACTGCAGTTGTTGCTGTCAAGGTGGCACAACCAGTTATTAGGTTTTGGGGGCAATTGCTTTTTCACAAAGGGCCAGGTTGGTTTGGATAGTTTTTTTTTCTTGGGGCGGCAGTGGCTCAGGAGGTAGAGCGGGTCGTCTAATAACCGGAAAATTGGTGGTTCGAATCCCGCTCTCCACAGCCATCCTGCCATTGTGTCCTTGGGTAAGACACTTTACCCACTTTACCTCCATGACACTGTGTAAAAATGTTCGGTCGTGGTCAGAGAAGCCATTGGCAGCCATGTTTCCGTCAGTCTGCCCCAGGGCAGCTGTGGCTACAGAGGTAGCTTATCAATGTCTATCTGGAGTGAATGAATAATGAACTTCTGTAAGCACTATGAGATGTCACTTGACAAGTAAAGCATCATATAAATCTAATCCATTATTATTACTTTTTCACATAGTGCCTGGTTGGTTTGGATAGCTTTTTTCCATTTATAAATGAAATCACCATTTAAAAACTGCATTCTGTATTTACTTGGGTTATATCTGTTTATATTAAAATTTGTTTGATGATCTGAAACATTTAAGTGTGACAAATGTGCAAAAATATAAGAAATCAGGAAATACTTTTTCACAGCATTGTACATTAAGGCCATCAGTGACTACTGATGATGAAATGTTGCTGTGAAGGGGCATTGCTACTCCTTCAAACTTGAGTTCAGGGGCCTCACTGTTATCAGTTTTTAGTAAATGTATGTTGGGTGTACAAGGATTTCGCTGGATCCATATTTGTTAGTAATTCAACATAAAACTCCCTCCCTTTTCCTTCCATAATCCAATTGCATATGCCATGTCCTCTCCCATGCTGACTCTCCTGCCCTCTGAGACATTTCTGTGCACATAGGGACTATAACACAGATGCTGCTCTCTGCTGGATAAAGTTTAAAAAGACAATAGCACTGATTTACTCCTGTCAAACTTACCATTCCAGTTTTCACGATCCTCGTCCCTTCAAAGATCCTAGTGGTGTTTGCTGAAACACGAGAAGAAAAAAACACACACTTTAAAGGGGTGTCTATGTAACATAAATGAGGGCGATGTAAGCGCATTAATCACTTCATGACACAATTTGAACACACGATGCTGGATACTTATTAGGGCAGCCAATGAAGTGAATGTAGTTGGAGTAAATGAGTATAGCTCAGTTCATTTCAGCTGTCTGCTCATCTTATTTTCCTTAGCCTGAAGCTATAGACAGGAGCTCACATTAATATCTGGGAATGAAAGAGTTTGTGATACCATGATCAAAGGAATCCTCACTTCCAGATATTACACCTTGCACCTGCTGACAGTTAGGATGGAATTAGACATAATGTAACAGCAATTCATGAGTGTTTGAGCTCTAAGAGGTGTCCTTTTGTGTGTGTGTGTGTGTGCGTGTGTGTGTGTGCGTGCGTGTGTGCTTCTGCATTACCTCTGAAGAGCATGCTTTGACTGAAGTCACTGCGCATATCATTCATGCAGACTGCCTGCACTCGAAAGAGGTACAGCACATCAGGGGAGACGGGAGAGATGACAGCCTCCTGCACAGCAACACAAAATGCAAAAGAACATCAGTGAGGTGGCGCTGGTTGACAATGTTTGTTGTTGTCCTAACTACAGACTTTTTTTTTTTCCATTCATCTTCATCCGCATGATCCTTTTCAGGTCACATGGGTGCTGGAGCCTAACGCAGCATCTTTGGGCGAGAGGCAGGATACACCTTGGATGTATCACCAGGTCATCGTAGGACCAGCGCAGAGAGACAGACAACCATTCACTCTCACATTCATACCTAAGGACAATTTAGATTCCCCAGTTGATGCCAATTAACCTAACCTGCATGTCTTTGGCCTGTGGGAGGAAATCGGCATACCCGGAGAAAAGCCATGCCAACACAGGGAGAACATGCAAACTCTTCACAGAAGGGTCACCACTGGCCAGGGAGTGGGATCAAACCCACGACCTTCTTGCTGTGCTGCCATAGTGCTAACCACTGCACCACCAAGCTGCCAATTCCAGACCCTTCTCACTCCAAATCAGGGCTCTCCATTCTAAACCAATAGTGTGTCTCCTCCACCCAAAAATCAAGATGGCAGCAATATTTGGAGCACTGAGTCACTGCATAACAAGAAGTGTCACTTCTTTAAGTAACACTACATAAACTTCACCAAGTAGTTTTTAGTTCCTACTGTAGACCAATCACATGAGTGGAAAGAATCAAAAGAATCAGAATCAGAAGCTTTGTTGCCATAAACACAGTAAACAGCTGTTACACCATGTCATGAAATTCTTATTGCCACATACCGCCCTTCACATGACATTAAAAAAGTAAATAAAAAAAATAAGCAAAAACAAACATCAGAATAAATATAAAAATAAAATGCGCTGTCAGCTCATTGTTTACGATTTAAGCATATTGTTATGACCCAAGCGTCGGTTCTGATCGCGCTCGGGCTAAGCTATGTCTCGCTGCCGGCCTTGACAGCTGCGGGCGGTATTCTGGCCTCTCCGGGCTCTTATTGTGAAAGTGCTCGGTGGGGCTTCCGCCTGTCAACGGTCGGTCAGCTGAGTGTCATTATCGTCATTTGTGCTTCGTCTATTTAAGCCCAGCACTGGCGTCGGTAAGACGCAGCAGTGTCTGGTCACGTATCTGGGCACTAACCTGTTCACTTACCTGTTCACCCACCGTCACGTTGCGGATGCCTGGACTGTTTTCACACCTCGTCTGCTTTGGGCTTGACCGTCATTCCCCGGTACCAGTAAGTGTGCTGTATTAGCCTTATTCCTCCCGGAGTGAATTGATCTGTAAGTCCCTGCCTTAGCAGCCTGTGTGTTATTATTACCAAGCCTGCCTGTGTGTGACTGTCTCCTGCTCTGGACCTATAGTGTGCTGCATAGCCCTATGCCTCCTGTTCTATGAAGACTCTTGTCATTATCTCAGCAGCTTGTGTATCACCTTATCACCGTAATAAAACTCACTGAAAACTCACTGGTGACTCTGTGCGTCTTATGGTGGCTCGCGAGGGCCACCGCATGACAGTACACTGCTGCCAAAACAGCGTTTACGGTGACGCCAACCCGAGACGCTATTCACCAGTGAGTTTGAGTTTTGGACGTTGCTTTTCCCTGTCTGGGTCCTGTGTATGTGAGGAATGCCGTCGCCGAAGAGCCACGTGCTGACAGGTGTTTTGGAAGCCGTGGATGAGCTGCTCATCTCCGCTTCCCTGCTGGACTATGACCACGGCATACATTGGTACCTGGACGCCGCCGAAGATGTTCTCTGTCATCTCTCTCCCCGCTACGCCAACCACCCGGAAGTTGACGCGAGGAGGGAGGACATCGCCGCACAACGCGAAATATTCCTGATGATGGAGGAGGAACGCGGCATGAAGCAGGTGAAGAGGCACTCCTGCTCTTCGCCTATGGATCCTGATCCTGCCTTCAATCCGTTTCGGGAGTTCGCACCATCTGGGGGCCGGCGAAGGCGTCGGCGTCACGGCCGGGCGCATCTTCGGCAAGCTCCTGCTCCGGATCCAGTTCCGGGCCGCCGGGATGACCCCCTGAATCAGCCAGCTGCTGAGAGTGAGCTGAGTCCTGTGCCGGTGGGCTCCGTCCTTGGATCCTTTTTTACCATCCAGCGAGCGAGGGAAGGAGCAACGTCCGCTACAGCTGACAACATCCTCCCCCCCGGGAGACAGGCAAGTCCAAGTTCACTTTTCTATTGATAATAGTGATCTGTCTTGTCTGACTCCTGGGGGTGAAGCTCGGGGTTTGCAGCTCCCTGAGTCACTTTTCCCAGCTGTAGCCACTTGTATTAAACCTGCTGCCTCTGTGTCTCCTCCTGCGGAGCGGTCCTCGGCGTCAGTCCCACGCCGTCGAACGAGGGGGAGGCCTGCAGCTCTGGGAAATATCCCGGCCCTGCAGCCTTGCTTTGGACAGAGCAGAACGGACTGCAGTGAGGAGCCAGAGCCGACGAGAGAGCGTCCCCAGGGTTCCTCAGGGATGCAGCCCGAGTTAGGGCTGCACGGTGGCGCAGTGGTTAGCACTGCGGCAGCACAGTTTACCCTTGGCCGGGGGATTGTGGGGATCGTGGGATCGTGGGTTCGATCCCAGCCCCCGACCAACAGTGATCTGTGTGGAGTTTGCATGTTCTCCCCGTGTTGCGTGGGTTTACTCCGGGATTTCTCCGGTTTCCTCCCACATGCCAAAAACATGCATGTTAGGTTAATTGGCTGTTCTAAATTCTCCCTAGATATCTGTTTCCTATAGGCCCTTAGAATAGAGGGTTAGTATTAATGAAAGCGCTTTGAGTGGTCTTTGTGACTAGAAAAGCGCTATATAAGTGCAGGTTAGTTAATAGTTAGTTAGTTAGTCAGCAGGTCCAGGGTCCTCTGCCCCCACGCCATACGGGTTATTGGCGTGGACGCCAGCGCGTGAGGATCCAGCTGCAGAGACCATCAGGCCGGCTGTGGAACCCGACGCAGCCGAGTGGGAGCCCGACGACGAGCTGCTTCTTGAACCTGGATCGGCGAAGTCCTGGACGGCTCCAGAGCCCGAGTGCAGGCAAGTGCTCTTTCTTGTTTTCCTGTATGGTGTATTAGAGCATTTTTGCCTGCCTCATGGGGAGGCGAGTGAGGGGCAGCCGTCCGCTGCACCTGAGCTCGTCTCGCTGGGCTCTGGCGCTGCCGGTGGAACTGATCCTGGTCCTTTCCTGTTTTCTGAGCACCTCCACAGCGTTACCGGTCCGGAGCCAGTCAAGGTCACGGGACTGGGGGTTCCAGGTTCGGAGATGGAGGTCGTCGCCGGAGCAGTCCTGACCCAGTCGGGGTCCGACGTATTTGCTGAGATGACCCAGTCGGGGTCCGACGCGTGGGCCGAGATGACCCAGTCGGGGTCCGACGCGTGGGCCAAGGTGACCCAGTCGGGGTCCGGCGTGGGTACAGCAGTGACCCAGTCGGGGTCCGACGTGGGTGCAACGATGACCCAATCGGGGTCCAACGAGGTCCAGTGGGGGTCCAGCGCAGGTGCGGCTGCGACCCAATCAGGATTCGAGGGGGTCCAGGTTTTTGGTTGTCCCCCTCTCAGGAGCCACCAGCTGGGGGCCATTAGAGGGTTTTGTTTGGCAGATCGGCGCTCTCCTGTTTTGTCGTTTTCAGGTGAGCGGCTGCATGCAATCCCTCCACGGTCCTGTTGGTTGTGGGATGCGGGTCGGCCACCCGAGGAACTGCTTGGTGCGTTCGGCGTCTTGGGTTGGCCACCCAATAAACCGTGCTTGTTACGGGGTGACCTGGTTCGGCCACCAGAGGACCTTGTTTCTGGGGGCCTGGGACTGGGGCAGGCCACCTGATCATGTACTGTGGGACTATCCGTGGGCCCATACAGTGCCAAGTCATGTTTTGTACGTCTAGCAATTTTTGTTGTTTCATGTAGTCACAGTCATAGTCAAGTCTAAGCAATTTTAGATTGCCTCTTGTTCTTTTTTTCTGTAAGCCACAGTCATAGTCATAGTCAAGTCTAAGCAATTTTAGATTGCCTCTTGTTCTTTTTTTTTTTTGAAGGCCATAGTTTAGTTATAGACAAGTCAGAGCAATTTTTAGATTGCCTCATGTTTTTTTTTTTCTGGAAGGCCACAGTCTTGCCATAGTCAAGTTAGGTCAGGGCAATCTGGTTTGCCCCATGTGTTTTGCAGTACTTAGTCTGGTTTTGGTTTTGCTATTGTTCTTTTCTCCCCTCTTCTTTTTGAGGGGTTATGGTCAAGTTTTGTCTTTGTTGTTTTGTTCTCCACTCCTTCTTGAGGGGCTATAGTATGGGGTTTTGTTCATAGTTCCCAGGGGTTTACATGTATTTTTGGTCTCGTGTGTGTTTGTTTTTTCGTAGTCGCCGTGTTTAGCACGTATTTCTTTTGTGTCCATAGTTACAGTCATGTATTCTTTTTATAGTCATGTGTTCCCACAGTTAGTCATGTATTTCTTTCCTTTTTTTTTCCCAAGAGTCATGTATTTGTATTTATTTCTTGTTTGTTTCCATAGTTATCGTGTGTTTTCATGTATTTCTTGTATGGTTTTTTTGGTCTGGTCTTTGTCTTGTTCATAGGTTGGTTCCTCTCCCTCCGCACCTGTCCCCCAACCTCCCACCCTGGGGGGGCGGGGGGGCAGGGTGGTTCCTTGGGGCGTCCGGAGTCCGCCCGTGGAGGGAGGGTACTGTTATGACCCGAGCGTCGGTTCTGATCGCGCTCGGGCTAAGCTATGTCTCGCTGCCGGCCTTGACAGCTGCGGGCGGTATTCTGGCCTCTCCGGGCTCTTATTGTGAAAGTGCTCGGTGAGGCTTCCGCCTGTCAACGGTCGGTCAGCTGAGTGTCATTATCATCATTTGTGCTTCGTCTATTTAAGCCCAGCACTGGCGTCGGTAAGACGCAGCAGTGTCTGGTCACGTATCTGGGCACTAACCTGTTCACTTACCTGTTCACCCACCGTCACGTTGCGGATGCCTGGACTGTTTTCACACCTCGTCTGCTTTGGGCTTGACCGTCATTCCCCGGTACCAGTAAGTGTGCTGTATTAGCCTTATTCCTCCCGGCGTGAATTGATCTGTAAGTCCCTGCCTTAGCAGCCTGTGTGTTATTATTACCAAGCCTGCCTGTGTGTGACTGTCTCCTGCTCTGGACCTATAGTGTGCTGCATAGCCCTATGCCTCCTGTTCTATGAAGACTCTTGTCATTATCTCAGCAGCTTGTGTATCACCTTATCACCGTAATAAAACTCACTGAAAACTCACTGGTGACTCTGTGCATCTTATGGTGGCTCGCGAGGGCCACCGCATGACACATATACTGTATTTGTAAGCTAACTTTGTGAAACTTTAAGCTATTTTAACTTTTATACTAACATTTGTTAAATATTAGGCTATGTTAGCAATCAAGCTAGCATTTTTCAATGTTTAAGCATACATTTAGCATTTTAAGCTAATCTTCTGCAAATTTAAGCTATGTTTTTCCTTTGTGCTAACATTTTTAAATATAAGGCTATTTTAACAATCAAGAGAGCATTTTAAAATTATGTTTATATTAGCATTTTAAATGTAACTTTTTCCAACTTTAGATTTGGATTTTAGATTTAGATTCCTTTATTAGTCCCACAATGGGGAAATTATAGGGCATCCACATGGGTGGATGAGGCAGCGACGAGTGTGGCGCCCAACCCTTTCACTATTCACACACACATTCACACCTGGGGTCACGTTAGAGTCTCCAATTAACCTCTTGCATGTTTTTGGCATGTGGGAGGAAACCGGAGAAATCCCGGAGTAAACCTATGCAGACACGGGGAGAACATGCAAACTCCACACAGATCACTGTTGGTCAGGGGCTGGGATCAAACCCAGGATCCCCCAGCCAAGGGTGAAATGCTGTGCTGTCGCAGTGCTAACCACTCCACCACCGTGTCGCCCTTTAGGCTAGGGCTAGGCGATATAGTGAATATATTCAATGCACCGGTACATAAAATGCCTAAATCGTGCATATCGAGTAGTTTGTCATGTTATTATGAGCCGGGACTTCACTCCATGCATCGTCTCTCTCCCCCTAGCTGTCCTCCTCAGGAACAGCTAAGCTCCGCTGCCCAACCCCAGTGCATGCGGCTGCCCACGGAGAAGCATGCTGCGAGTAGATATAAAAAGCAGAACAACAGAATAAACAGAATAAATATGGGTCCATCTTAAGGACACAACACTGGGAGAACCAGATGAAGACAAATATTTCTAGTTTGAACTCTGAAGGTATGAAAATCAACCTCTCTTCGCAAGATAACTTTCAAAATAATGCTAAAGTCTTTACAGATTAGGCTATGTTAGCAATCAAGCTAGCAATTTCTAGGGTTTATGCTTATGTTAAATATTTTTAACCTAATTTTCTGCAACTGCATGCTACTACTTGTCTACTTTTTTAATGATTAGACTATTTTTAGTAATTACAATTACTTTATGACAGCATATTAAGATAAGATAAGATAAGATAAGCCTTTATTAGTCCCACAACGGGGAAATTCCAGGATTGCAACAGCACAGGGATAGCAACACTCAGAGCAACAATCAGAAGGCAAGAAAAAAACAAGCAAGCAAGAGCAGCTAATATACATATGTACGTATTACTATAAAATATATATATATACACACACACACAGACACACAGTGCAGAGCATTGTAGCTGGATGGAATAAATATATGAATATATGAACACACAGTGCAGAGCATTGTAGCTAGATGGAATAAATATGTAAATATATAAACACCCACAGTACGGAGCATTGCAGCTAGGTGGAATAAATATGCAAGTATATAAACACACACAGTGCGGAGCAATGTAGCTAGATGGAATAATATGTAGATATATAAATATATAAACACACCCAGTGCTGAGCATTGTAGCTAGATGGAATAAATATGTAAATATATAAACACACACAGTGCAGAGCATTGTTGCTAGATGGAATGAAACAGCATAACCGTCTACTTAGTTATCCTACATGGTATGATTATGTGCCCATACATATTCTCACCCTCCATAGCGACCGGTATGTTCCTAGTTGTATGCCGGAGGGGACCATTGTGTAAGTCTATTGCATCTTTTGCGTTCAAAAAACTATTAGTTTGTTAGGTCTTTTTGCTATCTCTGCGAGCAGCCCTGCTTAGGTTGTACAGTCTGACAGCCGTTGGTAGGAAGGACCTACGAAACCTCTCGGTTGTGCACCTGGGATGATGTAGTCTGCTGCTAAATGAGCTCCTCAGTGCATTCAGTATGTCCTGCATAGGGTGGAACTCGGACTCCAGCAGAGATGACAGTTTAGCCACCGTCCTTCTCTCTCCTATCTCCTCCATCGGATCAAGGCGCTGCCCCAGGACAGAGCTAGCTTTCTTAATCAGTTTGTTCAGTCTCTTCCTATCGGCTGCAGTAATGCCACTGCCCCAGCAGACCACTCCAAAAGTGATGGCTGATGCCACCACCGTGTCATAGAATGACTTCAGCAGCGCCCCTTGTACACCAAAAGACCTGAGTCTCCTCAGCAGGAACAGCCTGCGCTGTCCCTTCTTGTAGAGTGCATCAGTATTGTGTGACCAGCTTACCAGATTACGGCTTTGTTTTAGCATTTCTTAAAAGCATTTTTCAGTAAACAGCAGTCGCACTGTATTTTCACAAAGAAATGCATTTTTTTTTTTCTGTCCAGATTAAATCCTAAGACTAAACCAGACCCACAAGTAAAATCAGTAGTCCAGCAAACAAATCCTGGAAAAGCCAAAGACACTTTGTGTAAATCTAAAAACTAACTACCATGTAAGTGATGATGAAAGTAAGGACTTCCAAAATAAATGAGGGGTGAAATTAAGCTCAGTATAATGGACAAAGTGTGATTCATGCTTGTCATGTTTCCACAGCAATGTCTTTTCTATTATTACACATAAAACTGGATGCAAAACAATGCACATCATGCAAGAAAAGTAAAATCAGAAAAAGTCAGCACAATAAAATCAGCCTGTCTGGGGAGGAGCCCTGAGCCCATAACTGGAGGACAAAAGCTACCGGTGCTTCAGTGTGGTATGCAGGAAGCCTCTGTAGTCTGGTGTTCTCCTAATGAAGCAACTGTGAAGGTCAGCCATGAAGGCCACCTCCCCACACACACCATTATTTCTCTACCACAGCATTCTTGATGCACTCGGTGTGGACTGCAAATTCACTCCTCTTTGTTACTGTGCTTCTGCTTGTTTCCCGATTTCCTAAAGGTCACACTCAAATCATAATCTCCCTGTTTGATACACAGACAATGTGAGCTGAAAGGTCTGCTTCTTAGCCTCCAACCTCATCCCTGTGTCTGTTCAACAGACTCGACTGGCTCAGGAGGAACCATGTGTCCCTGTACAACTACTTAGCCATGTGGAAACTGTGGCTGTGTATGCACATCCCCAGAACAAAACACCCCTTAATTAAGGATTGGAGCTCTGTTAGTGTTTTACCAGTTGATGACGTGCCCACTTAGTATGAAACCCTCCAGCATGAACTTTGTGAACAAATAAACATAAAATCAAATGCTAGATCATGTCGAATTACCAAAAAAGAGAAACCAGTTGGTATTGTGTTCAGCTGAAGGACATGCTATGGTAATACACACTTGGACAAAATTGTTGGTACCCCTCTGTTAATGAAAGAAAAACCCACAATGGTCACAGAAATAACTTGAATCTGACAAAAGTGGTAATAAATAAAAATTCTATGAAAATAAACCAATGAAAATCAGACAATGCTTTTGAATTGTGCTTCAACAGAATTATTTTAAAAAACAAACTCATGAAACAGGCCTGGACAAAAATGATGGTACCCTTAACTTAATATTTTGTTGCACAACCTTTTGAGGCAATCACTGCAATCAGACGATTTCTGTATCTGTCAATGAGACTTCTGCACCTCTCAGCAGGTATTTTGGCCCACTCCTCGTGAGCAAACTGCTCCAGTTGTCTCAGGTTTGAAGGGTGCCTTCTCCAGACGGCATGTTTCAGCTCCTTCCACAGATGTTCAATAGGATTTATATCAGGGCTCATAGAAGGCCACTTTAGAATAGTCCAATGTTTCGCTCTTAGCCATTCTTGGCTGTTTTTAGCTGTGTGTTTTGGGTCATTATCCTGTTGCAAGACTCATGATCTGCGACTCAGACCAAGCTGTCTGACACTGGGCAGCACATTTCTCTCGAGAATACCTTGATAGTCTTGAGATTTCATTGTACCCTGCACAGATTCAAGACACCCTGTGCCAGATGCAGCAAAGCAGCCCCAGGACATAACAGAACCTCCTCCATGTTTCACAGTAGGGACAGTGTTCTTTTCTTGGTATGCTTCATTTTTGCATCTGTGAACATAGAGCTGATGTGCCTTGCCAAAAAGTTTCAGTTTTGTCTCGTCTGTCCATAGGACATTCTCCCAGAAGCTTTGTGGCTTGTCAACATGCAGTTCAGCAAATTCCAGTCTGGCATTTTTATGACTTGTTTTCAACAGTGGTGTCCGCCTTGGTCGGCTCCCATGAAGTCCACTTTGGGTCAAACAACGACGGATGGTGCCATCTGACACTGATGTACCTTGACCTTGGAGTTCACCATGAATGTGTTTAGAGGTTGTTCTGGGCTCTTTTGTTACCATTCGTATTATCTGCCTCCTCCTGCAGCCACGTCCAGGGAGGTTGGCTACAGTCCCGTGGATCTTAAATTTCTGAATAATATGTGCAACTGCAGTCACAGGAACATCAAGCTGATTGGAGATGGTCTTATAGCCTTTATCTTTAACATGCTTGTCTATAATATTCTTTCTAATCTCCTGAGACAACTCTGTCCTTTGCTTCCTCTGGTCCATGTTTAGTGTGGTACACACCATGTCACCAAACAGCACAGTGACTACTTGTCACCCTTTAAATAGGCCGACTGACTGATTACAAGTTTGTAGACACCTGTGATGATAATTAGAGGACATATCTTGGTTGAACATGTCCCTATGGTCACATTATTTTCAATCTTTTCTAGGGGTACCATCATTTTTGTCCAGGCCTGTTTCATGAGTTTGTTTTTTAAAGTAATTCTGTTGAACCACAATTCAAAAGCACTGTCTGATTTTCATTGGTTAATTTTCATAGAATTTTTATTTTTTACCACTTTTGTCAGATTCGAGTTATTTCTGTGACCATTGTGGGTTTTTCTTTCATTAACAGAGGGGTACCAACAATTTTGTCCACAGCTGTAATCCTCTTGCCCTAACCAAGTCTCTGTAAGGGATATTAAATCAATCTGATGATCAATTAACACATCATGGACTAACAGAGACTTGGGAGTTAGAGACCTAATATTTAACAAATCGCATTTAATTTTTAAATTATGAGGAGGAACAGAGGCCAAGTCTGACTGATTATTAACTAACTACTAACTAACCTACACTTATATAGCGCTTTTCTAGTCACAAAGACCACTCAAAGTGCTTTCACTAGTACTAACTAACTAACTAACTAACTAACCTACACTTATACTGTATAGCGCTTTTCTAGTCACAAAGACCACTCACTAACGTGGGTGGTAAGTGGGTGGACCACTTACTAACGCTCTATTCTAAGGGCCTATAGGAAACAGATATCTAGGGATAATTTAGAACAGCCAATTAACCTAACATGCATGTCTTTGGATTGTGGGAGGAAACCGAAGCCCCCGGAATAAACCCACGCAGCAAGTTTGTAGACACCTGTGATGCTAATTAGAGGACACATCTTGGTTGAACATGTCCCTATGGTCACATTATTTTCAATCTTTTCTAAGGGTACCATCATTTTTGTCCAGGCCCGTTTCATGAGTTTGTTTTTTTAAAGTAATTCTGTTGAACCACAATTCAAAAGCATTGCCTAATTTTCATTGGTTAATTTTCATAGAATTTTTATTTATTACCACTTTTGTCAGATTCAAGTTATTTCTGTGACCATTGTGGGTTTTTCTTTCATTAACAGAGGGGTAGAAACAGCCCTGAATTTTGCCTACAGTGAGATGTAGTTCATGTGACAACACTGAGGACTGGCAGTTTAAAAGCCATGCAGTATTTACATCAGTGAGACACTTGTGTTGATGTGGTAATGATATCCTGGTGTTAAAATGATAAAAGCAGCACCTATATTCCTATTTTAGTATCTGGGTTAATTAGAATGTTATTTTTTACGACTGATCTGTACCCTTCAAATTGTTCCTTTCATCTCTCTCATACATTGAATTCAGCAGATATCACTATCATCACTACAGCTGTGCCACGGGACTGTACAGACAACCTGACAGCAAACTGATAGCTTTCATGGGAAGTCGGCGCCACGTCAAATGTGGGTGTTGCTGCTCTCACCAGTGCTGTGGAGAATTCACGCTTGCAGCTGACTCTTGCTCCCACAGATGGGTGGCGGAGATTGAGGGAATCAGAAGACTACACATAAACGTCTAAGCGCCTCCATGTACAGTGGCATCAGCAGCTGATAAACAGGATGTCTGAGGTATCTGGAGTCACATCACTGTCTCCTCCACAGAACCGATATGCAGCTACCTTCTTTGCACACTGATAGAGATGATTGCATCATGTTTTTATTTAAACAAGCATGCATCAGACAGTGAGAATACAGACAGTAGTAGGAAAAGAAAGAACATACAACGCAATCCATACATAATGATAAAAATGTCCTGCCAGAGAAGAACAGAAACAATAGTCTGAGTTTGGAGACCTACTAGTGAAGCTGTTGTACATTACAAGTTTTAGAAACTCTACACTAGTGACTAAGTTTTGGAGTCATTTTGTGGTCAGAAATTTCTGTTTCAGCCAAAAGTCCGTCTGCACAGAGTTCTCTCCCACAGAAACTAAGACTATAGGACTGCCTGAAACAGTTAGTTTGGATTTGTTGTTCTCTTCTGTGAGGTGACCATATCATTGATTTTTTTGATTTTGATTTTGTATACTTTATTGATCCCCAGAGGGGAAATTGAGGGCATCCACCTGGATGGATGAAGCAGCCACGGTACAACGCTATCCCTTAACCATTCACACACACATTCACACCTAGGGCCACTTTAGAGTCTCCAGTTAACCTAACCTGCATGTTTTTGGCCTGTGGGAGGAAACCGGAGAAATCCCGGAGTAAACCCATGCAGATATGGGGAGAACATGCAAACTCCACACAGATCACTGTTGGCCAAGGGCTGGGATTGACCAGGGATCCCATGGCCAAGGGTTAGTTGCTGTGCTGGTGCAGTGCTAACCACTGCGCCACCGCACCGCCATTGCTTAGCATACCTGATACAAAATTGAATCCTGGCTAGTCTGGTATGCCCTCTCATCAGAAAAGAATTTGAAGTTTCCCACTGAGCCTCAGTGTTCATGTCGCTACAGTGCAGCAAGCTTAGCTAGAGGTGTGACCACGGTTTTTAGAGCTCTTCTCTGTAAATTCTAGTCACCCCACTAGTCACAGTTTTACCAGCTCATTCATGAATCCACAGATGACAATATATCGCACATCATTTTAGCCTATTTTGTTATGTTTTGCCCATTACGAAATGGGCCCCAGAGCAGTTAGCATTGCTAGCTTACCAATGCAAATCAGCATGAACCAGGATTTTTTTTTTGGGAGGGGGGGCAAACTGCAGTCACTGTACTAGACCAGCTCATCCATTAATCCACAGTAAATTACAGATCTCATGCCATTCTGGTTTATTTTGCCAAATTTTTGCCGTGATAGCTGGGTATACTGGACTACTAACTGAAGCTGGTCTGAACAGCCATAGCCAGGATTTATGACCGATCAGGGCAATACGCTGAGTACTAACTTGGAGGGCTCCACTAGCATAATGGATAAATAGCCATTTATATCTTTTTTTTCTATATATTCTATATATTTTCTATATTTTTTAAAATTTTTTCTATACATTCTATCCATTCCCAGTAAACACCCATTTTCCCATCCAAGCCATCAACCAATGCCAGTTTTATTATAATTTATTACAGTGACACTGGTTCCAAGGTTGTCATAGCCAGGAGCAGCACTGGGGTTAAGCTCCCAGTGCTCATAAAATGCTCCTTATGGCATGCGTCTCGAAAAGCCTCTGACAACTAAGTCCAACTCCTAGCCTGTCCGTGTGGTTTAGTCTCTAAGCCTGGTGGAACTGCTTTTACTAATAGGAGAAGGGGCGAGGGCGGATCTCTGGCGCCTTAAAACCAGATGCTTCGGGTAGATGGTGGCTCGTCAACCTGGGAAGGTAGCCTATCTAGGGGAAAGTAAACCCTGATTTCAAACCTCCGCTGCCTTGCGGCACACCCGGTCACGGGAAAGGCTTCGGGAGTCAACCCTGAGGAAAAATCCGGAGTCGGAGTCCCTAAGGCAGTTCTCTGTTGAGCTCAACATCGTTCTGGCAACTCCTGCGACGGCGCTGGTGCCAAACTGTAGCAGCCCTGCTGTTCCTTTGGATTCATCAGTGACGTGGAGAGGGGGGACATGCTGCATGGGCAACATCTTGTCCTCCATATCTTCCTGCCCAGGCTTGAATCCTACCAACGCCCAACACTGGAAGGTAGAACACCGGATCACTGGAGAGGACACTCCAGCTTCGCCTTTGGCGTAGACAAAACACTGGGAATGACAGTTACCGGTTATAAGCCACCGCTCAATTGGCGTAGAGCACGGCGCCAGGGGTTGTTCCCGACGGTGGGAGGGATCATCGGATCTCACTGGACAGCTACCGCCCGCCTCGAGCTGGGCAGCCCCCAGCCAATAAGGTGTTGTCCCGCCACAGCTTGCTTTCCTCATTGGGTGCATGGGGATGAGGAGAAGTCCGAACGGCAGGCTGAGAACCTTCGCACCAGGCAAGACAAAAAAACAAAAGAGACCAACTCTAAAACTGGGAACTTGGAACGTCCACACTATGATGACAGGACTCGCTGCTAACCTCAAGGACATCAACGACACCAGGAAGACTGCCATCATCAATAATGAGCTGAAGAGACTGGGAGTGGATATCGCCACTCTCCAGGAAACACGGTTGGCTGACGCAGGCACACTGAGAGAGAAGGACTACACGTTCTACTGGCAGGGAAAGGGTAGTGACGAACACAGGGAACACGGAGTGGGCTTCACAGTGAAGAACACCTTGCTGAAGATGGTGGAACCGGGCAGCAATGGCTCTGCACGACTCCTCACCCTCCGCCTCAACACCACTCAAGTCCCAGTAACCCTCATCAGTGTGTATGCCCCAACACTGACAACCACAACAGAGGCAAAAGACGAGTTCTATGAGAATCTCGCAACAACTGTCAGGATCATCCCCAACTCTGAACAATTCATTCTCCTTGGAGACTTCAATGCCAGAGTGGGTGCTGACCACGACTCCTGGCCCTCCTGTCTTGGACCATTTGGCGTGGGCAGAATGAACGACAACGAACAGCGGCTGCTCGAGTTCTGCACATATCACGATCTGTGCATCACAAACTCATTCTTCAAGACCAAGCCCCAACACAAGGTTTCCTGGCGACATCCGTGCTCAAAGCACTGGCACCAGCTGGAGTTGATCCTGACCAGGCGCACCTTACTGAAGAATGTGCTAATCACCCGTTCGTTCCAGAGTGCAGATTGCGACACAGACCATTCATTGGTATGTTGCAAGGTCAAGCTGCAGCTGAAGAAATTCCATCGTGCTAGACAGCCTGGAAAGGCACGGATTGACACCAGCAAGATGGCCCAACCAGAACTTGTTGAGCAGTTTGCCTCCACCTTTGAGAAGGAACTTGGTGTACCACAAGAAGGAGAATCTGCAAAGCAGAAGTGGGAAGAGCTGCGAAACACCATCCACCGCACAGCCTTGGCTACCTTTGGGAGGAAGACCTCGAAGTCACAGGACTGGTTTGATGCCAAGTTGACCGAGATGACCCCCGTCATTGAAGCCAAGCGCTCAGCACTTGCTGAGTACAAGAAGTACCCAAACGAGAAGAATCTCCAGATTCTCAGGGCTGCGAGAAGCAAAGTTCAGCAGACTGCTCGGCGCTGTGCCAACGAGTACTGGACTCAGCTCAGCCAAGACATTCAAACCACTGCCATAACAGGGAACATCCGTGGTATGTACGATGGCATCAAGAAAGCACTTGGTCCGGCTCAGAGCAAGACGGCTCCCCTCAAATCCTCCACTGGGGAGATGATCACAGAAAAGAACAAGCAGATGGAGAGATGGGTGGAACACTACTCCGACCTCTACTCCAGACAGAACACCGTGACACCGTCAGCCCTTGATGCCATCGACTGCCTGCCATCCATGGACGAACTTGACGCCGAGCCAACCATCAACGAACTCAGCAAGGCCATTGATAGCTTGGCCGCTGGCAAGGCACCCGGCAACGACGGCATACCCCCCGACCTGATCAAGCACTGCAAGACCCCCTACTGCTGCCATTGCATGACGTCCTCTGCCAGTGCTGGAAGGAAGGTGCCGTACCACAGGACATGAAGGATGCCAAGATCATCACCCTCTACAAAAACAAAGGGGAGAGAAGCGACTGCAACAACTACAGGGGCATCTCCCTCCTCAGCGTTGTTGGCAAAGTCTACGCACGAGTTGTTCTCGTTCGTCTACAGAAGCTTGCCGAACATGTCTACCCCGAGTCTCAGTGTGGCTTCCGCGCTGAGCAATCGACAGTAGACATGATATTTTCCATCCGCCAACTCCAGGAGAAATGCAGAGAACAGAACATGCCCCTCTACATCGCCTTCATCGACCTCACCAAAGCATTCGATCTGGTCAGCAGAGAGGGCCTTTTCAAGATCCTGCCAAAGATAGGATGCCCACCAAAGTTGCAAAGCCTCATCGAATCATTTCACACCAACATGCAGGGGATAGTGCAGCACGACAGCAACGTCTCAAAGCCATTCAACATACACAGCGGAGTGAAACAGGGCTGTGTACTTGCGCCAACCCTCTTTGGGATTTTCTTTGCTATGCTCCTGAGGCATGCCTTCAGCACAGCAACAGAGGGAATCTACCTGCACACAAGATCTGACGGCAGGCTTTTCAACCTCGCCCGCCTGAAAGCCAGAACCAAAGTACGCGAGGCTCTAATCAGAGACATGCTGTTCGCAGACGATGCTGCAGTCGCAACCCACACACAGCAGGAGCTTCAGACCCTGATGGACCGCTTCTCCCAGGCATGCAAGGACTTCGGGCTTACCATCAGCCTGAAGAAGACTAACGTCTTGGCACAAGGCACAGAAGCACCACCAACCATCACCATCGACGACTACGAGTTGGAGGTCGTGAATCAGTTCACGTACCTGGGGTCCACGATCCGCAACAACCTCTCCCTTGATACAGAGATCGACAAGAGGATTGGAAAATCAGCCTTCACACTCGCTCGCCTCACCACACGAGTGTGGGAGAATCCCAAACTCTCTGTCAAGACGAAGATGGCAGTGTACAACGCCTGCGTCATCAGCACACTGCTCTATGGGAGTGAGACGTGGACAACATACGCCCGGCAGGAAAAGAGACTGAACTCCTTCCACTTGCGCTGCATTCGCCACATCCTGGACATATCCTGGCAGGACAAAGTGCCCAACACAGAAGTTCTGTCCCGCGCCGGCCTTCCCTCCATGTTCACTCTACTCAGGCAGCGCAGGCTCCGCTGGCTAGGCCATGTTCACTGTATGGAAGATGGCAGAATCCCCAAAGATGTCCTCTATGGAGAACTGGCGACTGGCAGGAGAGACGTTGGCCGCCCACAGCTGCGCTTTAGAGACGTCTGCAAGAGAGACATGAAGGCCCTGGAGATCAACACAGAGCACTGGGAGGACCTTGCAATGGACCGCTCCAAATAGCGGTCCGTTATAGCGGTCCAAATAGCGATATTGTGCTATTATCACAGCGTGATTAATACATATGTCAGCTTTATCAGGCATGCGCTACAGCGCGTGATCACAGACTCAGAGTGAGGGAAATGTGGCTGCCAATCCACGCCAACAGCCTCTCCGGCCACCACCGAGCATTTAAACATTTTTACACATTCATACCCAGTGTTGTGGGCACTGGAGGCAATGCGGGTGAAGTGTCTTGCCCAGGGACACAATGGCAGGATATCTGGGGAGAGCGTGATGCGAACCGCCAACCATCGGGTTATTAGACGACCTGCTCTACCTGCTGAGCCGCTGCCGCCCCACTTTTTCCTCAACTTTCCCTCTTTAGGAAAACTATGGAGGCTCACCCCGCTCTCTTTATTTCCCTTTGATTGGAAATTACATCCAAAAGCCGCGCAATGTGGCATTTTCACTGACAAATGGCAGTAGTTCGTAGCTTTGCTTCTTGGCTTGTACAAGACAAAAAAAATGGCTGCAACCATTCTACGTCACTACCCAGAATGCATTGCGACGTAAACAATAATGGTGATTTACATCGTAACAAAGTTTTTTAAAAATATATAAAACTGGGAATTATTTTCAAAAAAATTATATTATAGTTATGTTAGTAACATAAAAATAAAGCATATATAGCTAACATGCCAATATAATCAGAGTTCCTTTTAAGGGGAAAAATAAAAAACTGACAATAACCTGTATGCATAAATATGCACACCCTTAAACTGATACTTTGTTGCAGCACCTTTGGTTTTTTATTACAGCACTCAGTCTTTTTGGGTAGGAGTCTATCAGTGTGGCACATCTTGATGTGGCAATATTTGCCCACGGTTCTTTGCAAAAATGCTACCAATCTGTCAGATTGTGAGGGCATCTCCTGTGCACAGCTCTCTTCAGATCACCCCACAGATGTTCGATCGGATTCAGGTCTGGACTCTGGCTGGGCCATTCCAAAATCTTAATCTTCTTCTTCTGGTGAAGCCATTCTTTTGTTGATTTGGAAGTGTGCTTTAGGTCATTGTCGTGCTGAAAGATGAAGTTCCTCTTCATCTTCAGCTTTCTAGCAGAAGCCTGAAGGTTTTGTACCAACACTGACTGGTCTTTGAAACTGTTCATAATTCCCTCCACCTTGACTAAGGCCCCATTTCCAGCTGAAGAAAAGCAGCCCAAAAGCATGACGGTACCACCACCACGCTTCACTGTAGGTATGGTGTTCTTTTGGTAATGAGCAATGTTGTGTTTGCAGCAAATATATCTTTTGGAATTATGGTCAAAAAGTTGAACCTTGGTTTCATCAGACCATAACACATTTTCCCACATGCGTTTGGGAGACTTCAAATGCGTTTTTGCAAAATGCAGCCGGGCTTGGATGTTTTACTTCATAAGATAAGGCTTCCGTCTTGCCACCCTAAATGGGAGATTGTTGTCACTTGTACTAAACAGCCAGTACTTGCCAGAAATTCCTGCAGCTGCTTTAATGTTGCTAGTGGCCTCTTGACAGCCTCCCTGAGTAATTTTCTTCTCGTCTTTTCATCAATTTTGGAGCGATGTTCAGTTCTTGGTAATGCCACTCTTGTGCCATATTTTCTACAGTTGATGATGACTGTCTTCACTGTGTTCCATGGTATATTTATTGCCTCAGAAATTCTTTTGTACCCTTCTCCTGACTGATATCTTTGAACAATCAGATCCCTCTGATGCTTTGGAAGCTCTCTGTGGACCATGGCTTGTGCTGTAAGATGTGACTACAAAAATGTCAGGAAAAGCCTACTAGAACAGCTGAACTTTATTTGGGGTTAATTAGAGGCACTTTAAATGGTGTCAGGTGTGTGTTGACTCCCATTTAACATGAGTTTGAAAGTAACTGGTTAATTCTGAACACAGCCACATCCCAGGGCTGGGATGTAACCTGTTTGCATATTTATGCGAACAGGTTAGTTTACGTTTTTTATTTTTCAGTTTGTTTTTCAATTGGGTAGTATAAGGTATAGGCCACATTAATGGTAGAAAAAGTTTTGAAATGATTTATCTTGGTCTCGTTTTTTACATCACAAAAACCTGGCATTTGAACAGGAGTGTGTAGACTTTTTATATCCACAGTAGATGGAGCATGTTTGGTGGTGTAACTATAGCATTTACATGACAGGTCAGGCATTGGTTTGCTTGCTACCAGATAAACATGAAAACTGGTACTTCCTGTCTCATGGGACGGCCCGTTGGCGACTCAACCGGCAACCCCACCCTTCCGAGGGTGTGGCGGGTGAAACTGGGCATCCTGGCAGAACTAAAAACAATATCTGTCACAGGTCTGTGATGGACCACTCCCAGTTACACGGGGTGAGATTGGACATCCTGGCAGATAAGCACATCTGTCGCAAAGTCTGTGGTGGACATTTGCTAGTCGGTGCATCATAACATGCACTACACAAAGAGCAGAGATAAACAAACCTGTCATCTGGTCAATCACTGCAACAGATACTGGAGTCAGTTTGTCTTGGCCTGTCCTGGTCACTGATAATACCTCTATCTGCCAAGAATGTGCCGCTAGTCCAGCAAAAGCTAGCGGTACTCAAATACTTTGCAAGCAGTTTCATGAACTGGTCAGTCAGAAAGCAACTCATACCAGCTCAGACGTCGCCTGGGTTAGCAAGGTCAGGAGTTCCTGGCAGTGGAGGGCGAAGGACAGAGCTGCGTGGAGGAATCTGATCAGACCTAAATGAAACAGTCATTATCGCCCCTGACAGACTGCTATGATGATGATGATGATGAACTATAGCAGGTCCATAGTGTTGAGCCAATCAGGACTCTCTGGCCTAACTGAAGTTAGCCTCCGGCGCCAGGTAGCATTTTGATTTGATTTTTGATTTTGTATACTTTATTGATCCCCAGAGGGGAAATTGAGGGCATCCACCTGGATGGATGAAGCAGCCACTGTACGGTGCTATCCCTTTACCATTAACACACACATTCACACCTAGGGCCACTTTAGAGTCTCCAATTAACCTAACCTGCATGCTTTTGGCCTGTGGGAGGAAACCAGAGAACTCCCGGAGTAAACCCACGCAAACACAGGGAGAACATGCAAACTCCACACAGATCATTGTTGGTCAGGGGCTGGGATCAAACCAGGGATCCCATGGCCAAGGGTGAATTGCTGTGCTGCTGCAGTGCTAACTACTGCGCCAGCCAGCCCCCCCTTTGTCAAAAGTAAGTGAGAAATTTCAGTTTTTTTTAAAATGTACTAATTTCTTGTCCGTATACTTTGAAGATATGATAATGAGGTACCTCTGTACAAAAATGGTGTCAAAAGACTGAACCATTTTTTGTGTAAATACGTCCAGAGTCCAGATTTGACTGAGTTATGGAATTTAAAGAGGTGTTGCGACATTATGCAAATTAGATGCGTAAATTTATTCCTATCTGAAACATTGGATCATATTTTACAGCTTTCTAATTGACAGTAAGCCATTATCTCTTACCACTTTCAAGTTATAGCCTTGGAAATCTGAACTATTTTATTGACAAAAAATATTTACCACTCTTAACCACTAGGGGTTATGTCGCAGTTCGACAACATACACACTCATAGGGTTAACATGGGTTTTACTATTAAACTGCTTTTAAGGACCGATGCAGATTGTCATTATCCTGGGCCACGGTGCATACAACTGGACATGTCCTTCAACCAGTAAGTCTTTTCACCACAGGATTTATTCTGTATAATGTAGCCCTAGTCACAATTAGTCTTGTGGTATGTGAGTGGGCTTAGTCACAGAATCTGGCCTTTGAAGGAGGAGGAAAAGAGAAGAGATTTTGACACAAAACTGTAAGACAATGAAAGGTTTTGTGGAGAAAAGGGGGCATAAGATTCCATTTTAGACAATGGCGTTTTGTTTTCATAGGGGATTTACATCCCCCGGAGTGCATCTTTAAACTCTGGACAGGACCACTCCTAGATTAGCACTGGTTAGCTGTTGAAGGCAGAGTTAGCCATTCACTTATTCAGGGTTGCTTCTGTGCTTATTACATCCCAGAGACCAGTCATATGCTATCAACTACTCACAACCCTGTCTCTGATAATGCTTTATTGGGGCTTTTAATATCATGATTTGCCCCTCGGGGCAGAGAAGAGAGACCCAGGTGCTGAACTGTAGTTTGTGGTATTTAATAAGGAAACACAAAAGTCCAAACAGTGCACAAAGTAAACTTACAAACAGAGGTGGCAAGGGAGTTGACAGGATAACACAGGAGAATGCACCAGAATGGGGAAAGGATTCTGATGCCAGTAAGCAGATTAGCTGAGACTCCAACATCAAATTAAAGAAACAATGGTCTTTAAATAGAGCGTGACGCCAGTTGATTGCAGGTGTGGATCACATGAGTGGGCACGAGGTGATAATGATTACAAACTGGGGTCAGCTGAGAGTAATGAGAGGGGAGAAAACGGGACTGGCAGCTGACAGGGACACCGCCCACAACAGAGCAAAAACCCAGAAGAGCCATTGACAGGTGCCACCCCGAAGAGAGAGAGAGAGAGAGAGAGAGAGAGAGAGAGAGAGAGAGAGAGAGAGAGAGAGAGAGAGAGAGAGAGAGAGAGAGAGAGAGAGATTGAAAACAGAGTAGTACAATTATAAAGAAGTAAATGCCAACAAATAAGGACTGAGGAATAAATACAACAAATACCAAATAAATGGGTAGCAAAACTACAATGACCTAAAAGGCGGATGAAAAGAATAAGAAACAATACAGGATATGCGAAACCCAACCACGGATAAAATGACAGAACCCAAAGAACACAAAACACAATAAATATACAAATATGGAAAAAGGCCATGAGACTGAGCACGGC
The DNA here is from genome assembly GCA_020510985.1 of Pholidichthys leucotaenia. Lineage (NCBI taxonomy): Eukaryota > Metazoa > Chordata > Actinopteri > Cichliformes > Pholidichthyidae > Pholidichthys > Pholidichthys leucotaenia. The sequence goes on from CM035841.1 coordinate 192,664,610, forward strand.
AGAATCCCCTTGTGCTCAGATCATGACAGAGCCCCCCTCTCAAGGGGTGGAACCAGACACCCAGGGTAACATCAATAAAGACCCCCCCCCCAACAAGGAGTAGAACAACAAACCACCCCCAGGCGGGTGTTGGGGGGAACAGGCTAGGAGGGACAAAAACAAAACCCCACTCAGGACCCACACCCAAGCAGAACCAGGCACCTAGGCCCCCTGGACCAGAGAGCTGGACAGTTCAGGTGGTCAGCTAAAGTCCCAGACCTGGCGGATGGCATGATGGAAAGAGTTGGGTGGCCTACCGGAGAATGTGGGCCACCTAACCCAGCGGCAGTCTGTCAGGTGGTCTGCCAGAGTTCTTTAACCACCTAAACAGAAAGAGTGGTCCAGGGGGTGGCTGCCCAACAGGGAAAACCAGCGATGAGGAGGATGGAGGAGTAGGGGAAACCATGACGATGTCAGGCGGAGGAGAGGGGACCTCGACGGCATCGGGCAGAGGAGAGGGGACCCCGATGGCATCTGGCAGAGGAGAGGGGACCCCGAAGGTGTTGGGCAGAGGAGAAGGGACCCCGATGGTGTCGGACAGAGGAGAGAGGACCCCAATGGTGTCAGGCAGAAGAGAGGGGACCCCGACGCTTTTGGACTGCCCTGCAGCACCCTCGGTGGTCCCAGACTGGGACATAGCAGCACCCGTGGTGACTCTGGGCTGGAGCAAAGCAGCACCCGTGGAGGCTCCAGGCTGGAGCAAAGCTGCACTCGCGGCGACTCCGGGCTGGAGCAAAGCTGCACCAGTGGATGCTCCGGGCTGGAGCAAAGCTGCACCCATGGCGGACCCGGACTGGGCCAGAGCTGCACCCACGGTGGACCCTAACTGGTTCAGAGCTGCATCCACGATGGCTCCCGGGCTGGAGCGTAACACCCACGGCGGACCCAAGCTGAAGCGCAGCACCCATGTTGGTTTAAGGCTAGGGTGCAGCAACCACGACGGCCCGCGACTAGGACACAACACCCACTGAGACCCGGACTGAGGAGGAGCTGCACCTGCGGAGGTCCCGGGTTGGGACGGAGCACCCGTGACGACCTCAGCTGTAGGGGGAGCAGCACCCACGGAGGCCCCGGGCTGGGACGGAGCACCCACGAAGACATCAACCGGAGGAGGAGCAGCACCCACGGAGGTCCTGGGCTGGGATGGAGCATCCACAATGACCTCAGCAGGAGGAGCTGAACCCATGAAGATCTCAGGTGGCGAGACTGAACCCATGAAGACCTCTGGCAAAGTTGGACAAACCTTGGTGACCCTGGGGAAAGGCTCAGACAAGAGGGACAGAGACACAGGGTCAGGGTCACTGGTGGCAGTGGACCCCAGCGAGGTGAGCTCAGGTGTAGCTGAAGGCTGCACTTGACTCTCCCCACCAAGAGCCAGGCTAGATCTTTCCAAAACAGAGACAGTGAAAACAAAGAAGAGCACTTGCCTGAGTTCAAGCTCCACCTCCATCCAGGACTCCATCAATCCAAGCGACGACGTCTCGGGCCCGGTCCTCTGGAGGTCAAGCTTCGACCTGCTGCGGCGGCCCCTGCAGCAGGCATAGTGATAGGTGCAGTCCTGGGACCCCTCAGCGAAGTGACCCACGCAAGTTGCTTGCCCGGCGTGGATACAGGGGGTCGGTTCCCTGCTGGCACTGGATCCTGCTCTGCTGAGGCCAGGGAACGCTCCAACGTCGGCACAGGCTTCAGCTCTGTCACAGCACTCTCCCTCTGTTCAGACTGTGGTTGCGGCACTGGAATCAAGTCCGCAGGCTCCTCCATTGTCCGGCAGCTCAACCCTGGGACTGGCGGACACTCAGGGAAAATAGGAGGGAACAAGGAGAGAGCAGGTAAGGTGGTGTGATCTGCAGCAGGTGGTGAGAACTCAGGGGACTGCACAAACTAAGCCTCACTACCGGGAATCAGGCAAGGCATATCATCATACAGTGTGGGAAAATGAAAAGACACTTGCCTTAGTTCCCGGAACATGATGTTCTCTGCTGCAGCAGGTGTACGATCAACCCTCTCTATGACTTCAGTGGAAGAGGGCCCCCCCCAGAGGAACGTAGAGGAGCCGCCCCTGCAGCTACGGCGACGGGCAGAACCGGAGAAGAAACAGCCGGGCCCTCAGCAGCGGGAGGATACGTCGAGGAGATGGGAGTCGCAGCACCAAAGGAGGAGGAGGAGGCTGATGGAACAGCCAGCAAAGGAGAACTAGAGAAAGGAGCTGCTGTGAGGATAGTCTGGCTCGGCATGGGAAAAACTGCTGCCTGAGAGACGGAGGTGCTCCTCCGGCGGTCTGAAGCTGGGTGGCGGCGTCTTGGAACCGGCAGAGCGGAAGCAGGAATGGACGAACAGAAGGATGAGCAGGACGTCTACCGCAGAGGGCACTTCCCTGCCGGCTTCAGTCCTGCTGGAAGGTGGCTTCCACGCCAACCCGGGGAAAGACTGCTGAAGGACGGAGACCGTAGCCAGCAACTCTGCGAATTGGGGAACCCTCCACAACCCAGGGTGCGCTTCGACAATACCCGTCACTGCATTCAAGCCCTCCCAGATCTTCTTAGGGCTGCGGGAGGTGAGAGCTTCATCCACAAAGGCCTGGATGAACTCAGCGACCCACTGCTCCTCCACACTGGGGGACCCTGCTGCCGATCTCCCTTTGATTGCTGGAGGTCTTCGTGCTGGGGACATGATACGCTCCGGGGAAAAATGGGTGAGTGAAAACAAAAAAAAAAAATCCACAAACTACAGCAGCTGAGTGTCGTCCTGAGTTGACAGGATAACACAGGAGAATGCACTAGAACGGGGAAAAGGTTCTGATGCCAGTAGGCAGATTAGCTGAGGCTCAAATAACAAATGAAAGAAACAATGGTCTTTAAATAGCGCATGATGCCAATGAACACAAATGATTGCAGGAGTGGATCACACGAGAGGGCATGAAGTGATAATGATTACAAACTGGGATCAACTGAGAGTAATGAGAGGGGAGAAGATGGAACTGACAGCTGACAGGGACACCGCCCACAACAGAGCAAAAACCCGGAAGTAAGTGCCACTAACAGCTGCCGCCCCGGAAAGAGAGAGAGAGAGAGAGAGAGAGAGAGAGGGAGAGAGAGACAGAGAGAGAGAGAGAGAGAGAGAGAGAGAGAGAACACAGCAGTACAATTATAAAGAACTAAATGCCAACAAATAAAGACTGAGGAATAAATACAAACAAATGCCAAATAAATGGGTAGCAAAACTACGATGACCTAAACAGGGGGATGAGAAGAATAAGAAACAATACAGGATATGTGAAACCCAACCACGGATAAAATAACAGAACCCAAAGAACCCAAAATACAATAAATATACAAATATGGAAAAAGGCCATGAGACTAAGCACGGCGGAATCCCCTTGTGCTCACATCATGACATTTAATCTCTAACATTCAGCCAGTGTTTGTTAGTGACTTAATCTGACAATAGAAGCTAAAAGCTATTGTTATCCATTAAAACAAATCTCAGAGAAATGATGAAAGAGGGACAGTGGGGTTGTACACCTTGGTCTGGAACCCATTAAAGTCTTGGCCTTGCTTGGTCTTGTCTTGGTCTTGGCTACAACGGTACTGTAAATGGCAGATTAAACATGCGATTACTGTAAACACTAGATTTACTCACTGTCTATGGGTTAATGTTTGAGATGCTTAAAGCTGCCGGGGGTCAGCAACATTCACATGGGGATTCTGAAGGTCACACTGACCTCCTAAACACACAGACAACCCTATAATTTCAATTTTACATTTCGGGTATTAAAGACTGAATAAAATGTCCATTTACTTCAGATGGCTGGTGCTTAGAAAGTTCATTACGATGAGTATTTAACCCATTACACTAATATCTTTATTCATATACAGCACATCATTTAACTCTACACCCCCCATCCTACTCCATTAGCCATACCAGTTCTACCCTGTTCAATCCAGTTAGGGACCTGTTTCCTTCATTTTCTCCAGTTGTCCACAGTGTTTTTATCACAGGGGGATTCTCCATTGATTGTGACAAGAGGGGGATGCGTGTGGGGGATTTTGAGGTCCTAAAGCCATCCCACAGTCCCCGTTGTGACCTAGATAGAGGCATCAAGGGAGGATATGAGGAGTAAGAGCAAAATCAAAGGGCTGGCAGAAAGAAGGAGGCAAAGATATTGTGCGAGGAAGGGGGAGGGGGCCTTGGGATGCATGGAGAAGACGGGGAGAGAGGGTGTGGGAGGGTAAAGTGGATTTCAGATAAAGCGATAGTCTCTTGAGTTAATGATGGGAGGATAAAAACACCTCCCACCTCTCTCCCTCCATTGCTCGTCATGCCAGATTTCCAGTTGCCAAAGCCGATGTTGCTTCCGCAGCCAGGGGGCACTCTGGTTCCTCTTTTTTTGATTTTTTTTTTTTGTTCCTCTATTCCTCTTTTTCCCAAAGAGCCACTGGCCCAAGGTCATGCTTTCTGCACAGGCTGGCAGCCCTGCATCCCCTCCAGCCGAGCATTAGTATTCCGCTGGCTGACCGGCAGACCACAATGTAAGGGAATGAAACCTCCTGCCTGCTCCACAGCCTCCTCTCATATCTCATTTTGGCTCTTGATGAGACCATTTGTAATTGAATACATGGAGAGTGTTGCTTGGTTTGTGAGCGTGTGTGTGTGTTTGTACTTAAAAACTTTTGTGCACCCAAAATAATGAATAACTACTTCATTAAAACCTTTGTTGATCTATTTTTTCATCCCAGCTCTGTATGTGTGTGGGGGGCAGCCTTTGTTAATTGAAAAAAACAATATATTTTTAATGATGCAATCAGAACTAATTTTACATGTGTCAAAACAATTTTGTTCCAAAACAACAGTTATATTTTTGATGACGTAAAATCCCCTATATTTCTGAAATAAAACCCACAAACAAGCATAATGTATGCTCCCTCCCTCTGTGATTGAATTCTGTTGCTGAAATCCAAAATATTCTTGTCAGAATTTATGATTACAGCAAATAAAGTTGACCCTGGTTCATCAAAAATACACCTGAATAGTTAGAATATGCTCAGATATCCACTGTACCACTTAATTAGGCTTAAATAATAGTCTAATAATCAGTTAAATAAGATGGCTGAGGGCTGGGTAGATTTTGATTTGATTTTGATTTTGTATACTTTATTGATCCCCAGAGGGGAAATTGAGGGCATCCACCTGGATGGATGAAGCAGCCATGGTACGGCGCTATCCCTTAACCATTCACACACACATTCACACCTAGGGCCACTTTAGAGTTTCCAATTAACCTAACCTGCATGTTTTTGGCCTGTGTGAGGAAACCGGAGAAATCCCGGAGTAAACCCACGCAGATACGGGGAGAACATGCAAACTCCACACAGATCACTGTTGGTCAGGGGCTGGGATCGAACCAGGGATCCCATGGCCAAGGGTGAGTTGCTGTGCTGCCACAGTGCTAACCACTGCACCACCGCACCGCCCCATAGAGATAGATGCACTGTATCAACAGGACAGAATAGAAAGAAGCAGAACAGGACAATAAATATCAGTCATAGATGAAAATACAACATTGAGCACTATGTCAATGAACCTGTTTACATGGCAACAATAATCCAATAACTGGGAATAATCAGGCATGGTAATAATCAGATTCAATGTGTTTACTAGGGGTGGAGGGAAACATTTATATACGCTGTAGTATTGAGATACTTTTTGTTGACAGTATTGTAATGTTTTAAAGGCAAGGTTCCCACACCTTTTTCAGGGTCAAATTCAAGCACTTTTCAAGCACGTTCAAGGACCACTTTCAAGTTTTTCCAGCACCTTACAGCTGTGATAAATTACATACTATGAATTCAAATGCATACTCAAAATGATAATTTCACTCCCTTATTACTATAACAGACTTTATTTAAATTACATTACACGCCTTCTGTAACCATTTTCGATGGTGCATAAGTGGCATACCTTCAACTGGAAAATCAATTACAAATGTAAGATTCAGTATACTCTAGACCTGTAATAAAACTAATAACCAAGTAATTGCATGGAATTTAAGCAAAGCAAACAATCTACAATTTAAGGTGGAACAAATTTAGAGAAAATATCAGAAAATATTTAATCTCCTACAATGTGCACATCGTCAATACATGTACAAACACTGTGGGAAATGAAAATGTCATCACTTGAAAACCGTTGAACAGACATCATCATACCATAATTTGTCCCATCTTAAGAGACAGGCATATAAAAATTGTGTCTTCACAATAGAATGATAAGAAAATACAGTAAAGCAATTTTTATTTTTCAAATGTCACCTGTCTGTAAGCAGACTTTGCTGCCATCGCCTAACCTGAGACAAACAATTAACTCCCAAGTAAAATATATTACTTTTGATTTGATTTTTTTTTTTTTTAATTTTGTATACTTTATTGATCCCCAGAGGGGAAATTCAGGGCATCCACCTGGATGGATGAAGCAGCCACGGTACGGTGCTATCCCTTAACCATTCACACCTAGGGCCACTTTAGAGTCTCCAATTAACCTAACCTGCATGTTTTTGGCCTGTGTGAGGAAACCAGAGAAATCCCGGAGTAAACCCACGCAGATACGGGAAGAACATGCAAACTCCACACAGATCACTGTTGGTCAGGGGCTGGGATCAAACCAGGGATCCCATGGCCAAGGGTGAGTTACTGTGATGGTGCAGTACTAACCACTGCACCACCGCACCGCCCTTACTTGACAAGTAACTTCACTTTTAACGGATGCTTTACAGAAAATCCTACGAAAATTAGTCTTTTGAGGTCGGTAAGCAATCAGCTGATTAAACTTTATATAGTATATATGCAAATTAAAACAAAATTGTTGCTGTGAAACACAGCATTAACAGCACAAATTAGTGCAAAAAAGCCCATTGTGTCACAATTCACCTTTTGGTCAGACCAAAAGACGAATTATAAGCAAACATTTCATTATCCATTTTGAGATTATACTGCATAAACTCAATGCATATTTCACTTTTTATTAACCCAGCAAGAACACACCTAAATATTCATTTTGAAGGAATAGATGTGTCCAGGCATTTGACTCCTAGTGTGTGTATATGTATTATCCTAAATACTATCATACTGCAATATTACATGAGAGTGACTATCATGAATATAGTAACTCTGGGTGTGACATGTCTTGTGCTCTCTGTGTAGCAGAGGGCCCTAGATTTTATCCCTAAATTTATAAATTCTATTCACCCCGACTGGAGTTTTTCTTCACCGATCAACACTTGACCATATACATCATTCTTAGATGTTATTTTTAGTGACTAGCTGATGCAAGCAGCTGCCCAGCCTTAGCTAGGTGTTTGGGCCACCACTCACTCATTCACAAATCTTTCTTTGCTTATTGTACTCCGGGGACCGGTCATAGCCTGACAACCACCAAAACCACACACTCCTGACCAGAAGTGATGGATTATTTCATTCATTCTAAAGACCAAGCTATGTTTGTTGGCTCAGACTCGCTATCCGACCTAGAAGCGAACTAGCTAAGATTAGCATTAGTGATGTAAGAGGGAGGACGGAGTTAACTGCTGTCCTTGGGCACTTAAAGAGACATACACTGAAATGAGCTGTGCTGACGAAGGTTGCAAAAGATGATTCACAATTATGCTGCAATAATTAAAGAAAATTTGACAAAAATATGGCACAAACATTCCATTAAGACAGGTGGAAGCTGTTAATATGTGGAAAAGTGCAGTGAATGAGCCCTTCAATCAAAGTATTAATAAATGGTGTTTACCCTCGGTTTACAGCCTTGGGGGGGGGGCAGTGTGAAGGTCGTTAACGACAAACTCTTAAAGGAATCATGGTGTTCTGGCACTATATAGAAAAATTACAGAATACCTAATTATTGAAAACGAATGACATCCAATATTAGCGATTGTTTTGGAACCCTTGTATATTTGTTTGTCAGATCACTTATTTGTGTGATCTTTTATGACTTACATTCATAACAGTGTATCTTGCACTTTGGGGAATGGATCCTAGCATTTTTTAGCATTTTTCTTTATGAAGACCAAGCCAAATGTCCTCACAAGGAACAATGTCTTCACACAAAAGGTGATTCGTCAAGAGGTGGTGCACACAAGAATAGAAAGACAGGAACACGGACACACACACACACACACACATGCATACTGGTTTTCATGTTTGATGGGGACCAATTTTCTGATCATCACTTGTGGGGACTACCCTTTCTACACAGACAGAGATTCCTTGCATTTAGATAGAAGATTACCTTGGCACTCTAAAGGGGATGGAGGGGTCCATTGGGGGGGGAGCCTGCCCCCCCCCCAATATAATAGTAGGGGAAACACTGAAATGTTGCAAATACAAACTCAACTTTTTGGGTTCCAGAGGGATAAAATCCAAATGACTTTTCAATCCACTACACAGTGCTAAATGTTCACTGTCTGGTTAGGTCAGTACAGCAAAGGAGTGACTGCTGAGATCTAACTGGGAGTTGGACACAACAAAGACTGGGATAGAAACTACAATACATGATACTGCAATTCTCAACATATCGCAAGATCATGATAACACTGTGCTGTGGCCCAAATATGGGGATAATATTGCACCATGGATGATACTAAGCCACTTACAGATCATTACAGCTCAGTGCAATATTTTCATGATCCATGTTATGATACAATGAATTGAAGTACAGTCTGTGAGCTCCTTCTGGCAGTATACTTGAGCTGCTCTGCCTCACGTACACAAAACAACTCATTCTCACATGCCATATTCTAAACTAAACTTTAAGCAGCAGAATTTCCCATCTCTCTCTCTCTCTCTCTCTCTCTCTCTCTCTGACAGCTCTGTGACTGCTTTGCTGCCTGCTGTTTTATCCCTTTCCCCACCCCAGCATCCAGGGCTATTTAAGCAGTACTCGCTATCTTCTACTTGCATTGTTGAAGTGATCAGCTGTAACCACATTTAGTTTTGTAATAAATCACTTCAAACAGGACTTGTATGACTGATATGTTCTACATGTTTGTGTTTTTATATGAAGCCTCATTAAAACTTGGTGGGTTACAATAACAAGGATAAGACAGTCTAATAATACTCCATTTATCATGTCATTTGTCTTATCTATCACTCAGCATTAAACAAAAAGAGGGTGTCTCCTCCTACTACACAACCAACCCAGGCCAGGGGAATGCAATTGTTTGGCAGTAGTGCTAACCACTACAACAACATGCCATACCAAATATTTCAATTGTGTTACTGGAACTCAAAATTTTATTATACAAGTTAACTGCAGCAAGCACACTGATTGGACAATAGTCGTTCTCAGAGTACTGATGATGAGGCATAACTTCCTCTACCACTCCATCTGCACAACTCCCATATCGCTTTGCTTCATAGATAATTATTATAAATCAGCCTACAGTAATTGGTGTTTACTTATTATAATGTGAACATGTACATACCATGGTGTATACTGCACCTTGTTTACCACAGTGAGGGAAAAGGCGATAATGGAATTGTGGCTTCATCCAGGAGTCCCTCAGTTCACCAATTAAAGGGGTCATTGACTGAAAAACTGTGTTTTTGTAGGTTTTAACCTTCTGAAATGTCAGGTCTATTGGTCAGGTGATTATAGAAAAAATATCAAAACACTCACGTCTCATTGAAAAAACACACAGCCTTTATATAATTTTTCTCTCCATCAAGCCATTTTAAAGGTGCACTCTGGTGGTTCTAAAACCATCTAAAACCACCTCAAAAACAAATAGTATTGGCCAAAATAGTATATTGTGGCTTTTTACCCACAAAAAAAGCTTTCATTGCCTTACAATTGCTTGAAAAGACATTTTAAACCTTGCACCTACTTAAGTACAGTATGTGCGGATGAATACTCTAATTAGCGGCCTGCAGGGCTTGCACGTGATTGGTCGCCTCCTCCTTCCCTGCTTTGCTGTGCAAAATGGACGTCTTCATCCCCCTCTGCCTCAATCCTGTTGCTCCTCGGCTCCTCCCTCTTTCCTCAAGGTAACCAAGAGTATCCATCTGATTGGTTAATGTTATAACAAACCACGCCAAGCAGGAATACTTACGTAGCGTCAAACGACCTGTCCAAATCTGCCTTTTATTGGGGTGGGTGTGGGGGGTGTGGAGCTTAAGCAGACATTCACAGCAGAAAAACACATACTTGGGAGTTTGGAATGAGTTTGCTCTTGATATGTCTTGTAAATCACAAAACATGTTACAAACATGTTAATAACAGAAAAAACTTGACTTTTGCCGGAGTGTCACTTTAACTCCTCTGTGTTTGTTCTTGCACGTCACTAAAAGGTAAACATCACTAGCCTTGATACCTGCCCGCTGCTCTATTACTGGCCAGCCTAGCTGTCTGTTATGTGGATGGATGGGGAGCCAAAAGCATAAGAGTTAACAGCACCACTAGGAAGCTTGCATTTATATTATTATTATTTTCTTAAGATTTCAGTTGCCCTAATAAACTTCCCTGTATGAAACCTGGTTCACTAATCCACAGTCGATAAGATAGCTCGCATCATCTGTCTTATTTTGTTATATTTTCACCATAATGCTACATCAACCTGTTAGCACCTCCAAGAAGCCGCTAGTCTTAGCTATTTCAAAAATGTTTCTGTGCTTATTGTACTCCAGGGATCAGCCATATCCTATCAACTACTGAAACCACCACCTCCGTCTACCAGTGATGCTTTATTTTATTCATTCTTTAAGACAAATTTACATTAGTTGGCTCAGGCTAGATCTGCGCTAGGAGCTAGAAGCTAGCCAGCTAAGATTAGCAACTGTGGCATAACTGATGTCATTATTGCATCACGTACGAGAGCTAACTCACACTATCCCTCTTTCATCAAGTAAGAGAGATGGCGGAGTTAAATGAGGCCTTAGAGACATGCACTGAAACCAGCCATTCTGAGAAAGGCTGCAAAAGATGAGTCACAATAGTGCTGCAAAAATTACCTAAATAATGAAAATTTGAGCAAAATATGTCAGAAACACTTCATTAGATATGTGTAAGCTGTTAATGTGGAAAAAGTGCAGTCAATGACCCCTTTAAGCCAACTAGCAGCCAGCAAGATGGCACAAGTCATGTGACCTATCAAACCTGCTCAACAGAAGGTCTGGCTATACTGTAAATAATGACGTGTGCACTGCACAATATCTAATTTCATAGTACAGTACATGTGTGTGAAATGACAATAAGACTATTCTAATCTATTTTGTGCGTATTATTTTGTTAGGTGAGTGCAGTCGTGAGGGACTAACAATAACTAGTTAAACAAACCAGCTGGTAGCTCATTTTGGTCTGATGAAATCACCCTGAGAGTGCTCAGGGCTCTTGACTGTTGACCTCGACCTTAAGCACAGCCTAGATGCAGACCCACCTGAGGATCACTGTGCACGAGTTTGCTGAACATTGGGGAAATTGCCTAGGAGGAGTAATGATTTTCATGGACTCATAGATGCCCAGATCTCCTGACCTTTGACAATGGCCTTGAGCTTGAGGTCAGCCTCCAGTAGATGCAGACAAACCTGAAGATCATTGTGTGTGAGTTTGATGATAATTAGGGCAATTACCTTGAAGGAGTATAGATATTGTTTTAAACACACAAGTGCCCAGATCTCATGACCTTTGACCTTGAGCACAACCTGGATGCAGACCTACCTGAGGATCATTGTGACTGAGTTTGGAGAGCATCAGGGTAACTGCCTAAGAGGAATTGTGATTCCTGTGAAATGTGGATGGACGTCATGTCATTGCATTAGCTCCTTTCTGCTTTGCTGGAGTGAGCTAACAAAACAAATCATAATGCTATTGGGACTAGTAAAACATTACGACCATGAACGCAATGTTGGTTACTTATAGACAACTGCATAAATAGGATTTGACACAATTCTATCTAGAGGCAAAGAGAAATCAGTAAAGTGCATTATGCAAAACTTTAAAATCCTGTCTTCATCGTAACAGCAGTGACAACTGAGTGAGTTGTAGTGTTGGAACGGCAGGAGCCACAGACATCCCAAACCCAGCAGGACTAAAATCAACACGCTATTAAAACATTCTGTGGGGATGGGATTCTTGTAAAGAGCTGAGTTGAACTCATTTTGTTGTTTTCCTCTTCCCTCCTTCAATTCATTTCTAAAGTAACTCATTTATTTTGAAGAACCATTTTCCCCAAATCATTTTTCTTAATCCTACTTCTCCTGACTGTTCCTCCAACCACGACTATGAAACATTCCAGCGCTGCCTTCGATATTCATTATTCACTATTCATTCATTATTAAGCTCTGGTGGCTGCTGCTTGATTTCAGGGTGCAGAAGGCCGTGTACTGACATGGCTGCAAGTTGAAATGAACATCAATGAAACTAACTTCACACATGGAATCTCTCACAAAGTCTAAAGCACGGCGGTGTGGTGTTGTGATGAGGCGCACAGAGCCGTGGATGCGGAATCCAAGCTGCGTGTGAGGGAGGCACAGAGCGCGCTCGTGGTTCTTCTGTATCTCGGTGGAATATATGGAAGAACAAACATGGCTATCGCCTGCCACGAGTCTGAAAATTCTCTTATTTTTTTTTTATTCTCACACAAAACCAGGGCAAGGAAACACATCAGAGACAGACTGCAGTTGTGTATTTGGAACAAGAGAGACGAGAGACAGAGCCTGCGTGCAAAAACGAGTGTGTGTGTGTGTGTGTGTGTGTGTGTGTGTGTGCGTGCGTGCATGAAAAGCCTATTCAAAGACGGTTTAAAGCACTGAGCCCATCATTATATATGCACACATATTTGATGTGAAAGAAATCTCATCAATGCTGGCGATTTTCAAAGATTCCATACTAAAGCATGCTGCCAGGTGCAGAAGGAAAGTATTTGCTTTAAGCACCTCAGGCTGCACATTTTTATGTTTGAAATAGTTAATCACTCTATAAATGCACTTGTGAATTCCTTCCCCCAATACGAATTCTGGCTCTCAACGGGGTCTTGGACCATGGTTTAATGCTGAGTGAGTATGTGTGATTGAATTGTGTGTGAAGATGATTCAAGATTTATGTGTTATTCATAAGTATACAACCGTTAGTTCCAACTGAGCGTTCTTATTGGACAAGAGGAATTGCAGGAGTTACTATATTCCCCTGATAAAAACGCACTCAGACACTTCACCGGATATCTATTATGCTGCTTCAGTGGTGTTCTACTAATTTTCAAATACACTGTCTGTACCTTCTTTTATAATAGAGTATGTGAGGATTGTAGTATGCTGTATACCTTCATTTCCACAGTGAGGCGCTGCTTGAAAAGAGTTAGACCTTCCAACCCAAAAACTGTTGTGACCCCTGCCAAGGAGGTCATGCAATTGGCGGTTTGTTTGTTTGCCTGTTAGCAGGATTACGCAAAAACTACCTAACAGATTTTGAGGAAATTTTCACCAGAAGTGGCTCTTTGGCTACGGAAGAGCCCATTACATTTTGGACACGATCCATGAGTGCATACCTCTGCCAAGGCCCTATCTCACAATGGATGGACAGACAGATGGAGGGACGGATGGAGCCTTGGTTGAGGTATGCACTCTCTGAGTACCCTCTAGCTGTGTCCTGTGTTCACGCTAATAGCTAGCCCTGTATAAAAAAACTACACTGGAGTTGAGATTAAAACATCACAGCTTCACACTACTAAGTCCTCACAATCATACACACTGCTGACTCTACTTCATCTGATGATGGCGATAAGAAGGTAGCGAACAGAATGTAAACAAAAGCTGATACAGAACAAGCACCAGCTCACTAACTAGCTAGCAGTTAGGTCACTTCTATAACTAGTTACTCCAGAGTTTAGATCAAAACCTCACAGTGTACAGTTACTACTTAAGCCTCACAACTTAATGCATGCTTCTGAAATCTACGTCATCTGAAGATGCTTATAAGAAGATTATGAAGCGAAATAAAACAAAAGAGATGCTACCACAGGGCACTAGCTAGTTAATCAACTAGTTTAAGGGCTACTCTACAAAAATACTCTGGCCCAATGAACTCTGGAAAAGTATATATACAGTATAACGACTGGTGGACAATAGCAAATCTGTTGAACATATGTGCAAAATGACAAAAAAAACATATAAAGCAAAAAAACAGCAGCCGTGAAATACTTGTTTTTGCGCAGTGAAACTACTCTTGGCAAAAAATATATAATTAAACAAACAAAACAAGCTGTTGTCACTCATTACTGTCAAATTATAAACTGTATTTGTAGAACTTATGTATAAAATCAACATCATGTCTAAGGTCGTGCGATATCATGAACATAGCACGGCAGACCTAATCACCACAGTGCTGTATTGATAGAGATCACACTCCCTCATGTAATATCCATGACATCTACAGTATTAACTCCATCAGTCATATCTAATAGACACATCCATCTAACATGTGACAGACGTCTGTCCCAATCCCCTTTCCATCCCTCCCAATTCTCACCAGTTTGTGTTTGGCATCGGTGAGGTGCGTCTCCTCGTAGCTGTCATCGTGCGCTGTCCAGCTGTAGGACACCAGGAAGTGGAGGATGGGTGGGTGGTAGGTGACCTCAGGGCGAGCCCAGCGGACCACCAGGGCGCTGCTGTTCACGTGCTGCACTTTCATGTTGATGGGGGCACTGCTGCATACTGGGTGCAAAGATGGAGACAGGAAGAAAAGAAACGTAAGATGGGGCACCGCCAGGCAGAAAGAAAGGTGGGAGGAAAAGGGAGCAGTAAGGGGGAAAGGATGGAAAGGGAAATTTGCCAGGAACAGCACAGTAAAGTGTGGGAGGGAATGAAAATGTCAGATGAAACAGAGCAGGTAATGAGAGAGGACAGAGACTGAAAAGACGAAAGAAATGAGATATGGGAATAGTTGGGATTGTTTGGATTAACATGTATGGAAAGGGAAAAAAGAAGAGAAGAGAAAAGAAAGGAGAGAAGCAGGAAAGAATTAAAATGAAACACAAAAGATGAAGATGTAGAATAAAGGGCCAGTATGGGAGCAGGAGGAAGGGTGGACGAGGTAAAGGGAGAATGAAGGAAGCAAATGAGAATTAGACGGCGGGAAGAGACAAAGAGAGATCATTTAATGACTGAATACACCGGGTCGGCTTATCTTCCAAATACACCCAGAGTGGGGGGTGTGGGGAGGATGTAGTCGTGTTATTAATACTACTGTGAAACCCTCTGACTCATCCGTACGTATATGAACACACAAACTACAACACTGTCCAACACACACTAAAACATAAAGGAATGCTCCACACACAGTCCGCTCCCGGCTAAAATGCAGCCAACCTGCTTTGTCTTCACGTATCTGTGAGTGAGCGATATGAAGACACACAAACAAGCCACATTTTAATGGGGATTTAACAATGAAGATAGGAGGAGGCTGGCAGTAACCACTGCTGACCACTAGGTGTCTCTGTTTGACCAGAGAGGTGTTTTTGTTCAACTGAGTGGCACTTCATATAGAGAGTCTGATCCATTATTGAACAGGTTATAGATTACAGTCAGAGCTGAAATACTGACTTGAGGCCATTAACTACCTGAAGGAGGACAGCAAACAAGTGTTCACAAAAGGTTTAAATTTGGTTCTCCTCCATGTTTACGTTAAGTTGACAGGGGCATATCTAGGTTTTGGGGGCCCCTATATGCAAGACTGTCTTTTGGGGACCCCTATTTTTGTGATGGGGAAGAGTTCAACCCCTTAAAAAAAAACCATCTCACCCCTCCCAGCAAAAACGTTACAAAATAAACTTGGGTCATTACACCATTACATAGAATAACAATTTCACTCACATCCATATGAAATCAAAACTGCAAAGAAAAAAAGCAACTTTAGCAGGTACAAGAGTGAGAGAGAATGGGTGGGTCCGGGAGTGCAAGTGTGGAACTGCGTGGGGGAGTGGGGGAGCGAGAGTGAGTGAGTACATGTGGGTGCGTATGAGAGCATGAGGGTGTGAAGGTGTGGGAATGGGTGTGTCTGCTAGTCAGGAGGTGCTGGATTGAGGGGGTAGTGCCTCTCAGCTACGTGGGCTCCCCTGGATGGGGGGGGTTCTTTAGGCGTGGGGGTCCCTGGGGTGTGCAGCGTTGACGTTGGGGGGGTGACCCCATTGTGGGGGTGCCTGGGGGGGGAAGACTAGCGCCAGGGGTGCGGGCTGATCTCCGGTCCGGGGCGCTTGCTTCCCGGCGCCTGGGGCCTGGGGACTGGGGGGTTGGCGGGCCCAGGGGTGTGGGCCCACCGCACCAGCCGCCTGGCGGTCTGGCCTCCCTTGACTGTCCCTCCTGAAGCAGATGCCTGGCTTTCCTGGAGCTTGTTGACCTCGGACATTTGTGCCTTGTGGGGGTTAGTGGCATTGCCTTGCCTGCTCGGGGTTTCTGGGAGGGAGGGGGGTTCTGCGACCGACCGCCCTCTTCATATGTTCCCTGACAAACCACTCACATGCACACACTTATTTTGCATGCACTCTCATATACACGCACACTGATGCACATGCACAAATGTCTCCCCTTTAACAGGTGCAGATACCAGACTCGTGTTGAGATCTCTTCGGTGGAAGAAGCTGTCTGTCTTCTGTTTGTTTTCGCTGTTGGTTTGTTTGTCTTTTTTTATCTGTTCCTCTCCCTTTTCTTTCCTCCTCCCCACACTTCCTTTCCCCATTCCCCATCCTGTCGGGTCCTTCATGGATAAAATAATTTAAATAAAGTATTAAAAGTTATTACAGGAGGAGTTTACAACAATATACAGTACATAGATTGGTACTGTACAAAGGTCCTTTGGGCAAAGTAAATCTGTTTTGGCACAACAAGGTTTGCAGATTTCTGTTCTGCTCACCTAGCTGCCTGACAGGACAAGGGGGGGTAAAAAAAACAAAACAAAACAAACAATTTCAAAAGAAAAAGAAACCAAAAAGTTGAACATTTTTGTGAAAAAAGTTGCAAATTTACAATGAAAAAAAGAGGAAATTTATGAGAAAAAAGTTGCAGGCTTATGAGTAAAAAGAAGCAAATTTATGAGAGGAAAAAAATTAAGAAAAAGGGTCATAATTTTATGAAAAAATGTTTCAAATTTGAAAAAAATAGCAAATTTATGAGAAAAAAGTAGCAAATTTCTGAGAAAAAAATAGTAAATTTCTGAGAAAAAAGTTGTAAATTCATGAGGAGAAAAACAGCAAATTTGAGAAAAAATAGCAAATTTTTGAGAAAAAATGCATTTTCTTTGAAAGACGCTATAAATGTTCCAGAAATAATTTACAAATTTACACTGGAAAAAGTAGGTAATTTTCACAAAAATTTACAAGAAAAATTGACTAGAAAAAACACTGCAAATGCATAATAAAAATTTGAAAATTTAGGACAAGAAAGTTGCAGTTAATTTTAATTCTCCCACAAATCAATGTTGAGGGTGAACTTGTGGCTTGGGAGCCCTCTACTGTCTGAGGGGGCCCATTGTATTTGCATACTCTGCTTTATAGCCAAAAACGGCTCTGGTAGTTGCCGAACGCATCTTTACATACAACTCCTATGTGTCATTCTCAGTCTGTTGCTATTATTTCATTTTACAGAACTCAAACTAGTGCCTCATTCACTAAATAATTCCCCTTTGGCTCCTATTTTCAGGGTTGCTCAAAGGCTCAGCACAAAGAGCAAAACTCCTTGTAGAGATATGTCTCTAGCAGCTTGAAGGCTCTCAATGTGAAAAAAAAAAATCTTTAGGGAAGTGTTGAGTTTCACTGCTGGTGACACAATCGGAGAAAAATAAAATCAGTATATGCTCTGTGCTCCCTGCACTGTTGTGCTTGACAGAGTCGCTGTTGCTGAAAGGCACATTATGTGGAATTTTCCTGTGGAGTCCCAACACCCCCACAGACCAGCCCCGTTTTTATTCCAGAATTTAGATATAGTCATAATGTTAAAAAAAAGCATATTTTATGTGTTTTGCTTTCTGCTACCCCACCTCAAAGCATTCATATTGCAAAGTTGTGATAATACAAAACTAAAGATCCAATACTGTGCATTTTCCACATTAACTTCCAGTTCTGACATCCTCAAGGACATATAGATGTATTTTCAAAGACCAAAAAACATTTTTGTGTTGTTTTACAGCTCATCAGAAAATCTGACTGGAAAGCTCCGACTGCAACAATCAGATTTCAGCTCTGACTCTCTAATCTGTTTTTATTTTTAATGGACCAATCACAAGTAATGAAGCAGTCAGATTCTGTCTGATTTGGTCAGTCAGGGTGCTGTCACACCTAACGCCTTTGGTCAGGACTATTGGACTTTTCAGTTTTGTCTGAACCAAAATTTTAGGTGTGAAACCTCCCCCGAACCACGATCCAGACCAAAGAGCTGAAATTTGGTCCAACAAAAAGGTGGTCTCAGTCCGGATCAAACTGAACATTGGTCAGCTTCATTTAGCGTGTGGAAGCAATTTCCAGAACGGTTTGGACTTTTCCCCTCATGGATCATCACCTTATCATGGTGGGGGGGTTGTGTGCTCTAGTGATCCCAGGAGCTACGTTGTCTGGGGCAATTTGCCTCTGGTAGGGTCACCCAAGACAAACTGGTCCTGGGTGAAGGGCCAGACTAAGAACGATCCAACAGAGTCTCATGATAAATACTAGAACAAGGATTCAGTGTACCCCGCCAGGTGTGGGGTTGCCGGGGCCCCACCCTGGAGCCAGGCCTGGGGAAGGGGCTCGATGGCTTGCGTCTGGTGGCCGGGCTTCCGCCCATGGGACCCAGCCAGGCTCAGCCCGAAGGAGTTACATGGGTCCGCCCTCCAGTGGGCTCACCACCTGCAGGAGGAACCATGGGGGTCCGGTGCTATGTGGATCAGGTGGCAGTCAAAGGCAGAGACCTTGGCGGTCTGATCCCAAGCTTCCTGAACTGGCTTTTGGGATGTGGAATGTCACCTCTCTGGTGGGGAAGGAGCCTGAGCTGGTGCATGAGGTTGAGACATACCGGCTAGATATAGTTGGCCTCACCTCAACACATAGCTCCGGTTCCGGAACCAGTCTCCTGGAGAGGGGCTGGAGCTTGGCCTACTCTGGAGTTGCCCCGGGCAAGTGGCGACGAGCAGGGGTGGGTATTCTTGCATCCCCCCACCTTGCTGCCTCTATATTGGAGTTTTCCCCGGTGGACAAAAGGGCTGTTTCCCTGCGCCTTCGGGTTAGGAAATGGGTCCTGACCATCATTTGTGCCTATGCACCAAATGATGGTTCAGAGTACCCACCCTTTTTGGAGTCTTTGACTGGGGTGCTGGAAAGTGCTCCTCTTGGAGACTCCATTGTCCTACTGGGGGACTTCAATGCGCATGTGGGCAACGACAGTGAAACCTGGAAGGGGGTGATTGACAAGAATGGCCTGCCCGAGCTGAACCCGAGTGGTGTTCAGTTATTGGACTTCTGTGCTAACCACAGTTTGTCCATAACAAACACCAGGTTCAAGCATCAGGGACCTAGCACCAGGACACTCTAGGTCACAGGTCAATGATCGATTTTGTTATCGTGTCATCAGACCTGCGACCATATGTCTTGGACACTCGGGTAAAGAGAGGTGCAGCACTATCAACTGATCACCACCTGGTGGTGAGTTAGATCCAATGGCAGGGGAGGATGCCATTCAGACCTGGTGGACCCAAACATATAGTGAGGGTGTGCTGGGAACATCTGGCTGAGGCCCCTGCCCTGGAGGTCTTCAACTCCCACCTCTGGAAGAACTTCAACCACATTCCGAGGGAGTCTGGAGACATGGAGTCTGAATGGGCCGTGTTCTCCATCTCCATTGTTGAAGCAGTGGCCCAGAACTGCGGCCACAAGGTCGTTGGGGCATCTCATGGTGGCAACCTCCGAACCAAGTGGTGGACACCAGTGGTGAGGGGGGTCATTAAGCTGAAGAAGGAGTCCTATCAGGCTTGGCTGGCTTGTGGGACTCCTAAAGCAGCTGAGGTGTACCAGCAGGCCAAGCTGAGTGCAGCTCGGGTGGTTGCTGAAGCAAAAACTTGGGTATGAGAAGAGTTCGGTGAGGCCATGGAACAAGACTTTCGTTCGGCCTCGAAGAGAATCTGGCAAACTGTCTGGCGGCTCAGGAGGGGGAAGCAGCTCCCTGTCCACACTGTGTATGGTGCGGATGGGGTACTGTTGACTTCGAATGGGGATACTGTCGGGCGATGGAAGGAATACTTCGAGGATCTCTTCAATTCCACTGATACGCCTTCCACAGAGGAAGCAGGGCTTGTGGACGAGGGGGATGACTCGCTTATCACAGGGGCTGAGGTCGCCAAGGTGGTTAAAAATCTCTTTGGTGGCCGGGCCCCAGGGGTGGACGAGATTCGCCCTGAGTACCTCAAGGCCCTGGATGTTGTAGGGCTGTCATGGTTGACACGCCTCTGCAACATTGCATGGAGGTGGGGGGCAGTGCCTCTGGCATGGCAAACCGGGGTGGTAGTTCCTCTCTTCAAAAAAGGGGACCAGAGGGTGTGCTCCAACTTTAGAGGGATCACACTCCTCAGCCTCCCTGGGAAGGTCTATGCCAAGGTACTGGAGAGGAGAGTCCGGCCGTTGGCCAAACCTCAGATTCAGGAGGAGCAATGTGGTTTTCGTCCTGGCTGTGGCACATTGGACCAGCTCTTTACCCTCTCGAAAATCCTCGAGGGTTCATGAGAGTTTGCCCAACCAGTTTACATGTGTTTCGTGGACTTGGAGAAGGCATTCAACCGTGTCCCTTGTGGATTTTTGTGGGGGGTGCTTCGGGAGTATGGGGTATCGGGCTTGTTACAAGCTATTCGGTCTCTGTATGACCGTTGTGAGAATTTGGTTCGTATTGCCAACATTCAATCGGACTCATTCCCAGTGAGAGTTGGACTCCGCCAGGGCTGCCCTTTGTCACCGATCCTGTTCATAATTTTTATGGACAGGATTTCTAGGTGCAGCCAGGGAATAGAGGGTGTCATGCTTGGTGACCACAGGATCTCATCTCTGTTGTTTGCAGATGATGTTGTCCTGCTGGCTTCATCCAGCAATGACCTACAGTTCTTACTTGGAAGGCTTGCCGCTGAGTGTGAAGCGGCTGGGATGAGAATCAGTACCTCCAAGTCAGAGTCCATGGTCCTCAGCAGGAAAAGGGTGGATTGTCCTCTTCGGGTTGGGGACAGGCTCCTGCCACAACTGGAGGAGTTTAAGTATCTTGGAGTCTTATTCACGAGTGAGGGGAGAATGGAGCGAGAGATTGACAGACGGATCGGAGCAGCATCTGCAGTGACGAGGACGTTGTACTGGTCTGTTGTGGTGAACAGAGAGCTGAGCTCTAAGGCAAAGCTGTCGATTTACCAGTCAAGCTACGTTCCTACCCTCACCTATGGTCATGAGCTTTGGGTAATGACCGAAAGAACGAGATCGCGGATACAAGTGGCTGAAATGAGCTTTAGGATCGCTGGACTCACCCTCAGAGATAGGGTGAGGAGCTCAGTCATCCGGGAGAGGCTCAGAGTAGAACCGCTGCTCCTCCACATTGAAAGGAGCCAGTTGAGGTGGTATGGGCATCTGATCAGGATGCTACCTGGACGCCTCCCACTTGAGGTGTTTTGGGCACGTCCCTCTGGGAGGAGACCTCTGGGCAGACCCAGGACTCGCTGGAGAGACTATGTCCCCCAGCTGGTCTGGCAATGCCTTGGTATCCTCTCTGAAGAGCTGGAGCAGGTGGCTGGGAAGAGGGAAGTCTGGGCTTCTCTGCTTGAACTGCTGCCTCCGCAACCCGGACCTCTGGAAAAGTGGAAGAAGATGGATGGATGGATGGATGGATGGTTTGGACTTTCACACCAAATGCAGGAAGCTAAGGCAGCTGATACGAAATATGGTTGTTAATGGCATAAATAGCCACTTGAAAAAAAATCATAAAAGGGCAGAAACAGATATTTTTGGAGAGGATGCAACAAAGCTTTTTGTGGAAATAAAATGTAGGAGCAATGCCACCTGAAAAATGGCTGATGAGAAAGACCAACAACCTTTTTGTTGAAGATCTTTTTATTGAAGACCTGGATAATATTGTAGCCTCACTAAACTATTTCACCGACTAATGATGGATTCTGAGCCAGTTTACATATAAACTGCTCTTACTGATGTGTCCAGAGCTGCAGAAAACACAATGGAGGGTGAGTAGCATGTTTGCTAACAACACAATTTGATGCCTGCAGCATGTTCCAAAAAAGCTGGGACAGGGAAAACAAAAGCCTGAAAAAGCTGAGGATTGCGCAAAAAAACCCACCTTTATGGAACATTCCACAGGTGGATATGTTAATTGGAAACAGGTGAGTTATTGGGTTTAAAAGGAGCATCCCCAAAATGCTCAGTCATTCACGATCAAGGATGGTGCGAGGCTCACCACACTGTGCACAAGTGCGTGGACAAATAGTTTAACAGTTTAAAAATAGTGTTTCTCAGCGTACAATTGCAAGTAATTGAGAGATTTCATCATGTAACAGTCCATAATATCATCAAAAATTTAGAGAAGCAAGGCACAAAACCCAACATTGTACATTAATGCACTGCATTAAAAACCAACATCATTCTGTAAATGAATCCAAACTTCACATCCGGACAGTTTTGTGGTGGTTGCGGGGGATTTTAACCACACCAGCTTGAAGACTGTGGTCCCCAAGTTTAAACAATGTGTAGACTTTAAGACCAGAGGAGAGAATATGTTGGACTTAGTGTACACAAACACAGATGCATATAAAGCCATACCCCACCCCCACCTCGGCCTTTCTGACCACATATCCGTGATGCTGGTGCCTGTCTACAAACCTTTATTGAAGCGCAGCAGGCCAGCAGTGAAACAAATCAGGATTTGGCCAGAGAGTGCAACCTCTGCACTGAAAAACTGTTTTCTGCACACAGACTGGGAGGTTTTCAAAATAGCAGCCTCCCAGGAAGACAAGACAGATGTGGAGGAGTATGCTGAAACGGTCACCAGCTACATCGCGAAGTGCACAGAGGATGTCACTACAGTGAAGACCATCACTATGTGGGGTAACCATAAGCCCTGGATGACTGCAGAGGTGCGCTCGCTGCTTACAGCCAGAGATGCAGCCTTCAGAGCGGAGGACAGGATCGCCCTCCGCTCAGCCAGGTCTGCGCTCTCAAAGGGAATTAAGGCGGCAAAGCGCGCCTATGCGGAGAAAATCCAGGGACACCTCTGTGACACTAGGAACACCAAGCAGATGTGGCAGGGAGTTCGGACACTGACGGGCTATAAGTCTAGGCAGGGGGTCGATGATGACGACGCTTCGCTTCCAGACAGGCTCAATGACTTCTTTGCACGTTTTGAAGCATCTAACCCGACAACCAGAGGAAGGGCTGGCCCACCCCCACCATCGGTCGGACCATCTTTTACCATCAACACAGCGGACACACGGAGGACCCTAACCAGAGTCAACCCACGTAAAGCTGCAGGTCCGGACAGCATCCCGGGACGTGTACTCCGAGACTGCGCAAGCGAGTTGGCGGATGTCCTGACTGACATTTATAACATCTCCCTGAGTCAGGCCATTGTTCCCAGATGCTTCAAGACCGCTATCATTGTACCGGTGGCAAAGAAACCAGTTGTGTCCTGTTTGAATGACTATCATCCTGTTGCACTGACACCAATTGTGATGAAGTGTTTTGAACGACTTGTCAAACCACACATTACAGCCTGCCTCCCTGCATCACATGACCTGCTCCAGTTTGCATATCGTTCAAACCGCTCCACGGAGGATGCTATAGTCACCACCCTACACTCATCACCCACCTGGACCAGAAAGATACCTACGCCAGACTCCTGTACATTGATTTCAGTTCAGCATTCAACACCATTATTCCCCAGAGACTGACGGAGAAATTACTCCTTCTTGGTCTGAACACCGCCGCATGTCTCTGGATCCTGGATTTCCTGACTGAGAGACCTCAGTCTGTCCAGGTTGGAAACAACATCTCCAACTCTGTCACGCTGAGCACCGGATCCCCTCAAGGCTGCGTACTCAGTCCACTGTTGTTTACACTTCTAACACATGACTGTGTATCCAGACATGAGGGGAACCAGATTATTAAGTTTGCAGACGACACCACGGTGGTGGGACTTATTCAGAGAGATGAGGAATCAATGTACAGGGAAGAAGTGAAAGACCTGGAGGGCTGGTGCAGGGAGAACAATCTGGTGCTCAACGTGGACAAAACGAAGGAGATGGTTATCGACTTCCGGCGGTCACAGCCTGAACACGTCCCCCTCAGCATCGGCGGCCGTTTATGTGGAAAGAG
Source organism: Pholidichthys leucotaenia (assembly GCA_020510985.1). Classification (NCBI taxonomy): domain Eukaryota; kingdom Metazoa; phylum Chordata; class Actinopteri; order Cichliformes; family Pholidichthyidae; genus Pholidichthys; species Pholidichthys leucotaenia. Next base: position 192,689,007 of record CM035841.1, read on the forward strand.
TGGAGAACATCAAGTTCGTCGGAGTGCAGATCTCGCAGGACCCGACCTGGAGCAAGAATTCCTTGGGGATCAGGAAGCGGGCTCAGCAGAGACTGCTCTTCTTGATGAAACTCAAACAGGCCTCTCTCCCCATCTGTATCCTCAGGACCTTCTACAGAGGTGTGGTGGAGAGTGTTCTGACGTACTGCATTGCTACATGGTACTCCAGCTGCAGTATGTCAGACAAAAAAGCCCTGCAGAGGATAGTCAAGGGAGCTGAGAGGGTAATTGGAGTCTCCCTCCCCTCTGTCCAAGAACTTTTTCAGAACCGTTGTAGGAGCAGGGCACTGAACATTGTCAAGGACCGTTCTCACCCTCTGCATAAACACTTTGAACTTCTGCCATCTGGTAAACAATTCCGGAGCATCAGAGGCAGAACCACCAGACTGATCAACAGCTTCCTTCCACAAGCTGTCAGGATGCTGAACAGTTGACCTGGAATCTCTCATACACACTACTGCACCTACGGACATTATGTATATTATTTGTATATTATAGTTAGTTAGTTTTTCCCAAGTATGTCTCAGGGATGTGTGAATGGATGGGGGGGTGGGGGGTGAAGATATGTGTGAGTGTGTCTTATATCATGCTGCTTCTATTTATATGGATGCCGAGAGAAACGCAATTTCATCTTGCCTGCACTACAGTTGTATGTACAGCAATATGACAATAAAGTTTGATTTGATTTGATTTGATTTAAAGGATATTACCACGTGGGCTCAGGAACACTTTGGAAAACAATTGTCAGTTAACACAGTTTGTCACTACATCTAAAAGTGCAAGTTAAAACTCTACCATGCAAAGCAAAAGCCAAATATCAACAACACCCAGAAATGCCTCCTGTTGCTCTGGGCCCGAGCTCATCTGACACGGTCTGATGCAAAGTGGAAAAGTGTGCTGTGGTCTGACAAGTCCACTTTCAAACTGATTTTGGAAATCATGGATGCTGTGATCTCTGCGCTAAAGAGAAAAATGACCATCCAGGCTATTATCAGTATTAAGTTCAAAAGCCTGCATCTGTGATGGTATGGGGGTGTGTTAGTGCCCATGGCATGGGTAACTTGCACATCTGTGAAGGCGCCATTAATGCTGAACGGTACATACAGGTTTTGGAGCAACATATGCTACCATCCAAGCAACGTCTTTTTCAAGGTTGTCCATGCTTATTTTAGCAAAACAGTACCAAGCTATATTATGTATGTGCCACAACAGCGTGGCTTTGTAGCAAAAGTGTGTGGGTGCTAGAACTGGCCTGCCTGCATTCCAGATGTGTCTATTGAAAATGTGTGGCACATTATGAAGCGCAAAATACGACGACAGAGATCATGGACTGCTGAGCAACTGAAGTTGTACGTTAAGCAAGAATGGGAGAGTTTCACTTACAAAGCTTCAACAATTAGTGTCCTCAGCTCCTAAATGCTTATTGAGTGTTGTTAAAAGGAAAGGTGATGTAACACAGTGGTAAATATGTCCCTATCCAAGCTTTTTTGGAATGTGTTGTAGGCATCAAATTCAAAATGACTGAATATTTGCAAAAAGAAAAAAAACAAAACAATAAAGTTTATCAGTTTGAACATTAACTATCTTGTCTTTGTAGCGCATTCAAATGAATATAGGTTGAAAAGGATTTTTAAAAAATTGTATTTTGTTTTTATTTACACTGCACTATTAATGGTTCTTGTCAAAAATAATAATAATCCCAATAGTAGTCACAATAAAGCTCCTCTGATGTAAATGATGAGTTCTACTCAGCAACGGTGGCCTCATGCCAAACAAGGACCTGTAATTACAAACTGAACCATTAAAAAAAAATTCATGCTGCATTGTGTCTCTGTTGAAAGCTGGTTGGATAATACATTGTGGCCATTTCACACCAAGTGTGGATTTTTATAGAACAAAAGTAGGAAAATTAATTTGAAATTGTTATAAGCATATAACCAACACTTCAGAACACATGTAAATTATAATAACACCACTATTCAAGGGAAGTATGTGGTTCATGATTGGAAACATGCTTCACTTTAAGCTTATATTCACTTGGAAATGTTTTCTGTTAGTATGTAAAGGAGCTACAACAGCTAGCATGTACCATCACACCTAATGTTCAGAGGGAACTCATCGGCCCACAGCACAAATAAGCTTGGGACTAGCATGCCCAATTGGCTCAGCTGTCAGCTGAAAATGTAACATCGTGGGGGCATGCTGTTGGACTTCTCCACCCAGGGGACAATGGACCGAAGGAGGGGGTGTCACCGGGGGGTATCAGATGGGACAGTAAGGACTATGCGCCCCCCCAGGGAGAGGAGTAAATGCTGGAGAGCAGAAGTGTGTTGGAGTGGAGCTGGTGTTATGTTATGTTAATGTGCCACACAATTCTTTGTTCAGACAACAATGGCTATGGTCGGAAGTGCGAACCTCGACGCATGGGAATAAAGGTATAAAAGAGGAATGCACAGAGACCCAACTATCTCTTTTGCTGTAAAATATGTTGGAGGAAGAATAAAGTAACTGTGTCGTCCAGCTTGTTATCTCGCCTGCCTCCTTTCTCCACAACATGAAGTGGTTGAAGGTGTGAACGGTGTAGTAGTTTTTTTCAGTTTTTTTCTTCCTGTAAATACCCTGTTTTGGCTCATGTTTTTACTTGTAATTAATATGTTTTTCCCCTGCTTTTTTCTTGTTTTTGCTATGGTTTTATCCTGTTATTTTCCATTTTTACTTGTACTTACCCTGATTTTACCTTATTTTCCTCCATGTTTTACTGGTACTCATGGGAATTGTGGCAGCTGAATGCTGAGGCACAATACAGCCTGCAACCCAATACTTTTTGGTACTTACCCCCCCCCCCCCCCCCCGCTTTAACCTGTTTCTTACCCTGTTTTTGTTTGTTTGTTTTTCACTTACTATGCTCTTCCGGTACTTACCCTGTACTCGCCTTGTAATTTGTGGTCCATACTATAAAGTACTACCAAAAGAGGTACATACTTTTACTAGAGACAAAATGAACTTATTTGGACCACAGTCTACAGTGTTTTGACTAAGAGTTGCGTCTAACTTTGAGTCAAACAATGTCGTCTCTCATGTTTCAACATGGCAGCCCTCCAGCACACAGAGGCAGCTTCATAAAGAAAGCTTTTCCCAGTTTGCTCAGAGCATCTTCACAGGACTGCACACAACTCTGACCTCTACCCATCCAAGACCTTTGGGACAAAGTAGAACACTGACTGATCTTACAAAAAAACCCCAACAGCAGACGAGCTGGACCCCCATGAATGGGGGAAACTCCACAGAGAGCCCTGGAGGCTGTTGTAGTAGCAGATTAATGACAGAGTAGCTTTTCTTCCACATATTTTGATCAGTAGTGCAGTATCCCACATTGTACGTAATGACTATTCCAAACACTCTATCACATTATGCAAATGCTTAAGGTAATTTGATGATAAACATGACTGGATTGAGAATAGAACTCATGTGCCTGCTGGAACCAAATTGATTAGCTTGGTCATAAAGAGCTGCAGTGGAGTTTTTCTATTCATAACCTGCAGCAGAGCCCCATGTGGCTTAGCATTACCAGAGCCATTAGTCTCTTACACACACACGCACGCAGATTCACAAAGTGGAACACACACAGGTACATACACAGACGTCGTTTGCAAGTCAAGTACTGAATGACCTCTATGCCAGAAAAAAGTATTTAACAGATAATATCAGCCTGAGCCCAGACTGCTGTTGTGTCCTACAGTAAGTACAGAATAGACATGCTCTCTATATTGTTTATAGAGCACTTCCATCTTACTCTCAAGCACTCTTAAAGGTGCCATTCACTGCACTTTTCCCACATGTGGACAGCTCCCACAGCTCTTAATGAAATGTTTGTGACATATTTCTGTCAAATTGCCTTTAATTATTGCAGCATCATTGTGAATCATCGTTTGCAACCGTACTCACAATGCTTGTTTCAGTGCATGTTTCTTTAAAAGCCCAAGAGCCACATTTAATGCCACCCTCCCTCTTACGTCACCATTGCTAATCTTAGCTGGCTAGCTTCTAGCTTGGATAGTGAGCTTGGGCCAAAAAATGTAAATTTGTCTCAAAGAATGAATGAAATAAAGCCTCACTCGTGGACAGGGGTGTGTGGTTTCAGTGGTTGATAGGATATGGCAGGTCCATGCAGTACAATAAGCACAGAAACATTTTTGAGTGAGTGGCTAAACTGCTAGCTTCAGCTAGCAGCCTTGAGTCTCAGTAATAAACTAAAATAATGTGTAATTTGGTTAAGTGTTGTTAGATGTACAAGGATTCCAGTGGGAGTAAATAGAATTTATAGAAGATAGCAATCAAAGCTGGCTGGCTCAACAGTTAAGCTAACGCCAGGTGTCAGCCAGCCTGAGGTCAGCTGCAATGCGGTTAGACTGACCGATTCTGACCGTCGAGTCAAGCTAATGTTGACGGTTTGATAAAGCATCAAAACAAAATTATAACAAAATAAGCCAGGATGATATGAGATATATTATCAACTGTAAATTAGTGAACTGGTGGAAACAGAGATTATTAGAGTGACTGAAGTCTAAAGAAAGTAACAATATAAACTGCACTTGGTATCTCTCTAGCAGCACTGTTAGTTCAGAAGCTAAAGCCTTTGGCACTGCTCATCTACATGAAAGACAGCTAGACTGGCCAATAATAGAGCAGTGGGCAGGTATCAAGGCTGGGCTTACCATTTTGAAATATACAGGAAAAAGTTCCAGAAATAGTCCCATCTGCTGCTCAAAGACAAAACCTATACGGAGGCTGTGTGTGTTTTTAAGAGAACTGAGAATTTTTATGTTTTTTTTTTTTTTTTTATAATCATGTGACAAACAGATGCATTTCATAAGTTTAAAACCTACAAAAACACAATTTTTCAGTGAGTGAGACCTTACACTACTACTTCCATTTCTTTTCTCTTCTGTGGGCTACACATACGGTAAATTTAAAATCAGAACCTCAAAAATTTACATTTAAGACAATGGGGATTCCTGAAAAAAATGCAGTGTGAATGTTATTAGCTGAAAATACTATCCCGAAGCATTTTTAAGCTAGAATATAACATTTATTTTCATGTCAAGTTGAGGTAGTTGTCTTATTTTTTTGGAGAATGTGTCTTTATACGTATGCCAGTTAATTATCACTGTAAAACAAAGGTGATGTAAATGGGTGGGAAAATATGTGCATATATTGGTGCAACATCAGCAATCGCCAAAACTAATAATAATAAAAGCACCAAGATGCTGTGCCTTGGTGCCTGTGGCATGGTAGCATGGGCGGCTGTAAAAAAAAGTGGCACTCCGACCTCTACTGACCCAGGGTAGTTATTATAATACCTTTTTTCGCTGTGGCATTGACAGAAATGGTGAGTTAAATTTGTGTTTATTTCAAAAACAAAGTGTTATTTCAAAATTCTGGCAAATTAAAAGTTGAGAAAATATGGTGATACAATGATCCAAGCCTTTAGTTCCATTTAATTTTGACCGGGTGAGCTGAAACAGAGACGGACAGACAGATACACACAACCACAGACACACTAACTGATTACTGTATGCCTCTATTTCACCGAGGCATAACTATAATAATGGATTAGATTTATATGGCACTTTACATGTCACGTGACATCTCAAAGCGCTTACAGCGAGTTCATTAATTAGTAATACCAGGCAGACATTGATAGTTGTAAGCTAACTCTGTAGCAACAGCTGCCCTGGGGCAGACTGACGGAAATGTGGCTGCCAATCTGTGCCAACGGTCTCTCCGACCACTACCGAACATTTATACACATTCATACCCAGTGTCATGGACACTGGAGGCAAGGTGGGTAAAGTGTCTTGCCCAGGGACACAAGAGCTGGATGGCTGAGGAGAGTGGGATTCAAACCATCAACCCTCGGGTTATTGGATGATCCGCTTTACCTCCTGAGCCACTGCATCTCTAGTAATAATAATGAGAAGAATTGCTTTATAAAAGTTAAGAACACAAATGCAAATCTAGAAAAAACAAACTTTTTATTTTAGAAATATAATTCAGTATCACAGACTCATTGGTTTTTATTTTATTTAAATAAACAGGATCCAGTTCATAAATAAGGCTGCAGTAAAGTAGTTCAAATATTCATTAATCCCTTCTCTTTCCCAACAGGCTAAATATCCTGGGCCTGCTGCTTCTATACTTTTATGGATTGCTTCATTTAACAGGGATTGCGCAGAGAATTAACATTATACACAATGCACCAGAAGTAGTCAAATGTATTCTCTGGACAGATGTTACAAAGTCATCCTCAACGCGATACATGAGCATGACATTTGTCTTAATCAATCTAAGATGGGCAACATGTTGAAGGTTAATTTAGGATTTCAGAATCTCTAGTTAATAGAAGCATTAGAGCATTTATCTTTAAAAAAATGTATGTCTGTGAGTTTTTTTGTTTTTTTTTTTAACTGCGTGTACTTCTATTTGGCAAAACCCCTATTAATCAATGTGGGACACGACAAATGGCAATGTCTTAATTTTTCCAATGTGCTACATAAGTGAAAAGGTTTTTATAGCCATAAGAGATGGGTGATGAAGAGATCCTGTTTCAACTTTCATCAAAGATAAGTGGGCTGGAGCACACAGGCTGACACTGGGGAAAGGGCTGGACAGGAGTGAGTAATGCAGACCACACAGAAGCCCTGGTAGAGGGGTGGTCTGACGGTAAAACCTGCATGGTGCTACTTGCTCCTGCTCTCTCCTAAATCTCTGCGAGACTGTTTAGAGGAGGAAAGGACACCTCAGACCCTGCAGCAAGTTGAACACAGCTGATCAATGACCAGATTCTGACTGTGGATTCTTGCAGTATTTTTGGGCAGGGTGAGGACTTGGAGCCTCAACTGGTGTTGGACATCCACTTATCAGACCTGTTGTAAAAGGGCTAAAAACTTCAATTTTATTGAGTCTAGTGCTGCAATTTCGGGTAGATGGTGGCTCGTCAACCTGGGAAGGTAGCCCATCTAGGGGAAGGTAAACCCTGATTTCAAACCTCTGCTGCCTTGCGGCACACCCAGTCATGGGAAAGGCTTCGGGAGTCAACCCTGAGGAAAAATCCGGAGTCGGAGCCCCTAAAGCAGTTCTCTGTTGTGCTCAACATCGTTCTGGCAGCTCCTGCGACGGCGCTGGTGCCAAACTATAGCAGCCCTGCTGTTCCTTTGGATTCATCAGTGACGTGGAGAGGGGGGACATGCTGAATGGGTAACATCTTGTCCTCCATATCTTCCTGCCCAGGCTTGAATCCTACCAACGCCCAATGCTGGAAGGTAGAACACCGGTGCGCATCGGCCTGTTCAGCTACAGGCGGTGCTGTTCCAGCAGAGTAGACGTTTAGGATTCTCTTCCATGGTCATCATAGACCGACGGAGGCAGACGAAAAGTGCTGCAATTGCTGCTGTCTATATTCTTTATTGTTTAATGTTAAAGCAGTGTAAGGTCAAGTAGAAATACAAACATTTACTTCAACTTATAATTTTGAGTCACAGGAATGGGTATTTCGGTATCAAAGACAGGCCTGCCATTGTCACGATTGACTATTGCTGACAGCCATGATAATTACAATACAGACTTACATAAACATGATGTAGCGAGTTCATTTTTACACATATTGTATACCATTGTTACCTCCGCCAGGCCGCAGGCCGCAGGAGGTTATGTTTTTGCCAGCGTTTGTCTGTCTGTTTGTCTGTTTGTCTGTCTGTTGGTTAGCAAGATAACTCAAAAAGTTTTCCATGGATTTCGATGAAACTTTCAGGCATTGTTGGAAATGGTACAAGGAAGAACTGATTAAATTTTGGGGATGATCTGGATCACCGTCTGGATACAGGAATTTTTTAAAGGATTCTTTAACATTGTGAGATACGACCATTTTCAACATGTGTGCAGGCGCAATGGAGGGCGCTGGTCGTCGTGTCTGACGAACACGAACTCTGCGTTCTTCAAAGTTTTAGGCACAAAAACACACGGAAAACAGTGGTGGGCCGGGCCCGGCAGCGTGCCTGTGTTTGCGCTACGCTGCAAAAGCTGAGACGGGCAGCTGTCCGGCGCCGGATTATTTGGCAGAAATTCCCCGGGCAGCCATAGTGGTGGGGCAAAAACAAGCTCTCTGCCGGGGAAGCTTCCAAATCCTCTTTTGCTGCGGAGCGCAACCCCAATATAAAACCCACGGCAACCTGTCTACCCAATTTGCATCTGTCAGTGAAGCCCTGAGTGCTGCTTTCAGTGATCTATGAAAACGCTCGCATAACCCATTGGCCTGTGGGTTGTACGCGGTTGTGCAATGAATTGCAACACCCGCAGCCTGGGAGTTTGAAGATGGAGGAGATTGACACAACACCAACACTTCAGTTTATTACCTCCGCCAATGAGGTAATGCTTTTACTACTGAACCACTAATCCTATCATTGTGAATCCAATTGCTAGTCATATGTTTTCATGGTCAAGGAATCTGAAAACGTACACACAAACACTGTATGGGGGGAACTGTGGCGCTTGGCGGAGGTCTGCGCTCTCCGAGTGCTTTTCTAGTCTTGTTAATAATGAAATGAGCTGCCTTCATGTTCTTCCTTCTTGTTTTGTTTGATTCTGGCTGTTCAAATCAACTTAGTGGTGCATTGCTGTCATCTACTGCGTGGACATACAGTCATGTGAAAAAATTAGGACACCCTGTATAAGCCTGTGTAGGTTTTTTTTTAACATATTTGGACATATGGGTATTTAATATCAATGTTAAAAATACTGGGAGATTCACATGATACAACTAAACAATCAAAAATGAATTAAAGACTTTTTTTCAAATTTTCTGTAAAATGTACTTTTAAACAAATAGGGAGGAATAAACTAGAATACCCCCATCTTTTTTAGGACAACCCCACATTCATTCCCACTTACAATGGCTAAAATTTAAAAAAAAAAAATGCAAATAAAAACAAAAACAAGGTTGGCCATAGATTGGGCAGCACGGTGGTGCAGTGGTTAGCACTGTTGCCTTACAGCTAGAAGGTTCCTGGTTCAAATCCCCAGGCTGGCAGGGGTTGGAACCTTTCTGTGTGGAGTTTGCATGTTCTCCCTGTGCTGCGTGGGTTTACTCCGGGGGCTCCGGTTTCCTCCCACAATCCAAAGACATGCAAGTTAGGTTAATTGGCTGTTCTAAATTCTCCCTAGATACCTGTTTCCTATAGGCCCTTAGAATAAGAGGGTTAGTACTAGTGAAAGCACTTTGAATGGTCTTTGTGACTAGAAAAGCGCTATATAAGTGCAGGTTAGTTAGATATGTGAACATTTCTTAATAAAGAACTGAATATTTAAAGGGGTGTCCAAATTTTTTCACATGACTGTATGAGCAGTGATCATTTTCCACCTTTCAATTCCAATGTTGAATTGTTGATAAATAAAAGTTAAATGCACTTTGACAGGATGTACATGGATTATTATGACTGTATTGGTGGCATAAAATGGTCTCTGTGATGTCAGCAATAACATTGTTTATCATTCTGGGGCAATTTATCACCCAAACAAAACTGTCTTATCATTACAGGCCTAATCAAAGCTTACATATTACATTGAAAGTTATGTAGTATCATAAATATAGCACGGCCTGACTCACAGTGTTTATTAAGAGTCAAAAGTTTTGGGTCTCCTTCCACAAGCTTCTCACAATAGTTTGCTGGAATTTTGGCCCATTCCTCCCGACTGAACTGGTGTAACTGAGTCAGGTTTGTAGGCCGCCTTGCTCACACACGTCTTCTCAGTTCTTCAAACAAATTTTCTATAGGATTGAGATCAGGACTTTGTGGTGGCCAATCCAAAGCATTGACTTTGATTTCCTTAAACCACTTTCTAACTAATATAGCGTTATGGTTTGGGTCATTGTCCATTTGGAAGACCCAGTTGCACCCAAACGTTTACTTCCTGGCTGATGTCTTGAGATGTTATTTCCATATTTCCACATAACGTTCTTTCCTCATGATGCTATCTATTTTGTGAAGTGCACCAGTCCCTCCTGCAGCAAAACACCCCCACAATGTGATGTTGCCACCCCGTACTTCACAGTTGTGAAAAATGTTCTCAGTTGATTAATAATTAATCAGAAGCTTCCAAAGCCATGACATCATTGCTGGGTTTTCCCAAATTGTTTAAAGGCATAGTAACCTTTATGTAGGTAAATCTCTGACACTGAAAAAAGTAATTAAAATATTTTTGTTAATCCTAGCTGACTTTAAACAGGAATATTTTAGTCTGACTTAATGTCAGTCAGTGAGAAAAAATATTGTGTCTTTTTATACAGTGTATGTAAACTTCTGGTTTCAACTGTACAGTACATATTACTGCTATTCTGGCAGGAAAATTACTTATGTGACGAATGCTGCTAAGTGCCAAGTTATTTCAGTTATTTTTATTCACTGGTCAGCTGCCGACAGCACAGCTCAACCACGTGCTGTGTGTCAGTTTTATAACGGGCAAACACTCAATGCCATGAAGGACGGTAAATTGAGTAGCACTTAGCTGGCACTTGCATTGGTTAAACAACTCCACAATGCACTTGTATCTTTTTGTACAACTGCTATTGGTGCACCTCGATCAATTATGCAGGGACTTCATAGCACTCTTAGACACCTCAACCTTCACCTTCAACTAAGTAGGCACAAAAAAAGGAACAGAGTAGAAGAATAAGTGCATAATAATTGCAAATGAGGATCACTCTGTGGATTAGTAGTGAATAATACATGAGGCACAAACAATAATAACAACAAAAAAAAATTAACACAATACGGGTGTACACAGTAGATATTCTTGATTACAGATGACTGAAAAAATGATATTGCCAGTTTTGAAGCTGTAAAAATTTCTGAGCTAATAATGAGGCATTTCATACAACACTCTGACTCCCTTCTACATGGACTTTCAAAAGGACTGGACTAAAAACTAATAAAAATACAAGATGTTTCAGTGTTCATTCGAACACCATCATCAGTTGTCAGACTGCAGCAGGAAGTGTCTCTGGCCAATAAATAACCTGCAAGGAAGTCACATGACTTGTAGTCCATGGTATGCATCCAAAGAGGAGAGAAAAAATAAACTAAATAAACAAATGTAGTCCATGGGATGTGACCAAAGAGGAGAAATGGAGAAAGAAAGAAAAAAAACACCAAACCAGTGCTCCTCCTTTAAACCTGAGACATGGAGCAAGTTCATTTGTCCATAAAGTGTCGAGGAATGGTTTTTAACACGGCGTTGTAAGCTGAGGACAGATGATGTCTTAGTCCCCCTCCTCTGTTAAGGGAGGGCCGTTCCACTTTAACATAGATGGCTTCCCTAACACCTCTTTCAAACCACCCCTCTTCTCTGTCCAAAATGTGCACATCTTGGTCTTGAAAGGTGTGTTGTTTCTGTTGCGAGTATAGACGGCTGAATTTTGTCCAGACAAATTTTCTCTTCTATGATGCGACATACGTTTACAGAGCTGCTGTTTTGTTTCCCTGATATAAAGATCGTCACACCCCTCACTACATTTGACAGCATATACCAGGTTGCTCTATTTATTTATTTTATTTTTTCTCTCCTCTTTGGATGCATACCATGGACTATATTCCTTACAAGTCATGTGACTTCCTTGCAGGTTATTTATTGGCCAGAGACACTTCTTGCTGCAGTCTGACAACTGATGATGGTGTTCGGATGAACACTGAAACATCTTGTATTTTAATTAGTTTTTAGTCCAGTGTTTTTAAATAAAACTCCTTTTGAAAGTTTATCTGATACCTGGATGTTTTAAAATGAATTTACATAGACTTCTACATGGACCTTTACTCTGTTCAAAGCCTTTATTCTGAAAGGAACCACATCAACAATACTGTACAGGGTACTGGCTCTGGAATCCATCCACAATGTTTTATGAGCATTCTGGGAACTGAAGCACATAAAGTACCTGTCATAAAGTGTAAGTGCAAGCATATTAGAAGATGCAACTAAATCAATATTCTGACACCATAAATGTAAGTTAGGCTTCTTCTGAACTTAAATTTAGTGCAATGACAAATGTATGACTTTACTAATGATGATGTACAGCTCGATAATTCAGTTTCACTTAGCTGGTTTTGGCTGTTGTGAACAGCAGTGCAATTAGATAATTGCACGCTATATATGATAATGCAGCCTTACACTGTCCATGTGCCCTTACAGTGCATTGCAGATATTGTAATACCAGACATTATATTGCTTATACTACTTTTGATAGGTTTGCAAGAAAGGTTCCTATGTCAAGTCGGAAAGGATCCATCAGACCAAAATTGAAGCACCAAGGGATTATGTACACAAAGGTCAAATAAGTATTTCCTTTCTCTCGACAGGTGAGGTGTTCGTCTTGTTTTTGGTGACATGTAAAATGCCACACCTTTCTCTATTTTTTTTTCTTTTAATAGAGGAGCTAGTGGTCTGGTAATACCAACTGGAGCTACCCTTGAGGGTTTTGTATTTCCATCCATCCATCCATCCATCCATCCATCCATCTTCTTCTGCTTAATCCTTTTCGGGTTGCAGGGGGGCTGGAGCCTATCCCAGCATCTTTGGGCGAGAGGCAGGGTACACCCTGGACAGATCACCAGTCCATCGCAGGGCCAACACAGAGAGACAGACAACCATTCACTGTCACAGTCACACCTAAGGACAATTTAGAATCCCCAGTTTGATGCCAGTTAACCAAACTTGCATGTTTTTGGCATGTGGGAGGAAACCGGAGAAATCCTGGAGTAAACCCACGCAGACACGGGGAGAACATGCAAACTCCACACAGATCACTGTTGGTGGGGGGCTGGGATCAAACCCAGGTTTTGTATTTCCTTTAACAAAAAATGTCAAAATGTTGAAACTCTTGGTTCCTTACATATAAAGTGTATGCCATTTATGCAGAGACAGGAGTGGTCACCAATTGGAACAGCCCCACAGCTGGAAATTTGTGGGCTTGTGTTTTCTAAGACACTGCTCAAAAATCAAGGGAACACTAAATCATCACAGTGTAACTTCAAGTCAGTCATACTTCCAGGATAACCTAGCCAGTTAGGAAGCAATAATAATTGTGAATTAATTTCATCAGCTGTTGTGCAAATGGGATGCACAACAAGTGGAAAGAAGAGGCAATTAATAAGACAACCCGTATAAAGGAATGGTTTTGCAGGAGGTGGCCACAGACCATTTCCCTCTCCTCATTCCTTCTGGCTGATTCCTGGCTAGCTTTGCATTTTTTCCAGTGCCTTCACCACTATTAGTAGCATGAGGTGATATCTACAGCCCACAAGCATTGCTCAGGCAGTGCAGCTCCTCCAGGAGTTTGCTGTATCTCCCAGCACAGTGTCAAGAACATGGAGGATACCAGGAGACAGGTCAGTACACAAGAAGAGGTGGAGAGGGCCATTGGAGGTCAACAACCCAGCAGCAGGACCACAATGTGCTCCTTTGTGCAAAGAGAAACAGAAGGAGCACTTCCAGAGGCCTACAAAATGACCTCCAGCAGGTCACTCATGTTGATCTTTCTGCCCAAACTGTCAGAAACAGACTCCATCAGGATGGCATGAGGACCCGACGTCCACAGATTGTTCCTGTGCTCGTAGCCTGGATTCGTGCAGCCTGAGTGGCATTTGCTAAAGAACATCAGAATTGGGAAATTGGCCATCATTGTACATTTTTTAATAGATTCAACTCACCGTCTGTCACCCCCACAACACAACCAGACCTCCACACACCCCTCCCCCCCACCCTCCTGTGCAGCACCCCTTTCTCTCTCTCTCTCTCCTCCCCCTCCTCTGAGGACATCAGCACCAGCCAGCCCCCCCCACCACCACCAACACATACACACACATCACTGTGACTACAGACCAGGTTAGGAAACAGCTGAAGAGACTCCGTCAGCAAAAGGCTGAGGGCCCTGATGGCATCTCCACCAGAATCCTGAGGACCTGTGCCAACCAGCTAGCTCCTGTACTGAAACACCTGTACAACCTGAGCCTGAGTCTGGAGAGAGTACCGGAGCTGTGGAAGACGTCCTGCCTGGTTCCTGTTCCCAAGAAGTCATCTCCAGCTGACCTGAATGACTGTCGACTAGTATCCCTCACATCTCATGTGATGAAGGTCCTGGAGAGACTGGTCTTAGCCCACCTGAGGCTGCAGGTCAAGACGTGGTTGGACCCGCTGCAGTTTGTATATCAGCCCTATTTAGGAGTTGAAGATGCAGTCATCTACCTGCTGCAACAAGTCCATTTGCACCTGGATGGAGGAGGAGACACTGTGAGAATCATGTTCTTTGATTTCTCCAGTGCCTTTAACACCATTCAGCCACTGCTGCTGGGTGAGAAACTGCGGGTGATGGGGGTCGACAGCTCTGTGATCTCCTGGATTACTGACTACCTGACAGGCAGGCCACAGTTTGTCCGGCTGAGTAGTGTCTTGTCTGATGTGTGTCATGGATGGCCCTCACGAGCCATCATAAGATGCCACTCAGCCGGTGAGTTTGCACAGTTTATTACAGGAAAAAGGTGAATGACAAAATAACAAGCCATGGGGGGCTAAAACACACTACAACAATATACAGTCAATGACAGGGGAGAATGGATACATAAGGAGACACACTTACGAATATAGACGAAGGGTAGTCAACGTCTGAACAGCGGGATGCTTGATAACGTCAGACAAGGGGAAGTTTTTGACGAGACTGCCGCACATTTCGCTCTCAGCTGCCCTCTTAAGTAGAGAGCCGCTGATGAGGCGAAATGCAGCTCAGCTGTCAACTCTGACAGCCGGAAGCCCCTCCGAGCGCTGTCACAATAAAAGCTTGGAGAGCCAAAAGGGGCACACACACGTCAGATGGGAGAAAATAGTGCATGGCTCGAGCACGGATGAGATCGGCGCTCAAACCATGACAGTACCTCCCCCCCCGAGGCGGCGAACTACGAGGGCCATATGACACCCAAGAGCCCTCCCCCCCCCAGGGTGGGCGGATGGGGTTTGAAAAAGGCCTGGAGGGCGAGAACCAGAAAGAGCAAAAAATAAATAAATTAAAAAAAAAAACCATGACGATGACAGGGAACAACTGAAGCAATTACAGAGTATGGTAAAAAGAAAAACACAATACTCCATAACGCACAGATGGTACATAGAACTGGGCAAAAAATGCAAATGACAGTCGGAGATCTAAAACTGAATACACAGGCCTATAAGACATAATGTGTCAGAAGCAAATCATCCCTCAGACAGGGGAGGGGAGAAAAAAAACACACTAAACAGCGGTAAATACACAGATCAGAGTAGGGCTAATAACACACCAGAGTGACCACAATATTTATAGGAATGAGAACACACGGGGATGACGGCAGGCAAAGTCCAGTGAGAGGAAAAACAACAAGTTCAGGCGGTCTGCCTGCGTCCAATGTCCAGATAGAGAATAGGGGGGAAAGGAGCATTCGGGAGGCCTACCCCAGTCCCAGGCCTGGTAAAACAGGATCTCTGGCGGCCGGACCAGGTTGCCAAGCAAACAGTCCAGTTGGTCGGGCAGCCGACCCAGAACGCCAAACGGGCGAGGCAGTCTTTCAGGCGGCTGACCCGCATTGCTCAGCCACCAGGACCGCAGGGGAGAGAACGACAACGGCTTCCCTGTAGCGGGGAACAGCGAGGGCGAGCCGGACCAAAGCTTGAGAACCTCAACGGCCCCTGGTGGAGATGAGTTGGGAAGATGATGACGATGATGACGAGAAAGATGATGATGACGATGAGCTAGTCCAGTGTCAGGCAGCAGAGGATCTGCAGCTCCCTCACCGACCTTGAACCACACTGGCGCTGCGCCCCTGCTGGACCCCAATCGGGTCAGCGCTACACCCACGACGGACCCCAATTGGGCCGGAGCAGCACCAGTGATGGACCCCGATTAGGTCTCGGCTGCACCCACGATGGACCCCGACTGGGTCGGCGCAGCACCAGTAACGACCTCCAACCCTGAACCCGGAACCTCCAGCACAGCGACTGGGATTGGCTCCGCACCGGTGACCCTGGGAGAAGGCTCAGGAGAAGGAAAAGAACCGGAATCAGGATCACCGGTAGCGACAGAGCCCAGCGAGACGAACTCGGGTGCAGCGGACGGCTGCCCCTGGCTCATCTCCCCGAGAGACAGCCAAAAATGCTCCAAAATAGAAAGAAGGAAAACAAAGTAGAGCACTTGCCTGCACTCGAGTTCTGTCGCCGTCCAGGACTTCGACGATCCGGGCTCAGGACGAAGAAGGTCGTCGTCTGGCTCCCACTCGGCTACGGTGGGCTCCGCAGCTGGCATGATGGTCTCTGCAGCCTGAGGACCCTCCGGTGCTGACGTCCACGCCGATGACCTGCACGGCGTGGTGGCAGGGGACCCTTGACCTGCTGGATCGAACCGCTCATCGGTGGAGACCCGGGGACGTTTCGTCGTCGGCACAGGCTCTCCTCCTCTGCTCATGACATGGCTGCGGGGCTGGAACCAGGCTCTCCAGAACCGCAGGCCCCCTCCTCGTCCAGCGACGTAGGCCTGGCGTCGTGGATCGCTCAGTGGAGGGAGACACAGAGGCAGCAGGTTTAATGTCAGAAGCTACAGCAGGTGGTGGGAGCTCGGGGGACTGCGAACCCTGAACTCCACCCCCAGGAGTCAGACAAGGCAAATCATAACTATGAGGAGAAGAATGAACTTGCACTTGCCTGTTTCTCGGAGGATGGATGGTGCCTGCTGTAGTGGACGTTGTTCCTCCCTTTCCCCGCTGGATGGTGACGAAGGGCCCCCCGGGAGGACGAAGAGGAGCCGCTCGTGATGGTCCGTTAACGGGCTTCGCTGGAGCAGGACTCATAACACTCGCAGCTGCCGAGGAAGACGTCGAAGAGGAGGGGATGACAGCCGAGGCGATCTGGGCACGAGGAGCTGACGGAGCAGCAGGAAGAGGTGACATGGGGAGAGAGGCTGCGGGGATTCCCTCCTGGCGAGACGTAGGAGCGGCAGCTGTCAGAGAGGTGGAGTCTTTCTGATGACCCGGAACAGGATCCGCACGGGGTTCTTGCTGAGGTTTCCTGTTGGTGTGAGAATGGTTACCGGCAGAGGGCAAGGCGAAGGAGAGGTTCAGGCTTCTTCGGGGATCACCCCTGGGCGGTGCGACCTCCTGGCCTGGAGCGGGGACAGGAATGGAATCCCGAAGTGAGGAGCGAGGATGCCTCCTCTTCGGCTTCCTGCCGGAGTTTCCCTCCAGCCCACGGAGTGTCTCCCATTGTGCAGCGATGTCCCCCTTCCTCGCAACGACTTCAAGGTGGTCGGAGTAGGGAGGAAGGCGATTAAGGATGTCTTCAGAGAGGTCCAGGTGCCGGCGTACATCACTGGGAGAATCATAGAGGGTAGCGGAGACGAGAGTTCCATCTACGTAGTCCAGGGCCTCTGCCAGCTCGTAGCCCAGGCTCCAAACACGACCCCTGAATGATGACATAACCTCCCAGTGCACAGGCACCCAGACAGGGAAAAACAAGTCCAATTAGGCAAAACTCATGGCAACAGGCGTCTCAGTCTGGCGACAGTCTACTGTCATGGATGCCCCTCACGAGCCATCATAAGATGCCACTCAGCCGGTGAGTTTGCACAGTTTATTACAGGAAAAAGGTGAATGACAAAACAACAAGCCATGGGGGGCTAAAACACACTACAACGATATACAGTCAATGACAGGGGAGAATGGATACATAAGGAGACACACTTACGAATATAGACGAAGGGTAGTCAACGTCTGAACAGCGGGATGCTCGATAACATCAGACAAGGGGAAGTTTTTGACGAGACTGCCGCACATTTCGCTCTCAGCTGCCCTCTTAAGTAGAGAGCCGCTGATGAGGCAAAATGTGGCTCAGCTGTCAACTCTGACAGCCGGAAGCCCCTCCTAGCGCTGTCACAATCAAAGCTTGGAGAGCCAAAAGGGGCACACACACATCAGATGGGAGAAAATAGTGCATGGCCCGAGTGCAGACGAGATCGGCGCTCGAACCATGACAATGTGGTGGTTAGTGATACGGGAGCTCCACAAGGGACTGTGCTTTCTCCTTTTCTCTTCACCTTATACACCCCTGACTTTCAGTACAACACCGAGTCATGCCACCTGCAGAAATTCTCTGATGACTCGGCTGCTGTTGGGTGTATAAGAGGGGGAGAGGAGGTGGAGTACAGGGCACTGGTAGACAGATTTGTGGAGTGGACCGAGCAGAATCACCTGAGGCTGAATGTCAGCAACACCAGAGAGATGGTGTTTGACTTCAGGAAGAAGATGATGCCTTCACAGCTGTTGCGGATTAGGGGGGAGGATGTGGAGATAGTGGAGGACTACAAATACTTGGGTGTCATGATCAGCAATGGATTGGACTGGAAATCTAACACTGATGCTGTGTATAAGAAGGGGATGAGCAGACTCTACTTTCTGAGGAAGTTGAGGTCCTTCAACGTGTGCAGCAAGATGTTGGAGCTCTTTCACCAGGCCGTTGTTTCCAGCGCCATCTTCTCTGCTGCTGTTTGTTGAGGTAGCAGTATCAGAGCCAGTGACACCAACAGAATTGACATGATTATCAAGAGGGCTGGCTCTGTATTTGGTCTAAGGCTGGAGCCCTTTGATAGTGTGGTGGAGAGGAGGACACTGAACAAACTGCGATCCATCATGGACAATCCTGACCACCCCCTCCACCACACACTCGACAGACAGCAGAGCACTTTCTTTAGCAGACTGCTACAGCTTTGCTGCCCAACGAGTCAGGTGCAGGAAATCTTTCCTGCCACATGCCATTTCACTGTACAATAACTCTAATGTTGAATTCTGGTCATAACTATGCTGCCATACTGCACCTTGCAGTGTAACTGGTACCTCACAATGCACCCTGTGCCTGACAGTTCTGCATTGTACAGTGAGTACGATTCATGTATCCAAGCGGGTCATCATTTATTCATCTGCAGTGAATATGTTATTTAGGAAGTTTTACTTTCCATGCATAATCCCCTTTTCTTTATGCTGTGTGTGTTACTGTCATTTTGGTTGTCTGTGTCATGATGCTGTTACACTGTAATTTACCAGTTTGGGATCAATAAAGTACATCTATCTATCTATAATTGACAACCTGAATGACTACAGACCCATAGCACTCACATCTGTAGTCATGAAATATTTTGAGCGACTAGTATCCCAGCACATCAGGGACACATCAGGCACATCCCTCTTGGTATCAGCGAGTGTGAGAGTTTTAATTATCCCAGACGTACATTCTGTAAAACTTACAACCGTGAGACCTTATTAAACATCAAGGTACTGCACGCTGCAAGAATCGCGGCGATCGGTTGTGATTTGGACATTCTACGCCAGCATGGAATTTTGGCGGAGTCTCCGCTGGAAGCTACCTGGGAGAGGACGAAGCGGAAGCGGTGCGAGCGCAAGCAAAAGCGAGGAAAAAGGGCCGGGATCCATGCTAGGCTAAAGGCTAACCCCTCCAGACCAGCGGTACCGTCGCTTCTTCTATCAAACGTCCGCGCCCTCGAAAACAAGGCAGACGAGCTGCGTTTGCTGAAAGAAACCCGGAGAGAATGGAGGGACTGCTGTGTGTTTGTTTTCACCGAGACATGGCTCCACGACAACATTCCTGACGAGGCCATTCAGCTGGAAGATATGGCGATGTTCCGGGCCGACAGGGAAATGGCGAGCTCCGGTAAGAGCCGGGGGGGTGGGCTATGCATCTATGTTAACAAGAACTGGTGCGTTAATGCCACGTTAGTGTCTAAACACTGGTCTCCGTTGGCGGAGTTCCTTATTGTTAATTGTCGGCCTTTTTATCTGCCGAGGGAATTCAGCAACGTGTTTGTAGTTGGTGTTTACATAGCGCCGAGCGCTAACGCTAAAGCTAATGCTAAGAAGGCACTCGGGGAACTGCACAATGCAATCAGTAAAATCCAAACGTCACACCCGGACAGTTTTGTGGTGGTTGCGGGGGATTTTAACCACACCAGCTTAAAGACTGTGCTCCCCAAGTTTAAACAATGTGTAGACTTTAAGACCAGAGGAGAGAATATGTTGGACTTAGTGTACACAAACACAGATGCATACAAAGCGTTACCCCGCCCCCATCTCGGCCGTTCTGATCACATGTCCGTGATGCTGCTGCCTGCCTACAAACCTTTATTGAAGCGCAGCAGGCCAGCAGTGAAACAAATCAGGATTTTGCCAGAGAGTGCAACCTCTGCACTGCAAGACTGTTTTCATCACACAGACTGGAGGATCCTCAAAATAGCAGCCTCCCAGGAAGACAGGACAGATATGGAGGAGTATGCTGATTCGGTCACCAGCTACATCGCGAAGTGCACAGAGGATGTCACTACAGTGAAGACCATCACTGTGCGGGGTAATCATAAGCCCTGGATGACTGCAGAGGTGCGCTCGCTGCTTAAAGCCAGAGATGCAGCGTTCAGAGCGAAGGACAGGATTGCCCTCCGCTCAGCCAGGTCTGCGCTTTCAAAGGGAATTAAGGTGGCAAAGCGTGCCTATGCGGAGAAAATCCAGGGACACCTCTGTGACACTAGGAACACCAAGCAGATGTGGCAGGGAGTTCGGACACTGATGGGCTTTAAGTCTAGGCAGGGAGTCGATGATGACGACGCTTCGCTTCCAGACAGGCTTAACGACTTCTTTGCACGTTTTGAAGCATCAAACTCGACAATCAGAGGGAGGGCCGGCCCACTCCCACCATCGGTCGGACCAGCTTTTACCATTAACACAGCGGACACACGGAGGATCCTATCCAGAATCAACCCACGCAAAGCTGCAGGTCCAGACAACATTCTGGGACGTGTGCTCCGAGACTGCGCGAGCGAGTTGGCGGATGTCCTGACTGACATTTATAACATCTCCCTGAGCCAGGCCATCGTTCCCAGATGCTTCAAGACCTCTATCATTGTACCGGTAGCAAAGAAACCAGTGGTGTCATGTTTGAATGACTATCGTCCTGTTGCACTTACACCAATTGTGATGAAGTGTTTTGAACGGCTTGTCAAACCACACATTACAGCCTGCCTCCCTGCATCACACGACCCGCTCCAGTTTGCATATCGTTCAAACCGCTCCACGGAGGATGCTATAGTCACCACCCTACACTCTGTCATCACCCACCTGGACCAGAAAGACACCTACGCCAGACTCCTGTACATTGATTTCAGTTCAGCATTCAACACCATTATTCCCCAGAGACTGATAGAGAAATTACTCCTTCTCGGTCTGAACACCGCCACATGTCTCTGGATCCTGGATTTCCTGACTGAGAGACCTCAGTCTGTCCGGGTTGGAAACAACATCTCCAACTCTGTCACGCTGAGTACCGGAACCCCTCAAGGCTGTGTACTCAGTCCACTGTTGTTTACACTTCTAACACATGACTGTGTATCCAAACACGAGGGGAACCAGATTATTAAGTTTGCAGATGACACCACGGTGGTGGGACTTATTCAGAGGGATGAGGAATCAATGTACAGGGAAGAAGTGAGAGACCTGGAGGGCTGGTGCAGGGAGAACAATCTGGTGCTCAACGTGAACAAAACAAAGGAGATGATTATCGACTTCCGGCGGTCACAGCCTGAGCACGTCCCCCTCAGCATCGGCGGCCGTTTAGTGGAGAGAGTAGAGAACATCAAGTTCCTCGGAGTGCAGATCTCGCAGGACCTGACCTGGAGCAAGAATTCCTTGGAGATCAGGAAGCGAGCTCAGCAGAGACTACACTTTTTGAGGAAACTCAAACAGGCCTCTCTCCCCATCTGCATCCTCAGGACCTTCTACAGAGGTGTGGTGGAGAGTGTTCTGACGTACTGCATTGCTACATGGTACTCCAGCTGCAGTATGTCAGACAAAAAAGCCCTGCAGAGGATAGTCAAGGGGGCGGAGAGGGTAATTGGAGTCTCCCTCCCCTCTGTCCAAGAACTTTTTCAGAACCGTTGTAGGAGCAGGGCACTGAACATTGTCAAGGACCGTTCTCACCCTCTGCATAAACACTTTGAACTTCTTCCATCTGGTAAACGATTCCGGAGCATCAGAGGCAGAACCACCAGACTGATCAACAGCTTCCTCCCACAAGCTGTCAGGATGCTGAACAGCTGACCCGGAATCTCACATACACACTACTGCACCTATGGACATTTTGTATATTATAGTTAGTTATTCTTTTTCCCCAAGTATGTCTCAGGGATGTGTGAATGGATGGGGGGGTGGGAGCTATGTGGGAGTGTGTCTTAATCATGCTGCTTCTTATATGGATGCCGAGAGAAACGCAATTTCATCTTGCCTGCACTACAGTTGTATGTACAGCAATATGACAATAAAGTTTGATTTGATTTGATTTGATTTGATTTGATTTGACTGTCTTCCCCCCTCCTTCGACCTCCCTACAGGGAGAACTGGTCTATGGAAGACACATCGCCACCACTCTCCACAGAGCGCTGAGCCACCTGGAGAACCGCAGGAGCTACGTGAGGATGCTCTTTGTGGACTACAGCTAAGTTTGCAACACCGTCATCCCGGACATCCTGATAAACAAACTGCACCTCCTCCAGATCCCCCTCTACCTGCTGCTGGATAAAAAAAACTTTCTCACCAACCGCCCACACTCTGACTTGGCCCCCATCACTCCTCCACACTGTCTGACAACACTGGCTCCCCCAAAGACTGTGTACTAAGCCCTCTACTGTACTCTCTGTACACCTTTGACTGTATTCCAACTCACCCAAACACCGTCATCATGAAATATGCGGAAGACACCACCTTAGTTGGGCTCATTACCGACGACGATGAGAAGGCATACAGGGCAGAGGTAGAGAACCTGCTGCTGTGGTGCCAAGCAAACAACCTGAAACTGAATGTCCAAAAAACCCAAAGAACTCATACTGGACTTCACAAAGAACAGACAGCACCACCCACCCCCCATAAATGGCGACCGCATGGAAAACGTCCCTGCTTTCAGGTTCCATGGCACCCACATCTCCTCTGACCTCTTCTGGACTGTTCACACCAAGGCCCTGGTGAAGAAAGCCCAGCAGTGGCTGCACTTCCTCTGTGTCCTGACGAAGAACAACCTGGACCAGAAGCTGCTGCTGGCTTTCTATCACTGCTCGGTGGAGAGCATGCGCACCTACTGTCTGGGTGTGTGGTACGCCGGCTCCACAGCTGAGAACAGGAAGGCTGTGCAAAGGGTCATCAACACCGCCCAAAAAATCATCAGTGGCCCTCTGCCGTCTCTAGAAGACATCTCCAGATCCTCCTGTCTCAGAAGGATCAAGGCGATCCCAGGAAACCCATCACATCCCACCCACCACCTGTTTGATCTGCTTCCCTCTGGACGACGGTTCAGATCGATCAGGTCCCTCACCTCCAGACTGACAAACAGTTTCTTCCCCTGGGCTATCCGAACTGCAAACAGTCAGAGGCCCCACCCCCTCTCTCCAAACGCTCACATGCACAGAACTGAGGACCTTTTAATTACCACAATAACTCACCTGTCTTTGCACTTTCATGTATAGTGACCCATCCGTAAAATCACTACTATGCATATTTTCCATAATCCTTGGCCCATTTTTCTCAATTGTGTGTTCTGCACACTGCACTCTTATGTACATAGTTCCACCCGTGAAGCCATTACCATACCTGTGTATATACCTATGGGCTATTTTTATTTCAATCGTATGTTTAATCATGTGTTCTGTAACTGTGTTTAATTCAAATTCTTCTCTCTTACTTTATTGCGCAGTAGCCTGGTGGAGCACCTACAATTTCGCTGTACTGTATAACTGTACAATGACAATAAAGAATGTTCTCTTCTCTCGTTTCCGCTTCCGGTGGGGGCAAGTGAGAGCATGAGTGAGGAGGTGTTGGGTGTGTGAGTGGCACGGAGTTTTGGATTATACTTTTTCACAACGTTTGGACTTTTCTTCTATCTTTTATTATTGGCTGCATATTCAGGTAAGTTTATTTCAATCTTTTGAGTGCGTTTGTGTTTTTGGTTTTTTGGCGTTTTGCTGGAGGATGGCGTCCTTTGAGACGCCACCTCCGTCTATCCGGCAGGGAGTGAGGATAGTCCCGCCAGATAGCAGCGTTGCTGTAGAGGAGGTCCTTCTTGCTGTGGGTGAGAAGGTGGGACATGATATGATCTGCTTTGCGTCCCGAATGAATAAAGCTGTCATTGTGTTTTTGACTGGTGAAGAGTATGTCCACAGTCTGACTGGGAGCGGTGTGGTTATCGGGGATACGTATGTACAGGTGTCCCCCTTATCTGTTCCATCAACACGCATCACCATTTCGGGTGTTCCTCCTTTCATCACTGACAAGCAGTTGGAGACGGAGCTTTGCAGATTTGGGAAATTTGCGGGCCCGTTTAGAACTGTGAGTTTGGGATGTAAGGATACCAAATTAAAACATGTCAAATCGCTCAGGCGACAGGTGTTCATGTTTTTGGACTCGCCCACTCAAACACTAGAAGTGTCCTTTCGGGTCAAACATGGGGACGGCTCCTATATGGTGTATGCGAGCTCAGGACAAATGAAGTGTTTTGAATGTGGAGACGTGGGCCATAAACGGTTCGCTTGTCCGCACAAGCAACGGGCAGGAGGCTCTGATGAAGCCGCAGCTGAAACCAGCGGTGCGGCCTCCGCTCACGCCGCTACTACAGACGACGTTGCGGGGCCTTCCGCCGGTCCTGCTCCGGAACCTGCTGCTGTGTCTGTGGACAGCCCAGCTGTGGCGCCCGCGGCCCAGCTTGCGGTTGGGAGCGTGGCTGGTGATGAGGCTCAAACAGTCACTGATGGTGCATCAGAATCTGCCTGTGAGAAAGAGCGTGTAAAATCAGCAGCTGTGGTTCCGGTAGCTGCTAACGTTTCTGAACAGCTAACGGAACAATGCCAGTCAGCTGCGGTAAGTGGCGTTCAGGAAATTACAGCTCATGATGAATCAGCTGGGACAGCTGTATCAAACAGTCAGTTAAGTTGTGATGATGAGGGAATGGATTCTGATTCTGACACTGTCTATTGGAGAAACTTGCAGTAAAAACAAAAGTTTGTATTCACTGGAAGAAATAAATGTTTTTCTGGATGAAACCTACAAAAGAGCCGTTAAAGTCACTGATTATTTCAGTGACGCCGATAAATTTATTAGATCTGTTAATGTGCTAAAAAGACAGGTTGGTCTTGACCTCCTGGATGAAAGAAAACGTTTTCGCCTTAAAAAGCACCTAACAGCCCTGCGTAAATCCGCAGGAGGAAAAAAGGTCATGCACACCTGACAAATGAAATAACTTACATGGGTATGCACAACACGGTGTTCCTATATATTTACTGCTCTTTGCTGTCTCTCTCTGCCCTCTGTCAACTAACTAACTACTAACTAACTAACTAACCTGCACTTATATAGCGCTTTTCTAGTCACAAAGACCACTCAAAGCGCTTTCATTAATACTAACCCTCTATTCTAAGGGCCTATAGGAAACAAATATCTAGGGACAATTTAGAACAGCCAATTAACCTAACATGCATGTTTTTGGCATGTGGGAGGAAACCGGAGAAATCCCGGAGTAAACCCACGCAACACGGGGAGAACATGCAAACTCCACACAGATCACTGTTGGTCGGGGGCTGGGATCGAGCCCACGATCCCACGATCCCCACAATCCCCCGGCCAAGGGTAAACTGTGCTGCCGCAGTGCTAACCACTGCGCCACCGTGCAGCCCATAACTCTATCTCCCTATGCAAAACATAAAATTAGGATCCTTAAACATCAGTGGTGGTAGGGGCAATCATAAGAGGGGATTAATTAGTGAATTGTTTAGACAAAAAAATCTTAACATCTTATTTTTGCAAGAAACTCATACCACTTCAGCAGATGAAGTGGACTGGGGCTTGTGGTGGAAGGGTCCTTTTTCACTCAGTCATGGTACAAATTTTAGTGCGGGAGTAGCCATTTTGTTTGGGGAATCTGTGAATGCAACAGTTTTGTCTGTAGTGGAGGTAGTGAAGGGCAGACTGCTCTTTGTTAGGGCAGAAATAGAGAATTCCGTGTTTTGTTTGATCAACGTTTATGCTCCAAATCAGAGTTCTGAAAGAATTGCCTTTTTCAATAAACTGAAAAATGAATTGCAGAGCTATCACCAAGATCAACTTATTGTTGCTGGTGATTTCAACTGTACCTTGGATTTTACTGTGGATCGAACTAGTGCAGAACCCCATCTTCAGTCTTCACAAGTTTTAAAAAATATCACTGTACAGTTTGACCTATTGGATACATGGAGAATTAAACATGCAAACACTAGACAGTATACCTGGGTCAGAGTCACAGACGATATGGTCAGTGCTGCTAGATTAGACAGAATATATGTTTCTCAAAGTTTTGGCCCAGGAATTCTTCACAGTAACATAAGTCCCGTCGGTTTTACAGATCATCATCTAGCCTCTGTGATGTTAATTATTTCACCAGGGGAAAGAACTAAATCTTATTGGCATTTCAACAATAAGCTCCTTCAAGACAACACTTTTTGTCAATTTTTTGTGTGTTTCTGGGAACACTGGAGGACTACAAAGCCTCGTTTTAGTTCCTTAGAACAGTAGTGGGAGGTTGGCAAGGTGCAAATTCGCATTTTTTGTCAACAGTATACTGCAAACTCGACTGCTATCATCAAAACCAAAGTTTGTGAACTTGAGGACACTGTCAAGAGGCTGGAGGAGAGTTTGATTAGGGTTCAGGATTCTACCTCAGGTCCTTTGTTGCAGGAGAAGAGATCAGCCCTGAGCTCTTTCCTGCAGGAAAGAGTGAAGGGGGCACTTGTTAGATCCCGGTTTACTCAGCTGAAGGACATGGATGCTCCAACGTCTTTTTTTTTTTTTTCAATCTGGAGAAGTCTGCTGCAAAAAAGAAGTTGATGACTTGTTTAAAACTCCCACATGGTCAAATAACTACAAATCCATCTGAGATGAGGAGCCATGCAGTGGATTTTTATGGGGCCCTGTTTGGTGCAGAACCATGTTGCATAGAATCTCAAAATCAACTCTTTGAAGGTCTTCCCAAGCTCAGCCCTGAGGAAAGGGATGCTCTGGACTGTGAACTGACTTTGGATGAGTTAACTGTAGCAGTTAATCAAATGGCTCTGGGACGTGCACCTGGACTTGACGGTTTTTCTTCTGACTTTTTTAAGCATTTTTGGGATATTATTGGATCAGACTTTTACGACGTTTTAATTGACTGTTACAGAACTGGATCTTTGCCTGTCTCCTGTCAGTATGCAGTACTATCTCTGCTGCCTAAGAAAGGGGACTTGGCCTTGCTTAAAAACTGGAGGCCTGTTGCTCTTCTTTGCACAGACTACAAGGTGCTTTCTAAAGCCCTATCAAATAGACTGAAAAATGTTTTGGATATAATCATAGATTCTATCTATGATTATAGATATAGATTATATATCTATAATTATAGATACAATATAGATACAATATGTTTGATAATATCAAACATATTGTATTCCTGATCGAACCATTATGGACAATATTTTTCTCATACGTGATGTTCTTCATCTTAGTAAATGCTATGATTTAAAGTTTGGTATTATGTCCTTGGACCAAGAAAAAGCTTTTGATAGGGTTGACCATTCTTATTTGTTTTCCACACTGAAGGGGTTTGGTTTTGGCAATATGTTTTTGACATGGGTCAATCTGTTATACACTGGAGTTGAGTGTTTGGTAAAGATGGGGGCAAGGCTGAGTCGGCCAATCCCTGTACATCGGGGAATAAGGCAGGGTTGTCTGATCTCGGGTCAGCTGTATAGTTTGGCTATTGAGCCTTTGCTGTGCAGGTTGCGCACTCAGCTAGGTGGCTTGACCCTGCCGGGGCCCTCCAGTAGTTGTCGTCCACTCGTCTTGTCTGCTTATGCAGACGACGTCAACATTTTCATCACATCCCACAGGGATGTACAGCGTTTGGTGGACACTTTATCTATTTATGAAAAAGCATCTTCTGCACGGGTAAACTGGGGCAAAAGTGAGGGTTTATTGGTGGGGCAGTGGACACATCAAGACATTCCTCATCTACCTGGAGGTCTTCTGTGGGGGAAAGCCGGTCTTAAAATGTTGGGGGTGTTTTTGGGTTCTGAGGACTTTGAAAGCAAGAACTGGGAGGGAATTAAGGAGAAGGTGTGTGCTCATTTTTCTAAATGGAATTGGTTGCTACCACAGCTGTCATATAGGGGAAGAGCTCTGGTCGCCAATAATCTGGTCGCTTCGGCTCTTTGGCATAGGCTTATTGCTTTGACACCGCCCAGGAGCCTGGTGGAGGAGGTTCAGAAGATCATCGTGGATTTCTTTTGGTCTGGTCGACATTGGGTGCGTGCGACTGTTCTCTACCTGCCTGCTGCTGAGGGAGGACAGGGCCTGGTTGACATACAGTCCAAGATCACCTGTTTTAGGCTTCAGACTGCGCAACGGCTCCTTTATGGATGTGGCCCCTGCTGGATGGACACTGCAAAACTGCTCCTGAGGAGAGTTGGCCGCTTGGGCTATAATAAGCAGCTTTTCCTCGTGAAATCCGGGGAGGTGGACTTTACTGGACTTTCTGCTTTTTAAACATCTGTCTTGCATGCATGGCACGTCTTCACTGTAGCCCGTATTCCTGAGGAGACACCAGGCATGTGGCTGTTTGAGGAACCACTGTTTTTCAATCAATTCATGGACACTCAAATGCTGCAGTCTGTTAGTCTGCGAACTTGTTTAAGAGAGGCAGGCTGTACCAAGCCTGGTCATCTGATGAAGATGTCAACCACGTCCATAGAAACACTGAGGCAGAGTGCCAACATTACATCTGTCAGACTGGTGCATAGGGTGGTGAAGGAAGTGTGTGTTGCCCTGCCACAACCACTGAGAGCCTTTGCGGAAAACCGCACTCTTTCTGATCAATGGGATGAGGACACTGTGTCCAACTTTCCTGCCCTTTCCATAAGTCCAGCAATGGGAGAGCGGCAGGAGGGAGAAGATCACCTGCTGTCTTTCAGATCTCCTCGTCTGGGCAAGTTCCAGTTTGTAGGGAAGAAGACGGTGTATCACATCTGTGTGAAGGTTCAAAATCTGCGCTCTCTGATGGAAGTGAAAGAGTCGAAGTGGGCGGGGTTTTTGGGGCCGGTATTCTCCCTGAAAGGCAGCTGGCGGTCCATGTACAAGCTCCCTATTGAGAAACGGACAGCAGATCTCCAGTGGAGGATTGTACATGGGGCAATAGCTACAAATAAATACAGAGCACACTTAGATCCTAATGTGGGGGAGGAATGTTTGTTTTGTTCCCAAGTTGAGACCCTGGAGCATTTGTTTGTTAAATGTTTTCGTTTATCTGGCCTTTTTGATCTTTTGAAAGTGTGGTTTCATAATTTTGGTGAATATTTTTCTTTTGGTTTGTTTATTTATGGTCCAAAGTATAAAGTGGCAAAGAAGTCTGTGCATACTTTGATAAACTTCCTATCTGGTACTGCTAAACTTGCCATCTGGCTGACAAGGAAAAATCAGACTATTAACACTGGCAATGTGGATCCTGTGTTTGTTTTTAAGGCCTTGTTAAAAGTCAGACTCCAGGTGGAGTATTCTTATTATAAAATGGTGGACAATTTGGAGGTATTCACGAAAAGGTGGACTGTAGGGAATATTCTGTGTTCTGTGGGAGAGGGGGATGAGTTATGTTTGAACTTTTGAAATGTGAGACACTTGGTGGAATGATGGTATCATGGTGATTTTATATTTTTGAATTGTACGATAAAGAGACTTTTTAAACCTCAAACCTCTCTTCTCTTCTCCTCTATCAATGGCACCCTGATCTCTTTACAGCTGAAAGCAGGTTCACACTGAGCATATAGAACAGACATGAAAGATTTTGGAGACGCTGTGGAGACGCTGTGGAGAACCTTCTACTGCCTGCAACATTCTCCAGCATGATTGGTTTGGAGGTGGGTCAGTGATGGTCTGGGAAGCCATCCTTGGAGGGCTGTTCAGCTCTCCATGTGCCAGCTAGAGGTACCTTGACTGCTCTCAGTCACCGGGATGAGATCCTCAGATCCACTGTCAGACCACATGCTGGTGCAGTGGGCCCTGTGTTCCTTTTTGTGTCTGACAATGTCGGGCCTCAAGTGGCCTCGAGTGTGTCAGCAGGTCCTGGATGATGACGGCAAAGATGCTGTTGACTGGCCCGCCTGTTCCCCAGACCTGAATCCAATCGAGCACCTCTCTGGGACATCATACATCACTGCATCCACCACTACCATGTTGCACCACAGACTGTCCAGGAGCTGACTCATGCTCTGATCCAGGTTTGGGAGGAGATCCCCCAGGAGACCATCTGTCCTCTCATCAGGAGCATGCCCAGATGTTGTAGAGAGTACATAAAGGGAGGTCATACACACTACTGAGCCACATCATGAGTCGTCTTGGGGAAATTCACAGAGGTTGGATCAGCACCTGATCTCATTTTCCCACTTTGATTTGGAGTACGCTTCTGAATCCAGTCCTAAGTGGGTTGATGATTTGGGTTTTCATTGATCGATCTTATGTCATTTTGTTCTCAACAAGTTACACTATGTAAATAATAAAGATTTTCAGCTGGAATGTTTCATTCATCGAGATGTGGGATGTGTAATTTAAGTGTTTCCTCTATTTTTTGAGCCGTGTATTTCAACTCTTTTATCTAGCTGCCTTGCTAATGGAATAAACTAGGATTCTTTCCACTGGAACACAAAGTTTAAAGGTGTACCCGTTTGTCCTCACCTATTCTAAAACTGTTCTAATCCAAAACTATCATCCAACCCATTCTCTTCTTTGTAATGTGGGTGTCTTTAATAGTATTTTATTGGAATTGTTTGCAAAGTAACAAAAAGGCATTCAGTGGAAGTACAGACCTACGCTGGCCTTGGTGTGGGTAAAAAGACCTGCTGTACTGTACTTTTCAGAATTCATATTCAATTCCTCATTCTCTCAGTTGAGCATTACAGCTCAGTAGCCAGGCATGTGCAGTCTAGAAGACTGCCGAGTCACACATCCACTGAGAGAAGCCTACTGTCATCTGTGGTCTGGCAATGTTTCCTGGACCTGAAATGTCTGGACCACTCTGTCAAGGCACTGTCTCCTTACTGCTGATGGATAATTTACATATCTAGTGTGGAAGCATTCTTTTCATGGCTGTAGCTGACTAGATTCCAGCTCCCAACATTTTCCACAAAAAGACCTACACAGTCAGAGATGGCAGACTTGGTCCGCACCATGCTAGACCCTCATTATAAAATGCAGATGATTACAGTGTTACAATGCTGACACTAAGCTAAATTACCAGTATTTTCAGTGTTATACTAAGTTTTGAGTTTCCTGAGGATCACACATAAACAAAAAAATGTGTGAAAGAAATACTGGGTACACTCTGTAATGGATTGTTTTAAAACGTGACTTTGTTATCTATCTTCATCTTTAAGTAAGACAGAATACAAGGTTAAAGCAACACTATGTACAGTTGAAACTAAAAGTTTACATACACTGTATAAAAAAAAACCTATTTTTTTCCTCACTGTATGACATTAAATCAGACTAAACTTTTCCTGTTTTAGGTCAGTTAGGATTACCAAAATTATTTCTATTTGCTAAATAATTTTTAGAGAATTTTTTTTATTACTTTCTTCAAAGTCAGAAGTTTACATACACTAATATCAGGAAGAGAATTGTGGACCTCCACAACTCTGGTTCATCCTTGGGTGCAATTTCTAGATGCCGGAAAGTGCCACGTTCATCTGTTCAAACAATTTTATGGGAGTACAGTGGGGTAAAAAAGTATTTAGTCAGTCACCAATTGTGCAAGTTCTCCCACTTAAAAGATGAGAGAGGTCTCCAATTTTCATCATAGGTATACCTCAACTATGAGAGACAAAATAAAAAAAAAAAAATCCAGAAAATCACATTGAAGCATATTTAATGAATTAATTGGTAAATTCCTCGGTAAAATAAGTATTTGGTCAATAACAAAAGTTCATCTCAGTACTTTGTTATATACCCTTTGTTGGCAATGACAGAGGTCAAACGTTTTCTGTAAGTTTTCACAAGGTTTTCACACACTGTTGCTGGTATTTTGGCCCATTCCTCCATGCAGATCTCCTCTAGAGCAGTGATGTTTTGGGGCTGTCGCTGGGCAACACGGACTTTCAACTCCCGCCAAAGATTTTCTATGGGGTTGAGATCTGGAGACTGGCTACGCCACTCCAGGACCTTGAAATGCTTATTATGAAGCCACTCCTTCGTTGCCCGGGTGGTGTGTTTGGGATCATTGTCATGCTGAAAGACCCAGCCACGTTTCATCTTCAATGCCCTTGCTGGTGGAAGGAGGTTTTCACTCAAAATCTCACAATACATGGCCCCATTCATTCTTTCCTTTACACGGATCAGTCGTCCTGGTCCCTTTGCAGAAAAACAGCCCCAAAGTATGATGTTTCCACCTCCATGCTTCACAGTAGGTATGGTGTTCTTTCTCCTCCAAACACGACAAGTTGAGTTTTTACCAAAAAGTTCTATTTTGGTTTCATCTGGCCATTCTCCCAAACCTCTTCTGGATCATCCAAATGCTCTCTGATAAACTTCAGACCGGCTTGGACATGTACTGGCTTAAGCAGGGGGACACGTCTGGCACTGCAGGATTTGAGTCCCTGGTGGCATAGTGTGTTTCTGATGTAGCCTTTGTTACTTTGGTCCCAGCTCTCTGCAGGTCATTCACTAGGTCCCCCCATGTGGTTCTGGGATTTTTGCTCACCGTTCTCATGATAATTTTGACCCCACGGGGTGAGATCTTGCGTGGAGCCCCAGATGGAGGGAGATTATCAGTGGTCTTGTATGTCTTCCATTTTCTAACAATTGCTCTCACAGTTGATTTCTTCACACCAAGCTGCTTACCTATTGCAGATTCAGTCTTCCCAGCCTGGTGCAGGTCTACAATTTTGTTTCTGGTGTCCTTTGACAGCTCTTTGCTCTTGGCCATAGTGGAGTTTAGAGTCTGACTGTTTGAGGTTGTGGACAGGTGTCTTTTATACTGATAACGAGTTCAAACAGGTGCCATTAATACAGGTAACGAGTGGAGGACAGAGGAGCCTCTTAAAGAAGAAATTACAGGTCTGTGAGAGCCAGAAATCTTGCTTGTTTGTAGGTGACCAAATACTTATTTTACTGAGGAATTTACCAATTAATTCATTAAAAATCCTTCAATGTGATTTTCTGGATTTTTTTTTCTCATTTTGTCTCTCATAGTTGAGGTATACCTATGATGAAAATTGGAGACCTCTCTCATCTTTTAAGTGGTAGAACTTGCACAATTGGTGGCTGACTAAATACTTTTTTGCCCCACTCTATAAGCACCATGGAAATGTCAAGCCTTCATTCCGCCCAGGAAGGAGATGGGTTCTGTGTCCCAGAAATGAACATGTCTTGGTGTGAAATGTGTGTATCAACCCCATAACAAAAGCAAAAGACCTTGTGAAGGTGCTGGCTGAAGCTGGTAAAAGAGTGTCATTATCCACAGTGATACAAGTCCCACGAATGCTACCAAATACTAAAAAAATCTATGTAAACGTCTGACTTTGAAGAAAGTTATAAAAAAAAAAATTCTTGAAAAAATATTTATCCAAATAATTTTGGTCATCCTAACTGACCTAAAATGGAAAAAAAAGTTTAGTCTGATTTAATGTCAGACAGTGAGAAAAAAAAAAGGTTATATCTTTTTATACAGTGTATGTAAACTTCTGGTTTCAACTGTATGTGTTTGACCTTAAAAAAATAATATTTCCCAAATTCTTTTGATGGTACATCTGACTTTGACCAGTTGACTATTGCTTCCACCATAGCCTTGAATAGGCCTATGTAGCCTTGCTGCTTGAACACTGAAAAAATCTACAACTGGCACACTTTAGAGCCTGAGTCCCACTACCTGATGATTGGGCACGGCTTTAGCCACCAATCAGCAAAGCACCCTGTAAATGGTAAGAGGGATTCAAGCTATAAAATGTGTCAATTTTAGTCATTTCAGTGTTCTTACCAGGAAGAGTAAAGTTACATAATAATGCTTTAATTAATGAATTTTGATTAATTTTGCTGTACTCTCCAACTCTGACCACATTTTCCTTCATGAAGATGACACTGCAGAGAAGACAGCTGTAGGCAACAGAAAATCGCTACCCACAAGCTTTCCAGCCATCTCTAGTATTCTCTGTTCAACAGTTGAGGCCAATTATGTATTTCTGACAGATAACCGACCATAACCTCAATGAGACCTTTCAGATTTGATCCTGATTTAATTCTTGTCATTCAGCTATAATTCCCAAACCTAGTCTACCACAGTCTGATTGCAGAAACAGAAACACACAGACATGAGGACCACAATACTTTCCTATAACATGATTAGGGTTTCATTGTCTCTCACTGATACAATTGATGCGGCATCCTGCTTCCTCAATTTCAGCACACAGATGGTTCTGCTGAACTCACAACAGGTCTCCTCCTCCTGTTTGTCTACATAAATACTGATGAACTTGCACTGTTATTCACAAGGAAAACAGTGTGTACCATGAGACACACATTTTCATCTGGTCACAAGTTTATACCACTCCCATCAGAATGCTGATTTTGTCACTACGCATTTGCAAAATGGGTTTGGCAAACATAATAGGCTTTAATGTTTAGACTTAAATACGCTATTATTTACTTTTGCACTTCTGAAACTCTGAAGGACTGCCTTGCCTCACTCTATTTGTATTCAAGACAAAATAGCACTGAAAAGATTATGCTGCCAGAGGAGGTAACAATTCCCTAACTCAACTGATACTTGGGAAACATGAGAAAAACAAATAAACAAACAAACAAACAAAAAATTATACAACAGTTTGTTCCAACTGAGCAATTTGATTAGACAAGAGAGATGGGTGGGCAATATAAGCTGCGGCTTCAGCCATCACCCATTTCGGAAAATTTATGTTGAACTGTATAATCAGAGGAGTTATTGTTTAATTTGACCTTGTTAAGATTTTTTTCCCCTTTGTTATATTATTCTGTTCTTTTCATTTTAATCTTTACTTTTAATCTATCTGAAACAAAGATTCATTCATTCAAAGAGTCATTCATTCATTCATTCAGATTCTAGGAGTTACCATATTCCACACTAACTACACTTAGACACCACCATATATGTATCACAATATGTAAGAACTGTAATGCTGTGTTTTATACCTTAGTCAGCCTTTATAACCTGGTTATTGTGCTGTTTTTTTCTGGGTTTATGCTAAGAGTTATCCTGCTAGTTGCATCTAGCTTAGCTTACAGTTTAGATGAAAGTCTTACAGCAAAGAGTTTCCACTGAAGTGTCACAGTGTAATACATGCATCTGACTCTTTACATCATTGGAAGATACTTAAAGAACATAAACAAAAGTGGAGATAATGATCTTGTGCTTGCTTGCTACATAGCTAGCTAGTGGTTACCTTACTTTCAAAATTTTTACTCCAATATCTAGTTTATTATACATGCTTGTGACTCTTAATCTGAAGGTGCAAATAAGAAGACAGTAAGGAGAAATGAAAACAGAGATACTATCGAGTACTAGCTATAGAGCTAGCTTGTGAGAACGTGACTTGACTAAGGAGACCAGAACAATGGACTGTGGAAAAGTATGTATATACACACGTGGACAAAATTGTTGATACCCCTCTGTTAATGAAAGAAAAACCCACAATGGTCACAGAAATAACTTGAATCTGACAAAAGTGGTAATAAATAAAAATTCTATGAAAATTAACCAATGAAAATCAGACAATGCTTTTGAATTGTGGTTCAACAGAATTATTTTAAAAAACAAACTCATGAAACAGGCCTGCACAAAAATGATGGTACCCTTAACTTAATATTTTGTTGCACAACCTTTTGAGGCAATCACTGCAATCAAACGATTCCTGTAACTGTCAATGAGACTTCTGCACCTCTCAGCAGGTATTTTGGCCCACTCCTCATGAGCAAACTGCTCCAGTTGTCTCAGGTTTGAAGGGTGCCTTCTCCAGATGGCATGTTCCAGCTCCTTCCACAGATGTTCAATAGGATTTTAGATCAGGGCTCATAGAAGGCCACTTTAGAATAGTCCAATGTTTCGCTCTTTGCCATTCTTGGCTGTTTTTAGCTGTGTGTTTTGGGTCATTATCCTGTTGCAAGACCCCTGGCCTGCAACTGAGACCAAGCTGACACTGGGCAGCACATTTCTCTCTAGAATACCTTGATAGTCTTGAGATTTCATTGTACCCTGCACAGATTCAAGACACCCTGTGCCAGATGCAGCAAAGCAGCCCAAGAACATAACAGAACCTCCTCCATGTTTCACAGTAGGGACAGTGTTCTTTTCTTGGTATGCTTCATTTTTGCATCTGTGAACATAGAGCTGATGTGCCTTGCCAAAAAGTTTCAGTTTTGTCTCGTCTGTCCATAGGACATTCTCCCAGAAGCTTTGTGGCTTGTCAACATGCAGTTTGGCAAATTCCAGTCTGGCTTTTTTATGATTTGTTTTCAACAGTGGTGTCCTCCTTGGTCGTCTCCCATGAAGTCCACTTTGGCTCAAACAACGACAGATGGTGCCATCTGACACTGATGTACCTTGACCTTGGAGTTCACCATGAATGCGTTTAGAGATTGTTCTGGGCTCTTTTGTTACCATTTGTATTATCCGTCTCTTCCATTTTTCATCAAGTTTCCTCCTGCGACCACATCCAGGGAGGTTGGCTACAGTCCCGTGGATCTTAAATTTCTAAATAATATGTGCAACTGTAGTCACAGGAACATCACGCTGCTTGGAGATGGTCTTATAGCCTTTACCTTTAACATGCTTGTCTATAATTTTCTTTCTAATCTCCTAAGACAACTCTCTCCTTTGCTTCCTCTGGTCCATGTTTAGTGTGGTACACATCATGTCACCAAACAGCACAGTGACTACTTGTCGCCCTTTAAATAGGCCGACTGACTGATTACAAGTTTGTAGACACCTGTGATGTTAATTAGAGGACACATCTTGGTTGAACATGTCCCTACGGTCACATTATTTTCAATCTTTTCTAGGAGTACCATCATTTTTGTCCAGGCCTGTTTCATGAGTTTGTTTTTTAAAGTAATTCTGTTGAACCATAATTCAAAAGCAATGTCTGATTTTCATTGGTTAATTTTCATAGAATTTTTATTTATTACCACTTTTGTCAGATTCAAGTTATTTCTGTAACCATTGTGGGTTTTTCTTTCATTAACAGAGTGACATAATGTCCAGCTCAGGAAACACGCACGCAGGCTCAGGATAGATTTAACAGCTTTATTCAACAAGCAGGTGTGTCTGGATGGATGTGTGAGATATGTGTATGTGATGAGGGTGAACGCTGATGCACAGGAAGCAGAGCAGTGCGCCGTACAGCCGGACAACCCTATGGAGAGAGCAAAGGACAGGGGTAAAGGGCACCACACCTGAACAGGAATAATGAGCTGTGTGCTGCTTACTTGTGGGTGGCAGGTGGCTGGCGTTGGCCAAGGGAGAAGCCCGGAAGACAGCGTCCTGCAAAGGCTGTGACGACGGTGAGGAATGGGTGGCGATGACGGGGTATCCGCCGCCAGGGAATCCACCTGTGCACAGGGGAGAAGACTTGGAAAAGGTAAGGAATGCTTACGTTGAAGCGTAGTTTCGCTGATGATCAGGAGATGATCCAAACGCGAAGAAGTGCCGATGCGAACAGACGGCTCCAGACCGCTGCACAGGGCTGAGTGGGCTAAATAGCCCGCGGCTGACGAGGCGCAGGTGTGCGCGCAGCTGAGGCAGATGATGAGCGGCGAGTCGTGACAGTACTCCCCCCCCTAGCAGCGCCTCCTGGTGCTGGTTTGTCCGGATGCACCCGGTGGAATTCCGTGATGAGACTCCTGTCCAACACCAAGGAAGAGCGCACCCAGCACCTCGATTCAGGGCTGAATCCCTCCCAGTCCACCAAGTACTGCAGCCCGCGACCTCGGCGCCGGGAGTCCATGATGGAAGCGACTCTCCAGGCCGGGTGGCCGTCGATCATCAAAGGCGCGGGAGGCGCCGCGGGCGGGGGACAGAGGGGATCGGAGACCACGGGCTTGATTTTGGACACGTGGAAGGTGGGACATATGCGGAGGGAGGGGGGGAGGGCCAGACGCACAGCCACCGGGTTAATAATCTTTGAAATGGTGAAGGGGCCAATGAAGCGTGGGGCCAACTTCCTCTTCTCAGTCTTGAGGTGAATGTCCTGAGAGGCCAACCAGACTCGTTGGCCCACCTGGTAGGCAGGGGCCGGTCTCCTGTGGCGATTCGCCGTGGTGCTGTTGCGTGTCACTGTGCGTAAAAGCGCATCGCGTGCCTTGGTCCACAGACTCCGACAACGTCTCAGGTCCGCCTGGATGGATGGAACGGCCAGCTCACCCTCCTGCTCCGGGAACAGTGGTGGGTCATATCCCAAGGATGCCTTGAAGGGGGACATCCCTGTGGCAGAAGACCGTGCCGTGTTGTGGGCGTACTCTACCCAGGCCAGGTGCGTGCTCCAGGAAGACGGGTTGGAGGAAGTGACGCAGCGTAGGGCAGCTTCCAGCTCCTGGTTGGCCCGTTCGCACTGCCCATTGGATTGCGGGTGGTGGCCGGAGGAGAGGCTTACTGTGGCCCCCAAGGCGTTGCAGAAACACTTCCAAACCTCCGAGACAAAGTGGGGCCCCCGATCAGAGACAACGTCCACCGGTATCCCGTGCAGCCTGACCATGTGTTGAACCAGAAGGTCCGCTGTCTCCCGTGCCTTTGGGAGGCCCCAGAGTGGCACGAAGTGGGCAGCCTTGGAGAAACGATCCACGGTGGTCAGCACAGCGTCATAGGTGTTGGAGGTCGGGAGACCGGTGACGAAGTAGAGGGCTATGTGGGACCAGGGCCTGCCCGGGATCGGCAGGGGCTGGAGCAGGCCCGCAGGGGGAGAATTTCCTGACTTGCCGGTGGCACACACAGGGCACGCCCGGACGTAATTGGTGGCGTCCCTCTGAAGACCTGGCCACCAGAAGGAACGCTGGAGGAGATCCACTAGCCGGGAAACACCAGGGTGACAGGCGAGTTTGGAGGTGTGAACCCAATGGATGACCTCCCCCCGGACAGTAGATGGAACAAACAGCCTTCCCTCCGGCCCGCCGCCAGGGTCCGGTTCGGTCTCCTGCGCCCTCCGGATCTTGTGCCTGATGGACCAGGAAATCGCTCCTACCACACACGAGCTGGGCAGGATGGTATGACCCGGCTCCTCTGACGTCTCGGGGGCAAACTGCCTGGACAGGGCATCGGGCAGGCCGTTCTTAGAACCAGGGCGGTAGGTGATGGTGAAGCGGAACCGGGCAAAGAACAAGGACCAGCGCGCCTGGCGGGCATTCAGACGTCTGGCAGATCTAAGGTATTCCAGGTTCTTGT
Organism: Pholidichthys leucotaenia; assembly: GCA_020510985.1. Lineage (NCBI taxonomy): Eukaryota > Metazoa > Chordata > Actinopteri > Cichliformes > Pholidichthyidae > Pholidichthys > Pholidichthys leucotaenia. The sequence goes on from CM035841.1 coordinate 192,728,643, forward strand.
GGTCCGTCAGCACCACGAACGGCAACGCAGCCCCCTCCAGCCAGTGGCGCCACTCCTGCGGGGCGAGCTTGATGGCGAGAAGCTCCCTGTCCCCGACGTCGTAGTTCCGTTCCGCCGGAGACAGACACCGTGAGAAGAAGGCGCAGGGTCGCTTGACCCCATCGGTGGGTGATCGCTGGGATAGCACCGCCCCCACTCCCGTATCAGACGCGTCGACTTCCACCAAACACTGCAGCGCGGGGTCAACCTGGGTCAGGACCCGGGAGGAGGAGAACTCCGTCTTCAACGCCTGGAACGCCGCTGCGACCTCTTCTGTCCACCGGAAGGGGTTCTTGGGGGAAGTGAGACGGGTCAACGGGGCAACGATGGCACCGAAATTGGGCACAAAACGGTGGTAGAAGTTGGCAAACCCAATAAACTGTTGGACCTGCTTCCTGGAGGTCGGCGTGGGCCACTCAACCACCGCTTTGACCTTCGCGGGGTCAGGCAGGACCTGGTTGTGTGAGATTACGAATCCTAAAAAGGAGGTGGTCTTGGCGTAAAACTCACATTTTTCGGCCTTGACGTACAGCCTGTTTTCCAGCAGCCATTGTAAGACCCGCCTCACGTGAACCTGGTGTTCCTCCCGTGACCTGGAGAAGATGAGGATGTCATCCAGGTACACAAACACGAAGAGGCCAAGGAAATCACGCAGGACGTCGTTGATTAGGCGTTGAAATACAGCGGGGGCATTGGTCAGTCCAAACGGCATCACCAGATACTCGAAGTGACCACTAGGGGTTCGAAAGGCCGTCTTTCACTCATCCCCCTCCCGGATCCGGACGAGGTGGTATGCGCTGCGGAGATCCAACTTGGTGAACCAGGTCGCCCCCTGGAGGGAGTGGAAGGCAGTGTCCATTAAAGGCAGGGTGTAACGGTCCTTCTCCGTGATGTCATTCAGGGCCCGGAAATCGATACAGGGGCGGAGTGACCCATCCTTCTTAGACACGAAGAAGAACCCTGCGCCGAGCGGAGACAAGGAGGGACGGATGATTCCCGCGTTGAGTGACTCCTTGATGTAACTATCCATTGCCTCTCGCTCCGGCGCTGACAGGCTGTAGAGGCGTCCGGATGGCAGGCGCGCCCCCGGGCGGATGTTGATGGCGCAGTCGTAGGGCCGGTGGGGAGGAAGAGACATCGCCCTGGACTTGCTAAATACGAGACCCAGGTCATGGAACTCCGAGGGCACCAGAGAGAGATCCGGAGGCACGGCGTCCTTAGCCGGAGGGGAAGAGGATGGGGCGCAGGCTGCGGACTGTAGGCAGGTACCCATACAGAAGGAACTCCAGGCGGCAACTCTTCCTGTCTGCCAATCCAGTACCGGGTTGTGCAGACACAACCAGGGGTACCCTAGGATGACAGGCGACACAGAGGAAGACAGAACGTACAGGATGAGATCCTCCCGGTGGTTACCTGAGATAATAACAGGGACCGGCTGGGTGCGATGAGTCACTTGTCCAAGGGGCGCATGGGAGAGGGTGATCAGGGAGAGAGGAGCGGCCAGAAGGTGGCAGGGGATGCCCAATTGGGTTGCCAGGCTCTTTGAAATAAAGCTCTGCTCTGCTCCTGAGTCCACCAGCGCGTGTGTGAGGTGCCCCGTGGCATTGTGACAAAATCGAATGGGCAGTGAAAGACTAGTGAGGGGATTTGACCAGTTAGAGTCCGTGAGGCCCCCTACAGTGACTCGCGGACCTCCCTGTTTGGCTTCTCCGGGCACTGCTCCATGGTATGTTGATTACCTCTGCAATACATGCAGAGGCCCAACTCCCGGCGGCGCTGTTTCTTCGCTAGGGGGAGCTTTGACCAACCAACCACCATCGCCTCCGATTCCTCGGAAGACTCCGGAGGAGGTAACGCCAGGGGGCGGCCTTGAGGCGTGCGGACGGAGCCTCCACGCGAGTGGCTGATTAACTTCCGCTCGGTGGACCGTTCACGCAGCCTGTTATCCAAACTAATAGTTACGGAGATTAGCTCCGAGAGCGTCTCCGGAAGGTCTCGACCGGCCAGCTCATCCCTCAGACCCGAGCTGAGGCTGCGGAGGAAGATGCCACAAAGTGACGCCTCATCCCAGCCTACCTCCTCCACTGTGACCCGAAGTCGATAGCGTAGTCCGCCGCTGACCGGCTTCCCTGTTAGAGGCCAAGGAGACGGTCAGTGAGGACGCTATCATGCCGGGAATGGTCGAACACCTCGAGAAAGCTCTGCACGAACTGGCTGTAGGAGAGGTTTGTGTACCTGGGCTTCGCCATAACGGCGTAAGCCCAAGTTAACGCTCGCCCCTCCAGAAGATTACCAATATAGCCAATTCGGCTGTGGTCCGAGGGAAAATCCTCGGGAACGCGCAGAAACACCGACTCACACTGCATGATGAACCCCCGTGCTCCGCCGAGCTTCCCGCTGAAGCGGGAGGGGGTTGGGATAGGTGTGAGTTGGGTTGGCGTTCCCGCGGCAGACTGGCCGGGCACCGGAGCGGCAGAAGCTACCCCTCCCTGACGAGCCGAGGGGAACGCCTGCTGGGGGTCCAAGCGGTCTAACCGGTGAGTGATGTTTACCAACTGGTTCAATATCACCTGCTGTTGGTGGGCTATTAAATCCACCCGAGCCTCGAGGGTGGAAAGACGGCGTGTGAGCCCGCTGTCTGCTGAGCCGCTCTGCTGGAGCCGTACTGACATAATGTCCGGCTCAGGAAACACGCACGCAGGCTCAGGATAGATTTAACAGCTTTATTCAACAAGCAGGTGTGTCTGGATGGATGTGTGAGATATGTATATGTGATGAGGGTGAACGCTGATGCACAGGAAGCAGAGCAGTGCGCCGTACAGCCGGACAACCCTATGGAGAGAGCAAAGGACAGGGGTAAAGGGCACCACACCTGAACAGGAATAATGAGCTGTGTGCTGCTTACTTGTGGGTGGCAGGTGGCTGGCGTTGGCCAAGGGAGAAGCCCGGAAGACAGCGTCCTGCAGAGCCTGTGACGACGGTGAGGATTGGGTGGCGATGACGGGGTATCCGCCGCCAGGGAATCCACCTGTGCACAGGGGAGAAGACTTGGAAAAGGTAAGGAATGCTTACGTTGAAGTGTAGTTTCGCTGATGATCAGGAGATGATCCAAACGCGAAGAAGTGCCGATGCGAACAGACGGCTCCAGACCGCTGCACAGGGCTGAGTGGGCTAAATAGCCCGCGGCTGACGAGGCGCAGGTGTGCGCGCAGCTGAGGCAGATGATGAGCGGCAAGTCGTGACACAGAGGGGTACCAACAATTTTGTCCACGGGTGTAAATGATGACTGGTAGACCATAGCAAAATTTGTTGACTATAAGTGTTAATTGACATGAAGATATTATATTCTATGTACAGTATATATACACATTGTATACATTCAAGAATAGGAATAAATTCAAAACTAGCAATTAGGAACTACATGTTTTGCATAGTGTCACTAGTCCCGGTGGAACAATAATAACATCAAATTGTCATAAACCCTCGGTGCGCCCTATCTTTGCGCACGGAGGAGAGAAGGAGAAATGAGGATTTAACTGCAGAAATTACCACACACACATTTATTGACAACAGTGAAGGGAACCATACAAAATGGCAGAGCAGCTCGGGGAAATACAGAGTTCCCTCAAAATGCTAGGTTGAGCAGGGAGAGAGGGAAGCAGTTGTGTCACACTCGGAAATGCTACCAGCGTGGCGGCACAACTGAACAGAGAAACGCTAGAGTTACTCACAGCCTAGGCAAACTGGGTCATCCAGTAGATCGGCGAGCATACACCTTCAGTGACGTGACGGTTAGACGGCGAAGCACAGCCATCCAACGCGTACAATGATCCACCGGCGCTTGTCCAGCAAAGAGCTGCTTATGAACAAACGCTGCTGGTGTGGCAAATTCAGAACACCTGGGCGAGGTGCGGAAAGGATAATTAGCGAGGCTGGGAACAGCTGGTGGAATCAGAGGGAGAGTGAGGGGGCGTGGCTGGACCGGCAGACTGTCAGCAGTGTGAGAGAATGTAGGTCATAACCGCAGACTAACAGCTGCCGGTCAGGCAGTGGCAAGGAAATAGAAGTTATTGTACTAATACACAAAATGCACATAACCAGTAAACCAAAACCCCCAAAGAGATCAAGACCGAGCCGGGGAAAGCCAAGCCAGCTCGGCTCATGACACAAATAAACAAACAAATCTTGATTTGCTGTCACTTATTGCTGTCAGCTTATAAATTGCATTGTGGGAACTGCTATACATGCGTAAAAGCAAGGTATTGTGAATATAGTATAGTAGTGATGTCTTTGGCCCTGTGCTGTGGGTGGTCCTACGACTGAATTACAGTGGTGCTATATTAATTGACGCTGCACTCTCTCTTGTGGAACTTTGCTTAAATATGGAGTAAAATTTGCCACGTTAATGACATTCATCAGTTACATGTTTAAGATAGTTTGATTCTAAGGGTCATGTTACGGTGATCTAGTCAACAGTCTATTGTCTAAAGGTGCTTTCACACCTAAATTCATTTACTTTGGTCCAAATCACTTGATAAGTTTGTTACTTTGTATCATTTTCTCCTTGATTCGATTCCATTTCACACAGGCAAAAATTTAAGTGAAAACAAAACGCGTCACATCAAATCAAGCAAGAATCACGAGAGAAGGTTCTCTCCTCTGGTTAATCAGCTGCATTTGCCAAGGAAGCAAGAAAAGTAAATACAGGAAGTCAGTTTCATTACCATAGCTACACGGAAGTATGTGATCCATCAGAATGTGGGTGATGTTGTGCACTGTCTCTATGTGCATGGTCAAAAAATCAGAATAGAAGTGTCTAGATTAATTTGAGAGGTAAACAGACCTTCTGAAAATTGTTATTTAATGTTTGTATTATTTATTAAGAAGAAGTAAAAAGGTGGCAGATTGTGAGGGGTCACAGATTTCTGTGCCACACTAAAGCTCTCTGTTTATTCAGTGCATTTTAGACTTTATTGTCCTCCTCATAGAGCTTTTAAAAGTTGTTGCAGCACTGAGCAGCTGATTACTGAATTCCCCTTTCCACAGACTGCTTGCTAACAAGTGCTTTTTGATTTTTTTTGTATTTTGGAGTGCAGAGTGTTTATGTGCTCATCTGACCAGTCTGCTTCTCCTCACAATTCCCAGTTTGTAATAAATTAAAATCTGTTCATAATCTAATTCCCTTGAATCATGCTTTTTCTAGCCTTTGGTCCCGTTTTGGTTTGGTATGCTTTGTCACCTGGAGGACTGCACCAGAGTTCACCAGGTGATTCAATATCGAGACCACCACTTTTATATGATCTCGGTGCGGTTATTTTGGTGCGCACCTGATTGTGACTACCGTGTTCTCATCAGACAAAACAAACCTCACTAACGGAGAACATGAACTCTAGTTCGATTGAAACGAACTAAAGCCTGTTGGTGTGAAAGGACCCTAAGGCACAAAGCTCATTTATGGGTGTGTCTGGATCCCATTCATTATTATGGCAGCGCAAGAAATGGTCTTTGCACATGCAAAAAACGCAAAGGATCTGGTCTGAACTCTTATTCAGAGGTGTGCTTTTGGTGTCAGATTTGGCCTTCTCATCATCTTTAAGACACAGGTGTGCATGATCAAAGGTGGATTACTATTCTGACAGCATTTACCTGTGAGAAAAAATCAGTTTGGCGCTGGGATTGCCAACTGAGCTACTCCACAAATTTAAAATGGAGGTATGAATATAATCAGTCGAGCACTTATTTCAGGGAGGGAGAGGAGGAGGAGAAGATGATTTAACAATTATTGCCATCTTAAATAATCTTGTCCATGTGCATTTGTGTGTTTGCTACATGAATTTTAGTTACAACAAAATATAAAGAACGACCCAATCCCTGATGTGCAACATGCAGAAATTAAAATTGCTGAATATGAATGAATTAACTGAATATTTTTTTTCCATTTTTACTGCACAATATAGCCAACAACAGCAAATTCACTCACTGATCTTTGTGTAAAGCGCAGCAGTGATATCTTACAGGGTGTGAATTACTATGAAGTCATTTTTTTTATTGTATCTTGTTAACGAGATCGAAAAAATAACAGCCATGATGAAAAATCTGAAAGACATCTGTCATTTTTACAGAATAGTCTGTGTTACTTTTAACTGTAATTCCCACCAGTCCACCATGGCCCAAAGTGAATAGCAATTATCATTTTATTCAACTGAAGCCTGTGTTGAAATTATTGTTCCTGCCTACTCCAGAAATATGCCATTTATTACTGTCAACTGTTCTTATTATTGTTTGGATTATATTACACAGCACATGTGAATAGTTTATATTTAATTTCCCCCAGATTAACACATTTAAGATGGGAAAAATGCACCAAACACACACATGTGAACAGACATAGAGCTCCGCACAGCACCGAGCCTTCGATATAGAAATACTGTCCAATACTGTCTAGTGAAGTCACCAAGCACACACCAGCCAGAGGCTCAGTGCATGGATCCTTCTGTTTTCGAACCTCTCCTGAACGTTACAATCTGTGGTGAAAAGTGACACTGCCTGTTCATTCATTGTCTTAAAAATAAATTAAATCCCAATCTGTGTTAAACCCCTCCTATAAATCCGTGATTAAAATGAAAATGTGGATGGAAGAAAAAAAATATTCAGTGTCTCATCATATGAAAATTAAAATGATGGGTAACAATACTTTGATTAGATTATAACTTTTACAACTGTGTCCAGTAAAAACAAAAATTAGGAAGACTTTTTGTGTCATGGGTCAGAGCTGTGCTCGGGTCTCAAGGTTTTGCTGCCCATTTTCTGTATATGTATTTGTTCTTGGTTTTCTTCCATTATGGTTTGTGCTTCTATTTTGACAGTGCCGTCATGTTACTTCCTTCTGTCAAATCTTTTCGCGGCCTGTCACAGCTGTTTTAGTTGTCTTTGATTACTTCCTCACTCATGTGTCCACACCTAATCCAAATTTGGTTTCTCTCCAGCTGCCTATTTAAGGTCGCTTTCTTGATTCATTCCTCACAGCGACCTTCTCTGTGCTCAGACAGGAATCCCCATTTGATTCCTATTTATTTCTGCTCTGTTCGCAGCTTCACCTGACTGTTAGTAAGTTCCCCTTTGTGGTTATTATTTGTGCTTTTTGTTATTAAATGTGCAAACTCACAGCTGGCGATTGGTGCCTTATTTCTGCCCTGAACAGGACCGATTATGACAGAAGGTCGCTGCCAGTAGGTGCCAGTGGCTGTGGTTTTTGCCTTTTTTTTTCCCCTTTTTTCTGTCGCTCTATTTTTCCCCTTTTCTGGGTGTCTGCTTTTTCTGGAATGGCAGTGATTGGGAGAAGATACCCTATGAGCCTGGGGTGGGAGCTCTGTCAGGCCTTAATGGAGATTGATGATCTTCTAGCCATAGCTCGTAAATATTCCACTCTGAAGGATGCTCGGTGGTACCTGAACCTCGTGGAGGCAGCCGTGCTGCATCATCCTCGCCTCTCGGAGTATGCCTTTGAAGAGAGAGGATATCCCTGGTGACGGCTCTGCAACGGGAAAACCGTGAGTTGATGAAGAGTTTCACCAGGAAGCCTAGCTCTGCGTTGAGGGGGAGACGCTCCCAGGCCTTGGTCCAATTGGCTCCTCGCCAGGCTCCAGCTCCGGCTCCAGCTCCGCTCCACCTGCTCCAAGATGCCGTCTCCCGGCACAGACCTCCACTTCTCCCCGAGATGCACCGAATCGGATGGAGGAGAGTCACCGGGTGAAGACGCCGCAAACCTCCCGCCATTATCCAGCAACAGGCCGCCGGAGGGACTCCTCCGCCTCTCAGCCAGCAGCTTCCTCATCACCACGTTAAAAAGATACCACAGCAGCTTCCTCCTCTAGGTTTTCCTCGCTGGCTGTCTCGTCAGCTCCCTCTTCCTGGGTCGTCACTGCTGTCCCCCACTTCTCCACGGCGCCTCCTCTCGCTGCTGAGAGCCCGGCTGTCTCTTCCCCAGTTTCGCCCATCATCAAGGTTGCAGGAGTGGCTCCTCCATGTTCTCCAGGGGGGCTCACAACCACTGCAGCCACGGAGAGGGATGACTCTGGGCCTGCTGCAGCAGAAACCACCGTGCCCCGAGAACACAGGCAAGTGCTTTTTCATTCTTTATCACCAACATACGAATTACCTTGCCTGATTCCCGGTGGTGAGGCTCAGTTTTTGCAGTCCACTGAGTCCTCACCACCTGCTGCAGATAATTTTCCTTCACCTGCTCCCTCCGCAGGGCCACCGGGGGTGCTGCTATGCCTCAGTCTGGGGCAACTAGGGTGCTGCTTCGCCCCAGTCCGTGGCCACTGGAGGTGCCGCTTCGCCCCAGTCCTGGGCCATGTGTGTGTGAGGGGGGGTACTGCTGCACCTATGCTCAAGGCTGCTGCGGGTCCTCAGTCTACATCCGGTTCCGTCGTGGTTCGTTCTTCGCCTGAGTTCGTTGGTCACCATCTATCTTCCTCACCTGGGTCCTTTGTTGGTCCACCATCCCCTTTGTCGGGTTCCCATCTCCTGGCTTCAGTGGTCCATGGTAAGCATGAGTTCCATCTGCCGCCTCCAGGGGGAGGTGCATGGTGTTCCGCGGCCCGTTGGCCCAGAGATGCAGGATGACCACTTGATGAACTCTCTTGTTTGCTGGGGTGGCTTCAGAATTCAGGAAGGCCACCCGATGGACTCTCTCCAACATTCTGGTGGCTCTGGAGACCTGGTAGGCCGCCCGACCTTTTCCACCTGATGGCCGGGTGGAGCTGGGACTTTGGTAGACCACTAGAACTGTTCCCTCACTCACCCAGTTTAACCTGGGTTACACAGCACTTTATTTGGTCAGTGTTGTGGGTCATGTGTGTTTTGTTTTGTTTGTTTTTGTGTCTCTCCCTCCAGGCCTGGATCCCCCCACCACCCGTCAGTTTTTGGGGTTATTCCTGTTGGGGGGTACTTTTCGTTCCTTTTTGATGTTACGTTAGGGTGTCTTGGATCCACCCCTTAAGAGAGGGGAACTGTCATGATTCTGAGCGTGGGTCAGAGCCGTGCTCGGGTCTCAAGGTTTTGCTACCCATTTTCTGTATATGTATTTGTTCTTGGTTTTCTTCCATTATGGTTTGTGCTTTTATTCTGACAGCGCTGTCATGTTACTTCCTTCTGTCAAATCTTTTCGCGGCCTGTTACAGCTGTTTAGTTGTCTTTGATTACTTCCTCACTCATGTGTCCACACCTGATCCACATGTGGTTTCTCCCCAGCTGCCTATTTAAGGTTGCTTGCTTGATTCTTTCCTCACAGTGACCTTCTTTGTGCTCAGACAGGAATTCCCATTTGATTCCTGTTTATTTCTGCTCTGTTTACAGCCTCACCTGACTATTAATAAATTACCCTTTGTGGCTATTTTTTGCATCTTCTGTAAGTTACCCTTTGTGGTTATTATTTGTGCTCTTTGTTATCAAATGTGCAAATTCACAGCTGGCGACTGGTGCCTTATTTCTGTCCTGAAAGGGCCGATTATGACATTTTGTTAGGAAGTCTGTCAGTTCAAGTAGATAATTGCAATGTACTTGCACTTTTGTTAACTTTTGTCTTCTTCTTTTGGCTGACCCTTTTAGGGGTCTCTACAGCGGATCATCTGCCTCCATCTCACCCTATCCCTTGCATCTTCCTCTGTAACACCAACCCTCTCCATGTCCTCCTTCACTACATACATGAATCTTCTCTGTGGTCTTCCTCTTTTCCTCCTGCCTGGCAGCTACATCTTCAACATCCTTTGTCCAATATATCCACTATCCCTCCTCTGCACATGTCCAAACTATCTCAGCCTTGCATCTCTTTCTTTGTCTCCAAGCCGCTCAACCTGAGATGTCCCTCTGATATTTCTAATCTTGTCCCTCCGAGTCACTTCAAATGAAGATCTTAGCATCTTCAACGCTGTCACCTCCAGCTCAACTTCCTGTCTTTTTGTCAGCACCACCATCTCCAAACCATACATCATAGCAGGTCTCACTACCATCTTGTAAATATTCCCTTTCACGCTTGCTGCTACCCTTCTATCACAAATCACCCCTTACATTTGTCTCCACCCACTCCACCCTGCCTGCACACTCTTCTTCACCTCTCTTGTGCATTTTGCATTGCTTTGGATGGTTGACTCCAGGTGGGCAGCGTGGTGGAGGAGTGGTTAGCACTGCGGCAGCACAGCAACTCACCCTTGGCCGGGGGATCCTGGATTCGATCCCAGCCCCCGACCAACACTGATCTGTGTGGAGTTTGCATGTTCTTCCCGTGTCTGCATGGGTTTACTCCAGGATTTCTCCGGTTTCCTCCCACATGCCAAAAACATACAAGTTAGGTTAATTGGCATCAAACTGGGGATTCTTAAATTGTCCTTAGGTATGACTGTGAGAGTGAATGGCTGTCTGTCTCTGTGTTGGCCCTGCGATGGACTGGCGATCTGTCCAGGGTGTACCCTGCCTCTCGCCCAAAGAAGCTGGGATAGGCTCCACCCCCCACAACCCGAAAAGGATTAAGCAGAAGAAGATGGATGGTTGACTCCAGGTATTTAAACTCATCTACTTTCACTACCTCTAGTCCTTCCATCTTCACCATTACACCTGCCTCCCTCTCATTCACACTCATGTATTGTCTTGCTTCTTCTGGCTTTCATTCCTCTTCTCTCTAGAGCATACTGTAGAGGAGCTTGAAATAACGAGGCGATATGATTCATAAACCAAAGTTTATTATCAGCTCCTCTAACAAGTCTCATCTAGGTGCAGCAGCAGAAGAAGTAAGAGAGCGAACACCTTCGGCTGTACGAACTTATACTCGCACATAACAAAAGACATGCATATCAAAAGCTGACATCCCTCACTATCTTAATCCCTTCTTTTGTCTTCATACTCCTCCACCTGGCCCTGGGGGGTCAGGGCAACCCATCCGGTGTCCACCGCAGCGCCTGGGATGCTCTTTGATCTTCACTGGCGGTTGAGACCCTTTGTCCTGTTCTGAGGTGTGAAGTCGCTTTACATATGTAATCACTAAACACTCTCACATGCTTAAACATATGTAGGTTATGGGATATATGATTAATATAGACCACACATACCTCCACATCTCCATGTTCTCTTCCACGTGCTCCCTACTCTCACTACAGATCACAATGTCGTCTGCAAACATCACAGTCCACGGAGACTTCCGCTTGACCTTGTCTGTCAGCTTGTCTATCACCATGGCAAACAAGAAGGGGCTCAGAGCCGATCCCTGATGTAATCCCACCCCCACCTTGAATCCATCCGTCACTCCTACAGCACTCTGACTTTCTCATACAGTACCACACTTCCTCTCTTGACACTCTATCATATAACACACACACGTATGTACTAAGTGTATATATATATATATATATATATACTGTATATATATACATATATATATACACACACACACACAAAGACACAGTGCAACTCCTAACCTTCTCTATACTTCTCCATCAACACTCTTAGAGCAAACATTGCATCTGTAATACTCTTTCTTGGCATGAAACCATACTACTCCTCATTGACTGTCACCTCTCCTCTTAACCTGCCATATCTTTATAGTATGGCTGATCAACTTTATGCCTCTGTAGTTACTACAGCTCTGAGCATCACCTTTGTTCTTGAAAATATGTACCAAAACACTTCTTCTCCACTCCTCAGGCACCCTCTCCCTCTCCAAGATTGTGTTAAACAATCTAATTCAATTCAATTCAATTCAACTTTATTTATATAGCGCCATTTCACAACAACAGTCATCTCATAGCACTATCAACTGTAGGGGGGACCCCCACAGTTGCAGAAAGACCCCAGCAATCAGGCGATCCCCTGTGAGCACGCACTTGGCGACGGTGGAGAGGAAAAACTCCCTTTTAACAGGAAGAAACCTCCAGCAGAACCAGGCTCAGGGAGGGGCAGTCATCTGCTGCGACTGGCTGGGGGGTGAGGGGATAGAGAAGAAGAAAAGAACAGACATGTAGAGAGCAAACAGCACGATGGGGACTCAATCTATGGGAGAGAACAAACAAATGTTAATGACCAGCAAAAAAAAAAAAATTTCATAGACAGTGAGGAAAGGAGTGAGGCCCAGTGCATTACTGGAGGTCCCCCGGCTGACTAAACCTATTAGCAGCATAACTAAGGGAGGGTTCAGAAACACATGATCCCTCCCTAATTGTAGGCTATATCAAAAAGGTAGGTTTTAGCCCTATTCTTAAAAACAGAGATCGAGTCTGACTCCCGAATCCAGATTGGCAGCTGATTCCACAGGAGAGGAGCTTGATAACTGAAGGCTCTGCCTCCCATTGTACTTTTGGAGATTCTAGGTATTACAAGTAATCCTGCATTTTGGGAGCGTAGTGCTCTGTTAGGATGATACGGTAGTATCAGATCTTTTAAATAAAAAGGAGCCTGATTGTTTAAAGCTTTGTAAGTAAGAAGAAGGATTTTAAACTTAATTCTAAACTCTATGGGAAGCCAATGAAGGGAGGCCAGAACCGGAGAGATATGATCTCTCTTTCTAGTACCTGTTAAAACTCTTGCTGCAGCATTTTGGATCAGCTGAAGACTTTTTAAAGATGTTTTAGGACAGCCTGATAATAAAGAATTACAATAATCTAATCTCGAGCTAACAAAAGCGTGGATCAGCTTCTCAGCATCACTCTGAGACAAGATGCTCCTAATCTTGGCAATATTACGCAAATGATAGAAGGCAGTCTTAGAAACAAATTTAATATGTGAATTGAAGGACAAATCCTGATCAAAAATAACTCCAAGGTTCCTCACAGAGCTATTAAGAGAAAGAGTAACTGCATCCAAACTGAAAGTTTGATTTGGAAAGGAATTTCTAAGGTTTTTTGGACCAACAAGAATGACTTCAGTAGGAATGACTTCAGTAGAATGACTTCTTATCTGAATTTAATAGCAGGAAATTACAAGTCATCCAAGCTTTAATTTCCTTAAGACAGGCTTCTAACTTGGCTAATTGATTAGTATCATCTGGCTTCATTGAGAGGTATAATTGTGTGTCATCTGCATAACAATGAAAATGTATACAGTGTTTTCTAATAATGTTGCCTAACGGAAGCATATATAAACTAAAAAGAGCAGGGCCTAGCACAGATCCCTGTCGAACTCCATGACTAAGCTTTGAGCTAAAAGAAAACTCATCATTTACATGAACAAACTGGAACCTATCAGATAAATAAGATCTAAACCACTGCAACGAAGTTCCATTAAGTCCAACATAGTGTTCTAATCTATCAAGTAGAATATTATGATCAATAGTATCAAAAGCTGCACTAAGATCTAAAAGGACAAGTACAGAAACTAGTCCATTATCAGATGCAATGAGGAGGTTGTTAGTGACCTTCGCTAAGGCTGTTTCAGTACTATGATGGATTCTAAACCCAGATTGAAACTCATCAAGTAAACCATTTCCCTGCAGGTGGTCAAATAATTGCGTAGCAACAACTCTTTCTAAGATTTTTGAAATGAAAGGGAGATTAGAGATTGGTCTATAGTTAGCTAAAGCTCCTGGATCTAGCGTTGGCTTTTTGAGTAAGGGTTTAATTACAGCCGTTTTAAAAGCCTGCGGTACATGGCCTAAAGTTAATGAAGAATTGATTATATGAAGAATAAAGCTACCAATAAGTGGGAAGACTTCTTTAAATAACCTGGTAGGAATAGGGTCTAAAAGACAAGTTGAAGGTTTGGATGAGGAAACTATTTTGTCTAACTCACAAAGGTCGATTGGAGTAAACTTCAGTCTGAAACAGTCTTTCTGCAACTGTGGGGGTTCGCCCCTACAGTTGATAGTGCTATGAGATGACTGTTGTTGTGAAATGGCGCTATACAAATAAAGTTGAATTGAATTGAATTGAATTAAACTCATCAAGACAGACATCAATAGAAGGAGTTGTAATAGTTACAGTATTTAAGTTAACTGTGGGAAGAATCTGATTGATTTTATCTCTGATGGATGAAATTTTATTATTGAAAAAGTTCATAAAGTCCTGACTAGTAAGCTCTAAGGGGATGCTAGGATTGACAGAGTCCTGACTCTTTGTCAACCTGGCTACAGTACTGAAAAGAAACCTGGGATTATTCTTGTTCTCTTCTATTAATGCAGAGTAATAACTCGTTCTAGCTTTTCTAAGAGATTTTTTATAAATTAAAAGATGATTTCTCCAAGCTAAATAGATTTCATCTAAATTAGTAGAGCGCCATTTTCTTTCTAATTGACGAGTCTTCTGTTTTAAGCTACGAGTTTCTGTGTTGAACCAAGGAGTTAAAAATCTCTGATTAGACTTTTTCTTTTTTAAGGGGGCCACCAAGTCTAGAGCCTGATGCAGAGAAGCTGAAACACTATCCACCATGTTATCAATTACAGAAGGAGCAAGCTCTCTATAGCTTATTTCCGTTGTGTTGACACATGGCATAGAGGAAACAATCTGCATAAATTTGGAAACAGCATCATCTGAGAGGCATCTACTGTGATAATATTTTTCTTTAGGAGCCAAATAGTCAGAAATAGTAAAATCAAAGGTTAACAGACAATGGTCTGACAGTACAGGGTTATGAGGAGACACTACAAGATTTTCGATTTCTATGCTATATGTCAGAACAAGGTCCAATGTATGGTGGAGGTAATGAGTAGAATTTCCTACTTTCTGAGAAAACCCAATCGAGTCTAATATTGAATTAAAAGCCACATTAAGGCAATCACTATCTACATCCACATGTATATTAAAGTCCCCTACTATAATTATTCTATCAGATTTCAGCACTAAATCAGCTAAGAAATCAGCAAATTCGGATAAAAATTCTGAATAGGTTGATGGGGGACGATAAACTATGGCAAATAAAATTGGGTTTATCCTGAAATTGCTAAAGTGCCCAACACTGAGGACCAGGCCCTCAAATGAATTATAACATGTTTTTTGCTTTACATTAACTAGTAATTTGGAATGGTAAATTGTTGCTACTCCTCCTCCACGACCAGAACTTCTGGGATTTTGACAGTTTAAATAACCAGAGGGAGTTGATTCATTTAAACCAACATAATCCTCTTGCCCTAACCAAGTCTCTGTAAGGGAAATTAAATCAATCTGATGATCAATTAACAGATCATGGACTAACAGAGACTTGGGAGTTAGAGACCTAATATTTAATAAACCACATTTAATTTTTAAATTATGAGGAGGAACAGAGGCCAAATCATTCAATTTAGAGGCTTTATGTTTAATTTGAGTTTTACCAATATTTTGCTTTATCACTTTGGGATGCTTATACATTATATTTTTATTTACTTTGGAGGGAGCAGACAACGATTCTCTGATGGGGAAGACAGGGGCTAAGCTGAGGGGTGGCGGATGAAGAGGAGCTGTAGAGAGGCGTGTAAGACTGCGACTCTGCTTCCTGGTCCCAACTCTGAGTAGTCATGGTTTTGGAAATTTGGATAAAAAAGATGCCAGATTGTTAGATAAATGAGAAGCACCATCCAAAGTGGGATGAATGCTGTCTCGTCTCATAAGACCAGGTTTTCCCCAAAAAGAGCTCCAATTGTCAATGTAGCCCACGTCATTTTTAGGACACCACACAGACAGCCAGCGGTTCAAGGATGACGAGCGACTAAACATGTCATCACTGGTCAGATTGGGGAAGGGTCCAGAGAATACTACTGTGGCAGACATCGTTTTTGCAAAGTCACACACCGATTCTATATTAAGTTTCGTGACTTCCGACTGCCGGAGACGGATGTCATTAATGCCGGCGTGAATAACAATTGTGGAGTATTTACAGTTACTTTTAGCCAGCATTTTCAAATTTGACTCGATGTCGCCTGCTCTGGCCCCAGGAATACATTGGACTATGGCCGCTGGAGTCTCTAGGTTCACGTTTCTGACTACAGAGTCGCCAATGATCAGAGTTTTTTCCTCAGCGGGTGTGTCGCTGAGCGGGGAAAAACGATTAGAAACGTGAACAGGTTGGTGGTGAACCGGGGCTTTACGACTAGGCTTCCTTCTCACCGTCACCCACCCAGTCTCCTCGCTGCTGAGGAGAGCCGGGGAACCGCTGACAGTGGGACCTAAGCTAGCTAGCTCCGCTGCAGCTAATGGGCGTCCGTCAAGATTAACTGGCGCAGACGGTGTTTCAATGCAGCGGAGCCGGGATTCCAAATCAGACAACCTCGCCTCGAGCACCTCAAAAAGACAACATTTATTACATTTACCGTTATCACTAAAAGAGGCAGAGGTGTAGCTAAACATCTGACAGAGAAAGCACACCAGAGGAGGAGAGGAAAGAGAGGTAGTAGCCATAGCTAGTGGCTGGAGAGCTGGAGAGCAAACCACACAGGCAGACAGCAAAACAGGAAGTGACGATACGTTACCACAAGGAAGTGACGATCAGTCAGAATCTGGTTAAAAAGAAAAAAAAAGTCCACTGCCATCTCTCCTAAACATCTCCATACTTCTATAGGTATGCCATCTGGACCAACCGCTTTTCCATTCTTCATCATCTTCAAAGCTGCCCTCACTTCTGCCTTGCTAATCCTCAGGACTTCCTTGTTCACCATATTTCCTTCATCAATCCTCTTCTCTCTCATTTTCTTTATTTATCAACTCTTTAAAGTACTCCTTCCACCTTCTCAACACACTCTCGTCATTTGTTGGTACATTACCATTTCTATCTTTAAAAAGCCTAACCTGCTGTACATCCTTTCCAGCTCGATCTCGCCGTCTAGCCAGTCGATACAACTCCTTTTCTCCTTCCTTAGTGTCCAGCCTTTCAATACAACTCGCAATATGCCTTTTCCTTTGCCACATCTCTCTTTGCCATGTGCCTAGATTCCAAATACTCCTGTCTTCTTTCTTCATCTCCCTGACTATCCCACTTTTTCTTTGCTAACCTTTTCCTTTGAATATGTTACTGTACCTACTCATTCCACCAAGTCTCCTTGTTTTCCTTCCTCTGTCCATTGGATACACCACATACTGTACCTTTCTACCCATTTCCCTCAATACATTTATTGTACTTTCCCAATCATCTGGTAATTCTTCCCTACCACCCACAGCCTGTATCAACTCCTTCCTGAACTCTGTGCGACCTTCTTCCTTCTGTAACTTCCCCCACTTAATCATTAGCTCTGCCTTCACCGTTTTCCTTTTCTTGCTTTGCAAAGTCATCCTACAGACTACCATCCGATGCTGTCTAGCTACATTCTCCCCTGCCCCACCTTGCAGTCTCCTATCTCTTTCAGATTTCTCCTTCAGCATAAGATGTTGTCCACCTGTGTGCACCTTCCCCCACTTTTGTAAGTCACCCTATGTTCCTCTCTCTTCTTGAAGTCTGTGTTCACCACAGCCATTTCCATCCTTTTAGCAAAATCCACAACCATCTGTCCTACCACATTTCTTTCCTTAAGACCATACCTGCCCAGGCCCTCCTCATTACTTCTGTTCCCTTTACCTACATGCCCATTAAAGTCTGTTCTAATCACCACTCTCTCCCCCCTGGGAACACCCTCTACCACTTCATCCAACTTACTCCAGAATTCCTCTTTCTCTTCTAACTGACATTCAGCTTGTGGGACATACGCACTGACAACATTCAGCATCACACCTTTGACTTCTAGCTTCAAACTCATGATTCTGTCTGACTCCCTCTTTGCCTCCTGAACACTCTTCACTTTTGTCAACTTTTATTTTTGGTTGTTTATTTATGTATTGTTGTGTAGTTGTATGTATATGTTTTGTTGTGCAGCAGACCCCTCGGTCCAAGACAAATCTCTCCCAAGGGAGACCAATAAAGGCACTTTGACTCTGAACACAGGAAAATTCCAATGCACCGCTGAGTCCTTCCTTGTATGCACATTAATGCCTTTTAAACACACTGCACAAAGTGCGGTTGATAATGTACCACAGACTTTTAGACCTGGTTTTTGTTGATCAAAAGCACATTGACAGTGAATGCAACATAATATGAACACACCAAACTTTGCGCTGAGCCTTGCCCACTTTAAATGAGTCCCATCCTATGTGCCCAAATACGGTACAGCATCTCACAAAAGTGAGTACACCCCTCACATTTTTGTAAATATTTTATTATATCTTCTCATGGGACAACACTGAAGATATGACACTTTGATACAATGTACAGTAGTCAGTGTACAGCTTGTATAACAGTGTAAATTTGCTGTCCCCTCAAAATAACTCAACACACAGCCATTAATGTCTAAACCGCTGGCAACAAAAGTGGGTACATCCCTTAGTGAAAATGTCCACATTGTGCTCAATTAGCCATTTTCCCTCCCCGGTGTCATGTGACTCGTTAGTGTTACAAGGTCTCAGGTGTGAATGGGGAGTAGGTGTGTAAAATTTGGTGTTATCACTCTCACACTCTCTCATACCGGTCACTGGAAGTTCAACATGGTACCTCATGGCAAAGAACTCTCTGAGGGTCTGAAAAAAAGAATTGCTGCTCTACATAAAGATGGCCTAGGCTATAAGAAGATTGCCAACACCCTGAAACTGAGCTGCAGCATGGTGGCCAAGACCATACAGTGGTTTAACAGGATAGGTTCCACTCACAACAGGCCTCGCCATGGTCGACCAAAGAAGTTGAGTGCACGTGCTCAGCGCCATATCCAGAGGTTGTCTTTTGAAAATAGATGTATGAGTGCTGCCAGCATTGCTGCAGAGGTTGAAGGGGTGGGGGGGTCAGCCTGTCAGTTCTCAGACCATACGCTGCACACTGCATCAAACTGGTCTGCATGGCTGTCGTCCCAGAAGGAAACCCCTTTTAAAGATGATGTACAAGAAAGCCCGCAAACAGTTTGCTGAAGACAAGTAGACTAAGGACATGGATTACTGGAACCATGTCCTGTGGTCTGATGAGACCAAAATAAACTTAAAATGTATGGCGGCAACCAGGTGAGGAGTACAAAGACAAGTGTGTCTTGCCTACAGTCAAGTATGGTGGTGGAAGTGTCACGGCTTGGGGCTGCATGAGTGCTGCCGGCACTGGGGCGCTACAGTT
The DNA here is from genome assembly GCA_020510985.1 of Pholidichthys leucotaenia. NCBI lineage: Eukaryota > Metazoa > Chordata > Actinopteri > Cichliformes > Pholidichthyidae > Pholidichthys > Pholidichthys leucotaenia. The sequence continues at coordinate 192,747,756 of CM035841.1, forward strand.
CATTGAGGGAACCATGTGCCAACATGTACTGTGACATACTGAAGCAGAACATGATCCCCCTCCCTTTGGAAACCGGGCCACAGGGCAGTATTCCAGCATGATAATGACCCCAAACACATCTCCAAGACGACCACTGCTTTGCTAAAGAAACTGAGGGTAAAGGTGATGGACTGGCCAACCATGTCTCCAGACCTAAACCCTATTGAGCATCTGTGGGGCATTCTCAAACAGAAGGTGGAGGAGTGCACATCCACCAGCTCCACGATGCCGTCATGGAGGAGTGGCAACCTGTGAAGCTCTAGTGAACTCCATGCCCATGAGAATTAAAGCAGTGCTAGAAAATAATGGTGGCCACACAAAATATTGACACTTGGAATTTGGACATTTTCACTTATGGGTGTACTCACTTTTGTTGCCAGCGGTTTAGACATTAATGGCTGTGTGTTGAGTTATTTTGAGGGGACAGCAAATATACACTGTTATACAAGTTGTACACTGACTACTTTACATTGTATCAAAGTGTCATATCTTCAGTGTTGTCCCATGAAAAGATATAATAAAATATTTACAAAAATGTGAGGGGTGTACTCACTTTTGTGAGATACGCTATGTGCACAGTCAGTTCCTAATTAGTTAGCAAGGGCACACAACAAAAACAAAACAAAATAACGGTGTGCTAACAGAAACTAACAAAGATAATGTATGCATAAGATAATCTAGAATGCAACATTTATCCAATAGCTATACATAAGTTAGCAAGCAGAGGGGTGGGTGCTGGAAAGACAAGGACGTGTGACATTGCTGTATAGGCTTTGTACATGTTCACATACTTTACAAGCATCCTCTTGGTGCTGCTGTCTTTGTGTGTTTTCCAGAGTAAGGTCAGTGTAGTTTATAGGCTAGGTAAAAACTTGCAAATCTACCCATCTATCTTTAATCTGTTTTAGCTATGGCAGCATGCTGCAGAAAGTGTGTAGGCAGCATGTGGTTTAATGTATTTGTGTCTTTTTTTATATAAGTGTTCTTTTGCCATTTTCCCCAGCTGTCCCTCCTCCTCCTCCTCATCTGCATTTCCTGTGCCAGCCTTATAGATCTGCTTACAGAAAATGTCCCGCAGAAACGCTCAAGGACATACCACACTAGCATGCAGCAAAACTGTGCCAGGACAACACAAACACACATACGGTACACGTGCGCGGGTGGGGGTTGCGTATTGTGTACGTACGTGGAGCCGATGCATCATCCATTTCCTTGTTGACCATATGGAGGTGCTTGCGAGGGAAGGGGAGGGGAGGGGACGAACCCTGCTAGGACAGTTGACACAGCACAGATGCTAGGCTGCACACGCCGACTTACAAACCCATGGAGAAACAAGAGCACATTCACTCACACATATATGCGTGCACAGACACACACTTGAACACTGTTTCTGAGTGGTAATGAGGCAGGAGGGGGAGGATGGCTGGTGAGCCTCCCACTGCCTTATGCTAGGGGAGTTACCCGGCCTGGTGATGAAATGACAGAGGGCTACTCCAGACTCTGGGCATATGAGCAACACTAAATCTCCCTCATTTATTAACATTAAGAAATGTCACCATGCAGGATAATGTGAGAGGATTGCAGCCATTTAGGAAGAAAATAGGAGAAGCTACAGTATGATAATGCTGTGAAGATCAGTGGGGAGAGAAATGAGTGTGTCAGCTATACTTTAAGGTTCTTTTTGGGTAAATGACAGCATATATAGTTACAACTGGTACTTCTAAATGTAGAATAAGTAAAACACCAACCAGTCCACAGTTTAATCAGTACCATTAATCCTCCTTGAAAGGTCCCATTAACTGCAAAATTGCAATATGTGGGTTTTAACCTTCTACATTGTATCCATGGGTCAGAAGTAAACCATTAAAACATCAAAATGTTCACTTTACAAAGAACTACAGACTGACTTTAGTTGGGTTCTTAAAGAAATAAGCAGAGTGGACTTTCTGCTCTTCATGGTCAGTTAGTTAGTAAAACAAACACACCCTGACTACCTCATTGCTTGTGATTGGCCTGCTCACAAAACCTTCACCCATTTAGATTTAGAGACTCATTAATACTAATGAACAAGCCGAAAATCAGTTGTCAGAGGTTTCTAAAACAACACTGAAACTGTTTTTGGCCTTTATGATTACATATATATGTACTTGAAGGAACCTGGTATCATGGCTGTGTGTGTAACTGGCATGTCGGACCACTATAGCAAACCGTTTAACTCTTACGGTTTCTCCTTCCAATCTGTAGCCATTACACTCAGTATTGCACGTCTAATACCAAGGTAGGTCTTTGTCCAGAGTGAGGCACTGTTTTTACTGAAATTGTTAGAGTTAAGGTAACGCACAATAAAGGGTGAATTTTCAAGCATTTTTGAAACTAAAACACTTAAAACTTTACCCCCAGAAGGTGCTATTTCAACTAATTTCCACTGTTTACACCGTTTCATTGACTGCAGCTATTTTCACAACCACTAGCAGCTGCTGTTTCCACTACTAACAAAACTGCTTACAACATGTGTAATATACATGGAAAGAGGCCCTTTTCACATTACATGTTTTCTAGGAGTGGCTAAAGTCCATTTTTACAAGAGTGAGCTAACTTGAGGATATCAAAACTTAAAATTATTCAAAGAAAAGTGCATAATATGGCACCTTAACATTACTTTAAGTCCATTGTTTTCAGTTTCTACAATAAATAATGAAAAAAATACTTCATGCTTGTAATTCATTGCTACTGAAAACAGCTAATCTATTAGCTAGTTTTAAATAGTGTATGTATTCATTTTCTGACATCCCATTCTAAATCTGTTTCGATTAATATAAAGTAGTTGTTTGTTACTTTCATTTATTTACACACTGGTCCTGTTCCTTCTAGATGGGGATGGTTGAGAGATTGATGAAAAAATGCCAGATCTCTCAACGGTCTTTCAATGAGCATCTAATGATTACCAAGGTTTCTCAATGATTGTCCAGTGACCTCCACCATTGCCATGGTCTTCTCAAAGTGTTGACTCCCTCCAAAACAATCTCTCAGTGATCTCCAAAGGGAAGCAATTTCTCAGCAATCTCCACTGCACATCACTGCACACCTGAATAGCTTGATTCACAGAACTACCAAAAGCTAATCAACCCCAAGACCACCCACAATTTTATCAATAAAATTGTGGGTGGTCGTGGGGTTGATTAGCTTTTGGTAGTTCTGTGAATCAAGCTATTCAGCTAATAAACAAGTCTATATTGGCCACATGACAAATTAATAGTAGTGAGAACAACGTAAATATAACTGGTACAACAATGAAATATGACTTGAGAAAATAAAATAGCAGATCGTTGAGAATTCAAAAACTTTACTGCAAAAGGTTGCCTTGAAATTTTAAGTTTTCTCAACTATTTTTTTTTTTTACGGTGCAGTCTTTCAATGAACACTATTGGTTTTTCATCGAACACTCAGCCATCTCTACCTTCAGGTTGGAAAAATTTGGTGTTCATGAAAAGATCACCGAGGGATCATTGGGAGATTGATGAAATCATTGAGCATTCTTTCAGCTTTAATTGCAACATCACTGAGAGATTGCTTTGGACTGAGTCAAAACCTTAAGAAGACTGTGACAATCGCTGAAAAATCACTGAGAGATCTTAGCAGGTAGTCACTGAATGATTGGTGAGAGATCTGTTCATTTTTTTCATCACTCAGTGATCTCTCACTGATCCCCACCACTGTCTAAATGGGATAGAGGAGCATTATACCCCCATTACACAGGGGTGGAGATCATTGAGAGATCATTGAAAGATATGGCCAATTTTTGATCTTCAGTGATCTCCATAGCTGCCACGGTCTCCTCAAAGTTTTGATTCAGTCCAAAATGCACAAGGCTCTCCCAAATGATCCGAAAGATTAAAAAGTGGCCCAATCTCTCAACAATCTCTGTGCTGTGTAAAGGGGCCCTTAGAAACCTCTCATATCATCCAGGTGGATGCCCTCAATTTCCCCTCTGGGGATCAATAAAGTATACAAAATCAAAATCAAAATATACAGTGGTGTGAAAAAGTGTTTGCCCCCTTCCTGATATCTCATTTTTTTTGTATGTTTGTCACACTTAAATGTTTCAGACCATCAAATAAATTTAAATATTAGACATAGATAACACAAGTAAACACAAAATGCAGTTTTTAAATGAATTTGTTTATTATTAAAGGGGCAAAAAATCCAAACCTACATGGCCCAGTGTGAAAACGTGATTGCCCCCTAATCCTAATAACTGCTTGGGCCACCCTAAGCAGCAACAACTGCAATCAATCGTTTGCGATAACTGGCAATGAGTCTTTTACAGCGCTGTGGAGGAATTTTGGCCCACTCATCTTTGCAAAATTGTTGTAATTCAGCCACACTGGAGGGTTTTCAAGCATGAACTGCCTTTTTAAGGTCATGCCACAGCATCTCAATTGGATTCAGGTCATGACTTTGACTAGGCCCCTCCAAAGTCTTCATTTTCTTTTTCTTAAGCCATTCAGAGGTGGACTTGCTGGTGAGTTCTGGATCATTGCCCTGCTGCAGAACAATGATCCAATTATGTTCTTTTTGCTTATCAGTGGTTTTCGTCTTGGAACTCTGCCATGCAGGCCATTTTTGCTCAGTCTCTTTCTTATGGTGGAGTGATGAACACTGACCTTAACTGAGGCAAGTGAGGCCTGCAGTTCTTTGGATGTTGTGGGGTCTTTTATGACCTCTTGGATGAGTCGTCGCTGCGCTCTTGGGGTAATTTTGGTCAGCCGGTCACTCCTGGGAAGGTTCACCACTGTTCCATGTTTTCGCCATTTGTGGATAATGGTTTTCACTGTGGTTCGCCGAAGTCCCGAAGCTTTAGAAATGGCTTTATTGTGGAAGTTGTGTTCAATGATGAGGCTGAGTGTATTTCTCAGGTTCAACTTTATTGCAGAACACAATCTCCATCATTCTCAAATAGCCAAAAGAGACAGAATCATGTCACATCACATTCTTATACATCTCGGGGATTAAGAACTCAAGTCACATGGTGCTTCTGCAAACATACAGTCACAATGCAACGTCTTTGAAGATTCACCATTGTCTCTCATTCTCCGATGTTCCTGGAATCCCTCCGGGACCTCTTCTCTGAGACAAAGGTCAAAACTCACACCTCCTCGTCATCTCCTGTCGACCTCTGCCAACCCAGACTCTTTGTCCCTCAAGACGTGAAGCCCCAATCCACATAAGCCATACACTTGTGGGAGATATGAACCAACATATGTGCCACACACTTGTGGGAAATATGGACCAAACATATGTGCCACATAACCCCCCCAAACGTCTGCATGGGACAAACATAATCAGAACTGCATAACATAAAAACATTACCACATAACAAAAATCAATCCCCCAGTCTCTTAGGTCTTAACCTCCTGCCGAACCTGCTGTAAGCCGGCTTTGCTGCCTCTGCAGCGTCTCCTCGCACCTGTGGATTAGATTTGTTAGCACATCTCTGTGGGAGCTCTGGAGAATGCCTTCTCGGTGGTCTGCCACGGCGGGGGGCCTTCGCCAACTGCACTTGTTCATCAGCCAGAACAAAAGCGGGCTTGAGTCTGTTTATGCAAATTAGCTCCTTTCTGTCTCCTAAATCTAGCAAGAAATGCTTCTCATTTTTTTCCAGCACTCTGAACGGTCCATCGTAAGGCGGGCGCAAACCTGGGCGTTGTGCATCATGTCTAACAAAAACAAACTCTGCATTTTTTAAAGCCTTTGGCACAAAAACGCGTGGGGAACTGTGATGAACTGGGCCAGGCAGCGTGTTTGCTCCTGTGCCGCTCTGCAACAGCTGAGCGGGGGGGCAATTTGGTGGTAAAACTAACTCAGCTGGGGAGGCCTGCAAGTCCTCCTTAGGTGCAGAACGCAACCCCAATAAAACCCATGGCAGTTTGTCCACCCAATTTGTATCCGTGAGTGATGCTCTGAGGGCTGCTTTCAATGACCTATGAAAGCGTTCACATAAACCGTTGGCCTGGGGGTTATACGCGGTAGTGCGATGTACCTTCACCCCTAAGCTGCGGGCCATAGACGACCACAGTTCGGAAACAAATTGATGACCTCTATCGGACGTTATGTCCGACGGAACTCCAAAACGCGCAACCCAGGCTGTTAAAAACGCACGCGCAACTTCTTCCGCTGTTGTTGACGCCAGAGGAACCGCTTCTGGCCCACGCGTGGTGCGATCCATCATCGTCAAAAGGTGCGTGTGCCTTTGAGATGAGGGAAGAGGGCCCACCAAGTCAACATGCACATGATCAAAGCGCTAAACCGGAATATGAAACGGCTCCAAACGAGCTCTCGTGTGCTTGTGTATTTTAGCCCTCTGGCACGCTACGCAAGCTGCTGCCCATTCCTTGACCTGTTTGCGCAACCCGGGCCAAACAAATTTCTCCCCCACCATCTTGATCGATGCGCGCACCCCTGGGTGCGCCAGAGAATGGACCGAGTCAAAAACGCAGCGGCGCCACGCAGCTGGAACCACGGGGCGAGGCCGTCCCGTGGAGACATCGCATATTAGGGGGGGCATACCTATTTGCTGCACCCTGTGCTCCAGCCTTAACCCTGTTGGTCCAGACTGGAGCACGCGCACATCCGCGTCACTAACCTGCTCCGCGGCCATGGCTGCATAATCTAAACCTACGTGGACCAGGGCTGCGCGCGCTTCCGCGTCACTTCCCTGGCCCGCCGCCACGGCTACAGAGTCTGCCCCCACGGGGCCTGGCGTTGCCACCGCGCGCTCTGCCAGTCTCCGAAAAACCGCTGTGAGGTGGATTTCGTGTTCGTCTTCGGACGTGCTGGCTACCAAAATGTCGTCCAAATAGACGAACACGAAAGGGAGGTCGCATAAAACTGCATCCATCATGCGTTGGAAAGTTTGCGCGGCACCCTTTAAACCAAACGGCATGCGCAAAAACTCAAAAAGCCCGAAAGGAGTTATTACCGCTGTTTTGGGTATATCCTACGCGCGCACCGGGACTTGATGGTAGCCGCGCACCAAATCTATTTTAGAAAAAATGCGCGCCCCCGCCAAATGAACTGAAAAGTCCTGGATGTGTGGAATCGGGTAGCGGTCGTGTGCCGAAACGTTGTTCAACCTGCGGAAATCGCTGCAAGGCCGCCACGAGCCATCAGCCTTTGGGACCATGTGTAACGGTGAAGCCCAGGGGCTGTTCGAGCGTCTAATTATGCCCAGTTTTTCCAGGTTGGCGAATTCCTCGCGCGCTATTGCCAGCTTAGCTGAGTCCAAGCGCCGAGCTTTTGCAAAAACGGGCGGCCCAGTGGTGGTGATAAAATGCTCCACCCTGTGTTTGGCCACTGTCGCCGAAAACTTTGGGACTGTGAGTGCTGGGAACTGAGTGAGCAGTGCGTGAAACTTACCACCCGCAGCTGTGACGTTGGCATGTGCAGTCGGTGGGGCCACCCAAGCTGTGCAGGGAATAGAATGGAAAGACAGTGCATTAACCAGACGTCTATTAGCAAGGTCAACCAATAAACCATGTGAGCACAAAAAATCAGCCCCTAACATGTTGAAACTGACTGCCGCTACAATAAAGGTCCACTCAAATGAACGGCCCTGTAAAGACAGAAGCATGGTCCTCTCACCGAAGGTCTTAATCGCTGAGCCATTCGCTGCTGACACTGACACCCAGGAAGCTTTAGACGGCATCAGCCGTTCCACGTAGGTAGGCGTGACGAAACTCAGCTGGGAGCCCGTGAACACGAGGAATTGTTTCCCCGAGTGTGCATCCGTCAGGTAAAGCAGCTTGTTTTCTTCTCTGAGGGTCGCAGCTGCTACCAGACCCCGGTCTTGGCGTTTCCCTGACGCTTGAAGTGGCACGGTGGGAGACATCTGTGTGCCCTCTCCGCAAAACGGTGGTGGTAGAAGCACAGGCCGTCTTCGGCTCCGCGTCGCCTGGCGCCTGTCGCCGCCGTTGTCGGTGCGTCTGGCGCCGCCACCACTGGCTCCAAACCGCTTCCGGGTGCCGTTCCTGGCTCAGCTGCCGCGGCCAAAACCGCGCTCCGCTTGTGGGCGTCGACGAGTCGCTGCGCCTCCTTGCTCAGCCCATGGTAGTCTCGCTTGGCCAACCGGGGTGAATCTGCCAGGGTCACTCTCACCGCTGGCGGCAGGGTCCGGAGGAAAAGGTGGGCGAAAATAAATTTGCCATCCTCGGAGTCTTTCAGCCTCAGCATCTTCACCATCAGGTCCGCAGGTCTGTCGTTCTCCGACTCCGTCAACGCTAGGAGCCCCTCTGCTCGCTGTTGCACCGAGGGAGTGAAATGGCTGATCAGCGCCTCATTCAATGTGCTGTACTTGTCGGTGTCCTGTGGGTGATTAACCAGATCTACCACCCTCTGGACCGTGTGGCTGTCTAGCTTCGCTACCACATGGTAGAATTTTGCGTCATCCTTCGAGATTCTCCGGAGGATGAAGTGCGCTTCGACTGCGCTAAACCAGGAGCGCGGGCTATGCTGCCAGAAATCGGGCAGCTGGAGAGTGGAGGCAGCCATCAGGCTGGCCTCTGATGAGCTCTGCTCGGGAGAATTCTCTCTGCTCATTCTTTGTCGTGGGTCACCAGTGTGGAAGTTGTGTTCAATGATGAGGCTGAGTGTATTTCTCAGGTTCAACTTTATTGCAGAACACAATCTCCATCATTCTCAAATAGCCAAAAGAGACAGAATCATGTCACATCGCATTCTTATACATCTCGGGGATTAAGAACTCAAGTCACATGGTGCTTCTGCAAACATACAGTCACAATGCAACGTCTTTGAAGATTCACCATTGTCTCTCATTCTCCGATGTTCCTGGAATCCCTCCGGGACCTCTTCTCTGAGACAAAGGTCAAAACTCACACCTCCTCGTCATCTCCTGTCGACCTCTGCCAACCCAGACTCTTTGTCCCTCAAGACGTGAAGCCCCAATCCACATAAGCCATACACTTGTGGGAGATATGAACCAACATATGTGCCACACACTTGTGGGAAATATGGACCAAACATATGTGCCACATAATAACCTTTTCTAGACTGATTGATCTCAATTACTTTGTTTCTCATTTGTTTTGGAATTTCTTTGGATCGCAGCATGATGTCTAGTTTTTAAGGATCTTTTGGTCTACTTCACTTTGTCTGACAGGTCCTGTTTAAGTGATTTCTTGATTGAGAACAGGTGTGGCAGTAATCAGGCCTGGGTGTGGCTAGAGAAATTGAACTCAGCTTTCCAAAGATGTGATAAACCACAGTTAATTTATGTTTTAACAGGAGGGGGGGGGGCACTTTTTCACACAGGACCGTGTAGGTTTGGCTTTTTTCCCCCCTTAATAATAAACACCTTCATTCAAAAACTGCATTTTGTGTTTACCTGTGTTGTCTTTGTCTAATATTTAAATTTGTTTGATGATCTGAAACATTTAAATGTGACAAACTTACAAAAAAATAAGAAATCAGGAAGGGGGCAAACACTTTTTCACACCACTGTATGTACCCAGAGGCTTCCCAGAAACAGCTATTTCAAGGCTTTAGGAGACTGTTATGAGATTCGGCCAGTTTTTGATCTCCCAATAATCTCTGTGCTGTGTAAAGGGGCCCTTATATACAGTATATGTACAGAAACAGCAGGTCTTTCACAATCAGAATGCCAACGGATTGAGGCTCACCTTCCCTCATCTGCACACCAACATATGCTTGGGGACGGAACTAAAAAGCATTGGTGAAATACAGGAACTTATAGACACAATTTCACACAGGCATCAGCATCAGGATCAGAACCACAATCCATCTGTGCTGTCTCCTGAGCCACAGCCAAGCATGAAATCAAATCTAACCTCAAGCTGAATGCTTTGCCCAGTTTGATGTTTCAAAACCACACAGAAGCCCAGACTTCACTGCATGCTCAGAGTATACATTATAGTTTGAGACTGGTTTATCACATAGTAGACCTGTTTCCAAGCAGACATTGTTTTATCACTAGTGTCTCTAATGGGAAGCATACTGTATTTACAACATGTGCAGCTGAACTCAATAAGTTTAAAGTCATCAGTCTGAATGAAAGATAACTTCAATTTCCACCTATCTTTAGAACTATGTATATATATCCTTAGAATATGACTTTGTTAGCAGCTTACTCAAACAGTAATAAACAGATTATGAAGGCATTTTAGATGGTGTGGTGTGTTAGAAGCAACAGTTCAGTAGATATTGGCGGTGAGCTGGATTGCATTTGCGTTACATGAGAGTCAGGAAATCTAAGCCCTACCTTTGGAGGCTTCTGTGCCGTAAGGCCCGCCGCTGCTGTCAGTCAGGTCAGGCAGCCAGGCATCTTTGACTGCTGACTTGTAGACATGGCGGTTATCCAAGCTCTGAATGGGCCTGTAGTTGCTGCGAAGATACTCCACCGACTTGACATGGTCCTGCTGCTCCGTGGTGAAAATTGAGTAGAAAGCCTCCAACTGGTGCCGGCAGGGAGAGGAAGAATGGCACAGACATAGAAACACAGAGGGAGACAAGAAGAGCCGGTGAAAAACAGAACACACATCCTATGGGTTTTTACTAAGTTCTCGTGGCAGGCATATGCATCCATTACACAGCGGTAAGAAGTCTCCTTTACTCAACCCAGAAAAGTGAGAATACAATTCAAACATCTAATCGAAATACAATACGAATGCACGTGCACATGCGCGCGCGTGCGCACACACACACACACACACACACACACACACACACACACACACACACACACACACACACACAAAATGACATTAAAGCTATTATATTCTATATTATGCTCAGTGTTTGCATTGGTTAGCAACATCCAAGACTAGCAGTTGGGAAATATATGTTTTTACATAGTGATACTAGTCTTGGCGGAACAATTATGACAAGAAATAAACAAAACTTGATCTGTTGTCATTTATTACTGTCAACTTACAAATTGCATTGGGGGAACTGTTATATAAAAGTAACATTACACTGAAAGGACTACAACTATGGCGACTATGATCTCAGTCCCAACAGCCAATCATAGAGCACAACTTTAGCCACCAACAACTAAGCACCCTGTGATTAGCTTCTGGGACTGAGGTCATAGTTGCCATAGTTGTAGTCTTCTCAGTGTTCCTACCAGGAACTCTCCCTCTCTTGCTTTTGATCCACCATAATATAGTCTCAGTCCATATAAGATTGTAAAGCGGCTAAGGGTGGGACAAAAAGATCGATTCAGTGATGGATCGTGATACTTGACACTATCGACAATGCACCGATCCCTAAATGCATGGATCAATCTTTAATTAATTATATTCAGTATATATTCATATAAACTTTGCATACTCGAACCTCGCGATTCCCACCCCTAGAAGTGGTGCAGGCTTTCTGCCGTTCCCCACAGCTTGATGGTGATGGGGAACTTCTGCAGCCAGATTCAAGATTCAAAATTCAAAGCCTTTATTATCATGTGCACAGTTAAGAAATGCTGCATTTCCTGAGCAATGAAATTCTTAACTTTGCTCTCTGAACAAATGCCAAGGTAATAGGTACACAACAATACTAATAAGGTAATAACACAATAACCCAATCCTAATACTAATGGATGCTAATAACACACACACCAATGCACAGTTAGGCAATTAGGACTCCCAAGCATGCCTTGATACTAAATAGGAATACTAATGAGTACTAATAACACACATTAGGCAATTTGGACAACTAAAGCAGTTGATGCAGTCAAACAAGAGGAATGAAATTGAAAATTCACTGGATGACTATAGTGGTAGTGGTATATTGATATCAGATGATGTGAACCTGAGATGGCATAAACCTATGTACAGTGTGCAAATGAGCATTGTGCAGCGAGTAGTATATAATTACAAATTACAAATTAGCACCCGGTGCTACTTTCTCTGTAACGGTAGTACCAGTAGACTGCACAAGATAAATAGCAGAAGAGATGATATGGACATCAGACGAGTGAGACTATATACACTGTACAGGTGAGCAATGTGCAAATTTAGGAGCCGGTGTGTGAGTTCCTATATGCAAAGCTGTGTTGCGGAGTTTTGGGAGTTATTATTTGTTCAGGAGTCTGATGGCAGTGGGAAAGAAGGAGTTTTTTCAGTCTGGTTGACCTGCATTTCACACTTCTGTACCTCCGGCCTGAGGGTAGAAGTGTGAACAGTCTGTGCTGGGGGTGGGTGGGGTCTCGAAGGATGGTGTCAGCTTTCCTTTGGACTCTGTGGTGGTTGATGCTCTGCAGAGAGGGGAGTGGAGTCCTGATGATCTTCTCCGCTGTCTTCACCACTCTCTGCAGACGTTTGCGGTCCAGGGCAGTGGTGCTGCCGTACCACACAGTGATGCAGTTGGTCAGGATGCTCTCAATGATGCAGCTGTACAAATTGTTGAAGATCCTGGAGGACATGCCAAGCTTTTTCAGCCTCCTCAGGAAGTACTGCTGCTGTTGAGCTCTCTTAACCAGCTCTATGGTATTGTGTGTCCACTTAAGGTCCTCGCTGATGTGGATGCCCAGGTATTTAAAGCTGCTCACCCTCTCCACATCAAGCTTCCGGATGAACAGCGGCCGGTGGGGTCTCCTCCTCCCTTTCCTCATGTCCACTATCACCTCCTTTGTCTTGTCCGTGTTGAGGGTGAGGTTGTTGTCCTCACACCATGACACCAGGTTGGCCACCTCCCTCCTGTAGGATGCTTCGTCATCACCAGTGATGTGTCCTATCACTGCTGTGTCATTCACAAACTTTAGGATGATATTGTCCTTGTGGGAGGCAACACAGTCATGGGTGAAGAGGCTGTAGACGATGGGGCTGAGAACACAACCCTGTGGGACACCTGTGTTCGTGATGATGCTGGCTGAGGTCCTGTTACCCATCCTGATAGACTGAGGCCTGCCAGTTAGAAAGTCCAGTAGCCAGTCGCAGAGGGTGGGGTGTAGGCCAAGTGAAGACAGTTTGTCAGTGAGTTTGTGGGGAATGACCGTGTTGAAGGCGGAGCTGTAGTCAACAAAGAACATCCTAATGTAGGAGTCTTTATCTTCCAAGTGGGAGAGAGAATAATGGAGTGCTGCAGCAATGGCATCTGAGGTGGACCTGTTGGGCCGGTAGGCGTACTACAGGGGCTCCAGGGTGCCCGGTATGCTGTCCTGAATGCGGGGCAGCACCACTCTCTCGAAGCACTTCATGATGATTGGAGTGAGTGCTACCGGTCTGTAATCATTAAGACAGGTCGGCGGGCTCCTTTTGGGAAGAGGGATGATGGTCGTCGCCAGGTCTGCTTCCTCTGTGCCTTCAGCAAGGGACAGTCATGGAGGACCTGGTGGACTGTCTGTTCTGCTCCAGCTACAGATAGCTGAGGCAGTTATCCCAAATCTTTTTAGGTGGGCACAAAGTCAGCAGTGTCCTGTGTATAACCTGAAAATGGTGGTCTGTTAGCTGCACTGTAGGCTGTTGATGGGGTCTTTGTCTGCGTTATAGTTATCCTTTTTTTTTCCACTTTGCTTTCTGCCCATTGTGCAGGAGTGTTTTGCTTTCCTGGTGTGTTGTGGCAGAGGGAGGTTGTGGTTTCTTGCTCTCAGATGCGGCCAGTTGGTCCGCTTTTTCGTTCCCAGTTATGCCACAGTGAGCAGCATTCTTCTGGCAGGGACAGCAGAGTCTTCTGGAGTCTCTACATCTCCAAGTCTGGGGCATCTGAAGTCAAGGACTGAAGAGCTGTCTTGGAGTCTGTCAGGATGACAGCTTTGGCTGGCTTGTGGTCTGTGATGTACACCATTGCCATTTTGAGAGTATTCACCTCAGTTTTGAAGTTTGAACATCCCTGCCCAGTGGCCTCGGAGAATGTGTACTTTTGTCCAATGGGTGAGACTACATACACTCCAGAACCTCCATTCACGACTACCTTATCCTTCAGGAACAACACAGTTACATCATACATACATACTGTACAATACTTGCTGTTTAATATTTCTTGCATTTTTTTTTGGGGGGGGGGGGGTTCCATCAGGAAGGGCATCTGGTGTAAAAATCCCTGCTAAATGAAACATGTGGACCAATGATCCACTGTGGCGACCCCAAATAGGGAGCAACCAAAAGGTCTATGTTTGCTGTGACTACTGCAGATAACAAGTAAGTGGATTAGAATTACTAACGGTTATTGTAATGGTTAGCTACTGCTTAATAAATCAATTAATTATCTTAATTCTCCAATAACATGGAGCCAAAAAACTAGCCAACTGCTTCAGTGAAGTTACCCCTTGCATATAATATGTATGTAACCATCTGTCTCTTGGTTGGAGGTCATGTGCTTATACTCGCTGCTATCCCAAGAACATTTGAGAAGAAACCCAGTCATTCAGAAATTAACACTAAGGTAGTGTTTTTCAACCAGGGCTCCTGGGAATCCAGGGGTTCCATGAGAGAGGATTCAGGATCCATGGGAAATTGTTTAATTTTGCTTCTTAATTGAGCCACAAAATTGTGGACAACTTACTGTTGTCCACTTGCTCCTGCAGTAGCTCCTCCCTGTCAACGGGAGGCAGCACAAAAGCAATCCCTCCTCTTCTTCATCTTCTTCCTACTCTTGTTGGAAAACTCACTCCACAGAGAGGTGGAGCCACCTTCACAACCCCTGCAGCTGGCCTGTATCTGCCGTGGAAATCAAACAAAGACAACAGCACTATACAGATGGGAAAATGTCACCACCTGCCCCAGAAACCACATGCCAACATCGGCCACTCCAGCATCAAACAAGCAGCAAACACAACTGTCACGGAGGTTGGCTGGTGTTGTGCTGAGAAAGGACATTTGCTGTGAAAAGTACGCCCTTCACGGGAGTGTGTGTCTGACAAGAGACACCTCTGGTAAGTGGTTGTCTCATTTTCAAACTATTTCAGTCTCCTGGCAACAGCGGAGTACCAGCACTGAATGGAAATTGTGACCACATATCAAGCGAACTCCTGAGTTGAACACAATCCAACTCACACAGACGCGAACTCGCGTACACTTGCATTGCCTGGAGCAAATGTGATGTGTTTGCATCTTTGCAGTGACTTTGTATGTAATTAGGGGTGGGTTCAAAAGATCGATTCTCCGATTCAAATCGATTCACATTTGACTGAGCTGATATCGATTCACAAAATGCATGGATCAGTCTTTTAATATAATGCATTTACGTCTATGAGCTGGCAGAACTCTCATGGGATTGAACAATTGGGTCAAAGTGGATCAACATAGTGGTGCGCAGCTGATCAATTGGATTCAAGAACTGTGAAGGTAGAGAAGTGTTCGGCAAAACCAAAGCCATCATGTTTAAGTTTATAGTGTTATCAGACGGGGTTCTCACCTGGAAATTTGTCATAGCCTCCTCCAAAACTACACCTGGATGATGGTGGTTTACGTTGCTAGTCTGCTAGCTGTCATTAGCATGCCAGTGCCAGGTGTACATGAGATAAATGGGGAAATGCAGGTGAGTGGCAGTCTGATGTTAAAATTAATTTACTCTCCAGTGTTGATAATTTTACTCCAGTGACGGCAGAATCTCAAGGTTGATGACTTGCTAGCCCTCGTTACCACGATCCCTCAGACGCAAATGCGCATGCTTTCCGCATGTTTACATATTACATATTTACATATTCTTTGCTTCAATGCTGCAAATACGGTACGTGCTGTGGAAATAATGGGCCAGTTGCACGTTGGCTGTTTTGCACATGTAATCAATTTCGCCTCACAAGTGTAGCATTTTCTCAGGTACTACTGTTTACAAAGAATATATTCTAGTTGCAACTGATACATATGAAATCTAAAGTTGCTGGCAAATACAGTGAGATTATGTATACCGTCACATGCTGGGTTCTGGAGGTCCTGCCAGACCCAGCCTTGTAGCCTCTCCCTGTATTGATCATTATCTGTCAGCTGTGTTTAGGTTCTGTTTGCCATTTTCCCTGTTGTGTTTTATTTCTGCAGTTTTTGATACGTATTATTGAGGATGTCATTTTATTTGTTCCTAGTGTTTTCTTTTCTGTTCACAGCTGTCAGGGTTTGTCAGCCTCGCATGGGTGTGCCCTGCCGCCAGTCAAGCTGCCAGCTGCCCCTCCCTCACCTGTCATTTCCACCAGCTGAATCTAATGATTAGTTTTTGCTCCTTTCTCCTGTTCAGGCCAGCCCACACCTGTGATTACTTATGTTGTCAGCGCATTCACTATTTAAGCGCTGTCAGTTCACTTCATTGTTGCCACTACCTCAAATGTGTTGGAATCAATGTCTTTCATTTGAGCGTTCCTCGGGACATTAATTCTTTTCCTGCCTTGCCTCCTCCTGAGCAGTCTGCTCAGCAGTGCTTCATCCTGTAAGTTTTTTTCATGTTTACATTTTGAGTTTTGCACTGTTGGACTTCAGATTCTTTTCACAATAAATGTTGCAAAATATCATCCAGTGTGTGGGTTCATCTCAATCTCTGTGCACTGCGTAGAGGCGCACATGACAGTATACGTGCTTCATGCACTGAATTTGTTTACTTACTCTGGGTTGTTAACTTGACACTATACACCCTTTGCACTAAAGAAAGCACTTGTTAGCACTTTGTGAAATCATAAGTTAAATAATAAAAAGTGCATTATTGTAACTGATTTTGGGTCAGTTCTTTGTGATACTTTATGTATCAACAAAGTTAGAGTATTCCTGGTACAATTTGCAGCATTAGGTCTGTAAGAATTTTTTTTCCAGGCAAGTAAAATAGCTATTAAAATGGTAATTTCCCTAACTGAATCAGGATTGGATCGAATTGAATCAAAAATGGATTGATTCAGAACCTCAAGAATCGGAATCAAACAATTCTGGAAATAATCACGTCATGTTTCACAATGAGTATAAACAAATTACAAAACTAAACCGTCATTAGATATGCTCTAATAGGCTACAATGTGGCATTCTATTATAACATTTTAGATTGGTGGGATGCTGCAAGAAGAATTACATGGCTCAAAAAAGTTTGAAAAACATTGCATTAGCAATATATCACCTTCACCTTAAAAGACAAGAAGGCACTGCTCATTAAAGGCAGTGTGTGATGACTGAGAGTATACTTTATAACACAAGGAATAAAAACTTTAACATAAAAATGCTGTTGGAGACATGTAACAACAATATAGACACAATGGACAGTCATATTCAACAGACTGTGAAAAACAACATGACAGACTATATAAATACATGTTTACAGTGGATATAAAAAGTCTACACACCCCTTTTCAAATGCCAGGTTTTTGTGATAATAAGAAAATAAAAACTTACAATAACCTGTTTGCATAAATATCATCATCATCATAGCAGTCTGTTGGGGGCGACAATGACTGTTTCATTTAGGTCTGATCAGATTCCTCTACGCAGCTCTGTCCTTCGCCCTCCGCTGCCAGGAACTAATACTTTGTTGCAGCACCTTTGGCTTTTATTACAGCACTCAGTATTTTTGGGTAGGAGTCTTATCAGTGTGGCACATCTTGATGTGGCAATATTTGCCCACTCTTCTTTGCAAAAACACTCCAAATCTGTCAGATTGCGAGGGCATCTCCTGTGCACAGCTCTCTTCAGATCACCCCACAGATGTTCAATCAGATTCAGGTCTGGACTCTGGCTGTCCCATTCCAAAGTTATAATCTTCTTCTGGTGAAGCCATTCTTTTGTTGATTTGGATGTGTGTTTTAGATCATTGTCATGCTGAAAGATGAAGTTCCTCTTCGTCTTCAGCTTTCTAGCAGAAGCCTGAAGGTTTTGTGTCAACACTGACTGATATTTGGAACTGTTCATGATTCCCTCCACCTTGACTAAGGCCCCAGTTCCAGCTGAAGACAAACAGCCCCAAAGCATGATGGTACCACCACCATGCTTCACTGTAGGTATGGTGTTCTTTTGGTGATGAGCAGTGTTGTGTTTGTGCCAAATATACCTTTTGGAATTATGGCCAAAAAGTTCAACCTTGGTTTCACCGGACCATAACACATTTTCCCACATATGTTTAGGAGATTTCAAATGTGTTTTTGCAAAATGCAGCCAGGCTTGGATGTTTTTCTTCGTAAGATAAGGCTTCCGTCTTGCCACCCTAGACCGGAGATTGTTGTCACATGTACTAAACAGTCAGTACTTGCCAGAAATTCCTGCAGCTCCTTCAATGTTGCCATCGGCCTCTTGTCAGACTCCCTGATCAGTTTTCGTTTCATCTTTTCATCAATTTTGGAGGGACCACCAGTTCTTGGTAATGTCACTGTTGTGCCATATTTTCTCCACTTGATAACGGCTGTCTTCACTGTTTTCCATGGTATATTTAATGCCTTGGAAATTCTTTTGTACTCTTCTCCTAACTGATACCTTTGAACAATGAGATCCCTCTGATGCTTTGGAAGCTCTCTGCGGACCATGGCTTGTGCTGTCAAATGTGACTACAAAAATGTCAGGAAAAGACGACTAGAACAGCTGAACTTTATTTGGGGTTATCAGAGGCACTATAAATGGTGGCAGGTGTGTGCCGACTCCCATTTAACATGAGTTTGAATGTGATTGGTTAATTCTGAACACAGCCACATCCCCAGTTCTAACAGGATGTACATATTTATGCAACAAGGTTATTGTTAGTTTTTTATTTTTTATTTTCCCCCTTAAAAGATTTCAGTTTGTTTTCATTTGGGTTGTACAGGTTATAAGTCACATTAATGGTGGAAAAAGTTTTGAAATGATTTATCTTGGTCTCATTTTTTTTTTTTTACATCACAAAAACCCTGGCATTTGAACAGGGGTGTGTAGACTTTTATATCCACTGTATATAAAAGGTGGGAGTATATATATACAGGGTGGGAGATCGTCACTTCCTTGTGGTAACGTATCGTCACTTCCTGTTTTGCTGTCTGCCTGTGTGGTTTGCTCTCCAGCTCTCCAGCCACTAGCTATGGCTACTACCTCTCTTTCCTCTCCTTCGCTGGTGTGCTCTCTCTGTCAGATGTTTAGCTACACCTCTGCCTCTTTTAGTGATAACGGTAAATGTAATAAATGTTGTCTTTTTGAGGCGCTCGAGGCGAGGTTGTCTGATTTGGAATCCCGGCTCCGCTGCATTGAAACACCGTCTGCGCCAGTTAATCTTGATGGACGTCCATTAGCTGCAGCGGAGCTAGCTAGCTTAGGTCCCACTGTCAGCGGTTCCCCGGCTCTCCTCAGCAGCGAGGAGACTGGGTGGGTGACGGTGAGAAGGAAGCCTAGTCGCAAAGCCCCGGTTCACCACCAACCTGTTCACGTTTCTAATCGTTTTTCCCCGCTCAGCGACACACCCGCTGAGGAAAAAAACTCAGATCATTGGCGACTCTGTAGTCAGAAACGTGAACCTAGAGACTCCAGCGGCCATAGTCACATGCATTCCTGGGGCCAGAGCAGGCGACATCGAGTCAAATTTGAAAATGCTGGCTAAAAGTAACTGTAAATACTCCACAATTGTTATTCACGCCGGCATTAATGACATCCGTCTCCGGCAGTCGGAAGTCACGAAACTTAATATAGAATCGGTGTGTGACTTTGCAAAAACGATGTCAGCCGCTGTAGTATTCTCTGGGCCCCTCCCCAATCTGACCAGTGATGACATGTTTAGTCGCTCGTCATCCTTGAACCGCTGGCTGTCTGTGTGGTGTCCTAAAAATGACGTGGGCTACATTGACAATTGGAGCTCTTTTTGGGGAAAACCTGGTCTTATGAGACGAGACAGCATTCATCCCACTTTGGATGGTGCTTCTCATTTATCTAACAATCTGGCATCTTTTTTATCCAAATTTCCAAAACCATGACTACTCAGAGTTGGGACCAGGAAGCAGAGACGCAGTCTTACACGCCTCTCTGCAGCTCCTCTTCATCCGCCACCCCTCAACTTAGCCCCTGTCTTCCCCATCAGAGAATCGTTGTCTGCTCCCTCCAAAGTAAATAAAAATATAATGTATAAGCATCCCAAAGTGATAAAGCAAAATATTGGTAAAACTCAAATTAAACATAAAGCCTCTAAATTGAATGATTTGGCCTCTGTTCCTCCTCATAATTTAAAAATTAAATGTGGTTTATTAAATATTAGGTCTCTATCTGAATAAATCTGATAGAATAATTATAGTAGGGGACTTTAATATACATGTGGATGTAGATAGTGATTGCCTTAATGTGGCTTTTAATTCAATATTAGACTTGATTGGGTTTTCTCAGAAAGTAGGAAATTCTACTCATTACCTCCACCATACATTGGACCTTGTTCTGACATATGGCATAGAAATAGAAAATCTTGTAGTGTCTCCTCATAACCCTGTACTGTCAGACCATTGTCTGTTAACCTTTGATTTTACTATTTCTGACTATTTGGCTCCTAAAGAAAAATATTATCACAGTAGATGCCTCTCAGATGATGCTGTTTCCAAATTTATGCAGATTGTTTCCTCTATGCCATGTGTCAACACAACGGAAATAAGCTATAGACAGCTTGCTCCTTCTGTAATTGATAACATGGTGGATAGTGTTTCAGCTTCTCTGCATCAGGCTCTAGACTTGGTGGCCCCCTTAAAAAAGAAAAAGTCTAATCAGAGATTTTTAACTCCTTGGTTCAACACAGAAACTCGTAGCTTAAAACAGAAGACTCGTCAATTAGAAAGAAAATGGCGCTCTACTAATTTAGATGAAATCTATTTAGCTTGGAGAAATCATCTTTTAATTTATAAAAAATCTCTTAGAAAAGCTAGAACGAGTTATTACTCTGCATTAATAGAAGAGAACAAGAATAATCCCAGGTTTCTTTTCAGTACTGTAGCCAGGTTGACAAAGAGTCAGGACTCCGTCAATCCTAGCATCCCCTTAGAGCTTACTAGTCAGGACTTTATGAACTTTTTCAATAATAAAATTTCATCCATCAGAGATAAAATCAATCAGATTCTTCCCACAGTTAACTTAAATACTGTAACTACTACAACTCCTTCTATTGATGTCTGTCTTGATGAGTTTTCTCCAATCGACCTTTGTGAGTTAGACAAAATAGTTTCCTCATCCAAACCTTCAACTTGTCTTTTAGACCCTATTCCTACCAGGTTATTTAAAGAAGTCTTCCCACTTATTGGTAGCTTTATTCTTCATATAATCAATTCTTCATTAACTTTAGGCCATGTACCGCAGGCTTTTAAAATGGCTGTAATTAAACCCTTACTCAAAAAGCCAACGCTAGATCCAGGAGCTTTAGCTAACTATAGACCAATCTCTAATCTCCCTTTCATTTCAAAAATCTTAGAAAGAGTTGTTGCTACGCAATTATTTGACCACCTGCAGGGAAATGGTTTACTTGAGGAGTTTCAATCTGGGTTTAGAATCCATCATAGTACTGAAACAGCCTTAGCGAAGGTCACTAACGACCTCCTCATTGCATCTGATAATGGACTAGTTTCTGTACTTGTCCTTCTAGATCTTAGTGCAGCTTTTGATACTATTGATCATAATATTCTACTTGATAGATTAGAACACTATGTTGGACTTAATGGAACTTCGTTGCAGTGGTTTAGATCTTATTTATCTGATAGGTTCCAGTTTGTTCATGTAAATGATGAGTTTTCTCTCAGCTCAAAGCTTAGTCATGGAGTTCCACAGGGATCTGTGCTAGGCCCTACTCTTTTTAGTTTATATATGCTTCCGTTAGGCAACATTATTAGAAAGCACTGTATACATTTTCATTGTTATGCAGATGACACACAATTATACCTGTCAATGAAGCCAGATGATACTAATCAATTAGCCAAGTTAGAAGCTTGTCTTAAGGAAATCAAAGCTTGGATGACTTGTAATTTTCTGCTATTAAATTCAGATAAGACTGAAGTCATTCTTGTTGGTCCAAAAAACCTTAGAAATTCCTTTCCAAATCAAACTTTCAGTTTGGATGCAGCTACTCTTTCTCTTAATAGCTCTGTGAGGAACCTTGGAGTTATTTTTGATCAGGATTTGTCCTTCAATTCACATATTAAATTTGTTTCTAAGACTGCCTTCTATCATTTGCGTAATATTGCCAAGATTAGGAGCATCTTGTCTCAGAGTGATGCTGAGAAGCTGATCCACGCTTTTGTTAGCTCGAGATTAGATTACTGTAATTCTTTATTATCAGGCTGTCCTAAAACATCTTTAAAAAGTCTTCAGCTGATCCAAAATGCTGCAGCAAGAGTTTTAACAGGTACTAGAAAGAGAGATCATATCTCTCCGGTTCTGGCCTCCCTTCATTGGCTTCCCATAGAGTTTAGAATTAAGTTTAAAATCCTTCTTCTTACTTACAAAGCTCTAAACAATCAGGCTCCTTTTTATTTAAAAGATCTGATACTACCGTATCATCCTAACAGAGCACTACGCTCCCAAAATGCAGGATTACTTGTAATACCTAGAATCTCCAAAAGTACAATGGGAGGCAGAGCCTTCAGTTATCAAGCTCCTCTCCTGTGGAATCAGCTGCCAATCTGGATTCGGGAGTCAGACTCGATCTCTGTTTTTAAGAATAGGGCTAAAACCTACCTTTTTGATATAGCCTACAATTAGGGAGGGATCATGTGTTTCTGAACCCTCCCTTAGTTATGCTGCTAATAGGTTTAGTCAGCCGGGGGACCTCCAGTAATGCACTGGGCCTCACTCCTTTCCTCACTCTCTATGAAATATTTTTTTTTTTTTTTGCTGGTCATTAACATTTGTTTGTTCTCTCCCATAGATTGAGTCCCCATCGTGCTGTTTGCTCTCTACATGTCTGTTCTTTTCTTCTTCTCTATCCCCTCACCCCCCAGCCAGTCGCAGCAGATGACTGCCCCTCCCTGAGCCTGGTTCTGCTGGAGGTTTCTTCCTGTTAAAAGGGAGTTTTTCCTCTCCACCGTCGCCAAGTGCTTGCTCACAGGGGATCGCCTGATTGCTGGGGTCTTTCTGCAACTGTGGGGGTCCCCCCTACAGTTGATAGTGCTATGAGATGACTGTTGTTGTGAAATGGCGCTATATAAATAAAGTTGAATTGAATTGAATTGAATATACTGTGGTTGCACAAAATGTTATTATGGAGCTTAAAAAAAATCACATACAGGGCAAATAAATTATCAAATTACCATAAAGTCAAATTCCTCATTGAGGTCTGAGGAAACTTTGGTCCCTAGGGTTTTAAAACTGAAAGGTCTCCCACCAGTGGACATGACTGACTCTTTGAACCCCCAACCAGTTGACCACCCCTTGTTCCAGATCTGTTGGGGACTACCTCAAAAAACATGAACTTTCAGTGAGCGTGGGTCCTTGTGGCCAGCAGCTCTGAAGTGCCATCCCATGGGATAATTGTGCTTTCTGAGCGCTGATTGAATATTCATGTTGTGCCAGTCTGCCTTTCAGGCTATTTTGTGTGGTGACATAAAGCAACACAGACATACTCAAAATGACACTACAAATGTAATGTTGGAGCCGGCCAAGTCCTCGAAAATTTAGTGTTTTGATGAACACATTAAAATAAAGAGTTGTCATGAGGAATGCTGTGAGATTATTTGCATAAGCTGTGTTTGAAGAGCCCATGCAGAGGGGGTCAAAAAGGCTCGTCCTGTGGCGGTGTAAATGCAGCAAACCTTGTATGTTTGAAAGTAAGGCCTGGCTAAAAGTTTCATCCTAACTCTTAAAAGCCAGACTAAATCAACCACACATAGACCAAAACAGGATCAGACCTACTCCCCTGGTGGAAAAATACTCAGGCACACCTGGTTGGACTCCTTGGGATGGATGGATTGGTGTAGCTCAAAGAAAAGAAAATTAAGAGTAAAAAGATGCCCAAGTCAAAGCCTGTGTCACTGTTGAAAAGCTGCATTCATGCTGTGCCAAAATTTAAGAAAAGATGACATCCCCACACCTTGTTACTGTCACTGGCAGAGCTCAGTGAAACTGCTTCAAAAGTTGCATTAATCCGAATTTAGCTGCAATGCTATCAAGCTGTGAACATTTTGTACTACTTTGGGTGGATGTTGGAGTTGGCCGTTTCCTGCATGTTTCCATTTGTCAAACGCATGCTGGGTGGCAAGACGTGCGACCAGACATGGATTTGCACTGTGTGATGGAAGTGTCATCTTTCTGTCTGCGCTGGCAGATGGCTTCTATGCACAATGTGTTTGGAAGCAATGCCCACAGACAAACAGCTTGTGTGCATGGGAGTGGTGGTGGTGGTGGTGGTGGGGGGGAGTGTAGAGGGTGCTGAAAGGCAGATTTAGTCTCATCAAGGTAATTTTTTTTACTATCATTTTTTATGTCAAAGACTTGTGTGAGTTTCAGAGTCTGTGAACAAAGTAGCAGAATCAGGCAAAAATAATGCACCTTTCTGGTGTTTGATTTTTGATATTTTTTTTTTATTTGATTTTGTATACTTTATTGATCCCAGAGGGGAAATTGAGGGCATCCACCTGGATGGATGAAGCAGCCACGGTACGGCGCTATCCCTTAACCATTCACACACACATTCACACCTAGGGCCACTTTAGAGTCTCCAATTAACCTAACCTGCATGTTTTTGGCCTGTGGGAGGAAACCGGAGAAATCCCGGAGTAAACCCATGCAGATACAGGGAGAACATGCAAACTCCACACAGATCACTGTTGGTCAGGGGCTGGGATCGAACCAGGGATCCCATGGCCAAGGGTGAGTTGCTGTGCTGGCACAGTGCTAACCACTGCGCCACCGCACTTTGAATACTGAAGGGAACTTAAGGTGTTTTGATTTGGGTTGTGACCCATAGATATGCCTTGTCATTGTTTTAAATAACACATTTTAAATTGCCATTATAGTTTTAGCACTGACTTTCACAGACTTGGCCTTCGTTTTGGAATCTTTTTCATTCCAAAAGTAAAAAAAAAAAAATCACAAGAAGTAATGCTTTCATGATGATTTCTTTGTTTTTTAGCAGGATTATGCAAAAACTACTGGACAGATTTTGAGTAAATTTCCACCAGAGGTGGCCCTTGGGCAATGGATGAACCCATTAGATTTTGGAGGTAATCCAGGTCAGGATGCACATTTTGGATCCAAATATTTCAGCATTTTTCTTGTTCATTTGTGAGTTTCCTTTCTGAACACCTCTGAACACCTTGATACATATTTTTCCTGGTAGCTCAGGAGTAAAAAAGTTGTTGGAGGCATAAATGGGTGGTAGTGGCTCAGGAGTTCATATGGGATATCCAGTAACCAGAGGGTTGGTGGTTCGAGCCCTATCCCCTCCACCAACCATTCTGCTATTGTGTCCTTGGGCAAGACACTTTACCCACCTTTCCTCCAGTGACTGTGACACTGGTCTATGACTGTGAATAAATGAATGGTGGTGGTTGGAGAGGCTGTTGATGTGAATTGGCAGCCATGTTTTGGTCAGTCTGCCCCTGGGCAGCTGTGGCTACAGAGGTAGCTTATAACTACCAGTGTGTCTGTGGAGTGAATGAATAATGGATTCAATGTAAAGTGCTTTGGGTATCATGAAAGACGTTACATAAATGCATTCCATTATTATAAAACTTTGTGGGCTCATCCTGTCATTTCCCTTGTTATTCTCAGTCCTGTGACCCAAAAAAGATTAAACTTTCATTAATATATTAGGGCATGACATAGAAATAACTTCAACACATGTGGTATGCACAATAAAAGAAAAGTACATGTTCTATTGATTTAACAAAAAATTGCACACTATTGAACCAAAAGGTCACATAAATGATCAATGAGTCAGGAAGACAGCATATTCAGTTGTACTGTATAAACTATCCTTGCATTCTTTAGGGCGATGGGGATGGGGGGTTGACAAGTTAACAAGGCAGATGCTTTTGGGTTATTTTGCTAACAAGTGGGTTAGCACCCCCACTTCCCTCCAATCACCTATTGCTTGTAATTATTAAATGCAGATTCTAGGCATAGACCCAGGGGCCCATGGCAGCCAGTGCCTCAATCAAGCCACTCCAGAAAAAAAATAATGCACTGAGTTGTTTGGAGCCTTAGGCAATGTAGCACAATCCCAGTTCAATGGTAACGAAAGCTGTACTTTCTCTTTCCCAAAAGTGTGACTTTATCGCAGCTTTGCATGATCCACAGAGGCAACTCCAAAGTGAAAGATTTGTGCAATTAGTTATGCACGGGCTGTAGCGTCACTAATTCTCCTGACACAGATGACTGAAGGGCACAACAGTCATCTTTAACAGGTAACAGATGAGCGGACACACTGGGTCATGGGTCGGTCAGCGTTAGTGAGCTGAAACATCCTGACAGGCAGCTTGGGATCCACATCAGCCTCGCTACTGCAGTGTTCACACACCAGAGACTTGCAGTGTCTATACACCTGTGCACCTCTGTAACTGCTTCCACTGATAAGGCTGAGACCATATACAGTTTAGATAAGGGTAATCAGACACAAAGGAAAGACAGAACAGGGAGAGAATACACAAAACACACCCTTATCACAGGAGAAGATAGAATCTCCCAAATACACACAAGTCAGGGACTAATTTAGTGTGATTTTAATTTATTTTGTTAAATCCTTTTAATTACAGATAATAATAATTACTCCTTTAAGCTAATCACTTGTAGTACTATCCTGGTTGTGTGCATCCCTCCTATTAGTAGGTCTATGTTCAAACTTGGGATGCTTTCACACCTACAGGCTTTAGACCTTTTCAATCATTTTGAGTGGTGAGAACTCAGTAATCACACTTATACAATAGAATAGACTTTTATTGTCATTGTACAGTTGTACAGTTCAATGAAATTGTGCACCAAAACAAATGGACTGAGAGAACTCAAAAGAGGTGATCTCGATCTCAGTCATCTGATGAAGCCTTGTGTGGTTCTCCTGGTGAGACAGAATAAATAACAAAAACAGGACTAACAAAGCTATAAATCATAAGATCTGAAGGCATGAAATTACTTTTTCTATGATTTAAAACAGAAATCTGGCTCATTACGATGATCTAAAGCATGAATTTGCACAACAATCTGTACCTTCCTCCAGTGGTTTTGGACATTTTTGAAGGCACTTTGCCCATTTTCATGCTTTGCACCCTCATCATCCCAATAACAAATGACTGCATGCAGGTTGCACTCGTAGCAGAGGTGTCTTTCAAAAGGGGTGCATCTGGGTGCAAAGTTGGTGCATTACAAGTTCACAGCAATGCAATGGCATTCCGCTTTTGCCCAACAAAAACAATGTCTAAAGTCATCACTTTTCAAGTGGCATGTTTTAAAAATCTCTGGGAGCATTTCACCTCAGAAGATTTGGGTAGAAGAGTCATATATTTTATAAGAATCCACCATAGATCATGTGCTCCTGCTTGGTAAAGGTGACTCAAAACACACCTTTGGATAAGTAAGGGAGTTAGGATTTAGAACCTTTTTGTGCAAAATCTGGTATATTTTTGCTGTCGTACATGCAAAATGGACTTGGACACACCCATAAATGATGATTTGCATGTAACATCGTACTTCTGACTATACCACTGTACTAGGGCCGTAAAAGATGGGGTAAAAAAGAAAAAGACAGAGACCAGTGAGATGACAGCAGCAAAGGAGTAAATCTCTGACCAAGAGACAAAACAGCAGATTTTAGTGTAGATGAGGAGACTGTTGTGTTTGATTATTTTACCACAGAACAGAAAAAAAAAATGAACTGCTGCTTCATTTATTCAGTGTCATCCACCACAGGAAAAAAAAAAGTGGCCTATTCTTGGGTATTAAAGTCCCAGGCTGAAAACTGGCCCAACTCAGGAAAGCAGTGAGTGAATGAGCACTAAAGGCAGAAAAAAAATACACAACTCATAAGCACTCTGGGAGAAAACAGGCTATGATTTAATTGAGGAGATAAAACTCCCAAATTGTTTACCCTGTAGATTTTTGGGTCATTTCAATGAATGGATCACAACAGCTTTAGTCATAACATAACACCCCTTATTTCTGGCATGAATAAAAAATACTTCAAATTGGTGTGGAGTTGCCTGTTTAAATTCCGAGTGTGGCATAAGATGTAGATTTGAACGGAATATGAATGTGTCATACCAATCCTTCAAACATTTCTGTTCATCATACTGCATGTAAGGCTTTTCTTGCTGTTTCTACTGGGGGTCTGTTATCCAAAATACACTTTTAATACCTGAAGTAGACACTGTGATTTAATGTAGGGGCCATGGTCTAT
The DNA here is from genome assembly GCA_020510985.1 of Pholidichthys leucotaenia. Taxonomy (NCBI): domain Eukaryota; kingdom Metazoa; phylum Chordata; class Actinopteri; order Cichliformes; family Pholidichthyidae; genus Pholidichthys; species Pholidichthys leucotaenia. The sequence continues at coordinate 192,776,025 of CM035841.1, forward strand.
TCTAATTCTGATTCAAATGATGATCGAGTTGGAATAAAAAATGAGACCATTATGAGTCATGCCAAATAAAAAGACTGTTGTGCTGGAATATCTTAAAACAGAGTATCAAGAACGCTCCATCATTATGGCCTGTCTCGTAAGAGGGGAAATAAATGCAGATGAAGGAGTCAGCCTGTGTTTTGTTTGAGCAAAACCAAATCCCAAATCTCCAAAAAGCTCCTGCAAAACAAGTGCAAAAACTCCCCTCTAATATCTGCCACCGGCTTTGGTGGCCAGCTTTAGGGTGACTTTTGGAGATGATGAAAGTCAAATCTGAGTGAGTGTCAAAGGAAAGGATTAATAAGAAAAAAAAAGAAAAAAACAAGTCTGATTCCAGTGTTTACTGAGGCGTGGTAAACCCTGAGGGTTTAGGCCAGACAGAGAGTGAAAACGGAGGTAACACTGCACAAAGAAAGAATAAACACAGATCCATTCACAGCTTTTTATCCCAGCCTTTTATGTTGGGTTTTCAGTACATAAATGTTTTGATTCCTCTCTTTAGTTTAATGCATCCCCCTTCAGGGAGCAAGTTATAGTTCCCGTAACATCTTTGCAGCGAAATGGTCAAAGATGTCTTGTTTCTTTTAATTAAAGGCAAAGGCAGCAGACACAGTCTGGACTTAATTGTCTTAAAGATAATTCCCCTAGTTTTTCAAATGGAAATCCTCACCAAATGACTCCAGCAGTGAATAAATTCAATGTTGGTGATTCACAAACACTGATATTTCAATCTTTGTTCTGTTTATGTAAATGAGGACAGTGTTTTAAATGTCCCATTCACTCAAACATGGTGTGTTTGGGGTTTTTAACCTTTTAAATGCTTTCTTGGGTCTTGGGCAGACAGAACAGGAGACTCTGGTAAGATGAGGGGATGGTGTGTGTGTGTGTGTGTGTGTGTGTGTGTGTATTTATAAACCACTCATGGTGTGGAGATGTACAAACCATCTACAAGCACTGCTCACCCGACGTGAAGTTTTTACTGCTGAAATGCCATCCCTATTATTTACCGAGGGAATTTACCGCTGTGTTTTTGGCCGCTGTATACATCTGTCCACAGAGCAACTACACAGTAGTGCTAAACAAACTCCATGACATCATCAGCGCATTAGAGACGAAACATCCTGATGCTGTTTTTATTGTCGCTGGCGACTTTAACCAGTGCAATTTACAAACTGTACTCCCCAAATATTACCAGAATGTGGACATTCTCACCCGTGATAAAAGCACATTGGATCATGTTTATTCCAACATATGTGGCGCCTACAGAGTGGCACCCCGCCCCCACTTCGGACAGTCAGATCACATCTCATTGTTTATGTACCCAGCCTACAGACAAAAGCTGAAACAAACAAACCCTGTTAATAAGCAAATTAAGCGCTGGACTCCAGAGACTGAGAGCACCCTGCAAGACTGCTTTGCCTGCACAGAATGGGATGTGTTTAAAACTGCTGCCACCTGAGAGGACTCTTCTGTAAACATACAGGATTATGCTGAATAGGTGACTGGGTACATCAGCACGTACACTGATACCATCGTACCCACCACACAGTTCAGGAAGTTCCCCAACCAGAAGCCCTGGATCAACAGTCAGGTACATCAGATGCTGCATGCTCGCTCTCGTGCATTTAAATCAGGCTGTGAGGTTGAGTACAAAGTTGCAAAGTATGGACTGAGAAAGGCTATAACAACAGCCAAGAGGCAGTACAGAGAAAACCTGGACAGCCTCTACTCCACTCCTGACTCGGGGCACATGTGGCAAGGCCTGCAACACATCACAGACTACAGGATGACCAACTGCAGCACCACTAGCTCTACAGACAGCCTGCCAGACGATCTCAACATCTTTTCCACCCGCTTCAAGACCACCAGCCACAGCGCAGAGAAGAGACACACACTCACGCACCCCCCCCCCCCCCCCCCCCAAGAGTCTCACCAGGCCAGGTAAACAAAGCACTGAAGAATATCAACCCCCGCAAGGCAGCAGGACCAGACAACATACTTGGGCGGGCCCACAGAGCATGTACTGCAGAGCTGACCAACATTCTCACAGCAATCTTCAACCTCTCCCTCAGCCAGAACATAGTCCCCTCCTTCTTCAAAAAGACAACCATCATCCCCCTCCCCAAAAGGAGCCCGCCGACCTGTCTGAATGATTACAGACCTCACTCCAATCATCATGAAGTACTTGGAGAGAGTGGTGCTGCCATCATTCAGGACAGCATACCGGGCACCCTGGACCCCCTGCAGTACGCCTACCGGCTCAACAGATCCACCTCAGATGCCATCGCTGCAGGGCTCCATTATTCTCTCTCCCACCTGGACGATAAAGACTCCTACATTAGGATGCTCTTTGTCGACTACAGCTCCGCCTTCAACATGGTCATTCCCCACAAACTCACTGACAAACTGTCTTCACTTGGCCTACACCCCACTCTCTGCGACTGGCTACTGGACTTTCTAACTGGCAGGACCCAGTCTGTCAGGATGGGTAACAGGACCTCAGCCAGCATCATCACGAACACAGGTGTCCCACAGGGTTGTGTTCTCAGCCCCATCGTCTACAGCCTCTTCACCCATGACTGTGTTGCCTCCCACAAGGACAATATCATCCTAAAGTCTGTGGATGACACAGCAGTGACAGGACGCATCACTGGTGATAACGAAGCATCCTACAGGAGGGAGGTGGCCAACCTGGTGTCATGGTGTGAGGACAACAACCTCACCCTCAACACGAAGAAGACAAAGGAGGTGATAGTGGACATGAGGAAAGGGAGGAGGAGACCCCATCGGCCGCTGTTCTTCCGGAAGCTTGATGTGGAGAGAGTGAACAGCTTTAAATACCTGGGCATCCACATCAGCGAGGACCTTAAGTGGACACACAATACCACAGAGCTGGTTAAGAAAGCTAAACAGTGACTGAATTTTCTGAGGAGGCTGAAGAAGTTTGGCATGTCTTCCAGAATCCTCAACAACTTCTATAGCTGCATCATCGACAACATCCTGACCAACTGCATCACTGTGTGGTATGGAAGCACCACTGCTCTGGATCGCAATCGCCTGCAGAGAGTGGTGAAGACAGCGGAGAAGATCATCAGGACTCCACTCCCCTCTCTGCAGAGCATCAACCACCGCAGAGTCCAAAGGAGAGCTGATGCCATCCTTCGGGACCCCACCCACTCCTAGCACAGACTGTTCACACTTCTACCCTCAAGCCGGAGGTACAGAAGTGTGAAATGCAGGACAACCACACTGAAGAACTCCTTCTTTCCCACTGCCATCAGACTCCTGAACAAATAACAACTCCCAAAACTCTGTAACACAGCTTTGCATATCGGAACTCACACACCGGCTGCTAAATTTGCACATGCTCACCTGTACAGTAAATATAGTCTCACCCGTCTGATGTCCATATCATCTCTGCTGCTACTTATCATGCACAGTCTACTGGTACTACCGTTACAGAAATTAGCACCAGGTACTAATTTGTAATTTGTAGTTATACACTGCTCATTGCACAATGCTCATTTGCACACTGTACATAAGTCTATGCCATCTTAGGTTCACATCAGGTTGCACAATGCTCATTTCCACACTGTACATAGGTTCATGCCATCTCAGGTTCACATCATTGCTGATATCAATATACCACTATCACTTTAGTCATCCAGTGAATTTTAAGATAAGATAAGATAAGACTTTATTAGTCCCACAATGGGTAAATTCCAGGATTGCAACAGCACAGGGATAGCAACACTCAAAGCAACAATCAGAAGGCAAGGGAAAAAAAAAAAGCAAGCAAGCAAGAGCAGCTAATATACATATGTACATATTACTATAAATATATATATATATACACACAGACACACAGTGTAGAGCATTGTAGCTGGATGGGATAAATATATGAGTATATAAACACACAGTACGGAGCATTGCAGCTAGATGGAATAAATATGTAAATATATAAACACAGTGCGGAGCAATGTAGCTTGATGGAATAATATGTAGATACATAAACACACAGTACGGAGCATTGCAGCTAGGTGGAAAAATATGTAAATATATAAACACAGTGCGGAGCAATGTAGCTAGATGGAATAATATGTAGATATACTGTATAAACACAGTGCGGAGCATTGCAGCTAGATGGAATGAATATATAGATATATAAATATAAACATAAACATAAACACACCCAGTGCGGAGCATTGTAGCTAGATGGAATAAATATGTAAATGTATAAACACACACAGTGCAGAGCATTGTTGCTAGATGGGATGAAACAGCACAACCGTCTACTTAGTTATCCTACATGGTATGATTATGTGCCCATACATATTCTCACCCTCCGTAGCTACCGGTATTTTCCTAGTTGTATGCCGGAGGGGACCACTGTGTAAGTCTATTGCATCTTTTGCATTCTAAAAACTATTAGGTTGTTACGTCTTTTTGCTATCTCTGCGAGCAGCCCTGCTTAGGTTGTACAGTCTGACAGCCGTTGGTAGGAAGGACCTGCGAAACCTCTCGGTTGTGCACCTGGGATGATGTAGTCTGCTGCTAAATGAGCTCCTCAGTGCATTCAGTATGTCCTGCATAGGGTGGAACTCGGACTCCAGCAGAGATGACAGTTTAGCCACCGTCCTTCTCTCTCCTATCTCCTCCACTGGATCAAGGCGCTGCCCCAGGACGGAGCTAGCTTTCTTGATCAGTTTGTTCAGTCTCTTCCTATCGGCTGCAGTAATGCCACTGCCCCAGCAGACCACTCCAAAAGTGATGGCTGATGCCACCACCGTGTCATAGAATGTCTTCAGCAGCGCCCCTTGTACACCAAAAGACCTGAGTCTCCTCAGTAGGAACAGCCTGCGCTGTCCCTTCTTGTAGAGTGCATCAGTATTGTATGACCAGTCTAGTTTATTGTTCAGATGAACACCCAGGTACTTGTAGGATGTCACCTTCTCAATGTCTGTTCCCTGTATATTTACTGGTGCTGTGAGGGGTTGTCCTTGCCTGCAGCAGTCCACCACCAGCTCCTTAGTTTTCCTCGCGTTGATCTGGAGGCAGTTCCGATGGCACCAGTCCACGAAGTCCTGGATAAGCCCTCTGTACTCAGCTTCATCTCCATTGGAGATGAGGCCAACGATCGCAGAGTCATCAGAGAACTTCTGTAGATGGCAGTGTGTTGTGTTGTGTGAGAAGTCCGCAGTATAAAGAGTGAACAGGAAGGGAGCCAACACCGTTCCCTGGGGGGCCCCCATGCTACTGATGATCGTGTCGGACACACAGTCCCGGGTTCTCACAAACTGAGGCCGGTTCGTGAGGTAGTCCAGGATCCATGATGACAGGTGCTGGTCCACCCCTGCGCGCAGCAGCTTGTCCTTCAGGATCATCGGTTGGATGGTGTTGAAAGCACTGGAGAAGTCAAAGAACATGATCCTCACTGTATTCCCGGGCTTCTCCAGGTGGGACAGAGAACGGTGAAGAAGGAAGATCACCGCGTCCTCCACCCCAATGCCATGCTGGTAGGCGAACTGGAGTGGATCCATCGCTGGTTCCACCAGGGGGCGGAGGCGAGCAAGGAGCAGTCTCTCCAGGGTCTTCATCAAGTGGGACGTCAAGGCCACCGGTCTGTAGCTGTTCAGGTCTTTGGGGTGGGAAGTTTTTGGTACAGGTACCACACAAGATGTTTTCCACAGCTGTGGTACCCTCCCCAGCTTCAGGATCAGGTTGAAGATGTACGTCACAATCCCACACAGCTGGTCTGCACAGAACTTGAGGAGCTTTGCGCTGATGCCGTCCGGTCCCGACGCCTTCCTCGCCTTGATCTTCCTCAGCTCCGTCCTCACTTGGGTCCTGGTCAGGGTCAGGATGGGGGGCTGTGTGTTGGGAGTGGGGGGTGTTGGTGGAGTGGGGAGTGGGCAGCAGGACTTGATGTCTTTACAGGCAGCAGTGGTTGTTGTGCAGTCAGGGGGGAGGGCGGTTGGTCAAACCTATTGAAAAACAAATTCAGATTGTTCGCCCACTCCCTGCCCCCCGTGGCCTGGGGGGAGGTATTCTGGAGCCCAGAGATGGTTTTGAGGTTTCTCCAGACCCAGCTGATGTTGCTCTGTTGCAGCTTGTCCTCCATCTTCCTCCTGAAGCTGTCCTTGCCTTCTCTGATCTTTCTCCTCAGCTCCCTCTGTACGGACTTCAGCATCTCCCTGTTCCCCGACCTGAAGATCTTCTTCTTCTCTCTCAGAAGTGTTTTAATCTCAGGGTTGATCCAGGGTTTGTTGTTTGAGCAACACCGTATGGTCTTGGTGGGAACGGATTTGTCCGCACAGAAGCTGAGGTAGCCTGTGAAGGTATGAATGAGGCCATCGATGTCCTCACCATGTGGATCGCAGAGCTGCTTCCAGGCGGTGGCTTCAAAACAGCCCTTTAGAGTGTCCATTGCCTCCTCAGACCATAACATCACTGTGCGCATGGCCGGGGGTTGTCTGTGCACTAGGGGTTTGTACACCGGCCGGAGATGAACCAAGTTGTGATCCGATCTCCCGAGTTGGGGGAGTTGTGATAAGGTGTACGCCTCCTTAGTGTTTGCGTAGAATAAGTCCAATGTTTTATTGTCTCTAGTGTGGCATGTGACATACTGGGTAAACGTGGGTAGAATGGGAGACAGTGAAACATGGTTGAAATCGCCTGAGATGAGGAGAAGAGCATCTGGGTGTTCTGTCTGCAGCCTGCTGGTTACTGAATGGATGACGTCACGCGCTGTCCCAGCGTTCGCCGTCGGATTTGCATAAACAACAATGCAGATCACGTGTGAGTGTTCTCTCGGGAGATATGTAGGCCGCATGCTAACAGCTAGCAACTCAATGTCTTTGCTGCAGTGACGTTGTTTAACAGTGATATGTCCCGGTCTGCACCAGTTGTTGTTAACATACATTATCACTCCACCGCCCCTTGCTTTGCCACTGTCTGGTGTTCGGTCTGCCCTTATCATGTGGAAACCCTCCAGCTCAATGTTAGCATCTGCTGCTAGTTCAGTTAGCATTTTCAATTTCATTCCTCTTGTCTGACTGCTTTAACTGCCCAACTGCCTAGTGTGTGTTATTAGTACTCATTAGTTTTAGTACTTAGTATCAAGGTGGGCTTAAGGAGTCGTAACTACCTAATTGTGTGTTGGTGTGTGCGTTATTAGCATCCATTAGTATTGGGTGATCTGTGTGGAGTTTGTTTGTTCTCCCCGTGTCTGCGTGGGTTTACTACGGGATTTTGCCGTTTTCCTCCCACATGCCAAAAAACATGCAAGTTAGGTTAATTGGCATCAAACTGGGGATTCTAAATTGTCCCTAGGCATGACTGTGAGAGTGAATGGTTGTCTGTCTCTCTGTGTTGGCCCTGTGATGGACTGGTGATCTGTCCAGGGTGTACCCTGCCTCTCGCCCTAAGATGCTGGGATAGGCTCCAGCACCCCCGCGACCCGAAAAGGATTAAGCGGAAGAAGATGGATGGATGGATGGATGGAGAGTATTGGGATTGAGTTACTGTGTTAGTGTGTCATGACCTTAATAGAATTGTTGTTTCTGTACCTTTACCTTGGCATTCGTTCAGAGAGCAAAGTAAAAATTTCATTGCTCAGGAAATGTAGCATTTCTTAACTGTGCACATGATAATAAAGCCTTTGAATCTTGGGACATATGATTGCAGTAAAAATGTTAAAATATCCCTATAATTAGAAATAATTGTAGTTTTGGCAGAATGGGCAGAAGCCGTTTTTTCTCCTACGTCAATGACAGATGTTTTAGTCTTCAGTTACATTCAATCACAGTGCTATTCCCAAAGGTGTTAGCTTCAGGGCTAACAATGATACTATGGAGTTAGCTTACCAAGCATAGTTTAAATTGTTATTTTCTTTAGATTTCAGTCACCCTAATAAACATCACTGTATCCACCTGGTTTACTAATCCACATTTGATAATAACAGAATCAGAATCAGAATCAGAATGAGATTTATTGCCATTGTTCATGTAGTACACAAACTAGAAATTTGTCTCGGTGCAATGCTGCAACATTAAACATGGAGTAGCACTAAAGATAAAAATAAAAAACTATGCATGCAATAAAATGTAGAATATGAATGAGTAATACTAATCTATGCAATTTTTAAATATATTAACCAGCAGCAGATATTGTGGAGTTCCACATAGTGCAGTTGGTAGTGCAAAAGAAAACAGTGATAATTATCATGAGTCCGGTTGAGCTGCTGTACGTAGTGCACGAGAGTCTAATAAGTCACTTAGTGTTCACCAGTCTAATGGCAGAGGGGAAGAAGCTATTCATGTAGCGGGAGGTTTTAGTCTGAATGGACCGAAGTCTTCTGCCTGAGGGGAGGGGGGTAAACAGTGCGTGTCCAGGGTGTGAAGGGTCGGCTATGATCCGACCTGCACGCCTCTGGGTCCTGGAGATGTACAGGTCCTGGAGGGATGGGAGCTTGCAGCCGATCACCTTCTCAGCAGCGCGCACAACGCGCTGCAGTCTTAGTCTGTCCCTGGCGGTGGCTCCTGCGTACCACACGGTGATGGAGGTGGTGAGGATGGACTCGATGATGGCCGTGTAGAACTGCACCAACATCTTGGTGGGTAGCTTGAGCTTCCTCAGCTGCCGCAGGAAGAACATCCTCTGCTGGGCCTTTTTGATAAGGGAGCTGATGGTCGGCTCCCACTTGAGGTCCCGGGTGATGGTGGTGCCCAGGAAGCGGAAGGAGTCCGCAGTGGTGATGGGAGAGTCTGTGAGGGTAAGGGGGGGCAGAGGGGCTGTGACTTTTCTGAAGTCCACGATCATCTCTACTGTCTTCAGAGCGTTCAGCTGCAGGTTGTTGTGGCTGCACCAGGACGCCAGCTGGGCCACCTCTCTCCTGTAGACGGACTCGTCGCCGTTGGAGATGAGCCCGATGAGGGTGGTGTCGTCCGCAAACTTGATCAGCTTGACAGACTGGTGGCTGGAGGTGCAGGAGTTGGTGTACAGGGAGAAGAGCAGGGGGGAAAGTACACAGCCCTGGGGTGATCCGGTGCTGATGCTAACAGAGTCTGAGACAGTCTTTCCCAGCCGCACATGCTGCCTCCGGTCCGTCAGGAAGTCGGTGATCCACCTACAGAGGGAGTCAGGCACGTTGAGCAGGGACAGCTTGTCCTGGAGCAGAGCGGAGCGGATGGTATTGAATGCAGAGCTGAAGTCCACAAACAGGATCCTGGCGTAGGTTCCCGGGGAGTCCAGGTGCTGCAGGATGGAGTGGAGGGCCAGGTTGACTGCGTCGTCCACAGACCTGTTGGCTCTGTAGGCAAACTGCAGCGGGTCCAGGAGGGGAGTGGTGATGGTCTTGAGGTGGGGCAGGACCAGGCGCTCAAAGGACTTCATGACTACAGAGGTGAGCGCTACAGGTCTGTAGTCGTTAAGTCCAGTGATCCGTGGCTTCTTGGGGACAGGGACGATGGTAGAGGTTTTGAGGCAGGCCGGCACGTGGCATGACTTCAGGGAGGTGTTAAAAATGTCTGTGAAGACAGGAGTCAGCTCCTCCGCACAGTGTCTCAGGGTGGAGGGAGACACGCCGTCAGGACTGGGGGCCTTGCGCGGGTTCAGTCTGGAGAACTGTCTGTGCACGTCCTGCTCACTGATGACAAGGGCAGGGGGGGGAGGGGGGGCACCTTTGATAAAGTGGGGACCATGGAGGCAGTGGCGCTGGGGGGAGGGGGGGGAGTTGGACACAGCAGACGAGATGTCAAAACAGGCATAGTGTTGGGACAGTCTTTGACAAAGGGCTTTGTCATCCTGTCCCTTAGAAGCCTGAGGCCGATAGTTGGTGATTTGCCTCAGTCCTCTCCACACAGAGGACTCACTCTGGTTTATTTTGTTATATTTTCGCTGTCGTACTACATCAAACCATTAATATTAGCTTGACTAGGCAGTTAGAGTAGGTCAGTCTAACCTCATTAGAGCTCGCCTCAGCAGTGAGAGGCTGACAGACAGGCCACATGTAGTTAGCTTAACTGTCGATCTGGCCAGTTTAATCGGCATTTCCTGTAAATTCTTTTCACCCCCATTGGAATCCTTTTTCATCTACCAACACTTGAGCATAAATGTCTTTCTGAGACGTTAGCTTAGTTTACTATAGTTTAATTTCTAGCTAGGCAGCTAGCCACCTTGGCTCACCATTCATTCATTGACGAATGTGTCTGTGCTTATTGTACTCCAGGGATCGGACCACTGAAGCCACACATTCCTGCCCACCAATGATGTTTTATTTCATTCATTCATTTTTTGAGAGGCATTTATTAGTTGGCTCAGACTTGCTGGTTGAGCTAGGAGCTAGCCAGCTAAAATTAGCAATAGTGACTAAAGAGGGCTGGCAGAGTCAACTGCAGCTCTTGGGCATTTAAAGAGACATGAACTGAAATGAACCATTCTGAGGAAAGCTGCAAAAAATGATTCACAACCATGTATAATAATTAAATAATTAAATAATTAAAGAAAATTTGGCCAAAATATGTCACAAATATTTCATTAAGACCTGTGGCAGCTGTCAACATGTGGAGAAAGTGCAGTAAAAGGCCCTTTAATGCTTGAGGGTATAAAGATACATGAAATTCCATGGTTGAACATTATTTGTAACAACTAAAGCCTAGTTCACACTACACAATTTTAAATTGGCAGAGTTGCAGAGGTTGCCTTTGATTGAGGGGCCAACTTACAGCTGATTGGTGATTAGCAAATGCTCTGCATGAATGCTCTAAAAACACCAGCTGACTTGTTACCAATTCTGACCAGATCCAGCACACTAAATACTGTAACTTGGCCAGTCATCAACATGCTACAAGTAGTAAAAGCACGTGGCACAAAATGATGCGGGAACCTCACAGAGCTAACAAAAACAACATGGCTTACAGCATGACAGAGTCATGGTGGACTCAAACAGAGCAGACTTTAATAGCAGGAGCATGTGAATTTCTTTTTCTTTTCCAATGGTTTTTCCAAACTAATCATTATGCAAACAACTCATGGTGCTTGCTTTAGCTGGACATCAATTTTGAAATGCAAATTTCCATGAGGGTTTGTCAGGTTGTACCAACCTTTGGGTCATCGAGACATTTGCTTAAATTTGTCTGAACATAAACTTTCCCTTCATCACAGAGCTCTGAGTTTCAGTTTACAGCTATTTCTACTCACCTCTGGGTATCTCTACGCTTAAAGTGATTTATTTTTACATTATCTAAAGTGTGCAACATTATGGAGACAAGAACTGGGTAGCTCGGTGGTGCAGTGGTTAGCACAGTGGCAGCACAGCAAGAAGGTCACGGGATCAGTTCCACCCCTGACCATCGTGGATTTCGATCCCACCCCCTGACCATCAGTGACCCTTCTGTGTGGAGTTTGCATGTTCTCCCTGAGTTTGCGTGGGTTTACACCGGGTACTCCAGTTTCCTCCCACAGGCCAAAAAACATGCAAGTTAGGTTAATTAAGATAAGATAAGATAAGATAAGCCTTTATTAGTCCCACAATGGGGAAATTCCAGGATTGCAACAGCACACGGATAGCAACACTCAGAGCAACAATCAGAAGGCAAGAAAAAAACAAGAGCAGCGAGTATACATATCTACATATAAACATAAATATATAGACACACAGTGCGGAGCATTGTAGCTAGATGGAATAAATATATAAATACACAGTGCAGAGCATTGTAGCTAGATGGAATAAATATGTGAATATATAAACACATATACAGTGTGGAGCGTTGAAGCTAGATGGAATAAATATATGAATATATAAACACACAGTGCAGAGCATTGTAGCTAGATGGAATAAATATGTAAATATATAAACACACACAGTGCGGAGCATTGTAGCTAGATGGAATAAATATGTAAATATATAAACACACACAGTGCGGAGCATTGGAGACAATTGGAAACTCTAAAGTGGCCCTAGGTGTGAATGTGTGTATGAAGGGGGAAGGGATGGTGCCGTACCGTGGCTGCTTCATCCATCTAGGCGGATGCCCTGAATTTCCCCTCTGGGGATCAATAAAGTATACAAAAAAATTAAATAAAACTAGAATGTCTTTTTTCTGTGATGGTCCAGAGACAATGGGTTTAAAACTTCAGGAAAAGAGGACGATCCACTGAAAAATGTCATAAACCTAGACACCGTTTATTTTTCTTCTGTGCAGTGAAAAACTGTCTGCTGTGTCTTCACATAGTTTATATTTAAGTATTATCAGATTAACACGTTTAACAGAAAAAAAACAATGGCTGAGTTTGTGTTTTTCATTAACCATCACAGGACATGCGCACATACGAACGGACATGCGATATCATGTGATATGATGACAGACATGATACTTTATATTATATAAGTGGAATGAATACTTTGTCACAGAAGAGAGGTTTATAGTTTAAAATCTTCAGTCTGACAGCATCCCACCACATCTCCTCCACGACCACACTGGCTATGCAGCCTGTCAGAGCTGGCTAGTTGTGCGCCTTCACTCCTGAATATAAAGTCTGTGGATAAAGGTGAGATGCACACACATTCCTTGTTCATTCATTCATTCCCCTAAAAAACAAATACATTAACGCCAAATCTATAGGCAATGCTGCTCCTGCAAGTATTTGATTAAAATGAAAATATGAATGAAATTTAAAAAAAGAACACTCTGAGGCGAGTGCAATATCCCCCCACCTCTGTTTTCTTTGGAGATCCCAATATTTACTGACAGAAAGTAGTTTTAGACTTTTCAATATAATTACTGTGGCAGAACCAAATTATGATAAGCCCATTATCCATGAATATACAACAAAGTATACAACCCATACTTGTAGGTCAGGATCCCAAGGAGAACCCTTGTACAAAGTTTATTGACCCTAACTTTACTCATTGTACAGTAATAAGGCATAGGGAATGTTAACCTTGACCTTTGACCTTTTGACCTCAAACTCATAGTCTGTCAGGATCCCAAGGCAAACCTGTACAGTGCATCCGAAAAGTATTCACAGCGCTTCACTTTTTCCACATTTTCTTGTTATAGCCTTTTTCCAAAATGGCTTAAATTCATTTTTTTCCCTCAAAATTCTACACACAATACCCCATAATGACAACATGAAAAAAGTTTTTGAGATTTTTGCAAATTTATTAAAAATAAAAAACTAAGAAATCACATGTACATAAGTATTCACAGCCTTTGCTCAATACTTTGTTGATGCACCTTTGGCAGCAATTACAGCCTCAAATCCTTTTGAATATGATGCCACAAGCTTGGCACACCTATCTTTGGGCAGTTTGGCCCATTCCTCTTTGCAGCACCTCTCAAGTTCCATCAGGTTGGATGGGAAGTGTTGGTGCACAGCCATTTTCAGATCTCTCCAGAGATGTTCAGTTGGATTCAAGTCTGGGCTCTGGCTGGGCCTCTCAAAGACATTCACGGAGTTGTCCTGAAGCCACTCCTTTGATATCTTAACTGTGTGCTTAGGGCTGTTGTCCTGCTGAAAAATGAACCGTCGCCCCAGTCTGAGGTTAAGAGCGGCCTGGAGTAGGTTTTCATCCAGGATGTCTCTGTACATTACTGTATTCATCTTTCCCTCTATCATGATTAGTTTCCCAGTTCCTGCCACTGAAAAATATCCCCACAGCATGATGCTGCCACCACCATGCTTCACTGTAGGGATGGTATTGGCCTGGTGATGAGCGGTGCAAGGCTTCCTCCAAACATCACGCCTGGCATTCACACCATACAGTTCAACAGTTGTCTCATCAGACCAGGGAATTTTGTTTCTGATGGTCTGAGAGTCCTTCAGGTGCCTTTTGGCAAACTCCAGGTGGGCTGCCATGTGCCTTTTACAAAGGAGTGGCTTTCATCTGGCCACTCTAACATACAGGCCTGATTGGTGGATTGCTGCAGAGATAGTTGTCCTTCTGGAAGGTTCTCCTCTCTCCACAAAGGAATGCCGGAGCTCTGACAGAGTGACTATCAGCTTCTTGGTCACCTCCCTGACTAAGGCCCTTCTCCCCCGATTGCTCAGTTTAGACAGTCGGCCAGCTCTAGGAAGAGTCCTGGTGGTTCCGAACTTCTTCCATTTATGGATGATGGAGGCCACTGTGCTCATTGGGACCTTCAAAGCAGCAGAAATTTTTCTGTACCCTTCTCTAGATTTGTGCCTTGAGACAATCCTGTCTCGGAGGTTTACGGACAATTTGTCATGAAGCGGAGCACAGTTGGGGAACCGTGCTCACGCTTTTGTTATTTTAGTTATTTTCTGTACTTTTCCTACTTCAGTTTTATTATTGTATTTGTGTACAGTTTGGTCTGTATCATGTTATCTGAGTCTGCCCTTTGTTTCTGTTTGTTTTGAGTTGTCCTGTTATTGCATCTTAGTTTGGTCATGATAGTCTTGTTTATTATTTTATGGATCCTCTTGTATTTCGTATTATATACTCTTGTATTTGGACTTGAGCCTTCTCTCACCCCCGCCTCTAGTTTCCTGTTGAGTTAGTGACATTTATTATTTTTCCCAGCACCATTAGCATTCTTGTTTGGACTTTATCTTGTCTTTGCCTTGATGGGTTATTATTATTTTCTCCATCTGTATTTTGTCTGGATCTCAGTTTGTATTCATGTTCTCTTTTGCTTTTATTTTGACAGTTGTCTTTGTTTACTTCTGGTTGCTCCTAGATAATTTGCGGGTTATCCCAGCTGTTTATGATTTCAACTATTATCCTTGCTCCTGTTACCCACGCCTGTCATCATTTGTTTAATTTTGCTGTGTCCTATTTAAGGGCTGCTGCACTGCAGTTTGGTGCAGCGACCTTCACTTTGTATCCAGACATGAGTCCCACATCTAGTCATCCCTAGTATCCTGCGTGTGTCCCACGTTTTATTTCTCTCTGGCTATTTGATCTTACTGGTGTGCGTTCCATGCTTCAGCCTTATTTACCCAATGTGTGTCCCATGTATCCTGCCTTGTAAGTGTTTCTGTTCTTGTTTGAATTTTGTGTTTTTTAATTAAATGTCGTGCAACTCACAGTTCAGCGCCTGAGTCTCCATTCCTGCCCCGCCTGGGCAATTTATGACATAATTCCTTTGACTTCATGCTTGGGTTGTGCTCTGACATGCACTGTCAACTGTGGGGCCTTATATAGAGAGGTGTGTGCCTTTCCAAGTCACGTCCAATCGACTGAATTTACCACAGGTGGACTCCAATTAAGGTGGAGAAACATCTCAAGGATGATCAGTGGAAACAGGACGCACCTGAGCTCAATTTTGAGCTTCATGGCAAAGGCTGTGAATACTTATGTACATGAGATTTCTTAGTTTTTTATTTTTAATAAATTTGCAAAAATCTAAAAAAAACAAAACAACAAAAAAAAAAAAACTTTTTTCACATTGTCATTACGGGGTATTGTGCATAGAATTTTGAGGGGAAAAATGAAATTAATCCACTTTGAAATAACGCTGTAACATAAAATGTGGAAAAAGTGAAGGCTGTGAATACTTTCCAGATGCACTGTATACTAGGTTTGGTGGCCCTAGCTTTACTCGTTTTGTAGTAATAGTAAATATAGCATTTACCATAGTGCAACTGTAATGTTAATTTTGACCTTTGTCCCCTTGACCCCAAACACATAGTTAGGTCAGGGTGTAAGTTGTCCAAAATATGTATTAGATACAACTATTCTACCGATTTAAAAAACCTTCTACAGAGACCTTCTACAGAGGTGTGGTGGAGAGTGTTCTGACGTACTGCATTGTTACATGGTAGTCCAGCTGCAGTATGTCAGACAAAAAAGCCCTGCAGAGGATAGTCAAGGGGGCGGAGAGGGTAATTGGAGTCTCCCTCCCCTCTGTCCAAGAACTTTTTCAGAACCGTTGTAGGAGCAGGGCACTAAACATTGTCAAGGACCGTTCTCACCCTCTGCATAAACACTTTGAACTTCCATCTGGTAAACAATTCCGGAGCATCAGAGGCAGAACCACCAGACTGATCAACAGCTTCCTTCCACAAGCTGTCAGGATGCTGAACAGTTGACCCGGAATCTCTCATACTCACTACTGCACCTATGGACATTTTGTATATTATAGTTAGTTATTCTTTTTTTTCCCCAAGTATGTCTCAGGGATGTGTGAATGGATGGGGGGGTGGGGGTGGGGGGGAGCTATGTGGGAATGTGTCTTAAATCATGCTGCTTCTTATATGGATGCCGAGAGAAACGCAATTTCATCTTGCCTGCACTACAGTTGTATGTACAGCAATATGACAATAAAGTTTGATTTGATTTGATTTGATTTGATTTTGATTTGAACCTACATCATTTCTTTCAGTAGTTATTGTGTTTAGAAGATTTAGGGAAAAATCTGACCTCTGGCCTTTGACCTCATGGTCCTCTGATGAGAGTGAAACTGCAATATGCGTATCATCTGAGTATAACAAGCCATGGTACCAAGTTTCAAAACAATTGCAACAAAACTGTAGAAGGAGTTGACTTCACAAGACTGTTACTGTCTCTGAAGAGAGGTGAAACAGGAGGTCATAGGTCAGGGGCTACAATTTCCGCAAAAATCATCTGATCAGAACCAAATTGCATATTGCGCATCCTCAGTATATATCAAATCATGGTACCAAGTTTCAAAACAAATGGACCAAAACTGTAGGAGGAGTTAATTTCACAAATGTGGAACAGACGGACTGACCCATAACATAATCCCCCTTCGGTCTTCACCCAAAGGGCTCTTTGACCCCTGGGCTTCGACCGGTGGAGGATTAAAAAAACTATTGTCTCGTCAAATTATTATTAAAATGACGAGTGATTAGATTATAACTGTTCAAACCCTGTCCATTAAAATAACAGAAAGTCCCAACGTATGCTATGTCCTCATGTGCTTCTGTCAGAAGGAGCTGGGTGACTTCAAAACACGCTGCTGAAGTAGCACTGACAATGACAGATCTCCCTTTTCCTAATCAAAAATCCACTAACATAAAAT
Organism: Pholidichthys leucotaenia; assembly: GCA_020510985.1. Taxonomy (NCBI): domain Eukaryota; kingdom Metazoa; phylum Chordata; class Actinopteri; order Cichliformes; family Pholidichthyidae; genus Pholidichthys; species Pholidichthys leucotaenia. Next base: position 192,793,073 of record CM035841.1, read on the forward strand.
GCACCAAAATACCAATGCGCACGAAACTGCGTGCTGCCACACCTTTTTTTTTTTTTTTAAATGAGCCCCCTCCTCCCAGCACAAAGTTGGCACACTGTCTACTGGTAATTAGATGGAGTGATGCAAAGCGTAAAAACAGAATGCATTGACAGAAACTAACAAAAGCACTGGTGCAAGGTGAGAAGGTAGGTTGTAGGCTTTCGTCATGCAGTTAATGGAGGAAAATACAGTATGCATCACAGATTACAAGATTTGTGGAGCAACGTAAGCTTGTGTTTATTACTTACCCTATGTTAAAATATCTGATGTACACATGCAGTGTGTTTGTGACACGATTAAGAAATTACAAAATTTTAAATGGTTTGTTGAAAAAAATAATTACATTGGTTCGGTGAGTGACTGCAACTCCCAACTTTGAGCTTAAAATTACGTTAAATATAAATCTCTGTTGCACAACACTTATTTCAGAGTTAAATAGTGATTATTTTCCCTGCAGTGCCATTTTAATGACTATTTTCTCTATAATTAAATGCAGTTTGGCACAATGAATAAATGATCAGATGTCAGATTTCCTTTTCATCACCCTGTTAACTGACCTGCTTGGCTGACAAGTATACACAGACGCAGCATGAAGAGATGACTTACAGTAGCAGGAGAGAAGCAAAACCCAGAAATAAATATATGCCTCATTAAGAGGCACATCGCTGATGTTTTTCCATCAATGTGGGAACTCCATAACACCACAAGGCCTGCCAGAAACCTAATTAAAATTTTGCTTGCAACGATTTCTTTTGAGGAAATGTTTTCTTTTAAGTTTCAAAATAATTAACACATTTGGATCATTACACTCATTAAAACCTAATAGAAATTACATATAAGATAATTTATAAATGCAACATATAAAGAGAAATATTAACGTTACCAGCTTGGGAATAATTCATTGTAATTTGAATCTGAGCAAGCATATTTCACGATACATACAGTACCTGACTTGTTTAATTAGAGGTGGGCAGTAACTGGTTACATTCACTCAAGCACATGTACTAAAGTAACTTTCAGGAAACTGCACATTACTGAGTAGCTTTATCACAGGAAAATATAGACACTTACTTGAGTACAATTTTGAGGTAAAAACTGTAATTTTACTCAGGTACACACCATTGTATTCTTTGAATAACCTTTGATTTTGTTGATTTAAAAAAAAGATCAGGAATGTTCTGTTTTATACTGTAAAAACTTATTCTCAACAGAAATTACTGCATCTGTGGTTATTTTAGTACATTTATAGTCTCAGAGTCTGAGATCAGTGCTGATATCATTCTTCTATTTGGGCTCAGTCACAAATTAATGAGAAAAATTACAATTTATGAGAAAAAATAATAAATGTAAAAGAAAATGTATAAAATGTATGAGAAAAAATCACAGATTTATGAGAATAAAGTTTCAAATGTAAGAGAAAACTGCAAATTTATGAGAATGAAACATATTTGTGAGAAAAAAGTTAGAATTTTATGAGAAAGGCATTGTAAATTTATGAGTAAAATTTTGAAAATTTAACTAAAATAGTCAATATTTTCAAAAGCATCAGATTTATGAGAAAATGGATTAATTTTAAAAGAAATTCTGATATGTATAAGAAAAAAATTATTTATGAATTCATGAGAATAAAGTCTCAAATGTGTACGACAAAAGCAATACATTTAAAATAAGGTTCATATTTAGACGGTTAAAAGTCACAAATTCATTTGGGAAAAAACTTGAAATTTATGAGGAAAAAGTTGTGCATTCATGAGACAAAGGTCCTAAAAGTTTGAGAAAAAAGTTGCAAAATTAAGAAAAAAGTTAGTTTTAGGAGAAAAAACTTTGGAAAATGGTGAATGTTATTACTCACTACTCAAGAAACTTTTCAGTAGATACTTTCTTACTCCTAAGTAACTTTTTGATGACAACTATTACTTATACTTTAACAAATAATACTATAAGGTAACATTACTTTTAATTGAGTACAAATTATGGCTGCTCTACCCACATCTTTTTGTAACTATGCAAACCGATTGAAAAGAGTTAAACATTTGCATTTGCCCTTGTAGCAAAAGCAAGGATTAAAATGTGTATTTTAATTAACACTATATTGCTTTGTTTACAGTGATATTGGCTAGGATGGAGCCTTTATGTCTACAAAGGTAAACAAAAGCAGCAACTTAAACCGAGAACTGCTGTATGGCTTCTTGGAATCAGCAGAGGTAGCTCTGTTAAATCAGAGATCTTACATCAAGGCCTTTCCTAAAATATATTTATTTATCATCTAATGAACTGCAGTGTACCAAAAGCCAGTTTAGAAAGTTGGGATCAGACCGCCAAGGTCTCCGCCTTTGACCGCCACCTAATCCACATAGCAAAGGACCCCCATGATCTCTCCTGCAGGTGGTGAGCCCACTGGAGGGCGGACCCACGTAACTCCTTCGGGCTGAGCCCGGCCGGGTCCCATGGGTGGAAACCCGACCACCAGACGCTAGCCTTCGAGCCCCTCCGCCAGGCCTGGCTCCAGGGTGGGGCCCCGGTAACCCCATACCGGGTGGGGTACACTGAATCCTTGATATACAATTTATCATGAGAGTCTGTTGGATCGTTCATAGTCTGGCCCTTCACCCAGGACCAATTTGTCTTGGGTGACCCTATCAGAGGCAAATTGCCCCGGAGAACATAGCTCCTGGGATCACTGGGGTACGCAAACCCCCCCACCATGATAAGGTGACGATCCATGAGGGGGGTGCCCTTTGTCACCGATCCTGTTCATAATTTTTATGGACAGGATTTCTAGGCGCAGCCAGGGAACAGAGGGTGTCATGCTTGGTGACCACAGGATCTCATCTCTGTTGTTTGCAGATGATGTTGTCCTGTTGGCTTCATCCAGCAATGACCTACAGCTCTTGCTGGGACGGTTTGTCGCTGAGTGTGAAGCGGCTGGGATGAGAATCAGCACCTCCAAGTCCGAGTCCATGGTCCTCAGCCGGAAAAAGGTGGATTGTCCTCTCTGGGTTGGGGACAGGCTCCTGCCCCAAGTGGAGGAGTTTAAGTATCTTGGGGTCTTGTTCACGAGTGAGGGGAAAATGGAGCGAGAGATTGACAGACAGATCGGAGCAGCATCTGCAGTGATGCGGACGTTGTACCGGTCTGTTGTGGTGAAGAGGGAGCTTAGTTCTAAAGCAAAGCTGTCGATTTACCAGTCAATCTACGTTCCTACTCTCACCTATGGTCACAAGCTTTGGGTAATGACCGAAAGAACAAGATCGCAGATACAAGTGGCTGAAATGAGCTTTCTCGGTAGGATTGCTGGACTCACCCTCAGAGATAAAGTGAGGAGCTCAGTCATCCGGGAGAGGCTCAGAGTAGAACCGTTGCTCCTCCACATTGAAAGGAGTCAGTTGAGGTGGTATGGGCATCTGATTAGGATGCCTCCTGGACGCCTCCCACCTGAGGTGTTTCAGGCACGTCCCACTGGGAGGAGACCCCGGGGCAGACCCAGGACTCGGTGGAGAGACTATGTCTCCCAGCTGGTCTGGGAACGCCTTGGTATCCTCCCTGGAGAGCTGGAGCAGGTGGCTGGGGAGAGGGAAGTCTGGGCTTCTCTGCTTGAACTGTTGCCTCCGCGACCCGGACCTCCAGAAAAACGGTAGAAGATGGATGGATGGATGGATGAACTACAGTGAAGTCCATATATACACACATGGACAAAATTGTTGGTACCCCTCTGTTAATGAAAGAAAAACCCACAATGGTCACAGAAATAACTTGACTCTGACAAAAGTGGTAATAAATAAAAATTCTATGAAAATTAACCAATGAAAATCAGACAATGCTTTTGAATTGTACTTCAACAGTATTATTTTAAAAAACAAACTCATGAAACAGGCCTGGACAAAAATGATGGTACCCTTAACTTAATATTTTGTTGCACAACCTTTTGAGGCAATCACTGCAATCAAACGATTTCTGTAACTGTCAATGAGACTTCTGCACCTCTCAGCAGGTATTTTGGCCCACTCCTCATGAGCAAACTGCTCCAGTTGTCTCAGGTTTGAAGGGTGCCTTCTCCAGCCGGCATGTTTCAGCTCCTTCCACAGATGCTCAATAGGATTTAGTAGATCGGGGCTCATAAAAGGTCACTTTAGAATAGTCCAATGTTTCGCTCTTAGCCATTCTTGGCTGTTTTTAGCTGTGTGTTTTGGGTCATTATCCTGTTGCAAGACCCATGACCTGCGACTGAGACCAAGCAGTCTGACACTGGGCAGCACATTTCTCTCTAGAATACCTTGATAGTCTTGAGATTTCATTGTACCCTGCACAGATTCAAGACTCCCTGTGCCAGACGCAGCAAAGCAGCCCCACAACATAACAGAACCTCCTCTATGTTTCACAGTAGGGACAGTGTTCTTTTCTTGGTATGCTTCATTTTTGCGTCTGTGAACATAGAGCTGATGTGCCTTGCCAGAAAGTTCCAGTTTTGTCTCGTCTGTCCATAGGACATTCTCCCAGAAGCTTTGTGGCTTATCAATATGCAGTTTGGCAAATTCCAGTCTGGCTTTTTTACGATTTGTTTTCAACAGTGGTGTCCTCCTTGGTCGTCTCCCATGAAGTCCACTTTGGCTCAAACAACGACGGATGGTGCCATCTGACACTGATGTACCTTGACCTTGGAGTCACTTGGCTCTTTTGTTACCATTCGTATTATCTGTCTCCTCCCGCGGCCACGTCCAGGGAGGTTGGCTACAGTCCCATGGATCTTAAATTTCTGAATAATATGTGCAACTGTAGTCACAGGAACATCGAGCTGCTTGGAGATGGTCTTATAGCCTTTACCTTTAACATGCTTGTCTATAATTTTCTTTCTAATCTCCTGAGACAACTCTCTCCTTTGCTTCCTCTGCTCCATGTTTAGCGTGGTACACACCATGTCACCAAACAGCACAGTGACTACTTGTCACCCTTTAAATAGGCCGACTGATTACAAGTTTGTAGACCCCTGTGATGTTAATTAGAGGACACATCTTGGTTGAACATGTCCCTATGGTCACATTATTATCAATCTTTTCTAGGGGTGCCATCATTTTTGTCCAGGCCTATTTCATGAGTTTGTTTTTTAAAATAATTCTGTTGAACCACAATTCAAAAGCATTGTCTGATTTTCATTGGTTAATTTTCATAGAATTTTTATTTATTACCACTTTTGTCAGATTCAAGTTATTTCTGTGACCATTGTGGGTTTTTCTTTCATTAACAGAGGGGTACCAACAATTTTGTCCACATCTGTATATATTTGGACACTGACTTCAAGTTTTGTCATTTTAGCTGTTTGCCAAAACATATTCAAGATACAGTTATATACTCAATATGGGCTTAAAGTGCAGACTCTCAGCTTTAATTTGAGGATATTCACATCCAAACTGGAGTTATAGTTATAACATAACTCCAGGATAATGGAGGCTTAGGAATTACAAGCATTTTCATACAAAATCTCCTAATTTCAGGGTCTCGGTCAGAACTTCTTGCTGTATAATATGCAATAAAAAAAATATCCAAAGCTGTAATGGTATATAATATAAAACCACTGTAAAATTAGAAGACTTGATTTATGAAAGCACCAAGGTGCTGTGCCTTGATGCCTGTAGCATGGGGGAACTGTAAAAAAAGTGGCACTCCGACCTCTACTAGCCCGGAGAGTGATTACAATACCTTTTTTCGCAGCTGCATTGACAGAAATGGTGAGATAAATTTGTGTTTATTTTGAAAACAAAGCCTTATCTTGAAATTCTGGCAAATTAAAAGTCGAGAAAATATGGCGATACAATGATACAAGCCTTTGGTTCCACTTAATTTTGAGCATACCAGCTGAAAAGCTGGTAACAGATAGATACACACAACCACACATCCATACACAGACACACTGAGTGATTATCGTATGCCTCTGTTGCACCAAGGCATAAATATAGTTATTTTGAGGATCTATACTTCTTTTGTTGTTAAAAAAAAACACAAGGTTTCCTCTGGTAACATTTCTCGGTGGCGGGCCACCTTGCCAGAAAATTTACCGCGACGCCAAAAAGGAGATATGAATTTAAGAAAAATATATGAAGCAATGACTTTCTGCAAGCGCGCACACGAACAACACACGTGGCCGTCATCCGCGCAGAGTTTAGAAGTGCCCCGCCCATGCCAGCTTTCCAGTCAGTCAGCAGGCAGTGTCTCGCTAGCGGCAGCAGCATCTTTGTGGAAAAGGAGTGAAATCCAGGAAGTCAAACAGCAGAAATGGACGCTATTTGAAGAGGAACTTTGTGAAGAAGTCCGCCGTTTCTTTGTTGGTGAAAATCCTGGTACATCAGCGCCTTGGCGCTACCTATCAGGCGGGAGTGAAACTACAAATGATGGTTGTGTGCATGCGTCAACCGCTTGGCCTGGGTTGATGAAAAAACTGAGCATGTACAGCGCCGTGTGTGTGTGCTGAGCTTGTCCAAAGCGTATGCGGACCAAGGTGGACTAGAGGGGAAATGCAACAAAATAAGGCTTGACTGTCCAACAGAAACATGAGTTTATTGAAGTACTTTAAATGCAGGAAAAAAAAAATCAGAAGAGGTATGTAAGTACTGGAGGCATTTATAATGGTTTTAACCCGCTGGAAACGGGAGCAATAACAGAAGAGTCGCTTAGCTAAGAGATGTGGTTAGAATTTAAATGCAGCCAGCTTCGTGTGAAGGGAAAGGCAAGGGGGATTGATGAATTGCTGAGGATATATTTCACCAGTCACTACAATATTATGTACCCAATTATGTAGCTGGCAAGTTAAGATGACCGAAATTCATGAAGTCAATGACTTTAATCTGTCAGCAGCCTTCAGACAAACTAAATGTGCCAGCATTTTGATTTCAAAATAAGGGAGGTTTTCTTGGTGGTAAGGAGATTTCTAAAAAAAAAACAAACAAAAAAAAAAACTATAAATATCTAGAAATATTATAATGTGGCACACATATGGGGCACACATATGTGGCACACATATATACACATGTAGGATAACTAAGTAGACGGTTATGCTGTTTCATTCCATCTAGCAACAATGCTCTGCACTGTGTGTGTTTATATATTTGCATATTTATTCCATCTAGCTACAATGCTCAGCACTGGGTGTGTTTATATATTTATATATCTACATATTATTCCATCTAGCTACATTGCTCCGCACTGTGTGTGTTTATATACTTGCATATTTATTCCACCTAGCTGCAATGCTCCGTACTGTGGGTGTTTATATATTTACATATTTATTCCATCTAGCTACAATGCTCTGCACTGTGTGTTCATATATTCATATATTTATTCCATCCAGCTACAATGCTCTGCACTGTGTGTCTGTGTGTGTGTGTATATATATATATTTTATAGTAATATGTACATATGTTTATTAGCTGCTCTTGCTTGCTTGTTTTTTTTTCTTGCCTTCTGATTGTTGCTCTGAGTGTTGCTATCCCTGTGCTGTTGCAATCCTGGAATTTCCCCGTTGTGGGACTAATAAAGGCTTATCTTATCTTATCTTATCTTATATATGCACATACGTGGGTTTCAGATGCTCCACAGATATATCACTGTATGCTTATTGTATACTTCACGTCTCAGGGGAACAAAGGGACTGAGCCTTCCAGAGGTAATGGGAGGGTGTGAGATCTGGCCTTTTCTTTCAAGGAGATGGCCTTGAGAGATTTCCTGACCACCGGAGACTAGGAGGTGGATGGTGTTGAGATCGGGGGAAGTTACATTGTGACTGGGATTAAGTACCATGTGACTGTATGTTTGATTAAGCACCATGTGATTGTATGTTTGATGTCCTGGTATAAAAGGACAGATGTGAGAAGATTCATCCTTTTTTTTCTGCTTTTGAATGTTGGAGAATGTTATTGTGAATAAAGCTGAACCTGAGGAATACACTCAGTCTTGTCCTTCACAACTCTCCACAATAACAGAAATAACGGCATCCTTGGTCATTTAATTTAAATCATTAAATACATCCATCCATCCATCTTCTACCGCTTTTCCGGAGGTCCGGGTCGCGGAGGCAGCAGTTCAAGCAGAGAAGCCCAGACTTCCCTCTCCCCAGCCACCTGCTCCAGCTCTTCAGCTCTTCAGTCCGCCAAGGTCTCCGCCTTTGACTGCCACCTAATCCACATAGCACCGGACTTCCATGATCCCTCCTGCAGGTGGTGAACCTACTGGAGGGCGGACCCATGTAACTCCTTCGGGCTGAGCCCGGCCGGGTCCCATGGGTGGAAACCCGGCCACCAGACGCTAGCCTTCGAGCCCCTCCCCCAGGCCTGGCTCCAGGGTGGGGCCCCGGTAACCCCATACCGGGCGGGGTACACTGAATCCTTGATATACAATTTATCATGAGAGTCTGTTGGATCGTTCTTCGTCTGGCCCTTCACCCAGGACCAGTTTGTCTTGGGAGACCCTATCAGAGGCAAATTGCCCCGGACAACATAGCTCCTGGGATCACTGGGGCACGCAAACCCCCCCACCACGATAAGGTGACGATCCATGAGGGGGATCATTAAATACAATTTTATTAATATTTTTTTTTTTTTTTTTTTAATAAAATTACTGCTTTTTTAAAATAAATTTGAAACAGACTGTGGTGTTTGTTTTTTTTTTACTTTTTCCTAAAACAATTTATATTTTTGACCATAACTTTGCAGTCAGAACAGAACAATAATTTACCTCTCATTACAAAGAAAAAATATTAATAAAATTGTATTTAATGATAATATTTTTTAAAAAGCAGTAATTTTATTAAAAAAAACAGACAAAAATAAGCCATAAAATAATCCACAAATTTATCATAAAGTTTCAAATCTACAAGAAAAGTCAATTTTACAAGAGGAAATTACAAATTTGAGGAAAATGGTTTCAAATTTAGATAAATTTACAGAGAAAAGTAGAAAACTATAAGAAAATTGTTATAAATTTTGGAGAAAAACCTCAAACCTTCAAGACTGAAGTCATTACTCAAGTTTTAAGTGAGTACTCTTTGTACCCTTAATTAGAAATTTTTGGTTGTCTCCTTCAATTTACATGGCACTTGATATTTTCTAACCTATTTGTATACCACCATAGACAGAGAGAGAACCTGAATTAGACAGAGCTCAGAGAGTAGACAGAAGAGAGGAGCCAAGGAGAGGAAAGTGTTCAGGCAGAGGGTCCAGGAGAGGTCAGAGCAGAGGAAGGAGAGAAGGATGACACCAGTAAAAAGTCCAAACACAGGACGTCTGGGTGGGACCCCAAATGACCCAATATTCCAACATTCAAGCCTTGATTGTACAATACTTCAAACTGTAAGTTCCATATGCACGGCAGTGGCTCAGGAGGTAGAGTGGGCCGTCTAATAACCAGATGGTTGGCGGTTCGAATCCCACTCTCCCCAGATATCCTGCCGTTGTGTTCCTGGGCAAGACACTTTACCCACCTTGCCTCCAGTGTCCATAACACTGGGTATTTATGTTTTCGTCAGCCTGCCCCAGGGCAGCTGTGGCTACAATAGTAGCTTGCCACTACCTTTGTCTGTCTGGAGTGAATGAATAATGTATCTTTAAAAAGTGTCTATGATAAAGCGCTATATAAATCTGATGCATCATTATTATATGCAAAAGGAAATAAATAGTATAAAATTAACATTTTCATACATATGTGTTTTCTGCCCCCCCTTCCCCCGCCACGGAAAAATATGTTGCCACTGCGCCAAGGTCCTTAAGCCAGAGGAAACACTGAACCACCACCATGTTTTGATTTTCATGTGCATTCACAGTCTTCTGTCTTCTTGCCACTGTAGCCCTGATGTCTAACATGGCAAAATGGATAGTGAGCAATCATCCACACTGGGTGCATGAAAAGATGATTTCAAATCATTACAGTCTATAGCAGAATATATTTTTGTAGCTTCTGCTTTCACTGATGACCCTGTTTGTTTTTGGACATAAAATTAAAGCCGTCTGGTTTAGTAAACCGGGGATTGGCAAGGTCTTTGCCTTCGACTGCCACTCAATCCAGATAGCACTGGTCCCCCATGAGCCCTCTTGCAGGTGGTGAGCTCACTGGAGAGCAGACCCATGTGGCTCATTCAGGCTGAGCCTAGCTGGGTCCCATGGGCAGAAACCCGGAGGGGCTCAGTTATCTGGGAAAGGCTCAGAGTAGAGCCACTGCTCCTCCACATCAAACGGAGCCAGTTGATGAGGTTTGGGCATCTGATCATGATGCCTCTTGGACACCTCCTACACGAGCTGTTTTGGGCACGTCGCACTGGGAGGTGACCCCAGGGCAGCTCAGGGCACGATTCTGAAGAACTGGAGGAGGGTGGCTGGAGAGAGGGAAGTCTGGGCTTCTCTGCTCAGACTGCTGCCTCCATGACCAGGAGCCCCAGATAAGTTGGTAGATAATGGATGGATGGATACAAGAAAAGACTGAGAAAGTTGAGGAATGCTAACACCCCCCCCCCCCATAAAAACACCTTTTTGGAATATTCCACTGTTGAACAGGTTAACTGGAAACAGGTGAGCATCCCTGAAAGGCTCAGTCACTCACAAGCAAGGGTGGGGTGAGGTTCACCACTTTGCGAACTATTGCAAGGGCAAATAGTCCAACAGTTTAATAACAATGTTTCTCAATGTACAGTTGCAAGGGATTCAGGGATTTCATCATCTACGGTTCATAATATCAAAAGATTCAGAGAATCTGGAGAAATTTCTGCACATACAGTAAGTGACAGGGCCGAAAACTAGCATTTAATGCCCATGACTTTCTATCCCTCAGGCAGCACTGCTTTCATTCTGTAAAGGATATTACCATGTGGGCTCAGGAACACTTCGAAAAATAATTGTCAGGTAACACAGTTCATCATTACATCTACAAGTGCAAGTTAAAACTCTACCATGCAAATGCAAAGCCATGTATCAACAACACCCAGAAACACCACCAGCTGTTCTGGGCCCGAACTCTTCTGAGATGGTCTGACACAAAGTGGAAAAATGTGCTGTCATCTGACAAGTCCCCATTTCAAATTGTTTTTGGAAATCATGGATGGCGTGTCCTCCAGGCTAAACAGGAAAAGGACCATCCAGATTGTTTTCAGCATTAACTTCAAAAAGCAGCATCTGTGATGGTATAGAGGTGTGTTAGTGCCCATGGCATAGGTAACTTGCACATCTGTGAAGGCATCATTAATGCTGAACGGTACAGACAGGTTTTGGAGCAACATACGCTGCCATCCAAGCAACGTATTTTTCAGGGACACCCCTGCTTCTTTCAGCAAGACAATGCCAAGCCACACTCTGCACGTGTTACAACAGCGTGGCATTCATTTTCACTTCACACACTAGCACGTCAGTTTCCTTGGTGCAAAACTGATCCGCCCTCTCAGATAAACACAGCATTATAATAGCAGTGTCAATGATCATGTGCCCCTGCATGTTAAAAGTGATTGGTTTATTTCATGTTATGTCCAATACATGCCTCTGAATAATTAAGAGAGTTGAGACAACTTTCTGCACTTTTTATGGGTGCAAAATCTCTTTCTTTAGCTATTGTTATACAAAATGGACTTGGACAAGCCCATAAATGTTTTCACTTTTGACTAGATCATCATAACGGGGCCTATGAGTGTGCCAATAGCTAGAGTGGCATCTGTATTGCTTTATGTCATAACGTCTCCTTTCTTTCTCAGCTATGATTCTCATCACACAGATGACTGCATAACCGTACAAGCCTGAAACTCATCATCCCCTCCTCTCTGTTTGGATCAAACAGAGACAAATGGCAGGGTGTATTCCCCACTGTGCAGGCCATAGGGTGTAACGCCGGTCTACACATCTACTTGCAGTCTGAGCTATAGAATCACTATACCACAAGGCCATAAAGGCATGGGCACAGCAGAAATTAGCAGAGCAACACTCCACTGGCAGCTTGTATCTGTTGCCATTGGGAACAATGTAATCCATCAAGGAAACAGGAACAGAATCCATAATGTTTTTCTCCACTTTGAGTCAGCAGTGCCTTGGGCCAAAGTTGTTTTGTTTTTTTTGAGGGGGGGCAGTAAATAAAGGCTTGTTCACACACTCTGATAACAAGCTCCTTTTTGCATCGCTTCAGATATCCAGTGTGCTGTACATGCTGCTGTCCCTGATGCTTGAGGCAGATTTACAAATCGCTGCTATGAGTTGGAGTGATCAAAATTGCTCGAGGATCAGATAGATGGATGTAAACATACCTGTGTAAGTGTAAGGTTAAAAGAAATCTGCACAGTTCTCCTCTCACATCAGTATGCAATATTTATTTATGCATTTGCATGTAAATAAATATTTAAATGTTTGACTGACACTGACTGATGATATGAGGATTTTATAATTCATTACCAAAACATAATGGGATTTTGTCAAGTTCACTGTCACAAGGTATTTGATTGTGCTGTATCTTTAGTTATACAGTATGACAGCATATCCCTGATGTAGTATGGTCGGCTGCTGTTGTGCTCTAGACCTGGAGGACTTACTTTTATGGCGGATGATGAGCCTGCGGCGCTGGAGGTCCTGGTCTCTGTTCCGCAGCCATGGGGTGGACAGAGGTACAGCACTGAAACTGAACTGAAGCCTGCACCAACGAGAAGGCATTCCCTGGCTTCAGCTTCTCAGGATCCAGCGCAACCAGAGAAATCACCTCCAGAATCCACACCGAGTGAACCACCTGCATGGGTTACCTCGCTGGAGGTGACCAGGACTGCAACCACCATCATGGCTGCTGCGGACGCCTCCGCAGCAGAGTTTGGGGCCAAACTGGACCTCCTGAGGGCCGAGCCCGATGTAATATCGTCACCTGGATCATTGGAGTCCTGGACAGCGGTGGAGCTCGAGCTCAGGAAAGTGCTCTCCCTTGTTTTTCTCTTTACTGTCTTGGAGAAGTCTTGCCTGACTCTTGGTGAAGAGAGCCAGGTGCAGCCGCCCGCTGCACCTGAGCATGCCTTGCCGGGCTCCGCCGCTGCCGGTGACCCTGATCCCCCAATCTCTGTGTGTTCTGTCTGAGCTTTCTCCCAGGGTCACTGGGAATGTTCCAGCAGCGTCAGAGGTCTCCTCCTCGGTCTGAGTCTCTGTGGGTGCTGAGTCCTGGCCAGGGACCCTCGTGGGTGCTGCACCCCAGCATTAGCCTGACGTGGGTGCTGCGCTCAAGATTGGGCCTGCCATGGGCGCTACCCCCCAGCCCGGGGTCCACCTAGGGTGCAGCGTTGGCCCACCCGGGGTCCTCCGTGGGTGCAGCATTGGCCCAGCCGGTGTCCTCCGAAGGTGCAGCGTTGGCCCAGCCGGGGTCCACCGAGGGTGCAGCATTGGCCCAGCTAGGGACCACCGGGGGTGCAGCAGTGCTTCAGACCGGAGCTACCGAGGGTGCTGCAGTGCTCCAGCCCAGAGCCACCGTGGGTGCTACAATGTCCCAGACCGGGACCCCCGTGGGCGCAACTTCCCTCCCATCCAAGGTCACCAAGGGTGCCGTGGTCCCCCTTCCTCCTTGGCCAGACACCGTCGGGGTCTCCCTTCCTTCCCTGCCTGACGCCGTCATGGTCCCTCTCCTTCCTCCGCCAGATGTTGTCATGGCTCCCCATCCTCCTTTGCCACCAGACATCGTCGTGGTCCCTCCCCTCTGGCCCTGCTTCCCATTAGGTTGCCTTCCAGTAGAGAATCTACCTCCTGGGTCACCTCTCCGGGCCTGGTGGCTGAAGAACTTAGGCAGGCCACCAGAAAGACTGAGCAGCCGGGTCGGGTGGTAAATATTTTCCAAGTCACACCATCTGGCCATCCGGTTGGCCTGGGACTTAGGCAGGCTGCCTGATCTGTTCCACTTTGCTGGCCACTGGGCCTGGGACTCTGGTCAGCCCCCCGAACTTTCAAGCTCCGTGGGCCAGGGGGCCTAACTTTGTATTTTTTTGGTGTGGGTCCTGAGCAGGGCTTGTTTTGTTCCCTCCTGGCCTGTTCCCCCCACTGCCCACCCTGGGTAGATTGTGGTGGTTCTTGTGTGTGTGTGTGTGGGGGGGGGGTCTTTTTTTCTTTTGGTGTTACTATGGGGTGTCTAGGCTCCACCCCTTGAGAGGGGGGCTCTGTCATGAACCAGGGGCTGGAGATTTTCTCCAGACTCAGTTTCATGGCCTTTGTCCTGTTTATTTTTCATCTGTTGTACATTATAGTAGTATGCCTATTGGGTTTTGGTGTTTGCCATTTTTCTGTTTGTTAGCGACTTATTTTTATTCTGTATTTATTTTTTGTTAGGGTGTTATCTCATCCTGTATTTCTGTTTTCTCTCCTGTCAGCTGTTAGTTGGGTTTGCCTCTCTCTCAGTCGCAACTGATCCCAATTGTATATCTTTGCCATCCTGCCCACTCAGTGCTCACACCTGCCATGTATTATCTAAGGGGTTTTGAGCCTTATTTAAGAACTCTGTTGTTCACTTTATTTTGCTGCTGCTTTGCATTGTCAACTCTTATCTCCACCAGAGCTCCATCCGCTCTGGTGAAATATTCTGTAAGTAACCCTTTTCGCTCGCCAGTTAGTTTGTTGGAGCACTTATGATTTTTATTTATTTTTTTTTATTACTTATTTTGTACCCGTAGGTAGATTTGTTTTGCAGTCTGGTGACAAACCCCCAGCTGCCGGTCGCTGCGTGCGCAGGCGCCCCTTAACTCCCTAACCTGCATGTTTTTGGCATGTGGGAGGAAACCGGAGAAATCCCGGAGTAAACCCACGCAAACACGAGGAGAACATGCAAACTCCACACAGATCACTGTTGGCCAGGGGCAGGGATCGAACCCACGATCTCACGGTCCCCGCGATCCCCCGGCCGAGGGTAAAACTGTGCTGCCACAGTGCTAACCACTGCGCCACCGTGCAGCCCATGATGATGATAATGATGATGGTGATGTATAAATTCTTTATTTTCTTTGCTCCCCAGTTTGTTTGTTGGAGCACCTTATGTTAATTCTTTATGTTAATACATTCCATTAACAGCAATCCAGCACCTGGGTCATTTTCTGTGCTCCACAGGAGCAAAACATGACAGAAAGCATTTCAGGCAGACTTGTAGTCCTAGGTACTGTGGGAAAAAAACTCCTGTGCAGACCAGATAATGTCACAAAAATCCTACATCATCAGCTAAAATAAACGTGAAACTCCAAAAAGCATAACAGACGTTATTTATATCCATCCTGAACACTTAACTATATACTGTATTTTTTAAACTGCTACATATATTAAAAAAGGATTCATTCTGCTGATGTTGAAAGTAAATCATTTAAACAAATGAAAGTACCAAGGTGCAGTGCCTTGGTGCCTGTGACATGGTAGCATGGGGGGCTGTAAAAAAAGTGGCACTCTGACCTCTACTGGTCAGAGTAGTTATTACAATACCTTTTGTCATGGCTGCATTGATAGAAATGGTGAGTTAAATTTGTGTTTATTTTGAAAACACAGCCTTATTTTGAAAGTCGGGTAAATTGAAAGCCGAGAAAATATGGTGATACAATGATACAAGCCTTTAGTTCCACTTAATTTTGACCAGGTGAGCTGAAAAGCTGGTAACAAATACACAACCACACACAGATTGGGCGCATACACACGCAGCGACCGGCAGTGGGTGAAAAAAGTTTGACGTCTGTGTCTTTGTTTTTATGCACTTTAATGTGTTTCAACGTAATTCTCCGTGTCGTTTTTGTCCTTGAATGTTTGTGGACTATATAACAAAGAGCTCCCTGGTTCCATCAGTCACTTTTTTCCTACCGGCTCTTTGTCTTGGAGGTAAGCGCGATCGCGATCATGCCGGGAAGAATACAGTATTCCAGAGAAATGTTACTGCATTTAAACATGGATAATGCAGCATCTGTGTTTGAGTCCATGCTGCAACTGCCGGATTTTATTTTAAGAGATTTTCATGGACACAGCGATGGAAAGAGAGACGAGAGGAGGAAACGCGGAAAGCGTGGAGGCGTAAGATTAAATCTGAGGAGGCGTCAGCTTAACCACATTCCTCTTCCCTCCATTATTATGGGGAGCATACAATCCCTGAGAAATAAAGAGGATGAAATTCAAGGGAATGTACAATATCAGAAGGATTTCAAGAACTGCTGTGTCATGGCTTACACGGAGACGTGGCTTACGGTGCATGACTGGGATGTGGACCTGTGGACTGACGGCTTTGGAGCCCAACTTCGCTCAGATCTGCAGGAAGAGGTAACGGGGAAACGTCAGGGGGGTGGCGTATGTTTATATATTAATAAACGGTACTGTACATCTGTCACGGTCAGAGAGTGCATCTGTACACCAGATGTGGAGCTTCTGTCTGTGTCACTACGCCCCTTTTATCTGCCCCGCGAGTTCCCCCAACTTTTCATAACGACTGTGTACATTCACCCGAGAGTGGATGCTGACTCCGCCTCCAGCACCGTCTTTGATGTGCTACAGCAGTTGCAGTCGA
Organism: Pholidichthys leucotaenia; assembly: GCA_020510985.1. Taxonomy (NCBI): domain Eukaryota; kingdom Metazoa; phylum Chordata; class Actinopteri; order Cichliformes; family Pholidichthyidae; genus Pholidichthys; species Pholidichthys leucotaenia. Next base: position 192,809,609 of record CM035841.1, read on the forward strand.
TTTCCCCAGAGGCTCCAAACTTTATCCTTGGGGATTTTAACCATGTTTCTTCAAAGAAGACACTTAAAAACTTTTATCAGTATGTCTCCTGCCCAACCAGGTGAAAAAGACATTGGACTTGTGCTATGGATCCATTGAGAGGGCCTATAAATCTATTCCCCTTCCTCAGATCACAACTGTGTACATTTGCTGCCCACATATAAAACCACTCTCAGAAGAGACAAGGCGAAGACCAGAGACATAAACGTGTGGACAGAGGATTCAGTGCACTGCCTCCAGGAATGCTTTAACTGTACGGACTGGGAGGTGTTCACACTAGCCTGTCTCAGATCCAAAAAGTAGAATAATTTTAATTTAAGTGGTATCAGCAGCCATGCTATGAGATGACTGTTGTTTTGAAATGGCGCTATATAAATAAAGTTGAATTGAAAGTGAAATTAGTAAAAATTAGAATGATAGCCATGTGATCATGTGTGCTGTCCACTGTGATTGTTGTTAAGTCACCTACTGATCAGCCAGCCATCAGCATCACCTTGTGTCACATGTGTCCCCACTGTGCTGTTCTTCCATGTAATGGAGTTATGCCCCAGAATCCTATTTGTGGATTTGCATCTGATATGATTTGGACATTGATTGAATGATACTGTTTTTAATTTTAATTTTAATTTGAAACAAACTAATCATTAAGTTTATAAGGTTTACACTCTTATACTTGATTCAGACAAATAAAGTAGAGAGTCATTTAGTGAAAACTAAGGTTAGAATAACAAGAAACAATTTACACAAAACTCTTACAGCTGGTCTGGATCACTCGTGCATTTTGTTAGTACCTGTACTAACTTTCAAGATACTAACAGACTGGTGAATCCCACATGTTTACGTAAATTGAGCGTACATCACGTTTATGAACAAATCTGTTAGTACTAATGGTTCTTGCATGAAGCCCATTGTCTTTCACAATCCTGCAGAAAAAAATCAAAATCTCCTGAAAGGTATCTGGGAGAAAAATGGGCCCATATGGCTGCTACTTAGCTGCTTCCCAAAAACGCTGGCACACTTGCACACAATGGCAGGTGGGATTTTAGAAAAAAAAAAAACAAAAAAAACCTCCCACATGTCCCACTTAGAATTGCTATTACTAGGCTGATACCAACAGTACCTCCCAGCTGGCAGCTCATATTTAGGGTGACTGTGATGTGAGACCAGCATGGCAAACACCATCTAAGGTGGGTAACATCTGAGACAGAGATTTCTTGTTTCACACACACACACACACACACACACACACACACACACACACACACACACACACACACACACCATCCACACACAGGCATCACACTTCAGGCACAACTCTGGCAAGTACACCTGTCTGTTTGAAAGCAAAGCATTCTGGGTGAGTTGTGTAAGAGTCTGAGCATCGATCCACTCTAAAAGCAGGCCCAAAGCAACGGCTGCCACTCCTGCTGACCTACTTCAACTCTCCTCCAAAGCAACAGAGCAGCAGAAAGCAAGGGGAGAAATAAAACACAAAGAGGCAGAAAGAGACAATAACCAGAGTCACCATCAGTGTTAATTCCCTTTCCGCACTGCCCCTTTTATCTTTTTTTTCCCATGACGCTTTCTCTTGCGAGTCAAACTGCAAAAAAGGCACTACAAAAGAGGCTTTCAGACATGTTGACAAAGACTTCCTAATGGTCAGGAATCAACAGCCTGATAACAGGAAGGATGAACAATGTCCCCGTCGCTTCCTTGTTGATGTTTTGTTGATTTATTTCCCAATTTATACTCTGCTAGATTTGCATCATTTCCCGTGTGTTTCCTTTGATTCTTCCTTTATTATCCTCTGCTTATTACCATCATTAAATGAAATACACTTGACAAAATGGGTGCAATTATGCCAAAGAACAGACTTGGCATTAATACATATTTACCACAGAAAGCGTAAGGCGTAATATAGAAACAAAACCCTCCTTTGTCCTGTTTGCATGCTGCTCTTTTTCCATGTCCAGAAGGAATAAAATAAAAATGACAACTTCTAACACTCAAAAATCAAGGCAACACATGTACAGCAGCTATTCAGTAGCCACTTGAGGTTATCTCCAATAATGAGCCATTCCTCACATTTAAAGCATCCAATTTCAGCTGTAAAATTAGGATGCTGCCACTCTTGTTGAAATCATTGCTCAACACCTGAATGGCCCATCATGGCAACTGTACATAGTCATACTTCAAGTGTGGAATTAGATTGTTTCACAAATACATTTGCCAACCAAACTTACTAGCCTCTTATGATAAATCAGCAGTTGTCTTTTAAATACAACCCTTCCTAACAAAAAAGCAAGTGGTGGTCAACATGTTAATGCTGACACTGTACATAAACCAGTATATGGTGTCCTGGCGACAATGAAGGCAGCTCATTAAAGATTTCCCCTGCCCCACTTCAAGTGATTGTAGGAGGCTGACATTGCACATATATAATAGCACCCATTTCTGGTAATTTGCAGCTCTGAACTCCTAAGAGTTTCTCTTTTACAGGGGCAAAAGTGGCATAAGGTGTGACAATGGAGCCAGCTGAATGCAGAGTGGTTATCAGGTTCCTGTACTTGAGGGGCCACACACCGCAGGGGATGTCTGAAAGAGACTTATGGGGAGAATGCCCTATCGTATCGTGTAGTCTATCACTGGCGTCGACAGTTCAAATATGATCAGACATTGGTGGAAACGGCACCCATTCCCGGGCAACCACAGCGTGCCATTGATGAAGACCCCATCCGGCAAGTGGAGGTCACCATTTTAGAGGATTGCCACATGACTGTTTGCCAACTAGCCCAAGAAGTCAAGATCAGTGTAGGGTCTTGTTAAGATGGCGCAAGTAAATCCTTGAACTGCAATGGGGTCAGAGGCCCTTCCACTGTGTCCACTGCTCAGCCCCTACAAGTCTCTCACCGGGGTTGCACAACTCTGCTTCGTAACTTCCTGTGCCAGGAGCTCAGATTAGATTAGTTCGAGGTGACCAAGGCAAGTAAGAGTCTGGGGATACACACCACGTAGGGGCGTAGTGTGGCAAATTTCTATGGGCCCGCTCTCTCTTCAGGTCTATAGAAAAAAATCATCAATGATAAATGGTAAATGGCATTCACTTATATAGCGCTTTTATTCTCATCTCTAGATGACCAAAGCGCTTTTACAGATCCTGCTATCCACCCATTCACACACACATTCACACACTTCACACACATCAATGACCATTTCCACACGCAGAAGTTGTCTGCACGATGAATTCCCCAGTTGCTCACACCTTTCCAGAAGCTGGACAAAACATGGGTCGATCACTATGATCCAGAGACTAAAGCCCAGTCAAAGCAATGGAAGCATTAAGACTTGCCACCTTTGAAAAAGGTACGTGTCCAACCCTTGGCAGGCAAGGTCATGCTCATGGTCTTTAGGGACCAGCATGGGGTATTGATGAAGGATTTCCTGGTAACGGGTACCACAATTACCATGACTTTGCTGCATCCTGCAAGGCAACGCCCTGGTTCATAACTCAAACATGTTGCCCAGATAGAAGCACAGTCCTGAGGCTATGAAATCCTTCCTCTGATTTTCACCCATGAAGTCATTTTTGAAGGGCAAGCACTTCAAAGACAATGAAATACTGATTTCTGAGTTCAAGTCGTGGCTTCTAATGCAACCTGCAGACTTCTACAGGTGAGGTTTCCACAGCTGAATAAAGCAATGGCAGAAGTGTGTGACCCTTGGTGGTACCTAGGCAGAGAAACACTAATAACTGTATCAAATTTGGCTCCTCTTAGTCCATGGGAAGTGAGTCAGATGAAATCTTTGTTGAACCCCAACATGCATGTTAAACATACAGTCTATGAAGATGACATGCAGAATGTTAGGGCAGGGTGTGAATTGTTTTAACTTCAACTTATTCACAGATATGTAAAAGGAAATCATTTATCTCATGTAAAATGTAGTGATTAAAAAATACAATGTACAGTTAAAATACATCCATATCCCTTTATTGCTAATTATCAACACCTCCCCAAGTGTAATAACCCCCGCTACAAAAATCAAAACAGCATATAGCATGTAGAAAATAACTCATATTTTGTCTCTATTTCCATAAAGCCACAACAGTTTATTTTTGTTAACAATAAGGCATTGCTGGCAGTCTAAGAAAGGATGTTATACAACAGTTAGTTCCAACCGAGCAATTACATTGGACGATAGCTGTCCTCAGAGTGCTGATGATGGAGCATAACGTCCACTCTGGTTGCACAATGCCTATATTATCATTAATCAGCCAACAGTAACTGGAATTTTCCTATTTTAATGTGAACATATACAGTACGTGAAACATAAGTATGTGAAAAAAGTATGAAAAACTGTTAAACTACACGCACATTACATAATCCGCCTGGTCAGGTGCTGGATCTCAAAAAAGAAAAAAATTCAGACTCCTACTGTATCACAAATAATGCCCTCAATTCTGTTGTAATTTATCATGTGATTTAAATCGCCTCAAATATTCACAGTTTGAGAAAGTTAAATTATCTAAAGGAGGATATAAAGAAACATTCAAAACAATATCCATAAATATGATGATATTTCCTACAAAAATCATCTCAAAGTTTAAGTATCACAAAGTTGAAATGTCAAAAAAAACAGTAATCCACAAAATTAAAGGCATAATTCATAGATACAAAAATGCATATCAACATCAACAAATGTCAACAGACAACCCAAAATATAGTAAATATTAAGGTATTGTAAGTATTTAAAAACGGCCATCCAAGAGGATTCAGCTCATTAACCCCTTGAACTCTGGTCAATTTCCCTAAAAACGCCTAAAAATAACATACCCAAAGTAAATCAAATGCTGTTCTTCAACCCTTTGTAGCATCTTCATGGGGTTGGTCTCATTTAAAAGAAAACACTTTGAATTTTTTGGCAAAATAGTCATAATCTCTCTAAGTGCTCCTGCCACTGAGTAACAGTCATCTAAACATACTGAATTTGAAGAAAATAAAGTTCGCCTGGGTGTTTTTTTTAGATACAAATGCTTGCAAATAACACACAGCTGTCAGATACTGGCTAGAAAATGCAACAGAAATGTAGAGCCAAGTGTTATCAAGCTGAGGTCAAAATTTTGTAACAATACCACAAAAAATGAATATATTACACAGCTTTTTTCTCAGGTCGTTCCCAGGCGTTTTTGAACTGTGCCAAACTGTGCCAAATGGCACAGTTTGGAAAAATGTCTATAGCTTTTGAATGCTTCAACATAGAAGCTTCATCTTGGGCTCTAATGAAAGGTGACACTCAGGGCTGTGTGTGTGTGGGGGGGGGGGGTTGTTTGTTCATTCATGAATGAATGAATGAACAAACAAGCCCCCCCCCACACAAAGAAACATGCCACATAAAAAATGTGTGGCCTTTTTTTTACAAGAAAAAATAACCTACTGTGGTCTATATTTATCATATATTCCATAACCTACATATGTTGAAGCATGTAAGAATGTTTGGTGATTACATATGTAAGGCGACTTCACACCTCAGAACAGGACAGAGTCTCAACCACCAGTGAAGATTAAAGAGCTTCCCAGGCACTGCGGTGGAGACCGGAGGAGCTGCCCTGACCCCCCAGGGCCAAGAGGAGGAGTACGAAGACAACGGGGGGATTAAGATAATGAGGGATGTCAGCTTTTGATATGCATGTCTTTTGTTATGTGCGAGTATAAGTTCTCAGAGCCGAAGGTGTTCGCTCTCTTTCCTTCTTCTGCTGCTGCACTTAGATGAGACTTGTTAGAGGAGCTGATAATAAATTTTGGTTGATGAATCACATCGCCTCGTTCTTTCAAGCTCTTCTACACTGGTGACCCTGACGCGAGTATGGACCAGAGGCGTTCCCCCGCGATCGACTTATCTGTGGCGACCCAGGCAGACGCCGGCGCCCACGCAGACAGGGGAACAGATGGACGACGTTCCCCCCCGGCAGAAGTGATAGAGAGGGCTCAACCGAGCACCAGCGCCGCTGAGAGAGCCAAAGCAAGGCACTCTCACCCTGCGAACACATCAGTGACGGTCTACACAAACACCGTCACCGTCAACCTGCCGGACTTCTGGCAGGAAGACCCCGCCTCGTGGTTTCAGCAAGCTGAAGCCCAGTTTGCACTTGCGGGCATCACGGCTGACGATACAAAGTTCTATCACATCGTCGCCAAACTCAACGCCGCCACTTCGAGGTGTGCGCGGAGCATAATCCAACGGCCGCCGGCCCAGGACAAATATGAAGAACTGAAAGCGACCATCGTGGCAAATTACGTCCCCTCAGCCGAGGAGAGAGCCGAGAGGATCCTGGCGGTCTACGGCCACAGAGGAGGCAGACTCAAGGCCCTCATGGAGGACTTGCTGCAACTTAAAGAAGAGGACAATGACAACTTCCTCTTCCATTTCATATTCCTCAGTACGCTGCCGCCACACATGAGAGGGACGCTTGCCAACATGCAATGCAGCACCCAGCAAGACTTCCGCACGCTGGCTCATGAAGCTCAACGGCTCGTCAACGCCTGCAAGGAGCAGACACCCACAGCAGCATCCGCAGATGTCCGGAGCCACGAGGAGCCACAAATCACCGGGCAGAACCAGCCCGCGGTGACAGCGACACGGCCAGGATGCAACAGACGGAGCGACGTTTGTTATTACCACCACCGCTTCGCCGAGAAGGCTTACAAATGCGTTCCCCCCTGCAAATTCACGATTTCGAGAAAACGCCGAAGCTGAGAGCCGTTAACAGCGGCGGTTCTCGACGAAAAAAGCAAGCTTTTATATGTGACGGACGGACACACCGGCAAGCGGTTCCTTATCGACACGGGAGCTCAACTAAGTTTTGTCATGCCCTCCCAAGCAGACCGGGCCATGGGCCCCCGGGGCAATGGAGCGGTGGCAGCCAACGGCTCCACCATCGACACTTTTGGCGAAAAGAGCCTGCACCTCCACATCCATGGCCGCAACTACAGATGGACATTTGTTGTAGCGGCGGTGAGTTTTAACTTGTTGGGCGCAGATTTTTTGTGTGCACATGGGTTATTAGTTGATCTAGCGAACAGACGTTTGGTTAATGCACTGTCCTTTCCTTCTATTCCCTGCTCAGCTCGTATTTCTCCACCACCCGTGCAGGCCAGCGTCACCACAGCAGGAGGTAAGTTTGATCAACTCCTCACACAATTTCCAGCACTCACAATTCCCAAATTCTCAGCCACAGTGGCTAAACACGGGGTTGAACATTTTATTCCCACAACGGGCCCACCCGTATTTGTCAAAGCTCGGCGTTTAGACGCAGCCAAGCTCGCCATAGCTCGGGACGAGTTTACTACCCTTGAAAAATTAGGCATTATCAGACGCTCGAAAAGCCCCTGGGCCTCACCACTTCACATGGTTCCGAAATCCAACGGTTCTTGGAGACCGTGCGGCGATTACCGCAGATTAAACAATGCGACAGCGCATGACCGCTACCCAATTCCTCACATTCAAGATTTTTCCACTGCATCTGGCGGGTGCGAGCATTTTTTCAAAAACAGACCTGGTCCGCGGTTATCATCAAGTCCCAGTTCGAGCAGAGGACATTCCTAAAACAGCTGTAATAACCCCTTTCGGCCTTTTTGAATTTTTGCGGATGCCTTTCGGCCTCAAAGGCGCGGTTCAAACCTTTCAGCGGATGATGGACGCAGTATTACGCGACCTCCCTTTTGTTTTCGTCTACCTCGACGATATGCTGGTAGCCAGCCCGTCTGAGGAAGAACACGAGCAGCATCTGACTATGGTTTTTCAGAGGCTAGAAGAGCACGGGTTAATAATCAATCCAGCCAAATGCAAATTCGGCGTGTCACAAATTGATTTTTTAGGACACAGAGTTTCTCCGAAGGGGGCAGTCCCACTTCCAGACAAAGTTCACACGATAAAAAGTTTCCCACGGCCACAAACGGTCAAATCGCTGCAAGAATTTTTAGGAATGGTTAATTTTTACAACCGTTTCCTCCCCCACGCAGCTCAGCTCATGCAGCCCCTATATGACGCGCTCAGAAAACAAAAACCAAAAACCTTCCAACGCGGTCGAATGGACCCCGGAGCGCGAACGCGCCTTCGCGGAAGTAAAAAGCGCCCTAGCTAATGCCACATTGTTGGTTCACCCCGATCCCTCGGCCCGCATTGCGTTAACCACAGACGCTTCGGACCTAGCTATAGGGGCAGTTGTAGAACAACATGTCAGCGGAATCTGGCAACCTTTGGCATTCTTCAGCAAATCGCTAAACCAAACTGAGCGTAAATACAGCACTTTTGACAGGGAGCTGCTAGCGCTTCATTTATCCATCCGCCACTTCCAGTTCTGGTTAGAAGGGCGGAGTTTCACGGCTTTTGTAGACCACAAACCGCTCACCTTTGCCATGGCTAAAATTTCCGAACCGTGGTCAGGCAGGCAACAAAGACAGCTGGCTGCGATTTCAGAGTTCACCACAGACATTCGACATGTGGCAGGCAAACTTAACGTGGTAGCAGACTGCCTCTCTCGCGCTGTGACATCGTCAGAGCGCGAGGAGACAGATTATACTACCTCAGCCGCAGAACTCTTCGCCAACGCGGACACATACGCAGCACCAATCCATGCAGGGATAGATTATGCAGCCATGGCAGAGGAACAAAGCAGTGACGCGGACGTGCGCGCACTCTTGTCTGGACCAACAGGGTTAAGGCTGGAGGAAAGGGGTTTACGCGACGGCGTGCCCCCCCTAATATGCGATATCTCAACCGGCCGACCTCGCCCGTTAGTTCCAGCTGCATGCCGCCGTATTTTCGACTCAATTCACTCCCTCGCGCACCCAGGTGTGCGCGCCTCGGTTAAAATGGTTGCCGAAAAGTTTGTGTGGCCTGGCCTGCGCAAAAACGTAAAAGAATGGGCAAAAACTTGCATTTCTTGTCAGCGCGCCAAAATACACAAACACACAAAAGCCCCTCTGGAGCCTTTTCCAATCCCTGCTAGAAGGTTCGACCACGTTCATGTCGACCTCGTGGGGCCACTACCTTCCTCCCAAGGTTTCACACACCTGTTAACAATGATAGACCGCACCACGCGCTGGCCAGAGGCAGTCCCTCTGGCGTCAACCACAGCGGAGGAAGTCGCTCGCGTTTTTTTGGCAAACTGGGTGGCACGTTTCGGCGTCCCATCAGACATCACGTCCGATAGGGGGCCTCAATTTGTCTCAGAGCTTTGGTCAGCCATGTCCAGCAGCTTAGGGGCGACAATTCACCGCACCACCGCTTATCACCCTCAGGCTAATGGGTTATGCGAGCGTTTTCACAGATCTTTAAAGGCCGCCCTCAGAGCCTCACTAACGGATACAAATTGGGTAAATAAACTTCCCTGGGTTTTATTGGGGTTGCGTGCTGCGTCCAAAGAGGATCTAGACGCCTCCCCAGCAGAATTAGTTTTTGCACAACCTCTCAGGCTCCCAGGTGAGTTTTTACCAGAGAACCCAGAGCCAGGGCATTTTCCAGCCCCGAGGTTTTTAGGCAGCAGCGGACCGGACTCTCTCCCCGGTCCGACACATCACTCTTTTCCACGGGTTTTTGTCCCACAAGCTTTAAAGAACGCTGAATTCGTTTTTGTTAGGCATGAAGCTTTAAAACCAACTTTCCGCCCACCATACGATGGGCCATTCAGAGTGCTGGAACCTGGTGATAAACACTTTGTGTTTGATTTTGGGGATAGAAAAGAAACAGTCAGCATTGACAGACTTAAACCTGCCTTCTTGTTGAAGGACGAGCCTGCACGGTTGGCGAGAGCACCTCGGCGGGGTAGACCCCCCCAAGAGAAAAGACTCAGCCCCCCTGCAGGGAACAAATAATCACTCTCCTTCCCAGGCTGCAGATTCCTTACAGGAAGGTCCCAGCAGGACACCCAAGCGGACCCACAGCAGTTTCGGGAGAAGATTAAAACCCAGACGGCACAGAGACTGATGCAAACTACTCAACAGTTGTTCACTAATTGTGCTGTAACAGTTTAGGACTGACTTGTGATATTACTATGCTGTTATGATTACCACTGAACTCTCTTAGGAGCATGGCTGCTGGAAAGTTTCTTCTGTGGCAAGAGGTGTAGCAGTTAGTATGTCATAGTAATTATCTTAAACTGTGAATTTTTCTTTTGTCCTTTTCTTAGTCGTTTGGGGGGGGGGCTGTGGTCTATATTTATCATATATTCCATAACCTACATATGTTGGAAGCATGTGAGAATGTTTGGTGATTACATATGTAAGGCGACTTCACACCTCAGAACAGGACAAAGAGTCTCAACCGCCAGTGAAGATTAAAGAGCTTCCCAGGCACTGCGGTGGAGACCGGAGGAGCTGCCCTGACCCCCCAGGGCCAAGAGGAGGAGTACGAAGACAACGGGGGGATTAAGATAATGAGGGATGTCAGCTTTTGATATGCATGTCTTTTGTTATGTGCAAGTATAAGTTCTCAGAGCCGAAGGTGTTCGCTCTCTTTCCTTCTTCTGCTGCTGCACTTAGATGAGACTTGTTAGAGGAGCTGATAATAAACTTTGGTTTATGAATCACATCGCCTCGTTCTTTCAAGCTCTTCTACACCTACAGTGCAATAAAAATTATACTAAAATATCTGCAATGTAGAGGATAACCCCCCCCCCCCCCCCCACTACAGAGGAGCTCGGCACTCAAAAAAACTTGTGGCCATGACGGACCGTTGTAATTACCGATCGGTCAAAAGTAATTTTTATTACTATTTTCATTGATAAAGAATAATTTAGCTTATAACACTTACCTGTCCACAACAGCAGTGTCGTTGGTGAACATCTGTTCCTCATTGTCAGACGAACATGAAGCTGGTCCGCTTGTTACGGACTCGTGGTTCTGGTCACCCGACTCGGTCAAACCATCTCCGCTTCCATGATTGTGGTTTTTGCGAACCAGTTTTCAAAACAAATAAGAACAGTAGTAATAAAAAAAGACTGGCTAACGGCTGAGAGTGGCTAACGCTACCGTTACACACAGGTCTCAATGTGAGTCACCCAGCGGCTTAGACACAAAAGATTTTACGCACGGGGACGCACGCATTGCAATCGTCGAACTTCTCTGCCTCAATTGGCTCGTTGTATTCGCGGTCATTGGTAGGCAGGTCCTTCTTGCTAGTTTTCAGTCATTGGTTCTTCAAGGTTTCAGAAACCCAATTCAAGGCTCTTATTAGTTGAATTAGAGGTCAATCAAATCTAAACCAATCAAACACTCCTTTGGCTTTCTGTTCGCGGCTGTGTCTGTACTGGAAGAATGGAAATGCAGCTTTTTTTTTTCAGTGCGCACTGAGACGCACTATGATGCAGAGACGTGACTGCCCGCGGAATCCCGGAGTTCAACAGGTTAAAAAACCATCACAGCCATTCAAGTATTTATCAGAATATCATAGGGGATATCTTCATAGATATTAAGAGGACCATTTAAAATAATCAAGGAAAAATACAGATCAACAACTAGGAATAACAATACTGTGTCCACATTGATATGCAAAATCTAAATGAAGCTGAGATGAGGAGCGTCATAAAAAAATGTCTCCCGTCAAACTCCTCCTTTAAACCCTTTGGAGCCAGTGTATCCAAGGCATCGATCCAAAATATTTCCAGTTTAAGGAGTAAAGAATTCAAACTGCCCCTTCTGTGTGGAAGTTCAACTGCTTCAATACCTACAAAATATAAGGTGGAAATATTATGTTCTCCCATTGAAAATGCAAGACTACAGAAGTTGAAGTGACAATTTCTAATTGTACTATGATGTTCAGAAATACGAGTCTTCAGTGACTGGCTTGTTTTACCAATACCAAATTTTTAAAACCCGTCTTAAAATGCACTTTTACTCCCTGGCCTTCGATCTAGTGTGAGACATTGATTTAATTGAATGAAATGGATTTATTTATTTACTTACTTCTTTTTACCTTTCATTTTATTGTTTTTATTGACTGTGGTTTTTGCTCGTGCCGAGTTTTATATTGTTTTTGTTGATTTTATATTATTTGCATGTTAGTGTCCTGCTCCTTGCTTTTATGTGCTTCTCTGTTGTACAGCACTTTGTGTAGCGAGTGTTGCTTTTTAAAGTCCTTTATAAATAAAGTTGATTGATTGCTTGATATATGCCAATCCACAAGGACAAGTAAACATATACAGCGGGGAAAATAAGTATTGAACATGTCAACATTTTTCTCATTAAACATATTTCTGATGGAGCCAATGACCTGAGATTTCACCAGATATTGGTAACAACCCAAGTAATCCATCCATACAAAGAAATCAAGACAACTGTATTCACAAAACAAGTTATATTTAATAAAGTGGAATGACACAGGGAATAAGTATTGAACATATGAAGAACTAGAAAAGCACACAGAGAGCGCATACCTCTGCCAAAGCTCCATCTGCCCCTCATGGATCACCTCCAAAATGTAGTGGGCTTGTTTTGGAGGATTTTTGCCAACACAGTGTGAGAAGATAAGAGCCTTGGCGGAGGTATGTATTCTCAGATCATCACCAAAATGTTATGGGTTCCTCTCTAGCCAAAGGACCACCTCTGGTGACAATTTCATCCAAATCCATGCAGTATTTTTTGTGTAATCTTGCTGCACAAATACAAACAAGATCCTTGGTGGAGGTATGCACTCTCGGATCATCACCAAAATTTAATCAGTTCATCCATGGCACAAGGGCTACCTCTGGTGAAAATTTCCTCCACATCTGTCCAGTACTTTTTGCGTAATCCTGCTAACAGTCAGACAGACAGACAGACAAACAACCCTGATTACATAACTTCCTTGGCAGAGATAAAAAAGGGGTGCAAAAAGGCATAGAAAGCCAAGAAACCAGCTGAAATCCATCAGAATTTAGGAAGCCATCCCATCTCCCATCAGTGCAAATTAATTTCAGTTGGCTAAGTCCTGACTGATAGCTTTTAAAAAGGTCTGTGAATATCAAATTGTCTCACCACAAAGAACTCATGATGGGTAGAAGTAAAAGCTCTCTCTAGACCTTCACAACCTTATTGCTGCAAAACATAATGATGGTATTGGTTACAGGTGCATTTCTAAAATGCTGGATGTTCCAGTGAGCACTGTTGGGAGTCATCATTCGGAAGTGAAAAGAACATCATTTTACTATAAACCAGCCACAATCAGGAGCTCCTCACAAGATTTCTTACAGAGCAGTCAAAAGAATTATCAGAAGAGGTATCCAAGAGTCAAATATCACTGGTGGAGAGCTCCAAAAAGACCTGGAGTTAGGAGGTACTGCTGTTTCAAAGAAAATAATAAGTAATGCACGCAACCTACTTGGGCTCGATGCCTGTTCACCTTGCAAGACTCCATTGCTGAAGAAAAAGAATGTTGAAGCTCGTTTATAGTGTGCTGCACAACATTTGGGCAAGCCAGTAAAATACTGGTAGAATATAGTCTGGTTAGATGAGCCCAAAATTAAACTTTTTGGATGCCACAACACACAGCATGTTTGGAGGTGAAATGGCACTGCACATCAGCCCAAAAACACCAACAGTGAAGTTTGGAGGTGGGAGCATCAAGTTGTGGGGGTGTTTTTCAGCACATGGTACAGGCAGACTTCATATATTTGAAGGAAAGATGAATGGACAAATATACAAAGACATCCTTGATAAGAACCTGTTGCCATCTCCCAAGACGCTGAAGATGAAATGAGGGTGGACATTTCAGCAAGACAATGATTCCAAACACACAGCCAAGGAAACTCTCAACTGGCTCCAGAGAAGGAAAATAAAGCTGCTAGGATGACCCAGTCAGTCACCTGACCTGAATCCAATTGAAAATCTATGGAACGAACTGAAGATCAGAGTTCCTAGAAGTCACCCACGGAATCTTCAAGGTTTGAAGATAGTTTATGAGGAAGAATGAGCTAAAATCACTCCTGAGCAATGCCTGCACCTAGTTCCTCCATACAGGAGGCGTCTGGAAGCTGTTATTACCAAGAAAGCCTTTTCTACTAAATATTAAATGAATTTCACCAGGCGTGTTCAATATTCCCTGTGTCATTCCACTTTATTAACCATAACTTGTTTTGTGAACACAGTTGCCTTGATTTCTTTGTACTAGTGCATACCTGTGCATGCCTGTGCATTCCTGCGCATGCCCGTAGAAACCAAGTATAAGCAAGTATTTCTGCATGCCCGTAGAAAGCAGGTGTAAGCAAGCACGTCACAACTCTTCTTCTTCTTCTTTTAGATTTGATTGGCGGTTGGCAACCAGCTTACATGTACATTACCGCCATGTACTTCACTCTATATCATCACTCTATCTGGTCAGGAGCTGTAGTCCTATCATCATTGCCAAGTGTCCAATCAAACCTCAACTCTATCTTCAGACATCACTCACTCCATACAGGCAGGTCCTATTTAAGTGATTTTTTTGATTGAGAACAGATGTAGCAGTAATCAGGCCTGGGTGTGGCTTGAGAAATTGAACTCATCTTTTCAAAGATGTGATAAACCACAGTTAATTTCTGTTTTAACAGGAGGGGCAATCACTTTTTCCACACAGTGTTATCACTCTGTAATTCCCACGTCACAACTCGTTCAGTGATGCCTGTCTTTGATCTTTGTTGATGTTATAGGGAGTCCTATGATCATGAGTGATGCCTGCCTTTGATCTTTGATGACGTCATAGCGATTCCTATGATCTTTTAGCAAGTCCTATGATCATCAGTAGCAAGTCCTATGATCTTTGATGATGTCATAGCAAGTTCTATGATCGTGAGTGATGCCTGCCTTTGATCTTTGATGATGTCATAGCAAGTCCTATGATCTTTTAGCGAGTCCTATGATCGTGACATAGTGAGTCCTAAGATCTTTGATGATGTCACAGTGAGTCCTATGATCATGAGTGATGCCTGCCTTTGATCTTTGATGATGTCATAGCAAGTCCTATGATCTTTTAGCAAGTCCTATGATCGTGACAGACACACACACAGATTGTTGGTTTGTCTGTTTGTTTGTCTGTTTGTTTGTTAGCAAGATAACTCAAAAAGTTATGGATGGATTTTCATGAAATTTTCACAGATTGTCAGCAATGGGGTATCCTACAGATGATTAGATTTTGGTGATGCTCCGGATCACCGTCTGGATCCAGAAATTTTTTAAAGGATTCTTTTTTTTTTTTTTTTATTTAACATTGCGAGATATGGCCATTTTTGTGAATTCAATTGCTAGTCATATGTTTTCATGGTCAAGGAATCTGAAAACGTACACACAAACACTGTATGAGGGGAACTGTGGCGCTAAACCGCCATTACGAAAAATGCCATTTTCGTCAGTACCTACTGAACCACTAATCCTATCATTGTGAATCCAATTGCTAGTCATATGTTTTCATGGTCAAGGAATCTGAAAACGTACACACAAACACTGTATGGGGGGAACTGTGGCGCTTGGCGGAGATCTGAGCTCTCCGAGTGCTTTTTACCTCCGCCAAGGAGGTTATGTGATCATTGGCATTGGTTTGTCTGTTTACCTCTGCCAAGGAGGTTATGTGATCATCGGCGTTGGTTTGTCTGTTTGTTTGTTTGTTAGCAAGATAACTCAAAAAGTTATTGATGGATTTTCATGAAATTTTCACAGATTGTCAGAAATTGGGTATCCTACGGATGATTAGATTTTGGTGGTGATCCGGATCACCGTCTGGATCCAGGAATTTTTTAAAGGATTCTTTTTTTTTTTTTTTTTTTTATTTAACATTGCGAGATACGGCCATTTTTGTGAATCCAATTGCTAGTCATATGTTCTCATGGTCAAGGAATCTGAAAACGTACACACAAACACTGTATGGGGGGAACTGTGACGCTAAGCCGCCATTACAGAAAATGCCATTTTCGTCAATAACTACTGAACCACTAATCCTATCATTGTGAATCCAATTGCTAGTCATATGTTTTCATGGTCAAGGAATCTGAAAACATACACACAAACACTGTATGGGGGGAACTGTGGCGCTTGGCGGAGATCTGCGCTCTCCGAGTGCTTTTTACCTCTGCCAAGGAGGTTATGTGATCATCGGCGCTGGTTTGTCTGTTTGTTTGTTTGTCTGTTTGTTTGTTTGTTAGCAAGATAACTCAAAAAGTTATGGATGGATTTTCATAAAATTTTCACAGATTGTCAGAAATGGGGTATCCTACAGATGATTAGATTTTGGTGGTGATCCGGATCACCGTCTGGATCCAGGAATTTTTTAAAGGATTCTTTTTTTTTTTTTAATTTATTTTTTTTATTTAACATTGCGAGATACGGCCATTTTTGTGAATCCAATTGCTAGTCATATGTTTTCATGGTCAAGGAATCTGAAAACGTACACACAAACACTGTATGGGGGGAACTGTGGCGCTAAACCGCCATTACGGAAAATGCCATTTTCGTCAATAACTACTGAACAACTAATCCTATCATTGTGAATCCAATTGCTAGTCTAGTCATATGTTTTCATGGTCAAGGAATCTGATTTAGCAAGTGATCGTGACATAATCAGATTTCTTGAATTATTATCCTCATTATTAAAAAATCCTCATTATTATTATTTTTCTTTTTCCCTTCTCTGAGCTCACAAGACCAATATGGCCATGATGCATCGTCATGCTCCGTCACTTAAATGGCTTTGTACACGGAAAATGGCCACGGGATACAAGCAAAATTTACGTGGGATAATCATAAGACTTTGTAGATGTGATAGACAGCGTAAATGACCGACAGAACGCAAAATAACGACCACGATGGACGAAAACACAGTGACCATGCCAGCCAGCGAGCCCCCCCCCCCCTTCGCCAACAGTAAGACAAATTTCTTTGTTTCTTTACATTGTACTAATTTTGTGGTTCATATACTTTGAAGATAAGATAACAAAATGCCCCTGTAGAAACAACGGTGTCAAAAAAACCGAACCATTCTTTGTGTAAATACGTCCGAAGTCCACTTTTGACTGAGTTATGTAATTTATATACTGTAGCTGCCACGACATTATGCAAATTAGATGTGTAAACTTATTCCTATCTGAAACTTTGGATCATATTCTACATCTTTCTAATTGACAGTAAGCCATTATCTCTTGCAACGTTCAAGTTATAGCCTTGGAAATCTGAACTATTTTATTGACAAAAAATCTTCACCATTCTTGACTACTAGGGGTTATGTCGCCATACGGCGACTGGGACAGTTAGAGGGTTTTAATTTACTGCCCTTCCCTTCCACTCTGGTTTCGCCTGGAGCGCGTGGGGCTTGCCAGCGGAGTTGAAGCCGGCCATCTTCCTCTACTCTTATTGTTGGACTGTACTCATGGACATTTTGTGTATGTACGTCTTTCTGTTAATAAAACACAGCGATTGGGTTCAATCCTTTTCATCTGTGCGCTGCAGCACACGTATTTGACAGAATGCCACCACCACAGTGAACCCAGCGGTGAAGTGATGTGTCATTTTTTCACTTTTGTGAGTATTTTCCTACCTGTCTTGGAGCACAATGTTCCTGATGAGCCGTTTCCACACCGGCAGAAGTGGACGAGCAGCGGGGCATCCTAGCGTGGAAGAGGAATGGGCAGCCATGTTTATCTGGGAGTTCATGAAGGATGCCAATGATGCCTACGGTCCCGGAGAAAAATGGGACTGCCTGAACGGGGCTCTGGGCATTCTGGAAGCTCACCCTGGCCTCTGGAATGTTCCCCAGTATGCTGAATTGTTGTCCTAGGTCTGTGCGCTCCAGCAGTCATTCCCTGGCCTGAGGAGAAGGGTGTTCCACGCAAAGCCCAAGCAGAGATGCTTTTCTCAGCCGGCGGCCATCTTTTCCTCTTCTTTTCCAGCTCCAGGTCCAGGTGTTGACGTCATCCGGTTCCGGATTCCTGGAGGAATAATCCAGCCCCTCCGACTGTTTCCGTCCCCACACCGAGACCAGCTATCCCTGCAGCAGACCCTCATCCACGTTTTTCCTCCCAAGCAGTCCTGTCTGCAAGATTTCCTTCCACATCCACTGTGAGGTCTCCTTCCTTGGTGTTTCCACAGACTAGCAGGGTGCATTTGAATTCCTCACCGGCGACTCGCGTTCCTGTGGTGAGAGGGGGGTCTCCTCAATGGTCTACTGAGGGGTCAAACACCACCTTCGTCACACAGAAGGAGGACGATGCCCAAACTACAGCAGCAGCCAACATCATGATCCGGGAAAGCAGGCACGTTTTATTTCATTCTACTCCTATTTTTGATGAAATGTCTTGCCTGATTCCTGGTAGGGAGACTCAGGAAAAACAATCCCCTGAGTTCTCCCAACCTGTTGCTGTAATGAACTGCTCACCAGCCCTCTCAGTGCTCTCTCCTGTTTTTCCTGAATGTACGCCGGCACCGGAGCTGAATCATCGGGACCAGAAGGAGCCAGAGGTCCGGGAGGATCCTTCCCCGCAGCAACAGTAAACCAGACTCCAGCCGCCATGCTGGAGGAGTCACCAGCGTGGGTCATGACGGCTGGGGCTATAGACACTGTTGTTACCATCACGCCTGCTGCGGAGGTCGCTGCAGCAGTGTCAGCACCTGAACTGATCCTCCAGGAGGTCAAGCCTGTGGGAACATCACCCAGATTGTCGGTGTCCTGGACGGCGGTGGAGCTTGAGCTAAGGCAACTGCTCTCTTTTGTCTTTCTCCTTTCCATGATAGAGCATTTTTGCCTAGCTTTAGGTAAGGAGAGCCAGCTGCAGCTGCACGCTGCGCCTGAGCTCGCCTCACCAGGCTCCGCCGCTGCTGGCGACCCTGAGCCTTCCTCCTCTCTGTCCAAGTCCTCTTTCAGGGTTGCTGGAGAGTGACCATCATTGTCAGACGAGTCCGTGGATCCAGGCAAGCCTCTGGGGGTCACCAGGGTTCCTGCCGAGATGGTTGTCAGGGGTACTCAGTTCCAGGCCGGGGTGCCCATGATCGATCGCCTCCTAGCTTGGGTGCTCATGTGGGTCGGTTGGCCCATGATCAAGGTGGCATTGGGGTCAGCAAGGGCCCATCTGGGCTCCTCCGTGGGTGCAACCATGGCCCGGTCAGGGTCCATCACGGGTGCAGCATGGGCCCAGCCGGGTTCCACCATGGGTGCAACCAAGGCCCATTCGGGGTCCTCCGTGGGTGCAACACAGGCCCAACCGGGGCTCACTGTGGGAGCAATGAGGTCCCAGGCTGGGGCCACCACTGGTGCAACGTTGTCCCAGGCCGGGACCAAAGCGGGTGCAGCCATGGCCCAGCCCGGGTCCGCCACGGGTGCGGCCGAGTTCATGTCCCAAGCTGGGACCACAAAGGGTGCAGCCAAGTTCCTGCTCCAAGCTGGGACAACCGAGGATGCAGCCAGCCAGTTTGAGGACACCGGGGTCTCCTTGTTCCTTCCGGAGGCCTGCTGGGCGTTCCTCCTCCTTCTGCTGGGTACCGCCATGGTCCACCAGGTCCTGCCACCAGTAGCTGCTGGGGTCCCCCTTTCCTGGTCCGGCCATCCACCTTTAAGCCTTCCGGTGTGTAGGCTGCCTCCTTGCTTACCCCTCCGGTCCTGGTGGCTTAACTATGCGGGCTGGCCACCCGAAGGACTGGGTCTCCCTATGGGGGGGTCCGCCTCTTGTCCCGTCTCGTCTGGCTTGGTGGCTGAAGAACTCCGGCTGGCCGCCCGATAGACTGTGCCGTTGGGTTAGGTGGCCTTTTTTTTCCCAGGCAGGCCACCCGACTCACCTTGCCTGGCGGTACGGCTGGTGTTGGACTTTGCTTGGCCACCTGGCCTGGTTCACTTGGCTGTCTGTGGGCCCTGGGACTTGGGCCGGCCCCCTAAACTTGGGGACTCTTGGGTTTTGGGGAGGGGTTAACTTTGGTTTTGGGGTTGGGAATTTTGTTTTTCTTCGTGTGGTATTGTATGATCATCCTTGGTTTAATCCCTCCTGATCTGTTCCCCCCACCTCCTGCCCTGTTAGCTGTGTTGGCCTTCTGGGTGGGTGGTGGGGGGACAGGGTTTTTTTGTGTTTTGTATTTTCCCTCCTGACCTGTTTCCCCCCACCTCCCACCTCGCTTAGTGGTGATGGTTTTCCGGGTGGCGGGGGCAGGTTTTTCTTTTTTGTTGTTGATGGTACGGTGTGTGTCTGGCTTCCACCCCTTGGGGGGGCTCTGTAATTAATTGTTTATTATTCCCAGTTGGCAGGTTATTAGAGCCCTGAGCCAGGGCTCCTTGCCACTCTACAGCCACACCCTCCCTCTCTTTGCCCAGCATCCACCAAGCTGTCTATTGTTTTCTTTTGCCCATGCACACTTCTCATACATGCACTTATACACATACTCATTCTCATTCCCACTCCTTGCATCATTCAGCATACACGCAACGCACACACACACACCCTCCTGACACACATACTGTATACACACACTTACTTGCACACACATCCATTCATTATCATATCATACTTCAGCTACCACCACACCTGCATCCACTCGTCACTCATCTGGTCAGGGTATTTATGGGTGACGGTGTGAGCAGTCGGTATGGTGGCATTAGTTAGTATTGATGACCAGGCTCCTCGGTTGGTTTCTCCTCCCCTTGACTGTGTTTGGTTGTTGTTTCTAGAGCTAGTTTGCTCCAATCTGCATGTAAGTCTTCTCCTCTTAATTTACTGCCCTTCCCTTCCACTCTGGTTCTGCCTGGAGCGTGTGGGGCTTGCCAGCGGAGTTGTAGCTGGCCATCTTCCTCTACTCTTATTGTTGGACTGTACTCATGGACATTTTGTGTATGTACGTCTTTCTGTTAATAAAACACATTCACTTCACCAGCGATTGGGCTCAATCCTTTTCACCTGTGCGCTGTGGCGCACATATTTGACAGTGGGAGGTGAACGCTCAGCCCTCACCAACCAGTTCTTCAGATTAGGGGTCTAATCCCCCGCAAAGGGGATTAGAAAGAAAAAAAAGTCCTTAAAGTAGAACTGAACTCACCTTTTTGCCAAAAAAGTAGAATAGCAGATTAATTCCTTATTACCTATTGTATTTTTCAACACATAAAAGAAATTTTTAGGCCGTGCGATGGCCAAGCTATAAGCCGATAAACTTTTGCCTCTGGCTGGCAGTGCCAAACAAACCGGAAGTAGTGCAGACGACGCTGCGTGACGTCACAAGTGTGACCCTTATCAAAACAACAACGGCAGATGATAGCAGTTCCAGCAGTCAAGAACACCAGAGTTTTCAGAGTGAAGAGGCATTCAGGATCGGTGACAAGACAGAGGAGGATGCAGGAGTGTCAAGTGAACTCAGGAAGAGAGCGAGGGAGGCATCGAACCGTACAGATTAGAGCCAGAATTTTCGGGGAATTCCGGCACCGACTCAGACCGCAGCAGTGATGGGGAGGAGAGTCGCTTATTGAATACAGAATGGTGAGTCTTTACTTTGGCATGTTTGGGGTGTCAGGATAAGGAAAATTAACAATAAAAAACAAAGGGAAAAAACCATCAGCATTTTTCCAACTTATTACAGTGATCCCTCACTTATCGCGTTTAACGGGGACCAGAACCGACCGCGAAAAGTGAAAAACCGCAAAGTAGCGTCACCGCCCCCCCCAAGGGCGTCACAAGCACTATTTTGCACAAAAAGGCACAAGAGAAAAGCGAAAAGTGCCACTAAGCAACACGAGCGATAAAGAACAATGAATGCGGTCTTCCTTCGCTGGGTATAGGCGCTTGGCAGGGAGCGAAGCTGGGTAAAACGTCTCGGCCAATCAGCTTGCGAGATTCCCGAGCGGTGAAGAGGTGGGCGGAGAGGAGTGGAGCGGTGGTCAGAGAGGTAGATTTTCAGTTGTGCGGGCTCTCCGTGTAGATACCTGATGTTCTAATGTAGAAGGCAGGGAGACTACATTAGAACATCAGGTATCAACACCGAGAGCCCGCACAACTCAAAATCTACCTCTCTGACCACTGCTCCACTCCTCTCCGCCCACCTCTTCACCGCTCGGGAATCTCGCAAGCTGATTGGCCGAGACATTTTACCTCGCAAGCTGATTGGCCGAGACGTTTTACCCAGCGAAGGAAGACCGCATTCATTGTTCTTTATCGCTCGTGTTGCTTAGTGGCACTTTTCGCTGTTCTCTTGTGCCTTTTTGTGCAAAATAGTGCTTGTGACGCCCTTGGGGGGGGGGGGTGACGCTACTTCGCGGTTTTTCACTTTTCGCGGTCGGTTCTGGTCCCCATTAAATGCGATAAGAGAGGGATCACTGTATATCTAGAAACGCATCGCTTCCTGGTCGTTTTTCCTCCCCCTTTCTTTTCTTTCGTCGCCATGACAGCTTTCCTTGGCCACTGAACAGATCTTCCCAGGTGTTGGAAGTGTTTTGTAGTCGACTATCATGACAAAATGCACCAAAAACAACCAGTGTCGACGTGCTCGCAATGGTAAACATGGAGGACTGTGTCACACTCGTGACGTCACGCGGAACTCCGGCTGCACTTCGGCGGATTTGTCTGATTTTTCAGGGCGGGAAATTCAAAATCGCGATTTTCTCCAAGATTCCGGGATTTGTGGAGGGGGTGCCAATGATAAATTATCTTTATAATTGTATGTACTATCACCCAGTGCCGTTCAATGCCGTTCAGTTCAGTTCTACTTTAAAGTGGGATCTGAATCTATAATGTGCCAGTGTTCTGTAATGACATTTTCAATAGCACTAGACACAAGTGAAAACTGAATGGCACAAACACCCCTTTTGACAGAAAAAATCCATATTTGTCTCTCATTTGCATCTGTTCGGTCTCAAAGTCTAATTAAGAGTTTGCGTAAAGTATCAAGGCTACAGCTGCACTAGTTATCATCTTGTTTTTAGTCTAGTCTGCATGGCTCCTGTGTGACTGGGACAGAATGACCTGGGAAAGCTAATCTGTACACCAAGTTTTGACTAGATGTTCTGGACCAATCATTGATGGATAATTTGCTCCTCCACCTCCGAGATAACGAGGAGCTTAAATAACTGACTTTGAATCACACCTGTCACATTGTTTATGACTCCACTGACAGGAAACATGATGACACCCCTTTCTCAGTGAAGGCAAGGTTGATCTCGCCGGGAAATTTCTCCTTTTATCTAAAAGGGTGTGGAAACATCTCTCTGGGCAACCTACCGCTTTTTAAGAGTGCAATGGTGTATAGTGCATCTCGCCCCTGTACTGCTACCTGCTGGACCAATGAAGTGGGCAAAAGTTGTCCTGAAGATCCTTTTGGTCAGTCTAGAAGCCTGGAAGGAACTGTCACCCTGCAGGAGCTCTGTAGCGCTGCCATTTCTAATTCCTACAAATATGGCACGCACATGGTGACAGGGGGATGGTGGCTATGTGGCCATCGTGCATACTCACACCTGCCTATGAAGTGGGGAGGGGTGTGTGCCCCTGTAGTTGTGACTGACCATACCATCATATTGTCAGCAGGACAGGTGGGCATTGTGAAGACAGATGCCTCCTTTGCACCACATGATGCCATCTGGGGCACAGATGTGCTGGACGAGTTTAAGTTAGAAACTGTAGGGCAGAAGGTCCTTCATGCTCTGTTTCCCTGGGTGGGAGTGGCTAAGAACAATTTGTGGATTGAAACAACTAATTATAGATTGCAGTCATTTGTGAATTTTTCTTTATCTGCTTTTTCTGCTATAAATGAGGAGTTGATGGCTCTTAGATTTATGCTGACCCAAAATAGAATGGTTCTTGATCAAATAACTGCCGCCCATGGGGGCGTGTGCGCAATTGTAGGTGATTATTGTTATACTTTTATGCCTGAAAATGATACAGATGGTCATGTGATTGCCTTGGTCATACACAACCTCACTAACAGGCTGCTGTGGCCAAGGACAATGTTACTGATGAACAAACCTGCTTAAGTTGGTTATTCTCTTCATGGAGAAGTCTCATCATGAACCAGTTAGTGATTTTGGTGTTATTATTTTTGGCCTTTTCCTGTGTCATTCCCTGTAGCCGTAGTATGATGATGAGATTTGTTCATGTTAACTTAAGGCCCTTTTCCACTAGCCTCACTTAGCCCTACACCGCACTACTCAGCCTGCGGTCTGAGCATTTTCCATTAGCCCCAGCACCGGTTAGCAGGTGCTCTTTTAGTACCTGATCCAGGGCAGGGTCTAACCGAGCTGAGTAGGGCTGAGTATGGCTGTGATATGACTTTAAGAGACTGGTCGCTGCTGATTGGTCAGGTCGTAACGTCACGAAAGCGACTTTTTCTGCTGAATCTACTCCACGACCGCCATTTGTAGTTGTTCAGCCAGTGAACACAGTGTGCCCCTTTAATACAGTATATTATATTAATATACTGTATAATATACTTATATAATAATATACTCCTAATATTATATATTAGGAGGTGCGCAATTTTCTTTCTATATTAGCCGACGATCGCATCCAGCGTGAGTTGGACGGATCTACGCGAAATGCAGGTGTCCGAGCAGATGGGTTCCCAATGGCACATCCGTACTGCCAAACAGTGTCGGGAGACGCTGAAAAAGCTGAAAAGCGACTACCGAGCAGTGAAGGACCACAATGCTCGAAGTGCAGCGGATCGGAAGGAGTGGAAGTGGTTCGCTGAGAGACATTGGGCTCGACACGGCCACAGTCACGGCCACAGTCACGGCCTTGGAAACGGTGGATGGTGAGTGTTGTTTTGATATTGCGTGTCTTTTCGCCACTTTATCCTTTCTGTGCCAAGCTCACTGTTTTTAAGAAATAGGAATGTTGTTAGATTGTGGGTAATGGTTGTTACTGAGGCTTGCCTATTGTTTTGCAGCCAACTGCAGATTCACGCTTGCTTTGTGTTAAGTATTAGCGCGAACAAAACGCTGAATTACGCTTATTGTATTCCGGTTAAAAAGTTGAGAGTGTTGTGTACATGTTGCACTTTGGTGTTAAGTTTTAAATTGCGTGCATTTTCTTTCTAGAATCGTAGTTCATATCACAGGGGTCCACCTCAGTGGACATGGACACAGCGGACTCTCCTGCCTCTGCGTCTGCGTCTGGCGGAGCGCCAGCTGGATCGGCTCCGATGTCAGCCACATCACCAGCTCCATAATCATGTTCAAGTGCCAGTAAGGCACAATAACCACAATTTTTTTTTGGTTGAAACAGGTCCAGCGGAAACCAGGGTCGAAAATCCATCCATCCATCTTCTACCGCTTAATCCTTTACAGGTTGTGGGGGGGCTGGAGCCTAACAAGTTATGTACCAAATTGATTAATGCAATTTCCTGTAGCTGCATATTAATTAATTGAAAATGTCTTTTTAAATGTACAAAAAGGTTATTCTTTGGTCTTCACTTATCGGTGTTCCACAACCATTTTTAGGTGTGGTGATTGAAGTGCTGTTGTAACTCCTGTTTTATAAAAACAAATAAAGCTCATGAACTGCTGTTGAAATCAACATGCTTCATTGAAATGCTTTGCGTCAGCTGACTGTATTAACCCATTCAGATTTCTGCGGCCACACTACAAGCAACTATTTTAAACATTACCCATCCATCCATCCATATTCTTAATCTTAATCCTTTTTAGTTTTGCAGGGGGGCTGCAGCCGAAGACAGCACCCTGCGTGTTGCAAAATCCGCTCTACTGAGGGGCAGCAACATGACAGTTCAGCTTATATACAGCAATGAAGAATAATATAATAGTGACATTCCACCACAGACTTTCACCTGTGTAATTCCATAATATATGTAGTGATCCAGCTTTAACAACCATGCCTTTCTGTCTTTCCATCTAGGCAAGACGAAAACAGACAACTCCATCGCTGACCTTACATTAGCGATGGTCAACATGCATGACGAAGAGATGCGGCTCTTGGAACAGCAACATGACCAGCGGCAAGAACACCATCAGGAGTACATGCAGCATTTGCGACAGGTGGCCGCAGATGTGCAGGCAGATGCGCGTGAAGCCCTGGAGCAGGACGCTGTGTTACGAAGGAAAGAGCTCGCAGAGATGTCATCATTCAACAGAGATTTCCTGACCCTATTTGGCAGGCTTGTGGACGCATTTAGCAGTCGGCGTGTCTAACCATGTCTCCCCACGCCCAGTCTGTTTTTTTGTTTGTAAATTTTGCTTCTGGAATAAAATTGTATTGTTTGCATCAAAAGTCTGGTTTATCTGTTATGACACCGTATGAGAAAAGCCAATAATTACATACACATTCCATTCTCCGTTCACTCCACATGCTGCTGTTCATCAGGTCAGGTGTATAGCCTTCTAATGGTAATTTAATTTTTAACAACACAACGAAACGTAATGTCTTGGTAGTTTTTTTTTTTTTATTTTAAACAAATTTGAAATGCTGAATCCATTTCTCTTGAACGGGTACATTTTTTATGTTATAAGCAGTTGTACAGGTGTGCTTTAACTTGTACAGTAGACACTGATAAAGGTAAGTACATGTAAGTTGAATGTTGCATCACCAGTCAAAATTTAATAAATTAAGAAGGAATCTAGCAAAAATTTGGCACTAATAACATTAGACACAACTGTGTTTTTGTTGCACACAACTGTTGCTACCAACAAGTTGTGCAAAATTTATATTCCCTATTCCCAAAAATTAAAAATCAATTTGTAAGTAAAAGTGGGAGACCTTTACATGGGAATATGACATGTATCAGCACATGATTTATAGTTCAATTTGCATTTCCACCTAAGCAAAAGTGGCTTGTTGAGCTGGATTTTTGTGAAGATGGCCTGTGTGGTGTTTCTGCATGTAATTACATACCTGTCAAGTGATGCGGTTTCGCCGTATTTTAATACGGGGAAAATGCAATTTTAGCAAATACGGGCGTATTGCCATTTCTGTACGCCAAAGAGAAAAATATATGGGAAAAAAAATTATTGAGAGTGTGGGGAGGAACACGTCGTGTGTGACCCCCACAGCGTACGGGGCTGTCAAAGCGCTCAGTGTGAGCAATTATCACAACAGTGAGAAGTGTGGACTCATCATTAGGCTGATGGCTTCGCACCTTCTTAACAGATAAGCGTTATGAACGAGAGGACAGGTAGATGGACCATGCACAACATTTTATTTACAAAAAACATTTTTGAAATATGTATGCACATAAATGTGGGCGAAATAGACAAGTACTGCATCACAGCACAGCATCTCGTATATCGGCTCCCTGCTCCTCTGCTCCCTGGGTCGCTGCCACCACTGGTTCATCTACTGCATCATCCAATGTAGTGTCAAACGTCTCTCCATGACTCTCACACAGATTGTGCAGAGCACAAGAAGTCAGCACCATAGATTTCACCAGTTTCATGTCACAGTCATTCCTCTCTCCTTCCTCCTTCCTTCTCTCCTCGTCATCAGCCATTTTCTTTGTTGTAGAGGATTCGGTCGCGTGTTTGACGTCACGAGAGTGTGGCGCCGCCTGCTGTTCAACAAATCCCACCCACAGCAGGTGTGCCAGCAGGTGTGCCAGCAGTAATGTTGAAACGCAACCGAGGCAGAACCGAACCGAAGTGAGTAGAGTCGGGTTTTCTAATCGGGGCTAGTGGAAAAGCGCCTTTAGTGATGTACCATGGTGCAGTTGCTGGGGATGGTGGGGATGATGAACAAACAGCATGAGCTAAAAGTGTCTCTCCATGACCCAAGTACAGAGTAAAAGTATGACTGACATGCAGAAAGCTGAAAGGAGCTGCATGATCACGACGTGAAGTTGAAATGTACTACTTGTAAATACATTTAGGAAGTTTGAAGCATTACCTTTATTGCTTTTATTTTTTGTTTTATTTTGTTTTATATTACTCTTATTTGGACACACACAAGAAGACATGGATGCACCCAAGATCCAAGCACTGGCACTTGTTAGACTACATCATAGTAAGGCAGAGAGACATGAGGGATGTATTGGACACCAGAGCAATGAGAGGCGTGGACTGTGGTACTGATCATGTTATGCTGAGATCTAGATTAAGGATTTGGAGACAAAAACAGCACTGCAGGACGGGTGCGAAGCCACCACGGAAGCTAAACACTAGTGCACTGAAAGGACAAAAGAAGCAAGAAGAACTTACACAGGAAATGGATGAAAACTTGAAAGACTGGGACAGCAACAACTCAGAGAATGACATAGAAGCGAAATGGGCAACACTGAAGGATATGGTGTATCAGACTGCGAGTGATATATTAGGCCACCCTGAGAGGAAACATCAAGATTGGTTTGATGAGCATGATGAACACCTGAAGAAACTACTAGAAGCAAGGAATACAGCTAGGCAGGAAAACCTACAGTGTAACACAAGGTCGAAGAAGAAGAAATCCTCAAAGGCTCAGAGTAAGCTACAGAAGTAGACCAGAGAGATGAAGTCCAACTGGTGGGATGAAAAAGCGGAGGAACTTCAAACTGCAGCAGACAGGAAGGACTGAAAACTTTCTTCACAGGTTTGAGAGAAATCTACGGCCCTAAACCAAGAGGATTGATCCAACTAAAGGCTATGGATGGTGAAACGGTTTTGCAGGAGCAAGACATGATCCTGGACAGATTTGTGACATAATGCACGGCTCAGGAGACGCACACGCAGGCTCAGAGTAGATCCAATAGCTTTATTAACAACAAGTGTGTCTGAATGTGTGTCTGCGAGATGTGCATGTATTGGTGGTGGCGTCTGCGTCGGGCATGGAGGCAGGAGACCGTACAGCCGGACAACCTTGGAGTAGCAGGTGGCTGGCACAGCAAGGACGAGGTCCGGTAGACAGCGACCTGGAGAGCCCGGTGCAGCAGCGAGGGAGTGGAGACGGAGAGGAATGGTCCGCCGCCGGGAAATCCACCTGTGCACAGGGGAGCAGACTTGGAGAGGAAAAAGGTAAGGGCTTCTTACCGAGATGTTTGCTGAAGTGGTAGAGGTTACTCACAGCAATCGTGATGAGTGAAGTCTGACGGCTTCAGGCCGAAGTCCAGGGCGAGGCGGCTTAAATCCCTCGCCGCTGATGAAGTGCAGGTGCGCGTGCAGCTGGCGCCGCAGATGAGCGGCGAGGCGTGACAGTACTCCCCCCTCTAGCAGCGCCTCCTGGCGATGGTTTCTCCGGGTGCGCTCGGTGGAACTCAGTAATGAGGGACGGGTCCAACACAAACGACGAGGGTACCCACTGCCGATGTTCAGGCCCATAACCCTCCCAGTCCACCAAGTACTGCAACCCGCGACCCCGGTGCCGGGAGTCCAGGATGGAGGAGACAGGCCAGGCCGGATGGCCATCAATCATCCGGGGCGCGGGTTGCGCAGCAGGAGGAGGGCAAAGGGGGTCGGAGACTGCCAGCTTCACCTTGGATACGTGGAAAGTGGGATGGATGCGGAGGGAGGGGGGAATAGCTACACGCACAGCCACCGGGTTGATAATCCTGGTGATGGGGTATGGGCCCATAAAACGCTGTGCCAGCTTCCTCCTCTCGCCCTTTAAAATGACATCCTGGGTCGGCACATAGACACGCTGACCCACCTGGTACGCTGGGGCAGGTCTTCTGTGCCGGTCCGCCGTGGTTCTGTTGCGCTCCACCGTGCGTAAAAGCGCATTGCGCGCTGACGCCCAGATGGAGTGGAACTGCCTGAGGTGCGCCCGAACTGAGGGAACCGTTACCTCACTCTCCTGCGCTGGGAAAAGAGGGGGGGTCGTAACCCAGGGACGCCTTAAAGGGGGACATCCCTGTAGCAGAAGAGCGGGCGGTGTTGTGGGCGTACTCAACCCAGGCGAGATGGTTACTCCAGGACGTAGGTTTGGACGCAGTGACGCAACGGAGCGCAGCCTCCAGCTCCTGGTTGGTCCGCTCGCACTGCCCGTTGGTTTGGGGGTGATGGCCGGAGGAGAGGCTCACCTTGGCTCCCAGGGCATTGCAGAATGACCTCCAAACCTCTGAGGAAAATTGGGGCCCCCGGTCCGAGACCACGTCCACCGGAATCCCGTGCAGCCTGACCACGTGCTGGACTAGGAGATCCGCCGTCTCCAGGGCGGATGGAAGACCTCGTAGCGGGATGAAGTGCGCCGCCTTGGAGAAGCGGTCAACGATGGTCAGGACTGTGTTGAAGGTGTTTGAGACTGGGAGTCCGGTGACGAAATCCAGGGCGATATGCGACCAGGGCCTGCCAGGGACGGGCAGAGGCTGGAGCAACCCCGCTGGAGGGGCATTACCTGATTTACTGGTGGCACATACTGGGCAGGCCCGGGCGTAGCGGGCAGCGTCCCTCCGCAGGCCCGGCCACCAGAAGGACCGTTGAAGGAGATCGATCATCCGGGAGGAGCCAGGGTGGCAGGTGAGCTTGGATGTATGTAGCCAGTGGATGACCTCCCCCCGAACCGTGGGTGGCACGAACAGCCTCCCCTCCGGTCTGCCGCCAGGGTCAGGCTCCACTTCCTGCGCCGTCCGGATCTTGCTCTCCATGTCCCAGGTGACGGCTCCCACGATGCACGACCGGGGCAGGATGGTATGGACCGTGTCCTCAGACTCCTCAGGGGCAAATTGCCTAGAGAGGGCGTCGGGCAGGCCGTTCTTGGAGCCAGGCCTGAAGGTGATGTTAAAGCGGAACCTGGCAAAGAACAAGGACCAGCGCGCCTGGCGGGCGTTCAGACGCTTGGCAGATCTCAAGTACTCCAAGTTCTTGTGGTCAGTCAGGACCACGAACGGCAGGTCCGCCCCCTCTAGCCAGTGACGCCACTCCTGCAGCGCGAGCTTGATGGCGAGGAGCTCTCTGTCCCCCACGTCGTAATTCCGCTCCGCCGGGGACAAGCGCCGGGAGAAGAAAGCGCAGGGCCGTTTGACTCCATCACCTGGCGACTGCTGGGATAGAACCGCCCCCACTCCTGTGTCCGAAGCGTCCACCTCCACGATGCACTGCAGCGCCGGGTTGACTTGGCTAAGGACCCGGGAGGAGGAGAACTCCGCCTTCAGCGCCTGAAAAGCAGCCGTGGCCTCTTCGGTCCACCGGAACGGGACCTTAGGGGACGTGAGGCAGGTCAGCGGGCCGACGATGGTGCCAAAATTAGGGACGAAGCGGCAGTAGAAATTTGCAAACCCGATGAATTGTTGCACCTGTTTTCTCGATGCAGGTGTAGGCCATTCCACCACCGCCTTCACCTTCACTGGGTCCGGAAGCACCTGGTCGTGGGAGATGATGAACCCGAGGAAGGATGTTGTTTTAGCGTAGAATTCACATTTTTTGGCCTTCACATACAACCGGTTCTCCAGCAGCCTTTGGAGGACCCGCCTCACATGGACCCGGTGCTCGTCCCTGGATTTGGAGAAGATGAGGATGTCATCCAGGTAGACGAACACAAAAAGGCCAATGAAATCCCGGAGGACGTCATTAATTAGGCGCTGAAAGACGGCTGGAGCATTGGTCAACACGAACGGCATCACCAGGTACTCGAAGTGGCCGTTCGGGGTACGGAAGGCTGTCTTCCACTCATCTCCCTCCCGGATCCGGACGAGGTGGTATGCGCTGCGTAGATCCAGCTTGGTGAACCAAGTCGCCCCCTGGAGGGAGTGGAAGGCGGTGTCCATGAGGGGCAGGGTGTAGCGATCCTTCTCTGTGATATCGTTAAGGGCGCGATAGTCGATACAAGGATGGAGGGAACCGTCCTTCTTGCCCACGAAGAAGAATCCTGCCCCCAATGGTGATGACGAGGGACGGATAATTCCAGCACTCAGCGATTCCTTGAGATAGGCATTCATGGTCTCCTTCTCCGGCGCCGACAGGCTGTAGAGTCGCCCAGAGGGTAAGGGTGCCACCTGGCGGATGTTTATCGCACAGTCGTAGGGTCTGTGTGGAGGAAGAGACATCGCCTTGGACTTGCTGAAAACCATACCCAGGTCGTGAAATTCCGATGGCACCAGGGAGAGGTCCGGGGGCGCAGCGTCCGTAGGAGTTGGGGTAGAGGACGGAGAGCAGGCAGCGGACTGCAAGCAGGTGCTCATACAGAATGTACTCCATGCCGACACCCTGGCGGACTTCCAATCCAAGACGAGGTTGTGGAGGCAGAGCCAGGGGTATCCCAGGATGACGGTCGACACAGAGTTGGGGAGGACGTAGAAGGTTATTTCCTCCCGGTGGTTCCCAGAGATGATAACAGGAACAGGGACGGTTTGATGTGTTACTCTCCCCAGGGAGACATGGGAGAGGTTGACCAGGGCGAGAGGAGATTTGAGGACTTGGCAATGGATGCCCAATCGGGTTGCCAGGCTTTGTGAAATAAAACTGCCCTCCGCGCCCGAATCCACCAGTGCGTGAGTGAGATGCTCAGTGGAGTTGTGGCAAAATCGGATGGGCAGCTTCAATTGGGAGAGGGGATTTAACCGATTGATGTCCGCGAGGCCCCCTACAGTGACTCGCGGACCCCGCCATTTGGCTTTCCGTGGGCAAAGCTCCACCGTGTGTTGACTATCTCCGCAATACATGCAGAGATCCAACTCACGGCGGCGTTGTCTCTCCGCAGGGGGGAGCTTTGTCCAGCCCGTCACCATCGGCTCCGACTCCTCGGGGCACGATGGTGGCGGCGTCGCCAGGGGGCGAGCTTGGAACAGGCGCGACGAGGCACCACGAGAGCGAGAAGAAGACGACTTCCGCCCCGAGGAGCGCTCGCGCAGCCTGTTATCCAAACTGATGGCTAGGGACGTTAGCTCCGCTAGAGTCTCCGGGATGTCCCGCCCAGCCAGTTCATCCTTCAGATCATCATTGAGACTGCGGAGGAAGAGGCCGCAGAATGAACGTTCATCCCAGCCCAATTCCTCCGCCGCTACCCGGAAGTCGATCGCATAGTCCGCTGCCAACCGGCTTCCCTGCTGGAGACTGAGAAGCCGATCGACCTGGACAGTCTCGGTACGAGAATGATCAAAGACCTCCAGGAATTGTCTCACGAATTGGTCATAGGTGAGGGTGGCGTAACTGGGCCTCGCCATTACGGCGTAAGCCCAAGTTAGAGCTTGCCCCTCTAGGAGATTCCCAATGTAGCCAATTCGGCTATGATCTGAAGGAAAATCTCCGGGCACACGGTGGAACACGGACTCACACTGCATTATGAACCCCCGTGCACCGCCGAGCTTACCGCTAAAGCGGGCGGGGATCGGAATGGGCGTGAGCCGAGCCGGTGCTACCGGAGCTGGCTGGACGGCCGCTGGAGCAGCAGGAGCCGCGCCACCCTGACGAGCCGGGGGGGAACGGCTGTTGGGGGTCCAAGCGTCCCAATCGGTTAGCGATAATGGTTAACTGGTTTAAAATCACCTGTTGCTGGTAAGCTATTAGGTCCACTCGAGCCTCAAGAGTGGTAAGTCGGCGTGTGAGCCCGCCGTCTGCCGAGCCACTCTGCTGAAGCCGTACTGACATAATGCATGGCTCAGGAGACGCACACGCAGGCTCAGAGTAGATCCAATAGCTTTATTAACAGCAAGTGTGTATGAATGTGTGTCTGCGAGATGTGCATGTATTGGTGGTGGCGTCTGCGTCGGGCACGGAGGCAGGAGACCGTACAGCCGGACAACCTTGGAGTAGCAGGTGGCTGGCACAGCAAGGACGAGGTCCGGTAGACAGCGACCTGGAGAGCCCGGTGCAGCAGCGAGGGAGTGGAGACGGAGAGGAATGGTCCGCCGCCGGGAAATCCACCTGTGCACAGGGGAGCAGACTTGGAGAGGAAAAAGGTAAGGGCTTCTTACCGAGATGTTTGCTGAAGTGGTAGAGGTTACTCACAGCAATCGTGACGAGTGAAGTCTGACGGCTTCAGGCCGAAGCCCAGGGCGAGGCGGCTTAAATCCCTCGCCGCTGATGAAGTGCAGGTGTGCGTGCAGCTGGCACCGCAGATGAGCGGCGAGGCGTGACAATTTGCAGACCACTTTGACAAACTACTAAACAACCCTGGAGATCTCACTGAAGAGGCTAAAGAAGCTCTAGTGCAGCGACCAGCTGTATCAAGTCTGGATAAACCACCAAATTTTGATGAACTAATGGCAGCTATCAGGGCAACACAGGAGGGTAAAGCTCCAGGAAGGGATGGAATTCCAGCAGAAGTGTGGAAATTTGGTGGTGTTCAGCTGACCAACTGCCTGCACAAGCTCATCCAAGAGATATGGGATGCCCAGAAAGTACCTTGACTGGAAGGATGCAAGTATTGTGCCTTTGTTCAAGAAAGGTGACAGGAAAGATTGTGGAAATTACCGAGGTATACCACAGCTAGCCACTGTTGGTAAGATTCTCTCACGTGTACTACTGAACAGACTCAATGAACACATCTCGCAGAATGTACTACCGGAAACCCAGTGCGGCTTTAGAAGTGGAAGAAGCACAATGGACATGATTTTCTGCTTGAAACAGGTTCAAGAAAAGTGTATTGAACAGAACATGCCGCTTCATGTAGTCTTCACAAACTTCAGTAAAGCCTTCGATACTGTTTCGCGACAAGGACTTTGGCAGGTACTCAAGAAATATGGCTGTACAGAGAAGTTTGTCAGCCTGATTGAGGCACTCCATACGGGTATGCAAGCAAACGTGGCAATGAGTGGTTCAGTATCAAAAGACTTTTCAGTAAGCAACGGGGTGAAACAAGGGTGTGTGCTGGCGCCTACACTCTTCTCGCTATATCTGGCAGCCATGCTTGAGGTGGCCTTCAAAGACACTTCAGAAGGAATATACATTCAAACAAGGAAAGAAGCAGACTTGTTCAGTGTGGCACAGTTTAAAACCAAGAGTAAGACATCGATAAAGGTAATAAGAGAAATGCTCTTTACCGACGACAGTGCTCTAGTTGCACACAGTGTGGAAGATATGCAATCTTTAGTGGAGAAATTTGCAAGAGCAGCTAGCCAATTCAGCCTCAAAATCAACATCAAGAAGACAGAGTGCCTTTATCAACCACCAAAGTTCCAATTATCAACATCACTATCAGAAGAGATCAGCATTGGTACAGAGCCACTAGTCAAGTGCAAGACTTTCAAGTATCTAGGGAGTACTGTTTCAGAGAATGCTAGGCTGGAGGATGAACTATCTCTCAGAATGGGAAGAGCGAGTGCTGTATTTGGAAACTTGAGGGAAAGACTGTGGAACAATCGACATGTGTCTATCCGTGTGAAATGCAAAGTGTACAGAGCGACAGTACTGGCTACTCTATTGTACGGTGCTGAAACTTGGACTGTCTACAGAGTGCAGGTGAAGAAACTCCACGCGTACATGATGAGACACCTTCAAGCGATCA
Source organism: Pholidichthys leucotaenia (assembly GCA_020510985.1). Taxonomy (NCBI): domain Eukaryota; kingdom Metazoa; phylum Chordata; class Actinopteri; order Cichliformes; family Pholidichthyidae; genus Pholidichthys; species Pholidichthys leucotaenia. The sequence goes on from CM035841.1 coordinate 192,844,899, forward strand.
TAAACATCTCATGAAAAGACAAGATAACCAACATAGAAGTGTTGAAACAAGCTGATCTACCATCAGTGGAGGACATGCTAATACAGATGAACCTGAGATGGCTCGGACATGTTGATAGGATGGACCACCAGCGTCTCCCTCGGCAGTTACTCTACTCACAGTTATACGAGGGCAAACACAATCAGGGTAGACCAAGGCTCAGATTTAAAGACACTGTAAAAAGAAACTTTAAGAAATTGGACATAGACAGGAGTTCCTGGCAGCGGAAGGCTAAGGACAGAGCTGCGTGGAGGAATCTGATCAGACCAAAATGAAACAGTCATTGTCATCCACGATAGACTGCTATGATGATGATGACTCTTTTTCTATTTTTACATTACATCATTACACTTTATTGTTATGATTATTGTTTTGCTTTCTGTTGTTTTGTTTTATCTCTCAAGTTACCTTTTAAGTTTTTTTATGAGCTCAAAGACACACACCTATAACACACACATATATCCTCATTACATCCTCTTAATACCCTTTTATTATCATTTTGCTTTCACTGGTTTTGTTATTAATGATTTTATTTATTGATCAATGAGTTTATTGTTTCATTCCCCTCCTAAAGGACTGAAAAGTTTAGCCGGTGCCTGGCAGGGCTGATGGCGGACTTTCCTCGTCGTTAGCTAATTAGGATCTGTTGCATACAAATGCATTGGAGCTTAGCATAGCTGCCAGATGGGGTTTTAGATGCCATAAACTGTTCTTTTCTGATGCATTGCATGGCATCAAAGGAGAGGGGGAATGAAAGAAAAATTTCATATTTGTCTCTCATTTGGTTCTGTTCAGTCTCAAAGTCTAATTTAGAGTTTGTGTAAAGTATCAAGGCTACAGCTGCACTAGTTATCACCTTGTTTTTAGTCTGGTCTGCATGGCTCCTGTGTGACTGGGACAGAATGACCTGGGAAAGCCTTCAGTCTTCAAGGATTTTTCAAACACCTTTGCTCTGTTTTCTTGTTTTTCAATATGAGACGAACATTCATTTTGTATCACATTTGTAAAACGCGCCAAAGCATCTTGGATCCATGCATTCTTGTAGCCTCTTTGTTTAAAATGCTCCTCCAATTCTTTAATTTGAACAATAAAATCTTCAACTGAGCTACAAATATATCTCAGTTAAACTGAGATGCCGGTAGATTCTTTAAAAGCATTTTGGATAATATGACTGCATGTAGGAAAAATTTTCTCTCAGTAGGTTTATGAGACAGATTAGTTTTCAATTTATTATCTTCAGAAACTAGAGCATCCAAATAGTTAATTTGGATGTAGTAAATGTGATCATTTTTTGAATTTATAAAAGAAAAAAGTAAGAAAAAGAAAAAACAACTCCAAATGATTTTTAAAAAATTCCATAGCCCCTTTTTTGGAGTCGACAGAGCGTATCACCACCTGATATTGCGATGATCCAGCAAGGATTTTACACTGGATGCCTGTCCTGACGCAATCCTCACCATTTAGCCATGCTTGGAACCAGCACAGGGAATACACTGGCTTGTGCCCCCCCCCGCCCCCCCCCCCCGGCCCGGTAACCAACTTTTCTTCCTTCATTCCTCCATTCAATTATGCTTAGCACCAAGTTAGAAGGCAGGAAATACCATTTTTATATGGTCTCTGGTATGACCCCATGGGGGCTTGAACCCCCACCCCAACTGTAGCTTCATTACTTACAGTAGCTGTGTGGCCTAGGGTCATCGGAGATACGAGAGGGGGCTGAAAGGTTCATAGGCTGAAAAGTTCATAGTGGTCAAATTTGATTGTGGTTTATTTTTCAACATAGTCTCCCCTTTGGTCCACACACTTCTTCCCTCGGTGTTGCAGCACTTGGATCCCTGCGGTTGAGAAATGAACCACATTTGGTCAAATTTGACCACTATGAACTTTTCAGCTTATGAACTTTTCAGCCCCCACCTTGTAGCACCCCCATACACCACATGGTATCCCACATGCCGTGGAAGTGAACTGATTTAAACTAACTTTAGTTGGATTTACCACCTGATCAGCCACTCATAACAACTATGTGGTGATAGCATCATTCTGGCTTCATTCAGGACTCCCTCAGCATAGCTAACAAGCTAACTAGCAGCCAGCAAGATGGAGTGATTCATGCAAACCACCAAACCTGCTCAAGAAGAAGACTGCATATGTATATAGATAATCACTTGTGCACTGTGCCATATCTAATTTGGTTGTACATGTGTGTGAAATAACAATAAGCCTATTCTGTTCTGTATTATGCTCATTATGGTGCTTACGAACAGTTAACTGTGGGTACAGTTGGGAGGGACTAGTTTTCACCAGTTGGATCCTACTGTTTGTATATGTGTAATAACGTGAAAAGTCTCAGTTCGCCTGACTATGTGACACCAAGGACTCCCTATATTTTCTGAGTTTCAGACAAAGACCTTTTATGTTCCTGTCCCTTTTAGTAGATCACACATAGATTAAGTTTTCTACTCACAGAGGTATGGAGAAGAATGTGAAATTCATATCAGAGGTTTGGTTCTTCATAAATGCACCCTGTTATCAGTGTGACTTCCAGCATGAAGGGGAGAAGTGGTAAATATGTCCACCTACAGTATGTATCGAGATGAACTGTATTTCCTTGGCCAAGGTTCGTTTGATAAATGCTTGTGTGTATGATGAGTTTATGCAGGTTTTCCTTCACAAATGGAATGTATGAGAATACAGAGGAAACACTTTAGGATACATGGCGTGTAAGATGGACATACTGGGCCTTATTACGACATTCTAGACAATTTTCTACCTTGGTAGGCAATAAAGATTTATTCTATTCTATTCTAGTCAACAGTCTAAGGTGCAGAGCACATTTATGGAAGCATCCAAGTGCAGTGTGCACCTGGCAGGGGGTGCAAAGAGGCTGTCCCAATGCTCTTAATTATTCAAAGGTATTTTTTGGGCATAATGCACAATCAACCAATCATTGTCTTTGCTCTAATTCTCTTTAATAAACAGGAAGCCAAACTCTAAGATGTAATACTCTTCTTCTTCTTCTTTTAGATCTGATTGGCGGTTGGCAACCAGCTTACAGGTGCATTACCACCACTGACTGAAACGGAGGTAATACTCATAAACATCACTCTTATATATAATTCAAGAAATCTCTGTCCGTGACGATGTGACAATGTCACGATCATGGGACTCGCTAAAAGATCATAGGACTCGCTATGACATCATCAAAGATCAAAGGCTTCTTCTTCTTCTTCTTTTAGATTTGATTGGCGGTTGGCAACCGGCTTACAGGTGCATTACCGCCACATACTTCACTTCATATCACTCTTCTTCTAAGATCAAAGGCTGGCTTCACTCACAGTCATAGGCCTCGCTATGACATCAGCAAAGATCAAAGGCAGGCATCACAGATCAACATCAGGCATCACTGAACGAGTGGTGACATCAAAGATCAAAGGCAGGCCTCTGTCTGTCACGACGTCACGATCATAGGACTCGCAAAAAGATCATAGGACTCACTATGAGATCAAAGGCAGGCATCATTCACGATCATAGGACTCGCTAAAAGATCATAGGACTTGCTATGATATCATCACAGATCAAGATCAAAGACAGGCATCACTGTATGACATCATCAAAAGGCAGGCATCACTGAACGAGTGGTGACATCACAGATCAAAGGCAGGCATCACTGAACGCAAACAAATGAAATTAAAGCTAATTTAACTTGGATAGCTTCATCACTCTATATATAATTTGTTATGTTTGCCCCTTGCAGGGCAAAGATGAGACGCCAGAAGCCAGCAGTGAGTTAGTTATTTTATTAACAAAAGTGACAAAATAATGTACCACGAGGAGCAAAACACAAGCACTATATATACGACCCCGGAGGGTGAATAACAGAAGAGAAATAAAAAGTCAAATACAACACTTAGATGAAAATAGCGAGGGTGAAACCTAACGCTGAAAAGGACTGGCTTCGGACGTAGGGAAACCAGTCTGGATAAGGCAAGGTCACAGTGAGGAATGAGACCCGACTGCGATCTTATATAGAGGATAACTAAACAATAAACAGGTGTGTAAAGATAATGATAAGTGCCCACAGCTGTGACAGCCCGCGAACAGACTGACAGGCGGAAGTGCTGCTGCGGTGCTGTCAAAATAAAAGCACAAATACACACCATCACAAAACGTCCAAATAAAGAGACAAAAAGGAGAAAAATAATAAGTGACTCGAGCGCGAAGCAGACCCGCACTCAGGACCACCACATAATTCAAGAAATCTCTGTGTGTCTGTCACGATCATAGGACTTTGTGTTGTCAAGGTAACCATGTCAAAGATCAAAGGCAGGCATCACTCACTATCATAGGACTCGCTATGTCACGATCATGGGTGACGTCAAAGATCAAAGGCAGGCGTCACTGAACAAGTGGTGACGTCAAAGATCAAAGGCAGGTTTCATAGGACTCACTATGACACCATCAAAGATCAAAGGCAGGCATCACTGAACGAGTGGTGACGTCAAAATCAAAGGCAGACCATGTCAAAGATCACAGGCAGGCATCATCATGGTTAATGTTGCCATGGTAACCATGTCAGAGATCAAAGGCAGGGACGCAGAAATGCTTGCTTAAACTTGCTTTCTAAGGGCATGCACGGGTATGCATGGGCATACACAGGTATGCACTAGTTGTTTAAATGGGAGGACAAACCTGTTTTGCACTGGTGACAATGGGGGCTCATTTGCAAAATGAAAATGTGTTTAATTATCATCCACAGCCCTACTTGCACTGGGGATTAAAATATGCTTTAAATAATACAGCGTAATTTATTGTGTTTACCAAATAAAATCAACATCACTGTTACGGATCCCCCTTCATAGGGAATTAGTCAGTGGTGCAGCCCTTGACACCTTAGAGTGCACCTCCGTTACTAGCCAAGAGCTAGTGAGGAATTCTTCTCTAGCTCAGTGGTAGAGCGGAGGTGTTCAGATCATGGTGTCATAGGACTGAATCTTGGCCTGGGATATTTGGAGGTGAATGTCTACCTTGCCTGAGGGTGAAAGTGATTTGGTGATCCAAGGCTGAGATAGGCAATTCTGGCCTTGGCCCAGAAAGTGGGGACTCATCTGGGATCTGAAACCTGCACCACTTCCTTAAGGGAGGAGGTGTTATGGACCCCTCCGTAAGGAATTAGTCAGTGGTCCAGTTCCTGACACCTTAGAGTACACCTCCGTTACTAGCTGAGAGCTAGTGAGGAATTTCTCTCTAGCTCAGTGGTAGAGTGGAGGTGTTCAGATCAAATCTCAGCCTGGGATGTTTGGAGGTAAATGTCTACCTTGCTTGAGGGCGAAAGTGACTTGGTCATCCCAGGCTGAGATAGGCAATTCTGGCCGTGGGTCAAAACCATCACCCACGATTTGCTGCAGGAACAAATAAATCAGTGGTTCCTTCCATTATTACCACAGGAGACCTGGGACCATCCACCATCCAAACTCCTCTGTGAAACTAAGGAAGAGGGAGCCTTTCTTCCAGAAGATCTTGGCCTGAGGTCCATTAATGTACCCACCTCTCCTGAATGCAAAATTGTTGTATTTCATTAAAAAAAACTGTAAGGAAACCCATGGAAGACATCAAATAAAGCCTGCTTCTACTTTGATTTTGAATTCATCCATCCATCTTCTACCACTTATCTGGGGATCTGGGTAATAGAGGCAGCAGTCTAACCAGAAAAGACACACTGCTGCCTGGTTCACATGCATAGCACCATGACCCCCACAATCCCTCCTACAGGTTGTGAGCCCATTTGAGATTGAACCCATGTGGCTCATTGTTTACACTGTGCCCTTGTTGGAACTTTTTCATGGGGACCTGCTGGTCCACTCTTGGTCTGGCACTACATCCAGAGCCTGTTTGCCATGGGAGACTCTGCCAAAGGCAAGCTGCTCCTGGAATCATTAGGGCATGTAAACCCCTTCACTAAGATAAGGTGGCAATCAACGGAGGAGTGATTTTGAATCATTCTGTTGAAAGAATGACAGTGAAAATAGGAGATTTTTTTTTAAATTAAACTAATAAATTAGATAATGATAGATGTCAGCATTGCATGCTTTGATGTTCCAGTGGATTGGAGAATCCCGGCTGGTCGGCTCTACTCTGGCCATGGATGTCAGCTGTTTTCAGCTTCGCAACATCACTTTAAAGTCCAAGCAAGAGCAGTGCACACTGTACATTATATCCCCGTCCATAGCCATTATTGGGAGTACATAAGCTAGCACATCAACAACTGGAAAATTGACTACAAATTAAGGATTCAATATACTCTAGATCTGTAATTAAAAAAAACTAATCACCCTGTCACACGCCAGGAATTTAAACAAAGCAAACCATCTACAATTCAAATTGGAACAATTTTAGAGAAAATATCAGAAAATCATTTAATCCCTACAATATGCATATCTTCAACACATGTACAGACTCTATGAAATGACTATGCTAGCTTGAAAACTGTAGGAGGAGCTAGCCGGACAGACCAAGTGCTTTGTATTGAAACTGTGTTTAAAAAAATGACAGTTCTATAAGCAGTAATTTTCTCAAAAAATATCCAAAATCAAAATCATTGGAATATGAACATCTTCAATACATGTACAATCACTGTGTGAAATAAGAAAAAGTTGTAGCTTGAAAATTGTGGGAAGATATCACCGGACAAGTTGCATGGACAGACAGACCATAATACACCCTGTCTTTAGAGACAGTTGTATAAAAAAAAGTGACCCAAAATATGTACACTTAAGGAGAGGATTGAATAAATTAAAGCTTAATGTGTGTACTTGGCCTGTAAGATTACAATTAATAACTGAAAATGTAAAAGAGAACAAAAGTCATTCAGTCTTTTGTCATATAAAAATTAAAAGGACAGATCATGTAATGGATTGACAGATTTAAAAAAAAAATCAGTCTGTCAAAATAACACACACTGAGGAATTCTAGCCCTAGTGGAGGAACAGCATGCATGCATGTTCACGCCATTTAATCATGTCACTTAAATAGCAGTTGATGATGTGCTGCTGACTTTAGATCTGCTTTTTGTTTATCAAAGGATCATTGACAAAGAAGGCACCTTTATATGAACATGCTGAACTTCATGCTGAGCCTCACCCACTTTAAACGAGTCCCATCCTATGAGCACAAGACGCATGCACAGTCAGTTCCTAATTAGGTGGCAAGGGTGCACAGTGCAAAAACAGAAAGGACTTGTGCAAAATCATCATAATATGACCAACTATGTTTCAGAAAAGTAATTTAAATAATTGTGTGTGTCCTATTTGGTGCATTTCCCAAACAAAATGAAGAATGGGTAATAGCTTTTTAAAGTGTTGTGTAAAATGCAGTAAGTGTATTGTTCTGAGGTTCTGGTTGAATTATGGTTGAATCTTATTCAAAACCTTCAACCTCTGGGGTTTTTGTACTTTGCCAGAACCTCTAACTTAACCACTTTTTCATTATAGCATAGTAAATGCTGTCATTTAAGTTATGTGATATATAGAAAAATAATATGTCATCTCTGATTGTTCATGCTTAGTTAGTATAATTAGTTTTTGTAAATCGTGGTATAGCATTATTCCATGGGAGGGGGCAGAGGAATTGTTTTAATTCTGCTGTTTTTTCCTTCACTGCAAAGGATTTGAATTTCAGGCGTTTTTTTCTGTTTCCTGAGATTGTGGCTTTTGGGGTCAAATAACCCTTTATACATGACCAGCCGGCATGTTAACAAGCTCCGTTTTCCCAGTCTGCAGCATGATGACTCCTGTCAAGAAACCGTGGTATTCAGCCCGCTCTCATTCCCTGAACAACACAGTGCTGATTTGTCAAATCCACTGGCATATCACATTTACACACAAGCTGTCTTTCTGTGGAAATGTTTGACAAGCAAGTGTGGCTAAACCTGGCTCATATGAACACTATTACAGAACCTCTTGGTGTTCTATTTTATTTTACTCATATTTACTGTTATTTTTCAACAAGTATGATTACTGTTATTAAATGGTCCATGGCATGCTTTTCCATGTTTTCTGACTTATCTACAATGTTATAATGATACATTATCACCCTAAAAGTTCTTCAATTAAAAATAAACTCAGTTTTCCCAAGTCTTGTGCATTCTCACTTGTGAGACTTTTCTCATGACATTTGCAGTTACAGTGTCCTAATTTATTTGATTGATCAAGTTTTTCAGACATGTGCATTGAGGAGATGGTGAGTGTCAAACCCACATAAAGACAGTGTTACTATGGAGTTGGTTCCAAGGTTGTCATAGCCAGAAGCGGTACTGGGGTTAAGCTCCCAGTGCTCATAAAATGCTCCTCATGGCGTGCGTCTCGAAAAGCCTCTGACAACTAAGTCCAACTCCTAGCCTGCCCGTGTGGTTTAGTCTCTAAGCCCGGCGGAACTGCTTTTACTAATAGGAGAAGGGGCGAGGGCGGATCTCTGGTGCCTTAAAACCAGATGCTTCGGGTAGATGGTGGCTCGTCAACCTGGGAAGGTAGCCCATCTAGGGGAAGGTAAACCCTGATTTCAAACCTCCGCTGCCTTGCGGCACACCCAGTCACGGGAAAGGCTTCGGGAGTCAACCCTGAGGAAAAATCCGGAGTTGGAGCCCCTAAGGCAGTTCTCTGTTGTGCTCAGCATCGTTCTGGCAGCTCCTGCGACGGCGCTGGTGCCAAACTATAGCAGCCCTGCTGTTCCTTTGGATTCATCAGTGACGTGGAGAGGGGGGACATGCTGCATGGGTAACATCTTGTCCTCCATATCTTCCTGCCCAGGCTTGAATCCTACCAACGCCCAACGCTGGAAGGTAGAACACCGGTGCGCATCGGCCTGTTCAGCCACAGGCGGTGCTGTTCCAGCAGAGTAGACGTTTAGGATTCTCTTCCATGGTCATCATAGACCGACGGAGGCCGCCGACTATGGAGTTAGTTTAGTGGCTCGACCGTCAGTATTTTTGGAAATTTAGTATAGAGGGTATGCACTGAAACAGAACTCATGGAAGTTACCATAGTTATACAGCACTGAGTGGCAGCTTTAGTTTGTATGACACAAAATATAAACAGACTCTCAATGACTGAATGAATGAGAAGCTCCTTCACCCAATGACCCACTTGAGGATCATTGTGCATGAGTTTTCTGAACAGTGGGGCAAATCATTGTGACATCATAAATGATCAGATCTCCTAATCTTTGACAATGACCTTGACCTTGGTCTCAGACCAACCTGAAGATTGTTGTGTATGATATATTGAAAATACGGGCAATTTGCTAGGAGGAGTATTGAATTTTCTGAAATCACATAAATGCCCAGATCTCCTGACCTTTGACCCCAATCTTGATCTTGAGCAAAACCTGGATACAAACCTACCTGAGGATAACTGTGAGTGGGTTTGGTGAGAATTGAGACAATTGCCTAGACGGAATAGTGATTTCTGCGCCATTGCATCAGCTCCTTGAGCTAAAAACTACACACAATATTTAGTCACAGCAATACACAGAATGCCTTTATTACTTTAATAATACCACATCTTTACATGACTATAGTAATGTGTGAGTAAAGAACAAGCAGCACACAAAAGTGAAGGAATGGTTCCAAACCTTTTTTTGTACATTGATGCATAATGGACTGCATTTATATAGTGCCTTTCAAGATACCCAAAGCACTTTACAATGAGTCCATTATTCATTCACTCCACATACAAACAATGGTAGTGGTAAGCTACTGCTGCAACCACAGCTTCCCTGGGGCAGACTGATGGATACCTGGCTGCCAACCCAAGCCAACGGCCTCTCTGACCACTACCGAACATTTATGCACATTCATACGAGATTTTGATGAATTGATACAAGATAGAATGACAGGAGGGCTGTATTTGCAGTGCAAGCAGGCCCTTTATGGTTTCTGTGTTTTGCTGCATGCAAACTAACCCCTGATTTCCACTGACTACAGTTGTGGTCCATTGTGGATACAGTCTGGTCCCAGCTTTACAGCACTCCCCACTGGCCACATTTGTGTTTTGAAGTGGCATGGAATAGAATATAAAATAAGGCCAGAGCTCGAGGGACACCGAGACAGACCGAGGAGGATCCATCCCAATCACGTGATAACAAGGAAGCATGATGTGCTCCCCATCTGGATAAATGTGTGCTCTAACAATGCATAAGTACCTTGGCAATTTTAATTCTGTGAAGTGTTTGTATGTTATATCAAAGTTTTTATCTTCTCTTACAGTGGAAAATAATGGGTGATCCTTAAATAGCGCAGTAGACACCGGGGCAACCCAGATTCCAGTGAAGTTGGGACACTGTGTAAAACGTTAAATAAAAATAATGCAACAAAATATGCCTCATGCATCATATGTGCCACATACATACAGTATCTCACAAAAGTGAGTAGACCCCTCACATTTTTTAAATTTTTTTTAATATTTTTTCATGGGACAACACAGAAGACATGACACTTTGATACAATGTAGTCGGTGTATAGCTTGTATAACGGTGTAAATTTGCTGTCCCCTCAAAATAACTCAACACACAGCTTTTAATGTCTAAACCATTGGCAACAAAAGTGAGTACACCCCTAAGTGAAAAAGTCCAAATTGCGCCCAAAGTGTCAATATTTTGTGTGGCCACCATTATTTTCCAGCACTGCCCTAACTCTGTTGGGCATGGAGTTTACTAGAGCTTCACAGGTTACCACTGGAATCCTCTTCCACTCCTCCATGACGTCATCACGGAGCTGGTGGATGTTAGGGATCTTGCACTCCTCCACCCTCCATTTGAGGATGCCCCACAGATGCTCAATAGAGTTTAGGTCTGGAGAAATTCTTGGCCAGTCCATCACCTTTACCCTCGCTTCTTTAGCAAGGCAGTGGTAGTCTTGAAGGTGTGTTTGGGGTCGTTATCATGTTGGAATACTGCCCTGTGGCCCAGTTTCCAAAGGGAGGGGATCATGCTCTACTTAAATATGTCACAGTACATGCTGGCATTCATGGTTCCCTCAATGAACCGTAGCTCTCCAGTGCCGGCAGCACTCATGCAGCCCCAAACCATGACACTCCCACCACCATGCTTGACTGTAGGCAAAACACACTTGTCTTTGTACTCCTCACCTGGCTGCCGCTACACACACGTGACACCATCTGAACCAAACAAGTTTATCTTGGTCTCATCAGACCACAGGACATGGTTCCAGTCCATGTCCTTAGACTGCTTGTCTTCAGCAAACTGTTTGCGGGATTTAAGATAAGCCTTTATTAGTCCCACAATGGGGAAATTCCAGATGTTTTGTGCACCATCTTTAAAAGGGGCTTCCTTCTGGGATGACAGTCACGCAGACCAATTTGATGCAGTGTACAGCATATGGTCTGAGCACTGGCAGGCTGACTCTCCCCCCCAATCTCTGCAGCAATGCTGACAGCACTCATACGTCTATTTTCAGAAGACAACCTCTGGATATGACGCTGAGCACGTGCACTCAACTTCTTTGATCGACCATGGCGAGGCCTGTTCTGAGTGGAACCGATCCTGTTAAACCGCTGTATGGTCTTGGCCACCGTGCTGCAGCTCAGTTTTAGGGTGGTGGCAATCTTCTTATCGCCTAGGCCATTTTAATATAGAGCAACAATTCTTTTTTCAGATCTTCTGAGAGTTATTTGCCATGAGGTGCCATGTTGAACTTCCAGTGACCAGTATGAGATGGTGTGAGAGCAATTACACTAAATTTAACACACCTGCTCCCCATTCACACCTGAGACCTTGTAACACTAACAAGTCACATGACACCGAGGAGGGAAAATGGCTAATTGGGCACAATTTGGACATTTTCACTTAGGGGTGTACTCACTTTTGTTGCCAGTGGTTTAGACATTAATGGCTGTGTGTTGAGTTATTTTGAGGGGTCAGCAAATTTACACTGTTATACTAGCTGTACACTGACTACTTTACATTGTATCAAAGTGTCATATCTTAAGTGTTGTCCCAAAATAAGAAATAATAAAATATTTACAAAAATATGAGGGTGTACTCACTTTTGTGAGAAACTGTATACCATGTACTCATTCAAGATTATTTCTTACTCATCATATCCCAGGTTATATCCCAATGACCATTCATCTCACACACCCCTGTTCCCAATAATGCTTTATTTGGGCTTTTACATTCTCACATTCAACCAATTTTATTTTAGCTAGCTCAGGCTATGGACCGCACCACAGCCATTGGCTAGCCAGCTAACATTAGCCACAATATGGCGTCAACCACAGATCTCAGAAGTAGTGGAAGAGGGAGGGTAGGGTGAACTGGGGCTCATTAGCTTTTAAAGCAAAATGCATAAAAACAGTTCATTGTGAGGAAGGTTCTGTCAGCTGGGTGTAAAATGCTGCTGCAGAATTTAATTAATTCCTGAGGTGTTTTGAGCAAAGTATGTCTAAAATATTTCATTAGCAACTCCTGGAATTATGTCAACATGTAAATAAGGAATGTCATGGGCACTTTAAGGTGCATATTTTAACCCCAACTATGATCTTCGCCTAAAAAACTCATAAAAAGGGTGGTGGACTCAAAGTGTGCAGACTCTGTAGCTGTACTACTCCCTCTCTTTATCCAGTGATGATGCACTGTAGTTAGAACATGTCAAATAATAAAGTAGCTGTCAGAGCGCTGTGGCTGAAAACTTTTTAACAAAAAATAAATAAATAACTACTTTACCCCCACCCCAGTACAAGCCGTAACTTTTTAGATGTCTTAATTTAGCTCAAAAATGGACATTGAAAATTGGGCTGTGTTTAGTCCATCTAATACGGACCACATTTAACCAGAAAATAGTTGTTGAAAATTGGCAGTTTGAATACATTTTTTTTCTAATTTCTTTGTGTTGTGTTTCTTTATTACTGTGAACACCTGGGGCTCCAGGTGTCCAGGAACACCTCTGGTCATGTCTGATATCAGAAGCTAAGCAGGGTTTACCTTTGTTGGTACCTGAATGGGAGACTGCGTGGGAAAATCAGGTGGTGAGATCTGTCCAAGATGTTCTCTGCCTCTTACCCAAAGATGCTGGTATAAGCCACAACTTTAAGAAGCTGAATGAGTGATATTGGTGTAACAAAAGTTGGTTGATGATGTCATCTTAAAAAGATAGCTTTTCACTTTTCAACCAAATTTGGGCATTTTTTAGAAGGATGGCAAAGCCATAACCAAAATTGTCAGCTTAAACAGATACAGTTGCATTTTGCTTAAAGTGTCTAGGATTGTGTATCCTGGCTAAGATAATCACTTTTGAGTACCTGCCTCAGTATTCATTGAATGTGTCAGGATATAATGCAGATTTTTGTTAATTTTGTTGAAAATTTAAACCTACTCCAGTAGCGTGTGAGAGAGGGGGTGCAGAAATCAAGCTTTAAGCAGTAGTTTTATTTTCTTTGTTAATATGAAAATTAGATTTTCCTTTTACTTTCATCGGGTTGTGAAAGGTTTTTTAATGAACTTCTTGTCTCTTGCTGCCTTCATTTTTCTCCCTCCGTCTCATCAGTCTTTGTAATGTCTCTCCACGGCCTGCTTTACATTGACCCACTCTTCTAACTTTAAAACGCAGACGCCAATATTTCCTCCACATTTGGCTCGCTTCGCTGCTGCTCTTAGGCAAACTCATTTGGTCTTATTAGGGCACAAGTCTGCCAAGTGCTCTTTGGACTGAGGAAGGAAGATGAGAACTTAAGACTTTCTTTTCCCTAAGAGTCCTATTCACAGACACTGGAGCTGCTGCTTTCTTTGACATAGCTCTCAGTTTGAAGATAAAAGTCATCTCGGCAAGACTGACAGTCATCCTTTCCAAAGCAAAACATCAGTCTGGATATCACCGTAGCTTGTGTACTTATTTTAAGAAGTCAAACATTCACTGCAGGAGGCTGCTCCTTTTTATGTTTCTTTAAAGGCAGTTTGACTCTTTGCAAAAGAAATCTGAAGATGACAAAACAAATCTGTGATCCATTTCTATCATACCAAAAGTTCATTAAAGAATATCCTTCTTTAAAAACAATATTTCTCTTTTTCTCTTAACCTTAGACTGCCATTTAAACTATCTGACAAACATGTTTTTCAGACATATTGATGGATTTGCTGCCTCTTGTAAAACTCATTCAAGCTCATTGTCAACTACTAGATCCAGTGCTTTGAATTTGAATCATTCTAAAACACTCACCAGCCAATTTATTGGATGAACCAGTCCATCTGCTGATCTATGCAAATAATTAATGAATCAATCACATAGCATCAACTCAGTATATATTTAGGCATGTCGACATGGTCAAGACGAGCTTCTGAAGTTCAAACCGAGCACCAGAATGTGGAAGAAAAGTGTTTTAAGTGACTTTGAATGTGGCATGGTTGTTGGTGGCAGAGAGGCTGGTCTATTTCACAAACTGCTAATCTAATGGGATTTTCACCCACAACCAACTCTAGGGTTTACAGAGAATGGTCTGAAAAAGAGAAAATATCCAGTGTGCAGGAGTTCTCCGGGCCCAAATGCCTTGTTGATGCCAGAGGTCAGAGGAGAATGGTCAGACTGACTCAAACTGAAAGAAGGGCAACAATATCTCAAATAACTATTACATCCGAGGTATAGACCCTTGAAGCAGATGGGCAGACCTAAACTGGTAACAGTTTTGTCAGGTATAAACAGGAGACTGAGGCTACAGTTCACACAAACTCACCAAATTTGGACAACAGAAGATCAGGGATAATGTTGCCTGGCCTTAGCCTTGATTTTTGCTGCAACATTTGGGTAGTAGGGTCAGAATTTGGCATTATCAACGTGAACGAATAGATGCATGCATGGAGCATGATGGATGTACAGCCAACAAATCTGCAGCAGCTGGGTGACGCTAACTTATCAACATGGACCAAATGTTTCCAGCCCCTTGTTGAATATATGGCATGAAGAAGTAAGTCAGTTCAAAAGGCAACTGGCATCCAATAGGTTCAGCCAGTAATAACCAGGTGTACCTCATAAAGTGGTCAGAGAGTGTATATTAGTACAGTAGTTTGCAAGCATCCTTCACTGATAGGTACTAGAGGCTCTGTGCAATTTGGGACCACAGTTCAATTAAATTATTCTGTATTGCCCCTTTAGTGCCAATCCACAACATGCAAACTGTGACTATTCCTAGTATGTGCATTTATAAGACACGTGATCAAGCGAGCTGACAAGTTGCCCAAACCAAGTGTCCGTTTTCATTAACCATGTCAAAGGAGTTTTCTAGGAGGACGACTAGTATTGTACGTAAAATGACTATATGATCAAATGTCCACAGGAACTTAAATGACAGACCACCTAAATGAAAACATGAAATCTTACGTGTGGGAAATTTTTTGTTGTCCAAAGGCACTTTCAAAGCTATGTTCCACAATCTGATCCAACTGCTGATGGCTTGTTGCTTCAGCCATGGTAACACAATGCTCCAATGTAATATGATTCATCGCTAAATTATCCAAAGGTATATAATCAGATAGCTGGTAAGATGTAAGCCATTTTAAATGGCGGTTTCGGATTTTTATATAAGATAGGACTTTTTTCCAATAATTTTGGCCCAGTCATCAATGTGCTTACTTTGTCTATGTCAATATGGCCTTCAGGCGCAAATAAT
This sequence comes from Pholidichthys leucotaenia, assembly GCA_020510985.1. NCBI lineage: Eukaryota > Metazoa > Chordata > Actinopteri > Cichliformes > Pholidichthyidae > Pholidichthys > Pholidichthys leucotaenia. The sequence continues at coordinate 192,860,606 of CM035841.1, forward strand.
GACGTCCAACTATTCTTTAAGGTCCATTTAGCTTCAGATTCCCATTTATTTCTCAGTTTATCCTTCTTCAGATCTCTGTTCTGTTTCACAGGAGAATAAAAAACCCAGACATCTGTCAGGAAAAGATGCAGTCCAATGATTCTGGAAAAAAAAACAAAACTCCACACCTACACAGGCACTGTTGTTCCAAAATGATCAGTGCTGCACATTTATGTGAGTGGTCATAATGATTTGTCTCATCTGTGTACATTTTAAGCTGATATATTCTAATTTATCACTGTATCTAAGAGTGAAAAATGTGACAATGACTGTTCAGTGTCTCTGATGAAATGACTCAAGCTATTTAAATACAAAAAAAGTCATTATCTGCATGGGCATTACATTTCTCCTCACAAATTACCAATGTATCTCTAAAGTACAAGGGTTGCTCATTAAAGATTTCCCCTGACTCATTCTCCATGGACTGAGAGGAAACAAACGTGGCACAGTTATTAGTCTTTCTCTACATAGGTACTACCAAGGATCACACACTTCTCCCATTGCTTTATGCAGCTGTGGCAACCTCACCAGTAGAAGTCTGCAGCTTGTTTCAGAAGCCATAACTTGACCTAAGAAATCAGTGTTTCATCACCTAGGAAGTGCTTGCCCTTTGAAAATGACTTCATGGTTGTAAAAAGGTGGAGGTCAGATGGTGCGAGGTTGGCAGAGTAAGGGGGTGAGGAAGGATTTCACAGCCGCAGGAACGTGCTTCCATCTGGGCATGTGCGGGTTGTGAATTGGGGTGGTGACTTGCAGGAGATGGACACCTTTGGTCAGCATGCCACATCTCTTTTGATGGCCTTCAGTAACTTCTGTAGCAGTGAAGCATAGTAGGTTTGGACCTGTGCCTTCTTCGGAGGGGGTGAGTCATAATGCTTCCATTGCTTCAGCTGGGCATTAGTCTCTGGGTCATAGTGATGGGCCCACGTTTTGTCCTGCGTGATCAGTCTGTTGATATGTCCTGGTTTTCTTGGAACATGGCTAAAAGAGCCTGGAAGCATGTGACTCATTCCCGCTACTGGTAAGTTGTGATCAACCAGGGAATCCATCGTGCAGACAAGTTCTGCATGTGCAAATGGTCATGAATGATTTTTTTCCACAGATCCCCCCCCCCCCCATTGATCTTGGCATCTTGGGTTAGTTGGTGAACTTATGTGGCAATCCTCAAAAATGGTGGCCTCCACTTGTTGGATGGTGTCTTCATCAACATGGTCACCTGGGAATGGGTGCCGTTTCCACCGATGTCTGGCCACACTTGAACTGTCGGTGCCAGTACTTGACTATGTCATATAACGGGGCATCCTCCCCATAAATCTCTTTCAGACATCTCCCATGGTGTGCGGCCTCTCAAGTACAGGAACCTGATGACCGCTCTGCATTCAACTGGCTCTATTATCAGAATCAGAATCAGAATGAGATTTATTGCCATTGTTCATGTAGTACACAAACTAGGAATTTGTCTCGGTGCAATGCTGCAACATTAAACATGGAGTAGCACTAAAGATAAAAATAAAAAACTATGCATGCAATAAAAGGTAGAATATGAATAAGTAATACTAATCTATGCAATTTTTAAATATATTAACAAGCAGCAGATATTGTGGAGTTCCACATAGTGAGTCGGTAGTGCAAAAAGAAAACAGTGATAATTGTCATGAGTCCGGTTGAGCTGCTGTACGTAGTGCACGAGAGTCTAATAAGTCACTTAGTGTTCAGCAGTCTGATGGCAGAGGGGAAGAAGCTGTTCATATAGCAGGAGGTTTTAGTCTGAATGGACCGAAGTCTTCTGCCTGAGGGGAGGGGGGCAAACAGTGCGTGTCCAGGGTGTGAAGGGTCGGCTATGATCCGACCTGCACGCCTCCGGGTCCTGGAGATGTACAGGTCCTGGAGGGATGGGAGCTTGCAGCCGATCACCTTCTCAGCAGCGCGCACAACGCACACCACATCACACCTTACTCCACCTTAGCACCTGTAAAAGAATAACTCTTTGGAGTTCCTACAATAACCAGAAGTGTGTCAAGGGAAATCTTTAATGAGCAGCCCTCATAAAACCTTGTCAAAGGAGTGATTTTTTTTCTTATTACTGTAAAATACTTCAAAACAATAAAAAAAGAAGATTGACTTTTACTTTAGTTAAGTTTGTTTGGTAGACTAATACAGAATGAATCTGCATACTGCAGCAAAAACCTGAACACTCAGTAATGTCATACATATGCAACACCATGAGTACAAACTGTAGGTGGCTAGCTGTTAACATAATGTGCTGATAACAATGTAAACACCTTGAAGAGCCTTTAACGCTGTAATGGACACTTCTGTGCTGTATTTTATTCTGTGACTCATTAATAATTGTGTTTTTGTTCAAGAGCTTTATGGGCTAATGTGTCCATCCATCCATCCATCTTCTTCTGCTTAATCCTTTTTGGGTTGTGTGTGTGTGTGTGGGGGGGGGGCTGGAGCCTATCCCAGCATCTTTGGACCAGGGTACACCAGAGGCAGGGTACACCCTGGACAGATCGCCAGTCCATTGCAGGGCCAACACAGAGAGACAGACAACCATTCACTCTCACAGTCATACCTAAGGACAATTTAGAATCCCCAGTTTTGATGCCAATTAACCTAACTTGCATGTTTTTGGCATGTGGGAGGAAATCGGAGAAATCCCGGAGTAAACCCACACAGACACGGGGAGAACATGCAAACTCCACACAGATCACTGTTGGTCAGGGGCTGGGATCGAACCCGGGATACCCCGGCCAAGGGTGAGTTGCCACGCAGAAATCAGCTGGCTCCATTATCTTTATTATACACGAGCATCTCAATAAACGACAACATTACTGAAAAGTTAATTTATTTCAGTATTCAATTCAAAATGTGAAACTCATATATTGCATACGTTGATTGATTACACACAGAGTGATATATTTCAAGTGTTTATTTCTTTTAATTTTGATGATTATGGTTCATAGTGAATGAAAACCCAAAATTCAGTTTCTCATAAAATTTCAATATTGCATAAGATCAAATTAAAAAAAGATTTTTAATAGCAATGTTTGCTGACTGAAACGTATGTCCATGTAAACACTTAATATGGGCGGTGCGGTGACACAGTGTTTAGCACTGTGGCAGCACAGCAACTCACCCCTGGCCATGGGATCCCTGGATCGATCCCAGCCCCTGACCAACCGTGATCTGTGTTGAGTTTCCATGTTCTCCCCGTGTCTGTGTGAGTTTACGCCGGGATTTCTCCAGCTTCCTCCCACAGGCCAAAAACATGCGAGTTAGGTTAACTGGAGACTCTAAAGGAGAATCTAAAGTCTCTAAAGGAGACTCTAAAGACTCTAAAATGGCTCTAGGTGTGAATGTGTGTGTGAATGGTGAAGGGATAGCACCGTACCATGGATGCTTCATCCATCCAGGTGGATGCCCTGAATTTCCCCTCTGGGGATCAATAAAATACACAAAATAAAATAAAAAAAAAATACTTGGTCAGGGCCCCTTTTGCATTACTACATCATTGCAGTGTGACATGGAGGTGATCAGCCTGTGGCACTACTGAGGTGTTATGGAGGCACAGGTTGCTTTGATAGTGGCCTTCAGCTTGTCTGCATTGTTGGGTCTTGTGTCTCTCATCTTCCTCTTGATAATATTCTATAATTCTCTATGGGGTTTAGGTCAGGAGAGTTTGCTGGCCAGTCAAGTATCACTGTGCTTGATTGTCCAAGTAGTTAAACAGTAGTGTAATATTTCTACCACAATTAGGGGATTTCTTAGGCATCATTTCAGTTTCATTTTAGTTCATCATTTTAGTTTCAGGAAAAAGAATGGTAAATTTGTGGCATTTACCTGTCTTTTAGCATTTTAAAATTTTGTCCAGGATTGTGGCCAAAGGTGGATTGTTCTCTCCGGGTTGGGGACAAGCTCCTGCCCCAAGTGGAGGAGTTTAAGTATCTCGGGGTCTTATTCACGAGTGAGGGGAGAATGGAGTGAGAGATTGACAAATGGATCAGAGCAGCATCTGCAGTGATGCGGCCGTTGTGCTGGTCTGTTGTGGTGAAGAGGGAGCTGAGCTCTAAAGCAAAGCTGTCCATTTACCAGTCAATCTATGTTCCTACCCTCACCTATGGTCATGAGCTTTGGGTAAAGGCTGAAAGAATGAGATTGCAGATACAAGCGGCTGAAATGAGCTTTCTTCGTAGGATTGCTGGACTCACCCTCAGAGATAGGGTGAGGAGCTCAGTCATCCGGGAGAGGCTCAGAGTAGAACTGCTGCTCCTCCACATCGAAAGGAGCCAGTTGAGGTGGTATGGGCAGCTGATCAGGACGCCTCCCACTTGAGGTGTTTCAGGCATGTCCCACTGGGAGGAGACCCCGGGGCAGACCCAGGACACACTGGACAGACTATGTCTCCCAGCTGGTCTGGGAATGCCTTGGTATCCTCTCTGAAGAGCTGGAGCAGGTGGTCGGGCAGAGGGAAGTCTGGGCTTTTCTGCTTGAGCTGCTACCTCCATGACCCGGACCTCCGGAAAAGCGGTAGAAGATGGATGGATGGATGGATGGATGGATGGTACTAACACAATTTAAGAGGTATGTGCAAACAGGCTGCTGTTATTCTAACCTCTGTTTTCATTAAATGGCTTAATATTTCATTCATCTATATCAGCTTTAAGAGTGAAAACCTGATAAACTTAATAATTAGTTGACAATATTTTATACTTTGATTTGAGTCAAAATTATAAATGTATTTATGTGGTATCCTAATCAGTTTAATCAGATATCGATGCCATCATGTAACTAATGCTGTAGCATTAGGACATCAATAAAGAAATAAGCAGCAGTGATCGGCCCATAGAGGGTGCAAGGGTGCTGCCCTCCTTGATGTAAAGGTTTCTGTTGAATCTTGGAAAGAACTGGTTGTCCACAACATCTCAAATGAAGTTGAACTATTTACTGAAGATTGGAGAATCATCAATGTTACAAAAGACAGGCCAATAACAACTGACAGGAGAGCGCATCATCTCAGGTTTATTCGAGTCCATCGCCCTCTAACGGACTGAATGGTGAAACTTTATCGCCACCTATTGGTGCATTCCAGAATGGACCATGACACTTTTACAACAGGCAAGTAATTGAGCATATATAGAGGATTGTGTCATATTAACAGTATATATCACTAATCATGGGGCGGCAGTGGCTCAGGAGGTAGAGCAAGTCGTTCAATAACCAGAGGGTTGGTGGTTCGAATCCCGTTCTCACCAGCCATCCAGCTGTTGCGTCCCTGGGCAAGACACTTTACCCACCTTGCCTCCAGTGGCCATGACACTGGGTATGAATGTGTATAAATGTTCAGTAGTGGTCGGAGAGGCCGATGGCATGGACTGGCAGCCACGCTTCTGTCAGTCTGCCCCAGGGCAGCTGTGGCTATAGTAGTAGCTTACCACCATCAATGTCTGTCTGGAACGAATGAATAATGGACTCACTGTAAGTGCTTTGAGATGTCACTTGATATGTAAAGCGCCATATAACTCCATTATTATTATTAATAAATACTACTGATATCAGGATACCACAATTTCCCTTTTTCCTTTCTTTTTTAAGTTTTTAATTAAACAATGACTGTTAACTTGAAATAATAATGCGTTTGGAATTCTAAAGGTGTGTTCAGACTAAACACAAGCAAATTTAATCGTGCAAATTTAGTCGCTTGATCTTCCTAGTTGTATGAGTTGTATGCATTATTGGTGTTGGCATAAAATAAGTCCAGTAGTTTATTGTTCCTGCTGTGGCATGTAACACACTCAGTGAAAGTGGGCATAGTAGAGCACAGAGTAGCATGGTTTAAATCCTCAGAGATGAGCTGGAGGGCAGTGGGATGTTGTGTCTGCAGCCTTCACACAGCTTTCACAATAACGTATGAAAAGTCCCTTGGCAGATAGTAAGGCCTCATGTTAACAGCTAACAATTCAATGTCCTTGCTAAAGGGGATATAAACTGGTCTTGATCCCCTCAAGTCTTGGTCTCTGTACACTCTGGTCTTGGAGAGGTCTTGACTACAGCACTTCAAGCAATACACTTCCACATTCACTCTTACAGCCAAAACATAACCACCAATTTACCCTACATACATGTCTGTGGATGGGTGATTTTTAATTTTTTTTTAATTTTTGACTTTGTATACTTTATTGAAACCCAGAGGGGAAATTGAGGGCATCCACCTGGATACCTCAATATCCCTTTACCATTCACACACACATTCACACCTAGGGCCACTTTAGAGTCTCCAATTAACCTAACCTGCATGTTTTTTGGCCTGTGGGAGGAAACCGGAGAAATCCCGGAGTAAACCCACACAGACACGGGGAGAACATGCAAACTCCACACAGATCACTGTTGGTCAGGGGCTGGGATCGAACCAGGGATCCCATGGCCAAGGGTGAGTTGCTGTGCTGCCGCAGTGCTAACCACTGTGCCACCGAACCGCCCAGTGCGGGTGGAGGTGTATTGTGGAAAACCTGGGGAAAAAAATTAACATGTGTGCAGCAAGAACATTCAAACGTCACACAGAGACAAAAAGATTGCAGTTCGACAGAAATCCAGAAGCTGTGAGGCAGTGGTGCTCTCAGCCCTGAGCACCACCTCATCAGGAAAATTTTGCTCATGTTTTCTTCCTGAAATTGATGGTTTGTGTGAGTTTATTGTCAGTACAAACCGGCACCTGCTGTTGACTAATTATAGTGAGCAAATTGTATGGCTGTATACAAAGCAGAGGCAGTCGAAGATAAACAGGCACAGTAATGGACAGCTCTGTCTGGGGTGATTTAAACATTGTCATCCTGCCAATGAAGCCTGGTGAAAAGCAAACACCAGCACTCACATCTTCCTTAGTTTTCAACAAACAAGGCCATTTAAACAAAGGGGATAGCACAGATGAGGCAAAGGCAAATTGGTTTACATTTGCCCAATATTATGATGTCTATGACTGTGACATGTATACACTATATTTAGAGAATAATGGAATTCATAACCCAGACATTTTAACCCCAAAATAAATAAGATAAACAAAACTAATGAGACTTAGGAATAATTTGAAACATCAGTGCCTTTCATAACAAGTATCATCCATGTCATGTTAGGCACTTTGCAATAGTTTGAATGATTGACCACATCCTGAAACTTTGGGCTGTCTCAATATATCTTCCATTTCTGACTCGAGTTTATCTTGTTTGTTTCTACACACCAAAACAATACCCCAGTGGTCTTTAGCTCCACCTGAACTGTTGAGCAAACCACCTTTGGTAGAAGTAATTAACTCGTCAATCCTGTTGTCCCCAGCCACAATCCTATGTTATAAATCTATGCTGACCTTCACATCCAGTATTATACGGCACAGACCTCTCTGCGCTCTGTGCAATCAGTTACAAAAGAAGAGAAATAATTTGGTATTTCTTTGTACTACCGCAGCAGTACAAAGGTTTTTGACACCAATAAATTGTCATAGATTGTCATTCATGTTTGCAAAGGGAGAGGTGGGGAACAGATTTTCAGTTTGCTGCAATCTGGAACCTCACCAGTAGATGTGATGTAAAAATGTAGCCACTGTATTTTTTAATTGAAAAGATGTAAACACACCTTCTGTAAAATGTGGAAACCAGATCGTCAATGAGGGAGTAGCTCATTCTGGCCTGACAAAATCACCCCAGGAGCGCTCAGATCTCCTGACCGCTGACCTTGACCTTAAGCACAGCTTAGATACAGATCCATGTAGGAGGTGCTTAAAGTCAAGGTCAGTGGCCTAGGAGCAGTAATGTTTTTTGTGAAATCATAAATGCCCAGATCTTCTGACCTTTGACAATGACCTTGACCTGGATGCAGACCTACCTGAGGGTCACTGAGAGTGAGTTTCGTAAGAATCAATGTAATTGCCTAGGAGGCGTACTGTTTTTTCAAAACTCATGCAAGTGCCCAGATCTCCTGACCTTTGACATTGAGCACAATTTAGATGTAGACCCACCTGAGGACCATTGTGAGTGAGTCTGGCAATCATCGTGAAAATTTCCTAGAAGAAGTTGTGATTTTTCTGAAATCATATTAGTGCCCAAATCTCCTGACCTTTGACCTTGACCACAACTTGGATGCAGACCCACTTGAGGATCATTGTGAGTGAGTTTGGTGAGCACTGGGCCAAATGCCTAGGAGGAGTAGTGATTCCCGTGTAATGTGGACAGACGGACAGACAGACGAACACCACTTCATTGCATTATCTCCTTTTGGCTTCACCAGAAAGAACTAAAAAAATGCAATATTACATTACTACAATTACATTACTACCAACAATCATTAATGCATAGCTGCTTTTTATTTCATAAATTGCATGAAAAATTAAATACCCAATTACTGCAAAAGTCTCAGCACCATACACAGTTAATTAAATAAGACAACACAATTAAAAACTAATCAATTTTTTTACATACCACTTTAGGCATGTTTTTGTCTTAATTACACAAGTGTTTTTAAATAAATTTGCAACCTTTTTTCTAATTAATATGCTATCTTTTCCTTGTAGACTGTTTTTCCACATTAATTTGTGTTTTATTTCCTTATACATTTCTCTTGTGTCTTTGAATTTGCAACTTTTTTCTTGAAAATTTGGAACTTTTTTTTAATAAATCAACAAAATTTCTTCTTGACAAAAATGTTAAGATTTTGTCCAAATTTAGCTTTTTTCTTTTTTTAATTTACTTTTTTCTTGCAAATTTACTTCCTTTCCTTATAAATATGCTGTGTGTTTCCTACAAAGTATTTGGTCCATTTCTTAAATTTGTCATCACTACAACTTTTTTGTTATAAATTTGAAGGAACAGTTTTGAAATCTTGGAGCTCTTTTCTGCTGACCTTTTGTTTGTCTTGTTTGGATGTTTAAAATTCACGTTTAAATTCTTACCTGTTTGTAGGAGACATAGATGGGTCTGCTGAAGACAATCCACTCCACCACTTTGCTGCAGGGCGGAGTGGTCATTGAACCGGTGTAACGATAGTAACTTCCCAGTGAAGAAGGCAGCAGGTCCTTCAGCACAAACGGTTCAAGGAACGTCTCCTTTTCTGCATGAGAAGACGGGAAAAGAGTTTTGATCAATGATATGCAATCGAGACAACAACAGTGATTACTCTCTGGAGTGGATCCAAATGTTATTGTACTATAGTTTTTATCTTTGATCTATCCATGTGGTTTGCATTCAGTATCCACATACTGACAGACTCAATAACAGTTAATGCTGTGTTGCAGAAATACACAACAGCAGTAAACACGCAACAGTTAGTTCTGACCAAGCAATCTGATTGGACAATAGAGGTTCCAGGAATTATTACTATCTGCCAATAACTGCACTGGGAATGGTGTGTTCTATTCATTCATCTTCAACTGCTTAATTCTTTTTGGTGCTGGAGCCGATCTCAGCATCTTTGGGTGAGAGGCAGTGTACATCCCAGACAGATCACCAGTCCATCACAGGACCAGCACAGAAAGACAGACAACCATTCACTCTCACATTCACACCTAAGGACAACTTATTTCCAGTTAATACCAGTTAACCTAACGTGCATGTCTTTGGCTCGTGGGAGAAAACTGGAGCACCCAATGAAAACCCATGCAGACATGGGGAGAACATGGAAACTCCACAGGGTCACTGCTGCCCAGAGGGTGGGATCGAACACTGTGCTGCCACAGTGCTAGCCACTGCAATACCAAGCTACCCTGGGGCGTTCTAATAATTTTTAATTTCAGTAACTGTCTGTGGCTCCTTATAATATATGAGGTTTATAGTCTGTTGTGTACTTTTATTTTCCACAGTGAGACAGACTTCCCAACCTGGAAACTGTTCTTGTGTTTTGAATTCATGCTAATAGTTAGCCCTGTTAGCCTCGTTAGCTACCTTAGCTCACTTATAAAATTATTAATCCCAAAGTTTAGATTAAAACCTTGCAGTATATAGCTTTTACATAAGCCTCACCACTTAATGCATGTCTCTCTCTCTTTAATTCATCTGAAGATGCCTTGACAATAAAAAGAAAGAAAACAGATTTCTCCCTACCGCAACTTCAAAGAGCGAAAGTAAGCAATGCATTTGATAAATGGTCCAGTATTTACAAGTTATAGTCACTAGTTCACCAACTAATTCACTGTGACAAAAACTTTTGAGGACATAGGCAATTTTCAAAATCCTTCCTCTGATGAACAAACACTGGAACTCATGCACAAACATGTTAGCATGAGTAAGTCTCTTGTACTTTTTTTATCGTGCATGAAAAAAACCTGACTGAAATTTTCGACAAATTTCAGTCAGGTTTTTGTCAGAAACACTCGACAGAGACCACTCTTCTTAGGGTGTCGAATGATATTTTAATGTCATCAGACTCTGGCAAATGCTCTGTTTTAGTGTTATTAGATCTTACTGCAGCATTTGATACTATTGATCATTGTATTTTGTTACAAAGGCTTAGAGATTGGATAGGTATTTCTGGAAAAGCTCTGGAATGGTTTTTCTCCTACGTTTTTCCGTGGCTGTTGGCTCTTATTCATCTGACTCTGCTCCTTTAACCTGTGGGGTGCCTCAGGGTTCTATTCTGGGTGCACTTTTATTTGCCCTATATATGCTGCCACTTGGTTCTATCGTCAGCAAATTTAAAGGTGTGTCTTATCACTGCTATGCTGACGATTTACAGTTACTTTTCTTTTAAACCTGACCATGTTGACAATTTAAAAATTATTCATGATTGTCTGTCCGCAATCAAGGACTGGATATCTAGTAACTTATTGCAACTTAATGCTGACAAAAGTGAAGTCCTTATTGTAGCACCTGATAATCTAGTTCCTAAGATGGTTAATAGCATTGGTTCATTAAGCTCTAATGTACGGTCTAATCTAAAAAATCTTGGTGTCATTTTCGATCAATCGATGATTTTGATCAGCATGTTAAATCTCTGACCCCGAGTTGTTTTTTCCACCTTAGGAATATATCCAAAATTAGGTCACTGGTTTCCTACAGTCAGTCAGAAATTAATATTCATGCCTTTGTTTCTTCACGTTTGGACTACTGTAATGCTCTTTTCACATGTCTTAGTAAATCCTCTTTACACCGCCTACAGTTAGGCCAGAACTCTGCTGCAAGATTACTAACTAGGTCCAGTAGATTCTGTCATATCCCTCCCGTTTTGGCCTCCTTGCATTGGCTTCCTGTAAATTATAGAGTTGATTTTAAAGTTCTTGTTCTTACTTACAAAGCCATTCATGAAGAGGCGCCTTTTTATATTAGTGACCTGCTCCATCTATACCAGCCCAGCAGGTCTCTCAGGTCTTCTCATCAGAATCTACTGGTAGTCCCTAGCACTAGGCTCAGAACCAAAGGCGATAGAGCCTTTGCTGCTGTTGCTCCCAGACTTTGGAACTCCTTACCTTTTGAACTTAGATCTGCACCTTCCATTGATGTTTTTAAGAAGCAACTAAAGACCCACCTTTTTAGCCTGGCTTTTTAATTAACTATGTGTTGATTGTATTTTTATGTGCTTTTACTGTCTACTTTGTTCTTTTACTGTTTTATGTGCCTGTATTTTTATTTTGTTTTTTACCATGTTAAGCACTTTGTGACTTTGTCTGTGAAAAGTGCTCTATAAATAAACTTATTATTATTATTATTAACGTGAGGCACTTCACTGCCTCCTCCAGAAACTGCATCTTGATGTCGGCTGTGTCCAGTTTCATAAGCTGCTAGTCCTTGTTGGCAGATTGGTAGCAACCCAGCAGGATATCACAGGTGGATACAAAATACAGACACTGAGGCTGCATTCAGACCAGGATAGTCCGGGGTCTCGGTTTGATTGGGTGGGGAATGGCGAGAATTTTCACACCTTCGTTTGGTTTGGTTTGTATTCACACAGCACTTTACTCAAGTGGACCAAACTGCCTGGACAGTGTCATGCAGTTACAGCAACTGCTCGTTTGGGGCACTGTAGCCGAAACCACCACTGACCAGGAAGAAAAATTCTCAGCGAAAAAGAAAAATCAGGCTCATCAATTGGCCAAGACAGAAAATGGAAATCCGTTCCCTTCAGCCGGGTTGTTTGTCCACTACAAACGGGAGATTTTTTAACTTTTCTCCTCGGCTTTCGCTGGTAAAAGGATTTCTCGGATTTGCGCGGTTGTCTTTATTGTTATTTTCTACCCAAAATGTGCTACATTAAAGGCCACTTCCTCTTCTCAGACTACGTGTTGCTATGGTTACACGAACGCCGAGGGGCACTTCCACCCTTTGTTCCACTGGATACTCCGTTTGGATTCACACTACAAGCGGAGTGCACCAGACTTTGTTTGCAAGCGAACAGAGACCCCGGTTTTTGAGGGGTCCAGACTTCGCTTGTTTGGTGCGGACCAGAGTTCCAACGCGTGTTCAGACGGCACCAAACAACCGAACTATCCGCGCAATCCACTCTTTGGTCCTTTGGTCTGGACCAAACAGTGGCCATCTGAATGCGCCCTATGTCTCAGCTGCGGAGCTCTGGCCTATCTGTCTCCAGTGAGTGGTGGTCGCATTTTCAAACTAATTTATTCTCCATGGCTGATACTTGGGTAATGGTGGAATCTCAATGCTGATTGGCTATCACGACCATGCATCAAGTGATTTTTTTCATCTGAGTTGAACAAAATTCAACTTGCGCGGATGTGAATTTGCATGTATTTGTTTCTTTTTATTGACTTTGCATGCACACCATTAGCAAGCTGCGTTAGTATGAATAAGCCACTCAAGGTTCAATGAATGTGCTTGTGTTAGTTAGTTAAGTTTATTACCTTTTTAAGAAAATAAACAGCAATTTAAAAACAAAACTAACAAAATATCCTTAACTGAATGAATGAAAGGGAGAAGAAAGAAGAAAAAAATCTTATATCATCTGCCCCTTAATCACACATAGATTATTCTATATTAACAATACAGAAACTTAAGGAGATAGAAATCATAAAGAAAACTTTTGTCTCAGATTCCCATTTATTTGAAAAACTGATCCCCAGCTAGCACAATTCATTATATTTTCTTATTGCACAGTTTTTTTTTTAATGCTCTCCCAGTTTGTGTTGTTTTGGCTTCCTTGGTCAGACTATTCCACAAACTGACTCTTTTCACAGTAACACAACATTCTCTAAAGTTAATTCTAAATCTTGGTTTGTTTAACATCTCTGTTCCCTTTAGGTTAAATGGCTTTCTCTCTTTTCAGATCTACCTTGAAGATTATTTAGTAATGAGTGTTTATGAGCTTTAAACATAATTTGTAATATGAAGTATTCCACTAAGTCCTGAAATTTTAACAGTTTTAGTTGGTGAAACAGGGGGTTTGCTGGCTCTCTATATGGTTTCCTACTGATTATTCTAATGACTCTTTTTTGTAAAATGAAAATTGACTGTATGATTGTTTTCCCTACATTTCCCCAGACTTCAACACCATAGGTGAGATATGGAACGATCATAAAAACGTTCATAGAAAAGTTCATAGTTGTCAAATTTGACCAAATGTAGTTTATTTTTCAAGTGCAGGGATCCAAGTGCTGCAACACCAATGGAAGAACTGTGTGCACCGACGGGGAGACTTGAAAAATAACCACATTTTGTCAAGTTTGACCACTATACGAACTTTTCAGCCTATGAACTTTTCAGCCCCGGTGCCGGCGGAGCATTCCAAAGTGAAATATCAGGCGGTCTCTGAGCTGATGGCTGCTCACTGGGAAGATGGTGAGTGTTTTGTGACGGTGTTGATTTGTGTGTAGCCATTTATTTCATTGATTATCACAGAAATAATAAAAACTCATGGCCGAATTTACAAATGGTGGTTTTGAATCTTGTGAAGACATCACTCTCATCCACTGACGTTACGCCCTGGCCAATCAGTGGCCTGCAATCTGTTGACGTCACATTTTCAGCTTGACTCAGCAAGGTTCGAACCTCACTAAAGCAGGTCTCAAAAAAGTATCTGGTACCAGGCACTAATGGAAAACCCTACAAACCGACAACATCCTGAGTGTATTATCATTTAGAAAGTCCTTTACTTTGTATAAAACAGCAATTGTTCTTGACATTTTTGATGTTATATTATTTATGTGCGATTTCCAGTTTAAGTTTTTGTCCAAAATGACCCCAAAAACTTAGTTTCTTTGACTCTATTGACTGCAATTTCCAAGGTTCCAAGGTTGTCATAGCCAGGAGCGGCACTGGGGTTAAGCTCCCAGTGCTCATAAAATGCTCCTTATGCCGTGCGTCTCGAAAAGCCTCTGACAACTAAGTCCAACTCCTAGCCTGCCCGTGTGGTTTAGTCTCTAAGCCCGGCGGGACTGCTTCTGCTAATAGGAGAAGGGGCGAGGGCGGATCTCTGGCGCCTTAAAACCAGATGCTTTGGGTAGATGGTGGCTCGTCAACCTGGGAAGGTAGCCCATCTAGGGGAAGGTAAACCCTGATTTCAAACCTCCGCTGCCTTGCGGCATACCCGGTCACGGGAAAGGCTTCGGGAGTCAACCCTGAGGAAAAATCCGGAGTCGGAGCCCCTAAGGCAGTTCTATGTTGTGCTCAACATCGTTCTGGCAGCTCATGCAACGGCGCTGGTGCCAAACTGTAGCAGCCCTGCTGTTCCTTTGGATTCATCAGTGACGTGGAGAGGGGGGACATGCTGCATGGGCAACATCTTGTCCTCCATATCTTCCTGCCCAGGCTTGAATCCTACCAACGCCCAACGCTGGAAGGTAGAACACCGGATCACTGGAGAGGATACTCCAGCTTCGCCTTTGGCGTAGACAAAACATGGGGAATGACAGTTACCGGTTATAAGCCACCGCTCAATTGGCGTAGAGCGTGGCGCCAGGGGTTGTTCCCGACGGTGGAAGGGATCATCGGATCTCACTGGACAGCTACCGCCCGCCTCAAGCTGGGCAGCCCCCAGCCAATAAGGTGTTGTCCCGCCACAGCTTGCTTTCCTCATTGGGTGCATGGGGATGAGGAGAATTCTGAACAGCAGGCTGAGAACCTTTGCACCAGGCAAGACAATAAAACAAAAGAGACCAACTCTGAAACTGGGAACTTGGAACGTCCGCACTATGATGACAGGACTTGCTGCTAACCTCAAGGACATCAACGACACCAGGAAGACTGCCATCATCAATAATTAGCTGAAGAGACTGGGAGTGGATATCGCCACTCTCCAGAAAACACGGTTGGCTGACGCAGGCACACTGAGAGAGAAGGACTAGACGTTCTACTGGCAGGGAAAGGGCAGTGACGAACACAGGGAACACGGAGTGGGCTTCGCAGTGAAGAACACCTTGCTGAAGATGGTGGAACCGGGCAGCCCTGGCTCTGCACGACTCCTCACCCTCCGCCTCAACACCACTCAAGGCCCAGTCACCCTCGTCAGTGTGTATGCCCCAACACTGACAGCCACACCAGAGGCAAAAGACGAGTTCTACGAGAATCTCGCAACAACTGTCAGGATCATCCCCAACTCTGAACAACTCATTCTCCTTGGAGACTTCAATGCCAGAGTGGGTGCTGACCACGACTTCTGGCCCTCCTGTCTTGGACCTTTTGGCGTGGGCAGAATGAACGACAACGGACAGCGGCTGCTCGAGTTCTGCACATATCACGATCTGTGCATCACAAACTCGTTCTTCAAGACCAAGCCCCAACACAAGGTTTCCTGGCAACATCCGCGCTCAAAGCACTGGCACCAGCTGGACTTGATCCTGACCAGGCGCACCTCACTGAAGAACGTGCTAATCACCCGTTCGTTCCAGAGTGCAGATTGCGACACAGACCATTCATTGGTGTGTTGCAAGGTCAAACTGCAGCTGAAGAAATTCCATCGTGCTAGACAGCCTGGAAAGGCACGGATTGACACCAGCAAGATGGCTCAACCAGAACTTGTTGAGCAGTTTGCCTCCACCTTTGAGAAGAAACTTGGTGTACCACAAGAAGGAGAATCTGCAAAGCAGAAGTGGGAAGAGCTGCGAAACACCATCCACCGCACAGCCTTGGCTACCTTTGGGAGGAAGACATCAAAGTCACAGGACTGGTTTGATGCCATGTTGACCGAGATGACCCCCGTCATTGAAGCCAAGTGCTCAGCACCTGCTGAGTACCCAAACGAGAAGAATCTCCAGATTCTCAGGGCTGCAAGAAGCAAAGTACAGCAGACTGCTCGGCGCTGTGCCAACGAGTACTGGACTCAGCTCAGCCAAGACATTCAAACCGCTGCCATAACAGGGAATATCCGTGGTATGTACGATGGCATCAAGAAAGCACTTGGTCCGGCTCAGAGCAAGACGGCCCCCCTCAAATCCTCCACTGGGGAGATGATCACAGAAAAGAACAAGCAGATGGAGAGATGGGTGGAACACTACTCCGACCTCTACTCCAGACAGAACACCGTGACATCGTCAGTCCTTGATGCCATCGACTGCCTGCCATCCATGGACGAACTTGACGTCGAGCCAACCATCGACGAACTCAGCAAGGCCATTGATAGCTTGGTCGCTGGCAAGGCACCCGGCAACGACGGCATACCCCCTGACCTGATCAAGCACTGCAAGACCGCCATACTGCTGCCATTGCATGACGTCCTCTGCCAGTGTTGGAAGGAAGGTGCCATATCACAGGACATGAGGGACGCCAAGATCATCACCCTCTACAAAAACAAAGGGGAGAGAAGCGACTGCAACAACTACAGGGGCATCTCCCTCCTCAGCGTTGTTGGCAAAGTCTACGCATGAGTTGTTCTCGTTCGTCTACAGAAGCTTGCCGAACGCGTCTACCCCGAGTCTCAGTGTGGCTTCCGCGCTGAGCGATCAACGGTAGACATGATATTCTCCATCCGCCAACTCCAGGAGAAATGCAGAGAACAGAACATGCCCCTGTACGTCGCCTTCATCGACCTCACCAAAGCATTCGATCTGGTCAGCAGAGAGGGCCTTTTCAAGATCCTGCCAAAGATAGAATGCCCACCAAAGTTGCAAAGCCTCATCGAATCGTTTCACACCAACATGCAGAGGATAGTGCAGCACGATGGCAATGTCTCAGAGCCATTCAACATATGCAGCGGAGTGAAACAGGGCTGTGTACTTGTGCCAACCCTCTTTGTCATTTTCTTTGCTATGCTCCTGAGGCATGCCTTCAGCACAGCAACAGAGGGAATCTACCTGCACACAAGATCTGACGGCAGGCTTTTCAACCTCGCCTGCCTGAAAGCCAGAACCAAAGTACGCGAGGCTCTAATCAGAGACATGCTGTTCGCAGACGACACTGCAGTCGCGACCCACACACAGCAGGAGCTTCAGACCCTGATGGACAGCTTCTCCCAGGCATGCAAGGACTTCGGGCTTACCATCAGCCTGAAGAAGACTAACGTCTTGGTGCAAGGCACGGAAGCACCACCAACCATCACCATCGGCGACTACGAGCTGGAGGTCGTGAATCAGTTCACGTACCTGGGGTCCACGATCAGCAACAACCTCTCCCTTGATACAGAGATCAACAAGAGGATTGGAAAATCAGCCTTCACACTCGCTCGCCTCACCACACGAGTGTGGGAGAATCCCAAACTCTCTGTCAAGACGAAGATGGCAGTGTACAACGCCTGCGTCATCAGCACACTGCTCTATGGGAGTGAGACGTGGACAACATACGCCCGGCAGGAAAAAAGACTGAACTCCTTCCACTTGTGCTGCATTCGCCACATCCTGGACATATCCTGGCAGGACAAAGTGCCCAACACAGAATTTCTGTCCCGCGCCGACCTTCCCTCCATGTTCACTCTATTCAGGCAGTGCAGGCTCCGCTGTCGAGGCCACGTTCACCGTATGGAGGATGGCAGAATCCCCAAAGACGTCCTCTACGGAGAACTGGCAACTGGCAGGAGAGACGTTGGCCGCCCACAGCTGCGCTTTAGAGACGTCTGCAAGAGAGACATGAAGGCCCTGGAGATCAACACAGAGCGCTGGGAGGACCTTGCAACGGACCGCTCCAAATGGAGAGACACCCTGACCAGACAGCTCAAGGCGGGTGAAGAGAGACTGACTGCTGCAGCAGATGAAAATAGGACCCGCAGGAAGAACTGCCACAGACCCAGCAGCACGGAGACCACCCACAAGTGTGACCTGTGTGACAGGGACTGCCATTCGCGCATCGGCCTGTTCAGCCACAGGCGGTGCTGTTCCAGCAGAGTAGACGTTTTGGATTCTCTTCCATGGTCATCATAGACCGACGGAGGCCGACGACAATGACGATTGACTGCAATACCATCTATATTAATGGAGACATTTGTATCTATGTTTTTGTTAGAGAATATCATATAGTGAGTTTTACTAAGATTTAGTGATAATTTGTTCAAATCAAACCAACTTTTTATTTGGATGAATTCTTTTTCCACCACCTTCATCACCTCTGTTAAATTCTCCCCAGAGTAGAACAAAGTTGTGTCATCTGCAAATAGAACGCAGTTGAGGAGCTGAGATACTTTAGTGAGATCATTTATATACAGGATGAACAGTTTTGGTCCAAGTATTGTTTAGTTCTGACTTAACGTTGTCCAGTTGTACATATTGTTTTCTACCTGTCAAGTAACTATTGACCCACTGATGTGCCAACCCTCTAATATCATAGTTTCCTAATTGATTAAGTAGTATTGCATGAATGGTGTCAAATGCCTTCTTAACATCCACAAAAATACTCACAAAAAAGTGCTTTTTGTCTACTGATGCTGTTATTTCTTCTGTAAGGTCTACAAAACTGTGTAAACAACTGTCATAAACTAATTAAATTTTTATGTGTCCACTACATTTCTGTGTGTAATTGAGCACACATTCATGAGAATAAAAAAAATTATTAATTAGCACCCTAATACTATCACATTTTTACACAATGACATCACTACCCAATTAAACTGATTAGGACACCATATATGGTTATGGGGCAGCACCTATCTCCGTTTCAATGACCCTAGTCTACAAAGCTACTGACAGGGTGGTATATCACTCAGCTGCAGCAGCTGGCGACTAGTTGGAGATAAAGAAAATTGTGACAAAGACACAAAGTAGTGAGAATTTTCATTTGGAATCACACTGAACTGGCACATTTCTGTATGTCGCACAAATATTGCATGAATGTCACATAAACTCCCAGGGAATTTTGGGCCAAAATCCACCAGGAGTATGGATACATGCCATGTGTGTCTTGCACAAAATTGGCAACAAAATTGTGCATTTTTTTGCATTCACAACTGTCCCATGACAGCCCCCATGCTGCACTTGCACGTGGTTACTTCTGTGACGTGTCGTGTCCACACTGATCTCTTTCTCCGGCTCTAAATGAAAACGTTGTTGTGTGCATCAGGCCTGAGATGAAAAGTGACCCCCTTCACATTAGAGAGCCATTTGATCCTCAATTAACAGAAACTGATCTGTGTAAAGCTTCAATACATGATTTAAATCAGTGTTCTGGAAGGAGAAGTAAACATTTTAGTCAGATGAAGCAGAATCTTTGTTTCACATGACATGCTTGTACAGTTACTCCTATATTCAAATATCACCTCTTAGTCAGTTTTTGAGGTTACAATTTGTATTTCTGTTGAGGCCAGAGTATCAGTTACGGGAAAAGATTCAACATCTCCTATAGATTATCTTCAACATCTTCTATTCATCTGCCCGGGGGTACTTGGGGAGCTGAAGAACGCTTTGAGGAAGGAGAGTGTGTGACAAGATGAGGGAGGAGTTGTCACCAGGGGATCAGTGAGAATGAAAAAGTGAACTGTGAAACAAAGGGAGAGGTGGGGGGGGGTGAATATTTTTGAAATAGGCATCAAAAGAGGATCGGTAGATGAGAGGAAGGGGGAAGGAGGTGTTTGATCAACTGTTCTGATGAAAATGTGAGGAGGGTGGGCAACAGGAGTGGAAATGAAGGGTGAGGGGATGTATAAGGGTGTCCGGGGACAAGGCGGTGGGGGGAGTGGGTGAAGTGTGCAGCAGGGCAGGTCACTTGACAGGAGAGACAGCAGGGACGATATGCCGTCTTTATCTCTGCAGGTCTCCCCTTCCCCCTTCCCCTGTCTAGCCTTCCCCTCCTCCTCCAGCCTTCTGCTGACAAGCCCCATGTCCTGCTGCTTCCCCTACGCTGAGTTCAGAAATGTATTTTAAGCTCCGTCAAATCCGTGCGACAGAGCGAACCGGGAAAGGAGGAGGACGAGCAGGAGACGGGGAAGAGGGGGAGGGGTGCTGATAGCGATGAGGTAGTGTCGGTGGGGAATAGAGGGTGACTGAAGGGGCCTTTCTCCAAGATTTATGCATCTGAATTACTCCTCTAAAAGTGAAGACACATTTGTTATGACTCAAGCACGGAACTCAGAGCAGTTTGAAACACAAGAGAAACTTCATCATTGTCTCACATCCCCATGAACCAACTCAGTGGCCATGTGTGCAAATGATACGCTGGTCCACTACAGGACACTGCGCAACTGTCACGGTTTCTCCATCCAGTGTGTAGCCATTACACACCGAGAGCCAAGTACAGAGATGGGTGGGGGAAGGTAGGAGGCTATTTGTGTCCACGGTCAGGTGTTATTACTGTAAAGCTTAGGGTAATGAAGGGCTCATCTTCAAGCACTTTTTTTAACTAAACAGCAAAACCTTACCACTAGAAGCTGTTGTTTCCACCCATTTCCACTGTTTGACTACTTTCCTTCACTGTAGTTATTTTCACAACCACTAGAAGCCACTGTTTGCACTACTTTCTTTTTCTCTGCCCAAGTACTCCATAGGGCTATATAACTGCTATTGTGGTGCCAAACATTGCGATTTGTGATTCTAATTATTTAGATTTCATTTATTTTAAACTGCTGGTTTCATGAGCCTACTTCAAGATTCAATGTGGCGGACTCTCCCAGGGGGAGTCCGCCACATGACGGACGGGGGGGGGGGGGGTGTCCGTCATGTGGCGATGACGCACAGTTGTAATTTACCGATCGGTCAAAAGTCACTTTTATTCCTATTTTCAGTGATAAACAATAATTTAGCTTATAACACTTACCTGTCCACAACAGCAGTGTCGCTGGCGAACATCTGTTCCTCATTGTCAGACGAACATGACGCTGGTCCGCTTGTTACGAATCGTGGTTCTGGTCACGCGACCCGGTCAAACCATGATTCCATTATTGCGGTTTTGCGCTTCCATGATTGCGGTTTTGGCGAACGATTTTTCAAAACAAATAAGAACAGTAGTAATAAAAAGACTGGCAAACGCTACCGTTACACACAGCGGCTTACACAAAACAGATTTTAAGCACGGGACGCACGCTTTCAATCGTCGAACTTCTCTGCTTCAATTGGCTCGTTGTATTCGCAGCCGTTGGTAGGCGGGTCCTTCTTGCTAGGTTTTCAGTCATTGTTTCTTCAAGGTTTCAGAAACCCAATTCAAGGCTCTTATTAGTCGAATGAGAGGTCAATCAAATCTAAACCAATCAAAGCACTCCTTTGGCTTTCTGTTCACGGCTGTGTCTGTAGTGGAAGAACGGAAATGCAGCTTTTTTTTTCAGTGCGCACTAGGATGCAGAGACGTGACCGCCCACGGTATCCCGGAGTGCAAGAGGTTAATTTTCATAGAATTTTTATTTATTACCACTTTTGTCAGATTCAAGTTATTTCTGTGACCATTGTGGGTTTTTCTTTAATTAACAGTGGGGTACCAACAATTTTGTCCACATCTGTAGCTCCTGGGATCGTTAAGGCAAGCAAACCCCTCCACTTCAATAAGGTGGTGACTGTATTAATTGAGCAGCCCTAATATCCACCTCACCCACCCTTACACAACGTGTAACATATACAGAAAAACTCACTTTTCCATGAATATTAGATATTCTTCTAAGTGTGGGTAAACATAACTTCTACCGATTTTTGGAGACTTGGCTGCATGAACAGACCTTGAAAGAAAGTTTAGCATGGCCTATATGTGCTTTTTATTATTTGTCCCGGCAGCACCTGTAGGACCTGTGATGGAGACGGAGGCCAAGGAATATCCGACATTAGCAGGAGCAGAGAGGCTGAGATCACATAAGATAAGATAAGATAAGATAAGCCTTTATTAGTCCCACAACGGGGAAATTCCAGGATTGCAACAGCACAGGGATAGCAACACTCAGAGCAACAATCAGAAGGCAAGAAAAAAAACAAGCAAGCAAGAGCAGCTAATATACATATGTACATATTACTATAAAATATATATATACACACACACACACAGACACACAGTGCAGAGCATTGTAGCTGGATGGAATAAATATATGAATATATGAACACACAGTGCAGAGCATTGTAGCTAGATGGAATAAATATGTAAATATATAAACACCCACAGTACAGAGCATTGCAGCTAGGTGGAATAAATATGCAAGTATATAAACACACACAGTGCGGAGCAATGTAGCTAGATGGAATAATATGTAGATATATAAAAACACAGTGCGGAGCATTGTAGCTAGATGGAATAAATATATAGATATATAAATATAAACACACCCAGTGCTGAGCATTGTAGCTAGATGGAATAAATATATAGATATATAAATATAAACACACCCAGTGCAGAGCATTGTAGCTAGATGGAATAAATATGTAAATATATAAACACACACAGTGCAGAGCATTGTTGCTAGGTGGGATGAAACAGCATAACCGTCTATTTAGTTATCCTACATGGTATGATTATGTGCCCATACATATTCTCACCCTCCATAGCGACCGGTATGTTCCTAGTCGTATGCCGGAGAGGACCATTGTGTAAGTCTATTGCATCTTTTGCATTCAAAAAACTATTAGTTTGTTACGTCTTTTTGCTATCTCTGCGAGCAGCCCTGCTTAGGTTGTACAGTCTGACAGCCGTTGGTAGGAAGGACCTACGAAACCTCTCGGTTGTGCACCTGGGATGATGTAGTCTGCTGCTAAATGAGCTCCTCAGTGCATCCAGTATGTCCTGCATAGGGTGGAACTCGGACTCCAGCAGAGATGACAGTTTAGCCACCGTCCTTCTCTCTCCTATCTCCTCCATCGGATCAAGGCGTTGCCCCAGGACAGAGCTAGCTTTCTTAATCAGTTTGTTCAGTCTCTTCCTATCGGCTGCAGTAATGCCACTGCCCCAGCAGACCACTCCAAAAGTGATGGCTGATGCCACCACCGTGTCATAAGAATGACTTCAGCAGCGCCCCTTGTACACCAAAAGACCTGAGTCTCCTCAGCAGGAACAGCCTGCGCTGTCCCTTCTTGTAGAGTGCGTCAGTATTGTGTGACCAGTCTAGTTTATTGTTCAGATGAATACCCAGGTACTTGTAGGATGTCACCATCTCGATGTCTGTTCCCTGTATATTTACTGGTGCTGTGAGGGGCTGCCCATGCCTGCGGCAGTCCACCACCAGCTCCTTAGTTTTCCTCGCGTTGATCTGGAGGCAGTTCCGATGGCACCAGTCCACAAAGTCCTGGATAAGCCCTCTGTACTCAGCTTCATCTCCGCTGGAGATGAGACCAACGATCGCAGAGTCATCAGAGAACTTCTGTAGATGGCAATGTGTTGTGTTGTGTGAGAAGTCCGCAGTATAAAGAGTGAACAGGAAGGGAGCCAGCACCGTTCCCTGGGGGGCCCCCGTGCTACTGATGATCGTGTCGGAAACACAGTCCCGGGTTCTCACAAACTGAGGCCGGTTCGTGAGGTAGTCCAGGATCCATGATGACAGGTGCTGGTCCACCCCTGCGCGCAGCAGCTTGTCCTTCAGGATCATCGGTTGGATGGTGTTGAAAGCACTGGAGAAGTCAAAGAACATGATCCTCACCATATTCCCGGGCTTCTCCAGGTGGGACAGAGAACGGTGAAGGAGGAAGATCACCGCATCCTCCACCCCAATGCCATGCTGGTAGGCGAACTGGAGTGGATCCATCGCTGGTTCCACCAGGGGGCGGAGATGAGCAAGGAGCAGTCTCTCCAGGGTCTTCATCAAGTGGGACGTCAAGGCCACCGGTCTGAAGCTGTTCAGGTCTTTGGGGTGGGAAGTTTTTGGTACAGGTACCACACAAGATGTTTTCCACAGCTGTGGTACCCTCCCCAGTTTCAGGCTCATGTTGAAGATATATGTCACAATCCCACACAGCTGGTCTGCACAGGACTTGAGGAGCTTTGCGCTGATGCCGTCCGGTCCCGACGCCTTCCTCGCCTTGATCTTCCTCAGCTCCGTCCTCACCTGGGTCTTGGTCAGGGTCAGGATGGGGGGCTGTGTGTTGGGAGTGGGGGGGGTGTCGGTGGAGTGGGGAGTGGGTAGCAGGACTTGATTTCTTAGAGGCAGCAGTGGTTGTTGTGCAGACAGGGGGGAGGGCGGTTGGTCAAATCTATTGAAAAACAGATTCAGGTTGTTCGCCCACTCCCTGCCCCCCGTGGCCTGGGGGGAGGTATTCTGGAGCCCCGAGATGGTTTTGAGGTTTCTCCAGACCCCGCTGATGTCGCTCTGTTGCAGCTTGTCCTCCATCTTCTTCCTGAAGCTGTCCTTGCCTTCTCTGATCTTTCTCCTCAGCTCCCTCTGTACGGACTTCAGCATCTCCCTGTTCCCCGACCTGAAGATCCTCTTCTTCTCTCTCAGAAGTGTTTTTATCTCAGGGTTGATCCAGGGTTTGTTGTTTGAGTGACGCCGTATGGTCTTGGTGGGAACGGATTTGTCCACACAGAAGCTGAGGTAGCCCGTGAAGGTGTGAATGAGGCCATCGATGTCCTCACCATGTGGATCGCAGAGCTGCTTCCAGGCCGTGGCTTCAAAACAGTCCTTTAGAGTGTCCATTGTCTCCTCAGACCATAACTCCACAGTGTGCATGGCCGGAGGTTGTCTGTGCACTAGGGGTTTGTACACCGGTCGGAGATGAACCAAGTTGTGATCCGATCTCCCAAGTGGGGGGAGTTGTGATGAGGTGTACGCCTCCTTAGTGTGGCATGGCGGATATTTTAAGCTGCGAGCCTCCTGTGAGGCGTCAGAACAGCTGTCCACTCATCTAATTGTCCATTAACATCCTCAGTTACCCACTCCAGCCTCAATATTTGATAGCTCTGAGGGAATGGCGCACAGTCACACGCTGGGAGGGACTTAACAACATCTGAGTGTGTTCAACTGATATTTGCAGCTTTGGTTCCACAGCTAGGACTTAGACACTTGCTCCAAGATCAAGGGCACTTTGAAAATTACTGGACATAACAGTGAATTGAATATCAGAAGAGCAAATCACTTGAATTTTTGTGTGAAGGGTGAACATTTTGGTGTAGCAGGAGTAAAAGCACTAAAATATGTGTATCTATTTTTCATAAATCTACTCAAGCAAGAAAATAAGGCTTCCTGCAATAAAACTACAAAGGAAAGAAAAATTTATAGATGCAGAAGAGGTAAAATGGACTTACTGTAGTTACCCTCAAACTCTGCTGTTTATACATGAATAACTAAATCCTGCAATACTGGGAGGAAATTGAGCTGTAAACATAAGCAAGAAAGTTTCAAAAAGGATTACTTAATAATCTTATGCCACAATATAGAGTGATGATATAATGACACTGCATGACAATATAAAGTGATGAGATAGAGTGAAGTACGTGGTGGTAATGCACCTGTAAGCTGGTTGCCAACCACCAATCAAATCTAAGATAATAATAAGAAGAATCTTATGTCACGTCTATGAGAAAGAACAGATTAATTTTTTTATTGCACAGTGTGAACAGCAAACAAAATCTGATGTGTTGATGCTCACATTGTGGAGGAAAGGAATCAGACGAGACACGAGCTGACGACACACACTTTATTTCCTCCAACCAGTAGAACAGACTATCCCTGAGTGCCCAAGCAAACTGCTTTATACATTTTCTTCCCGCCTCTGGCACTCGGGGAAAACACATTTACATACCAGTTACCAAGTGTTAACACACATCAACATACACATTAACACATTCGCGCCCCTGCGTCCTCAGGTGTGAGCCTGGCACAGTGGGGGTGAAAGGCACATCTTTATTTACTACATACCTCCCGGTGGTCTGGCGCCCTTGGCTAGCCCCCCACCACCCCGAAGTACTGGGTGGAGTGTCATCTCCTTTGTATCACCACACAGCCCCCCCCTGCCCCGAACAACCAGAAGGGGTCCTAACCCTCAGGACCTTTGGGCTTGAGCAAGCGCCTGTAGCAGCTGTAACGTGGGCCGGTCGAAGTGACTTCCTGTCAAGGTGGGTAGGAGGAATGCTTGGTCTCTGGAGGGGGAAAGGGTGGGGAGGAAAAAAGTTAGTTTCCTGAAAACACTCCTCTGTCGGGGAACACTAACCTGCGGACCCATTGTAGGAGGGCGCCCGCACCAGGGAGCTTAAGCCAACATCACCTGCTCATCTGCCAACACATAAGCGAGCTTCAGCTTGTCTATGCAGACGGTTTCCTTATGCCCCCCTCCCCCCAAGTCTAACACAAAATGTTTCTCCCCAGTTTCCAACACTCTGAACGGGCCGTCGTATGGCGGACACAGCGGGGTTCTGTGGGTGTCGTGCCTGATGAAAACGAATTTGGCATTCTCAAAGCACTTTGGAACAATGGTGCAGCCCTTGTACTTGAAAAAAAGTGCGCGGGTGGATCGGTACCGGGCGTGGGGCTCTCTGGCAAAAATTCCCCCGGGATCTGCAACGGCTGAGAAAAAACGAGTTCTGCCGGGGAAGCTGCCAAATTTTCCTTAGGTGCGGAGCGCAACCTCAATAGGACCTAAGGCAGGCGGTCGATCCAATTTGCATCCGTTAGTGAGGCTCTGAGTGCTGGTTTAAGCGGCCTGTGAAAACGCTTGCAAAAACAGCTAGCCTGTGGGTAGTACGTGGTGGTGTGGTGGATTTTGACCCCCAGGCTGTCGGCCATCGCGGACTAAAGTTCTGAAACAAATTGCGGACCCCTGTCGGAAGTGATGTCTGACAGGGATCTGAACCGTGCGACCAAAGATGACAAGAACGCATGGGCTACCTCGGCTGACATGGTGGAACTCAGTGGAACCACCTCTGGCTAATGCGTACTGCGGTCTACGATTGTTAAAAGGTATGTGAACCCCTGCGATGGAGGAAGGGGACCAACTAAGTCCAGGTGTACGTGGTCGAACCTCCTGGATGGAATTTGAAAAGGCTCGAGGGGGGCTTTGGTGTGCTTGTGCACCTTAGCCCATTGGCATGCAACGCACGCTGCAGCCCATTCTTTCACATCCCTGCGTAAGTGAGGCCAAACAAATTTGGACCCCACTAGTTCAACTGAGGCTCGCATGGCGGGATGTGAAAGGTGGTGGACGGATTTGCTCGAAAACACAGCGGCACCAGGAGCTCGGAACCACGGGGTGGGTGCAGCCGGTGGAGATGTGGCAGAGCAAGGAGGGGCACCCTTCTTGTACCACCCTGCTCTCAAGTTTTAATCTGGTAGCTGCAAACAGAAGCACGCAAATGTCTGTGCTCCCGGTTTGGTCGGCGGCCATTGCGGAAAAATCATTGCCCATGTATACCGGACAGACCAACGCGCATGACAAGCAGTCTGCCACAATGTTCAATTTAACGGCTACATGTTGGATGTCGGTCTTGAACTCCGAAACTGCGGCCAAGTGCAGTTGTTGCCGAGCTGACCGCAGTTCCGAGACTTTGGACATCGCGTAGGTCAGTGGATTATGATCGACAAATGCAGTAAACTTGCGACCCTTGAGCCAGAACTGAAAATGAGGCGAAGCGAGGTGGAGAGTAAACAACTTTCTGTCAAAAGCGCTATACTTACTCTTGCTGTCACGCAAAGTACGGCTGAAAAAGGTGAGAAGCTGCCATGAACTGGAGACATACTCTTCCACTACGGCCCCTACCATGTCAGACGCATCTGTGGTGAGTGCTACCCACATTGACGGGGCTGGGTGGGCCAGCCAAGCTGCGTTAGCGAGCGTCGTTTTGGCATTTGTGAATGCCTGGACCTGCTCAGAGGTCAAGATGATGCTATCCACAGGCTTCTTTTTTTTTTGAGCAAGCCGCAGAGCGGCTGCAGCAGCTGGGCTGCGCAGGGGAGAAAACGGTTGTAAAACTTGACCATCCCGAAAAACTTCTACAGTGCCCTCACAGTCTGTGGACATGGAAAATCCGACACTGTGCACATTTTATCCAGCAGGGGGATCGTGCCATCTGGCGAGATGCAGTGGCCCAAAAAGTCGATTACCAGCAGCCTGAACTGACACTTTGCTGTGTTAACGATCAGTCCGTGCACTTCCAAATGTTGGAAAACTTGTTTGAGATGGGTGAGGTGCTCCTCCTCTGGCCTGCTGGCCACCAAAATGTCGTCCAAGTTGATGAAAACAAACAGCAAGTCCCAGAGTACTATGCCCATCATCTTTTGGAAAGTTTGTGCTACGCCCTTTAACCCGAATAGCATGCACAGAAACTCGAAAAGACCGAAGGGGGTTATTACCGCCATTTTGGGGACATCCTCTGTGTGCACCGGGACCTGGTGGTAACACCGGACCAGATCCACTTTTGAAAAAATGTGTATCCCAGCCAGGTGCATGGAAAAATCCTGAATGTGCGGGATGGGGGTAACGATCATGTTCCGTGGCATTGTTTAAGCGTCGGAAATCGCTGTACGGCCGCCACGACCCATCGGACTTGGGCACCATGCACAGTGGGGATGCCCAAGTGCTGTTGGAGTGCCTAACAATGCCTAAGCGTTCTGTTAGCAAACTCCTCGCACGCGATGGCTAGTTTAGTTGCATCCAGGCAGCGAGGGCATGCAAACACAGGTGGACCTTTCACGGTGATAAAATGCTCGACCCTGTGCTTGGTTATCGTAACAGAAAAAGTGGGCACCGTGAGTGCTGGGAACTTGGAAAGCAAATGCTGATACTTACTCCCTGGGGCTAGAATATTTGCGTGTGTTGGTGGCCCAACCCCTCGAGCTGTGCAGGGCAAGGAGGAAAAAGATGCAGCATCCACTAAAAACCTGTTGGCAACATCAACAAGTAGTCCATGAGCACACAGAAAATCAGCACCTAAGATGGGGACCGAACATGCAGCTACCACGCAGTCCCACTGGTAACTGCGTCCATGTATACATACAGTGACTGTCCTTTCTCCGAATGTCCTGATGTGGGATCAGTTTGCGGCCGTTAAAGACGGCCCACAACCATCTACCAGGCTGTCTGCGCTAACTGGCAAAATGAGGCTCTTCTAAGGAGCCAGAGTCTACCAGAAAACGTCTTCCCAAATGTGTGTCCGTGATGAAAAAAAACTTCTCCCTGTCGCCAGCGACCAGAGTTGCTACTGACCACTGGCTGGTCCATTTTTGCGTCCTCTGGAAATGGCATGGCGACAGACAACATTGCGCGTCGGCACCAAAACGCTGCAGATGAAAACACACTGTCTCGTTCCTGCATTTCCGAGTGGCTGTCCCGACTACCACCTGTGGCTCCTCGACCTTGTTGGACTCCGCCGACAATCCGGGTATCACTGCCTGGACGCCAAAACTCCTGTTGGCCAGGATGATGCGGTCTGCTTCCTCTGCCAGCGCTCAGTAGTCCTTGGTCGCCAGCAGTGGCAAGTCGGCAAGGATTGCCCTCACCAAAGCTGGTAGCTTCTTCAGGAAGAGATCCGTCATCTGCACCCAGCAAAAACAGCATCGTCTCCATTAACTCCATAGCTGATCCATCTCCTAATTCCGTGTGTGAGAGGAGCTTCTCTGCTCTCTCTCTGGTGGAGGGGAGGTAACACCACAGCAGAGAATTTTCCGGAGGTCCCGGTCGCAGCAGCAGCTCAAGCAGAGAAGCCCAGACTTCCCTCCCTCCAGCCACCTGCTCCAGCTCTTCAGAGAGGATACCAAGGCGTTCCCAGACCAGCTGGGAGACATAGTCTCTCCAGTGAGCCCTGGGTCTGCCCCGGGGTCTCCTCCCAGTGGGACGTGACCGAAACACCTCAAGTGGGAGGCGTCCAGGAAGCATCCTGATCAGATGCCCATACCACCTCAACTGACTCCTTTCAATGTGGAGGAGCAGCAGTTCTACTCTGAGCCTCTCCCGAATGACTGAGCTCCTCACCCTATCTCTGAGGGTGAGTCCAGCAATCCTACAAAGAAAGCTCATTTCAGCCGCTTGTATCCACGATCTCGTTCTTTCGGTCATTACCCAAAGCTCATGACCATAGGTGAGGGTGAGAACATAGATTGACCAGTAAATGGACAGCTTTGCCTTAGAGCTTAGCTCCCTCTTCATCACAACAGACCGGTACAACATCCGCATCACTGCAGATGCTGTTCTGATCCGTCTGTCAATCTCTTTCTCCATTCTCCCCTCACACATGAATAAGACCCCAAGATACTTAAACTCTTCCACTTGGGACAGGAGCTTGTCCCCAACCCGGAGAGAACAGTCCACCTTTTTCCAGCTGAGGACCATGGATTCAGAGTCGGAGGTACTGACTCTCATCCCAGCCGCTTCACACTCAGCAGCAAACCGTCCCAGTAAGAACTGTAGGTCATTGCTGGATGAAGCCAGTAGGACAACATCATCTGCAAACAACAGAGATGAGATCTTGTGGTCACCAAGCATGACACCCTCCAGTCCCTGGCTGCGCCTAGAAATCCTGTCCATAAAAATTATGAACAGGATCGGTGACAAAGGGCAGCCCTGGCAGAGTCCAACTCTCACTGGGAATGAGTCCGACCGAGTGTTAGCAATACCAGCCAAACTCTCACAACGGTCGTACAGAGACTGAATAACTCGAAACAACAAGCCTGATACCCCATACTCTCGAAGCACCACCCACAAAAAACCACGAGGGACACAGTCGAATGCTTTCTCCAAGTCCACAAAACACATGTAAACTGGTTGAGCAAACTCCCACAAACCCTCGAGGATTCTCGAGAGGATAAAGAGTTGGTCCAATGTGCCACGGCCAGGACAAAAACCACATTGCTCCTCCTGAATCTGAGGTTTGACCAACAGCCAGACTCTCCTCTCCAGCACCTTGGCACAGACCTTCCCAGGGAGGCTGAGGAGTGTGATCCCTCTAAAGATGGAGCACACCCTCCGGTCCCCTTTTTTGAAGAGAGGAACTACCACCTCAGTTTGCCATGCCAAAGGCACTGCCCCCGACCTCCACACAATGTTGCAGAGGCGTGTCAACCATGACAGCCCTACAACATCCAGGGCCTTGAGGTACTCAGGGAGAATCTCATCCACCCCCGGGGCCCGGCCACCAAAGAGATTCTTAACCACCTTGGTGACCTCAGCCCCTGATAGGTGAGTCATCCCCCTCGTTCACAAGCCCTGCTTCCTCTGTGGAAGGCGTATCAGTGGGATTGAGGAGATCCTCAAAGTATTCCTTCCACCGGTTGATGATATCCCCAATCAAAGTCAGCAGTGCCCCATCTGCACTATACACAGTGGGAACAGGGAGCTGCTTCCCCCTCCTGAGCTGCCGGACAGTTTGCCAAAATCTCTTCAAGGCTGACTGAAAGTCTTGTTCCATTGCCTCACCGAACTCCTCCCATACCCGAGTTTTTGCTTCAGCAACCACCCGAGCTGCACTCCGCTTGGCTTTCGGATACACCTCAGCTGCTTCAGGAGTCCCACAAGTAAACCAAGCTTGATAGGACTCCTTCTTCAGCTTAATGGCCCCCCTCAACACTGGTGTCCACCACTTGGTTTGGGGGCTGCCACCATGAGATGCCCTGACGACCTTGCGGCTGCAGCTCTGGGCAGTTACTTCAACAATGGAGATGGAGAACATGGCCCATTCAGACTCCATGTCTCCAGACTCCCTCGGAATGTGGTTGAAGTTCTTCCGGAGGTGGGAGTTGAAGACCTCCTGGACAGGGGCATCAGCCAGACGTTCCCAGCACACCCTCACTATACGCTTGGGTCTACCAGGTCTGAATGGCTTCCTCCCCTGCCATCGGAACCAACTCACCACCAGGTGGTGATCAGTTGACAGCTCTGCACCTCTCTTTACCCGAGTGTCCAAGACATACGGTGGCAGGTGTGAGGACATGATAGCAAAATCGATGATCGACCTGCGACCTAGGGTGTCCTGGTGCCACATATGGACATCCTTATGTTTGAACATGGTGTTTGTTATGGACAAACTGTGGTTAGCACAGAAGTCCAATAACTGAACACCACTTGGGTTAAGATTGGGCAGGCTGTTCCTCCCAATCACCACTTCCAGGTTTCACTGTCTTTGCCCACGTGCACATTGAAGTCTCCCAGTAGGACAATGGAGTCTCCAAGAGGAGCACCCTCCAGCACCCCAGTCAGAGACTCCAAAAAGAGTGGGTACTCTGAACCATCATTTGGTGCATAGGCACAAATGACGGTCAGGATCCGTTTCCCAACCCGAAGGTGCAGGGAAACAACCCTTCTGTCCACCGGGGAAAACTCCAATATAAAGGCCGCAAAGTGGGGGAATACAATACCCACTCCTGCTCGTCACCTCTCACCAGGGGCAACTCCAGAGTAGGCCAAGCTCCAGCTCCTCTCCAGGAGATTGGTTCTGGAACCAGAGCTGTGTATTGAGGTGAGGCTGGCTACATCTAGCTGGTATCTCTCAACCTCATGCACCAGCTCAGGCTCCTTCCCCACCAGAGAGGTGACATTCCACATCCCAAAAGTCAGTTTAGGAAGCTTGGGATCAGACTGCCAAGGTCTCCGCTTTTGACCGCCACCTGATCTACATAGCACCAGACCCCCATGGTCCATCCTGCAGGTGGTGAGCCCACTCGAGTGCGGACCCATGTAACTCCTTCGGGCTGAGCCCGGCCGGGTCCCATGGGCGGAAACCCGGCCACCAGATGCTAGCCATTGAGCCCCTTCCCCAGGCCTGGCTCTAGGGTGGGGCCCCAGAAACCCTATACCGGGCGGGGTACACTGAATCCTTGTTTTAGCATTCATCATGAGAGTCTGATGGATCGTTCTTAGTCTGGCCCTTCACCCAGGACCAGTTTGTCTTGGGTGACCCTACGAGAGGCAAATTGCCCCAGACAACATAGCTCCTGGGATCACTGGGGCACGCAAACTCCCCACCATGATAAGGTGATGATCCATGAGAGGTAGGTCACACATATACTGTTAAATTATAATCAAATAGCTCAGTCAGAATCAACTGTTATACAAATATAATTTAACAGTATACGTGTGACCCACATACAGTATACTGTTAAATTATAATTGTGTAACAGTTGATTCTGACTGAGCTATTTGATTGGACAATAGGATTCCAGAAATTATATTTCCCGATAATCACACTCAGATGCTTCCCTGGATATGTATCACTCGACTTCAGCTGTGATATAATAATGTGTGATGATGATGACTTCTTATTGTACTGCATGTGAGGACTGCTGTGTGCTGTGTACCTTAATTTCAACAGTATGGCACGGTTTGATTAAAAATAAAAAAAAGACTTCCTAATCTGAAAAATGATCGTTGGGTGACCACTGAGAGATCAAAAATTGGTCCAGTCTCTCGAAAAAGCAGTTTCTGTGTAAATGTCTGGGAGATCGTTGTATGATCAAAAATTTAGTTTTTATTTATTAAGGGAAAAAACTATCCAAAACTACCTGGCCCTATGTGAAAAAGTAATTGCCCCTAATCATGAATTACCTGTGATTAACCACATTTTTTGGAAAGCTGAGTTCAGTTTCACAAGCCATACCCAGGCCTTTCACAAGCCATACCCAGGCCTGATTACTGCCAGACCCACTGAATCAAGAAATCATTCAAATAGAACATGTCTGACAGAGTGAAGTATGCTAAAAGATCTAAAAAAGCAACACATCATTCTGTGATACAAAGAAATTTAGGAAGAGATGAGAAATAAAAACCCAGGACAATATCTTAACCAGTTAAGGATTTCTGTCACAGATCCGCACCATTTGCACGCACCCTCTGGTGGTGAAGATTTTTTTGAAGAAAATATTCAG
This sequence comes from Pholidichthys leucotaenia, assembly GCA_020510985.1. NCBI lineage: Eukaryota > Metazoa > Chordata > Actinopteri > Cichliformes > Pholidichthyidae > Pholidichthys > Pholidichthys leucotaenia. Next base: position 192,894,677 of record CM035841.1, read on the forward strand.
TTTAGATATCACAAATTCCAAAGGCTGTAACTTGAAAGTGGTAAGAGATAATGGCTTACTGTAAATGAGAAAGATGTACAATATGATCCAAAGTTTATAATAGGAATAAATTTATCCATCTAATTTGCATAATGTGACAGCAGCCATATCGGATTACATAACTTTCGATCAAAGTGGACTTTGAGTGGTGATCCCAAGTGTGGGTCTGCTCCGTGCTCAAGTCACCTATTATTTTCTCTTTTTGTCCCTTTCTTCTGGCTTTGCTTTGAGGGTGCGTGTTGGTGCTTTTATTTTGACAGCGCCACGGCAGTACTTCTGTCTGTCAGCCAGCCAGCAGCCTGTCACAGCTGTCTCATCTTTGCCCTGCAAAGGGCAAATCATAACAGTAGATCGCAGCCCAACGAGGTGCCAGCCTCAGTGAGTTTTGTTTTTGGCTCTGAATTTTTTCTTTCCCCGGGTGCCAGCATTTCTTTTTCGGGGGAGATTATGGCTTCGTTCAACACATGGTATCCTATGAGCCTGGGTTTTGAGCTGGTCCAGGCTCTAATGGAGACTGATGACCTCCAGGCCATAGCCTGCGATCGTTCCCCCCAAGACACACCATGGTACCTGGGCCTCACGGAGGCGGCTGCTAAATGTCATCCTCACCTTGCCGAGCACGCTGAGGGCAGGGAGAGGATGGTCGAGCTATCAGCGCTCCAACACAGGAACCGTCAACTGGACCAGGGATCCTCCAGGAAGCCTAAGAGGGGGTCAATGGGGAAGAACTCCCGTTTCTCGGCACATGAGGAGGTTCCTGCTACGGCTCCAGCTCCCGTGGTTCCCTCACCAAAGAGCCGTCTTCCTGCACAGCGGAGGAGAGGGGCAGCCTGGGGTCCCAGTGAAGATGAAGAGTGGGCAGCTGAACTCATCAGGGGCCGAGTGGCTGAAGCTCTCTCTTCCTTTAACCCCGGTAAAGTTCTTAAGAGCGTGGTGGCAGCTGTTAGACTGGTGGAGGCAAATCCCAGGTTAAACAATTATTCTGAGTTTGCCGAGCTGCTGGCCACAGTTTCAGCGCAGCAGCAGTGTTTCCCCAATTTGAATTTAACCTCACCTCCATCCAGAAGATGTCATCATCATGCACAGAACCCATCTCCTCCCCGGGACACGGCCATTCTGAAGTGGAGGGAGATTAATGATTGGGTCAATTCTCCGTGAGGTTCCCATTTGAATCCAGCTATGGGCAGCCGGAAAGACCCTCCTGTCACCCAGCCAGCTGTTTTTCCTTTGCCACAGAAGAGAGGTATGACCGCAGCTTCAGCCTCCGGGTCTTCGTTAGCAGCTGTTTCAGCAGCTCCCCTACCCCAGACTGCCTCGACTGATCCTCCCTCCGCTACGGCACTTCCTTCAGCTGCTGCGAGCACAGTGACTCCTTCTCCGGCTGCCTTTGTCACCGATCTGCCAGGAGTGGCTCCTCCCCGTCTTCCCGAGGGGTCCACTTGCAATCACAGGAACGGGAAAGGAGAGAACAGAGCCTGCTGCAGCAGTGTCCACCATACCCCAGGATGACAGGCAAGTGATTTTTTCATTCTCAACCTCTTACTGATAAATTACTTTGATTCCTGGGGGTGAGGCTCAGGTCATGCAGTCCCCTGAGCTCTCACCACCTCATCATCATTATCATCATCATAGCAGTCTGTTGGGGACGACAATGACTGTTTCATTTAGGTCTGATCAGATTCCTCCCCACAGCTCTGTCTTTCACCCTCCGCTGTCAGGAACTCCTGACCTTGTTAACCCGGGCAACGTCCGAGCCGGTATGAGTTGCTTTCTGACTGACCATTTCATGAAACTGCTTGCAAAGTATTTGAGTACCACTAGCTATTGCTGTACTAGCGGCACATTCTTGGCAGATAGAGGTATTATCAGTGGCAAGGACAAGCCAAGACAAATTGACTCCAGTATCTGTTGCAGTGACTGACCAGATGATAGGTTTGTTTATCTCTGCTCTTTGTGTAGTGCATGTCACAATGCACCGACTGGCAAAAGTCCACCACAGACCTTGCGACAGATGTGCTTATCTGCTAGGATATCCAGTCTCACCCCGTGTAACTGGGAGTCATCCACCACAGACTTGTGACAGATATTGTTTTTAGTTCTGCCAGGATACCTAGTTTCACCCTCCACACCCTCGGAAGGGCGCGGTTGCCGGTTGAGTCACCAACGGCCCGACCCATGAGGCAGGTAGTACCAGTTTTCATGGTTACCCAGTAGCAAGCAAGCCAATTCCTGACTTGACATGTGGCCACAGAAGCAGCCCATTGCCTGTGGCCATGACCTATTACACTACCCCCAATTTTAACTGCACTTTGGTAGTTCACACACCTGCACCCAATAACACCACACAAATAACACTCATCCATCATGATTCATGCATGGGGAGTGGGGCGGTGGGGGTCTTCCTTAACCCCTGCCGCCCTCCTGCCAGGGGCCTGGGGCCTGCCTGGTGACCTGGTTTCCGTCATGCTGTTGTCATCCCAAGGCTCTATCGCAGGTGAATATGTGCAAACAAGGGAGTGAGAGAGAAAGTGAGTGAGCAAGTGAGTGAGTCAGAGCATGAATGAGACTGTATATATGAGTGAGCATGTGTGTAAGGAAGTGTGTGAGTGCGAGCGACTGTGAGGCACCAGCACATACACTCACTCTCACGCACTCACACCCTCATGCTCTCACATGCAGTCACTCATACTCACACGCACTTGCTCACTCACTTTCACTCTCACTCACCCTCTCCTTCACACAATCTTACACTTGCACTCCCACACTCAGATTCATTCACTCTCACCCACTCCCATACTTGTTCAGTCTCACTCCCATTCCCCCTTGCTGCAGCCATATATACGCAACCTGCTTCCTTTGTGTCTCCCCCTATATTCCCCGAGTGTCCGCCGGTGCCAGGACTGAACCGCCGGAGGGAGGAGGGGCCTGCGGCCCTGGTGAACCTGGTTCCAGTGACGCCGCCACATTACGGACAGAGGAAGAGGTCTGCCTGCCTGTTGGAGTCTGTGCCGACAATGAAGTGTCCCCGGATCTCCACTGAGCAGAATCCTATCCCTGCTGGGAATGGATCTCCGGTCACCATGCAGAGTGAGCCATCTGTGTGGGCTGCAGCACCGGGGGGTCCAGAGACTGCAGAAACCATCATGCTTGCTGCTGGGGCTGCCGAAGCAGAGTTGGAGTTGGACCTTGAGGAGGCCGGGCCAAGAGGATCGCCATCCAGATCGACGGAGTCCTGGACAGCGGTGGAACTTGAGCTCAGGCAAGTACGCTCTTTTGTTTTCATTATTTTTGTTTTGGAGAGATCTTGTCTGGCTCTTGAGGAGGAGAGCCAGGTGCTTCCGTCAGCAGCATCTGAGCTTGTCTCGTCGGGTTCCACTGCTGCCGGTGACCCTGACCGTGTTCTGGTGCTCCTTGTTTCCAAGCCTTTTTTCAGGGTCACTGAGGTGTTTCCTGCCACGGTAGAGGTCTCTGTGGGCTCCGGTCTGCTGCCCAAGGTCGTTGTGGGTCCAGCTCCTCAAGCCGAGGTCACCGAGGGTGCTGCAGCGCCGCTAGTGGAGGCCATCGAGGATGCTGCAACGCCTCAAGTGGGGGCCATCGAGGATGCAGCTACGACTCGATTGGAGGCCATCGAGGATGCAGCAACGCCACGATCGGAGGCCATCGAGGGTGCGGCAACACCTCAAATGGGGGCCATCAAGGGTGTGGCTACACCTCAAGCCAAGGCCATCGAGGGTGCTGCGCTGAGGCTGAAGGCTACTGTGGGTCGGCTACAAACTGCTGGTTCCTTCGTGGTTCACTCCCTGCCAGGGATCCGCGGGGGTTACCCCTCTCCTCTTCTGCTTTCTGGGGGAGGTGAGCGGGGCTCCGTGGTCCGCTGGCCCAGCAATGTGGGGAGGCCACCTGAGGAACTTTTTTGCTAGATTTGGCAGTTCTGGAGGTCTGGTAGGCTGCCCGACCTCTTTCTCATGACGGTTGGGTGGAGCCGGGACTGGGAGGCCACCAGAACAAGTCCTTCATTTGACTGATTATACGTGTCTCTTAGTGTTTCTCTATTTCTGGGCTATAGGCATGTATTATTCAGTTTTCTTGTTCAGGTTCATGCATTTCTTTTTCATGTTGACATTTCCAAAGGAAGAGAAAAAGAAGAGGAGAGATGTTCTCATTTTGAACATGGTGTGTTGCAATTTGTTATATTTTTGTGTTCTAGTTCATTGCTAATTTTTGCATGGATTTTGTAAAAGAAAAGGTAAAGTAAATTAATCTATTTTTTGGCCTACCATATAAAGATCTCCATTTTCGGATGGGAATTAATGAGAATTTAATTTGCAGAAGTTGTTTGGTTCTGGTTCTGTGTTACGTATTCCCATTTGCAATTTATGGGAGATATTTTGGTGTTTATTTTGGTATGGGTCTTAGTATCTTGCTGTTAAGCCTTTTGAGGTCATTTTTTCGTTTCAGTGTTGCTCCCTCCAGGCCTGGGTTCCCCCTCCGCCCTCCCGAGACTGGTTTTGGTAGTTCTCCTGGTTGGGGGGGGGGGGGGGGGGGGTTCTTTCCTAGATGTTATGGTTGGGATGCCTGGAATCCATCTCTTAAGGCACTGTGGTGATCCCGAGCATGGGTCTGCATCGCGCTCGAGTCACCTATTATTTTCTCTTTTTGTCCCTTTCTTCCGACTTTGCTTTGAGGGTGTGTGTTAGTGCTTTAATTCTGACAGCGCCACGGCAGCACTTCCGCCTGTCAGCCGGCCAGCGGTCTGTCACAGCTGTTCACCTTTTATTCATTATCTGTCTCACCTGTGTGTAATTAGTTTTTGCACTATTTAAGATCGCTGATGGGAATTAGTCCTCGCCCCGATCTCACACCCACTCCAGCTGGAGTCCGACTCCAGTCTCTTTTCCAGCATTAGGTTTCGTCTCGCTGCATTATATGTAAGTGACTTTGATTCTTTGTTTTTGTTTAGTTATTTTGACCCATTGTGGTCGTGTGTTGTAGTTTATGTGCTTTGCCCCTTGAGGCACATTATTTTGTACTTTATAATAAAATAACAAAACTCACTGCTGGCTTGTGGCGTCTCATCTTTGCCCTGCAAAGGGCAAATCATAACACTTTGGACATATTTACACAAAGAATGTTTTTGTTTGTTTTTCTTTGCTTTTGTTTTTTTGTTTTTTGTTATCTTATCTTTAAAATATATGAACCAGAAAATCAGAAGAATGTAAACAAACTGATTAAAACATCAGCTCTGCCACGTGTCATGTGTCTCCATGGGAGAGTTCCACAGTGAAAACCACTGCTGACCAAAGAGAACACAAAGGCTCATTTCACATTTGCCAAAACACATCTTGGTGATCCACAATAATTTTGGGAAATATTCTGTGGACTCACGAGACAAAAGTTGAACTTTTTGGAAAGCAGGTGTCCTGTTACATCTGGCATTAAACTAACACAGCATTTCATAAAAAGAACATCATAGCAACAGTCAAACATGATGGTGGTAGTGTCATGGTCTGGGGCTGCTTTGCTGCTTCAGGACCTGGACGGCTTGCTGCAATTGATGGAACCAGGACTTCTGCTCTCAACCAGAAAATCCTTAAGGAGAATATCTCACCATCAGTTCATGACCTCGAGCTCGCGCCCTCCAATGTGGCTGAATTAAAACAATTCTGCAAAGAACAGTGGGCCAAAATTCCTCAACAGTGAAGAAAAGACTCATTGCCAGTTATCACAAATGCTTGACTGCAGTTGTTGCCACCAAGGGTGGCACAACCAGTTATTAGGTTTAGGGGGAAATTACTTTTTCACATAGGGCCAGGTTGGTTTGGATAGTTTTTTCCCCTTCATAAGTGAAATCATCTTTTAAAAACTGTATTTTCTATTTACTCGGGTTATCTTTGTCCTGTGGTGACTCTAGACACACCGGGTAGACATCCTCTCACACCCAGAAGCAGTGAAGAGGGGCAGAACAATGGACTGAAGGGGGTAGCCCCCCAAGGAGTAACTAGACAGACAATGAGGCGTCTTCGCCCCTGCTGCTCCAAGCCACAGCATTAAGGGCAGGGGGGTGAATGTATTGTCATGAATGTAGCAAGTGTTATGTTAATGTATCACACATTCTCTTTGTACACACACAAGCATAATGCACCAGCCAAGCTCTCTAGGCATACCATTAAAGCTATATAAGCAGAATGCAGAGAGAGGTGAGAGGCTCTTCTACCAGACACTCTGCCCCAGCAGGTCACGCTAGGGTCCACAGGTTATATATATGTTAGAGGGTCAATATAGAATCTGTGTCGACCTACGCTCGTGCCTTGCATCCACATCCTTCCCTTTCACCCTCTACATTGGTGACCTGATGTGGAATGGACTATCTCTGTCATGCGGTGACCCTCGCGGATCACCATAAGACGCCAAGAGTCACGGTGAGTTTTGCAATGATGGTGGTTTATTAACAAAGACACGTCACTAACACAAACCGTGAGTCACAGTGGCAAAAGTACACAAAACACGGAGCATGGGATCGTAGGGCTTACCCCAGCCACTACCGATCTAAAATATGACATGGATACAAATTAACACACTAACCTTAGCCTGACTGTAGACACCATACAAGGAATGTTGGACGATTGTTTGACGATACTCCCGCAACTAAACTACCGTCAGCGCCCGCCTAATAAAGCCGGGTGCTAACGAGCAGTAATGACAAACAGCTGACCGGCCTTGACAGCCGGAAGCCCCACCGAGCGCCTTCACAATAAGAGCCCGGTGAAGCCAGAATATGACCCACAGGTGTCAAAGCTGGCAGCGAGTATACATAGCCCGAGCGCGGGCAAGACCGGCACTCGGATCGTGACAGTACCCTCCCTCCGAGGCCGGGCTTCCAGAGCGCCCATAGACCACCATGCCCCCCCACCCCCTCCAGGGTGGGCGGATGGGGGTAGGTCCGGAGGGAGAGAGAGACCAAACACAGAATCAGTACAATAAGAAGAACAAAATCAAGACCAGACAAGGGAAAAAAAAATAAACACAGCACAATGACAAAAAATACCAAATACTCAGATCAGATTAAATACACACGGAAAAAAATAAGGCAATCTTGCAAGACATAAACACAAATACCCACAGATACCCAAATGGCCATTAGAAAGGACACACAGGATAGCAAGGAAAAAAAAACCAGAACAAATACTGGCTCCCACCTAGATACACATAGAACAAAATAAGGCAATCTGCAAGACATAAAGACAAATTCCCACAGATACCCAAATAACCATTACAAGAACACACACAAACACACACACACACACACACACACACACACACACACACACACACACACACAGGGTAGCAGGGCAAAAAAAAAAAAAAAAAGCAGGACAACTACTGGATCAAACCCCCACCAAAAAGGTGACCTCTACCCCCCCCAACAGTTCATGCCGAACGGAGGACACCCAGCGCCCCAGGAACAGTTCGAGCGGTCTCCCCGCGTCCAACAGCCGGCGGGTGGTCATGGGAGGCGGAACATGACCGGGCGGCTTGTCAAAGTCCCAGGCCCGGAAAGTCCCCTCCACCGGAGGCCGAACCAGGTCACCCAGAAGAACACAAAACATGTCAGGTGGCCGACCCGAGGCGCCTAACCAGCAAAGCAATTCCTCAGGCGGCCGACCCAGGTCCCTCAGCCACCAGTACCGGGGGAAAACAGCCTGCAGCAGCCTCCCTGGTGAAAGCAAAACATGGGAGAGCCGGGGCAAGCGTAGCAGGACCCCCATGGCCCCCGGCGATAAAGAGCAGGGGTGATGACTCTGACGAGGGACTAGGAAGAAAGGATGAGCCCGTACTCTGTCCGATGGCGAAGGGTCTGCAGCTCCTCCACCGTCCCTGGACCACACCGGCGCTGCACCTCCGCCGGACCCCGAATGGGTCCCGGCTGCACCCACGTCGGACCCTGATTGGGCCACAGCGGCTCCCGCGCTGGACCCCGATTGGGCCTCTGGCACACCCACGTCAGACCCCGATTGGGCCACAGCAGCTCCTGCGATGGACCCCGATTGGGCCTCTGGCACACCCACATCGGACCCCGATTGGGCCACAACCGCACCTGCGGTGGACCCCGATTGGGCCTCGGGCGCACCCACATCGGATCCCAATTGGGCCAAAGCAGATCCCGCGATGGACCCCGATTGGGTCTCGGGCGCACCCACGTCGGACCCCGATTGGGCCACAACAGCCTCCACAACGGACCCCGACTGGGTCGGTGCAGCTCCGCTGACGACCTCCACCCCTGAACCTGGAACCTCCAATTCAGCGACTCCGACTGGCTCCATGCCGGCGACACTGCAAATAAGCTCACAAAGAACAGAAAAACCAGGATCAGTATCACCGGCAGCAACAGAACCCAGCGAGATGAGCTCGGGCGCAGCAGGCGGCTGCCCCTCACTCGCCTCCCCGAGAGGCAGGCACAAATGCTCCAAAACAGGGGACAGAGACACTAGAGGGAGCACTTGCCTGCACTTGGGTTCTGTTGCCACCCAGGACTCCGACGATCCAGGTTCAGGGCGGCGACTTTCGTCAGTAGGCTCCAACTCAGCTGCGTCGGGCTCCGCAGCTGGCAAGATGACGTCTGCAGCCTGAGGTTCCTCCCGCACTGATGTCCACGCCGATGACCCGTATGACGTGGGGGCAGGGGACACTCGACCCACTGGCTCGGACCGCTCCGGCGAGGAGACCCGGGGACGCTTCATCGTCGGCTCAGGCTCCGGGCCGCAGTCCGCTTTTCTCCTCCGTCCACGACGTGGCTGCAGGGCCGGATCCAGGTTTTCCAGCAGTGCAGGGCCCCTCCTCATCCGACGACGTAGGCCTGGCGTCGCGGACCACTCAACGGGGGGGACACAGAGGCAGCAGGTTTAGTTATTATAACTACAGCAGGTGGAGGGAGCTCGGGGGGCTGCGAACCCCGAACTTCGCCCCCAGGAGTCAGACAAGGCAGGTTACAATTATGGTGTAATAAATTAACTTGCACTTGCCTTTCTCCTGGAGGAAAGATGGTGCCTGCTGTAGGGGACACCGTTCCTCCCTCTCCTCGCTGGATGGCAACAGAGGGCCCCCTGGAAGGACGAGGTGGAGCCGCTCTCAGAGGCTCGCTGACGGGCTTTGCCGGCAGCGGATCCAGCCGGGGATTCTGCCGAGGTTCTCCTTGGCCGTGGCGCCGACGTTGTCGACGACCTCCAGATGGCGTGACCTCCTGGACCGGGTCAGGGACAGGAACGGGATCCCAACACGGGGAGCGAGGATGCCTCCTCCTCTGCTTCCTGCTTTCCTCCTCCTCCAGCCTACAGAGTATCTCGCGCTGTGTGGCAAGTTCATCTCTCCTCGTCATCACCTCCGGGTGATCGTCATAGTGGGGAGGAAGGTTGTTGAGAAGAAACTCAGTGCAGTCCAGGTGCCAGCGCATATAACTGGAGTTGACGTCAAAGGTAGCGGCGAGGAGCATCCCGTCGACGTACTCCAGCGCGCTCGCTAACTCTTTGCCCAGGTGCCGACCGCGGCCCCTGGATGACGGAATTCTCCCAGTAACTGACACCCAAACAGGGAAGAACAATAGTCCAATTTAGCAAAATCTCACGGTGAAAGGCGTCTCGGTGTGGCGTCTCCATTTAGACGTCTGGCAGGAGTATACTGTCATGCGGTGACCCTCGCGGATCACCATAAGATGCCAAGAGTCACCGGTGAGTTTTGCAATGATGGTGGTTTATTAGCAAAGACACGTCACTAACACAAACCGTGAGTCACAGTGGCAAAAGTACACAAAACACGGAGCATGGGATCATAGGGCTTACCCCAGCCACTGCCGATCTAAAATATGACATGGATACAAATTAACACACTAACCTTAGCCTGACTGCAGACACCATACAAGGAATGTTGGACGATTGTTTGATGATACTCCCACAACTAAACTACCGTCAGCGCCCGCCTAATAAAGCCGGGCGCTAACGAGCAGTAATGACAAACAGCTGACCGGCCTTAACAGCCAGAAGCCCCACCGAGCGCCTTCACAATAAGAGCCCGTTGAAGCCAGAATATGACCCACAGCTGTCAAAGCCGGCAGCGAGTATACATAGCCCGATTGCGGGCAAGACCGGCGCTTGGATCGTGACAATCTCTCCCTTGCCGTGCTGTGGACTCTTTTTTCTCCACATTGGTGACCTGACGAGAGAGAATGACCATCTACTCCCTCTCACCGGGCTGTGGACTCCGGAGTACCAGAGAGCGCCTGCATCCTCTTCATCCACACTGGAGCGCGCGCACCCATTCTTCTCTCTACGATGGCGACCTCAAGGGCCGGAGGGAGAGTGCAGCACAGGGACCGAGACACACGAGGATCAGCGAGACGAGCACCACACAGAAACAGCCTGAATGGGGAAAATCAGCACCGTCTGCGTTGATTCCCACCAAGCCTCGACTCTGACTTCACCTCCAGACAGCGGAGTTTCAGCGCACAGAAGCCTCTGTGCACACCGCAGGATTATGAGGACAGCGCAACTGGAAGCTAAGTGGCCGCAGCACGCGCCACGCACCAGGGACAAACCAGCTCCATTGACTTATACATCGTCTTTAGTGCCCTCGCACCTAAAGCAGCTGTGCAGCCCGCACACAGGACTTTGTATGAGTTCCTCAGCCATGGCGCACAACGGGAATTTAGCCGATTGCTTTCCCCGATGCCTTTAGGGCTGCTCCCGCACCTAAAGCAAAACTGCCAAGTCCCTGACACAGCTTCAGTTGTTTCACAGTCACTACGCATCCTTGGGGAATTGGGCCGATTGCCTTCCCCAGATCCTCGCTGGACTGAGCCCACACAAGGAGGAGTCAAAGACTTCAATTTTTTTTTTCACAGCCGGTGCGAATCACCGTAAGGTTTACTGAGAAAGTCCCTCACTCGAGGCTGATCTGCACACGTTTGCACGGCCCAGACACTTTTGTCGTCCCAGGCTGGCACTCCATTGCTTCCCACCCCCCTCCCCCTTGTCCTCCACATTGCTACACCCGCACCTCCGTCCCAAAAGCCTGCCAACTGCCAGCTTTGTTCCATTACGCACGACGCGCACTGGACCCCGTACGCCCACAAATCATGGCCGTCACGTTTTGGAACTTGGAGCGGAGCAGACAGTGTTTTTCACCCCTCCCCCTTTCCCCCCACAGACTTACATGCCCTTCAACATTCCTCACCAGCAGACAGTTCGACCAGAGCGGCAACCCCCCACTGCAGCCTCCACTGGCGTCGACTTGAGCCCAAATGACAAGGGGGTCACAGCCCTTTCTGGGTGATCGGGGGGGGGGGGGGGCTGTGTGGTGACTCTAGACACAGTGGGTGGACATCCTCTCACACCCAGAAGCAGTGAAGAGGGGCAGAACAATGGACTGAAGGGGGTAGCCCCCCAAGGAGTAACTAGACAGACAATGCGGCGCCTTTGCCCCTGCTGATCCAAGCAACAGCATTAAGGGCAGGGGGGTGAATGTATTGTCATGAATGTAGCAAGTGTTATGTTAATGTGTCACACATTCTCTTTGTACACACATAAGCATAATGCACCAGCCCAGCTCTCTAGGCATACCATTAAAGCTATATAAGCAGAATGCAGAGAGAGTTGGGAGGCTCTTCTACCAGACACTCGGCCCCAGCGGACCACGCTGGGGTCCACAGGCTGTATATATGTTAGAGGGTCAATAAAGAATCTGTGTAGACCTACGCTCGTGCCTCACCTCCACATCCTTCCCTTTCACCCTCAACCTTTGAGGTCAAAAAATTTGGCAATCACTGGAAGATCGCTGAGAGATCAATGAGCTCATTAAGCACTCCAATTTTTTTCACCCCAAAAGCAGAGATGGCTGAGAGATCAGTGAGATATCACTAAGTGTTCAATGAAAGACCAATAGAGTTCATTGAAAGATTGCCAAGAGGTCATTGGGAGATCAATGAGATCGTTTAGTGCTCCTTGAGAGATCATTGAGAGATTGTTTTGGACTGAGACAAAACTTTGAGGCCGTGGCAATCCATGGAAGATCACTGATGATCACTGAGAGATCGTAGTGATCGCAGATCATGAGAGATCTGGCCAGTTTCATCTTTCACCAATCTTCACCCCTGTGAATAGGGGTTTAACTTTGGATGAAAACCTCACAGTGTACAGTTTTTCCTGAAGCCTCATAACATAATACCTGCTGCTGGCTCTTTACTACATCTGAAAATGGCTATAGCTAACTACTAACTACTAGCTAGTAGGCTACTTGACGAAAGATACCAAATCAGTGGTCTCTGAAAAAGTATGTATAGAAACATGACTGGTGGACAATATCAAATTCCTTTGTACATATGTGCAAAATGACACTAAAGCTACTTGTATTACATTCTATATCCTGTTCATTATATGTATTTGTTAGCAATATGCAAGAGTAGCAATTGGGAGCTAATTGCTGCCATAGTTTGGGCTTGAGCTTTGGCTCAAATCCACATCTTATGTTCAATTAATGTTTTTCCTGTGCTCATGTATGATCAGTTTTGCACTTATTGCCCTCTGTGTTTCCCTGAGTCCCTGTCTTCTGCGTTCATCCCTTGTCTGGTCCTGGGTATGTGTGCATATCTGTTCACCTATTGTTCCAGCCTCATGTTTCCCATATTTGTCATCATTGCCCTTTTGTATTAATCTCTGTATTGTGCTCCGCATGTCTATTGTCATGTCTTCTGTGTCCTCCCTGTCTGTGAGTGTGTGTGCAGCCCCGCCCATCCTGTGTTAAACTGTGGCCCTGGTAATTAGTCTCGGCTGTGTCACATTTAGTTCTTGATTAGTCTCCCTATTTATTTGAGTTTGCACTTGTGCTCTGTCTGGTGTCATTGCTGTGTGTTCCCAGTGTTCTCCCCGTGGCAGCCTGTGATTCCCTGTAAGTTTACTTTTACCTAAGTTATCTCCTGAGTTGCTTTCTGCCCCCGTACAGCCATTTATTTGTTCCTTTGTGTTTATTATTGAATCACTATTTCTTGCACCGTATTCCTGCCTGCGTCATGAGTTTTGCCTGCAAATGCTCATCTGTCCGGAGGGCAGAGCATGACAAATTGTTTTCACACAGTGATAATAGTCTAGGTGGAACAATCTAGCAATAAATAATAAATAGGTCAAAATCTGTTGTTGCTTATTACAGTCAACTTATAAATTGTGTTACTGCTGTTTTGTTTATAGAAATATTATGATTCCCCTGTGGCCTAGATCAAGCCTACACCAAAATGTGATGCCTTATTTACTGAAACTGCACTCCATCATATGTAAAGTTGCTTAAATATGCTCACTTCCCTGAGAAATGCACACAGCCTTAATGTAGTGAAGCTCTTAAAAAAACAAGTAGAATGCACTTCATCAGTTTTATGATGTCACAAACTATTAAGTCCTGCCTTCAGTTCAGTAAATCAGCAAAAGCAATATCACCCCAATTGGCTTTCTTACTTGTGATTGGCTCAGTCAAAAAACCTTTATCCAATCAGACTGGGGTCTTTTTAATGTTAATGACATGTGAAATGGAGCTATATAAATAAAGCTGAATAGAATTGAATTTTACAACAGCAACAAAGCCTCAGCCTGAATCTCCACAATCATGTGAAGAAGGAGGATGTGTTAAAGTGTATGGGAGAGGTGACAATCACTGGCCATGAGGATGGCCAAAGAAATGGTAGCTCGACTGAATCAAGGATGACATGAGAATTGCGAACATCACCCCCAATGACGCCCTTGATCAAACCAAGAGGTGATGGGTGTGCAAACATGCTGACCCTGTGGCTACGCAGCACTAATGCGAGGATGAAGAAGAACAGTAAGAGAGAAACCGAAATATTCACTCAAGCCAGAAATGTGAGCGACCTGCAACTGGCAAAGACTGCTACTGAACAGACAAACAGAAGCATCCATTTCTTCCTGTTTACAAAAACAGTATGTCCATCCAATCAGCAACAATCCTCATCAGTGTCAGGTACCTTCCATTCTCCAATCTGAGTTCATGTTGTGTTTTCTGTTTTGCAGTTGAGTTTTGTTTTGTTTTTTGTTTTGTTTTTTGCCACTGTGACTTGCCCTTCAGCACCACCGTAGACGACATTTAACTTTTGTCATTGCACCAGAATTAACATCTGCATTTGGGCACATACAGGGTGTGTTCTGGGCCTAGATGGGCCCCACCCTTGACAGTAACTCTATCAGTGTATTTAGCGTGTGTCTGTGTGGAGCAAGTTCACGGCTAGAAATTGGAAAAGAAAATATGTTGCATATGCTACTGATAACTTTGTGTTCTTCCTTAAGAAGCTTAAGGGCATAGCTGTTAAACCTGATTCCAAAGCTTCTGTAATACAAGGGAAGGAAATTGAATTGGCAGACGGCTGAAGAGGAGCAGTCAACCCGAGGGTTTGCCTTTCCTCTACAAAATGACTGCCGTTTAACACGTCTGCTAACATGATGACTTTTTTATCACATTTTTATTGAATCCGTTTTTGCTCTCGTTCATGACTGCTGTAACAGCTTGAGATGAAGGAAAATAACCACCAAGGTTAACAACAAGGCTGAAGCGCCCTGAAGGACTGACAATCTCCATCCGGTGGGTGCCAGCCACTTCCACATTTTTTTTTAATTTAAGTTTTTGTAAAGGGTATACATGTCATTACAGCATTGCATTGTTTACATTTTCATCACATATTCCCCCTTTTTTTTACAACATTGGAAAAAAATATTACAACACCCTTTTTTTAAGTGAAAGAAAAGAAAAATTAAAAAAACAAAAAAACAAAAGAGCAGAAAAATAAAAGAGCATTTGAGTAGCATTGGAACAAAGAGAGGTGCCATTACTGAAATGGTGTTTGTGCAAGATTAGATCTGATGGAAGACACATATGCATTCCAGGGTTGCCAAAAGTTCAAGAACCCATCCATGTCCTGTCTCAGTGCAAATGTCAACTTTTCCATCAAATAAATGTCCTGAATCACGTTAATCCAATCTTCAGGTGCAGGACAGTCTTTCGACATCCATTTTTTTGTTAGAGCTTTTTTACTTGCCAATATTAAAACAGTGAATAAGTATTTTTCTCCTCGTCTTTCCAGTGAGTCCGGTAGTAAACCCAAATACAAAGTTACAAAAGAAAAGGGAACTGTTACTTTGAATATTTTCCCCAATATTGTCTGTACATTGGTCCAGTATTGGTGGATAACTGGGCATGACCAAAACACATGAAAATGATTTGCAGTCTTTTCACCACACAAGCGCCAACAATTCAACCCTTTACGAGTAAATTTGTTTTGTGCAGGTGTTGTGAAAAATCTTACCAAATTTTTCCATCCAAATTCTCTCCACAGCAGGGATGAAGTACTTTTCCATTGTTGTTTATTTAGCTTTTCCCATATTTCCAGTTGCAAAGTGAAATTCCCCTCTTTTTCCCACCTCTCTTTTATATATGATGTGTTGTCTCCTTTTAAATCTTGAAGACCATGGTATATTTTAGAAATGTATCTGATCCCTGGGATCCCTTTATATGCCATTAAGAAAACCTTCAGAACACCTGACTGGGCCCTTTCCAAATCCTCCTTTTTAAGTATTTTGTTTATGTGGTGTCTAAGCTGAAAGAACCTGTAAAGGTCTTGATTTACTAGACCTTGTTTTTTCAAATCTTCAAAACTTCTTAAAGTTTGCCCTTTAAAAAAAAAATCGTAATATTTTATCAGTCCGTTCTCTTTCCACTTTTTAAATCTAGTGTCTGTTTTATTAGGAGTAAAATCCTGATCATAGGGCTCTTTAGTTTGATTCTCTCTGACTATCTTAAACCAAATTTTTAGCGGGGTCTTTATCCACGGGTTAGTTTTATTCAAAAGTTTAGATAAGGCATTATTCCCTATTATCGCCTGTAGGGGAATGTCACTTGTTATTTGGCATTCTATCTCCTTCCATTGTGCAGTGTAGACTGGGTTACATATCTCTACTAAAGTTTTAATTTGCGCAGCTTTAAAATAGTCCCTGATATTTGGCAGCGCGAGCCCACCTTTGTCTTTGTTTATCTGTAGGGTTCTATATCTGATTCTTGGTCTCTTGCCCTGCCATATGAATCTTGAGATCCTTCTGTCCAGTTCTTGCCATGTTTTTTTGGGAGGTTCTACCGGTATTGTCTGTAAAAGGTATAGAAGATGTGGAAGTATATTCATTTTGACTGCTTCAATTCTTTGTGCAGTACCCAAGAATGGTATCATATTCCATCTTGCTAGATGAGATTTAATTTTGTCATCAGTGGATCATAGTTTAGTGTTATAATTTTGTTGAGTTGTTTCGGGATATTGACCCCCAGATATTTCATAGATTCCATCTCCCAGTTAGTTTTGAATTTGCTTAGTAAATATTGATTTGGGTCATAGTTGAATGTTAAAATTTGGGTTTTATGCATGTTTAATTCGTACCCCGATAAATCTCCATACTCTGAAAAAACTGAGATTAGTTCTGGAAAAGAGGTGTCCGGCTGCCCCAGGTATATTAAAATGTCATCAGCAAAGAGTGCTATTTTATGTTCCGTCTGACCAAGTGTAATCCCTTGAATTTTTTGATTCTGTCTTATCCATTGGCTCAGAGGTTCTATGAAGATTGCAAAGGGCAGTGGAGACAAGGGGCAGCCCTGACGACATCCTCTTTCCAGTTCAAAAGATGATGATAATTTACCGTTAATCCTTATTTAAGCTGTTGGTTTTTTATATAATGCCTGGATAGTTCTAATGAAGTTGTTACAGCCACTTCCACATTTTAAATAAAAAGAATTATGCAGGACTATAACAGAAAATTACTGCATCCTACGAAACAAAAGTAGTCTTCTTCTGCATGTAGTATTAGTCTAATTCAAGTACAAAAACTGTATATGTATGAGTGCCACTGATACAGCACCAACACAAACATTTGGGAT
Organism: Pholidichthys leucotaenia; assembly: GCA_020510985.1. Taxonomy (NCBI): domain Eukaryota; kingdom Metazoa; phylum Chordata; class Actinopteri; order Cichliformes; family Pholidichthyidae; genus Pholidichthys; species Pholidichthys leucotaenia. The sequence goes on from CM035841.1 coordinate 192,911,675, forward strand.
TTAGTCTTTATGAATCTATCAATCATAAAGTTGAATATAAAATGTAAATTTTGCTAGATCCAGTGGGTAGTGTTTTGTGCTTTGTTCTCAGCAAGTTAAACCAAAGACTGTCTTTATGATTACTCTGAATATAGATTTAGAGTGCTTTCACAGTCACACCTACAGTAAATCATTTAGTGCTAACTTTTGGACTTTTCAGCCTGATCCAGACCAAAATTATAAGTGTGAAACCTCCCCTGGACAAGAGTCCATATAAGAGCTGGAAATACAGTAGTGTGAAAAAGTGTTTGCCACCTTCCTGATTTCTCCTTTTTTTTTTTTTTTTGGTATGTTTGTCACACTTAAATATTTCAGATCATCAAATGAATTTAAATATTAGACAAAGATAACACAAGTAAACACAAAATGCAGTTTTTAAATGAAGGTGTTTATTATTAAGGGGGAAAAAATCCAAACCTACATGGCCCTGTGTGAAAAAGTGATTGTCCACTAAACCTAATAACTGGTTGGGCCACCCTTAGCAGCAACAACTGCAATTCAAGTGTTTGCGATAACGGGCAATGAGTCTTTTACAGCGCTGTGGAGGAATTTTGGCCCAACCATCTTTGCAGAATTGTTGTAATTCAGCCATATGGAGGGTTTTCGAGCATGAACCGCCTTTTAAAGGTCATGCCACAGCATCTCAATTGGATTAAGGTCAGGACTTTGACTAGGCCCCTCCAAAGTCTTCATTTTGTTTTTCTTAAGCCATTCAGAGGTGGACTTGCTGGTGTGTTTTTGATCATTGTCCTGCTGCAGAACCCAAGTGCACTTCAGCAGAGGTTACGAACAGATGGTCGGACATTCTCCTTCAGGATTTTTTTGGTAGACAGTAGAATTCATGGTTCCATTTACCACAGCAAGTTTTCCAGGTCCTGAAGCAGCAAAACCGCCCCAGGCCATCACACTACCACCACCATATTTTACGGTTGGTATGATGTTCCTTTTCTGAAATGCTGTGTTACTTTTACACCGGATGTAATGGGACGCACACCTTCCAAAAAGATCAACTTTTGTCTCGTCAGTCCAGAGTATTTTCCCAAAAATCTTCAGGATCATCAAGATGTTTTCTGGCAAAACTGAGACAAGCTTTTATGTTCTTTTTGCTCAGCAATGGTTTTCGTCTTGGAACTCTGCCATGCAGGCCATTTTTGCCCAGTCTCTTTCTTATGGTGGAGTCATGAACACTGACCTTAACTGAGGCAAGTGACGCCTGCAGTTCTTTGGATGTTGTTATGGGGTCTTTTGTGACCTCTTGGATGAGTCGTTGCTGCACTCTTGGGGTAATTTTGGTCAGCCAGACTCTCCTAGGAAGGTTCACCACTGTTCCATGTTTTCGCCATTTGTGGATAATGGTTCTCACTGTTGTTCGCTGGAATCCCAAAGCTTTAGAAATGGCTTTATAACCTTCTTCCAGACTGATAGATCTCCATTACTTTGTTTCTCATTTGTTCCTGAATTTCTTTGGATTGTAGCATGATGTCTAGCTTTTGAGGATCTTTTGATGTATTTCATTTTGCCAGGCAGTTCCTATTTAAGTGATTTCTTGATTGATAACAGATGTGGCAGTAATCAGTACTGGGTGTGACTGGAGAAACTGAACTCAGCTTTTCAAAGATGTGATAAACCACAGTTAATTTATATTTTAACATGAAGGGGGGATATCACTTTTTCACACAGGGCCATGTAGGTTTGGATTTTTTTTTACCCTTAATAATAAACACTTTCATTTAAAAACTGAATTTTGTGTTTACTTGTGTTATCTCTGTCTAATATTTAAATTTATTTGATGAGCTGAAACATTTAAGTGTGACAAACATACAAAAAAAAAGAGAAATTAGGAAGGGGCAAACACTTTCACACCACTGTAGGTGGTCTTGGTCCGGATCAAACTGGACCTTGATCCAGTTCATTTCCAGTGTGAAAGCAATGCTCAGAAAAGTATGGACTTCTGGACCATATACAGGAAGTCACAGTACAGTACAGCTGAAAACAGGGAAAATACGACCCAATAGTGTCATAAATATTCAATTATAAAACAATTCAAAAAAGGCAAAAACTTAACTTAATGCCACTTTAAAATCATCACGGTTGACAAACGACCTTTTCAATGAAGACCTGGACAATATTCGAGCCTCACTAAACTAGTTAAGCTATTAATATAGTGAAGTCTTCCCTAGTTTCAATCTAAAGTGCAGTTACCAATGTGCCCAGAGCTGCAGAAAACTAGGTGGAGGGTCAGCAGCACTTTTGTTAACTACGGCAGTCTGTGCATTGCACAAACATCATTATGACAACAGGTCATAAGGACATTAAGTAAAATTATTTGGTTTGCTAGGATAAGGAGCAGTGTGAAACCAAACATAAATGGACCAAATGTACAGTGGATAAAAAAAGTCTACACACCCAAATGCTAGGTTTTTGTGATGTAAATAAATGAGACCAAGATAAATCATTTCAAAACTTTTTTCACCATTAATGTGACCTATAACCTGTACAACCCAATTGAAAAACAAACTGAAATCTTTTAAGGGGAAAAAAAAACTTACAATAACCTGTTTGCACCCTTGTACACCCCTCTTCAGATCACCCCACAGATGTTTGATCAGATTTAGGTCTGAAGTCTGGCTGGGTCATTCCAAAACCTTAATCTTCTTCTGGTGAAGCCATTCTTTGTTGATGCAGATGTGTGCTTTGGGTCACTGCCGTGCTGAAAGATGAATTTCCTCTTCATCTTCAGCTATCTAGCAGAAGCCTCAAGGTTTTGTGTCAACACTGACTGGTATTTGGAACTGTCCATAATTCCCTCCACCTTGACTAAGGCCCCAGTTCCAGCTGAAGAAAAACAGCACCAAAGCATGATGCTGCCACCACCATGCTTCACTGTAGGTATGGTGTTCTTTTGGTGATGAGCAGTGTTGTGTTTGTGCCAAATATACCTTTTGGAATTATGGCCAAAAAGTTCAATCTTGGTTTCACTGGACCATAACACATTTTCCCACGTGTCTGGGAGATTTCAAATGTGTTTTTGCAATATGTAGCTGGGCTTGGATGTTTTTCTTCATAAGATAAGGCTTCCATCTTGCCACCCAAGACGGGAGATTGTCACATGTACTAAAAAGCCAGTACCTACCAGAAATTCCTGCAGCTCCTTTAATGTTGCTGTCGGCCTCTTGGCAACCTCCCCGATCAGTTTTCTTGTCTTTTCATCAATTTTGGAGGGACATCCAGTTCTTGGTAATGTCACTGTTGTGCCATATTTTCTCCACTTGATGATGACGATCTTCACTGTGTTCCACGGTATATTTAATACCTTGGAATTCTTTCGTACCCTTCTCCTGACTGATACCTTTGGACAATGATATCCCTCTGATGCTTTGGTAGCTCTCTGCGGACCATGGCTTGTGCTGCAAGATGTGACTACAAACATGTCAGGAAAAGCCTGCTAGAACAGCTGAACTTTATTTGGGGTTAATCAGAGGCACTTTAAATGGTGGCAGGTGTGTGCTGACTCCCATTAACATGAGTTTGAATGTGATTGGTTAATTCTGAACACAGTCACATCCACAGTTATAACAGGGTGTGCATATTTATGCAACCAGGGTATTGTAAGTTTTTTATTTTTCCCCTTAAAAGGTTTCAGTTTGTTTTTCAATTGGGGTGTACAGGTTATAGGTCACATTAAGGGTGGAAAAAGTTTTGAAATGATTTATCGTGGTCTCATTTTTACATCACAAAAACCTGGCATTTGAACAGGTGTGTGGAGACTTTTTATATCCACTGTAGATAATGGGGGGGGGGGGGAACAACAAAACCCAAAAAATATGAATCTTTATCTAGATCTTGGTGTGGGCTTTCAGGTGTAAAAATATCCTTAAAATTAGGAAGAGTCTAAGCCATTTCTAAGAAATTGTTTTCTGCTTCCCCACAACTGCTGCTCTGAAACTGAACTCCCATATCAGCCTCCTATCCATCTGAGTTAAGCTGCGTTCACCCAGACTGAAATACAGGTCAGCAGAATGGTACTAAAAACAGAGTCCTTTACCTACCTGGGAAGTACACTGATGGACACAAATTATCCAGACATAGAAGTAGATTGAAGGATCAAAGCAGCAACAAAAACATTTGGTGCACTACACTAACGATGTTAGTCCATAGTTGATAAAGATCAAACTTTAGAATGCAGCTGTTCTCCAATGTCTACTACACTTAACTGAATGTATGACCTTTTACTGAAAGCTAACCACGACCCATATCCATCACTTATGGCAACTCCTGCACATCACATGGCAAGACATGATACCCAGTGTAGATGCTATGAAAAATGAGCTGGTACTGAAAGTGAAGAAGCTCTCATAATCGCAGGACACCATACATGGCCCATGGATGTGCGGAGGTTATCAGTTGAACAAGGACAGGCAATGTATTTTAAGGATATTCTCAAAAGCCCCATGAAGAAGCAGTTCTGGACAAGAAAAAGATGGCAACAGTAGTAGGGAACTGTCATGTCAGATTGGAGGACAGGTGATGATAGAACTATGAGAGGCCGTATGACATGAGACATTTGTATCTTGATCATGTTGACTCCGTTTGCTGAAATGACTCTGCCAGGCTGTTTCCTCAGCACATTTCTCCCGAGTACAGTAAACTAGCAATAATCTAAAGACCAAAGTGTTTGAGAAATGTGACTTCAGAGAAGTTCTGTTACAAATCTTCATATCCTGGAGACTTTGCTGAGGTAATCCGCCTCTGCATGGCCAAAGGTTGCCATATCGGTGGATGATTTCATCCATAATCTAAGACTCACCACCATATCTCACTCACTCATCACCATCTATATACTACAGTACGCAAAAGAGATTCTGTTACCAGGCCGGCTGGGTGTGTGGGTATGTATGTGGAAAACTTTGTGCTCAATGGACTCGGAGGCCACCTCACCATTGGCTCTCATCTCTTGCGTGGCAATTCCACAATACTTGAAGAGTGCACCTGACATGGTTTCACTGACCGCTTGGCCATAACAGAGGTCAAAGGTCACCTTTTTAACTGACCTTTACCCATGGAGGTGTACATCAGTGGAGAAATCGAGTACACCCCACGGCTCTCTTTTGACAATACACCTGTTGTGGAGTGTTATCGGGTGGAGAGACAGAGACGGACCGCGAGGCTCTTTCTCCACAATTCACCAGGTGTGGAGTGTCGTCTGACAGAGAAACGGAACGCGCCCCGACCTGACAGCTGTTCATGGCCTGTAGGTAAAGCTTGATTTTATGTCTCTCCGTGGAGCTCACAGCACTTCCCTTTGTGCATGCCTTAATAATGCTGACGCCATTGACAGGAATTTCTACTGGGTGCTGATTTAAATGTGTTGCTGTGTTGTCAAAATATGCTCATCGTGTCTTTTTGTTTATTAAACAGTGACGGACAAAAGCGGAGAGCTCAAGAAGGCCTGGACATTCATGGAAAACAGTGGTGGATAATTGCAGGATCCTTTCTATGGTAAAGAAAAACACCTTCACAACATTCACCCAAGCAAAGAACACTTTTCAGGAAGTAGGTGTATCAATATCTATGTCTACCATAAAAAGAAAAATTCTAGAGCGCAAATACAGACAGTTCAGCATAACGCTCAAACCACTAATCAGCCTAAAAAAATTAAAATTCCAGATTAGACTTTGCCAAAAAATATCTAAAGTCAGCCCAGTTCTGGAACAGCATTCTTTGGACAGATGAAACCAAGATCATCCTGTACCAGAATAATGGGAAGAAGTATGGAGAAGGCTTGGAACAGCTCATGATCCAAAGCACACCAAATCTTCTATAAACCATGGTGGAGGAAGTGTGATGCATGGCTTCCAATGGCACTAGTGTTTATTGATGATGTGACAGAAGACAGTAGCAGTCGGATAAATTCTGAAGTGTATAGGAATATACTGTCTGCTCAGATTCAGCCAAATGCAGCAAAGTTGATCCGATGGCGCTTCCCAGTACACATGGACAATGACCCAAAACATGCTGCAAAAGCAACCCAGGAGTTTTTTAGGGCAAGGAAGTGGAACATTCAGCAATGGGCCAAGTCAATTTCAACCTGATCAAACATGTAATCACCTGCCTAAGACAAAATGTAAGGCAGAAAGACCCACAAAAAGGCAACAACTGAAGAGAGCTGCAGTAAAGGCCTGGCAAAGCATCACAAAGGAGGACACCCAGTGCTTGGTGATGCCCACGGGTTTCAGATTTCAGGCAGTCATTGCCTACAAAGGATTCTCAACAAAGTTTGGCAGTATGCTTACGGTCACTGTCCATTTGGAAGGCTCATTTGCACCCAAGCTTTAACTTCCTGGCTGTAGTATTGATATGTTGCTTCAGTATTGTCACATAATGTTCTTTCCTCATGATACCATCCATTTTGTGAAGTGCACCAGTCCCTCCTGCAACAAAACACCTCCAACATGATGTTGTCACCCTCGTACTTCACATATGGGATGGTTGTCTCAAGCTTGCAAGCTTCCCCCTTTTTCCTCTCCAAATGTAGTATTGCATCATCTCACTTTGGCTCATCAATAAAATTATTCTTCAGCTTAAAGACATTGTTTCACCCAGGAAAAGGACAGTCAAGAACTGCTCTTTTATCCCAAGACCACAGCTGAACTAACATTCCTTTGTTAAACCAGTCTCAGGAATTCCTGCTGAACCTTTTAGGGCCCAATAAACGTGGGCAAAAGACAGACCTTGGTGGAATGCCATATGGCCTACAAAACAGCCACAGCTAAACATTGCCCTCTACTGGCAACTCTGGGACATGCTGGATTTAACCAGTAAACATTCTCTTTTTCAGGACACCATGGAAAAGCAAATGGACTCTTGATGTTTGATGTGGACAATCAATAATGGGTTTGAAATATATTAATCCTTGATTTTAAATATGTGCCGGAGTGGTGGCTCAGTTGGTAGAGCATCCGCCCCACACCCGGGAGGCAGGGGTTCAAATCCTGGCCGGGTCATGCCAAAGACCATATAAAAGTGGAACTTCCTGTCGTCCAGCTTGGTGCTCAGCAATAATGGAATGTAGGAGGGAAATCTGTGGCGGCACCTTGCATGGCAGCGGCCCTTCTGATTCGATAAAGCACAATTTCGTTCTACTGTACATGATTGGTTGAATGACAATAAAGGGTGAGTTGATTTAATTTTAATTAATTATGTGCATGTTAAAATGTTTAAATGAATGTTTATTCCTGCATGTTAATTTAAAAGCACTAGTTATAAAGTTGCATGAACCACTGAAATAGGTTAGATTTTATACATAAGTGTATAGAAGAATGTTCAGTTTTAAGATGTGTGTATTAAGATTTGCCAAAACGTCTCTCAAATCATGTGACCGATCGTGGCCAATCTCTGCTTGACAACGGCTCTCTCAAGGTTATTGACTGTTACAGACAAAAGCCCGTTTGTTCATTGGACTAAAGTTCATAAAACCCGCCCACGAAGGAAAACTATTGGCTGAGCTCTTGTCAATCCTGGAAGCCCGCGAAAGTTATCTGCAGATAAAGAGAAGAATCACTCTCTTCTTGTCCTCTTTCGGCTCTGCTCTTTGCCCCTTTGTCGTGTCTTCACACCAGATGACTGCACAGCACTTCAGATCACCACGGGAGAACAAAGGACATTTCTCCCACATGCTTTTTTTGTTTCTCTTTAAACGTCTAGAAACTAATCTTTTTCTTTCCTGAGCTCAAATCCTAAATTTGGAGTCAAACTCCATTTCTAGATATTTATTTTTATAACTTTTTCCAGTTAAACTTTCTTTAAACTCACCGTTTGTAATTTTGACTTTATGTTTATAATTTTGTTGACCACTTACACAATAGAGCTAATTTCATCTCCACAAAGTCCCAAAATTCTTTTAATTTTGCTATTGGATCAGATTTTGTAATTTTTCTCGAAAAATCTAGAATCTCATCTTGCAACAACAGACTGGGAAGCGGTCAGTCCTCGTTCGAACATTTGCTGGTCTAATATTCCGGTTTTTGGCGCTATCTACATTAAACTTTGAGGAGAAGACGCAGAAGGATCTTCACCAATCTGGATCACGTGAGCTGCATTCTCTATTCAGCTGCTGAATAAAACGTCTGAGATTTGAGAATAATTCAGTATCTGATCAGATACAAAATTAAAGAGCAATTAACATAACTCTTCTTTTCCTTAAAATTCTGTTTTCATTTTCTGAAGAGTAATCCAGAATTTTCCATATAATTAGTTTAATTTTCCCCATAAATTTGCATTCTGTTTTCCATAATCTGTTAAAGGGCCTATATCATGCAAAATCGACTTTTTTGAGCTTTTAAGCATGTTATAATGTGAATTCCTCACCAAAAACACCCCCAAAGTGGTATTTTGTTCCATTCACGCATCTCTGAGTATTCCTCCTCAACTCTGCTCTCTGAGCTGCTGCTCCACCCTGTCCCTGATAACGATTGGGTCCCCACATTCATACGTATGAATGTGGGTGAGCCGCCCACTCCAGGAAGTGCCTGTGCTGCCAGCACCGCCTCAGGCTAACGCACACACGCACTTTCTCCGCGCAGCTAACAGAGCGGTGATCAGCAAAACTCTTACACTTTAGCATTGACGCTGTGAAGAAGTAGTTCCTCTCGCACCTAATCTGCTCAGTGACAACAACTGTTTGCTTTTTTACGTAAGACAATGTTTTCTAAGTGGCGTAAATGTGCCTTTGGCTGTGAGAGATTTAGGAGTTTGTTCAACCTTCCTAAAGAAGAGCCTATTCGTCAGAAATGGTTGGAGTTTATTATCATCATGAAATGGGCGGCAGCCACAAGGAGAGGCGGAGCCTCAGAGATCGAGGCATCTTACTTCCGGGTTGGAAAAGTAGCTCATGAGAATAACTCATATTTCATAAGAAATTCATTCTCCAGTGTACCAAAGGTAATATACCATCACATACATGCATATACTGTAGTTTACTCTGAAAGGCTTAAAATAGCATGATATAGGCCCCTCAACTTCAAACCAATCTAAATTCAGCTTACGTTTTCACCCTGGTTCTGCAAATGTTCACATTGTTACTCTATCATTTACAAGTTTAATTTAATATTTAATGAAACTCATTTCAATGTCCTTTAATCATCATTTCATTTAATAAATATGTGAAAATGAGAGAAGTTGTTGGGAATTTATTTCATTCTGAGTCTGGTTTCAAAGCCCCCAGTATCAAAATTCACTAAAATTTTAAGACTGATTATTAATTAATTTATTGAGTGATTAAACAGGTATAAAGTGAAATTAAGGACTAAAGTGCTCCCTAAAGAGGAGCTGGTGCCCCACGAGTGTTTATTAACTTTTTCTGTGTGTGTGGACCCGGAGGATATCTCAGGTCCCAATACATTAATACAAATTAAATAATTTTTATACCTGATCATAATTATTAATCACATATTGTTGTAGTAGTGATGGTCATTATGGCCAAAAAGTTCAATTTTAGTTTCATCAGACCACAGGACATGTCTCAAAAAATTAAGGTATTTGTCCCTGTGTACATCTGCAGAGTCTAATCTGTCTTTTTTTTTTATGTTGCTTTTGGAGTAATGGCTTCTTCCTGGCTGAGTGGCCTTTTAGCCCATGTCGGTACAGGACTTGATTCACTGTAGATAAGACTTTATTAGTCCTACAATGGGGAAATTACAGGATTGCAGCAGCAAAGGGATAGCACCACTCAGACCAATAGTAAATCAGATAATAAGATAAGAACTGGATAGCCAAAGCAGTAAATAAATATACATATGTACACAGTTATATACACAGCCCAGGAGCATTGCAGCTAGATGGTATCAACAGCATTACAGTTAAATTACCTGGCAAAATATAAATATGGACCCAGACAGTATATTTCACATTGAATGAACAGTGTTGTTGCCACCCTCGATAATAATTGTAACTGTCTTAGTTGTGTAGTGGAGAGGACAATCTCCATTGTGCAGAGTTGTGACGTTTAATGCAGCCTCTATGAGCAGTATTCAGATTATAAAGTCTGACAGTTGTAGGTAGGAAGGACCTGCGGAATCTCTCCCTTGAACACTTAGGATGGCACAGCCTACTGCTAAATGAGCTCCTCAGTGTGTTCAACATGTCCTGCATGGGGTGGAGCTCGGGCTCCAGCGGAGATGACAACTTAGCCACCATCCTCCTCTCTCCTAGCTCCTCCACTGGGTCGAGATGTCGCCCCAGAACAGAGCTGGCTTTTTTGATCAGCCTGTTCAGTCTCTTCCTGTCGGCTACCATGATGCCACTGCCCAAGCAGACCACTGCATACGTAATTGTTGATGTCACCACCGAATTGTAGAAGGTCTTCAGGAGTGCCCCCGTACTCCAAAAGACCTGAGTCTCCTGAGGAGGAACAGCCTGCACTACCCTTTTTTGTAAAGCACATTGGTGTTGTGTGACCAGTCCAGTTTACTGTTCAGGTGAACACCCAGGTACCTGTAAGATGTCACCATCTCAATGTCTGTTCCCAGGATGTTTACCGGTGCTGTGGGGGGTTGTCCACGCCTGCGGCAGTCCACCACCAGCTCCTTGGTTTTCCTCGCATTGATCTGGAGGCAGTTCCGTAGGTACCAGTCCACAAAGTCCTGGATAAGTCCTCTATGCTCTGCGTCATCCCCCTCGGAGATGAGGCCGACGATCCCAGAATCATCAGAGAACTTCTGTAGATGGCAGTGTGGCATGTTGTGTGTAAAGTCAGCAGTGTAGAGGGTGAACAGGAAGGGAGCAAGAACTTTTCCCTGGGGGGCCCCCGTACAGTAGGTGATGGTGTCACACACACAGTCCTGGGTCCTCACAAACTGTGGTCTTTCTGTGAGGTAGTCCAGGATCCACGATGACAGGTGCTGGTCCATCCCTGCACACAACAGCTTGTCCCTCAGAATCACTCAGCATCTTCACAAGGTCTTTTACTTTTGTTATGGGGTTGATATACACATTTCACACCAAAACATGTTCATCTCTGTGACACAGAACCTGTCTCCTTCACATATGATGATTATTGATTAAAAAGATAATTTTCCATGTAAATAACACTGTAGGTGTTATTTACAGGAAAAGAGACTGAACTCCTTCCACTTGCGCTGCATTCGCCACATCCTGGACATATCCTGGCAGGACAAAGTGCCCAACACAGAAGTTCTGTCCCGCGCCGGCCTTCCCTCCATGTTCACTCTACTCAGGCAGCGCAGGCTCCGCTGGCTAGGCCACGTTCACCATATGGAGGATGGCAGAATCCCCAAAGACGTCCTCTACGGAGAACTGGCAACTGGCAGGAGAGACGCTGGCCGCCCACAGCTGCGCTTTAGAGACGTCTGCAAGAGAGACACGAAGGCACTGGAGATCAACAGAGTGCTGGGAGGACCTTGCAACGGACTGCTACAAATGGAGAGGCACCCTGACCAGACAGCTCAAGGCGGGTGAAGAGAGACTGACTGCTGCAGCAGATGAAAAAAGGACCCGCAGGAAGAACCGCCACAGACCCAGCAGCACGGAGATCACCCACAAGTGCGACCTGTGTGACAGGGACTGCCATTCGCGCATCGGCCTGTTCAGCCACAGGCGGTGCTGTTCCAGCAGAGTAGACGTTTAGGATTCTCTTCCATGGTCATCATAGACCGACGGAGGCCGCCGCCGCCGCCGAACACTGTAGGTTGTCTAACTGCTAAAGTATAAGGCTGCGAAAATACATAAATTAAAATACTACAAACCCAGACTACATAACACTTCGTTTTCAAGGGTGAAGTAACCAACAGTCCTGTGGATTAGCTCCAGCTCTCAAAATACAATACATTTCTGTTGTGTTTCTCCTCTTTGGATGCTTCTTTCATTGGTCAGAAACCAGGAGGTGAGCTTTGACAGAATCCAAGACAAGGGGGCGTAGTCCACTAAGCGGTTTCACAAAAATTTAATACTACTCTTTTATTTTATATATATAATATATATACAGTCATGTGAAAAAATTAGGACACCCTGTATAAGCCTGTGTGTTTGTTTTTTTTTTTTTTTAAACATATTTGGACATATGGATATTTAATATCAATGTTAAAAATACGGGGAGATTCATGTAATCCAACTAAACAATTAAAAAATGATTTAAAGACTTTTTTCAAATTTTCTGTAAAATGTAATTCTAAACAAATAGTGAGGAATAAATTAGGACACCCCCTCCATCTTTTTTAGATGGGGGTGTCATTCATTCCCACTTACAATGGCTAAAATGTTAAAAAAAAATGCAAATAAAAACAAAAACAAGGTTAGACATAGATACATGAACATTTCTTAATAAAGAACTGCATGTTTAATGGGATGTCCTAATTTTTTCATGACTACACACACACACACACACACACACACACACACACATATATATATATATATATATATATATATATATATATATATATATATATATATATATATATATATATATATAATATGACAAATATATATATATACTGTATATTATTTACTATTGCTCTGAGTGCTGCTATCCCTCTGCTGCTGTAATCCTGGAATTTCCCCATTGTGGAACTAGTAAAGGCTTATCTTATCTTATCTCATACAACAGTCGATTTTAATTACGTGAAAAATTATCTTTTAAATTGACAAACTTCATATGTGTAACTCCTGGCAAAATTTGACCAAGATCAAAAGATAATTTCTCTCTTGCCATTCACTTCAATGAGGATTTTTTTTTCCAATTTAAGGTGTCATATGCAGAAGTAGAGGGGTGTAACTTGGGTTCTCTATAAGGTAGGATGGAGTAAATGAGGACTCACTAGTATTTAAAGTAATATGTCATGAGGAGAGCTTTTTCCTCTGTGTGGAAAATGGCACTGCAAGAATTAAACCCAGAGTGGTTTTGAACAAAGTATGTCACAGACATTTATCATTCTGACATTTAATTAACACCATCACCTTGTAAAAAGCACTTAATAGGGGAACTTTAATATTCCATATCAAACAGTCTATCATAACAGCCTTAAAGCCTGTATCTCACAGAGTCTTTAAAATTTCTTTTGCAAAATCATTTTTCCCTAAATAGCTGCAAATGTTTGCAAAATAATTGTAAGCATCTGCAAACAGTTGTAAGACCTATCACTAAAGTTCTTTTTGGTTCACCAAGCAGTGAACGCTAGCAACTGTGTAAGATCCTTTACCACAAAACTGTTGGTGACCTTAAAAACTGTGAACTGCTTTGCAAGCTTTTACAAACCCTGATGAAACCAAACAATCACAACGCTCATGAGCGTTCATGAGCATTCCTCAGCATTCACCACTCCATGAGATACTAGCTTGATTTTCGCCAGCATTGGTCAGTTAAAAGTTAGTGAATCCAAAAATCACTACGCTGGTCAGCATTCACCGCTCTGTGAAATACTAGCATAAACAAGTGCTGGTGTCATAATATGAGACAGTTGTTTGTTGGGTTATCAGAGCACACCACCATTAATCATTGATGGTGTGGGGTAACCCCCACAGCCACGGACAAGCAGAGCGCTCAGCTGGGGCAATTAGCAGAACAATGAGATGTATGTATTGAGATCAATAGGCAGCCGCTCTTTGTCTAGCTCCTTCCTGCCAGTTCCGATGTTGATATGTATGATTCAAATGCAAACGTTCATGCTTCCTGCTCTGACTGTAATGCAAATGTCCCATGCCTTTCATGTATTGTCTGTAACTGGGTATAAAAACTGCATATGCTCTGTAGCTCACTCTCTCTCTGACCACTGCTTCAGACTACACGCATTGCCTTTGCCTGAGAGCCTCCGGGCTCGCTCCGGCGCGCATGCACGGCACTGGAGTGAGTTCTCATGATGGCGGTATGATTAATAAACTCCCTTAAAAACTCTCAGTTCGCTGCTTATTATTTCATGCCGCCACACTGGTGACCCCGAGAAAGCACACGTTTTGTGCAACGCAACCTTCTGGTCTGGACATCCACACTGGACCGGCCGAGGGACACAGAACGTCTTCTCCCTCTCACTGCTCCAACGCACAATGACCTGAATGCAGAAAAGAACACGCTGACAACGAACGCAGCACCCGGCGGTGATTCTCCGATGACAAGCGAACGCAGCAGCCTGACGCAAATGATCTGCCCTCCCTTCTGCTACAGGGAGACCTCGACGCAGAGCCACCACCAGGCGAAACTCTCCAGAGATCACCCACAACCGGGAAAGCTGCAGAAAGCTTCATGGTGAGATCTGCATGCCTGAGATCTGCACATCCACGCTGGGACTGGCCGCTCTCACAGCTCCTCCACACGAGAGCGCACGCACCTCGTCCTCTCTCCACGACAGCGACCTCCAGGGCCGACGGAGAACGCAGCGCGTGGACCTGAACACACCATGACCAATCTACAGCAACAGCTCAACAGGGATGACCATCGGCGCCGACGACGCTGATCTCCATCAAGCTCCCTGACCCTGACTCGCCTCTACAGCGGACCTGCCAAGCAACAAACCCCGCACACACACCGGGAGGTTACGAGGACAGCGCACCACGCACGGGACAATAACGGCTCCACAGACCACCATCGTCCTTCGCCGCTGCACACAGAACCTTCAGGGCTGCTCACACACCTGAAGCACGCACGCAGCTCGCTCACAGGATTTTGTACGGGTCTCAGCCGCGGCGCACAAGGGAATTCAGCCGTCAGCTGTCCCTGAGGACTTTAGGACTGCGCGCGCACCTAAAGTCAACACGCCAAGTCCCTCACAGCTGCAGCTCCTTTTTTTTCTTCATGGCCGCGAGAGGAGTCGGAGACAAATTTTCTTCAAACAGCTGCTGTGGACCTCCGCACGTTCAACGGGACAGCCCCTCAACATCGCAGATCCACAGGCAATTTTTGCGCGGCCCAAACAACTTCACCGTCCTGGGCCGGCACTTGCTACCCCCACCCCCTCCCTCCACCTCCGCCTGCACAGAGCTTTCCCTGCTCGCTACCAAAGCTGGACTATCGTGGCCTCAGCTTCCTGCTGAGCCCTCTGGGGGGGGGGGGGAGTGTGTGGGGTAACCCCCACAGCCACGGACAAGCAGAGCGCTCAGCTGGGGCAATTAGCAGAACAATGAGATGTGTGTATTGAGATCAATAGGCAGCCGCTCTTTGTCTAGCTTCTTCCTGCCAGTTCCGATGTTGATATGTATGACTCAAATGCAAACGTTCATGCTTCCTGCTCTGACTGTGATGCAAATGTCCCATGCCTTTCATGTATTGTCTGTAACTGGGCATAAAAACTGCATATGCTCTGTAGCTCACTCTCTCTCTGACCACTGCTTCAGACTACACGCATTGCCTTTGCCTGAAAGCCTCCGGGCTCGCTCCGGCGCGCATGCACGGCGCTGGAGTGAGTTCTCATGATGGCGGTATGATTAATAAGATAAGATAAGATAAGATAAGCCTTTATTAGTCCCACAACGGGGAAATTCCAGGATTGCAACAGCACAGGGATAGCAACACTCAGAGCAACAATCAGAAGGCAAGAAAAAAAACAAGCAAGCAAGAGCAGCTAATAAACATATGTACGTATTACTATAAAATATATATATATACACACACACACAGACACACAGTGCAGAGCATTGTAGCTGGATGGAATAAATATATGAATATATGAACACACAGTGCAGAGCATTGTAGCTAGATGGAATAAATATGTAAATATATAAACACCCACAGTACGGAGCATTGCAGCTAGGTGGAATAAATATGCAAGTATATAAACACACACAGTGCGGAGCAATGTAGCTAGATGGAATAATATGTAGATATATAAATATATAAACACCCACAGTACGGAGCATTGTAGCTAGATGGAATAAATATGCAAATATATAAACACACACAGTGCAGAGCATTGTTGCTAGATGGAATGAAACAGCATAACCGTCTACTTAGTTATCCTACATGGTATGATTATGTGCCCATACATATTCTCACCCTCCATAGCGACCGGTATGTTCCTAGTTGTATGCCGGAGAGGACCATTGTGTAAGTCTATTGCATCTTTTGCATTCAAAAAACTATTAGTTTGTTACGTCTTTTTGCTATCTCTGCGAGCAGCCCTGCTTAGGTTGTACAGTCTGACAGCCGTTGGTAGGAAGGACCTACGAAACCTCTCGGTTGTGCACCTGGGATGATGTAGTCTGCTGCTAAATGAGCTCCTCAGTGCATTCAGTATGTCCTGCATAGGGTGGAACTCGGACTCCAGCAGAGATGACAGTTTAGCCACCGTCCTTCTCTCTCCTATCTCCTCCATCGGATCAAGGCGCTGCCCCAGGACAGAGCTAGCTTTCTTAATCAGTTTGTTCAGTCTCTTCCTATCGGCTGCAGTAATGCCACTGCCCCAGCAGACCACTCCAAAAGTGATGGCTGATGCCACCACCGTGTCATAGAATGACTTCAGCAGCGCCCCTTGTACACCAAAAGACCTGAGTCTCCTCAGCAGGAACAGCCTGCGCTGTCCCTTCTTGTAGAGTGCATCAGTATTGTGTGACCAGTCTAGTTTATTGTTCAGATGAATACCCAGGTACTTATAGGATGTCACCATCTCGATGTCTGTTCCCTGTATATTTACTGGTACTGTGAGGGGCTGCCCATGCCTGCGGCAGTCCACCACCAGCTCCTTAGTTTTCCTCGCGTTGATCTGGAGGCAGTTCCGATGGCACCAGTCCACGAAGTCCTGGATAAGCCCTCTGTACTCAGCTTCATCTCCATTGGAGATGAGGCCAACGATCGCAGAGTCATCAGAGAACTTCTGTAGATGGCAGTGTGTTGTGTTGTGTGAGAAGTCCGCAGTATAAAGAGTGAACAGGAAGGGAGCCAGCACCGTTCCCTGGGGGGCCCCCGTGCTACTGATGATCGTGTCAGACACACAGTCCCGGGTTCTCACAAACTGAGGCCGGTTCGTGAGGTAGTCCAGGATCCATGATGACAGGTGCTGGTCCACCCCTGCGCGCAGCAGCTTGTCCTTCAGGATCATCGGTTGGATGGTGTTGAAAGCACTGGAGAAGTCAAAGAACATGATCCTCACCATATTCCCGGGCTTCTCCAGGTGGGACAGAGAACGGTGAAGGAGGAAGATCACCGCATCCTCCACCCCAATGCCATGCTGGTAGGCGAACTGGAGTGGATCCATCGCTGGTTCCACCAGGGGGCGGAGGTGAGCAAGGAGCAGTCTCTCCAGGGTCTTCATCAAGTGGGACGTCAAGGCCACCGGTCTGTAGCTGTTCAGGTCTTTGGGGTGGGAAGTTTTTGGTACAGGTACCACACAAGATGTTTTCCACAGCTGTGGTACCCTCCCCAGTTTCAGGCTCATGTTGAAGATATACGTCACAATCCCACACAGCTGGTCTGCACAGGACTTGAGGAGCTTTGCGCTGATGCCGTCCGGTCCCGGCGCCTTCCTCGCCTTGATCTTCCTCAGCTCCGTCCTCACCTGGGTCCTGGTCAGGGTCAGGATGGGGGGCTGTGTGTTGGGAGTGGGGGGGTGTTGGTAGAGTGGGGAGTGGGCAGCAGGACTTGATTTCTTTAGAGGCAGCAGTGGTTGTTGTGCAGTCAGGGGGGAGGGCGGTTGGTCAAATCTATTGAAAAACAGATTCAGGTTGTTCGCCCACTCCCTGCCCCCTGTGGCCTGGGGGGAGGTATTCTGGAGCCCCGAGATGGTTTTGAGGTTTCTCCAGACCCCGCTGATGTCGCTCTGTTGCAGCTTGTCCTCCATCTTCTTCCTGAAGCTGTCCTTGCCTTCTCTGATCTTTCTCCTCAGCTCCCTCTGTACGGACTTCAGCATCTCCCTGTTCCCCGACCTGAAGATCCTCTTCTTCTCTCTCAGAAGTGTTTTTATCTCAGGGTTGATCCAGGGTTTGTTGTTTGAGTGACGCCGTATGGTCTTGGTGGGAACGGATTTGTCCACACAGAAGCTGAGGTAGCCCGTGAAGGTGTGAATGAGGCCATCGATGTCCTCACCATGTGGATCGCAGAGCTGCTTCCAGGCGGTGGCTTCAAAACAGCCCTTTAGGGTGTCCATTGTCTCCTCAGACCATAACTCCACAGTGTGCATGGCCGGAGGTTGTCTGTGCACTAGGGGTTTGTACACCGGCCGGAGATGAACCAAGTTGTGATCCGATCTCCCGAGTGGGGGTAGTTGTGATGAGGTGTACGCCTCCTTAGTGTTTGCGTAGAATAAATCCAGTGTTTTATTGTCTCTAGTGTGGCATGTGACATACTGGGTGAACGTGGGTAGAATGGGAGACAGTGAAACATGGTTGAAATCGCCTGAGATGAGGAGAAGAGCATCTGGGTGTTCTGTCTGCAGCCTGCTGGTTACTGAATGGATGACGTCACGTGCTGTCCCAGCGTTCGCCGTCGGATTTGCATAAACAACAATGCAGATCACGTGTGAGTGTTCTCTCGGGAGATATGTAGGCCTCATGCTAACAGCTAGCAACTCAATGTCTTTGCTGCAGTGTCGTTGTTTAACAGTGATATGTCCCGGTCTGCACCAGTTGTTGTTAACATACATGATCACTCCACCGCCCCTAGCCTTGCCACTGTCTGGTGTTCGGTCAGCTCGTATCATGTGAAAACCCTCCAGCTCAATGTTAGCATCTGCTGCTAGTTCAGTTAGCCACGTCTCAGTAAACAAAAGGAGAGAGCACTCCCGGTATGTGCTATCATAACGGGAGATAGCCGCTAGCTCATCTAACTTTCCCAGTATCGACCGTACATTTCCCATGACAACAGATGGAAGGGAGGGTCTGTACCTTATATTTTTTGTCCTCCGCCTTACTCCAGCCCGGCAGCCGCGGCGTTTTCGCCTCAGTTCACTCGGTATGTCGAGTTTTTCCAATGGGACCGGGTGGCGGTTGAATGCTAGCAGCTGTTCTCTGCTGTATCGTATCCTGCTATAGACAGTGGCTCCGTCCACCGGCTCAGGAGACATTTAGGACGATCTGTGTGTCCGTGATATAAGTGGGGTGAAAAAAAAAGACGGATCAAAAGAGAGAGGAAGGGAAAAAGACTCGGAATCGAGCCGCTGTTGCAAAAGGCAGCCGACTCGTGTGGCGCCGAGAGAAAACCTCTAATAAACTCCCTTAAACTCTGTTCGCTGCTTATTATTTCATGCCGCCACAGATGGTACAGTAAGAGAGCATCAACAGGGAACCATCATAACTGTTATTAGTATTTCCTTCATTTCTGAACTGGTGAGCACTGCTGTTTTGTGAACAAAGTGGCTCTCAGTCAGAAGTCATTCAGGGACAGTCATTTTTTTTTTTTTTAAACCTCAGACATCTCATCGTTAAATCCAGGAGCATTCGGGGGGGGGGGGGGTGGCAGTTAAAGAATAAAAGAAGCAGGAACTCATTTATCTATGCTGTAGTTAGATTGCTTCATTTGCACATGAAATGAGGTGGCATTTCATGCCTGAATGGGAACTTTGTATTTGCAGTGATAAGTGGTTTTTTTTTTTCTTTATAATGCATTTGGGCTCGTGTCTTCCTATCCTGTCTTACAACAGATGGGAAATGCTGGGATTTACTGAGTGGATTTAGTAGGATTTTAATCTAGGTTTTTATAGTTTTTTTTCTTTTCATTGGTTCTTCCTATTGTAAAACCTCAGAGTGGTTTATTGTAAAAGACATTTCTCTTTAATGTGTTAGCCCTCGCTCTGCTTTTGCAGAATAACGTGTTTTCTTCCAGGAGATCACAAAAAAAGTAAACGAGAACATTTCAATGTTCAGATAAATTAATCCAGTATATCAGAGAATATATGCATGATATCCTGCACTTACTGACAAATTTCACGTTTTGTATTAAGCTTAAATCAATAGTTTGCAGTCAATATATTACAATATAAAAAAACTGCTAATCAGGATAGTAACACTGACCTTTTCCCTATGGGCATTAAAAGATGGAAAATGGATGTGCCAACAAACGAATGTCCAAAAATTTCTTCAAAAGCCACTCAAACCTTATTGAACCATGACAAAATTGTCCACCTTCAGAAAATATAGAGCACGGTCATAGTCTGGTGCCCACAAAACTGTTCATTTTATAACTGCAACTTTAAATATGCTTATTTTGTCTGCCAATCTTTTGGACAAAACAATATGTGGAGATAACTGGAAGATCACTGAGAAGTTTGTTGAGAGATCTCGTCATTTTTTAAATCAATCGGTGATCTCTCAACAATCTCCATCCCTGTGTAAAAGGGGGTAGAAGAGCACTAGAAACCTCTAGCCACCCAACAAACTCTAAATGACCCCTCACTGATCTGTCCTGGTCTCTCACCAAACTCTGCTGGTCTCTCAATTATCAAAGATTGAGATTATCTCAATCTTTGATAATTGAGATTATTTTATTCAGGGTAAAGGGGAAGGGATGAGGAGAGCACAGATACTCATGCAGACGTACACTCACAGGTTGCACAGCGCAGAGGTAAGCAGCTCGTACCGGACGTGGGGGTAACAAGACGTACATACTCACAGCGGGATACAAACACAGGAATGCTGCAAGAGGAGTATAAGCTGACACCAGACGAAGGGGCTTCAGCTTAGCAATGTGTTTATGTCGCAAGACGTAACAAGACGTACATACTCACAGCGGGATACAAACACAGGAATGCTGCAAGAGGAGTATAAGCTGACACCAGACGAAGGGGCTTCAGCTTAGCAATGTGTTTATGTCGAAGATTATCAAAGATCTCCCAAGGATCTTTCAAAGATCTCTATAGATCACAATGAAAAGGGGTCGCCATAGAGAATCATCTGCCTCCATCTCACCCTATCCCTTCATCTTCCTCTGTAACACCAACCCTATCCATGTCCTCCTTTACTACATCCATGAATCTTCTGTGGTCTGTCATGCGGTGGCCCTCGCGAGCCACCATAAGACGCCAAAAGACACCGGTGAAGTTTGCACAGTTTATTGTTAACAAAAGAACACACAAAACAATGAGCCACGGTGGGCTAAAACATACAATACTACATACACGTGACCATGAGGCAAACAAGAAGCACACTTACGATCGTAACCCAGGGATGGTCAATAAGTCAGACCATGAAGGCATAGTTGACGTCTGAGCCGAGGAACGCTCGCTCAACGTCTGGCAAGGAGAATTCTCTGACGAATCGTTGATGAGACTGCCGCATTATTCTGCTCCCAGAGCCCTCTTAAATGGAGAGCTGCTGATGAGCTGAAATGCAGCACAGCTGTCAGACTTGACAGCAGGAAGCCCCTCCGAGTGCTGTCACAATAAAGGCTCGGGGAGCAGGAAGGTACACACTGCTGTCAAACCTGGTGAAGATGATGTATGGCTCGAGCGCGGACGAGATCGGCGCTCAAACCATGACATGGTCTTCCTCTTTTCCTCCTGTCTGGCAGCTCCATCTTCAACATCCTTTGTCCAATATATCCACTATCCCTCCTCTGCACATTTCCAAACCATCTCAGCCTTGCCTCTCTTATTTTGTCTCCAAACCGCTCAACCTTGAGCTGTCCCTCTGATATACTCACTTCTAATCCTGTTCCTCATAGTCACTCCCAAAGAGAAGCTTAGCATCTTCACCGTTACACCTGCCTCCCTCTGTCACACTCATGTATCCTGCCTTGCTCCTATTGACTTCCATTCCTCTTCTCTCTGGTGCGTACCTCCACCTCCCCAGGCTCTCCACTACCTGCTCCCTACTCTCACTACAGATTGCAAAGTCATCTGGGAACATCATGGTCCAAAGACTCGTGCCTGATCTCTCTTGCCAGTCTGTCCATCACCATGACAAAGAGGGGCTGAGCCCCTCTTTGTTTTTTATGTGAGGCACCCCCCTCACATACTTCTCTACCGCTTCTGACTTTCTTATACAATACCACAGTTCCTCTCTTGGCATACTGCCATATGCTTTCCCTAGACCCACAAAGACAGTGCAAAGACACAGTGCAACTCCTGACCTTCTCCATCAACACTATTTTAAGGAACATTGCATCTTGGCATGAAACCATACTGCTGCTCACTGATCATCACCTCTCTTCTTAACCGACCTTCAGCAACTCTTTCCCATATCTTCAGTGTGGTTAATCAACTTATCAGTACCAGTACACTTCCTTCGTTCATCATGCACTCTCTCGCTGAAGCATAGTCTATGTGTGGAAAACACTGAATCATAAATCCATTATAAAACATGAATAAATAAAACAAAGTTTAGAAAAGTGAAAATGCCTCCCCCAATCACTGGGATAGTGGAGTAGTTAAAATATTTCCCCTAACAGCTATGAGAATACTGAATATGAGATGAACAAACAGCGCACCTGGACGCTCCTTTTTAAAGGCAAAATCCCTGATTCTTTAATTCTCTTAATATACGACTTGAAATGTGAAGTGACAGTTATTGCAGGCTTCACTGGTCTTAGCAAGAAACTGAATTAATTTAAAAAATGACATCAACTGAAAAGAAGCAGCACAGCACCAGTTCCCCATGTCGACAGATTTCAGAGGATTATGGCCTAAGAAGTCTGTGGTTGGAGTGTGTCCAGGAGTGTACGGTGGAGCAGAGCGAGGGGCCTGGTACGTTGCCACAGTTTAGATGCTGCTAAGCTTATAGCGGTGTATTTACACACTTGTCTGTGTCAGCACTGTGTCATTTCCTCTGTTTATCTACTCAAGAGTCTGCACTCCCGCTGCTCTCATGTCACAGTGCTGAAATGAAGCTTCCCTCCTCTTTGGCACAAATTATACATCTATTAATCCAAAATCACACTTGATGCAGTCTCCACCCAGCCAGCACTCTGTGACCCTGATTGGCAATTCATTTTTAAAGGGTGTGCATGGCTTACGGGGGTGTTCCCCAGTTTGAGGTACTGTGTCAACAACACTCTGCCAGATCTATAAGAATTCCAGGAAGAGAAATTCTCTTTTAATTACCCTCTTTCTCTGTGTCTGTGCCACTGCACCAGTATGCCTACCGTTCATTTCCTGATGAGGGGTTAATCCCAAAGTACTCTCTCATTTACATCCAATCTGATGTGGCTTACATGGTAAGAGCATTCCCATCCCCTGCTCATTAGGTTCTAATAAATAAATGGGGCAAATACCTGCTTAATATTGTGTTGACCCTTCTTTTGCTGCCAAAGCAGCCCTGACCCATCGAGGCAGAGACTCTGCTAGACCCCTGAAGGTGTGCTGTGGTATCTGGCACCAAGATGTTAGCAGGGTGTACTGTACACCCTTTCATGGAAACTGTATTCCCTGATGGCTGTGGCCTCTTTCAGCAGGATAATGCACAGTGCTGCAAAGCAAAAATGGTTCAGGAGTAGTATAGAAGCACACAAACAAGTCTGAGGTGTTGATGTCCCTCCAAATTTCCCAGCTCTCAATCCAGTTGAGTATCTGTGGGATGTGCCGGACAAACAAACCCATATGAGGCCCCACCTCACGACTTAAAGGATCTGCTGCTAATACCTTAGTGCCAGATACCACAACACACCTTCAGGGGTCCAGTGGAGTCCCTGCCTCAACGGGTCAGGGCTGTTTTGGCAGCAAAAGGGGGACCAACACAATATTAGGCAGGTGGTCATAATGTTACGCCTGATCAGTGTATATCTGTACTTCATTTTTCTCACATTGAACTATGGGTTTTATTCTAAACCTATTCTTGAATTTAGAGAATACTTAAGCAGTTTTGACATGATAGCAGTTAAGACTCAGTGATGCAGGTGGGATGTACAATAAGTGCGATACAACTGGGTAGAAGTGGTGAACTGTAAAAGTTTTTATTTCTTTTTCTACCATCCAACACGTAAATACCATTTAAATGGAGACACAGTCCTCCTGAAAGGAGTACTCATGACTTTCACCACCACTTGATGTTACACTAGAGTAGGGCTGCACGATTATGGCCAAAATGATGATCACAGTTATTTTCATCAATACTGAAATCACAATTATTAATCACGATTATTCATTAGCTTTAGGAAAAACACAGATTACATAAAATTCTTTTATTTTTTAATTCATCCTTATCAACTGCTAGATGAAGCCTGTGGTCAAAGCACTGGAGCCCCATCCATTTATTTAGAGAAGCTGCCTTGCCGATGTTAGATCCACTGTCTGTTGTTATGCAGACTAGTCCCTCCTCCTGCAGGTTCCAAGCTGATTGTGCTTCCCTCAGTCCATGGGCTATAGCTTCTGTGTGGTCTTGTGGGAAAAATGATGTCTGCAAGCACAGACTCTTCATTTTAAAATCTCCATCATTGTAGTCAATTGTCAGGGACAGGGACGGCGCCGTTATTCTGCTTGACCATCAGTCAGTCGTAATTGCAAAGTACTCGACAGTTGTGATATCCATCTGTATTTTTCATACTGTGCAGGTAATGCAACTTTGGAGAATCACGCATTTCTTGTCCAGTGTTTTGAACATGTTTCTGAAGCCTTTGTTGCTCATACAGTATTTAGTGGACATGTCTTTGGCCAAATAAAACACTACTGCATCAGTTATTTTAGCGTGTCTTTGAGAGGTGGATGATACGGTGAAGCGCTGTGCAGGGTTGATACTATGGCTGCCTGGGTCGGCGCCGGACACAGACTGATTTAGTGAAGTGACTTTAGCTTTAGCTTTCACGCATTTATCGTACTTGCGCTTGTGGTGTTTTTTCAGGTGGTTGAACAAGTTAGCTGTGTTGCCCTGTGGCGCAGACGCAGCTCTATGGCACTCTTTGTATATAATTTCTTTTTAGTCAGCATCACTTGCCCTGAATCCAAAACACGTCCAGACAACAGATGATGATTCTTTCAAGGCACTAGCTCCTCGCATCCACATGTTGCCATACTGTCACCTTCTGCTCCCAACATCTGGTTTGAGTTTCACCATCACACCAGTCCGCTATTGAAAACTTAAGGCTGCCGCTACAGGGTGCACTCACTTGTCAGTTCTGCAAGTTAATGTTGTCCTAGCATGCGTTCGCCACCTGGTGGTCGGTTGGCTGTTGGTTGAGAAAATGCTTGATTTGATATGCAGCAGAGCCCGCATTTTAACTGTCAATATCGCCGACCATCATGTTGAGTTAGGGTGCATTCAGATGGCCACTGTTTGGTTCGGACCAAAGGACCAAACAGTGGATTCCGCGAATAGCTCAGTTCGTTTGGTGCAGTCTGAATGCACGTTGGAACTCTAGTGCGCACCAAACAAGCGAAGTCTGGACCCCCTGAAAACGGGGGTCTCGGTTCTCTTGTAAACAACGTCAGGTGCGCTCCGCTCAAAGTATGAATCCAAACGGCGTATCCAGCAGACCAAAGGGCAGAAGTGATCCTCTGCGTTTGTGTGGCCATAGCAATACGTAGTCTCAGAAGAGGAAGTTGCATTTACCGTAGTGCATTTTGGGTAAAAAACAGCAATAAAGACAACCATGCAAATCCGAGAAATCCTTTTACTGGTGAAAGCTGAGGAGAAAAGTTAAATGTCTTGTTTGTGGCAGACAAACAACGCAGCTGAAGGGAAAGGATTTCTGTGTTCGGTCGATGAGCGTGATTTTTCTTCTTTGCCGAGATTTATTCTTCCTGGTCAGTGGTGGTTTCGGCTACAGTGCCCCAAACAAGCAATTGCTGTAACTGCATGACATTATCCAGGCAGTTTGGTCCACTGCAGTGTGACTGCACACCAAACCAAATGAAGGTGTGAAAATTCTCGGCATTCCTTGCCCAGTTGAACTGAGACCCCTGGACTATTCTGGTCTGAATGCAGCCTAAATCATAGCTGCCAAAATCGTGATTGCGATCAAAATTCGATTAATTGTGTAGCCCTACACTAGAGCTCCGCTCTCAAGTCAAAACAAAGCTGCAGCATGGCCACTCCTCGTAACACCCACTGGCCGCTCCCTAGCACAGTCTCTGCTAACAGCTAACCACCAAGTTCAGTCTTCTTCCAACAACATCTGTCAGTGGCTGACCAGCATCTCTCAATTTTGTGTTGCCTTTCACTGATCAATGATTTCCCGTCCCAGTCAGCGAGTCTCCCAAGGTTCTAGCCCAGCTTTGAAGGGGTGGAGTCACCCAGGGGAAGGTCACTATGGCACAGAGATCAGCTCCCACCACAGGGGATCCCAGAAAGAATGCAATGGCTAGGCTAAGCTAACAGTGCTACCAATATTAGCCAAGGATGCAATGCTCTGCACATAAGTAAATTAAATAAGAAAGATATCAACTGAGAATACGATGTTGTGCTGTGTGTAATTTTAAATGGGTAAATGTTTAAATACTTAAGTAAACAACACACTAGTTATGTCTTATGGTGAGTTGCTCCCAAAAAACCTCTGTGGTGCAATGATGCGTGACATCATGCTGCCAGAGGTTTTAAGGGGATGGTGCCACAAAATTGGACAGATGGGCGGGCAGTTTAAACAAGAGTCTGAGAATAAGTAGAAGAGCAAAAGTTGACAGTGCTCACCCACAACTGAAGATCTGAGCTGTTTGATTATTTTAACACAAAAAATGCAAGATTTTACAAAGAACAACTTGAAGTATGTGGAGTACTTTAATGAAGCTCGCATAAGTCACATATTTCTCACCAAGGAGTGTGTTCTTTTGTTTCTTACTGATTACAGATTAATGTAGTTTTTTTTCTCCCTTTTCACTTTTGCTTGTTTATTAGGTTTAACTGTTAAAAATCACTTGGTGTCATGATCCTGGGACATGGGTTTGAGCCATGGCCAGTTTTCCTGCCCAGTGAGCATTTTTCTGTTTGTTTACTGTTATCTATAAGATTATTATGATAGTTTTGAGTTCTGTTGTATTTGTATCCTTATGGTTTCTGGTTTGTTTATTTTGACAGGGCTGTGCAGCTTCTGGCTGTCAATTCCTTAGGGGCTGCACAGCTGCTGTCCATTCTGCTACTCATGGATTACACCTATCTCTGATTATGTGTTGGTATTTAAGATAAGATAAGATAAGCCTTTATTAGTCCCACAATGGGGAAATTCCAGGATTGCAACAGCACAGGGATAGCAACACTCAGAGCAATAATTAAGAAGATAGGAAAAATATAAATAAGAGCAGTGGATATACAGTACATACGTACATATAAATATATTTATTATGTATAATAAATATATTTAATAAATTATATATTTAAATAAATATATATATATATATATATAGGGACACGACAACCTCTGCCTGTTGTCGTGTCCTTCTTCTTCCATGTATTCCTGCCCTCTGGACTGCTACTACCGTGGGTTTAAGTTCCGCTGTCAAGGTGAGTGGAGTGCTCTGTCCTGGTGTCTTTTTTCTCCCAGTGTCTCAGCCGTCAAGCCCCACAGCCCTCGGGGTCCTCGGGCTGAGCTCCACCCTGGTCAGGCATTCCCTGACTTTGTACTTTTGGATGTTGAGTCCCACTCTCCTCCAGCATTGTGTTTACATTTCTTTATTACCGTCTTGCACTTCATTTGCTGTATTTGTATAAAACGTTCCTTGTTTGTGTTTCAGTTAATAAATGTGCCAACCTACAGTGAGCTTTTGGTGTCCTATTTGTGCCCGTGAAACGGGCGCATTATGAGACTTGGTTACACTTACACTATTAAAATCAACCTGTTTCTGAAAAATGGTTTGGACTGAAACACCTGTCTTGCTTGTTGCCCTGTGGTGGTTTGGAGCTGCCTAAACAGGTGTCTCGAATGAGTCCCACCCTCTGAGTTGCACATGCCAAGGTTGCAGAGGGTGATAGAACAGAGATTTCAAAATGATGTGAGCATATCAGCTGTGTGGTACAATGTCAGCTGTCCGCAGGTAAATTTGTGAAAATGTTCTCAATATAGTGCACACTTTTGATTTTTTATTTCAAGATGATGAAAAACTTGATATAAACTCAACAGAAAACAGTATATGTAAGTCAACACACTGTAAACTGTGAATTTCAAAAGAATTGGGTCTTTTGTAGTCACTGGATATTAGATGGATTGCAGGTTTAAGGCACTACCGGCACACAGTATTCATGTTTATGTAAGCTACGTCCATCTTTTATTCACAGTCTATGGGCGATGTAAACACAGATGAACTATACTCAGGGGGAGATGGTGAGGCGTTTTTGTTATTTATTTATTTTTTTAAGATTTCATATGTAGAAGCACGGCTTACTTTTTGTGACATGGTGATTAAACTACTATCTTTCTGAAAATATTAAACATTTTAAAGTCACTCCTACACTGTTTTAAAGAGGTCTGGATCTTCAGTTGACTCACAAATGGTTTTTCTTCACCTGCGAAGGTAAAATGGTCTGCCTCAATTTGAAAGCAAAACAGTGTGAATCAAATTCATAACAATTCTCAATGCATCTCAATTCCCCATATTACTACACATGACTCCCTTTTTTATCAATTACCAATAAAAAACTATATGTATATTAGTGCAGGTTAAATTAATGTGTTATAGCAGTATAACGCTATATAGCACTATAGCACTATAACGCAACACCACATTGAAGACAAACTTCTTTTTTTAATCGCGGTTCATCACAGGGGGAAGAAAACGGCACAGCAAAAAAAGCAAAACTTCAGAAAACCAAGATACTCTCCTCTCGGCGCCACACCAGTAGGCTGCCTTTTGCAACAGCGGCTCGATTCCGAGTTTTTTTTTCCCTTCCTCTCTCTTTTGATCATTTTTTTTTCACCCCACTTATATCACGGACACACAGATCGTCCCAAATGTCTCCTGAGCCGGTGGATGGAGCCACTGTTTATAGCAGGATACGATACAACAGGGAAGAGCTGCTAGCATTTAACCGCCACCCGGTCCCACTGGAAAAACTCGACATACCGAGAGAATTGAGGCGAAAGCGTCGCGGCTGCCGGGCTGGAGTAAGGCGGAGGACAAAAAATATAAGGTACAGACCCTCCCTTCCATCTGTTGTCATGGGAAATGTACGGTCGATACTGGGAAAGTTAGATGAGCTAGCGGCTATCTCCCGTTATGATAGCACTTACCGGGAGTGCTCTCTCCTTTTGTTTACTGAGACGTGGCTAACTGAACTAGCAGCAGATGCTAACATTGAGCTGGAGGGTTTTCACATGATATGAGCTGACCGAACACCAGAGAGTGGCAAAACTAGGGGCGGTGGAGTGATAATGTATGTTAACAACAACTGGTGCAGACCGGGACATATCACTGTTAAACAACGACACTGCAGCAAAGACATTGAGTTGCTAGCTGTTAGCATGAGGCCTACATATCTCCCGAGAGAACACTCACACGTGATCTGCATTGTTGTTTATGCAAATCCGATGGCGAACGCTGGGACAGCGCGTGACGTCATCCATTCAGTAACCAGCAGGCTGCAGACAGAACACCCAGATGCTCTTCTCCTCATCTCAGGCGATTTCAACCACGTCTCACTGTCTCCCATTCTGCCCACTTTCACCCAGTATGTCACATGCCACACTAGAGACAATAAAACACTGGATTTGTTCTACGCAAACACTAAGGAGGCGTACACCTCATCACAACTCCCTCCACTTGGGAGATCGGATCACAACTTGGTTCATCTCCGACCGGTGTACAAACCCCTAGTGCACAGACAACCTCCGGCCATGCACACTGTGGAGTTATGGTCTGAGGAGACAATGGACACTCTAAAGGACTGTTTTGAAGCCACTGCCTGGAAGCAGCTCTGCGATCCACATGGTGAGGACATCGATGGCCTCATTCACACCTTCACGGGCTACCTCAGCTTCTGTGTGGACAAATCCGTTCCCACCAAGACCATACGGCATCACTCAAACAACAAACCCTGGATCAACCCTGAGATAAAAACACTTCTGAGAGAGAAGAAGAGGATCTTCAGGTCGGGGAACAGGGAGATGCTGAAGTCCGTACAGAGGGAGCTGAGGAGAAAGATCAGAGAAGGCAAGGACAGCTTCAGGAAGAAGATGGAGGACAAGCTGCAACAGAGCGACATCAGCGGGGTCTGGAGAAACCTCAAAACCATCTCGGGGCTCCAGAATACCTCCCCCCAGGCCACGGGGGGCAGGGAGTGGGCGAACAACCTGAATCTGTTTTTCAATAGATTTGACCAACCGCCCTCCCCCCTGTCTGCACAACAACCACTGCTGCCTCTAAGAAATCAAGTCCTGCTGCCCACTCCCCACTCCACCGACACCCCCCCCCCCACTCCCAACACACAGCCCCCCATCCTGACCCTGACCAAGACCCAGGTGAGGACGGAGCTGAGGAAGATCAAGGCGAGGAAGGCGTCGGGACCGGACGGCATCAGCGCAAAGCTCCTCAAGTCCTGTGCAGACCAGCTGTGTGGGATTGTGACGTATATCTTCAACATGAGCCTGAAACTGGGGAGGGTACCACAGCTGTGGAAAACATCTTGTGTGGTACCTGTACCAAAAACTTCCCACCCCAAAGACCTGAACAGCTACAGACCGGTGGCCTTGACGTCCCACTTGATGAAGACCCTGGAGAGACTGCTCCTTGCTCATCTCCGCCCCCTGGTGGAACCAGCGATGGATCCACTCCAGTTCGCCTACCAGCATGGCATTGGGGTGGAGGATGAGGTGATCTTCCTCCTTCACCGTTCTCTGTCCCACCTGGAGAAGCCCGGGAATATGGTGAGGATCATGTTCTTTGACTTCTCCAGTGCTTTCAACACCATCCAACCGATGATCCTGAAGGACAAGCTGCTGCGCGCAGGGGTGGACCAGCACCTGTCATCATGGATCCTGGACTACCTCACGAACCGGCCTCAGTTTGTGAAAACCCGGGACTGTGTTTCCGACACGATCATCAATAGCACAGGGGCCCCCCAGGGAACGGTGCTGGCTCCCTTCCTGTTCACTCTTTATACTGCGGACTTCTCACACAACACAACACATTGCCATCTACAGAAGTTCTCTGATGACTCTGCGATCGTTGGTCTCATCTCCAACGGAGATGAAGCTGAGTACAGAGGGCTTATCCAGGACTTTGTGGACTGGTGCCATCGGAACTGCCTCCAGATCAACGCGAGGAAAACTAAGGAGCTGGTGGTGGACTGCCGCAGGCATGGGCAGCCCCTCACAGCACCAGTAAATATACAGGGAACAGACATCGAGATGGTGACATCCTATAAGTACCTGGGTATTCATCTGAACAATAAACTAGACTGGTCACACAATACTGACGCACTCTACAAGAAGGGACAGCGCAGGCTGTTCCTGCTGAGGAGACTCAGGTCTTTTGGTGTACAAGAGGCGCTGCTGAAGTCATTCTATGACACGGTGGTGGCATCAGCCATCACTTTTGGAGTGGTCTGCTGGGGCAGTGGCATTACTGCAGCCGATAGGAAGAGACTGAACAAACTGATTAAGAAAGCTAGCTCTGTCCTGGGGCAGCGCCTTGATCCGATGGAGGAGATAGGAGAGAGAAGGACGGTGGCTAAACTGTCATCTCTGCTGGAGTCCGAGTTCCACCCTATGCAGGACATACTGGATGCACTGAGGAGCTCATTTAGCAGCAGACTACATCATCCCAGGTGCACAACCGAGAGGTTTCGTAGGTCCTTCCTACCAACGGCTGTCAGACTGTACAACCTAAGCAGGGCTGCTCGCAGAGATAGCAAAAAGACGTAACAAACTAATAGTTTTTTTGAATGCAAAAGATGCAATAGACTTACACAATGGTCCTCTCCGGCATACAACTAGGAACATACCGGTCGCTATGGAGGGTGAGAATATGTATGGGCACATAATCATACCATGTAGGATAACTAAATAGACGGTTATGCTGTTTCATCCCACCTAGCAACAATGCTCTGCACTGTGTGTGTTTATATATTTACATATTTATTCCATCTAGCTACAATGCTCAGCACTGGGTGTGTTTATATTTATATATCTATATATTTATTCCATCTAGCTACAATGCTCCGCACTGTGTTTTTATATATCTACATATTATTCCATCTAGCTACATTGCTCCGCACTGTGTGTGTTTATATACTTGCATATTTATTCCACCTAGCTGCAATGCTCCGTACTGTGGGTGTTTATATATTTACATATTTATTCCATCAAGCGACAATGCTCTGCACTGTGTGTTCATATATTCATATATTTATTCCATCCAGCTACAATGCTCTGCACTATGTGTCTGTGTGTGTGTGTGTATATATATATTTTATAGTAATATGTACATATGTATATTAGCTGCTCTTGCTTGCTTGTTTTTTTTTCTTGCCTTCTGATTGTTGCTCTGAGTGTTGCTATCCCTGTGCTGTTGCAATCCTGGAATTTCCCCGTTGTGGGACTAATAAAGGCTTATCTTATCTTATCTTATCTTATCTTATCTTATCTTATCTTATACTCTTTTCTGGTCAGACTGTTTGGCACAAACAAAAGTTCGGAGTTGTTGTTTTTTTTTTTTTTTTGATAATATACTGAATAGTTGTCATTTTTGATATCTTAACACTTCAATAAACCTGCAGTTGCTGAAACCAAACACATTTGTCCACTCCCATGTTAGTAGGAGTATGGGGAAAAAAATGAGTTATATACAGTGTGTATATACAGTATATATATATATATATATATATATATATATGCAGAGAATATTAACACATTCATGCAATTAATTATGGTAGCCCAATTAATGGGTTGACGGGTCAAAAAAATTAGCACTGGAGTATCGCTGTCATACTATGAGGACATAAGATAAGATAAGCCTTTATTAGTCCCACAATGGGGAAATTCCAGGATTGCAACAGCACAGGGATAGCAACACTCAGAGCAATAATTTAGAAGATAAGAAAATAAGAGCAGTGAATATACATACATACACATAAATATATAAATATATACAGTATATACACAGTGCAGAGCATTGTAGCTAGATGGACTAAACAGCATAACCGTCTATTTAGTTACCCTTCATGGTATGAATATGTACCCATACATATTGTCACCCTCCATAGCAACTGATGTTGTCCTAGTTGTATACTGGAGGGGACCATTTGTGTAAGTCTATTGCGTCTTTTGCATTCAATACTATTAGGTCATCACGTTTTTTTTTTTTTTTTTTGCTATCTCTGCAAGCAGCCCTGCTTAGGTTATACAGTCTAACAGCTGTAGGTAGGAAGGACCTGCGAAACCTCTCGGTCACGCATCTAGGATGATGTAGTCTGCTGCTAAATGAGCTCCTCAGTGCGTGCAGTATGTCCTGCATAGGGTGGGACTCGGACTCCAGCAGAGATGACAGTTTGGCCACCATCCTTCTCTCTCCCATCTCCTCCACTGGGTCAAGGCGTTTCCCCAGGACAGAGCTAGCTTTCTTGATTAGTTTGTTCAGTCTCTTCCTATCGGCTGCTGTAATGCCGTTGCCCCAGCAGACCAATCCAAAAGTGATGGCTGATGCCACCACCGTGTCGTAGAATGTCTTCAAGAGCACCCCTTGTACACCAAAAGACCTCAGCCTCCTCAGTAGGAACAGCCTGCGCTGTCCCTTCTTGTAGAGTGCGTCGGTATTGTGTGACCAGTCTAGTTTATTGTTCAGATGAACACCCAGGTACTTGTAGGATGTCACTATCTTAATGTCTGTTCCCTGGATGTTTACTGGTGCTGTGAGGGGTTGTCCTTGCCTGCGGCAGTCCACCACCAGCTCCTTAGTTTTCCTCGCGTTGATCTGGAGGCAGTTCCGATTGCACCAGTTCATGAAGTCTTGGATAAGCCCTCTGTACTCAGCTTCATCTCCATTGGAGATGAGGCTGACAATCACAGAGTCGTCAGAGAACTTCTGTAGATGGCAGTGTGTTGTTGTGTGAGAAGTCCGCAGTATAAAGGGTGAACAGGAAGGGAGCCAAAACCGTTCCCTGGGGGGCCCCCGTGCTGCCAATGATCATGTCGGACACGCAATCCCAGGTTCTCACAAACTGTGGCCGGTTTGTGAGGTAGTCCAGGATCCATGATGACAGGTGTTGGTCCACCCCTGCGTACAGCAGCTTGTCCTCAGGATCCTCGGTTGGATGGTGTTGAAAGCACTGGAGAAGTCAAAGAACGTGATCCTCACCGCATTCCCGGGCTTCTCCAGGTGGGACAAGGAACGGTGAAGGAGGAAGATCACTGCATCCTCCACCACAATGCCATGCTGGTAGGCGAACTGGAGTGGATCCATCGCTGGTCCCACCAGGGGGCGGAGGTGAGCAAGGAGCAGTCTCTCCAGGGTCTTCATCATGTGAGACGTCAGGGCCACTGGCCTGTAGCTGATCAGGTCTTTGGGGTGGGAAGTCTTTGGTACAGGTACCACACAAGATGTTTTCCACAACTGTGGTACCCTCCCCAGCTTCAGGCTCAGGTTGAAGATTTGCTCCACAATCCCACACAGCTGGTCTGCACAGGACTTGAGGAGCTTTGAGCTGATGCCGTCCAGTCCCGAGGCCTTCCTCGCCTTGATCTTCCTCAGCTCTGTCCTCACCTGGGTCTTAGTGAGGGTCAGGTTGGGGGGCTGTGTGCTGGGAGTGGGGGGGTGTTGGTTGAGTGGGGTGTGGACAGCAAGTCTCGATGACTGTAGAGGCAGCAGTGGTTGGTGTGCAGTCGGGGGGGAGGGCGGTTGGTCAAACCTATTAAAAAACAGGTTCAGATTGTTCGCCCACTCCCTGCCCCCCGTGGCCTGGGAGGAGATATTCTGGAGCCCAGAGATGGTTTTAAGGTTTCTCTAGACCCCGCTGATGTCGCTCTGTTGCAGCTTGTCCTCCATCTTCTTCCTGAAGCTGTCCTTGCCTTCTCTGATCTTCCTCTTCAGCTCCCTCTGTACGGACTTCAGCATCTCCCTGTTCCCTGACCTGAAGATCCTCTTCTTCTCTCTCAGAAGTGTTTTTATCTCAGGGTTGATCCAGGGTTTGTTGTTCAAGCAACACCGTATGGTCTTGGTGGGTACGGTGTTGTCCACACAGAAGTTGATGTAGTCCGTGATGGTGTGAGTGAGGCCATCGATGTCCTCACCATGTGGATCGCAGAGCTGCTCCCAGGCAGTGATTTCAAAACAGTCCTTTAGAGCGTCCATTGCCTCCTCAGACCATATCTTCACCGTGCGCATGACCGGAGGTTGTCTGTGTACTAGGGGTTTGTACACCGGCAGGAGATGAACCAAGTTGTGATCCAATCTCCCGAGTGGGGGGAGTGGCCCATAGACTACATTTAGTAAAGTTAAGATAAGATAATCCTTTATTTGTCCTACAACAGGAAATTTACAGTATTAAGTAAAAACTAGACATTAAAATGAGCATGGAATGCTAACAGGAAGTTAGCATTGTCGTGCCCGTACAGTTGATGTGGGACACAATAGCCCTTGCTACTCATTTTATTTAATCCTGGGTGTTTAAATCAGTTTGCTGGAGTGCAGCTGTCATCCTATACGGACATTTGGACTGTATTACATTTAATTATACACTGAAACGAGCTACTGTGGGGAATGACTCTTAAGCAAAAGCAATAAGTTAACATGGAAGTTAGCCAACCATGGCTAACATTTTCCCGGCAAATGGTGGCACCATATTGGGTCTGTAAATGTCATTTTGACAGCTCCTGCGGCACTGTGATAACAGGATATACTAACAATTGTTTGTTGTCTTTATCAAATTCATATACAGTAAGCTATGTACATGAAACGTTATAAACACGACTACAGACTCTTTACATTCTGTAGTGCATTTAGAGAGCAATAATAATAGTGATGATAATGATAAGAGTGATCTCTATCCTGGACTCCTGGCTTCAGCCAGCATGTCAGCAGTGGTCACAATGGCGTTTTTTTCTCAAGAAAACTTCCACACCTTTACTACTGTAATACCTCTGTCTAAATCCATCGATATGGGTTTTTTTTTTATTATTATTTGATTAGTTGTAAAAATGGTATGTCAACAGCTGGTCTTAACTATAGGTATTCTATGTATATTCTTTTTTACTTCACTTTTCCAATGATATCAATGTACACTACCGTTCAAAACTTTGGGGTCACTTAGAAATTTACTTATTTTTGAAAGAAAAGCACTGTTTTTTTCAATGAAAATAACTTTAAACTAATCAGAAATACACTCTAATATCTAATATACATTGCTAATGTGGTAAATGACTATTCTAGCTGCAAATGTCTGGTTTTTGGTGCAATATCTACATAGGTGTATAGAGGCCCATTTCCAGCAACTATCACTCCAGTGTTCTAATGGTACAATGTGTTTGCTCATTGCGTCAGAAGGCTAATGGATGATTAGAAAATCCTTGTGCAATCATGTTAGCACAGCTGAAAACAGTTTAGCTGGTTAGAGAAGCTATAAAACTGACCTTCCTTTGAGCAGGTTGAGTATCTGGAAAAAAATATTATTTCAAATACAAATCATTATTTCTAACCTTGTCAATGTCTTGACTATATTTTCTATTCATTTTACAACTCATGGTGGTAAATAAGTGTGACTTTTCATGGAAAACACAAAATAATTGTCTGGGTGACCCCAAACTTTTGAACGGTAGTGTATATAAAATAAACTATAATGATAAATCCTATAATTCAAAGCAAACCATTCAAATGAAAAGCTTGAAAGCAAAAAGAACTCTCACTGATTCACCATGTTTTTAATGTCATCCTCACCACCACCTCTCATTTTTCCTGTCATCCAGCCACATCATTATCCCTCCTGCCTCCAAAGCCACTGCAAACTGGTGTAGACAATGGAGTCCTCTCTTTGCTACCAGCGCTTTTCATGAGTCGAATATGTAAATCAGATTCAGCCTTTTTACCAGGCTGATTTCACAGGGATGGCACTGTGCTGCTCGCTGGCTAGCTAGTCAGAGGCCATTTGTTCCAGCGAGGTTTCATGTAAAATGCAACAAGGCATGAGGTACAAAGACAGAGGAGTCAGACCTGTGGTGCATGTCCGCCAGACAAGCCCAGCAACAACAGAGGAGAGCAGTGTGAAAAATTTAACCACCCATTGCTCCATTGCAGAGCACTGGTGGAGGCAGAGCAAATTAGCCAGCCACTTTCCCTGTGGGAGAGATCGGAGCGTGGCCTTGATTGAACTTGAGCGGTCTTTGTGTTATATGAATTATGGAGGCAGAAGAGTTTTACTGAGATAGCTGAGCGGGAGATAAAGTGCAAGCATCGTGTGGTGAGGGTTGTATCAAAGTTTTATTTGTGTATTCCAAAGCACTGAAAATTCACTCTGAAGCTGATCTGTTGTTGCAAGGCAAGTGAGTTCCTTTGGGGGGGACAAGACAGAACATTGCTGTAGGATAAATGTTTTGATCATGACAGGAATTCACTTCTGGCTTGTGTGCAGGAGACTGTTTTTGACCAAGGGCATACACTTCTTACAAAAAATATGTAAAGCTGTCTAATTTGTAATGTGAGGGATAAAAAAAAAAACTTCCCAGAAGAACCAGTGTTTGCTGTGTGAATACACACAGTTTTCACCGCAATAAATCTTGCAGCTGATGAAGTACGTTTAAAGAGGACCACAATCAAAGCTGGAAGGCTCTGCGGAGAGCCTGATAAAATATCACGACAGACCAGTGTACAACATTAAATAGCTGTTGTTACCTCATCCTCAGCTGGCCCTGGCTTTCCACTGTCTTTTTTGACAGTTACTACTCCAATTAATAAGACAATTGAATATAAAAGTACTCGGTTATAATAATGCACTAATGCACTCAATAAAATCAGTGACTCACATTTATTACACAAGATTATACACAGTACCATATAAAAGTATTTAGCAACTCCTCATTTCTTTATATTTTGCTCCAAATGAGACAGATTTTGAAGTGGTCTTAAACAAAAGGTTATACAGGATTTCTGAAGGTCTTTCAAAGTCTTTCGCTGGACATTGGCTGCCTTTTCTCATAGTTTAAATCTACTTATTGTTTAACATTGTCCAGTTTCCATTTTTTTGAGGAAAATGGACAAATGCAGGACAAAGTAAGCACTGTCAGACCTAAAAAAAAAAAAAAAAAAAAAAAAGACCTCTACAGCAAATGAACAGCATCTGAAATTCAAGTCCTTTAGAAAAGAAAAAAATCAGCAGAGACCTGACATGAAACCTGAGAATGGCACCTGGTCATTCAGTTGAAGACAGTATCTCACCGTGCTGTGACAGCTGGCGTCTAACTGGAGAACGTCATTCGTGGGGGAGTTTCCAAAATCTCTCCAAGCATCTGCGGGAGTTGCAGGATCTTGCTCGCGTGTTGCAGAAATTTTGAACATGTTCAAAAAATTTGTGTAAAAATTTTTCTCTCAAACTAGTCAGTCATCAGAGGTGTCTTGAACCTGTCTCAAACCCTTCTCAATTTAGTTTCTGTTACAAAGTGTGAGAAAAGGTAGGGAACTTTGTGTGGGGTTGGGAACCTATGACACTAAAATTGTGACTGAATGGAGACAAAGGAATAAATATTCCGTGAGTGAGACAAGTGCAAACAATGGTGTCACAAGGGCATGAAAGGCAAGGCTAGGGATAGGGGGCCGTTGCCCCTGCCCCACGGGCCCCTCCGGAGGAAACGGAGCTGGCCCCAAGGCCTGCTGTGTCTGATGAGGAGGACTCAGAGGCAGCCTCCTCATCCAGCAGTCTCTGCAGTTTTCTGTGGTCAGTCTTGCTTGATGCCTGATGATAAAATGACTGCTGGAATTGGAGATATGGTCTCGATTTCACAACTGTCACAAATGACTGACATGCGAGTGTAGTACAAAATTTGCATGGCTGTCATTGAACAGTCATCAGTGGAAAAAAATGCACAATTTTGTTGTACACATGTTGCACAAATGTCATGCATGACATATATTTGCACTCCCAGCAAAGTTTGGCCCAATATTCACCAGGAGTTTGTGTGAAATTCCTGCAACATTCATTCGACATATGCAAATGTATCAAATTAGCATGATTCCAAGTGAAATTCATCACTAATTCATGTATTTAACTCAATTTTTTTCATTTCTCACTAGTTGCCAGCTGTTGCAGCCCAGTGAGATGCTACCCTGATCCATCTACCAAGGCAAGTTTTTGTATAGCACATTTCATGTACAAGACAATTCAAAGTGCTGTACATAAAAACATTAAAGTATTAAGGCAAACTGCAAAAGGAACACAAAATAATTTAAAAGCAAACTCAAAATTAAAGAGAAACAAGGTAAGCTAAAATAGAATAGAACAGAAATAAAAATTTACAGATTAACAATTGATCTACTGAAAGGCTACAGCAAATAGAGTTTTTAACCTGGATTTAAAGTAGCTGAGAGTTTCAGCAGCGATAATGCTTTCTGGGAGCTTGTTCCATATGTAAGTGGCATAAAAACTAAACGCTGCCTCACCCTGTTTGATTCCAACTCTGGGCACAGATAGTAGGCCTGACCCTGATGATCTAAGGGTTCTGGGTGGTTCATCATGGACTAGCAGATCTGAAATGTATTTTGGCCCTAAAT
Organism: Pholidichthys leucotaenia; assembly: GCA_020510985.1. NCBI lineage: Eukaryota > Metazoa > Chordata > Actinopteri > Cichliformes > Pholidichthyidae > Pholidichthys > Pholidichthys leucotaenia. The sequence goes on from CM035841.1 coordinate 192,951,190, forward strand.
CATTCAGAGCTTTATAAACCAACAGCAGTATTTTGAAGTCACCACTGACCACAGTTTCATCAGAGTGGTCTGAGTCAGAAAAGACTGTGGTATGTCAAATTACACAAGGACTACACTGTCAGTGGAAGCAGGTTTTATGGAAAGGTGAATCTAAATTTAAAATGCTGGATCATTTTAACCAAAAATGGAACAAAAGTCAGCCAACATCCAAAGAAGAGCTTTAAGAATTCTGTTTAAGAATGAAGAATAAAGAATAGAATAAGGCTGCGTGTCCACCAAACATGTTTTTTCCCCACTGTGGACAACTATGTCTTGAAGGAACGTGTATTTTCTTACCAATTTGATGCGGTTTAGTCCACTTAGTGGCGCGTTTCAGAGCAAAATGTGTGAAACCCTCGGCCCACTGTGAGTGACAGGTTGCTAGGATACTGGGCGGAGAGTTTTTTATGAGCTCATGTTAAAAATGGTCAGGAAAACAGGTTGAGTGTTTTCAGTGGACACAGCCTAACTGGTCTGACCAAATACTCACTTGAAGCTTGTGAGAACTGTACAACTTCTGCTTTTGCCTTGTATACTGTATTTCCATTTACTTTTGCATGTTTCAATACATCCATGCACCTATTTCCCATTTTCTTAAAAAAAATATTAAAAAATAAGGGGTTCCCAGAACTTTTGCACAGTACTGTAAATATACTGTACATGACAAAAGAAATAGACAGTTAATTACAAAAGTAAGAATCAACAGGAGGCTAAAACAAAATCCAGATTAGCTGTATAAATTGGTGATGACAGTGAGAGATCAGGCTGTATCTGTAATTAAAATGCAGTGCCATTGCACCAAGGTTGTGCTGTGCGACTTCCAGAGAACAGTCAGTACAACTAAAACTAAATCAGATGCTTCAGTGGAGATAGTTTTTCAAATAATCTCTTTGCTAAATTTGAAAATGATGCTGTTTTATTGATTATTTAACTTTTTTTTATTTTAGAAAGGATATTACATAGATGCCACACTACCACAGTAAGGGTTTAAGTCTGGATTTAGAATTCATCACTGCGTGGAACCAGTCATATTGGAGGTTAATGATCCTCTTAAGAATTCTGATGTATAGATGTGTCTCTGTGCTTATTCTTCTGGGTCTTAGTATAACATTTAATACCAGTGACACTGATATCCCATTTAATCTATATGATAATCCTTTATTAGTCCCACAATGAGGAAATTACTGTATTGTAGCAGCAGAGAGACAGCAGCACTCAGAGCAATAATAAATAAGACAAAAATTGGGTAGAAAACACTGTATATACACAGTGCAAAAGCACTGCAGTTAAATGGTATTTACATCATCATCATCATCATCATCATAGCAGTCTGTCGTGGGCGACAATGACTGTTTCATTTAGGTCTGATCAGATTCCTCCACGCATCTCTGTCCTTAGCCTTCCGCTGCCAGGAACTCCTGTCTATATCCAGCTTCTTCAAGTTTCTTTTTAGTGTCTTTAAATCTGAGCCTTGATCTACCCTGATTGTGATTGTGTTTGCCCTCGCATAACTGTAGTAGAGTAACTGCAGAGGGAGATGCTGGTGGTCCATCCTCTCAACATGTCCGAACCATCTCAGGTTCATCTGTATTAGCATGTCCTCAATTGATGGTAGACCAGCTCGTTTCAACACTTTTATGTTGGTTATCTTGTCTTTCCATGAGATGTTAATTATGGCTCAAAGGTGTCTCATCATGTACGTGTGGAGCTTCTTTACCTGCACTCTGCAGACATTCCCAAGTTTCAGCACCGCACAACAGAGTAGCCAGTACTGTCGCTCTGTACACTTTGCATTTCACACAGATAGACACATATCAATTGTTCCACAGTCTCTCCCTCAAATTTCCAAACACAGCGCTTGTTCTTCCCATTCTGAGAGATAGTTTATCCTCCAGCCTAGCATTCTCTGAAACAGTACTCCCTAGATACTTGAAAGTCTTGCACTTGACTAGTGGCTCTGTACCAATGCTGATCTCTTCTGGTAGTGATGATGATAACTGGAACTCTGGTGGCTAATAAAGACACTCTGTCTTCTTGATGCTGATTTTGAGGCTGAGTTGGCTAGCTGCTCTTGCAAATTGCTCCACTAAAGATTGCATATCTTCCGCACTGTGTGTATCTAGAGCACTGTCGTCAGCAAAGAGCACTTCTCTTACTACCTTTATCGATGTCTTACTCTTGGCTTTAAATTGTGCCACATTGAGCTAGTTTGCTTCTTCCCTTGTTTGAATGTATACTCCTTCTGAATTGTCTCAAGCATAGCTTCCAGATATAGCGAGAGGAGTGTAGGCACCAGCACACACCCTTGTTTCACCCCGTTGCTTACTGAAAAGTCTTTAGATACTGAACCACTCATTGCCATGTTTGCTTGCATACCTGTATGGAGTGCCTCGATCAGGCTGACAAACTTCTCTGTACAGCCAAATTTCTTGAGTACCTGCCAAAGTCCTTGTCGTGAAACAGTATCGAAGGCTTTACTGAAGTCTATGAAGACTACATAAAGTTCATCAAGATTTGGTGGTTCATCCAGACTTGATACAGCTGGTCGCTGCACTAGAGCTTCTTTAGTCTCTTCAGTGAGATCTCCAGGGTTGTTTAGTAGTTGGTCAAAGTGGTCTGCAAATCTGTCCAAGATCTTGTCTTTCTCCTGCAAAACCGTTTCACCATCCATAGCCTTTAGTTGGATGAATCCTCTTCGTTTAGGGCCATAGATTTCTCTCAAACCTGTGAAGAATGTTTTCATGTCTTTCCTGTCTGCTGCAGTTTGAAGTTTGTCCGCTTTTTCATCCCACCAGTTGGACTTCATCTCTCTGGTCTACTTCTGTAGCTCACTCTGAGCCTTTGAGGATTTCTTCTTCTTCGACCTTGTGTTACACTGTAGGTTTTCCTGCCTAGCTGTATTCCTCACTTCTAGTAGTTTCTTCAGATGTTCATCATGCTCATCAAAACAATCTTGATGTTTCCTCTCAGGGTGGCCTAATACATCACTCGCAGTCTGATACACCGTATCCTTCAGTGTTGCCCATTTCTCTTCTATGTCATTCTCTGAGTTGTTGCAGTCCCAGTCTTTCAAGTTTTCATCTATTTCCTGTGTAAATTCTTCCTGCTTCTTTTGGCCTTTCAATGCACTAGTGTTTAGCTTCCGTGGTGGCTTCGCACCCATCCTGCAGTGCTATTTTCGTCTCCAAATCCTTAATCTAGATCTCAGCATAACATTATCAGTACCACAGTCTGTACCTCTCATTGCTCTGGTGTCCAATACATCCCTCATGTCTCTCTGCCTTACTATGATGTAGTCTAACAAGTGCCAGTGCTTGGATCTTGGGTGCATCCATGTCTTCTTGTGTGTGTCCTTGTGTTTAAATAGAGTGTTGGTTATCACAAGGTTGTACTCTGAACACAGCGCGAGTAGAAGTTCTCCATTAGCATTGCACTTGCCTACTCCATGACTGCCTAGCACTGCTTTCCATTTCTCGGTGTCCGAACCAACTCTGGCATTAAAATCTCCGAGTATCAGCCTGTCACCAGTTGGTTCATGCCTGATAGTCTCACATAAATCACTGTAGAACTCTTCCTTCGCCTCCTCTGTGTTGGTCATTGTTGGGGCACATACACTGATGAGTGTGGCATACATCTTCTGCTGTAGTGGGAGTCTCATAGTGATTATCCTGTCGTTGATTGGCACCGGTTCCTTATCAAGCATTGCTGCTATCTCCTTTCTAACTGCAAAGCCCAATCCTGCTTCTCTCCTTTCTTGAGTTGATTTCCCACTCCAAAAGAAAATGTACCCATGGTCTTCCAAGCTGTCATATCCAGGCAATCTTGTTTCACTAAGTGCAGCTATGTCTACATTGTACCTGTTCATTTCCAGGGCCACAAGCACGGTCTGTCTTTCTGGGTGCTGTGATGTTGTTCTGTCCAACAGAGTGTGTACATTCCATTCTGTTACACACAAGGCTGCTGTTTTCCTCTTCTTTTGTCTTCCTGCTCCTAGCTTACTTTTTGCTGCCTGTCGGAGTGTGAACAGATCAGAGCAGACTTTGTTAGCCTGGGCGACGTCCGAGCCAGTATGAGTTGCTTTCTGACTGACCATTTCATGAAACTGCAAAGTATTTGAGTACTGCTAGCTTTTGCTGGACTAGCAGCACATTCTTGGCAGATAAAGGTATTATCAGTGGCAAGGACAGGCCAAGCCAAACTGACTCCAGTATCTGTTGCAGTGACTGACCAGATGATAGGTTTGTTTATATCTGCTCTGTGTGTAGTGCATGTCACGATGCACCGACTGGTAAAAGCTCACCACAGACCTTGCGACACATGTGTTTATCTGCCAGGATATCCACTCTCACCCCGTGTAACTGGGAGTGGTCCACCACAGACCTGTGGCAGATATTGTTTTTAGTTCTGCCAGGATGCCCTGTTTCACCCTCCACGCCCTTGGAAGGGCGGGGATGCCGGTTGAGCATTACAGTTAAATTAAATTGCCCCACTATATATATTTCTTATGGAGCCATTGACCTGAGATTTTCACCAGATATCAGTAACAACCCAAGTAATCCATACATACAAAGAAATCAAGGCAACTGTGTTCACAAAACAATTTATATTTAATAAAGTGGAAAGACACGGGGAATAAGTACTGAACATGCTTCGTGAAATTCATTTAATATTTAGTAGAAATTACCAACAAAGACAATAACAGCTTCCAGATACCTCCTGTATGGAGAAACTAGGCATAGTCATTGCTCAGGAGGGATTTTAGCCCATTCTTCCACACAAACTCTCTTCAAATCTTGAAGGTTCTGTGGGTGTCTTCTGTGATCTTCAGTTTGTTCCATAGATTTTCAATTGGATTCAGGTCAGGTGACTGACTGGGCAAGCTAGCAGCTTTATTTTCACTCTCTGGAGCCAGTTCAGAGTTTCCTTGGCTGTGTGTTTGGGATCATTGTCTTGCTGTAATGTCCACCCTCATTTCATCTTCAGCATCTTGGCAGATGGCAACAGGTTCTTATCAAGGATGTGTCTGTACATTAGTCCATTCATCTTTCCTTCAATTATATGAAGTCTGCCTGCACCATCTGCTGAAAAACACCCCCACACCATGATGGGATGTGGAGTGCCATTTCTCCTCCAAACATGCTGTGTGTTGTGGCATCCAAAATGTAAAATTTTGGTCTCATCTGACCAGACTATATTCTCTCAATATTTTACTCAGCAATGGAGTCTTACGAGGTGAGTGGGCATAGAGCCCATGTCGATTGAGTGCATTATTTATTGTTTTCTTTGAAACAGCAGTACCTGCTAATTCCAGGTCTTTCTGGAGCTCTCCACAAGTGGTCTTTGGCTCTTGGATACCTCTTCTGATAATTCTTTTGACTCCTTTATCAGAAATCTTGCAAGGAGCTTCTGGTTGTAGCCGGTTTATGGTAAAATGATGTTCTTTCCTCTTCCAAATTCATTCATTCAGCAGTTTAGAAATGCACCTGTATGCCCAAGGGAGATGTGTAATAAGGTTGCAGCAATAAGGTTGTGGAAGTCTAGAGAGAGCTCTTTGCTTCTACCCATCACAAGATCTTTGTGGTGTGACAATCTGACCTTTTTAAAGGCTATCAGTCAGGACTTAACCAGCTGAAATTAATTTGCACTGATGAGGGATGGGATGGTTTCCTACATTCTGATGGATTTCAGCTGGTTTCTTGGCTTTTTATGCCTTTTTTGCACTGCTTTTTCTTCATGTGCTCAATACCTATTCCCTGTGTCATTCGGCTTTATTAAATATAACTTGTTTTGTGAACACAGTTGCCTTGATTTCTTTGTATGTGTGGATTACTTGATTGTTACTGATATCTGGTGAAAATCTCAGGTCAATGGTTCCATCAGAAATATGTTTAATGAGAAAAATGTTGATGATTGGCAAACACCGTGCAGTCTTGGTGGGTATGGTGTTCTCCACACAGAAGTTAATATAGTCCATGATGGTGTGTGTGAGGCTGTCGATGGCCTCCTCATGTGAATCACAGAGTTGCTCACACACAGTGGATTCAAAACAGTCCTTCAGAGTGTCCTCAGCCTCCTCAGACTATCTATTTGCTGTGCGGGTAACAGGAGGTTATCTCTGTACCAGGTGTACCACGGGTTTGTACACTGGCAAGAGGTGAGCCAGATTGTAATCAGATCTTCCGGAGGTGTGTGTGTGTGTGTGGGGGGGGGGGTGTTATATGCTTCTCTGGTGTTGGCATAAAGTAAGTCCAGTGTTTTATTGTTTTATTGACTGGGCGAAAGTGGGCAGGGTGGAGGACAAAGAAGCATGATTAAAATCACCAGAGATGAGCTGTAGAGCGTTAGGATGGTGTGTCTGCAGCCTGTGGCTGACTGAATGGATGACGTCACAGGCTGCATCAGCACTAGCAGAGAGGGTACGTAAACAACGATCACAACAACGTGTGGAAAAACTCCCTCAGCAGATAGTCAGGCCTCATGCTAACGGCTAACAACTCAATGTCCTCACTACAGTGTTGTTCTTTAATCATGATGTGCCCGGGGTTACACCATCTATCATTCACAAACATTGCTAGCCCACCTCGTTACCTCTTGCTGCTTTCTGCTGTTCGATCTGCCAACAGTAGATTAAAGCTGTCCAATCCGATGCTAGCATCTGTGGGTAGCGTGGTTAGCCACGTTTCCATGAACAGTCTGATGCTAATCGCCCAGTAGGGTCTCTCATACCAGGTCAGAGCTGCTAACTCATGCGCCTTGTTTTGAAGTGACCTCACATTCCCCATAATGATGGATGGGAGAACAGACTTGTACATCCTTTCCTTGCCTGCCGCCTCACTCCAGCCCAGCATCCGCATCATTAAGCTTTAGTTCCCAGGGGACACTGGGTCTCTGATCTGTTAGCACCACTGAACTACAAAGAGCTAGCTGTGGTACGGGTGTAGTGTGGCCAACTACTGATCGGAGGATCAGTGGTTCGATTCCTACTCTGTCTGCAGTCTGCATGTCGAAGTGTCCTTGAGCAAGCCACTGAACCCCCAGTTGCTCCTGGTGGGTCAGGCCAGCGCCTGTGTGCATGGCGGCTCCGCCGCCATCAGTGTGTGAATGAGTGGATAGCAGGATCTGTAAAGCGCTTTGATCATCTAGAGAGGAGTAAAAAAGCACTATATAAATGAATGCCATTTACCATTTAGCAACTCATCTCTTCTGTAAACAATGGAGCCACAGTGCACCAGACTGCCAGTCACAGCTGAAGAGAAGAAAAAGACCGCCAATATCAGCACAAGAATGGCGACAGTAGTGTCCATGGTGCCCGAGATGAATATAAGTTAAAACAAGCAAGGAAAAAGTTGTAACAAAAACAAATAATAAAATAGAAGCGAGGAAAAAATTCAGTACTGAGCAGCTGCTGCAAAAGAGGCTGCTGACCTGTGTGGTGGCAGAAGTATTAAACTGTGTATCTTATGTATCTATCTGTAATCTAAACTTTTCCCACCTTTAATGTGACTTATCCCTGAAAGCCCTTTCTTAAGGGGGAAAAATATCTAGGCCTGGCTACATTTTGCATTAATGTACCAAGTCTCCCAAAAGCATGTGGGGAACTGATTCATGGTCTGATAAAACAAATACTGAACTTAATGGCCACAATTCAAAAAGATATTCTTGGCAAAAAACCACAATGTGCATTGAAAAACAAACACCATACCCATGGCAAAGCAAGGTGGTGGCACCATCATGCTTTGTTTTTTGTTTTGTTTTTTTCCAGCTGGAACTGGGCCAACCTTTATGTGTCTGCTAGAAAGCTGAAGATGAGGAGGAATTTCACCTTTTACCATGACAGTGACTCCAAACATAGATCCAAATCAACAAAAGAATGGTTTCTCCTGAAAAAACCCTTTCTTCTTTTCAATTCAATTCAATTCAATTTTCAATTCAGCTTTATTTATAATGCGCCACATCACAACAAAAGCCGTCTCGTGGCGCCACAGTGCAGATAAAAAAAATCACACAGTCACAGAAAAACCTAGCAATCAGACGATCCCCTATGAGCAAGCACTAGGCGACAGTGGAGAGGAAAAACTCCCATTTGGAAGGAAGAAACCTCTAGCAGAACCAGGCTCAGGGAGGGGCAGTCGTCTGCTACAACTGGCTGGGGATGAGGGGATAGGGAGGATGGAAGGACAGACATAAAGAACATAGCCATAAGATGCCAAGTACAATATTGGAGGTCAACCAGCAGTATGGATCAGATAACAATAGAACAAGAGTGGGGTTAAAAGACACAAATACCCTCCTTAAAGTAGAACTGAACTCACCTTTTTGCCAAAAAAGTAGAATAGCAGATTAATTCCTTATTACCTATTGTATTTTTCAACACATAAAAGAAATTTTTAGGCCGTGCGATGGCCAAGCTATAAGCCGATAAACTTTTGCCTCTGGCTGGCAGTGCCAAACAAACCGGAAGTAGTGCAGATGACGCTGCGTGACGTCACGAGTGTGACCCTTATCAAAACAACAATGGCAGATGATAGCAGTTCCAGCAGTCAAGAACACCAGAGTTTTCAGAGTGAAGAGGCATTCAGGATCGGTGACAAGACAGAGGAGGATGCAGGAGTGTCAAGTGAACAGGAAGAGAGCGAGGGAGGCATCAAACCGTACAGATTAGAGCCAGAATTTTCGGGGGATTCCGGCACCGACTCAGACCGCAGCAGTGATGGGGAGGAGAGTCGCTTATTGAATACAGAATGGTGAGTCTTTACTTTGGCATGTTTGGGGTGTCGGGATAAGGAAAATTAACAATAAAAAAGAAAGGGAAAAAAACCATCAGCATTTTTCCAACGTATTACAGTGATCCCTCACTTATTGCGTTTAATGGGGACCAGAACCGACTGCGAAAAGTGAAAAACCGCGAAGTAGCATCACCCCCCCCCCCAAGGGCGTCACAAGCACTATTTTGCACAAAAAGGCACAAGAGAACAGCGAAAAGTGCCACTAAGCAACACGAGCGATAAAGAACAATGAATGCGGTCTTCCTTCGCTGGGTATAGGCGCTCGGCAGGGAGCGAAGCTGGGTAAAATGTCTCGGCCAATCAGCTTGCGAGGTAAAACGTCTCGGCCAATCAGCTTGCGAGATTCCTGAGCGGTGAAGAGGTGGGCGGAGAGGAGTGGAGCGGTGGTCAGAGAGGTAGATTTTGAGTTGTGCGGGCTCTCCGTGTTGATGCCTGATGTTCTAATGTAGAAGGCAGGGAGAAGGCAGGGAGACTACATTAGAACATCAGGTATCAACACGGAGAGCCCGCACAACTCAAAATCCACCTCTCTGACCACCGCTCCACTCCTCTCCGCCCACCTCTTCACCGCTCGGGAATCTCGCAAGCTGATTGGCCGAGACGCTTTACCTCGCAAGCTGATTGGCCGAGACGTTTTACCCAGCGAAGGAAGACCGCATTCATTGTTCTTTATCGCTCGTGTTGCTTAGTGGCACTTTTCGCTGTTCTCTTGTGCCTTTTTGTGCAAAATAGTGCTTGTGACGCCCTTGGGGGGGGGGGACGCTACTTCGCGGTTTTTCACTTTTCGCGGTCGGTTCTGGTCCCCATTAAACGCGATGAGAGGGATCACTGTATATCTAGAAACGCATCGCCTTCCTGGTCGCTTTTCCTCCCCCTTTCTTTTCTTTCGTCGCCATGACAGCTTTCCTTGGCCACTGAACAGATCTTCCCAGGTATTGGAAGTGTTTTGTAGTCGACTATCACGACAAAATGCACCAAAAACAACCAGTGTCGACGTGCTCGCAATGGTAAACATGGAGGACTGTGTCACACTCGTGACGTCACGCAGAACTCCAGCTGCACTTCTGCGGATTTGTCTGATTTTTCAGGGCGGGAAATTCAAAATCGCGATTTTCTCCAAGATTCCGGGATTTGTGGAGGGGGTGCCAATGATAAATTATCTTTATAATTGTATGTACTATCACCCAGTGCCGTTCAATGCCTTTCAGTTCAGTTCTACTTTAAACAAAAGCTATATTAAAAAGGAAGGATTTTAACCTGTTCTTAAAGACAGAGATCGAGTCTGACTCCCGGACCCAGAGCGGTAACTGGTTCCAGAGAGAAGGGGCTTGGTAGCAGAAGGCTCTGCCTCCCAACGTACTTTTGGAGATTCTGGGCACCACAAGTAAGCCAGCATTTTGGGAGCGTAATGCTCTGTTAGGATGGTAAGGTAATATCAGATCTTTTATATATTGGGGGCCAGATTGTTAAGAGCTCTGAAAGTAAGAAGAAGGACTTTAAACTTGATTCTGAATTCAATGGGTAGCCAATGGAGGGAGGACAGAACCGGGGAAATATGATCTCTTTTTCTAGAACCAGTTAAAACTCTAGCAGCAGCATTTTCAATCAATTGAAGACTTTTTAAAGATACTCTAGGACAACCAGATAATAGCGAATTACAATAATCTAATCGCAAACTGACAAAGGCGTGAATCAGTTTCTCAGCATCACCCAGAGACAAGATGCTCCTGATCTTAGCAATATTGCGCAAATGATATAAGGCGGTCCTAGAAACAGTTTTAATATGTGAATTAAAGGACAAATCCTGGTCAAAAATCACTCCAAGGTTCCTCACACAACTGTTCAGAGTGAGAGTGGCAGCATCTAAATTAAGGGCATAATCTGAAAAGGAATTTCTAAGATGTTTTGGGTCAACAACAATGACTTCAGTCTTATCAGAGTTCAATAGTAAAAAATTACAAGTCATCCAAGCTTTGATGTCCTTAAGACAGGCATCTAGCTTGGCCAACTGATCACAATCATTGGGCTTCATTGACAGGTATAGTTGTGTGTCATCAGCGTAACAATGAAAATGTATACAGTGCTTTCTGATGACATTGCCCAGCGGGAGCATATATAGACTAAAAAGAGTAGGGCCCAACACAGATCCCTGTGGAACTCCGTGAGTGAGCTTAGAGCTGGAAGAAAATCCATCATTGACATGGACAAACTGAAATCTATCAGATAAATAAGATCTAAACCACTGCAACGGAGTTCCATTGAGTCCAGCAAAGTGTTCCAATCTATCAAGTAGAATGGCATGATCGATAGTGTCAAAGGCTGCACTGAGATCTAAAAGAACAAGAACAGAGACAAGTCCATTATCAGCTGCAGTCAGGAGGTCATTAGAGACCTTCACTAAGGCAGTTTCAGTGCTGTGATGAGCTCTGAACCCAGATTGAAACACCTCAAACAAACCAACTTCCTGCAAATGGCCAGATAATTGCACAGCAACAACTCTTTCCAAGATTTTTGAAATGAAAGGCAAATTGGAGATTGGTCGATAATTGGCCAAAACTCCAGGATCGAGCGTCGGTTTTTTAAGTAAAGGATTAATTACAGCAGTTTTAAAAGCCAGTGGAACATAACCCAGAGTTAAAGAAGAATTAATGATAAGAAGAATACGGCTACTAATAATTGGGAAAATAATTTTAAATAACCTGGAAGGAATAGGGTCCAGAAGGCAAGATGAAGGCTTAGAAGAGGAAACTACCCTATCCAACTCCAAGAGGTCGATTGGAGTAAATCTATCCAAGCAGATATCAATTGAGGGAGCTGCAGTAGTTAATGTACTAGAGTTTATGGTAGGAAGAATCTGACTAATTTCATCTCTAATAGATAAAATTTTAAGATTGAAATAGTTCAGAAAGTCTTGACTAGAAAGTGACTAGAAAGCTCAGGGAGGATGCGAGGATTGACCGAGTCATGGCTCTTTGTAAGCCTGGCTACAGTGTTGAAGAGAAACCTGGGGTTATTCTTGTTTGCTTCTATTAATGCAGAATAATAGCTTGATCTAGCTTTTCTAAGAGATTTTTTGTAGATTAAGAGATGATATCTCCACGCCAAGTAGAATTCATCTGAATTAGTCGTTCAACTAATTTTTCATTTTCTTTCCAATTGGCGAGCCTTCTGTTTCAAGCCACGAGTTTCTGAGTTAAACCAAGGAGTAAGAAATCTCTGGTTAGACTTTTTCTTTTTTAAAGGGGCTACCAAATCTAGAGTCTAATGCAGAGAGGCAGTAACACCATCAACCATGCTATCAATCACAAATGGAGCAGACTCTCCATCACTTATTTCAGGTGTTTCTGTTGTGTTGACCCATGGCATAGAGGAGACAATCTGCAAAAATTTAGCAACAACGTCATCAGAAAGACATCTGCTGTAGTAGTATTTTTCGTTAGGAAATAAGTGATCAGAGATAATGAAATCAAAAATTAACAGACAATGGTCAGACAGTACAGGATTATGAGGAGACACAACCAGATTTTCGATATCTATACCATATGTCAAAACAAGGTCCAATGTATGGTGGAAATAATGGGTAGAATTTTTTACTTTTTGGGAAAACCCCATTGAGTCTAAAATTGAATTGAAAGCCTTATTAAGACAGTCACTCTCAACATCAACATGTATATTAAAGTCCCCTACAATAATTATTCTATCGGCTTTCAGCACCAAATCAGCTAAAAATTTGGCAAATTCCGATAGAAACTCTGAATAGGCCGTGGGAGGACGATAAACTATGGCAAAGAGAATTGGGATCAAGCCAAGATTGCCAACAGGCCCCACACTGAGGACCAAACCTTCAAAGGAATTAAAACATAATTTGTGCTTAACATTAACCAGCAATTTAGGATGGAAAATTGCCGCCACTCCACCACAACGACCAGAACCTCTGGGGTTATGACAGTTTAAATACCCAGAGGGAGTTGATTCATTCAGACCAACATAATCATCAAGCCTGAGCCAGGTCTCTGTGAGGGATAGTAGATCGATCTGGTGATCGATTAACAGATCATGGACCAAAAGGGACTTAAAGGATAGAGACCTAATGTTTAATAAGCCACATTTAATTTTTAAACTTTGGGGGGGAAGAGAGGCCAAATTATTAATTTTATTAATTTTAGAGACTTGAGGCTGGATTAGAATTTTCCCAACATTTTGTTTAATCAATCTGGGAAGTTTTCCCTGACGTGATTGCTACAGTAGTTAAAGCTTCATTGAACAGATGGTGGATACTCCTCAGAACAGGTATTCACTTCCTGCTTTGTCAGCATCAATACTAATGTTGCATTGTTCTTGGTAGAATAAAAAAACAGCCAAATTTTGTTCATTATTACTAGTAAAGTTCTATACAAATCACAATTTACTATTCTCTTTCTGGAAGTAAGAAGCATGTGCAGTCAGAATAGTTTAGCCAGATTATCAAAATACCTGCAGGAATGACTGGAACAAAACACACCTAAATATCAGCAATCATTCTGCATTGCAAAGGAAAAAAATAAAATAACTGCCACATGAGAGTTGAAGAAAATGGGTGAATAACTGTGTTGGCTGTTCCACAGTTTGGGTAATAACTTTACTGTCCTCCTTCATTTTATCTTCTGAACAACTTGACCCATTTGAGTTTTCTAGTGAGAATGATGTGTTCCTAGATCTCAGCATGGAATGGTGAGAATGATTGTTATTTTTGCAAATAAGGATATTCACTAAAATCATGGAAATGAAAGCCTAGTTCTTATGAATAAAAATTTGGCTTAAACTCTGTTGTCCTGGATTGCAGCACCAGTGTGGTTTTATACAGCTGCACATCAGGAAATGAAAAAATAATACAGGTAGAGTGAAGTTTCCTCTTCATTAATTATACACTACCGTTCAAAAGTTTGGGGTCACCCAGACAATTATTTTGTGTTTTCCACGAAAAATCACTTATTTACCACCATGAGTTGTAAAATGAATAGAAAATATAGTCAAGACATTGACAAGGTTAGAAATAATGATTTGTATTTGAAATAATAATTTTTTCCTTCAAACTTTGCTTTCGTCAAAGAATCCTCCATTTGCAGCAATTACAGCATTGCAGACCTAACATGATTGCACAAGGGTTTTCTAATCATCCATTAGCCTTCTGACGCAATAAGCAAACACATTGTACCATTAGAACACTGGAGTGATAGTTGCTGGAAATGGGCCTCTATACACCTATGTAGATATTACACCAAAAACCAGACATTTGCAGCTAGAATAGTCATTTACCACATTAACAATGTATAGAGTGTATTTCTGATTAGTTTAAAGTTATCTTCATTGAAAAAAAGTGCTTTTCTTTCAAAAATAAGGAAATTTCTAAGTGACCCCAAACTTTTGAACGGTAGTGTATATGAATGTTTGATTCAGGACAATTGCTTGCTTTTAAAGTTCCCCTCTTTTTCCATTTCAAAATAAAGTATCTGAAATATGAAAACAACTTTATTATTGATTTTAATACAGCCCCATTTTCCAGTAAAGTTTCCTAGCCATTCTTTCAGAGTTCTAGTTCTAACAGTCAATAAAATGACCATAAATAACATTCCGTCAGCTCATTATATATCGCCTATACTGCAGAGCTTGTCATGACCCGAGCGCTGATCTCATCCACGCTCGGACTATGCATCATCTCTGCCGGCCTTGACAGCTGTGGATTACATTCTGGCTCCACCGGGCTCTTATTGTGACAGCGCTCGGTGGGGTTTCCGGCTGTCAAGGTCGATCAGCTGTTCAGCATCACAGCTCGTTAGCTGCCGGCTTTATTAGCAGGCGCTGACAGCTGGTTGATGCTGGAGTATCATCGAAACATCCTGAGAGATTCCTGGTGTGTCAGCACGCTCATGTCAGGTTCGTGTCTTGTTCATGCCATAGTTGAGGTCGTAGTGGCTGGGGTTAGCCCTACGATCCCTCGTATTCTTTTGCGTGTGTTCATGTCATAGTTAAGGTTGTAGTGGCTGGGGTTGGCCCTACGATCCCTTGTATCCTGTGTTGTGTATTTTTGCCCACAGTGGCTCATAGCTTTATGTTCTCATCTTGTCTTGTTAAATAAACATCTATGCAAAGCTCACCGGCGACTTCTGGCATCTTATGGTGGCCCGCGAGGGTCACCGTATGACAGAGCTACTATGGTAAGCTAACTGCACCCTCGCCTTTTGAGTCATGTGAAGAAATTAGCAAAGCAAATTTACTGTTCAAATATTATGGCCTGTCACCGCATCCACCTTATTCCTAGTCCCCATGATGCCTTGCGTGAATTGTGGTAGCAACTTCCGGTACTAGTTTAGAACATATGGTTGTCACTGAAACGGGACACTTTTCCTTGTTAACAATGACTTCAGCATCAGAAATGCTGGAACACGGCCTCTTGCACCTCAAAACAGTAACATAATCATACCACTTCCCACGACTATCGAGGGATGGAAAGATGATCTTAAAAAGTGGCCTCGTACACCGTAGCTCCGCTACTTAGTGCCGCTAACGATGTAAACAGTATTTTAGCTAGGTTAAAAACCCGCGTTCAATCGGTCGGGAGTTATGTCTTCCACAAAAACATAGGTATTTTTGGTATTTTTAGAAAGTACAATTTCTAAGCTTTAAAATGATATCAGACAGTCTGGGGTTTCCTAGGACTTTGCCGTTAGCAAAGAAAGAAAGAAAGTCATAATTAATGACTCTCCGTTCCTGTAGAGCTCATAATGGCACCGCACACATTCAACTCCATGCTTCTGCGTTTTAAATTCAGGGTAAAACATCAGATCTGTGCCATTCATACAAGTGAAAACATACCTGGCTCTTGTCTTGGTGTCTGTTCCACTGATCTCACAAACAATCCTTTAGTTTTGAGCGCATAACCTACTCATTGCTGTAGAAGCCACAGATTCAGTTGTGCTTATCTGTGAGGAGCATCACACAACTAAACATTCAAAAATACAAAAACTACAAGTGCTGAAATTATCTGCCACTTGAGTGGAAAACACATATGTGGACTATACATTAAAATGAATTTGAAGACTTTTAAAAACGCTATTTTAAATGCCCCTGCTACTCTACTAAAACTCACTGATTTTACACTGGGTCAAACGAAACCAGAAGTTCCGTCCACAATCGCTCCTCCAGTGGCACCCCCAGGAATAAAGTGGATAAGGCTAATCTGGACTTGGTCTGGACTGGTTCACATTTTAAATAGATCAAAACATGACAGGAATGTTATTCTTTAACAGCTACTGTAAATGAAATAGATTAGTTAAGCTTGATAAAATGTTAAATCCCACAGTCCTGAAACCTTAAATGGGAACAACTGGCAGCATTTTTTCCACATGTGCAATGAATGAGATAAACCTTTCAAAACACATTATTTTTTTGCTAACTGGCTCAACTGGACGAGAAAGAGTGGTCAACCCAGACTCACAGCATATGAGAGCAATGCAGGAGTACAATAAAAGTTCTGAAATACTGGCAGGTAACAAGTCTATCCATCAAATGGTATTGCTACTAGGGATAAGCCGATCCGATCCGCCGTATCAGTATCAGGTTCGATCCAGTCAAAATGGCTGGATCGGTATTGGCAAGGAATAACAGTAATATATCGAGCCGAAACATTAATAATATTAAAATGAAGGCACGATCATGTTCTCAGCCATGTTGCACATGGCTTTTGTAAACTGAAGCAACAAGTGTCACTGGAGCCTATCTGTGGGACTTGCCTCAGTATGTTGCTGTGTGGTACCAGCCTTTACAATTTTACACCACCAACTTTACACACCCCCCCAACTGCACTACAACCACTGATGCCTCTGAAGACATCAAGTCCTGCTGCCCACTCCCCACTCCACCATCACCCCTCCACTCCCAACACACAGCCCCCCAACCTGACCCTCACTAAGACCCAGGTGAGGACGGAGCTGAGGAAGATCAAGGCGAGGAAGGCGTCGGGACCGGACGGCATCAGTGCAAAGCTCCTCAAGTCCTGTGCAGACCAGCTGTGTGGGATTGTGGAGTACATCTTCAACCTGAGCCTGAAGCAGGGGAGGGTACCACAGTTGTGGAAAACATCTTGTGTGGTACCTGTACCAAAGACTTCCCACCCCAAAGATCTGAACAGCTACAGACCAGTGGCCCTGATGTCCCACATGATGAAGACCCTGGGGAGACTGCTCCTTGCTCACCTCCGCCCCCTGGTGGGACCAGCGATGGATCCACTCCAGTTCGCCTACCAGCATGGTATTGGGGTGGGGGATGCGGTCATCTTCCTCCTTCACCGTTCTCTGTTCCACCTGGAGAAGCCCGGGAATGCAGTGAGGATCATGTTCTTTGCCTTCTCCAGTGCTTTCAACACCATCCAACCGATGATCCTAAAGGACAAGCTGCTGTGCGCAGGGGTGGACCAGCACCTGTCATCATGGATCCTGGACTACCTCACAAACCGGCCACAGTTTGTGAGAACCCGGGACTGTGTGTCCGACACGATCATCGGTAGCACGGGGGCCCCCCAGGGAACGGTTTTGGCTCCCTTCCTGTTCATCCTTTATACTGCGGACTTCTCACACAACACAACACACTGTCATCTACAGAAGTTCTCTGACGACTCTGCGATCATTGGCCTCATCTCCAACGGAGATGAAGCTGAGTACAGAGGGCTTATCCAGGACTTTGTGGACTGGTGCCATCGGAACTGCCTCCAGATCAACACGAGGAAAACTAAGGAGCTGGTGGTGGACTGCCGCAGGCAAGGACAACCCCTCACAGCACCAGTAAACATCCAGGGAACAGACACTGAGATGGTGACATCCTACAAGTACCTGGGTGTTCATCTGAACAATAAACTAAACTGGTCACACAATACTGACGCATTCTACAAGAAGGGACAGCGCAGGCTGTTCCTACTGAGGAGACTCAGGTCTTTTGGTGTACAAGGGGCACTGCTGAAGACATTCTATGACACGGTGGTGACATCAGCCATCACTTTTGGAGTGGTCTGCTGGGGCAGTGGCATTACAGCAGCCGATAGGAAGAGACTGAACAAACTGATCAAGAAAGCTAGCTCTGTCCTGGGGCAGCGCCTTGACCCAGTGGAGGAGATGGGAGAGAGAAGGACGGTGGCTAAACTGTCATCTCTGCTGGAATCCGAGTTCCACCCTATACAGGACACATTGAATGCACTAAGGAGCTCATTTAGCAGCAGACTACATCATCCTAGGTGCACAACCGAGAGGTTTCGCAGGTCCTTCCTACCAACGTCTGTCAGACTGTATAACCTAAGCAGGGCTGCTCGCAGAGATAGCAAAAAGACATGACAACCTAATAGTATTGAATGCAAAAGACGCAATAGACTTACACAATGGTCTCCTCCGGTATACAACTAGGAAAATACCGGTAGCTACGGAGGGTGACAATATGTATGGGTACATAATCATACCATGTAGGATAACTAAGTAGACGGTTATGCTGTTTCATTCCATCTAGCTACAATGCTCCGCACTGTGTGTTTATATATTTATATATTTATTCCATCTAGCAACAATGCTCCACACTGTGTGTTTATATATTTACATATTTATTCCATCTAGCTACAATGCTCCGCACTGTGTGTTTATATATTTACATATCTATTCCATCTAGCTACAATGCTCCGCACTGTGTGTGTGTTTATATATTTACATATTTATTCCATCTAGCTACAATGCTCCGCACTGTGTGTATTTATATATTTATATATTTATTCCATCTAGCTACAACTCTCCACACTGTGTGTGTTTATATATTCACATATTTATTCCATCTAGCTACAATGCTCCGCACTGTGTGTGTTTATATATTCATATATTTATTACATCTAGCTACAATGCTCCGCACCGTGTGTCTATATATTTATGTTTATATGTACATATGTATACTTGCTGCTCTTGTTTTTTCTTGCCTTCTGATTGTTGCTCTGAGTGTTGCTATCCGTGTGCTATTGCAATCCTGGAATTTCCCCATTGTGGGACTAATAAAGGCTTATCTTATCTTATCTTGATAAAACACTTGCAAAAGTATCACGGTAAAGGAGTATGCTGAATTCTGTCAAGAACCGAGCAGAAGGATGTTTGTCGCGCATCAGCCGCTGCTGCTTTTCCAGCCCGGAGGCTTGAATATGCTAAAAGGGAAACCTTAACAAAAGAACGAAACTGAAAGTAAAAACCGGACTGGAGCATGGAAACGAAAGACATAACATGGGTTTATCTTTCGGGGGACAGTTACAGCTAGTGACAGGTAGGCGACAGAAACATAAATAGCAAACAAATTATAACATGAACTGGAAGCAGGACTAGAACAACAGGGTTACATGAAATGGAACAGGAATGACTTCAAAATAAGAGCAAACCTAAAATCTAAGAATGGACAGAGAATAATATCAGAAACATTACTAAATACACCAAGGACCAGGAGAATACTTATGATAATAATAATAATGAATGACAAAAACACAGCTTAAAGGGTTAGTTCCTTTATTTTCAGATCGACAGCATTTTTTTACCTCATGCATAACGTGGCACTTCGAATTTCATCTGAATGTTTATTTAAATACTCATCTTTAAAGTTTTGTATAAACTTGCACTTAAAATTTCAGAATGCATGTTTAGATGGGGCTGACCAGTGAAATGCTGCCAATATTACCAAGTTTAAAATAAAAAAAAAGGCAGCAGTGTTGCTGAACTGAGTCCAATTTGTAATATATTCTTTTGACTTGTAGATTTATGTTTTTTATATGTGTGCAAATCCAACTAGTCATAACCAAAGTATGTTCTGTACTTTTGCTGTTTTAAATAAGAGAGACGGTATCGGGTTTAGATCGGTATCGGCCGATACTCACAAGTTACAGTATCAGTATCAGACTTGAAAAAGTGGTATCGGCTCATCCCTAGTTGCTACATAATGATTAAATCACTTTCCTTAAGGTTAACATGAGCAATCACAGCAGTCTTATAAGATATTGTCAGGAAAAGGTAAAATTGTTCATTATGTTCATTCTTCAGGATCAACTGAAGAATGAACAAACTGAACATGTCTTCCAACCACTGCTATCAACAGCTGATCGATTTGATTTTTGTTACTGCTGATGTGTTTTGAGCATGTGAGATAGTTTGTTGTTCGTTTTGCATGGATAATCACTGGATGGGTCAACAGTACAAACTCCTACAGTAGGACTTTTCTTCAATTTTTTTTTTTTAGATTTAGTATACTTTATTGATCCCAAGAGGGGAAATTGAGGGTCATCCACCACCTGGATGGATGAAGCAGCCACGATACGGCGCTATCCCTTAACCATTCCCACACACATTCACACCTTGGGCCACTTTAGAGTCTCCAATTAACCTAACCTGCATGTTTTTGGCATGTGGGAGGAAACAGGAGAAATCCCGGGGTAAACCCACGCATACACGGGGAGAACATGCAAACTCCACACAGATCACTGTTGGTCGGGGGCTGGGATCGAACCCACGATCCCACGATCCCCACGATCCCCCGGCCAAGGGTAAACTGTGCTGCCGCAGTGCTAACCACTGCGCCACCGTGCAGCCCCAAATGACAGCCTCATTTAGTTTTGTTAACTTGCAGAAATTCATTGTGGTGACTTTTTGATTTTTCCTGCTCTCTGTAAGTTCATAATTTGGATTAAAAGTTACCAGTAGAAAAAAAATGTGGGCGTGGGGCTTCACAGAGCTTTAGGGTGGATTCACACAAGTTAATGATTGCTGGTGTTTGTTGGCAAATGCTGGTGAAAGTTGCGTTCTTTGAAAATTTTCAGCATGCTGAAAATTTACTGACGTTTGGAAATAAACGTTGGTGAAAGTTGTGCTCAGTTGGTCAAAGTTGTGCTCAGTTTGTAAAAGTTCCTGAGCGCTGGGCTAAGTCATGCAGTTTATCTAAGTCGGCCTAAGTTAAAGCTGGGTTCAAACTATAGCGTTTGGACCGACTTTGACAGAGGTTTTGAAAAATCTGAGAAATTAGTCCAAACGTCGGTGAAATTATGAGCAGGTTTTTTTTAATCCAGCACACACCAACTTCTACGAAATTTTAAGAACTTTTGCTAGCATTTGCCAGCGTTGAATTCAGCGTTGGCAAACTTTAGCCAACTTAGGCTAGCGTATGTGTAGCTGTTGCCAACTTAGGTTAATTTAAGCAAACGAATACTCAGTGCAGGTCAGCTAACATCAGCATCAGGCGACGGTCATATAAAGATCAGTGTTTGTGGAGGCTTCCTGACATTCTGGACCTGCTTTTGGAGTGAACACATCTCCCTTGGGCATACGTTTCAGTATATATTTTTGTTTTACATTCCTATGTAGTTACTTCCGCATGCCCTTTTTCCCTGTTCATTTATTCATTCATTCATTCATTCATTCATTCATTCCTCTAAAAAATAACACAATAATGCCAATATAGACTCCCACAGTAAGTCTGCAATTAAAATGTGAATGTGGATGGAATAAAACTATTTAGTGTATCATCATATAAATAAAATGACGGGTGATTATGTTTTGACTGTTACAACTCTCTCCATAAAAATAACAAAATCCCATTAAATGTCATTTACTTTTTGTCACGAGCTGAGCACTGGAGGTTCCACCAGGCTCAGTCTCGTGGCTTTTTCTCTGTATTTATAGATTTGTTGTATTTTTGTGCCTTTTGGTTTTTGTTATCCCTGCATGTTTTTTATTTTCCTGTTTATGTCCTAGTGGCGATCCATGAGGGGGATCGTTAGTAGAGCCTCTCATGGATCATCACCTTATCGTGGTGGGGGGTGTGCGTACCCTAGTGATCCCAGGAGCTATGTTGTCCGGAGCAATGTGCCTCTGGTAGGGGCACCCAAGATAAACTGGTCCTGGGTGAAGGGCCAGACTAAGAACGATCCAATAGACTCTCATGATGAATGCTAGAACAGGGATCCAATGTACCTCACCCGGTATAGGGTTACCGGGGCCCCAACCTGGAGCCAGGCCTGGGGGAGGGGCTCAATGGCTAGCGTCTGGTGGCCGGGTTTCTGCCCATGGGACCCGGCTGGGCTCAGTCCGAAGGAGTTACATGGGTCCGCCCTCCAGTGGACTCACCACCTGCAGAAGGGACCATGGGGGGTCTGGAGCTGTGTGGATCAGGTGGCGGTTAAAGGCGGAGACCTTGGTGGTCTGATCCCAGGTTTCCTAAACTGGCTTTTGAGACATGGAATGTCACCTCTCTGGTGGGGAAGGAGCCTGAGCTGGTGCATGAGGTTAAGAGATACCGGCTAGATATAGTCGGTCTCATCTCAGCACACAGCTCCGGTTCCAGAACCAGTTTCCTGGAGAGGGGCTGGAGCTTGTCCTACTCTGGAGTTGCCCCGGGCGAGAGGCGACAAGCAGGGGTGGGTATTCTTGTATCCTCGCACCTTGCTGCCTCTATATTGGAGTGTTCCCCGGTGGACGAAAGGGTTGTTTCTCTGTACCTTCGGGTTGGGAAACGGGTCCTGACCATCATTTGTGCCTATGCACCAAATGATGGTTAAGAGTACCCACCCTTTTTGGAGTCTCTGACTGGGGTGCTGGAGGGTGCTCCTCTTGGAGACTCCATTGTCCTTCTGGGGGACTTCAATGCGCATGTGGGCAATGACAGTGAAACCTGGAGGGGGGTGATTGGGAGGAATGGCCTGCCCGATTTGAACCCGAGTGGTGTTCAGTTATTGGACTTCTGTGCTAACCACAGTTTGTCCGTAACGAACACCATGTTCAAGCATAACGGTGTCCATATGTGCACCTGGCACTAGGACACCCTAGGTCGCAGGTCGATGATCCATTTTGTTATTGTGTCATCAGGCCTGCAACTGTATGTCTTGGACACTTGGGTAAAGAGAGGTGCACCTGATGGTGAGTTGGATCCGATGGCAGGGGAGGATGCCATTCAGACCTGGCAGACCGAGGGTGTGCTGGGAACGTCTGGCTGACATACCTGTCAAGGCATACCTCATGCCTCCGTTATTGGGGGGGCTTTCACACCTGTACTGAGTACTTAAAAACTGTATTTATCGGCAGATGGAAGAAAACTGAAGCAAAAAAACCCAAACAAAAACCAAACAAACAACAACAATTGCAACATGAACTATTTCAAACATATTTATTCAAATGTACACTTATATGGACACAATCTTGAGCCATAACTTTTTGGTAATGTGAAAATAATAAGCCAAGTAGCACAAAAAAAATAAAAAATAAAATATAAATTAATTAAAAAAATGATAATAAGATAAGATAAGATAAGATAAGATAAGCCTTTATTAGTCCCACAACGGGGAAATTCCAGGATTGCAACAGCACAGGGATAGCAACACTCAGAGTTGAGACTCAGAGTAATATTAATAATAAATAAATAAAAATAAAAAAAATATTTTTCAAATTTACATTAGCACAAGGTAGATTGCTTAATTTGAAAGTACACAATAAGAATAATTCTGAATATAGTTCTTAATTGTCAGCTAGATATATACACTTGGAATTAAAGAGTTTTTAATTGTCAGCTTTGTTACACTAATGCACTTGGATGAACATGAAACAAGAAACTGTTCACTGATGCTGCTTG
This sequence comes from Pholidichthys leucotaenia, assembly GCA_020510985.1. Classification (NCBI taxonomy): domain Eukaryota; kingdom Metazoa; phylum Chordata; class Actinopteri; order Cichliformes; family Pholidichthyidae; genus Pholidichthys; species Pholidichthys leucotaenia. Next base: position 192,974,670 of record CM035841.1, read on the forward strand.
TTATAGTTCCAAGTAGCAGCCTTTGCTGACTCTAGCATTTCTTTTGAAGGCTTGACCTTGAGGCATGGAGTGTCACAATTCATTTTCACTTGCATGAAAGAAGTCAGTTTCTGGGAGCATACTTTTTCTGAAGTCGGTGTGAATTTTCCTGACCATGCTGAAAGCCCTCTCACGGTCAGCATTGCTGTGAGGAAGGCAAAGCAGTGCTGCGTATTTTCCAGCGTATTTTCCCTTCTCGAAGCTCGGACTCTCCCATTCTTTTTGGTGACATCCAGTCCCTTGATTTCCCTTTTCTTCAAGCTTTGTTTTCTTCGCCGGCGGCGCGCTGCATGAAGCCATTTTGAAAATCACAAAAAGACTGCTTAGGTGCACTCAATTTCGCCAGGCATCAAATTACTGTTCAGTTGATTTTAGGTTCTCTCAATATTTTTTTTTTTCGCGGTATATTTTTCTTTTTGGCGTACAGAAATGGCAATATGCCCGTATTTGCTAAAATTGCATTTTCCCCGTATTAAAATATGGCGAAACCGTATCACTTGACGGGTATGGGCTGAGGCCCCTGTCGGGGAGGTCTTCAACTCCCACCTCCGGAAGAACTTCAACCACATTCCGAGGGAGTCTGGAGACATGGAGTCTGAATGGGCCATGTTCTTCACCTCCACTGTTGAAGTGGCTGCCCAGAGCTGTGGCTGCAAGGTCGCCGGGGCATCTCATGGTGGCAACCCCCGAACCAAGTGGTGGACACCGGTGGTGAGGGGGGCCATTAAGCTGAAGGAGTCCTATCAGGCTTGGTTGGCTTGTGGGACTCCCGAAGCAGCTGAGGTGTACCGGCAGGCCAAGCGAAGTGCAGCTCAGGAGGTTGTTTAAGCAAAAACTCGGATGTGGGAGGAATTCGGTGAGGCCATGGAGCAAGACTTTTGGTCGGCCTCGAAGAGATTCTGGCAAACTGTCTGGCGGCTCAGGAGGGGGAAGCAGCTCCCTGTCCACACTGTATATGGTGCGGATGGGGCGCTGCTGACTTCGACTGGGGATATCGTCGGGAGGTGGAAGGAATACTTCGAGGATCTCCTTAATCCCACTGATACGCTTTCCACAGAGGAAGCAGGGTTTGTGGATGAGGGGGACGACTCGCCTATCACGGGGCTGAGGTCGCCAAGGTGGTTAAAAATCTCTTTGGTGGCTGGGTCCCGGGGGTGGACAAGATTTGCCCTGAGTACCTCAAGGCCCTGGATGTTGTAGGGCTGTCATGCTTGACACGCCTCTGCAACATTGCGTGGAGGTTGGGGGCAGTGCCTTTGGCATGGCAAACCGGGGTGGTAGTTCCTCTCTTCAAAAAAGGGGACCAGAGGGTGTGCTCCAACTTTAGAGGGATCACACTCCTCAGCCTCCCTGGGAAGATCTATGTCAAGGTACTGGAGAGGAGAGTCCGGCCGTTGGTTGAACTTTGGATTCAGGAGGAGTAATGTGGTTTTCATCCTGGCCGTGGCACATCGGACCAGCTCTTTACCCTCTCAAGAATCCTCGAGGATTCGTGGGAGTTTGCCCAACCAGTTTACATGTGTTTTGTGGACTTGGAGAAAGCATTCGACTGCGTCCCTCATGTTTTTTTGTGGGGGGTGCTTCGGGAGTATGGGGTATCGGACTTGTTGTTACAAGCTATTCAGTCTCTGTACGACCGTTGTGAGCGCTTGGTTCATATTGCCAACACTCGGTCGGACTCATTCCCAGTGAGAGTTGGACTCCGCCAGGGCTGCCCTTTGTCACCGATCCTGTTCATAATTTTTATGGACACGATTTCTCGGTGCAGCCAGGGAACGGAGGGTGTCATGCTTGGTGACCACAGGATCTCATCTCTGTTGTTTGCAGATGATGTTGTCCTGCTGCCTTCATCCAGCAATGACCTACAGGTCTTACCGGGATGGTTTGCCGCTGAGTGTGAAGCGGCTGGGATGAGAATCAGTACCTCCAAGTCCGAGTCCATGGTCCTCAGCTGGCAAAAGGTGGATTGTCCTCTCCGGGCTGGAGACAAGCTCCTGCCCCAAGTTGATGAGTTTAAGTATCTTGGAGTCTTATTCACGAGTGAGGGGAGAATGGAGCGAGAGATTGACAGATGGATTGGAGTAGCATCTGCAGTGATGCAGACGTTGTACCGGTCTGTTGTGGTGAAGAGAGAGCTGAGCTCTAAGGCAAAGCTGTCGATTTACCAGTCAAGCTACGTTCCTACCCTCACCTATGGTCATGAGCTTTGGGTAATGACTGAAAGAACGAGATCTCAGATACAAGCAGCTGAAATGAGCTTTCTTCGTAGGATTGCTGGACTCACCCTCAGAGATAGGGTGAGGAGCTCAGTCATCTGGGAGAGGCTCAGAGTAGAACCGCTGCTCCTCCACAATGAAAGGAGCCAGTTGAGATGGTATGAGCATCTGATCGGGATGCCTCCTGGATTCCTCCCACTTGAGGTGTTTCAGGCACGTCCCTCTGGAAGAAGACCCCGGGGCAGACCCAGGACTCGCTGGAGAGACTATGTCTCCCAGCTGGTCTGGGAATGCCTTGGTATCCTCTCTGAAGAGCTGGAGCAGGTGGCTGGGAAGAGGGAAGTCTGGGCTTCTCTGCTTGAACTGCTGCCTCCACGACCCAGAACCCGGAGAAGTGGTAGAAGATGGATGGATGTCCTAGTTTTACTGTGTTCTGATTATGCATCAATTGGTATCTATTTCTCATTTTGTACTTGTTTATATTTTATTCTTCCATTCCTTATTATTGCGGTTGACAGCTGTCAGGGCTTTTCATGGTTGGTGCTCCGTGTGGGCATTGGGCATTGCCCTGTCAGCTGTCAGCCGGGCACGCTCCTCTCATTACTTTGCAGCTGATCCCAATCATTAATCATTATTACCTTTTTGCCCGCTCATGTGACCTCACACCTGTCATCACTTGTTTTATTTGTTCTAACCCTATTTAAGGACTGCATTTTCATTTCATTCTTGTGGCACTCTTAATGATACCTTCTCTTTGCCACCAGAGCCCTAACCCTGCTCTGATGAGTTTTTCTGCTACCTGAGCTGTAAGTTTACCTTGTTACCTGTTTGGAATTTTGCGTTCATGCACCTTGGAAATTTATGTTTTGTTAATAAATGCCACAAACTGCAGTCGGCGTCTGGGTCTGTCTTTCTCTGCCCTGAGGGGCAAATCATGACACTTTTTAACACCACATCAGCACTGTTTGATTCCCCACAATAGAAGCTGAACCAATAAATCATGGAGAATGATTACACATGGAGCAGAAAAGAACGGTAAATTTCTCAATGAGGAGATTTTTTTTTTTTTCTTTTGGGCTGCCACATTTTTGGGAGATTATATACCGGTACTACCTGTCTCATGGGTCGGGCCATCAGAGACTCAACCGGCAACCCCGCCGTTCCGAGGGTGTGGAGGGTGAAACTGGACATCCTGGCAGGTCTGTGGTGGACCACTCCCAGTTTCACGGGGTGAGACTGGACATCCTGGCAGATAGGCACATCTGTCGCAAGGTCTGTGGTGGACTTTTGCCAGTCGGTGCATCGTGACATGCACTACACAAAGAGCAGAGATAAACAAACCTACCATCTGGTCAGTCACTGCAACAGATACTGGAGTCAATTTGACTTGGCCTGTCCTTGCCACTGATAATACCTCTATCTGCCAAGAATGTGCCGCTAGTACAGCAAAAACTAGCGGTACTCAAATACTTTGCAAGCAGTTTCATGAAATGGTCAGTCAGAAAGCAACTCATACCAGCTTGGACATCACCTGGTTTAACAAGGTCAGGAGTTCCTGGCAGCGGAGGGTGAAAGACAGAGCTGCGTGGAGGAATCTGATCAGACCTAAATGAAACAGTCATTGTCTCCCCCAACAGACTGCTATGATGATATATATATATATATATTTTTTTTTTCTTTTTTTTTAAATTCTCCCTTCTCTCCATTTCTCTTTTGTCCGTGCATGTCTGAATTGAGTTTTGGTCTAAAAACATCTGCTTCCACGAACATTTCAGCCAACGTAGCTTAACTTAAGCCGGCTTAGGCAAATTCTGCATAACTTAGCCCAGTACTCAGGAACTTTTTCAAACTGAGCACAACTTTCATCAACGTTTATTTCCAAATGTCGGCAAATTTTCAGCATGCTGAAACTTTTCAAAGGAAACGACTTTCGCCAGCGTTTGCCAACAAACCCCAACTATCATCAACTTTTATCAACGTTTGCCAGCAGAGCCAGCCATTTGCCAAAATGGCAGTAAAAGCTGGTCCAAACGTTGTAGTGTGAATCCACTCAAAAAAGCAGGTCCAGAATGGCAGGAAGCCTCCACAAATGCTGATCTTTATGAGCGTCACCTGACACTGATGTCAGCTGACCTGCGCTGAGTATTCGTCTGCTTAAGTTAACCTAAGTTTGCAAAAGTTTGCCAACGCTGAATGCAACACTGGCAAATGCTAGCAAAAGTTTGTAAAAGTTCGTAGAAGCTGGTGTGCGCTGGCTCAAAAAAAAAAAAAAAAAACTGCTCACGAACATAATTCTCCGATGTTTGGACTGATTTCTCTGATTTTTCAAAATGTCAGTGAAAGTTGGTCCAAATGCTATAGTGTGAACCCAGCTTTATATGAATATATATGTTGCCACAGACTTTGACATTAACAAATCTTTCTTCTTTAAATCATGTAAGGAAGAAAGACTTAAAGAATTAAACTAAATCCATATCTACAGTGCATCTGGAAATTATTCACAGCGCTTCACTTTTTCCACATTTTGTTATGTTACAGCCTTATTCCAAAATGGATTAAATTCATTTGTTTCCTCAAAATTCTACACATAATACCCCGTAATGACAATGTGAAAAAAGTTTTGAGATTTTTGCAAATTCATTAAAAATAAAAAACTAAGAAATCACATGTACATAAGTATTCACAGCCTTTGCCATGAAGCTCAAAATTTAGCTCAGGTGCATCCTGTTTCCACTGATCATCCTTGAGATGTTTCTACAGCTTAACTAGAGTTCACCTTTGGTAAATTCAGTTGATTGGACATGATTTGGAAAAGCACACAACTGTCTATGTAAGGTCCCACAGTTGACAGTGCATGTCAGAGTACAAACCAAGCATGAAGTCAAAGGAATAGTCTGTAGACCTCCGAGACAGGATTGTCTCGAGGCACAACTCTGGGAAAGGGTACAGAAAAATTTCTGCTGCTTTGAAGGTCACAATGAGCACAGTGGCCTCCATCATTCATAAATGGAAGAAGTTCAGAACCACCAGGACTCTTCCTAGAGTTGACCGGCCATCTAAACTGAGCAACTGGGGGAGAAGGGCCTTAGTCAGGGAAGTGACCAAGAACCCGATGATCACTCTGTCAGAGCACCAGCATTCCTCTTTGGAGAGAGGAGAACCTTCCCGAAGGACAACCATCTCTGCAGCAATCCACCAATCAGGCCTGTATGGTAAAGTGGCCAGACAGAACCCACTCCTTTTTCTTTTTCTTCTTCTTCTTCTTTTTAGCAAAAGGCACATGGCAGCCTGCCTGGAGTTTGCCAAAAGGCACCTGAGGGACTCTCAGACCATGACAAACAAAATTCTCTGGTCTGATGAGACAAAGATTGAACTCTTTGGCATGAATGCCAGGCGTGATGTTTGGAGGAGACCAGGCACTGCTCATCACCAGGCCAATACCATCCCTACAGTGAAGCATGGTGGTGGCAGCATCACACTGTGGTGATGGTTTTCAGCGACAGGAACTGGGAGACTAGTCAGGATAGAGGGAAAGATGAATGCAGCAATGTACAGACACATCCTGGATGAAAACCTGCTCCAGAGCGCTCTTGACCTCAGACTGGGGGGACGGTTCATCTTTCAGCAGGACAACGACCCTAAGCACACAGCCAGGATATCAAAGGAGTGGCTTCAGGGCAACTACGTGAATGTCCTTGAGTAGCCTAACCAGAGCCCAGACTTGAATCTAATTGAACATTTCTGGAGAGATCTAAAAATGGCTGTGCACTGACACTTCCCATCCAGCCTGATGGAGCTTGAGAGGTGCTGCAAAGAGGAATGGGAGAAACTGCCCAAAGACAGGTATGCCAAGTTTGTGGCATGATATTCAAAAAGATTTGAGGCTGTAATTGCTGCCAAAGGTGCATCAACAAAGTATTAAGCAAAGAATGTGAATACTTGTGTACATGTGATTTCTTAGTTTTTTTATTTTTAGTAAATTTGCAAAAATCTCAAACTTTTTTCACGTTGTCATTATGGGTATTGTGTGTAGAATTTTGAGGAAAAAAAATGAATTTAATCCACTTTGGAATAAGGCTGTAACATAACAAAATGTGAAACGCTGTGAATACTTTCCGGATGCACTGTATATATTTATTCAAATCAGTTATCGAGAAAATTTATGACTTGTCTAACTGAATTGTCTAATTTTGCTTCTTAATTGGCCCAAAAAACTGCAAACAACTTGGTGCCTGCAGTGGCTCCTCCATGTTAGCAGGTGGCAGCATGAAAGCAATACCTCTTCTTCCTCCTCTCAACAGAAAACTCTCCCCACAGAAACGTGGGCCGCCCTGCATCTGCCACGCAGATAAAAAAAAAAAAAATGCCTCCATGCTTAGAGCAAATGTGTATGTGTACACGTCATTCCATTGACTTTGCATGTAAATGCCTCATTTCACAATGAGCATAAACAAATTACAAGACTAAATTGTCATTAGATATGCTGTAATAGGCTACTATGTGTTATTTTATAACATTTTTGATTGATGGGGTGCCACAAAATTCTTTCAATGTAAAAAGGGTTCTGTGGCTCAAAAAAGGTCGAAAAACACTAGCCTAGATGGTTAAAGTGCCTGTCTAGTGAACAGGAAATTGGATGACTGAATTCCATCAGTGCCTGTGCTGTGGACCAATTACAACAAAGCATCTTATCCCACGGTGAGCGTTGATATTGTGTCTGTCCTGGACATCAGAATGAAGAACTTCAAGGAAGCTGGAATAACTGTGACTCTGACATGTTACATGTATAAATGGCATTCACTTATATTGTGCTTTTACTCATCTCTGGATGACCAAAGCAATTTACAGATTCAGCTAGCCACACATTCACACACTGATGGTGGTGGAGCTGCCATGTAAGGTGCTGGCCTGACCGCCCAGGAGGAACTCGGGGTTCAGTGACTTGCTCAAGCACATTTGGGCATGCAGACTGCAAAGAGAGCAGGAATTGAACCACTGACCCTCTGATCAGAAGTCGGCCACACTACACTTGCGCCACAGCTGCCCCACAGCCGTATAAGGAGGCAGTAAGTTCCAAAGTCCGTTACCATGAAAGGTTTGATGGCAGTCTAGTCCTGAGATAGAAATGGGACCTTCAACTTGCCTCACCTAATTACTCCATTTCACAAATACAGTAAAAAAATGCTTTAACTTGTGTTAGTAAGTTGTAACAACAAGGGTTCAAAAACATTTTGTCAGATGGCACCTGTGTTGCTTATTTTAAACAATGTGCCCATTGGTGTTGGTTTTTTGACATAAAATTGGCATGGTGATATTTGTCAACAGTCACGTTTCTCAAAACCCCTAAGAGCTTGTCAGGAGGTTTGAGGGGTGCTGTTTGAAACCCCTTTAGCTTGATCATTATTTTACAGTATATCACTAATTCCCTAGACATTTCTAAGTACCAGATCGCTTAGTGACACTCAGTCAGAGCTCTTGGCATGTCTCCTCTGCACAGTTGTCCTTTGACTATGTGGTGCACATACACAGGTTATGGCTTTAGTTGTGCAATCAAACCTCGAACATAGCAATCAGCACATTTACTGATGTAAAGAAGTGAGTTTTAACCCTAACTATAATCTTTATAAAAATGGTCATTTTTAGTGCCTTAACCTGACTGGTGAGAGAAAAAGAAATAAATTAGCATCTGAAAAACTGAAAAATAGAAAGCCAAAGAAAGGGTGAATCTCACTATCTCCTTATTAACATGTGGTTTAGGCTGCAACCACCTCTCCATATTTCTAATACTGAGGTTGTGAGGTTCATGGCTGGTGAGGCACTGACTCTTTGAAAGAGTCAGATTTACAAATATATTAACCCAACAGACTAAGCTTAAATTCAGCATTCAAGTAAAGGCTTGCATGGTTTTATAATCTGCTAATCTTACATTTTTAAAACCTGATTTTATAAATATTTTTTATCAAAACAACGGTAAGATACCTCCTAATAGAATGTGCAGTGAATTTAAGTTCAATCCTCAATTGCATGCCTAGAGCTTTTATTGTGAAGGGAAGAAGTGAAAGTTGTTTTTGTCTGCAGAAACTACAGTAATAAAAGTTCACCCAGTCCAGCTCAGAGCCTCCTGTTTTTTTATGACTGAGTATGAGCAAAATGCAAAGACCCTCGGTTACACAAATTTTACAAACACGTTTTGTTGGGCACGCAGTTCATTATGCTTTGTTTTTGGCCAAGGAAGAATGTTAAAATTACAGTGGCTCAGAGAGAGTGCATCGCTCTCTTTCTCTCTGTGTTGCAGCTTCACAAATTACACAATTACACTACAAATTCAAGTATATACTACAGGTATGCATGCATGGTCTTACCTTAACTTGTAAATGAAGTCTATTCGCCTATTTTTCTGGACAAAAATCTGTGACTTTGTTATAGACTAGTGCATACCCGTGCGTGCCCGTAGAAACCAAGTATAAGGAAGTATTTCTGAATGCCCGTAGAAACCAAGTGTAAGCCAGCATTTCTGCATTCCTGCATTTGATCTTTGACGTGGTTACCATGGCAATAGTAACCATGGTGAAACCTGCCTTTGATCTTTGACGTCACCACTTGTTCAGTGATGGTGAAGGTTTCTACGGGCATTCAGAAATACTTGCTTATACTTGGTTTCTACAGGCATGCACAGGTATGCACGGGCATGCAGAGGTATGCACTAGTACTTTAAAATACTGTATATATATTTTTTAAACTCATGCAGTCTAACCTTGGCTTTCCAGAGAATTAAGTCTTCTACTCAGCAGGAGCATTGACGCTGGATATAATGGATAATAATGTGGATATTGAATCCTGTACTGTTACCTTAGAAACTAGCTATTGTCATGTTTTGCCTCATTTGATAAGAAAGGTTGCCTCGATTCCAGTGAGGATGGATAAAGCTAACCAATAATACTGGATTTCCAGTAGTATTTGCTCGATTTATAAGCAGTTTTGTGACTGAAATTGTCAGGAACCGAGCTGGCTTGGTTTTCCCTAGCTCGGTCTTGATCTCTCTGTGGGTTTTGGTTCTTCTATATGTGCATCTTGTGTATTCTGTACTGTTCCCGCTTCCATAGCCACTGCCTGACCAGCAGCTGTTAGACAGCCTCTGTGACCTACTTTCTCCCACGCTGCTGACAGTGTGCCGGTCCAACCACACCCCTTCGCTCTCCTTAATTCCATCAGCTGTTGCCAGCCCTGGTAATCATCCTTCCTGCGCCTCGCCCAGATGTGCCCAATTTGTTAGGCCAGCGGTGTTTGTTCTTAAGCAGCCCTTTGCTAGTCAAACACCGCTGGACCATTGTACGTGCTGGACGGTTATTCTCCACCGTCTGACTATCACGTCCTGAAGGATTACTTGTGTGTGTGCTCGCGGTCAGACTGGGACGACTTGGACTGTTCCTGCACTGTAAATAAGAGCTTTTCTGCATTTCTGTTTGCAGTTGTGCTGCTACGCTTGTCTGTAGCGTTTCCCTTGCAGCACAACTGCTACGCTCGGGCTTTGCTGCCCAGCTCTTCTCCCGTGCTAGTCGAGCGTCCTTGAGAACTCTTTAAGTTTACCTGAGCATTTTCATCCTGTTTGTTTTTGTGGTCACGGTGCACAATGGTCTGCTCGCTGCACGCTATTGGCGTGAGCCATTATGTGCACAACTGTTACTTTTCTGTGAGTCATTACTTTTTGAACTGTGTGATGTCAATAAATGTGTGTTTGGTGTAATCCTGCGCGTAAATCCTCATTCCTCCTTCTCTTCCTCCGTGCTGTGAGGAGCGCACGGGGAAGTTTACGACAGAAATGTGGTGTGAAGAGAGATGCCTATCTGCTGATCAGGTTTCATTTACTATGATCCAAAATAGCAGGTACTGAATTGTGCACAGAGGCAAAAGGGCATTTTGCACATGATTTACTAAGAAAAAAAACTGTGCTTTTGATAAAGGTGCAAACACGCAGAGGCGGGTGTATTGAAATGAAATTAGCTTGTTTCACTCCATCCGTTTGGAGGGTTTGGAAACAGGCTCATGCAAACAAAACAGTAACTGCCATTCAAAAGAAATGAAGGACAGCGAACACAATTAAAATAGTCAGAGATAATAAGTAAGATAATAAAGGAAAAAAGGCTTTTATTTACACATCGGCAAATAGTGTGGCATGGGGGAAGTGCAGCAATGGATAAGATCCCTCTAAAATAAAGAAGCAGGTATTGCTCACTGTCTGAGTTGCACAATGGCGTATACAGCAGAGACTGACTTTGTTAACTGCAGAATAACGAGTGCCCAATAAAACACTGTAATTATTGTATTTACTAAATAAAACTGACATTAGCCAAAGATTGCAAAGAGATAAGTCTGCAGGCCTTAGAGATAGATTATCATCATTACACACCGAGTCCAATGGCACACACCAGACACCAAATCAGTGTTTTATCTGCTCTTACAATAGGCACAGATGCCCTGGGAAAATGAACTTGTATGGTCAAGCAGTCAGGCAAGTGGAGAGAAAGCATAGAAGCACTTTGATAATCGCTGTGCTCTGATAGCACTGCTGGGGGAGGGATATACCAACAGCAAAAAAGGGGGGGATATAACAGTGGTTATGAATATTTGCTTATTTTAATCACTGTGCTTTGTTTGCATCAAATAATGCTCTTGGGTAAAAGGAAAACAAACAAAAAAAAAGAATAATCTATTGTTTTTTCTTCCATAACTGACTGTGTACAAGTGTGAGAACAAACTTCCTTATTGCCGAACAGTCAGCAAACCTGTTTCCTGTTCATCTTCATCCACATCCAAGAAATTTCATATTTTTGAGGTGTCTACAAGATCTGCCAAATATAACTGCAAATTACATCCTAGACATTGTTGATGCTGGCTTCCCTACTCCCAGAAGCAAGCTTCCTCACCGGAATAACAGAAGCATCCTGTGAGGAAAAGTTTGTACCTGTTTCTGAAAGGTATTACATTCAAATGCAAAACCAGTGAGCACACTTGCTTGCCGCCTTGAAAAATCAGCTTTTTTTGTGTGTGCAACAAACATTTGCATTGTCTCCACCCAATATTTTGCAAGCAGCAGTAGCATAAACAACCTACTTTGCATATTCAAAAAGGAGAAAGTTCAAAATCTCCACCACATGCTATTTTACTGATTTGAAGCATGCAGTCTTCATTGCATGGCCTAGTAAATTAGTTTTGTACTTTGCAGAGATTCTGAGTCCTCAGTGTCCTACAAGTATGATGGCCTCCGTAACTGACTGAAGCTGCCACTCACCATGATGAACCACACCCTTTAGACCATGGATGATTGGGTCCACAGCAGCATTGTCCTTCCCTCCCACCTGTGAAAGACAAAAAGGAAAATCTGTTGTAAAACACAGATGACAGCATATGTAAAGGCAGAAATGAAAAGAGAAGGCCCTTTGAAAAATATGATCAATGAAAACGCTTTGTTTCTATCCATTTGTCAGCACTGTCTACTGTTTATGATACACTCTACTGCTGAAATGGTGCAGCTCCCTGCAGGAATGAAGTGTCCACTAATCTAAGCTTACATAATGTATGGATTTATGTGCCCAGTTAACTGGAATAATGTATTAAAAGGATGAATATTTGTAGTTAGAAACACATGTTTGTCTCAACAAATTCTGCCATAACAATAATGCAGTTGCCGATACAGTATCACACTATTCACTCTATAATTCAAGAAATCTCGTCTGTCTGTCTGTGTCTGTGTGTGTGTCACAATCAGAGGACTTGCTAAAAGATCATAGGACTGCCTATGATGTTCCTATGATGTCTACATGATGTCTGTCTGTGTGTCATGACCATAGGACTCGCTATGACATCATCAAAGATCATACGACTCGCTATGACATCATCAAAGATTAAATGCAGGCATCACTGAATGAGTGGTGATATCAAAGATCGTTTCACCAGGGTTACTGTTGCCATGGTAACCATGTCAAAGTTCAAAGGCAGGAATTACCATGGTTACTGTTGCCATGGCAAACATGTCAAAGATCAAAGGCAGGGATGCAGAAATGCTTGCTTACACTTGCCTTCTACGGGCATACAGAAATACTTGCTTATACTTGGTTTCTACAGGCATGCACGTGTATGCATGGACATGCGCAGGTATGCACTAGCATATAAAATTCAAGAAATCTGTGTGTGTGTGTCTGTCTGTGTGTCTGTCACGGAGTGGTGATGTCAAAGAACAAAGGCAGGCATCACTGAACAAGTGGTGATGTCAAAGATCAAAGGCAGGCATCACTGGTGACGGCATTCAAGAAATCTCTGTCTGTGTGTGTGTCTGTTTGCCTGTCACAACCATAGGAATTGCTAAAAGATCATAGGATCGCCTATGATGTGCCTATGATCTCTACATGATGTTGATATGATGTCATATAGACACCATAGTATACTGTAGAGTGATTCAAGAAAATCTGTGTGTGTGTCTGTGTGTGATCAAAGGCAGGCATCACTCACGATCATAGGACATCAAAGATCAAAGGCAGGCATCACTCAATCATAGGACTCACTATGACATCAAAGTTCAAAGACAGGCATCACTCACGATCAATGGACTAGCTATGACATCAGCAAAGATCATAGTACTCGCTATGACATCATCAAAGGTCAAATGCAGGCATCATAGGACTCACTATGCCATCATCAAAGATCAAATGACTCGCTATGACACCATCAAAGATCAAAGGCAGGCATCACTGAATGAGTGCTGACATGCTTGCTTACACCCTTGCTTACGTCTGCTTTCTACGGGCATGGAGAAATACTTGCTTATACTTAGTTTCTATGGGCATGCACAGGTAAGCACTAGTAGATTTTAATTGTAGAAAAAACAGAATGGAAGCTGAAACAGATGCAAAACCCAGAGAAATCAAAGTGTATTAAAGTCCCAGCAAGGGCGAGGTCCTTAAAAAGCATAGAGGGACACAGGGAAAACAAGTGCAGTGTAATTAGGAGGAACAAACAACAGCAATCAACAGACCCTCAAAGGCCCTCTTCATATGAACTCAGAGTGTGTGATGTCACAGTGACACACGAGTTTTTCATTATTTTCAATTACAGTGGCTTTTCTGTCATGGAGGCTGGAAATCAAATGAACCAAAGCTTCAAAAAATCAATCCTGCAACAGCAAGATACTGTTGAAGTGGCTTTAAAAAACTCTGTATGCTGTACAACCCCTCAAAATGAATGTTTCCCAAAGGGGAAAACAAATATTTCCAGGCCAGTCTCACTAAAATGCTTGTTAGTTACATTTACCCACTATTAGAAAGCATGTAACATAAATGGAAAAGTGGCTATTTTCCATGTAAGTCACATATTTTGTATGTAAGCAGTCATGTAACTAGTACAAACGGTGCCTTCTAGTGGCCGTGAAAATAACCACTCATGATAGTAGCAAAAATGGTGGAATGTAGTGGAAGCAGCACTTTCTTGAGGTAGAGCTTTGAGTGGTTTAGGCCCTCACAATCTTCTTACCCTAACCCTAACCATTACAGGAATGAGAATGCTTAAAACAAGTTTATACCTGGTGCGTTGGCATAAGCTAGTGGTGCATGTCCACTGGATCTGTCGTTTCTCCATGCCTTACTCGGTGGCTATGTGAAACCCACCGCAAAGCAACTGGCTATGTTTCATTTTTGCCCATTTTTTGATTCCATATGTATGCACACACACACACACACACACAGAGTATCTCACACAGTATCTCACAAAAGTGAGTACACCCCTCACATTTTTGTAAATATTTTATTATATCTTTTCATGGGACAACACTGAAGATACGACACTTTGAAACAATGCAAAGTAGTCAGTGTACAGCTTGTATAACTGTGTAAATTTGCTGTCCCCTCAAAATAACTCAACACACAGCCATTAATGTCTAAACCGCTGGCAACAAAAGTGAGTACACCCCTTAGTGAAAATGTCCAAATTGTGCCCAATTAGCCATTTTCCCTTCCCGGTGTCATATGACTCGTTAGTGTTACAAAGTCTCAGGTGTGAATGGGGAACAGGTGTGTTAAAGTTGGTGTTATCACTGTCATGGTCTGAGCGCCGATATCGTCCGCGCTCGGGTCATGCAATATTTTCCTCCCATCTGGTGTGTGTTCCCTATGGCTCTCCGAGCCTTTATTCTGACAGTGTCACGGTGGGGCTTCCGGCTGTCAAAGCCGGGTCACGTTGTGACAGCTGTTCAGCATCTCTCCTAATCACTCTCTCCACTGATTGGGTTATCTCGGGGATTTAAGGAAGCAGCTGAAGGTTATCCTTGCTGCAATCGCGTCAGACGTTCACTCGTGAACAACCCTTGATCTTTCATCCGTCACTGTAAGTGTTATTCCAAGACTCTGTGCTTCTTTGTCTGTGCCATTACCTTAGTTGTGTTTTAGCCCCCCGTGGCTCTTTATTTTGTCGTTTGTCTTCAGTAATAAATTATGCAAACTCATCGGTGGCCTATAGCGTCTTATTTGCGGCCCGCAAGGACCGCAGCATGACAATCGCTCTCACATTTTCTCACACTGGTCACTGGAAGTTCAACATGGTACCTCATGGCAAAGAACTGAGGATCTGAAAAAAAAGTATTGTTGCTCTACATAAAGATGGCCTAGGCTATAAAAAGACTGCCAACACCCTAAAACTGAGCTGCAGCATGGTGGCCAAGACCATACAGCGGTTTAACAGGACAGGTTCCACTCAAAACACGCCTCGCCATGGTCGACCAAAGAAGTTAAGTGCACGTGCTCAGCGTCATATCCAGACAGTGTCTTTTGAAAATAGATGTATAAGTGCTGCCAGCATTGCTGCAGAGGTTGAAGGGGTGGGGGGTCAGCCTGTCAGTGCTCAGACCATACGCCGCACATTGCATCAAATTGGTCTGCATGGCTGTCATCCCAGAAGGAAGCCCCTTTTAAAGATGATGCACAAGAAAACCTGCAAACAGTTTGCTGAAGACAAACAGACTAAGGACACGGATTACTGGAACCATGTCCTGTGGTCTGACGAGACCAAGATAAACTCATTTGGTTCAGATGGTGTCGAGCATGTGTGGCGGCAACCAGGTGAGGAGTACAAAGACAAGTGTGTCTTGCCTACAGACAAGCATGGCGGTGGGAGCGTCATGGTTTAGAGCTGCATGAGTGCTGCTGGCACTGGGGAGCTACAGTTCACTGAGGGAACCATGAATTCCAATATGTACTGTGACATACTGAAGCAGAGCATGAGCCCCTCCCTTTGGAAACTGGGCAGCAAGGCAATATTCCAACATGATAACGACCCCAAATACACCTCCAAGACGACCACTGCCTTGCTAAAGAAACTGAGGGTAAAGGTGATTGTCTTGCTGAAATGTCCACCCTTGTTTCATCTTCGGAATCTTGGCAAATGCTAGAATCCTTCTTTTTCCGGTTCCGGTTCCGCCGGAGCCACACGAGTCGGCTGCCTGTTGCAACAGCCTTTTTTTTATCTTCCTTCTTCTTTCTACACCTTTCACTCTGTATATATATCACGGACGCACGGATCGCCCCGGGGGTCTCCCGGGTCGGCGGACGGAGCCACGGTTTGCAGCGGGAGACGTTACAGCGGGGAGGAGCTAGTGCTAGCTAGCACTTGGCCGCTGCCCGGTGCTAATGGGAAACTCGACATACCGGGAGCTGTAGCGAAAACGAAGCGGGTGCCGGGCTGGAGTTTAGGCGGCGTGAAAGAAATATAAGACAGAATAATAAAGAGCGATGGCAAGAACCAAGCAGACCGCCCGTAAAATCTACTGGAGGAAGAAGCCCCCCAGGAGGCAGCTAGCCACAGGGCTGCTCGGAGAGGCGCTCTGGCCACCGGCAGAGTGAAGAGGCCTCGCCGTCACAGGTCCGTGGCTCTGAGAGAGATCCGTCGCTACCAGAAATCCACGGAGCTGCTCATCCGTAAGCTGCCCGTCCAGCGCCTGGTGAGGGAGATCGCTCAGGACTTCAAGACCGTCCTGCGTTTCCTGAGTTTCGCCGTCATGGCTCTGCAGGAGACCAGCGAGACCCACCTGGTGGTCTCTTCTTCGCTAAGGGGGTCACCATCATGCCCAAAGACTTCCAGCTGGCCCGCTGCATCCGCGGAGAGAGAGCTTAGACTTTCTGCTGCACATCCACCAGCCATAATGCTCTGCACTGTGTGTCTATATATATATATTTATAGTAATATGGACATATGTTTACTAGATGTTGTTTTTTCTTGCCTTCTGATTGTTGCTCTGAGTGTTGCTATCCCTATGCTGTTGCAATCCTGGAATTTCCCCATTGTGGGACTAATAAAGGCTTATCTTATCTTAAGGTTCTTATCAAGGATGTCTTTTACATTTGTCCATTCATCTTTCCTTCAATTATTTGAAGTCTGCCTGTACCATGTGCTGAAAAACACCTCCACACCATGATGGGATGTGCAGTATCATATATCCTCCAAACATGCTGTGTGTTGTGACATCTAAAAAGTTCAATTTTGTTCTCATCTGACCAGACGATATTCTCCCAGTATTTTACTGTCTTGCCCAAATGTTGTGCAGCAAACTCTTTAAACGAGCTTCAACTTGCTTTTTCTTCAGCAATGGAGTCTTGTGAGGTGAGCAGGCATAGAGTCCATGTCAGTTGAGTGCATTACTTATTGTTTTCTTTGAAACAGCAGTACCTGCTAACTCCAGGTCTTTCTGGAGCTCTCCATGAGTGCTCTTTGATTCTTGGATAACTCTTCTGATTCCTCTGTCAGAAATCTTGTGAGGAGCTCCTGGTCATGGCCGTTTTATTCAAGGATTCAAAGATTTTGTCAATACAACTATACGTGCAGGACATACAGGAGAATTGAAATGGCGTTTCTCTCTACATTGGTGTGCATTTTATAAAAAGAAGGAAATTAGGCTGGATTTAAAAAAAAAGGAAAACAAGAACAAACAGCGACAGCAGCAGTCTATGTACAGTCAATATACAGTGATGCAACCCATGGTGCCAATGGCAGCCAGAAGGACTCTGACCTCCATAGTGGTAAACAATTAGTTTAGGTAAACAATTAGTGGTAATAAACCCAGCAATCCTATATTCGGACAACTAGAAATGAATAACCGTAGTGCATTTCAATGCGGTAGTGTAGGTGCAGATAGTGACAGATATGATTGCACATGATCAGTATTGCAGTGATATACAGACAGCAGCAGATATGGTACTTGTGCAAATGGTTGCGGTTAAAGTACAAAGACATATAGCAGCGAAAGTACAACAGAACAACAGTATTATTGTTGGTGTGCCAGTCTTTCTGTGCCAACATCTGAAGTAGTTATTGTGCAGGTGTTTCCGTCTGGGAAGCGCGGGGAGTGAACAGAGTTCAGGGTCCTGATGGCCTGATGAACGAAGCTGTTCAGCAGTCATGTGGAGCAGGCCCAGAGGCTACAGTACCTTTTCTCTGAGGGCAGGGGGCTGAAGAGGGAGTGTAGGGGATGGAAGGTGTCGCCTGTGATGTTGGTGGCTCTGCAGGTGAGGCAAGTGGGGTAGATGTCCAAGAGGGGGTCGGGGGGGGCAGGGGGGCACCGATGATCTTGCTGGCTGCATCCACTATGTGTTGTAGTGTCTTTCAGCAGGCAGCAGTGCAGCTTCCATACCACACCGTGACGCAGGTGGTGAGGATGCTCTCTACAGTGCCCCGGTAGAAAGACTGCATGATGGGGGGTGGTACTCGTGCTCTCCACAGTCTGCGGAGAAAATGGAGGTGAGTTTGGGCCTTCTTGGCCAGTGATGTGGTGTTGTTGGTACAGGTGAGGTCCTCAGAGATGTGCACCCCCAGGAACTTGGTGCTGTTCACCCTCTCCACAGCTGCACCGTTGATGATCAGTGGGGGGTGCTGTGTGTGACCCCTCCTGAAGTCGACCACAATCTCCTTGGTTTTTCCCCATGTTAAGGAAAAGGTTGTTGTCTTTACATCACTGGACCAGTTGGCTCACCTCATTTCTGTAGTTGACCTTGATGTTGTTGTTGGTGATGAAGCCCACTACCATCGTGTCATCTGCAAACTTGACGATGTGGTTGGTGTTGTAGGCTGGCACGCAGTCATGGGTCAGTAGGGTGAAGAACAGTGGACTGAGCATGCACCCTTGTGGGGCCCCTGTGAACACTGTGATGGTCTGGGAGGTGTTGCTGCCAACCCGCACGTTCTGTGGCCTCCCTGTGAGAAAGTCCAGCACCCAGTTACAGAGAGAGGTTTTGAGTCCTATGTGCCTGAGTTTTTGTATCAGGTGCTGGGGGATGATTGTGTTGAATGCTGAGCTGAAGTCCAAGAACAGCATGCGCATGTACAAGTTTTTTGAATCCAGGTGGGTGAGGGCTGGATGGAGAGCAGCAGCGATGGCATCTTCTGTGGATCTGTTCGACCTGTATGCAAACTGGAATGGGTTGTGATAGGGAGGCAGGGTGGACTTGATGTGCTGCATGACGAGCCGCTCAAAGCACTTCATTATAGTGGGGGTCAGTGCTACCGTCCGATAATCATTGTAGCTGGATGGGATGGGCTTCTTCGGGACTGGTATTATGGTGGCAGTCTTGAAGCATGTAGGGACAAAAGCTTGAGACAGGGAGATGTTGAAGATGTCGGCCAGGACATTCTTAAGCTCCTCTGCACAGTCCTTCAGGACGCGACATGGTATGCTGTCTGGGCCAGCTGCCTTATGTGGGATCTATTCGAAGATGGCGGCGCGCGGTTGTGCAGCGGCTTTTTGCTCCCTATTTTTGTATGTATGTATGCTGTTTTTGGATATTGGACCGTGTGAAGCTGGATTTGTGTACAGTCGTACTGAGCTGATAAACACTGGACTTCAACAAAAGTCTGCTGTTACAGCAGTTTTCGAGAACACACAAGACATACCGGAGGCTATCTGTAGACCATCGGGATCACCATGGATTGTTGTCGGTCCTGGGAAGCGACGCTGATGGAGGAGAGAGAGAAAGAAAAGCGAGGATGCCGGTCGGGTCTGCTAGCAAGGCTAAAGAGACAACCGCATAGACTGCCGCTACCGAGCATTTTTCTCTCCAACGCCAGAAGCATCGTCCACAAGATGGATGATCTAGAGCTACAGCTGGCAACTAGTAAAACTGTGAGAGACTGCTGTGTGCTGTTGTTAACGGAAAGCTGGCTCCACCCACTGATCACCGATACTGCTGTACAGCTGCCAGGGCGCACACTTCACCGATTGGACCGAACAGCAGAATCCGGTAAAAAAAAAGAGGAGGCGGTCTCTGCATTTTTCTTCACAACACTTGGACTAATCACAGCAGTATTATTAACACTTACTGTTCTCCTGATCTAGAGACAATGTCAGTCTTATGTCGGCCTTTTCATCTTCCTAGAGAGCTGAGCGTGATCATTATAACAGCCGTCTATATTCCCCCTGATGCAAATACTAAAGCGGCCCTTAGTCATTTGTACAGTGTAATAAATAAACAACAGCAGGCCTATCCCGAGGGTGTTCACATTATAGCTGGTGATTTTAATCAAGCATGCTTGAAAACTGTGCTGCCTAATTTCACACAGTATGTGAAATGTGCCACTAGGGGAAAGAATTGTCTTGATCGGGTGTATTCGAACCTGAAGCATGCTTACAGAGCTGTGCCGTGTCCACATCTTGGCCTGTCAGACCATCTATCATTGCTCCTCATCCCAGCATACACCCCCCTCAGGAGAACTGCTAGACCTACTATAAAGAACATCACAACATGGCCTGAGGGAGCTCTTTCTCAGCTGCAGGACTGTTTTTCAAACACTCTATGGGATTTATTCAAGAATGAGGATCTGGAAATGTACACACAGACTGTATTACACTACATTACCTTCTGTATCAATCAGGTGACTGTGGAAAAACGAATCAGGGTTTTTCCTAACCATAAGCCTTGGATGACAAAAGAAGTCCAGGCACTCCTCAGAGCTCGTGATACAGCCTTCAGGTCAGGGGATACAGATCTGTATAGCACTGCCCAGGCTAATCTGAAGAAAGGCATTAAGGAGGCTAAACAGACCTATAAGAAGAAAGTCGAGGACCATTTTTCTGTTAATGATTCGAGACGAGTATGGCAAGGCTTTAACCATATCACAAACTATAAGGGCAGCAGCATCATTTCCAGTGACATCAGCACCTCACTGGCAGAAGAACTGAACTGCTTTTTCGCACGGTTTGAGGCAAATACACCTCGCCCGGACCCACAGATGTTATTGAATGCCAGCTCTGATGTGCTTATCCTGCAGGATCATGAGGTGAGACAGACACTGAGAGCAGTTCACCCCAGAAAGGCTACTGGTCCCAATGGAGTGCCAGGAAAGGTGCTCAGAGCATGTGCAGATCAGCTATGCTCTGTTTTGACTGACATTTTTAACTTGTCTCTCAAGGCAGCCGTTGTTCCACAGTGTTTAAAATCTGCAGTCATTATTCCTGTACCAAAAAAACATACTATTAGCAGTCTGAATGACTATCGACGAGTAGCATTAACACCCATTGTTATGAAGTGCTTTGAGAAAATGGTATTGAAACATCTTTTGCCTAGTCTCCCCCCAGACTTTGATCGGTACCAGTTTGCCTACAGGCGGGGCAGATCCACTTAAGATGCTATTGCTATAGCTCTCCACTCGGCATTCAGCCATTTAGAAGACAAGGGGAGCTATGTAAGAATGTTGTTTGTTGACTATAGCTCGGCATTTAATACAATTATTCCCAACATTCTCATCACCAAATTGCTTCAGCTTGGTCTGCCTACTCACACTTGCAGCTGGATTAAGGACTTCCTAACAAACAGAACACAGACTGTTAGACTCGGACCCCATTCCTCCTCTACGGTCATGCTTGACACAGGCTCACCACAGGGCTGTGTACTGAGCCCCACTTTGTATTCATTGTACACATATGACTGCATACCTGTTCATCCCACAAACATTATAGTGAAGTTTGCAGATGACACAACAGTAGTGGGGCTCATATCAGGAGGAGATGAGTCCGCATACAGAGATGAGGTCTAGAAACTGGTGAGATGGTGCTCAGATAATAATCTGCTATTGAATACAAAAAAACCAAAAGAACTCATTATTGATTTTTAGGAAGCATAGCAGTGAACTGCCTCCTCTATATATAGGCAAGGAGCGTGTGGAGAGGGTGGAGGCTTTTAAGTTTTTGGGTGTTCATATTTCTCACAACCTTACCTGGGCAGTTAACACCATAGCTACGATAAAAAAGGCTCAACAACGTCTACACTTTCTGAGACTCCTCAAGAAGAATGGCCTGAATGCACAGTTGCTGGTTTTATTTTATCGATCTGCTATTGAGAGCATTTTGTCATATGGCATCACGGTTTGGTATGAGGGCTGTTCAGCCGCAGACCGCAAAGCCTTCCAGAGAGTGATTGAGACTGCGCAAAAAATCACTGGCTGTTCTCTTCCTTCTCTGGAAGAGATTTCCAGGTCTCGGTACCTCCACAGAGCTACTGCCATCATTAAAGACTGTGCTCATCCAGGCCATGATTTTTTTCACTTGCTCCCCTCGGGAAAGCGGTACAGATCCCATAAAACCCGGACTACCAGGTTTAATCATAGTTTTTTTCCAGCAGCAGTACGTATTTTGAACGGATTTATGTAACACGCACAGACTGCTGATATTTTTTGTTATTTTAGGTTATTTTGTAGCAACAACCCTGTGTGCATAAGCTGGTCTTTTGTATTTATCGCTCAGTATGTTTTTCATTATTGCTACGTACATATTGTATTCAACTTTTAGGTAATTTTGTTTCAAGCATTATTTATTGTTGTAATTATAAGAATGTTAA
Organism: Pholidichthys leucotaenia; assembly: GCA_020510985.1. Lineage (NCBI taxonomy): Eukaryota > Metazoa > Chordata > Actinopteri > Cichliformes > Pholidichthyidae > Pholidichthys > Pholidichthys leucotaenia. The sequence continues at coordinate 192,996,787 of CM035841.1, forward strand.
ATGCATGAGTGAACTGTGAGTGTGATAGTTTGTTTATAGTTTGTTTTTAGGGAGCAGCATCTCAATTTCGTTGCATTGTTCATTAACAATGGAATGACAATAAAGGCACTTTGACTTTGACTTTGATCCTGCAGATGGTCCTCTTCACGCTAGCTGGATCCAGACTTAAGGCCAGCTCGTCCGGAGGAGGAGTAGTCTTCTGTGCTGGTCTGCGGTTTTGTGCTTCAACTTGGCCAAAGAAGTTGTTTAGGTTGTTGAGCAGTGTGATGTCACTCGCACAGGTCTGAGGTGGAAGCTTGTATTTGGTGAGGGTCTGTATGCCACGCCAGAGAGAACATGCATCTCTGGTGTTGCTCAAGTGTCCGGATATTTTCTTGCTGCACTGTCATTTTTCCTCCTTGATGCCACGGGACAGGTTGGCTCTAGCTGGTGTTAGTCCTGCAGTGTCACCATCCCTGAAGGCTGCGTCTCGAGCCCTCAGGAGTCTGTGGACCTCTGCTGTCATCCATGGCTTCAGGTTGCCACGAACAGTGATGCTCTTGCAGTGAGTAACATCATCAATGCATTTGGCTATATATGCCACAACAACTTCAGTGTACTCCTCTAGGTTTGTGTGTCCATTATGAGTGGCTGCACGATATTCTTTCCACTTCCAAATGATGGCTCCAACAGTGCTCACTGGAACATTCAGCAATTTAAAAATGTGCCCGTAACCAATGCCATCATTATGTTTTGCAACAATAAGGTTGCTAAGGTCTAGAGAGAGATCATTGCTTCTACCCATCATGAGTTTTTGTGGTGTGACAATCTGGTATTCACAGACCTTTTTAAAGGCTATCAGTGAGGACTTCAAGGGAGAAACAATATCATTTCAGAGGAACATATATATTTCAAAAACCTTCAGTGAGAACTACCACCAAGCAACACTGTGTTTCAGTGCAAGGAGTCAGACTGTGGAACGCTTTTGGACCTGAATTAAAATCATGTACAACGCTTGGACAATTTAAACAAAAACTAAAGGAAGAAATACTCCAAACGTATATACAAAACGACATGTAAAATCACATAAGGATTATCATAGCCAGTCTGTGTTGTGCTGTTGCTTAGTTTTTTGTCACATTTTGTCTTGGCTTTGTTCTGATTTGTAATCACATTTATTTTATTTTCCTTTTGAATTCTTAGATGGAACATGGGTGGGCAATATAAGCTGCGGCTTCAGCCATGACCCATTTCAGATAACATGTTGAATTGTATAATCCGAGGAGTTATTGTTTAATTTGACCTTGTTGGATTTTTTTCCCCTTTGTTATATTATTCTGTTCCTTTCTTTTAATCTTTTAATCTAATCTATCCGAAATAAAGATTCATTTAAAGATTCATTCTTGCTTAGCCAGCTAAAATTAATTTGCACTGATGGGGGATGGGATGGCTTCCTACATTCTGATGGATTTCAGTTGGCTTCTTGGCTTTCTATGCCTTTTTTGCCCCTGTTTCTTCATGTGTTCAATACATATTCCTTGTGTCATTCCACTTTGCTAAATATAACTTGTTTTGGGAACACAGTTGCCTTGATTTCTTTGTATGTATGGATTACTTGGGTTGCTACGGATATCTGATGAAAATCTCAGGTCAATGGCTCCATTAGAAATACGTTTAATAAGAAAAATGTTGACGTGTTCAATACTTATTTTCCCCGCTGTGTGTATGTACAGTATATATACAGACGTGGACAAAATTGTTGGTACCCTCTGTTAACGAAAGAAAAACCCACAATGGTCACAGAAATAACTTGAATCTGACAAAAGTGGTAATAAATAAAAATTCTATGAAAATTAACCAATGAAAATCAGACAGTGCTTTTGAATTGTGGTTCAACAGAATTATTTTAAAAAACAAACTCATGAAACAGGCCTGGACAAAAATGATGGTACCCCTAGAAAAGATTGAAAACAATGTGACCATAGGGACATGTTCAACCAAGATGTGTCCTCTAATTAACACCACAGGTGTCTACAAACTTGTAATCAGTCAGTCAGCCTATTTAAAGGGTGACAAGTAGTCACTTTGCTGTTTGGTGACATGGTGTGTACAACACTAAACATAGACCAGAGGCAGCAAAGGAGAGAGGTGTCTCAGGAGATTAGAAAGAAAATTATAGACAAGCATGTTAAAGGTAAAGGCTATAAGACCATCTCCAAGCAGCTTGATGTTCCTGTGACTACAGTTGCACATATTATTCAGAAATTTAAGATCCATGGGACTGTAGCCAACCTCCCTGGACGTGGCCGCAAGAGGAAACTTGATGAAAAATGGAAGAGACGGGTCATACGAATGGTAACAAAAGAGCCCAGAACAACCTCTAAACACATTCATGGTGAACTCCAAGGTCAAGGTACATCAGCGTCAGATCGCACCATCCGTCGTTGTGTGAGCCAAAGTGGACTTCATGGGAGACATCCAAGGAGGACACCACTGTTGAAAACAAATCATAAAAAAGCCAGACTGGAATTTGCCAAACTGCATGTCGACAAGCCACAATGCTTCTGGGAGAATGTCCTATGGACAGACAAGACAAAACTGGAACTTTTTGGCAAGGCACATCAGCGCTATGTTCACAGATGCAAAAATGAAGCATACCAAGAAAAGAACACTGTCCCTACTGTGAAACATGGAGGAGGTTCTGTTATGCTCTGGGGCTGCTTTGCTGCATCTGGCACAGGGTGTCTTGAATCTGTGCAGGGTGCAATGAAACCTCAAGACTATCAAGGTATTCTAGAGAGAAATATGCTGCCCAGTGTCAGACAGCTTGGTCTCAGTCACAGGTCATGGGTCTTGCAACAGGATAATGACCCAAAACACACAGCTAAACACCCAAGAATGGCTAAGAGCGAAACAATGGACTATTCTAAAGTGGCCTTCTATGAGCCCTGATCTAAATCCTATTGAACATCTGTGGAAGGAGCTGAAACATGCCGTCTGGAGAAGGCACCTTTCAAACCTGAGACAAGTGGAGTAGTTTGCTCATGAGGAGTGGGCCAAAATACCTGCTGAGAGGTGCAGAAGTCTCACTGACAGTTACAGAAATCGTTTGATTGCAGTGATTGCCTCAAAAGGTTGTGCAACAAAATATTAAGTTAAGGGTACCATCATTTTTGTGCAAGCCTGTTTCATGAGTTTGTTTTTTAAAATAATTCTGTTGAACCACAATTCAAAAGCATTGTCTGATTTTCATTGGTTAATTTTCATAGAATTTTTATTTATTACCACTTTTGTCAGATTCAAGTTATTTCTGTGACCATTGTGGGTTTTTCTTTCATTAACAGAGGGGTAGCAACAATTTTGTCCACGTCTGTACAGTATATATTTGATCTCTAAGAAGTTTTTTTTTTTTTTTCCTTTGAAGTCATTTTTTTGCAAATGAAACTCCTGGTCATACGCTATGGAAGCGTGACCTTATATAGTAGTTTTAGGACATCAGTTATGCACATCTTCAACACTTGTGAATGTGCACTCACTTGCACAGGGATCTAATTCAGCAATTTTACATGGATTGTTTACACACTTGTAGGATATACAGGTGTTTGTTGAATCACGAGTAGCTTGTTGGTAACATGGTTTACTAACAAAGTACGCTGGATTCCATCTATCCATCCATCCATCCATCCATTCTCTACCACTTTTCCAGAGGTCTGGGTCACAAAGGCAGCAGCTCAAGCAGAGAAGCCCAGATTTCCCTCTCCCCGGCCACCTGCTCCAGCTCTTCAGAGGGGATACCAAGATGTTCCCAGGCCAGCTGGGAGACGTAGTATCTCCAGCGTGTCTTGGGTCTGCCCTGGGGTCTCCTCCCAGTGGGACATGCCCGAACACCTCAAGTGGGAGGCGTCCAGGAGGCATCCTAATCAGATGCCCAAACCCCCTCAAATGGCTCCTTTCGATGTGGAGGAGCAGCAGTTCTACTCTGAGCCTCTCCCGGATGACTGAGTCCTCACCCTGTCTCTAACAATGAGTCCTGTGATAAAAGTTCATTTCAGCCACTTTCAGTCATTACCCAAAGCTCATAACCATAGGTGAGGGTAGGAACGTAGATTGACCAGTAAATCGACAGCTTTGCTTTGGAGCTCAACTCCCTCTTCGCCACAACAGACTGGTACAACATCCACATCACTGCAGATGCTGCTCTGACAGGCGCCTTGTATGGCGACGCGTCATTGGATGCGCCTAACGTGCGCGTCCAATGTCAAGTCAAATTCCTCGTGTGTTTACTTGTAAATATACTTGGCAATAAAGCTGATTCTGATTCTGATTCTAATTCTGATCATTGACCTGCGACCTACGGTGTCCTGGTGCCAAGTGCACATATGAACACCCTTATGCCTGAACATGGTGTTCATTATGGACAAACTGTGGTTGGTACAGGAATCCAATAACTGAACACCACCCAGGTTCAGATCAGGCAGGCCGTTCCTCCCAATCACGCCCCTCCAGGTTTCACTGTCAATGCCCACGTGCACATTGAAGTCCCCCAGTAGGACAATGGAGTCTTCAAGAGAAGCACCCTCCAGCACCCCAGTCAGAGACTTCAAAAAGGGTGGGTACTCTGAGCCATCATTTGGTGCATAGGCACAAATGATGGTCAGGCTCTGTTTCCCAATGCGAAGGCACAGGGAAACAACCCTTTCATCCACTGGGGAGAACTCCAGTATCAAGGCAGCAACACGGGGGAATACAAGAATACCCACCCCTGCTTGTCACCTCTCACTTGGGACAACTCCAGAGTAGGCCAAGCTCCAGCCCCTCTCCGGGAGACTTGTTTCAGAACTGAAGCTGTGCATTGAGGTGAGCCCGACTATATCAAGCTGGTACCTTTCAACCTCGTGCACCAGCTCAGGCTCCTTCCCCACCAGAGAGGTGACATTCCACATCCCAAAAGCCAGTTTTGAAAGCCGGGGATCAGACCGCCAAGGTCTCTGCCTTTGATCGTCACCTAATTCACATTGCACCGGACCCCCATGGTCCCTCCTGCAGGTGGTAGGCCCACTCGAGGGCAGACCCATGTGACTCCTTCGGGCTGAGCCCGGCCCCATAGGCAGAAACCTGGCCACCAGGTGCTAGCCATCAAGCCTCTCCCCCAGGCCTGGCTCCAGGGTGGGGCCCCAGTAACCCCATACCGGGCGGAGTATACTGAATCCTTGATCTTTCTTTCACCATGGGAGTCTGTTGGATCACTCTTCATCTGGCCCTTCACTCAGGACCAGTTTGTCTTGGGAAAGCCTGCCAGAGGCAAATTGTCCCTGACAACATAGCTCCTGGGATCACTAGGGCACAGAAAACCCCCCACCACAATAAGGTGGCAATCCATGGGGGTATGTTGGATTTACACATACTAATACCAACATGTTCTTGCATGAAGCCCATTGTCTTTCAAGCTGCAGTAGGCAGAGGAATTGTAATGAAATCTGAAAAGAAATCAAACTAATAGGCAGGGTTTTTTTTTTCTTGTTTCTTAGATTTCTGCCTAATGTACAGAAAAGCACTAATATTTTCATATAAAAGGAAAACTGACAATATTTGTACCGCCATCTTTGGTCTTCCCACTATTCCCCTTCCCACTGGTGACCCACAGCTTGAATCTCCAGGTTCCTGTGCGCTTTCCAAGAAGTATCACATCAGGAGGTCAAGGACATTTTTCGCAGAATGAAACCCTGCACCTGTGCCCTCGACTCCTTTTCCTTCAGCTCTTCAGCGCAAATCTCCACCGTCAGTCCTCTAATCACCACAGTGAAAAACCAGTCATTTCAGATTGGTCACGTTCCACCTGCTTTGAAAACTGCTATAATAAGACCATTTAAAAAAACAAAAAAAACAACCCCCCCCCCCCCTTAACCCTTAAGTGCCCGCTAGCTTCAAGCCCATATCCAGCCTCCCATTCCTTTCCAAGGACCTTGAAAAAGTAGTTGCTATCCACCTTCAGGACCACCTCAAAAATAACAGCCTGTTTGAGCAATTTCAGTCTGGTTTTCATTCCACCAACAGCACAGAACAGCCCTAGTCAGAGTCACCAATGACCAATGATCATCCTTAGCCTGTCTGCAGCATTCAACAACAATGACCACCACATCCTTCATAACAAGTTACAACACACCACTGGACTCAGTGACACTGCCTTAACCTGGTTAAAATGCTACATTTCTAATGGATCTGAATATATTTCCAGGGGTGGCTCAAGGTCTCAGACCCACGCTGTCATCTGTAGGGTTCTTCAGGGATTGGTACTCGGACCCATTCTTTTCACTCTGTACCTGCTCCCCCTTGGCCAAAGTCATCAGTCAGTTTGAAATCTCATACCACTGCTATACTGATGACACTAAACCTTACATGAAGACAGACACACACCTTTTGTCACTATCCACACCCACTGTCTGTCTGGAGAAGATAAAGGTGTGGATGAAACAACTTCCTATAGTGCAATAGTTCCAGGACTAAGACCCACGTAATGGGTGACTGGGCTTTCTACTACACTACTCCAAACCTGTAGAACTCCCTCCCTGAAAAGTTGAGGGTTCCACAGACTGCTGAAAGTCTTCTTTTAGATTTTATTGGCAGTTGGCAACAAGCTTACAGGTGCATTGCTGCCACATACTTCACTCTATATCACCTACTTCGTGGCATCTCTCTATCTGGTCAGGAGCTGTAGTCCTTCACCCGCGCAAGGCCCCCGGCCCAGACGGCGTGTCTCCCTCCACCCTGAGACTCTGTGCGAAACAGCTGGCTCCTGTATTCACAGACATTTTTAACACCTCCCTTAAGTTATGCCACGTGCCATCCTGCCTCAAATCCTCCACCATCATCCCTGTCCCCAAGAAGCCACGGATCACTGGACTTAATGACTACAGACCTGTAGCGCTCACCTCTGTAGTCATGAAGTCCTTTGAGCGCCTGGTCCTGTCCCACCTCAAGTCCATCACCACCCCTCTCCTGGACCCGCTGCAGTTTGCCTACCGAGCCAACAGGTCTGTAGACGATGCAGTCAACCTGGCCCTCCACTCCATCCTGCAGCACCTGGACTCCCCGGGAACCTACGCCAGGATCCTGTTTGTGGACTTCAGCTCCGCATTCAACACCATCCGCCCCGCTCTGCTCCGGGACAAGCTGTCCCTGCTCAACGTGCCTGACTCCCTCTGCAGGTGGATCATCGACTTCCTGACGGACCGGAGGCAGCATGTGCGGCTGGGAAAGACTGTCTCAGACTATACTAGCATCAGCACCGGATCACCCCAGGGCTGTGTACTTTCCCCCCTACTCTTCTCCCTTTACACCAACTCCTGCACCTCCAGCCACCAGTCTGTCAAGTTGATCAAGTTTGCGGACGACACCACCCTCATCGGGCTCATCTCCAACGGCGACGAGTCCGCCTACAGGAGAGAGGTGGCCCAGCTGGTGTCCTGGTGCAGCAATAACAACCTGCAGCTGAACGCTCTGAAGACAGTGGAGATGATTGTAGACTTCAGGAAAGTCACTACTCCTCTGCCCCCCCTCACCCTCTCAGGCTCTCCCATCACCACTGCTGATTCCTTCCGCTTCCTAGGCACTACCATCACCAGGGACCTCAAATGGGAGCTGACCATCAGCTCACTCATCAAAAAAGCCCAGCAGAGGATGTTCTTCCTGCGGCAGCTGAGGAAGCTCAAGCTACCCACCAAGATGTTAGTGCAGTTCTACACAGCCATCATCGAGTCCATCCTCACCACCTCCATAACCGTGTGGTACGCAGGAGCCACTGCCAGGGACAGACTAAGGCTGCAGCGCGTCGTGCGCACTGCTGAGAAGGTGATCGGCTGCAAGCTCCCATCTCTCCAGGATCTGTACATCTCCAGGACCCGGAGGCGTGCTGGCCGGATCATAGCCGATCCCTCACACCCTGGTCACGTACTGTTTGCCCCCCTCCCCTCTGGTAGAAGACTTCGGTCCATCCAGACTAAAACCTCCCGTCACATGAACAGCTTCTTCCCCTCTGCCATTAGACTGCTGAACACTAAGTGACTCTCGTGCACCATGTACAGCAGCTCAACCAGACTCATGTCAATCATCACTGTTTTCTTCCTGCATTACCGACTGCACTATATAGTTCTCCACAGTATCTGCTGCTGGCTAATATATATTTTAACTGTTGACCAGTATCACTTAATCTTATCCTACACTTTATTACATGTATAGTTTATTTCTCTTATCTTATCATGTTTAATGTTGCAGCATTGTACCGAGACAAATTCCTAGTTTGTGTACTACATGAACAATGGCAATAAACCTGATTCTGATTCTGATTCTGATTCTATCATCATTGCTGTGTCCAATCGAACCTCAACTCTATCTTCAGACATCACTCTTCTTCGTCTCCTTGTACTTCACTCTATATCATCACTCTTATCTGATCAGGAGCTGTAGTCCTTCGATGTGACGATGTGACTCTGTCACGACCATAGGACTCGCTAAAAGATCATAGATAGGATTGCCTGTGATGTGCCTATGATGTCTACATGATGTCTATATGATGTCATATAGACACCATAGATAGTGTCGAGTGATTCAAGAAAATCTGTGTGTGTCTGTGTGTGATCAAAGGCAGGCATCACTCACGATCATAGGACTCACTATGACATCATCAAAGATCAAACTCAGGCATCATATGACATCATCAACAATCAAATGCAGGCATCATAGGACTCGCAATGCCATCATCAAAGACCTTATGACTCGCTATGACATCATCAAAGATCAAATGCAGGCATCACTCACGATCATAGGACTCGCTATGACATCTTCAAAGATCAAACACAGGCATCACTCATAGTCATAGGACTCGCTATGACATCATCAAAGATCATAGGACTCACAATGACATCATCAAAGATCAAAGGCAGGCATCACTCACGATCACAGGACATTAAAGATCAAACACAGGCATCACTCATGATCATAGGACTCGCTATGACGATCATAGGACTTGCTGTGACATCATCAAAGATCATAGGACTTACTATGACATCATCAACAATCAAATGCAGGCATCATAGGACTCGCTATGCCATCATCAAAGATCATAGGACTGACTATGACATCATCAAAGATCAAAGCCAGTCATCACTCACAATCATAGGATTCGCTATGACATTATCAAAGATCATAGGACTCGCTATGACACCATCAAAGATCAAAGGCAGGCATCACTGAACGAGTGCTGACGTGCTTGCTTACAACCTTGCTTACACCTGCTTTCTACGGGCATGCAGAAATACTTGCTTATACATGGTTTCTACGGGCATGCACATGTATGCACTAGTAATAATAATAATAATAATAATAATATAATAATAATAATAATAATAATAATAATAATAACTACTACTACAACAGTGAAAAAGGCTCATTGGTCATTGAACACCTTAACTGAGAGCACAGAGAGGTGCTTTCTAACTCTATTGACCCATTCACAACTTAGAGTGGGACACTTTTCTGTGTCACTTGCTACCATTATGACAGTGACAGACCTCTACCTGTCACTCGTCCCCCAGAGACTGAAGCCGTCTCAAATCCCAGGTCAAAATCCCTACAGACAGAAAAACCTGGAAGTCTCAGAACTGCTTTCAGCATCACAATTTCAAGACACAAATGCATGTTGAAAAAAAAATACCAAAGGAAGCATGTCATTTAGTTTTATTTTTAATGCAAATTACAACACACTTTAGAAATGTGGCCATCTAGAGTCACAGCAATGTCACCATAACCATCAACAAACATTTGCATGCTAATGCTGATAATTATATACACAGGACTGTGCAAAAGTCTTAGGAAACACAGTTCATCCTATTTTGCTTAATAGCAGCCAGATTTTGTTGTACTCTTTAAAATGGTATTGGCCAGTAGTTAAGAATTCCGAGTCTTTCTTTGGATATTGGCTGCCTTTTTACTAAGTTTTAGTCCAGTCCTTGTACCTGAACATTGCCCAATTTCCTCATTCTTTTTTAGGAAACTGGACAAATGGAGGGCAAAAGAAGAACTCTTAGTCCTAAAAAGCCATCTGCTTTTGATGCTGCTACACCTCTGCAATTTCCCACATATTTTAGTGTGCTATTTAAGAATTTAGTAATATTATATTGTTTGCAAAGTCAGACAGCCAAAAGTCAACCTCCACAGGAGTTCACCTCTCACACAGAATGTAAGACTACAAATCTGCCTGAAATGCCATGCTTGGATTTGTTGTTGTCTTCATTGAGATGAACATGTAATAGCTACACAGACTTGATACAGACCTACTCCCTGGCTAGTCTGGCACATTCTCAATATTCAAACTCAAGTAGGGAGAGAGAGCAAAAAGAAGTTTTGTAGTGAGCGCTGGAACTCACACACATATAGTGCCACTAGTGAGTTAGCCAAGTAGCTTGACAGTTTTTTTTAAAGCTCTTCTTTGTAAATTCTAGTCACCCCAGGAGACACCTGTTATGTCTGGAAATATGGGCAGACAAGACCACGTGTTGAGGTTAGCTTTATTGAGCGTTCATAGCAGATAGTACACAGTGCAAGGTATAGCTGGAAGCAGGAAGAGGGAGGAAGAGAGCGACTGGCGTTGGGAAGTTGTCTAATATACCCTGAGGCACCCTGACATCACACGTGCGCGTGCATGCTACCACAGCTAGTATGTCGCCCTGTTTTACATACACCACATTTACTCCCCCCCTTCCCGAGAAGCTCAGAACATTAGCCCACTTTGCTACTTCAAATGAAATATGCTGGCATAGGAACAAATGTATTAGTGTATCAGCTAATGTAAAACTGAACACATGTATGACTGGGCCAGACAGGCCAGTGTAAAGAACCACTTAAAACATTTCAACAACAGCATTATTAACTGGGCAACTGGGTAGACTGCCGGCATGCTCGCATGGTCATGTGGATTATTCTGCTACTGAACAGACCGTGCCCTAACTACTAATGTATTTAAAGTCAGTAACATAGTCCTCAAGATGAAGAGGCCTCCATCGGACTCGTGCCAAGCGGGGATCAGGCTGTGCCGGCTCGGGTGGTTCCGACGGGTGACCTGCTGGAGCTATGGACCGTTCATCGGCAAAGTCCCAGTCTGGGCGGGCCAGCTTGGTCGCGGTCTCTCTGTCAGAAGTGGGAGGTGGTGTCATCCTTCTGCGGCGACTGGTGTGCCATTGTGACCCATCAGCCAGACGGAAGGTGGCTGGTCCTATCTGAGCGGTGATCCGCGTCGGTGCTTGCCAGAATGACTGCAGCTTGTGTGACCAATTGGGTCAATATACCTGGACCCAGTTGAGCACCGTGAGGGAAGGGTACTCCACTCGGTGTTCCTTCTTCATGAAGTACTGTTGTCACTCTGCCACCCTTTTGTTAGAGGAGAGCGCCACCACTGGAGTGTCATCTGATAGAGGACGTGGCAGGTCTTATTCAGATATGGCTTGTAACTCCTGCAGTGATGCGGTGGCTTGAGGAGGCTTGTGCTGCGTGAGGCACTTCTGTTGTTGCTCGTCCACCCAGCCGCTGGAGAAGTGCGCCATTACTGGAGTGTCATCTGGTGGAGGACGTGAGTAGTCCAGGGGAAGACGCGGAGGCAGGCCGGTCTTGCCGCTGACAGGGTAGACCCTACCTTCTTTTGGGTCCTGTGTGACTGTGGACTGGAGCTCCTGCGGTGAGGCGCCAGCTCGAGGATGCTCGTGCTGGTGAGGATCGGCTCCGGGTTCTGTGTGGACGCGGTCTGAAGTTCCTGTGGTGAGTTGGCAGCTCAAGAATGCTCGTGCTGCGTGAGGATCGGTTCCGGTTCTACAGGGTTCTGCTCTGTGTGCACTGCAAAGCAGGGAGTGGCTACATCCACATCTGAGTGCAGTGGACTCGGGCCGTTGTTAGTCAAACTGAGCTTTGGCAGCACTGGCATGCTGTGGTGCCTTGCTGTCCCGCGACGTCTACCTTGGGGCCATTGTGAAGAGACGTGGAGCCGTCACAAAGAGATGTGGGGTCAAAGGGCTGAGCAGCCGGTGCAGCGGCTTATACCAGCGTAGCTGAATGTAGGGAGTGCGGGTCGGGGGCCACTAGGTAGGATGCTAACTGGGACGGTAATTCCATTGCATCTGCCATTGGCAGGTTGTCCAGTGCCATCAGCAGCGACTCCCATAGCCTTTTCACCATGTCTGCCAATGGCATGTCCTCTGGCTCTATCAGCAGCAAACCCCATATCACTGAATTCGTGGTGTACGCCTTCAACTGTCCTTGCATCAACCCGTCTTCCAAGTGTCTGAACTTGCACATGCTAGCCAAGATTCCACACAGACCATGTTAAGTGACAGACAGGAAGTGTAACCGCCTCACGATATTAGCCGTAAATGTAAACAAACAGTGCAGCCCAGCCTCTGACGAGCAAACGCCATGGCTGGCTGTAATGCTATGGAGAAGCCAGAGCATGAAGACCCTCTTCACAAGTCTCCTGTCTGGGAACACTTCAGCTTTCCGGGGAAATATGTGAACAGACAAAGGCAAGTGAATAAGACGAAAACAGCATTGGCTATGCTTTTGGCAGTATGTCAAACTTATTAACTCATTTGAAACAGCACTATGTGAACGTGAACATCAGTGCAGCACAAAAAAAAAAAAAAAAGCTAAGACCATATCTAAGACCATATTCAGTTGTTAGGAATACCAGGTTTAAACACATGTTGAAGGTAACTGAGCCCCAGTATGAAGTTCCTTGTTGTTCCCACTTCAGCCAGAAAATAATGCCATACTTTAATGAAAAAGCTAAATCTGTTAATGCTGCACTTAAGGCCTGTGTTTTTCAAGGGTACCCTGTTATGTTCAGATTTTTGTGGGACATTATTTAATTTAACTTCTGAATTGTCCAAAAACTTGCAAATAATTTGCTGTTGTTGTGCATAGGTGTCTTCAGAACCTATGTACAACCAATTAACAAGTGAAATACAAATAGATAACTAATTTCCCATACATCTATTGGAGAATTTACTGTTTGCAGTTTTTTGTCAAAGCTGTTCATGCTTATACAAAAGATAAGCAGTTTTATGTTTTGCATTTTGTTTCCTTACTGTATTGAAAATGAACCAAACCGTGACCTTAAAACCAAGGTATGTACCAAACCGTTCTATGAAAGGACTAGCTGTTACAATCCCTGATGTTTGCACCACTTCTGAGTCCGTGGGGAGTTCTTGAGAGATGGTTGCTATAAGGCTTCACTGCCAGGACACATTGTCAGTTGTGTACCTCAGCATCACAGGATGTTTCAGCCATTTATCACAAGACACTCTCCACTAAGGCAGGCCCACCACAGGTTGATCAAGCCTGGGTGTATGTCCCGCGGTTTGGCTGTATGCCTTAGAAGCCCAGATGGTATCACTCCTTTTCATTCCCAGCGAGCAACTGGTCCGCTTCTTCTTCTTCTCTCGGTTACTGGCAGACAGCAAACAACTGAAAGGTGCATACCACCAACTACTGTACAAGAGTGTGTAACATTATGTCATCTGAGCCCGACCCCTAAATTCTATGACTTAATCCTGTATTATTTAAAAAAGTGAAAAGAGCCCTTCTCGTGATTCTTAGTGCCTCTCCATCTCTATCTGTTCCCAGAATGCCAGTTAAATCCCATTCCCTACCGGCCTCTCGAACTTCATTTTTCATTCTCTCTCTTTTATTTCCATACTTGTGACAGTGTAATGAGATGTGCTCGACATCTTCTTTTACTCCACATTCTCTACATTTGTCACTTTCGCTTTTCCCCATGGTAAATAAAGTGCCATTTAAACCTGTATGATCCAGTCTGAGCCTTGCCATAATGATGTCTTCCCTCCAGTTTGTTGTTTTATAATTCTTTAGTGCAATAGATTTTTGTATTTTGTAATACGATCTACCTTTATGATCTTCATCCAATCTTTTTTGCCATAGCTCAATTCCTTTTTTCTTGATGACTGCTTTCCCTTCACCTTTTCCAAGAGACAGTGGTATAGTTATTTCTTTCCAAAGTGCACTTTTTGCTAGTTTGTCTGCACAGTCATTCCCTTTCAACCCTTTGTGTGCAGGAACCCAACATAACTGAACTTCTCCACCACCCCTGTGTACCCTAAATAAACTGTGATATAGCTCAATCAATCACCAAGTCTTCCCTTGTAGATTTTAGTGTCTGTATGATTTTTAAAGCTGCAAGTGAATCTGTGCACACCACCACCCGGTCCGGTCTGACTTCCTCTACCCACTGCAAACCAATAATTATTGCCACCATCTCTGCTGTAAACACGGATGTATTGTTGGAGAGTCTTTTTGAGATGGTCACTTTAAACTCTGGAATGTATACTCCCAACTCCAGCAGAGCCCTCTTTGTTCTTTGAACCATCAGTATAGAGTTGTAAGTAGTTATAGTCACTGTTCCTGAGGTAAATGCTTGTTTTAACACCAACTTCACTCATATGCCAATCCTTTTTCCTCATTAGCAGACTAATATCTACTTCTTTTCCCAGAAACAGCCAAGGGGGAACATTACTCACTGGACTGGTGTTAGCTATATCAATAGTGTCTAGTCCATACATTCTGGCTTTTCTTTCAATTGTCCACTCAAACCCGTGTCCCTGGAAGTCACAATATTCCCAGCAGTCTTGTAGTGTTATTTCTGAAATATTCGCTTCCTCACTTCCTTTCAGCTTGACCCAGTATGATGATGCGAGTTTATCGCGTCTCAAATCCATTGACATGTCTCCTGCTTCTATTAAAACTGCATTGTTTGGTGTTGTTTTGACGGCTCCAATGCACAGGTGAAGTGCTCTACGCTGCATTCTGTCATGAACCGAGCTGGGTTGTTCTTCGGGCTCAGTTCTGACCCGCTGTGGCTCAGGTTTATCTGTGTAGCTATGTATTATGTTATCTTTTGAGTTTCTTGTTGTTTCTATTTTTCCCTGGTTTATTTCCCTACCTGTAGCCGCTGCATTCTGGCCGGCAGTTGTGAGGCAGCCTCCTTTGGCCTACACTCATGTGGGCGCTGTCTGACACTTGCCGGTCCGACCACGCCCCCTCTCTCATGACAGCCAGCTGGGTCTCCTCCAGTAACTGCCTTTCCCGTGCTTTGCCCAGGTGTTCCCAATCTGTCTTGCCAGCAATGCTTGTACTTAAGTGGCCTTTGCCAGTCAAGCATTGCTGGACTACTGTAATTGTCTAATGTCTGTTTCATGCCACTGTTCACTGTGGTCTGCCCGCTGCACATCCCGTCGTGTGAGTCTCGAAGTGAACCTTGTCATCTTTTTGTAAATCTGCCTTGTTTTTGGACTGTTTGTCTTGTGGCCACTGTACACTGTGGTCTGCCCGCTCCACGCTCGTTGTGTAGCCATTTAGTGTACTATGCTGCTCCCGTTCCATCTAAACCAGCACCACCTTCCTGCAAACAGCGTCATCCTGCGTGGAAACATCGGGAGAAGCCCTCCTCGTCCTCGGCAGCCATATCCCCTCCAGCTGCCATGAGGTCTGCTAGGGCCACCCCGGGAACGCCCACCTCCATTGTCATGGAGATGGCTCCTCCACAATCCGTTGAAGGGGGCCAGATCACCGTTGACACGGAGAGGGATGACTGTTTGCCTGCCGCAGCTGCCAACGACAAACACCGGGATGACAGGCAAGTGTTTTTTCATTCAATTCAACTTAATCATGATAAACCTTGTCTGTCTCCCGAGGGAGAGGCCCAGTCTCTGCAGTCCTCTGGGTCCTCTCCTCCATCTGCAAACACTTTCTCTTTTCCTGTTCTCTCCATGTCTCCTCCATTTTTTCCTGAGTGCCCGTTGGCCCAAGATCAGAGCCATCGGACGGTGGAGGAGCCGGTGGCCTCGAAGGATCCCGCACTGGAGCCAGCAGAGACGTTCCCCTGCAGCCACGCCAGAGGAATCCCCAGCATTGGAGCTGTTGCAGGAGGACTGTGGGACTGCAATTACCATCTTGCCAGCTGTGGAGGCAACCGCGGCAGATTGGGAGCCTGAGCTGGACCTCCTAGAGGCCGTGCCCGAGTGTTCATCCCCAGGATCGGCGGAGTCCTGGACGCCGGTGGAGCTCGAGCTCAGGCAAGTTATCTCTCTAGTTTTTCTTATGTCTGTGTTGGAGAGATCTTGCCTGGCTATAGGGGAGGACAGTCAGGTGCAGCCCTCAGCTGCATTTAACTCCCCTCACCAGGCTCTGCCGCTGCCGGCGATCCTAACTACTTTTTCTCTCCTGAGCCTTCTCCTAGGGTCGCCAGAGAGGGTCCACCACCACCAAGGGTCCTCGTGGTTCATGGTTCAAGAAGTGGAAGAAGCAGAGGGAGGACAGGAGCACGCTGTGATCGCGAGACGTTTTGAGACTATTGCGCAATAATCTGAACGGCGACTGTTGTCGACAGAGCTTAAAACAAACTTTTCCCCAGGTAGTTTTTTTCTTTTTGTAATTAATTCATTAACTGATTGTTTGTGTTTATCTTTCTTTTTTCATACGGAGCTGGAGGAACTAGAGAACTACATCGACGAGTTTTATAATCGTTGCTGTGTCATGGAGCAGGCGATTGTGTGTTCTGTCCCTGCTTCTCAGTCTAAACAACTGAGACCCACAAATTCGGCAAAAATAATGGCCGAGAAATCACAGCAGGGCACCGAGGTTAGTGACATGTTTTTCTCCACTGAGAATAAACTTACCAGCATGGATGGTAGACTGGCGCTGGTCGAGCTCCTTCATAAGGAGTTCCAGAGTTTGTGGGAGAGTTTAGAGTTCAGTCAAACACAGCTC
Source organism: Pholidichthys leucotaenia (assembly GCA_020510985.1). Taxonomy (NCBI): domain Eukaryota; kingdom Metazoa; phylum Chordata; class Actinopteri; order Cichliformes; family Pholidichthyidae; genus Pholidichthys; species Pholidichthys leucotaenia. The sequence goes on from CM035841.1 coordinate 193,013,590, forward strand.
GTCTCTCTCGTAGAGGAAAATAACAGCCTAAAAAAGTCAGTAAACACTAACCACGCGGCTTGGCGTTGTTGAGGGAGAAAATCAAAAAATGAAGGAAGCAGTTCTCAGTTTGCAGTCACGCAGCATGAGAGATAACCTTGTTTTTTCCGGAATCGTTGAAAAAAAATAATGAAAATCCATTACAGCTGGTACGTGAATGTATCTCAACACAACTGAAACTATCCCCTGAAGTCACAAATTCAATTACCTTCCACCAAGTCCACTGAATTGGGAAAAAAATTCCCAGAATAAACGTCCCAGATCTATTGTTGCCAAATTTGAGCATTTCAAGCAAAAAATTTTGGTACAGAGGCAGGGCAGGCAGCTTAAAAACACCAAATATGGTCTAAATGATCAATTTCCACAGGAAATCTTGGAAAAGAGGAGGAATCTTTTTCCCATTAGGAAACAAAACATCCAAGAAGGTAAACGAGCTATTGTTTCTGTGGATAGACTGTATATAGATGGCAAGCTGTTTATGGATGAAACTATAATGGCCTGGTTATTCTAGAGCCTATTTTGTTTTTTGTTGTTGTTGGGTTTTTTTTTTTTAGCTACAGGTGGAAAACGAGTGCGATTGTGCACAGGTCTCTTACTTGATCTCAGTTTAACTTGTTAACATTTATCAAAATGCTTTTTTCTTTGTTGTTGAGGTTGTTGCTTGTCTGTCTGTTGTAGTTAATTTTTTTGAAGTTGTTAGGTCATTGTTGTCTGTTATCTCCATTTTTTCACCACTTACTAACCTTTATGTCTGTTTTCTCTCATACTTCTGGTTTATAGACTAGACTGGTCACACAACACCGACACACTCTTCAAGAAGGGACAGCGCAGGCTGTTCCTACTGAGGAGGCTCAGGTCTTTTGGTGTACAAGGGGTGCTCTTGAAGACATTTTACGACACGGTGGTGGCATCAGCCATCACTTTTGGAGTGGTCTGCTGGGGCAACAGCATTACAGCAGCCGATAGGAAGAGACTGAACAAACTGATCAAGAAAGCTAGCTCTGTCCTGGGGCAACGCCTTGACCCAGTGGAGAAGATAGGAGAGAGAAGGATGGTGGCTAAACTGTCATCTCTGCTGGAGTCCGAGTCCCACCCCATGCAGGACATACTGAATGCACTGAGGAGCTCATTTAGCAGTAGGCTACATCATCCTAGGTGCGCAACCGAGAGCTTTCGCAGGCCCTTCCCACCTACGGCTGTCAGACTGTATAACCTAAGCAGGGCTGCTCGCAGAGATAGCAAAAAAACGTGACAACCTAATAGTATTGAATGCAAAAGACGCAACAGACTTACACAAATGGTCCCCTCCAGTATACAACTAGGACAATATCAGTCGCTATGGAGGGTGACAATATGTATGGGTACATATTATTTTATTTATCTGATAGGTTCCAGTTTGTTCATGTAAATGATGAGTTTTCTCTCAGCTCAAAGCTTAGTCATGGAGTTCCACAGGGATCTGTGCTTGGCCCTACTCTTTTTAGTTTATATATGCTTCCGTTAGGCAACATTATTAGAAAGCACTGTATACACTTTCACTGTTATGCAGATGACACACAATTATACCTGTCAATGAAGCCAGATGATACTAATCAATTAGCCAAGTTAGAAGCCTGTCTTAAGGAAATCAAAGTTTGGATGACTTGTAATTTCCTGCTATTAAATTCAGATAAGACTGAAGTCATTCTTGTTGGTCCAAAAAACCTTAGAAATTCCTTTCCAAATCAAACTTTCAGTTTGGATGCAGTTACTCTTTCTCTTAATAGCTCTGTGAGGAACCTTGGAGTTATTTTTGATCAGGATTTGTCCTTCAATTCACATATTAAATTTGTTTCTAAGACTGCCTTCTATCATTTGCGTAATATTGCCAAGATTAGGAGCATCTTGTCTCAGAGTGATGCTGAGAAGCTGATCCACGCTTTTGTTAGCTCGAGATTAGATTATTGTAATTCTTTATTATCAGGTTGTCCTAAAACATCTTTAAAAAGTCTTCAGCTGATCCAAAATGCTGCAGCAAGAGTTTTAACAGGTACTAGAAAGAGAGATCATATCTCTCCGGTTCTGGCCTCCCTTCATTGGCTTCCCATAGAGTTTAGAATTAAGTTTAAAATCCTTCTTCTTACTTACAAAGCTCTAATCAATCAGGCTCCTTTTTATTTAAAAGATCTGATACTACCGTATCATCCTAACAGAGCACTACGCTCCCAAAATGCAGGTTTACTTGTAATACCTAGACTCTCCAAAAGTACAATGGGAGGCAGAGCCTTCAGTTATCAAGCTCCTCTCCTGTGGAATCAGCTGCCAATCTGGATTCGGGAGTCAGACTCGATCTCTGTTTTTAAGAATAGGGCTAAAACCTACCTTTTTGATATAGCCTACAATTAGGGAGGGATCATGTGTTTTCTGAACCCTCCCTTAGTTATGCTGCTAATAGGTTTAGTCAGCCGGGGGACCTCCAGTAATGCACTGGGCCTCACTCCTTTCCTCACTCTCTATGAAATATTTTTTTTTTGCTGGTCATTAACATTTGTTTGTTCTCTCCCATAGATTGAGTCCCCATCGTGCTGTTTGCTCTCTACATGTCTGTTCTTTTCTTCTTCTCTATCCCCTCACCCCCCAGCCAGTCGCAGCAGATGACTGCCCCTCCCTGAGCCTGGTTCTGCTGGAGGTTTCTTCCTGTTAAAAGGGAGTTTTTCCTCTCCACCGTCGCCAAGTGCTTGCTCACAGGGGATCGCCTGATTGCTGGGGTCTTTCTGCAACTGTGGGGGTCCTCCCTACAGTTGATAGTGCTATGAGATGACTGTTGTTGTGAAATGGCGCTATATAAATAAAGTTGAATTGAATTGAATTGAATTGAATATTCATATCATGTAGGGTAACTAAATAGATGGTTATGCTGTTTATTCCATCTAGCTACAATGCTCTGCACTGTGTGTATATATATTTATATATTTATGTGTACATATGTATATTCACTGCTCTTATTTTCTTATCATCTAAATTATTGCTCTGAGTGTTGCTATCCCTGTGCTGTTGCAATCCTGGAATTTCCAAATTGAGGGACTAATAAACGCTTATCTTATCTTATCTTTTCTTTTCTTATAGGAAATAACTAAGTACATGCACCCCATTTGCTTGCAATTGCAGGCAAATGGAACAGAGACATCATGCGCGCACACCCAATCACATACGCATAGGTGTATATTTTACACACAACATATATATACACATATATGCATACATTAAAGACATATAATCACATAGGCACATTTAGTTAGTCTTTAATACATAACCAGTTAGTGAAAACATGTTCACATTTAAGTTTGTCACGTGGAACATATGTGGAATTGATACCAGGGAGAAGAGGCAAAAAGTTTTTAATCGACTGAAGGATCTACAGGCAGGCTTTGTCTTATTGCAGGAGACACATGTTTCTAAGTCGTCTGTAGAAGCGCTCACCTCCCCGGATATTCCCCCCCATGTACTCAGCGAGCTTTAATTCTAAGCAAAGGGGGGTAGCTATACTGGTAAACAGAAGAATATGCTTTGTTGTGAATAATACCATAACAGATCCAGAAGGTAGATTTATAATACTAAAAATCTCAGTTCAAAATTTGGATCTATGTATTGCAAGCGTTTATGGCCCAAATGTTGACAACCCATCCTATTTTCACACTTTTTTCACTTCTCTTTCTGAGCACTTGGACACTACACTTATAATAGGAGGGGACTTCAACCTGGTATTAACCCCTGCAATCGACAGGCTCAGTACATAGGGGAATTACCGAAAATGGCAGGCTACTGACACTCTCAAACAATACATGAATGATTTTGGTCTTTGTGATGAATGGCGTTCTCTTTGCCCAGCTATTCGGGAATACACTTTTTTTTTCATCAGTTCATAGTTCACATTCACGTCTAGATTTCTTTTTAGCCAGTAACTCTATTGTGAGAGACATCACAGACACTAAATATGTTCAAATCAAGCTATCAGTGATCACCATCCAGTATCTCTAACACTAGTAAATAGGAAAGCTACAAGGGAAACGAGGAGCTGGAAATTTAATATATCACTACTGAAAGACAAAGGCTTTATTAACTACTTTAATAAAGAGTGGGAATCATATCTGGAATATAATGATGTGCCAGGAATAATCCCAGGTGTTCTTTGGGAAGCAGCAAAAGCAGTCATGCGAGGTAAAATAATCTCTTACTGTTCAAATAAGAATAAAAAAGAAAAAGCACTGGTACTGGACTTAGAACAGAAAATTAAATCACTGGAGACAACCTGTGCCGTTTCCCCACAGGAACAGACACTTAACGATCGGAGAAAATTAATGCTGGAATTAAAAGAAATTACAAACAAAAGAGCACAGTTTTTAATACAAAGACTGCATCTTGAGAAGTTTGAACACTAATAAATCGGGGCGATATCTTGCGGACCAGCTTAGATTGAATAAAGAAAAAACAACTCATTGCTCATTGATAAATTTTCAACATTATCAGACTACTCGATTAACTGGGGTAAATCAATAGTTCTACCTATAAATTGCAATTTCTCAAAAACATCTACTATTCCAATACAATCAGGTAATATTAAATATTTAGGAACTGATATCTCCCCCAGGCTCTCAGAGTTATTGCAACTAAATCCCATTCCCCTTTTGAAAACAACACAAGATGATCTTACGCGCTGGAAGACACTACGTTTATCACTAATGGGAAGAGTTGCATCCGTTAAAATGATGGTCCTTCCTAAAATCAACTATTAGTTCTCAATGATTCCTACCCAGCCATCAATGGCCTGGTTTAAGTCTCTAGACTCAAATATAAGTAAATTTTTATGGAAGGATAAACCGTCACGTATTAGTTTAAAAACCTTCCAAAAATCAAAAGAGTCCGGAGGCTTAGATCTACCAATTTTTTTTAATTACTTTTTAGCCAATAAACCAAACCACCCTTTATTGTCATTCAATCCATACAGCCAATCATGTACAGTAGAATGAAATTGTGTTTCTCTTATCTAAAGTGTTAATCACACACACACACCCATATATGGAATCAGAGGGGTCGCTGCCATGCAAGGCGTCGCCACAGATTTCCCTCCTCCATTCCATTATTGCTGAGCACCAAGCTGGACGGCAGGAAGTTCCGCTTTTATATGGTCTTCGGCATGACCCGGCTGGGATTTGAACCCCTGCCTCCTGGGTGTGGGGCGGATGCTCTACCAACTGAGCCACCACTCCGGTCAATAGACTGCAGTTTGTTTCAAAATGGACAAAATCAACCCCACTAGGAAACCCGTGGTTAGATGCTGAACAGGCTCTCTGTGGGTCACTAAATATTTCTGACTTACCTTTTATAAGTCCCTGTATTAAACACCATGACTGTTTTTTAAAGTATTAATATCAGCTCCTCTCTGATGGCTTGGTGGAAGTTTTTAAAAATAACGGGGTCTTCACTTGTCCCCTGTAAACTCATGCCCATTTGGAATAATCCTGATATCTTGCAACAAAAGAGGACATTAAAATTTCCACTATGGCAAGAGAAGGGAATAAATAACTTAGAACATCTTATTCAAGGTGGAAATTTTATCCAGTTTCAGGAACTAGTGTCACAGTACGACATCAGTGATAAAAAGTATTTTGAATACCAACAGCTTAAATCCATAATAAAAGCAAGATTTAATCTTAATCAGACAGATTTAGAGGTACCAGTTAAGGTGGCAGAGTTTCTAAAACTTTGTTCCCCTAAATTGATATCGAAAATACATGGACTATTATCAAAGCTGGATGAGTCTGTATCTCTTCCAATATCAAAATGGGAGACAGACCTATCGATCAATAAGGAGGAAAGTTTCAGGACACAAATATGTTTAAACACTTTTAAGATGACTAAAAACTCTAACTTACAACTTATACAGTATAAAGTTCTACATAGAATTCATTACACAGGACAAAGGATGTTCAAAATGGGCCTGAGTCACACAAATATCTGTTTTCACTGCACCAGCAACGTCCCAGATAGCTATATGCTTGCTATGTGGTCCTGTGCACCGGTTCAAAAGTTCTGGCAGAAGACATGTGAGGACTTGCCGGCATGGCTTGGGTACAGTGTCCCATCCTCATCCACACTTTGCATATTAGGTGATTTAAGTGAAATAAATATAGATACAAGGATGTCACACATGGTTCTCACTGCCTTATGCATCGCAAAGACAACTATCCTCATGAATTGGAAATCAAGAAATAACTTATGCATGACTAATTATAATAACTTACTATTGGATTATATTAGCCTGGAGAGATTGTCAGCCTCCTCAAATAATCAATTGACAGAATTCAATTCTCTCTGGTCCCCGCTTATTTAATTCTATAATCTGAGGGGTGGTGGGCGGTAGCTCGCTCTCCTTGGCACCTCTGGCAGCTGGCTGCACCCCAACTGTGGGTGGGTCCGGGGGGGCCTGTTCTGCGGTGGCCATTTGTCTGACCCTGGGGGGGAGTTGGTTGGGGGGGCTGCGGGGTGGGCCGGGGGGGTTGGGCTGTGGCCCCCGGCGGGCTGGCCTCACCTCTCGGGGGGGGGGTCTGGGTCTTGCCCTGGGCCCCTGGTGCTGGGGGGGCATCCCCCCCCCTTGGGCCAGGGTCAGGTGTGCGGCGGTGATGTGGGTTGGCCCCAGTGCGTCCTTGTGCAGTGGGGTCGTGCTTTCCCTGGGGCCCTGGCGGCACCCTGGGGTAGGTGCCTGCATCCTGGGTCGCCCTCCCCGTCCACTGGGGTCTGCGCGTGTGGGTGTGCATGTGTGTATGTGTGTGAGAGTGGGTGTGAGTGGGGGCTTGTGTATGAGTGGGTGCAGAAGTGTGTGTGTGTGTGTGTGTGTTGTGAGTGGGCAGGTGGGGCTGTGTGTGGGTGTAGGTGGGCATGTCTGATGGTGGGTGGAAGTACGTGTGTGTATGGGTGTGGTTACCTGTGGTTGGATGTCTGGGGGTGGAGGATGTGTGTATGGGTAGGAGAACTTTGTTGGGTGGCAGGGGTTGGGCAGTCCATCTAGTGGCATGGGGGTTGGCGTTTTGGGGCCTGCTTGTCCCAGCCACCTGGCTGTTGTGTCACGGGGTGAGGCAGTTTGTTGCACTGCCCCTGGTGTCATTGGCGGCAGGTGTATGTTGGTGCTTGGGGGGCCATTGGCGTGGGTTGGTGGCCGTGTTTCCATCGGGTTGCTCTGGGGTGGCTGTGGTGGCTGTGGTTGCAGGGCGGCCTGCAGCTGTCGGTGTGCGTCTGGCGTGGGTGGTCGTGGGCCTGCGTGGGTGCACGGGGGTGTCGCTTGGCATGTTGGGCGCCATGTGGGTCCAGCCCATTGTTCACTATTGTAACTATCATTGTCCATGTTTATGTGTGTAAGATGAGTGGGAATTTGTATGGCTGTCCCATCATGTTTGTGGTGCTGGGAGCACCGGGGCACAATGTTGGTGGGTCCTGGGCTGCTTCCACTGGTGGCCCTCGCCCTGGGTTGGGATTTGGGGGCAGTGGGTGGCCTCATGAACCAGTTTGCAAGCTGGCTTCTGAGGGGGGACGGCCTCGCTTTTAGACCGCTTACCTCCCAGTCTTATTTCTTGCCCTCCCCCTCCCCCTGACTCTGGGTGGAATATACATCTTCTTTGATACATTTAGGGTTTTGGGATGGGGGTGTGCTGCACTGTGTTGGCGAAGACGATACCTTTGCTGTGCGGTGGGGCTGCACTCACCTCAATTTTAATTGCATTTTAGACACTGAGGGCTTGGGGGATGGGGGCCCTGCTGCCCATCGCAGTGGCTAGCGGTGCTCCAATCACTATTCCCCCCAATTTTAATTGCACTTTGGTAGACCACACATTTACATACAATTACATCATATAACCGACATACACCCACCATGCTTTGTGCAGGGGAAAGGGGGGTGGGGGTCTTCCCCCACCCCTGTTGCCCTGCTCCTGCTGGGGGCGTGGGGGCCCGGTGGGGTGCCTGGGACCTATCATGTTGTCAACATCCCTGGGTGCTACTGAATGTATAGATACAACCAAGGAAGTGAGAGGGGGACTGAATATGAGTGTAAGTGAGAGTGAGAGGGTGATGAATCGAGGTGGTGATGTTGGGTCGGTTTTGTGCGGCGCATTGCATGTCGGGTGGCATCTCGGGGCGCCTGCGGTGGTCTGCTGAGTGGTGGCTCAGGTGGACACCGGGGGGCGGGGGTCTGCTTCTGTGGCCTGTGCAGGTGGTCTCCCTGGTCACTGCCAGGCACTGGTGCGTGTTCAGGCTCACCCGCCTTGTGAAACTAGGGTGAATGAGGGGTGAGTTTGAATGGGTACAGGAGTGAGAGAGAATGGGTTGGACCGGGTGAGTGAGAGGGAGTTAGTGCATATGGGTGTGCATGGGAGCATGTGGGTGTGAAGGTGTGGGGAGGGGTGTGTCTGTGAGTTGGGAGGTGCTGGATAAAGGGGGGTAGTGCCTCTTGGCAATGTGGGCTCCCCTGGGTGGGGGGACTTCTTTAGGCATGGGGTCCCCGGGGTGTGTGGCAGTGGCGCTGGGGCAGGCCCGCTGTGGGGTGCCTGGGGGGGGGGCTCACGCCAGGGGGGTACAGACAGGTCTCCGCCCCGGGGGTTGGGGTCACTGGCCTCATGGTGCCTCGGGCCCATGGGCGGGTGTTGGCCCCGCTGGGGGGGTGGGAGTGGTGTGGTTCCGGGGGTGTGGGCTCACCGCACCGGCCGCTGAGCAGTCTGGCCTCCCTTGATCGTCCCTCCGAGGGCGGATGCCTGGCTTTCCTGGGGCTTGCTGACCTTGGACTTTTGTGCCCTGTGGGGGTTGGTGGCGCTGCCTTGCCTGCTTGGGGTTCCTGGGGGGACAGCTGCTGCGACCGGTCCTCCGCTTTGTATGATTCCTGACAAACCACTCACATCCACACACTTAGTTTGCGCGCGCTCTCATATATATGCACGCAGATGTACACGCACAAGTGTCTCTCCTTTAACAGGTGAGGAAACCAGACTCGTTTTGAGACATCTTCGGTGGAAGAAGCAGTTTGTCTTTTGTTTGTTTTAGTTGTTGGTTTGTTTGCTTTTTTGTCTGTTCCCCTCCCTTCTCTTTCCCCCCTCCACGCACTTCCTTTCCCTCTTCCCCATCCTGTTGGGTCTTCAATGGGAAAAATAATTAAAATAAAGTATTAAAAGTTATTACAAGAGGAGTTTATAACAATATACAATACACAGATACTGTATAAGCTCCTCTTGGCAAAGTAAATCTGTTTTGGTACAATAAGGGTGACAGATACCTGTTCTGTTTGCCTAGCTGCCTGACAGAACAAGGGGGAAAAAGAAGGGTCCTCGTGGTCCCGGTCCGGTCATCTGACAACGTCGTGGGTCCAGCTCCTCCCGCCACGATTGTCAAAGCACCCCCAGTCGATTGCCTCCTCAGCTTGGTGCTCCTGTGGGTTGGCCCGCTCACCGTGGGCGCAGTGTTGGCCCAGCCCGGGTCCACCAGGGGTGCAGCGTTGGCCTGGCCGGGGTCCACCGAGGGTGCAGCGTTGGCCCGGTCAGGGCCCGTCGAGGGTGCAGCATTGGCCTGTTCAGGGTCCATCGCGGGTGCTGCAGAGGTCTAGCCAGAGTCCACCACGGGTGCAGCTGTGTCCCAAGCCAGGACCTCCAAGGGTGCAGCTGGTCAGCCTGAGGACGTCAAGGCCCCTTCTTCATTGCCAGACGCCTTCGGGGTTCCCCTTCCTCCTCCGCCAGACGTCGTCAGGGTTCCCCCCTCCAGCCTTGCTCTCCATCCTTGGGCCTCCCGGTGGGGCAACTGCCTCCTGGGTCATCTCTGCGGCCCTGGTGGCTTAAGGAATCAGGCAGGCCACCTGAGGGACTGAGTCTCTGAGTCAGGTGGCCCATGTTTTCCGGCAGGCCACTGGACTTGGTCCACCAGACTTTCTGCTGGGCCTGGGACTCTGGACGTCCTCCTGAGCCTCCATGCTTCTGGACTTTGGGGGGGGGGGAATTGTTTTTTTCTGTTTTTGGCCCTGGGCGGGGTTGTATTTTGTTCCCTCCTTACCTGTTCCCCCTACCTCCCACCCGGGTTCATTGGTGGTTTTTCCTGCTGGGGGGGGGGGGGGGGGCCTTTCTTTTCTGATGTTACCGTGGGTGTCTGGTCCACCCCTTGAGAGGGGGGCTCTGTCATGAACCAAGCCGGGTTGTTCTTCGGGCTCAGGTTTATCTGTGTAGCTATGTATTATGTTATCTTTTGAGTGTCTTGTTGTTTCTATTTTTCCCTGGTTTATTTCCCTACCTGTAGCCGCTGCATTCTGGCCGGCAGTTGTGAGGCAGCCTCCTTTGGCCTACACTCGTGTGGGCACTGTCTGACACTTTCCGGTCCGACCACGTCCCCTCTCTCATGACAGCCAGCTGGGTCTCCTCCAGTAATTGCCTTTCCCGTGCTTCGCCCAGGTGTTCCCAATCTGTCTTGCCAGCAATGCTTGTACTTAAGCGGCCTTTACCAGTCAAGCATTGCTGGACTACTAAGATAAGATAAGCCTTTATTAGTCCCACAATGGGGAAATTCCAGGATTGCAACAGCACAGGGATAGCAACACTCAGAGCAATAATTAAGAAGATATGGAAGATATAAATAAGAGCAGTGGATATACATACATACACATCAATATATAAATATATATACAAAATGTGGAGCATTGCAGCAAGATGGAATAAACAGCATATCCGTCTACTTAGTTATCCTACATAGTATGAATATGTACCCATACATATTGTCACCCTCCGTAGTGACCGATACTGTCCTAGTTGTATATACTGGAGGGGGCCATTGTATAAGTCTATTGCGTCTTTTGCATTCAATACCATTAGGTCGTCATGTTTTTTTGCTATCTCTGCGAGCAGCCCTGCTTAGGTTATACAGTCTGACAGCCGTAGGTAGGAAGGACCTGCGAAACCTCTCGGTTGCGCACCTAGGATGATGTAGTCTGCTGCTAAATGAAAATAATGTAAAATACTAAAATACTGTATTGTCTAATGTCTGTTTCATGCCACCGTTCACTGTGGTCTGCCCGCTGCACGTCTTGTCGTATGAGTCTCGAAGTGAACCTTGTCATCTTTTTGTAAGTCTGCCTTGTTTTTCTACTGTTTGTCTTGTGACCACTGTACACTGTGGTCTGCCCACTCCACACTTGTGTAGCCATTTAGTGTACCGTGTACCGTTTTTGTATGTCTATATTTTGGAACTGTTTGCCTTTTTTGTTAATAAATGTGTTGTGGTGTAACCCTGCACCTAAATCCTTCCCTCTTCCTTACTCCTCGGTGCGCTGCGTAAAAGCGCATGAGGAGGGTCATGACAGCATTCTGTCTGTTTTTTCCAGAGTCGTCTTTGCTGCTGCTCCATAAATCATGCATCCATAGTCTATTGTTGATCTCATTAGTGCTCTGTAAATGTCAATTAAAGCCTTTTTATCTGCACCCCATTCGTGTCCAGCTACAGCTTTTATGAGATTAATGACTTTTTTGCACTTTGTCTCCAGATTTTAAACATGAACTCTCCATGTGTATGTGCTATCAAACCACAATCCTAGATGTTTGAACTCACTCACTTTCTCTCTTGGCTGATTATATAATGTTAGTGGTTCTGAAGCAGTTCTGCATTTTTTTGTGAAAATCATATAGCAGGTTTTACTGTTTGAAAATTTAAATCCCCACTCATATGACCACTTTTCCACTTTCTCCATTGCTTTCCTTATGTTTTTGAAGACAAATTTCTCATTTCTTCCCCTTGTCCATATGGCTTCATCATCTGCATATAGTGCTGTTTTGATGTATCCCTCTTGATCCTCAAACATGTCATTAATCATTATGTTGAATAAAACTGGGCTAATCACACTCCCCTGAGGAACACCATTTTCTATGTCAAAGTCATTAGAAACTTCTGATCCTACTTTAACCCTAATTGTCCTGTGTGTTAAAAAAATCCATTATCCAATTATACATCGTACCACCAATCCCCATTTTATTCAATTTGATAAGAAGTTCATCCCTCCACAGTGAGTCATAAGCCTTTTCAATATCCAGATAAACTATAACCATTACTTCTTTCATTTTGAGAGTCTTTTCAATATCATTACTTACCCTAACTAGTGCATCCACTGTGGATCTTCCTCTTCTAAAACCATTCTGATAGTTGTTTATTAATTGTCTTTGTTATAGTATATAAGAGAGTCTGTAAACTAACACCTTCTCCATCCATTTCCCTAAGTGTGACGTTAATGCTATTGGCCTATAGTTGCCTGGATTCGCTGAATCTTTTCCTGGCAAATTCCATCCATCCATCTTCATCCGCTTAATCCTTTTCAGGTCACGGAGGGGGGGGGGGTGGAGGCTGGAGCCTATCCCAGCATCTTCGGGTGAGAGGCGGGGTACACCCTGGATAGATCACCAGTCCATCGCAGGGCCAACACAGAGAGACAGACAACCATTCACTCTCACAGTCATACCTAAAGACAATTTAGAATCCCCAGTTGATGCCAATTAACCTAACTTGCATGTTTTTGGCATGTCGGAGGAAACCGGAGAAATCCCAGCATAAACCCACACAGACAGGGGGAGAACATGCAAACTCCACACAGATCCCTGTTGGTCAGGGGCTGTTAAAATTACAGCCTTTTTCCCACCCTCTTGGGATAACCCCCTCCTCCATATTCTGTTAAATAATTTCAGCACCAGTTCCACCGATTGCATAGGCAACTGCTAGAACATAGCATAGCTTAAGAGAAATAAGGCGAAAACGACGTGGGTGTCGTGCGGGTGTAAGACGGTGGCCAAGGAATATAAGGTACAGACCCACCCTCCCATCTGTTGTTATGGGGAATGTACGATCTATATTGGGAAAGTTAGATGAGCTAGCGGCTATCTCCCGCTATGATAGCATATACCGGGAGTGCTGCCTTCTATTGTTTACGGAGACATGGCTAACTGAACTAGCAGCAGATGCTAGCATTGAACTGGAGGGTTTCCACGCAATACGGGCAGACCGAACACCAGACAGTGGCAAAGCAAGGGGCGGTGGAGTGATGATCTATGTTAATAACAACTGGTGCAGACCGGGACATATCACTGTTAAACAACAACACTGCAGCAAAGACATCGAGTTGCTAGCTGTTAGCATGCGGCCAACCTATCTCCCGAGGGAATACTCACACGTGATCTGCATTGTTATTTATGCAAATCCGACGGCGAACGCAGGGACAGCGCGTGATGTCATCCACTCAGTAACTGGCAGGCTGCAGACAGAACACCCAGATGCTCTTCTCCTCATCTCAGGCGATTTCAACCATGTTTCACTGTCTCCCATTCTACCCACGTTCACCCAGTATGTCACATGCCACACTAGAGACAATAAAACACTGGACTTATTCTACGCAAACACTAAGGAGGCGTACACCTCATCACCACTCCCACCACTCGGGAGATCGGATCACAACTTGGTTCATCTCCGGCCGGTGTACAAACCCCTAGTACACAGACAACCTCCGGTTATGCGCACAGTGAAGTTATGGTCTGAGGAGGCAATGGACGCTCTAAAGGACTGCTTTGAAACCACTGCCTGGGAGCAGCTCTGCGATCCACATGGTGAGGACATCGATGGCCTCACTCACACCATCACGGAATACATCAGCTTCTGTGTGGACAACACCGTACCCACCAAGACCATACAGTGTTGCTCGAACAACAAACCCTGGATCAACCCTGAGATAAAAACACTTCTGAGGGAGAAGAAGAGGTTCTTCAGGTCGGGGAACAGGGAGATGCTGAAGTCCGTACAGAGGGAGCTGAGGAGGAAGATCAGAGAAGGCAAGGACAGCTTCAGGAAGAAGATGGAGGATAAGCTGCAACAGAGCGACATTGGTGGGGTCTGGAGAAACCTTAAAACCATCTCTGGGCTCCAGAATACCTCCCCCCAGGCTACGGGGGGCAGGGAGTGGGCGAACAATCTGAATTTGTTTTCCATAGGTTTGACCAACCGCCCTCCCCCCCGACTACACAACAACCACTGCTGCCTCTGAAGACATCAAGTCCTGCTGCCCACTCCCCACTCCACCATCACCCCCCACTTCCAACACACAGCCCCCCAACCTGACCCTCACTAAGACCCAGGTGAGGACGGAGCTGAGGAAGATCAAGGCGAGGAAGGCGTCGGGACCGGACGGCATCAGTGCAAAGCTCCTCAAGTCCTGTGCAGACCAGCTGTGTGGGATTGTGGAGTACATCTTCAACCTGAGCCTGAAGCTGGGAAGGGTACCACAGCTGTGGAAAACATCTTGTGTGGTACCTGTACCAAAGACTTCCCACCCCAAAGATCTGAACAGCTACAGACCAGTGGCCCTGACGTCTCACATGATGAAGACCCTGGAGAGACTGCTCCTTGCTCACCTCCGCCCCCTGGTGGGACCAGCGATGGATCCACTCCAGTTCGCCTACCAGCATGGCATTGGGGTGGAGGATGCAGTGATCTTCCTCCTTCACCGTTCTCTGTCCCACCTGGAGAAGCCCGGAAATGCGGTGAGGATCATGTTCTTTGACTTCTCCAGTGCTTTCAACACCATCCAACCGATGATCCTGAAGGACAAGCTGCTGTGCGCAGGGGTGGACCAGCACCTGTCATCATGGATCCTGGACTACCTCACAAACCGGCCACAGTTTGTGAGAACCTGGGACTGTGTGTCCGACATGATCATCGGTAGCATGGGGGCCCCCCAGGGAACGGTTTTGGCTCCCTTCCTGTTCACCCTTTATACTGCGGACTTCTCACACAACACAACACACTGCCATCTACAGAAGTTCTCTGTTGACTCTGCGATCGTTGGCCTCATCTCCAACGGAGATGAAGCTGAGTACAGAGGACTTATCCAGGACTTTGTGGACTGGTGCCATTGAAACTGCCTCCAGTTCAACGCGAGGAAAACTAAGGAGCTGGTGGTGGACTGCCGCAGGCAAGAACAACCCCTCACAGCACCAGTAAATATACAGGAAACAGACATCCAGATGGTGACATCCTACAAGTACCTGGGTGTTCATCTGAACAATAAACTAGACTGGTCACACAATACTGACGCACTCTTCAAGAAGGGACAGCGCAGGCTGTTCCTACTGAGGAGACTCAGGTCTCCTCAGTAGGAACAGCCTACTGAGGAGGCGCTGCTGAAGACATTCTACAACACGGTGGTGGCATCAGCCATCACTTTTGGAATGGTCTGCTGGGGCAGTGGCATTACAGCAGCCGATAGGAAGGGACTGAACAAACTGATCAAGAAAGCTAGCTCTGTCCTGGGGCAGCACCTTGACCCAGTGGAGGAGATGGGAGAGAGAAAAATGGTGGCTAAACTGTCATCTCTGCTGGAGTCCGAGTTCCACCCTATGCAGGACACACTGAATGTACTAAGGAGCTCATTTAGCAGCAGACTACATCATCCTAGGTGCACAACTGAGAGGTTTCGCAGGTCCTTCCTACCTACGGCTGTCAGACTGTACAACCTAAGCAGGGCTGCTCGCAGAGATAGCAAAAAGACGTGGCAACCTAATAGTATTGAATGCAAAAGACACAATAGACTTACACAATGGTCCCCTCCAGTATACAACTAGGAAAAGACCAGTAGCTACGGAGGGTGACAATATGTATGGGTACATATTCATACCATGTAGGATAACTAAGTAGACGGTTATGCTGCTGTTTCATTCCATCTAGCTACAATGCTCTGCACTGTGTGTGTTTATATATTTATATATTTATTCCATCTAGCGACAATGCTCCACACTGTGTGTTTATATATTTACATATTTATTCCATCTAGCTACAATGCTCCGCACTGTGTGTGTTTATATATTTACATATTTATTCCATCTAGCTACAATGCTCCACACTGTGTTTATATATTTACGTATTTATTCCATCTAGCTACAATGCTCCGCACTGTGTTTATATATTTACATATTTATTCCATCTAGCTACAATGCTCCACACTGTGTGTGTCTATATATTCATATATTTATTCCATCTAGCTTAAACGCTCCACACTGTATGTGTGTTTATATATTCACATATTTATTTCATCTAGCTACAATGCTCCGCACTGGGTGTTTATATATTTATATATTTATTCCATCTAGCTACAATGCTCCGCACTGGGTGTTTATATATTTATATATTTATTCCATCTAGCTACAATGCTCCGCACTGTGTGTCTATATAGTTATGTTTATATGTACATATGTATACTCGCTGCTCTTGTTTTTTCTTGCCTTCTGATTGTTGCTCTGAGTGTTGCTACCCCTGTGCTGTTGCAATCCTGGAATTTCCCCATTGTGGGACTAATAAAGGCTTATCTTATCTTATCTTATCTTATCTTAACTGATCATATCCTGGAGCTGTGTATCCACTGTCTTGCAAAGCTCTCAAGCTCTGACATTGTGAGCTTGAGGTCTATCGGCGGTGTCAACAAGCTCTTGATAGCCTATGGATCATAGGAAATGGTGATGTCCTAGACAGACTATATGATGTCATAGACAGACCATTAAATGCTGGAATCCTTTGATGTTGACGATTAAAAATTGTGGCTCTGATGCTGGAATCCTTTGATGTTGACGATTCCATGAGTTGTTTTGATCTGGAATCCTTTGATGTGAGACCCTCCGCCGAGGCAGACCCACCACTGGTTGATCAAATCTGGGTGTGTGTCCCGTGATTTAGCTGTTTACCCTAGAAACCCATATGATGTCACTCCTTTTCATCCACAGCCAGTGATGGTCCTCTCAGCGGTGTTGGCCAGCTCTTTGATTACCCGTCCTGTCCCCTGAGCCCAATCTCCCCGAGCAGCGTTGCAGTTGTTGTGGCTACAAAGCCCCTGCATCCCACCTCCACCGCGCACACCTTTATCTTCCAGCCTCTGTCCTCTGCCTCAGCTGCTAAGTTGGAATACCGCAGCTTCTTACGCTCATAAGCTTCCTCAACAGCATCCTCCCAGGGTACTGTCAACTCAATAATATAGGCAAGCTTAAATGAACTAGACCAGAGGAAGAGATCTGGTCGCAGGGTGGTCGTTGTGATCTCCGGAGGGAAAAATGAGCCTTTGATCCAAGTCAGCTCTCATCTGCCAATCCCTGGCTGCATTCAGTGGACCCAGATCAGGGAGTGAGGGACCAGTTCTCAGCTTGGCCCCCTCTTGAACAAATGATGGTAGATGTCGGCTCACATCCTGGTTGTTGAAGGATTGGGAGTTGATGGATAATTTCTTGCACTCAAGTTTATCGCCTAGACACCTGAGGACCTGGCTGTGTCTCCACGTGTATCTACCTTGAGTGAGGCTAGTCCTGCAACCAACCAAGATGTGCTTGAGTGTTGCTGGGGTTGTACACAGAGGGCAAGATGGATCCTTTCCAAACCACAGCTGCAGATTTGTGGGAGAGGGCAGCACATCATATGTAGCTCGAATGATGAAGCTCAACCTGTTGGATTCCATGCCCCAGAGTTCTCTCCATGTGATTTTCCTCTTTTCGACACCCTCCCACCTTGTCCATCGATCCTGTTTGGCTTGTGCTACGGCTCTGGCCCTTCTGGCTGCCTCCTCCTGTTGACGCACCTCCTCTACCACCATAGTTTGGCATTCAGCCGGAAATGCCTTTTGCCAGAGAGGTGTCACTGTTCCAAAGCCAAGGCCTCCTCTGCCTTGTTGGATGTGGCCCACCACGTCACGATGGAGGAGTGCAGATTTGGCCTGTAGTACAGCCATGTTTCGGGTCCACTTCTTCCTTGTTGCCAGGGTAGGAGCAGCACCTCTTACTACAGGATCCCGGGAGTTGGTGAGCAACATGTCCAGCCTCACCTTGGCACATTTGAATTCCTCAGCCAGGCTAGACAATGGCAGAGACAGGGCTCCATCGCTGTAGAGTCCAATGCTGCTGAGACATTTTGGGAGGCCAAGCCACTTCCTCACATAAGAGCTCACTAGCCTTTCCAGACGCTGAGCATGAGTTAGGGAGACTTCATACATGGTCAACGGCCACAGGAGTCGGGGCAGCAGCCCAAACTGGAGGCACCAGAGCTTCAGTTTCCCTGGAAGTGCAGTGTTATTAATCTGCCTGAGGCCATTAGCTGTGTCCTCCCGGAGTTGTTCAAGTTGTTGGGTGTCTCTGAGGTTTGTGTTATACCATCGTCCAAGGCTTCTGACGGGCTTCTCTAAGACTGTGGGGATTGGTTTATTGCTGATGTGGAACCACACTCCTGTTAGTTGGCCTTTAACAATGGAGATGCTGTGAGATTTGCTTGGCTTGAACTCCATTCTTGCCCATTGGATGTTCTCCTGGAATTTCTGCAGCAAGCGTCTAGTGCATGGTTTTGTTGCTGTGATGATGGTCATATCATCCATATACGCTCAAACTGGCGCAAGACGCAGGCCACTCTTGGTCCTCTCGCCACCCACTACCCAACGGGATGCCCATATGATCACTTCCATTGCCATGACAAATGCTAGGGGGGAAATGGTGCATCCTGCCTTTATGCCCCTTCCTAGGTGCTGCCAGGCTGTAGTGTTGTTCTTGGCTGTCACACAAAACTGGAGATCCTGAAAGTAGCTCCTGACCTGCTCTGTGATGTGGTTTGGCACGCTGAAGTACTCGAAGGCCGTCCACAAGATTTTGTGTGGGACTGAGCCGAAGGCGTTAGCGAGGTCTAAAAAGACTACATGCAGGTCTCTCCATTCCTTCCTGGCAGTTTTGATTTGGTGCCAGATGATATTGGCATGCTCCAGACATCCTGAGAAACCCTGAATCCCTACCTTCTGCACTGACCTATCAATGAAATTGTTTCTTTGCAGGAATGTAGAGAGCCTTTGGGCAAGAAGATCATTCCCTCTACATTCAGCAGGCTGATCTGGCGAAACTGGCTGATGGATGAAACGTTCTTCTCTTTGGGGATCAAGATGCCTCCCGCTCTCTGCCATGCCTTCGGTACCACTCCCTTCTGCCATGCTACCTTCATCAATTTCCAGAGGTATCTAAGGGCTCCACGGGTGTTCTTATAGAGCCTATACGGGATACCATTGGGCCCAGGAGCTGATGCTGATCTTGCCTGCTTCACGGTCTTCTCCACCTCACTCCACGTGGGGGGCCTTATGTCCATTTGCTGCTCAAGTGCTGGCCTTGGTGGCATGTCATTCGGGACGGTGATTGGCTCATGCCTCCGATTGTCAGAGCAAGTCTTCCTCATGTTTGTCTTCCAGATCTTTTATGGGCACATTAATGTGATTTTAGGCGTACTGTTACACCCCTACTACATACTGTAGGACCAACTCGTCTGGACACTGTCGGCGCTGGTGAAACATAATTCTTCGGACCATTACGCTCTGTGGAGCAGTGAAATATCCGGTCAACAAAGCTACACACTTGTCGTAGGTGGCCACGGGCCCAAGTGACCAAAAGATGCGCTGCCCCTTGAAGCCAAGGCTAAGAAGTAGTATTAACCTTAGCCTAGCCTTTCTAACATTAGCTAAGTCAGAGGTGGATATGAAGGTTTCAAATGATTCATACCAGTGAGGCCATGGAATCAGTGGCTCACCAGGCAGGGCGAGGAACGGTGGCGGCGGTGTAAGCAAAGTCTTCATTATCCTCATCGCCAATGTTATGTTTAGAAATATGGTCGGACATGACCACACGTTGATGTTAGCTTTATTGAGCATTCACAGCAGATAGTACACAGTACAGCGTGTGGCTGGAAGCAGAAAGAGGCATGAAGAGAGCGACTGGCACTGGACAGTCGCATAATTTACCCTGAGGTGCCCTAACGTCACATGTGCGTGCGTGCAACTGCAGTGTAGTGCATTGCGCTGTTTTACATACACCACAACACTCATGGTCCCAGCTCATTCATTAATACACAGTTAATAATAAATCTCCCGTCATTCTGGCCTATTTTGTTAATTATCATGTTAGCATGGTGATGCAAATCAGGGATTTTCTGGGTCTTTGCTGTAAATTCTACCCACTGTTCTAGATCAGCTGGTTCACTAATCCACAGTCAGTTCTATATCTCTTGCCATTCTGTCTTATTTTGTTATATTTTGGTTGTGATAGCTGGGGTAAATTGGACTACTAGTGTTAGCGGAACTGCACAGCAGAGACTGAATTTCTGATTGACTTAGAGGTACCCCGGCTGGAAAACAATGTAGTCACGACTATTCACGGTTAACTGTGGGTCAATGTTCATTTTTGTCTATTTTCTATGTACTATCCATCCCCACTCAACATACATCTAGCAGGAACGTTCAGAAAACAAAAGAGGTGGTCACAGATTTTAACAGAAAGGGAATTATCACTTCTCTTTCTAAGATTAATGGCAAAGTGGTAGAGCGGGTCTCAACGTACAAATATTTGAGCATTGAAACTGACAGTAAACTGGCTTTTAATGCATGCACACTAAATTAAACCAAGAAGCTGCAGTAGAGGATGTTTTTCTTCTAGAAAATCTATCATATTTGTGGTCTATATTAATCATATATTCCATAACCTACATATGTTGAAGCATGTGGAAATGTTTGGTAATTACATATGTAAAGCAACTTCACACCTCTGAAAGGACAAAGGCTCTCAACCGCCAAGTGAAGAACAAAGACGTTCCCAGACACTGCGGTGGAGACCGAAGGAGCTACCCTCGCCCCCCTAGGGAGAAGAGAGGAAGCGCCAAGACAATGGGGGGATTAAGATAATGAGGGATGTCAGCCTTTGTTATGCATGTCTTTTGATATGTGCAAGTATAAAGTCAGTGAGCCGGAGATATTCGGCCTCTTTTCCTTCTGCTGCCTCTGCACTAAGATGAGACTTGTTAGGAGAGCTGATAAATAAACTTTGGTTTATATATCAAATCGCCTCATCATTTCAAGCTCTTCTACACTGGTGACCCCTGATGTGAGTATGGACTTGAGGCGTTCCCCCGCAATCGACTCATCTGCGGCGACCCAGGCAGACGCCAGCACCCACGCAGACAGGGGAACAGACGGACGACTTTCCCCCCCGGCAGAAGGGATTGAGAGGGCTCAACCGAGCACCAGCGCCACTGAGAGAGCCGAAGCGAGGCACTCTCACCCTGCGGACACAGCAGTGATGGTCTACACGAATGCCGTCGCTGTAAAGCTGCTAGACTTCTGGCAAGAAGACCCCGCCTCGTGGTTTCAACAAGCTGAAGCCCAGTTTGCACTGGCGGGCATCACAGCTGACGATACGAAATTCTATCATATCGTCTCCAAACTCGACGCCGCCACTTCGAGGTGTGTGCGGAGCATGATCCGGCGGCCGCCGGCCCAAGACAAATATGAAACACTGAAAGCAACCATCGTGGCAAATTACGTCCCCTCAGCTGAAGAGAGAGCCGAGAAGATCCTGGCGGTCTACGGCCACAGAGGGTGCAAACCTCAAGCCCTCATGGAGGATTTGCTGCAGCTTAAAGAAGAAGACAATGACAACTTCCTCCTCAAATTCATATTCCTCAGCACGCTGCCGCCACACATGAGAGGGACACTCGCCAACATGAGATGCAGCACCCAGCAAGACTTCCGCGTGCTCGCCAACGAAGCTCAACGGCTCGTCAACGCCTGCAAGGAGCTGACACCCACAGCAGCATCCGCAGACCTCAACGCTGATGCCCAGAACCACGAAGAACCACAACCCACTGAGCAGATCCAGCCCGCGGTGACAGCGACACGGCCAAAACGTAACAGACGGAGCGACGTCTGTTATTATCACCACCGCTTCGCCGAGAAGGCCCACAAATACGTTCCCCCCTGCAAATTTACGATTTCGGGAAAACGCCAAAGCCGAGAGCCGTTAACAGCAGCGGTTCTCGGCGAGAAGAATAAGCTGTTGTATGTGACGGATGGACACACCGGCAAGCAGTTCCTCATCGACACAGGAGCTCAGCTGAGTTTCGTCACGCCCTCCCACACAGATCGAGCCATGGGCACCCGGGGCAACGGAGCGGTGGCAGCCAACGGCTCCAACATCGACACTTTCGGCGAAAAGAGCCTGCACCTCCTCATCCACGGCCGCAACTACAGATGGACATTTGTTGTAGCGGCGGTGAGCTTTAACTTGTTAGGCGCAGATTTTTTGTGTGCACATGGGTTATTAGTGGATCTAGCGAATAGACGCTTGGTTAATGCACTGTCCTTTGCTTCTATTCCCTGCTCAGCCCGAGTTTCTCCACCACCTGTGCAGGCCAGCGTCACCACGGCAGGAGGTAAGTTTGAGCAACTCCTCACCCAATTTCCAGCACTCACAATTCCCAAATTCTCAGCTACAGTGGCTAAACACGGGGTCGAACACTTTATTCCCACAACGGGCCCACCTGTATTTGCCAAAGCTCGCCGCTTAGACGCGGCCAAGCTCAACATAGCTCGGGACAAATTTACTACCCTTGAAAAATTAGGCATCATTAGACGCTCGAAGAGCCCTTGGGCCTCACCACTTCACATGGTTCCGAAATCCGACGGTTCTTGGAGACCGTGCGGAGATTGCCGCAGATTAAACAATGCGACAGCGCATGACCGCTACCCAATTCCTCACATTCAGGATTTTTCACTACATCTGGCGGGTGTGCGCATTTTTTCAAAAATAGACCTGGTCCGCGGTTATCATCAAGTCCCAGTTCGAGCAGAGGACATTCCTAAAACAGCTGTAATAACCCCTTTCGGCCTTTTTGAATTTCTGCGAATGCCTTTCGGCCTCAAAGGCGCTGCTCAAACTTTTCAGCGGATGATGGACGCAGTATTACGCGACCTTCCTTTTGTTTTCGTCTACCTCGACGATATGCTGGTAGCCAGCTCGTCTGAGGAAGAACACGAGCAGCACCTCACTATGGTTTTTCAGAGACTAGAAGAGCACGGGCTAATAATCAATCCAGCCAAATGCAAATTCAGCGTGTCACAAATTGATTTTTTAGGACACAAAGTCTCTCCGAAAGGGGCAGTTCCACTTCCAGACAAAGTTCACGCGATAAAATGTTTCCCACGGCCACAGACGGTCAAATCGCTGCAGGAATTTTTAGGAATGGTTAATTTTTACAACCGCTTCCTCCGCCACGCAGCTCAGCTCATGCAGCCCCTATATGACGCACTCAGAAAAAACAAAGCTTCCAACGCGGTCGAATGGACCCCGGAGCGCGAACACGCCTTCGCGGAAGTAAAAAGCGCTTTAGCTAACACCACATTGTTAGTTCACCCAGATCCCTCGGCCCGCATCGCGCTAACCACAGACGCTTCGGACCTAGCTATAGGGGCAGTTGTAGAACAACATGTCAGCGGGATCTGGCAACCTTTAGCATTCTTTAGCAAATCGCTAAACCAAACTGAGCGTAAATACAGCACTTTTGACAGGGAGCTGCTGGCGCTTCATTTATCCATCCGCCACTTCCAGTTCTGGTTAGAAGGGCGGAGTTTCACGGCTTTTGTAGACCATAAACCGCTCACTTTTGATCTGGCTAAAATTTCAGAACCATGGTCAGGCAGGCAACAAAGACAGCTGGCTGCGATTTCAGAGTTCACCACAGACATTCAACACGTGGCAGGCAAACTTAACGTGGTAGCAGACTGCCTCTCTCGCGCTGTGACATCACCAGAGCGCGAGGAGACAGATTATACTGCCTCAGCAGCAGAACTCTTCACTAACGCAGACACATACGCAGCACCTATCCATGCAGGGATAGATTATGCAGCCATGGCAGAGGAACAAAGCGATGATGCGGACGTGCGCGCACTCCTGTCTGGACCAACAGGGTTAAGGCTGGAGAAAAAGGGTTTACGCGACGGCGTGCCCCCCCTAATATGCGATGTTTCAACCGGCCAACCTCACCCGTTAGTACCAGCTACATGGCGCCGCCGTATTTTCGACGCAATTCACTCCCTCGCGCACCCAGGTGTGCGCACCTCGGTTAAAATGGTCGCCGAAAAGTTTGTGTGGCCTGGCCTGCGCAAAAACGTAAAAGAATGGGCAAAAACTTGCATTTCTTGTCAACGCACCAAAATACACAGACACACAAAAGCCCCTCTGGAGCCTTTTCCAATCCCTGCTAGAAGGTTCGACCACGTTCATGTCGACCTCGTGGGGCCACTACCTTCCTCCCAAGGTTTCACACACCTGTTAACAATGATAGACCGCACCACACGCTGGCCAGAGGCAGTCCCTCTAGCGGCAACCACAGCGGAGGAAGTCGCTCGCGTTTTTTTTGACAAACTGGGTGGCAAGTTTCGGCGTCCCATCGGACATCACGTCCGATAGGGGGCCTCAATTTGTCTCAGAGCTCTGGTCAGCCATGTCCAACAGCTTAGGGGCAACAATTCATCGCACCACCGCTTATCACCCTCAGGCTAATGGGTTATGCGAGCGTTTTCACAGGTCTTTAAAAGCCGCCCTCAGAGTCTCACTAACGGATACAAATTGGGTAAACAAACTTCCCTGGGTTTTATTGGGGTTGCGTGCTGCGCCTAAAGAGGATCTAGACGCCTCTCCGGCAGAATTAGTTTTTGCACAACCTCTCAGGCTTCCAGGTGAATTTTTACCAGAGAACCCAGAGCCAGGGCACCTTCCAGTCCAAAGGTTTTTAGGCAGCAACGGACCGGACTCTCTCCCCGGTCCAGCTCATCACTCCTTTCCATGGGTTTTTGTCCCTCAAGCTTTAAAAAACGCTGAGTTCGTTTTTGTTAGGCATGAAGCTTTAAAACCAACTTTCCGCCCGGCATACGATGGGCCATTCAGAGTGCTGGAACATGGTGATAAACACTTTGTGCTTGATTTTGGGGATAGAAAAGAAACAGTCAGCATTGACAGACTTAAACCTGCCTTCTTGTTGAAAGACGAGCCTGCACAGTTGGCGAGAGCACCTCGGCGGGGTAGACCCCCCAAGAGAAAAGACTCAGCCCCCCTGCAGGGAACAATTAACCACTCTCCTTCCCACGCTGCAGATTCCTCACAAGAATGTCCCAGCAGGACGCCTAAACCAACCCACAGCAGTTTTGGGAGAAGATTAAAACCCAGACAGCACAGGGACTGATGCAAACTACTCCACAATTTTTCACTAATTGTGCTGCAACAGTTTAGGACTCACTTATGATTTTACTATGCTGTTATGATTACCACTGAACTCTCTTAGGGGCATGGCTGCTGGAAAGTTTCTTCTGTGGCAAGAAATGTAACACTTAGTATGTCATAGTAATTATCTTAGACTGTGAACCTTTCTATTGTCCTTTCTTAGTCGTTTGGGGGGGGGGCTGTGGTCTATATTAATCATATATTCCATAACCTACATACTGTATGTTGAAGCATGTGGAAATGTTTGGTAATTACATATGTAAAGCAACTTCACACCTCTGAAAGGACAAAGGCTCTCAACCGCCAAGTGAAGAACAAAGACGTTCCCAGACACTGCGGTGGAGACCGGAGGAGCTACCCTCGCCCCCCTAGGGAGAAGAGAGGAAGCGCCAAGACAATGGGGGGATTAAGATAATGAGGGATGTCAGCCTTTGTTATGCATGTCTTTTGTTATGTGCAAATATAAAGTCAGTGAGCCGGAGATATTCGGTCTCTTTTCCTTCTGCTGCCTCTGCACTAAGATGAGACTTGTTAGGA
This sequence comes from Pholidichthys leucotaenia, assembly GCA_020510985.1. Classification (NCBI taxonomy): domain Eukaryota; kingdom Metazoa; phylum Chordata; class Actinopteri; order Cichliformes; family Pholidichthyidae; genus Pholidichthys; species Pholidichthys leucotaenia. Next base: position 193,039,302 of record CM035841.1, read on the forward strand.
GAGCTGATAAATAAACTTTGGTTTATATATCAAATCGCCTCATCATTTCAAGCTCTTCTACAATATTATTCAAAGGTTTTATAAAACCCTTCTCCAGAGTGTTCTGTCCGTTTGCCTTATCTGTACTTTTAGAAATATGAATGTTAAGGATCATAAGAGACTGCAAAGCATGATTGATACAGCCGGTGGAATCAGTGGAATCAATCAGGTATTGGCAGCTCAGCTGTATAATGAGCTTATCTTAACCTTCAGGCATCAGTTTAATTTACTACTGTTTTGAGTCATTAAAGACAAAAATGTCCACTTTCAAAAAAAATGCTATAACAACTCTTCAAAATATGATTCTGCACTATTTTTATAACAGTTTTTAGTTAGTGGACATTTTTGTCCTTAATGACTCAAGAGGGTAGTAAATTTTAAATCTGATGCTACACAAAAAGCAATAATGCATCAAAGTCAATATTTTGGCTAATGTCTTATATATCTAAGACTGATTTTTCTTTAAAAAAAAAAAAATCCCCCAGCCACCCAACATTAGTTCTATCAAGTAATGAAACTGGAATTTAAAGGGTTAAACCTTTAAATACCAGTTTAATTACATGATGCTAATATTTTTTTATAAAAGACAAAAAATGAGTTATTTTCTAAATAACAAATGTTGGAGGGCTGGGGGATTTTTTAAAAATATAAATTAGTCTTGTATATATCAACAATCATGCAAAATATTGACTTTGATGCATTATTGTTTTTTGTGTAGCATCAGATTTAAAATTTACTACCCTTTAAATCCCATTCATCTTCCACAGTAAGTCCCATTAAAACCACATTTTTTAATCTCATAACTATTACAAAATATAGTCATGCATTCTGTGTTGTTACGGTTTCATTTTTGAGAAAAATAGTAAAATTTGTTATTTTTACTGTTCACCACTAAAATCAGTTATTTCCCCATTGTAGGTCTGTGCATAAAATGCTCATTATTTCATTAGTTTTTGTGCTTCAGTTTGACTACCAGCATGGCATCGGGATGCAGGATGCAGTGATCTTCCTCCTACATCCTGCTCCGCCTCACCTGGAGAAGCCTGGGAGCATGTGTTCTTGGATTTCTCCAGTGCTTTCCACACCATTCAGCCAGTGCTCCTGAGGGACAAGCTGCTGTGTTGCACGTGTTGACCAACTCTTGTCATCCTGGACCCTGGACTACTTCACAGACCAGCCATAGTTTGTGAGGACATCTGCAGTATGCCCCCCCCCCCCCCCCAGGGAACAGTCCTGGCTCCGTTCCTGTTCACCCTCTACACTGCTGACTTCTCATAATAACACACCACACTGCCACCTACAGAACTCTGATGATTCTGTGATCGTTGGTCTCGTCTCTGATGGGGATGACTCGGAGTACAGCGGACAAATCCAGGATTTTGTGGACTTGTGTCTGCAGAACTGCCTCCAGATCAATGCAGGAAAGACCAAGGAACTGGTGGTGGACTCCAACCAGTGTGGACTCCTCCCACAGCACCAGTAAACATCCAGGGAATAGACATTGAGATCTTACAAGTATCTTACAAATACCTGGGTGTTTACTGGAACACTAAACTGGACTGGTCACACAACACCAACACGCTCTACAGGAAGGGGCAACGTAGGCTGTTCCTTTTGAGGAGACTCAGTTCTTTTGGAGTGGCTCATTAGCATTTAAAGAAAAATGCAAAAAATAAAAATAAAAAGGCTCTTCTGAGAAAAGCACCTTCAACTGGGTGGAAAATGGTGCTGCAATAATTAAAGGTTGAAGTGTTTTCATAGACATTTCATAATAGGGGCATAATGGGGGCACTAAGTAGTTTTAGTGCCTCCCCGTGAAAGTGCTTATTTATTAAATTAAATAATGAGTGAAGGTGAAACTTAAAACAGAATGCAAAAGCAAACAAGAGGAAAAACAGGATCCAAACTTGAATCTCCATGAGAAACTGCTGTCTTTAAATTCTAACCTATTTCCTTTTGCAGACTTTACAGATTGTGAAAATGTGTGAGGTGGCCATTCTCAGATTTTTAGTGGAGTGTATTACAGTGCAAAAGTATCATGGGTCTTATCCAGAACGGCACAGTTTGTCTGTCCTGTTAGGCAGAAGGGCCATGACTGAATGACAACATGCTGAGAATGCGTCGGATGAGCACTGACACCAGAGATGTTCACAAGTCAGTTTTTGCAAGTCCAAGCTAAGTTCCAAATCTTTTAATGCCAAGTCCAAATCCTTCACTTGATGGTTTACATGTTGGTACAGCTAATTAAAATGGCTACCCACTGCTGCAACCTATTTAAATGTCTGATTGTGACTGTCATACACAGTTCCTAACTTAGTGCAAACAGTGCGATAATTTCAAAGAAGTGAACTGGAACTGCAATAAAGAGCTTCCTTTTGGTACCAAACTATTCAGAAAGTGGGTGATAAAAAGTGTATGCGCCTGTGAGAGGAGATTAAGAGGAATAAAGGCGGCCATGAAGACACACAGAGAAAATGACAGCAAGACAGCGAGAAGGAGAAAAGTGAAAGGACAGTGGGAATTAGCATTTCATTATTAATGTTTGTCTCTAAAAGCCCACAGGCTTGTCCCCTGAGATCCTTAGCCAAGGGGACTCACATCACAGTGTCCTACTCCCTTTCTTTTCTTTACTCCTGCCACCCTCTTCAAATCAAATCCCACATCTCTTGCTCGCGCTCTTCATTCCTCACTACAGCTTCATCTCCCACTTTTTTTTCTCGAAGGACAGGCCACTATAGTGACAGAGGAAAAAAGGCAGTAGAATGTGACATGTCCTCATCTCTCTCAGTCTCATGCACACTCCCATCCCTTCTTCCCACTGTAATCTATCTGAGATCCCTCACTCACATATCCCAACTTCCTTTACCTTCTCATGGGTTTTAGAGGTTTTTTTTTTTCTTCTCTTGCCTTTAGCATAAATAATGGCTGATGAATCACTTGTGTAACTGATGTAAAGGTTGGATTATTAAAAACAGATATGTTGTAGTACAGAAGTACAAATTAGAGCAGAAAGAGGAGGGAAGTTGGGGACAGAGCAGATATAACAGTTCAACTGAAAAAATATATAATTAATGACATTAATGGATTGTATGGTTGAACAATCTCAGGATATTTTTAAGAAAAAATTGGCTCAAGAATTATACACACAGAAAAATAAATGTGGTTTACTGGAATCAAGAGGTCTTTGGAGAGATCCTTCAGAAGAGCACTTTCGGGTTTCAAAAAGAGGTTTTAGCAAGAGGATTTTTCAAAGACCCTTTATCAGAAAAGCCTAACATTTCTAACATGGTGAGAAACAAACAGCTCCTTCAAAAACTCCAGTGTCTATCTTGTGAGTAAATTTGTGAGGAAAGACAAGAATATCATCAGTCACTGAAGACTAAAATAAGTTGGAGGGAGATGTTGGGCTTCTTCCAGACCCATTATCGTAGGGATGTGAATATCGAAGCAACAGACCTGATTCTGCAGTTGATCTCTGCTGTCGATGCGCTATTTTTTTCCAGTCACCAGCTAACCGAGATATCTGAACTCTCAAACTTCTTTGATCAGAATGCCCTCAGGGTAGACTGTGGCCGGCGAGCCAGAACTTTCTTCTTGTCCACACTGATCTTGAGGCCATGAGCCTGAGCAGAACGGCCAGTGTCATGCAGAATATCTGTAGCCTCAGCATCAGCGGTGGCAAAAAGAGTACTGTCATCAGCAAATATGAGCTCTGTCATGAATGGATTGTATCAAATTGCCCCTTTGGCGTTCAAATGCATGCTGCATTGTGGCATGTTGATTACTTAGGGCAGACAAATAAATAGGTAGACATAAAACCATGTCCATACATTTTTTTTTGGGGGGGGGGGTCTTAGATGAACCAACACATGCCCAGTTGTGTGTGCTGGAGAAGATACAGTATCTCACAAAAGTGAGTATACCCCTCACATTTTTGTAAATATTTTATTATATCTTTTCATGGGACAACACTGAAGATATGACACTTTGAAACAATGTAAAGCAGTCAGTGTACAGCTTGTATAACAGTGTAAATTTGCTCTCCCCTCAAAATAACTCAACACACATCCATTAATATCTAAACTGCTGTCAACAAAAGTGAGTACACCCCTTAGTGAAAATGTCCAAACTGTGTCCAAAGTGTCAATATTTTGTGTGGCCACCATTATTTTCCAGCACTGCCTTAACTCTCTAGGGCATGGAGTTCACGAGAGCTTCACAGGTTGCCACTTGAATCCTCTTCCACTCCTCCATGACGACATCATGGTGTTAGAGACCTTGCACTCCTCCACCTTACGTTTGAGGATGCCCCACAGATGCTCAATAGGGTTTAGGTCTGGAGACATGCTTGGCCAGTCCATCACCTTTACCCTCAGTTTCTTTAGCAAGCCAGTGGTCGTCTTGGAGGTGTGTTTGGGGCTGTTATCATGTTGGAATATTGCCCTGCGGCCCAGTTTCTGAAGGGAGGGGATCATGCTTGGATTCAGTATGTCACAGTACATGTTGGCATTCATGGTTCCCTCAATGAACTGTAGCTCCCCAGCGCCAGCAGCACTCATGCAGCCCCAAACCATGACACTCCCACCACCATGCCTGTCTGTAGGCAGAACACACTTGTCTTTGTACTCCTCACCTGGTTGCCATCACACATGCTTGACACCATCTGAACCAAATAAGTTTATTTTGGTCTCATCAGACCACAGGACATGGTTCCAGTAATCCGTGTCCTTAGTCTGCTTGTCTTCAGCAAACTGTTTGTGGGCTTTCTTGTGCATCATCGTCTTTTCCTTCTTGCCTTGAGAGAGAGCAGTCGCATTTTTCTTCCCTCCTCCCCTGCCTTCCTGATCTATTCCCAGCTTTTGCAATGTTGCATTTTTGTCTGTGTTTAGTCGCTCTTCTTCTGCTGAATCTTAATCTAAATGGAAATTATGGATTTGGAAGCGGCTTAAATGTGCTATTGTCACTATTTTTCAACAAGAATTGGGCCAAGGGGGAGCCCAAGAATTGGAAACTACGAGGAGACTCATGGACATTGGAATTCATGCGTCTGTGGAAACATTATTGGTTATGATCTCAGGACTTCTATTTTTGGCTGTGGAGTTCCCTGATGCATCAGAAATTGAAGGGAGGTGAGAGAGCTGATCAAAGCGGACCCAGCAAGCTCCTTCATCAAATTCGACCAGTTGGGGAGGGCACGAGTAGCGGCAAACGGTGTACTGAATGACAGTGATTCAGTGAAGGAATACATCTGAAGCCCTGTGCTCTCCATGGAAAAACAGTTTAAGCCTGCACATATAATGGAAGCACAGAATTACACGGGTGAGGACAAATTCTATTCTCTGAGTGCACTGTGCTGATTTGATTTGATTTGACCTTGTTTGCCCCGTGTTTACATTCCTCCTGATTGAGATAAGCGGAAGGACCGGCTCTTATGTCTACCCAAACAATCAACAATCAGTTGTTTGTCGTCAGCGGATTGGACCCTCAAGGACAATGCCCATGTGCCTTCTGCAAGCAAGAGAGAGAACAAGAGAGATAGACTCTGGATTCTGGACTTGTTTATAAGTCACATGATTATAACATCTATCCACTGCCAGGAGGCGCCCTCTGCTGCTCACTAACAACTGTTACATTTACACTACACAATGCATACAACACTACATGCATACAATACACTGCCTCTCAACTTTTGTGTGTGATCTCCTGCTAAATGTCTGCTAAATGTGCATTGAGGGTTTTTTTTGCCTGCAATCAAAATTTCGCTCACTTGCCGAGCGTCATTCTGATAAAACGTGTTTTTTTTTTCTCTCGCCTACTGTGTCATATCCATTTTCTTTTCTTTTTTTTCCTTTCTTCTTTATGACTGGCGCCTAGCGGCTGCCCCGGCCTTGGATGCGCTCTGCAGAGCGTGCCCAAATGCCAAGTCACGTTTCGTTACCTTGTATTCATACATGTGTAATGACAATAAAGTTGAATCTCAATCTCAATCTTTAAAAGGGGCTTCCTTCTGGGATGACAGCCATGCAGACCAATTTGATGCAGTGTACGGCGTATGGTCTTAGCACTGACAGGCTGACCCCCCACCCCTTCAACCTCTGCAGCAATGCTGGCAGCACTCATACGTCTATTTTCAAAAGACAACCTCTGGATATGACGCTGAGCACGTGCACTCAACTTCTTTGGTCGACCATGGCGAGGCCTGTTCTGAGTAGAATCTGTCCTGTTAAACCACTGTATGGTCTTGGCCACCGTGCTGCAGTTCAGTTTCAGGGTGTTGGTAATCTTCTTATAGCCTAGGCCATCTTTATGTAGAGCAGCAATTCTTTTTTTCAGATCCCCAGAGAGTTCTTTGCCATGAGGTGCCATGTTGAACTTCCAGTGATCATGTGATATGAGAGAGTGTGAGAGCGATAACTCCAAATTTAACACACCTGCTCCCCATTCACACCTGAGACCTTGTAACACTAACGAGTCACATGACACCAGGGTAGGACAATGGCTAATTGGGCACAATTTGGACATTTTCACTTACGGGTGTACTCACTTTTGTTACCAGCGGTTTAGACATTAATGGCTGGGTTGAGTTATTTTGAGGGGACAGCAAATTTGCACTGTTATACTAGCTGTACACTGACTACTTGACATTGTATCAAAGTGTCATATCTTCAGTGTTGTCCCATGAAAAGATATAATAAAATATTTACAAAATGGAAATTGTCCTTTGGTATGAATATGAGAGTGAATGGTTGTCTGTCTCTCTATGTTGGCCCTGTGACGGACTGGCGATCTGTCCAGGGTGTACCCTGTCTCTCGCCCAAAGATGCTTGGATAGGCTCCAGCCCCCGCCCCCCCCCCCCCAGCGACCTGAAAAGGATTAAGCGAAAGAAGATAGATGGGCAGCAAGGTGGCGCAGTGGTTAGCACTACGGCAGCACAGCAAGAAGGCCGCGGGATTGATTCCACCCCTGACCATTGTGGGTTCGGTCCCACCCCCAGACCATCGGTTATTTAGCGAATGCAAAGTCCTCAAGCCAAGCAGCCGCCTCCTGGCCCGCTGCATGGAGGGTGTGTAATCCTCCTTCCAGTCTTTGGAGCGGGCAAGCCTCTATGATGTGTTCCATAGTTTGCTCCTCTCCACATGCGCACAGTGGGCTAGGGCTACTGCCCCATCTGTGAAGGCTGGCCAAGCAGGGGCCATGTCCAGTCCTGAAGCGATTGAGTGTAGACCACTGTCTCCTTGGGAGGTTGGTGCCCGGGACCTGTTGGTTGGGGTTTATCACCAGCTGTTTGTTTGGGACCTCCTTGGTCTCCCATTCCTCTTGCCAAGCTGTCTGGATGGTAAAGTCAGCTGGGGGAGGGTTTTTCCAAATCGGCCGTCTGGATGAAAGTCGGGCAGTGGGTGGGGTGTAGATATCTGCATGGATTGGTAAGTGAGGAAAATCTTTAACTTTTTGGAGCATCCTTTGAGTTAATGCTGCTCGCCGGATGTGTGGAGGGGCTATGTTTGACAGTACAGAGAGCCAGGGGAGTGGTGTTGAGCGGATTGTTCCAGTTATAGTTCTCATGGTTGAGTTGAGCTGGGTGTCTACATGGTGTGTGTAAGATGACCTAGACCAGACAGGGGCACAATATTCTGCTACAGAGTATGAAAGGGCCAGTGCTGAGGTGCGCAGGGTGGAGACTGCCGTCCCCCATTTTGCACCAGCGAGCTTGCAGAGCAGGTTGTTTCGTACTTTCACCTTAGCAGCCGTCCCCTTTAGATGTTCCTTGAAGGATAAGGTCCTATCAAGGGTCACTCCAAGATAAGTTGGATTTGGGGTATGCTTAAGCTTGAGTCCGCTCAGGTGGATGTTTAGTTCTCTGGCAGCTTTTGCATTGTGGAGATGAAATACACTGGAGACGGTTTTTGCTGGGCTTGGTTTTAGGCGCCAGATTTTGCAGAACTGGTCCAGTTTAGCAAGATCTTCCGTGAGCACCCGTTCCAGTGGTTCAAAGTCTGGTGCTTGGAATGCCAAACAGATGTCGTCTGCATAGATGAATTTGCGGGAATTTGTAGTAGGCAGGTCGTTTATGTAGAGGTTGAACAGAGTTGGAGCTAGAACTGAGCCTTGTGGGAGTCCGTTTTTCTGCACTCTCCATGCACTTGTGTTCTGACTGAGGTGGACTCTGAACCTTCGGTTGGTCAGCAGGGTTTTTATAATTGCTGTTGCCCAAGCAGGGATCGCCTTTTTAAGTTTCAGGAGGAGGCCTTTGTGCCAGACCGTATCATAGGCGGCTGTAAGATCGAGAAACACAGCCCCCGTCTTCAGTCTGCTCTCGAAGCCATTTTCAATGAAGGTGGTTAGGGCCAGTACTTGTTCTCCTGTACTGCGGTCCTTGCGGAAACCTGCTTGATCCACACTTAGAATATCCTCTATTTCTGGGGAAATGCGTTGCAGTATTAGGCGCTCCATGATTTTGTAAGGAACGCTGAGTAGGGAGATTGGGCGGTAGCTTGCTGGTAGTTTGTGGTCTTTGCCAGGTTTTGGGATGGCAATGACCTTTGCTGTCCGCCATTTCTTTGGGATCGAGTTTGTTTGTGTGATCCTTGTGTAGAATTGAGTCAACCAGGTTAGGGCTCGGGGGCCAAGATTTTTCATGAATTCTGGGAAGATGTTATCGTATCCTGCCAGACCATCGGTGATCCTTCTGTGTGGAGTTTGTATGTTCTCCCCGTGTCTGCGTGGGTTTACTCCGGGTGCTCCGGTTTCCTCCCACAGGCCAAAAACATGCAGGTTAGGTTAATTGGCATCAACTGGGGATTCTAAGTTGTCCTTTGGTATGAATGTGAGAATGAATGGTTGTCTGTCTCTCTGTGTTGGCCCTGAGATGGACTGGCGATCTGTCCAGGGTGTACCCTGCCTCTTGCCCAAAGACACTGGGATAGGTTCTAGCACCCCACCCCCCCACGACCCGAATAGGATTAAGCGGTAGAAGATGGATTTACAAAATGTGAGGGGTGTACTCAACTATGTCTCAACTAATGATCCTCCTACACAGACAGCAGCACTGCCTTTTAAAACTTAAAACTTCTTCTATAGTTTCACCAAGAGAAATGGGCTGAGGGCCTTGTAGCAGACTCAAGCCAGATTGAACTAATAATGAATGAATGAATGAATCTTTATTTCAGATAGATTAAAAATACAGATTAAAAGAAACTGAATAATATAACAATGGGGGGGGGGAAATCCAACAAGGTCAAATTAGACAATAACTCCTCTGATTATACAGTTCAACATAAGTTATCCGAAATGGGTGATGGCTGAAGCCGCAGCTTATATTACCCACCCATATTCCATCCAAGAATTCAAAAGAAAAACAAAACAAGAGTGATTACAATTCAGAACAAAGCTAAGACAAAATGTGACAAAAAACTAAGCTACAACACAACGCAGACTGGATATGACAATCCTTGTGTGATTTTACATGTCATCTTGTATATATGTTTGGAGTATTTCTTCCTTTAGTTTTTGTTTAAATTGTCCAAGCACTGTACATGATTTTAATTCAGGTCCAAAATTGTTCCATAATCTGACTCCTTGCACTGAAACACAGTGTTGCTTGGTGGTAGTTCTCACTGAAGGTTTTTGAAATATACATGTTCCTCTGAAATGATATTGTTTCTCCCTTATTTGGAACAACTTTTGGATATTTGCAGGCAGTGATAGATTCTTCACTTTAAACATTATTACTGCAGTTTTAAAGTCAACCAGATCTTTCAACTTGAGAGCTTTTAATTTAAGAAAAAGTGGGTTTGTTGGTTCCCTGTAAGCAGCTTTGTTTATTATTCTAATAGCTCTCTTCTGAAGCATAAAGACTGGATATATGTTTGTTTTATATGTATTTCCCCATACTATACCCCCATAATAATAATAATGCATCGATTTTATATAGCGCTTTATCATATATACTCAAAGATGCTTTACAAATAGATACATTATTCATTCACTCCAGACAGACAGTGGTAGTGGCAAGCTACTTCGGCAGCCACAGCTGCCCTGGGGCAGGCTGACGGAAACGTGTCAGCCAATCTGCGCCAACGGCCTTTCCGGCCACCACCGAACATTTTATACATTTATATACATTCATACCCAGTGTTATGGACACTGGAGGCAATGCGGGTGAAGTGTCTTGCCCAGGGACACAACGGCAGGATATAAGATAAGATAAGATAAGATAAGATAAGCCTTTATTAGTCCCACAACGGGGAAATTCCAGGATTGCAACAGCACAGGGATAGCAACACTCAGAGCAACAATCAGAAGGCAAGAAAAAAAACAAGCAAGCAAGAGCAGCTAATAAACATATGTACGTATTACTATAAAATATATATATATACACACACACACAGACACACAGTGCAGAGCATTGTAGCTGGATGGAATAAATATATGAATATATGAACACACAGTGCAGAGCATTGTAGCTAGATGGAATAAATATGTAAATATATAAACACCCACAGTACGGAGCATTGCCGCTAGGTGGAATAAATATGCAAGTATATAAACACACACAGTGCGGAGCAATGTAGCTAGATGGAATAATATGTAGATATATAAATATATAAACACCCACAGTACGGAGCATTGTAGCTAGATGGAATAAATATGCAAATATATAAACACACACAGTGCAGAGCATTGTTGCTAGATGGAATGAAACAGCATAACCGTCTACTTAGTTATCCTACATGGTATGATTATGTGCCCATACATATTCTCACCCTCCATAGCGACCGGTATGTTCCTAGTTGTATGCCGGAGAGGACCATTGTGTAAGTCTATTGCATCTTTTGCATTCAAAAAACTATTAGTTTGTTACGTCTTTTTGCTATCTCTGCGAGCAGCCCTGCTTAGGTTGTACAGTCTGACAGCCGTTGGTAGGAAGGACCTACGAAACCTCTCGGTTGTGCACCTGGGATGATGTAGTCTGCTGCTAAATGAGCTCCTCAGTGCATTCAGTATGTCCTGCATAGGGTGGAACTCGGACTCCAGCAGAGATGACAGTTTAGCCACCGTCCTTCTCTCTCCTATCTCCTCCATCGGATCAAGGCGCTGCCCCAGGACAGAGCTAGCTTTCTTAATCAGTTTGTTCAGTCTCTTCCTATCGGCTGCAGTAATGCCACTGCCCCAGCAGACCACTCCAAAAGTGATGGCTGATGCCACCACCGTGTCATAGAATGACTTCAGCAGCGCCCCTTGTACACCAAAAGACCTGAGTCTCCTCAGCAGGAACAGCCTGCGCTGTCCCTTCTTGTAGAGTGCATCAGTATTGTGTGACCAGTCTAGTTTATTGTTCAGATGAATACCCAGGTACTTATAGGATGTCACCATCTCGATGTCTGTTCCCTGTATATTTACTGGTACTGTGAGGGGCTGCCCATGCCTGCGGCAGTCCACCACCAGCTCCTTAGTTTTCCTCGCGTTGATCTGGAGGCAGTTCCGATGGCACCAGTCCACGAAGTCCTGGATAAGCCCTCTGTACTCAGCTTCATCTCCATTGGAGATGAGGCCAACGATCGCAGAGTCATCAGAGAACTTCTGTAGATGGCAGTGTGTTGTGTTGTGTGAGAAGTCCGCAGTATAAAGAGTGAACAGGAAGGGAGCCAGCACCGTTCCCTGGGGGGCCCCCGTGCTACTGATGATCGTGTCGGACACACAGTCCCGGGTTCTCACAAACTGAGGCCGGTTCGTGAGGTAGTCCAGGATCCATGATGACAGGTGCTGGTCCACCCCTGCGCGCAGCAGCTTGTCCTTCAGGATCATCGGTTGGATGGTGTTGAAAGCACTGGAGAAGTCAAAGAACATGATCCTCACCATATTCCCGGGCTTCTCCAGGTGGGACAGAGAACGGTGAAGGAGGAAGATCACCGCATCCTCCACCCCAATGCCATGCTGGTAGGCGAACTGGAGTGGATCCATCGCTGGTTCCACCAGGGGGCGGAGGTGAGCAAGGAGCAGTCTCTCCAGGGTCTTCATCAAGTGGGACGTCAAGGCCACCGGTCTGTAGCTGTTCAGGTCTTTGGGGTGGGAAGTTTTTGGTACAGGTACCACACAAGATGTTTTCCACAGCTGTGGTACCCTCCCCAGTTTCAGGCTCATGTTGAAGATATACGTCACAATCCCACACAGCTGGTCTGCACAGGACTTGAGGAGCTTTGCGCTGATGCCGTCCGGTCCCGGCGCCTTCCTCGCCTTGATCTTCCTCAGCTCCGTCCTCACCTGGGTCCTGGTCAGGGTCAGGATGGGGGGCTGTGTGTTGGGAGTGGGGGGGTGTTGGTAGAGTGGGGAGTGGGCAGCAGGACTTGATTTCTTTAGAGGCAGCAGTGGTTGTTGTGCAGTCAGGGGGGAGGGCGGTTGGTCAAATCTATTGAAAAACAGATTCAGGTTGTTCGCCCACTCCCTGCCCCCTGTGGCCTGGGGGGAGGTATTCTGGAGCCCCGAGATGGTTTTGAGGTTTCTCCAGACCCCGCTGATGTCGCTCTGTTGCAGCTTGTCCTCCATCTTCTTCCTGAAGCTGTCCTTGCCTTCTCTGATCTTTCTCCTCAGCTCCCTCTGTACGGACTTCAGCATCTCCCTGTTCCCTGACCTGAAGATCCTCTTCTTCTCTCTCAGAAGTGTTTTTATCTCAGGGTTGATCCAGGGTTTGTTGTTTGAGTGACGCCGTATGGTCTTGGTGGGAACGGATTTGTCCACACAGAAGCTGAGGTAGCCCGTGAAGGTGTGAATGAGGCCATCGATGTCCTCACCATGTGGATCGCAGAGCTGCTTCCAGGCGGTGGCTTCAAAACAGCCCTTTAGGGTGTCCATTGTCTCCTCAGACCATAACTCCACAGTGTGCATGGCCGGAGGTTGTCTGTGCACTAGGGGTTTGTACACCGGCCGGAGATGAACCAAGTTGTGATCCGATCTCCCGAGTGGGGGTAGTTGTGATGAGGTGTACGCCTCCTTAGTGTTTGCGTAGAATAAATCCAGTGTTTTATTGTCTCTAGTGTGGCATGTGACATACTGGGTGAACGTGGGTAGAATGGGAGACAGTGAAACATGGTTGAAATCGCCTGAGATGAGGAGAAGAGCATCTGGGTGTTCTGTCTGCAGCCTGCTGGTTACTGAATGGATGACGTCACGTGCTGTCCCAGCGTTCGCCGTCGGATTTGCATAAACAACAATGCAGATCACGTGTGAGTGTTCTCTCGGGAGATATGTAGGCCTCATGCTAACAGCTAGCAACTCAATGTCTTTGCTGCAGTGTCGTTGTTTAACAGTGATATGTCCCGGTCTGCACCAGTTGTTGTTAACATACATGATCACTCCACCGCCCCTAGTTTTGCCACTCTCTGGTGTTCGGTCAGCTCGTATCATGTGAAAACCCTCCAGCTCAATGTTAGCATCTGCTGCTAGTTCAGTTAGCCACGTCTCAGTAAACAAAAGGAGAGAGCACTCCCGGTAAGTGCTATCATAACGGGAGATAGCCGCTAGCTCATCTAACTTTCCCAGTATCGACCGTACATTTCCCATGACAACAGATGGAAGGGAGGGTCTGTACCTTATATTTTTTGTCCTCCGCCTTACTCCAGCCCGGCAGCCGCGGCGTTTTCGCCTCAGATCACTCGGTATGTCGAGTTTTTCCAATGGGACCGGGTGGCGGTTGAATGCTAGCAGCTGTTCTCTGCTGTATCGTATCCTGCTATAGACAGTGGCTCCGTCCACCGGCTCAGGAGACATTTAGGACGATCTGTGTGTCCGTGATATAAGTGGGGTGAAAAAAAAAAAGACGGATCAAAAGAGAGAGGAAGGGAAAAAGACTCGGAATCGAGCCGCTGTTGCAAAAGGCAGCCGACTCGTGTGGCGCCGAGAGAAAAAAAAAAAAAAAAAAAAAAAAAAAAAAAAAAAAAAAAAATTTCAAATATCTGGGGAGAGCGAGATTCGAACCGCCAACCATCCGGTTATTAGACTACCTGCTCTACCTCCTGAGCCACTGCTGCCCACTAAGTAATTCCCCTCTGATGTTCCATCCATTTATGAACTTTTAAGACTGTTTAAACTCTGCTCCAAGTCTCATCACCCCACAGGATCCAAACTGTGTTTCTGGGTGCCATTCATGGCCCCCTCCCCTCTTTCCCTCAGCAACATAAACTCTTCACACATAGATGTCAGAAGCTCAACAAAGGTTCCCTACCAAGACATTAGGGGTTTTGGTGAGTGCAGCTACTGAAGAGATAAAGTGAGTGAAGATCCACTTTGTCCTGTTTGCATTATTTTCCATCCATCCATCCATCCATCCATCCATCTTCTTCCACTTAATCCTTTTCGGGTCGCGGGGGGGGGGGGGGGGGGGCTGGAGCCTATCCCAGCATCTTAAGGCGAGACGCAGGGTACACCCTGGACAGATCACCAGTCCATCGCAGGGCTATTTGTGTGTCATAAATATTGGTGTATGCTTTTCCACATTAAGAATTCTTACAGAGTAAACAAATCATGGAAAAATGTTGTTATATATGAACTTGTGTCAGCCACATCTAGCTTTGTAATAATTAGACATTTCTGAGAATTTAGTCATGTACTCCCTGATTGGTGAGTTCACAGTAAGCCCCACCCCAACATGTGAGTCTGCAGCCATTATCACATCCTGAGAACTAAACTTACAATATCTCTTTCTTTCCTCTGCGTTCAGCCAAGCCACAGGGTTCTGCTCTTTCTCCTCCAGCTCCTGGGCCTGCAGGCCCATTAACAGAGCTATTGTTTTTACTCAAGGTAAATACAGTGTTTTGTTCCTCAGAATACTTTCTTCACTGAAATGTTTACATTTTTTAAAATTCCTCTGAAGCTTTGCCACCTTCCTTAGAAAGCAGTGACTAGTTAAAGTTTTTTTCTTTTTTTTTCAAAATTTTTCCCAATTTTCAAAATCTTTTTCTGTAAACTCAAGCATACTTGCATACTTTAGAGCATGCCTACAGTAGCTCAACCATCTTAAGGCTTCCTTCTGGGCTGTCCTCAAACGTCAACCACTGTCCTAGAGGGCAATCCATTGCTCTAAAGAAGACGCAAGCAGGCCCAAGCTACAGGCCCTAAGCCGGGTCCTCACCTATGAGAAGGTTCCCAGGTCAAGACCTCCGGGCACAGAACCATAGAGAGGACCCCTGCCGTCAAGGCCCTATCTCCAACCCAGGTTCGACCAGCCGGGCTTCCAGAAGCCCTAATCCTCCAGCGTCTCTGACCCAATGTGGCTTAACTATTTCATTCTGGTTTCGGTCTGAGTCTCTTGAGAACCCCAGCCACTCTAAGAAAGTAAGACAGCCAACAGCATTAGTTTCAGAGACAGACTTTGATCCACCTCAGTCATAACCTTTTCTGTAACTGCCATTCCTTGTTTGAGCATAATGTAAAGTTAATCTGTTTTTCTTTTCAGAACATTTTTCCCAAATTCCCTTTTTCATTAGCCTTGCACTATACTCAAATTTTCTATGGTTGTTTCAGTAATTCTCCACCCAGCTCCCCAGTCACAGTCCAGCTGTATTTCACATGTGTAAGACCTGTAAATATGTAAATATTGCTCTTTCTCCATATATGTAAAATTAGAATAGAATAGAATAGAATAGCCTTTGTCATTGTATGATGTATGTGTGAATGGGTGGATAGCAGGATCTGTAAAGCGCTTTGGTCATCGAGAGATGAGAATAAAAGTGCTATATAAGTGAATGCTATTTACCATTTACCATTTGTACAGTACAACAGAATTGTGGGTGCTCAACCAGGCTACTGTGCAATAAAGTAAGAGAGAGGGATTTGATAAAACACAGTTACAGAATACACGATTATAAAAAATAGCCCACAGATATATGCACAGGTATGGTAGTGGCTTCATGGATGGAACTATGTACATAAGAGTGTGGAGTGCGGAACACAAGATTGAATAAAATGGACCAAGGAATATGGAAAATATACACAGGAATGGTAGTGGTTTCACGGATGGGCCAGTGTACATGAAAGTGTGGAATGCAAAGATAGGTGTTTGCACAGTGTTATTGTGAAAATTAAAAGGTTCTCAGTTCTGTGCATGTGAGCATTCAGAGGGAGGGGGGTGGGGCCTCTGACTGTTTGCAGTCCGGATGGCCCAGGGGAAGAAACTGTTTGTCAGTCTGGAGGTGTGAGACCTGGTTGTTCTGAACCGTCCTCCAGAGGGAAGGACGTCAAACAGGTGGTGGGCGGGATGTGAGGGGTCTCCTGTGATGGCCTTGATCTTTCTGAGACAGAAGAATCTGGAGATGTCCTCCTGGGAGGGCAGAGGGCCGCAGATGATATTTTTGGCAGTGTTGATGACCCTATGCACAGCCTTCCTGTTTTCGGCCATGGAGCCGGTGTACCACACACCCAGACAGTAGGTGAGCACGCTACGCTCTCTACTGAGCAGCGGTAGAAGGCCAACAGCGGCTTCTGGTCCAGGTTGTTCCTCCTCAGGACATGGAGGAAGTGCAGCTGCTGCTGGGCTTTCTTTACAAGGGCCTTGATATTGACAGTGCAGAAGAGATCAGAGTTGATGTGAGTGCCCAGGAAATTACCACTGTCAATGCCACCTCTGGCATTGACAGTGGTAATTTCAGAAAAATGTTCTGAAAAGAAAAACAGATCAACTTTACATTATGCTCAAACAAGGAATGGCAGTTACAGAAAAGGTTATGACTGAGGTGGATCAAAGTCTGTCTCTGAAACTAATGCTGTTGGCTGTCTTACTTTCTTAGAGTGGCTGGGGTTCTCAAGAGACTCAGACGATATCCCCTTCGACTGGGGATATCGTCGGGCGGTGGAAGGAATACTTCGAGGATCTCCTCAATCCCACTGATACGCCTTCCACAGAGGAAGCAGGGTTTGGGGATGAGGGGGATGACTCGCCTATCACAGGGGCTGAGGTCGCCAAGGTGGTTAAAAATCTCCTTGGTGGCCGGGCCCCGGGGGTGGACGAGATTCGCCCTGAGTACCTCAAGGCCCTGGATGTTGTTGGGTTGTCATGGTTGACACGCCTCTGCAACATTGCGTGGAGGTCGGGGGCAGTGCCTTTGGCATGGCAAACCGGGGTGGTGGTTCCTCTCTTCAAAAAAGGGGACCGGAGGGTGTGCTCCAACTTTAGAGGGATCACACTCCTCAGCCTCCCTGGGAAGATCTATGCCAAGGTACTGGAGAGGAGAGTCCGGCCGTTGGTCGAACCTCGCATTCAGGAGGAGCAATGTGGTTTTCGTCCTGGCCGTGGCACATCGGACCAGCTCTTTACCCTCTCGAGAATTCTTGAGGGTTCGTGGGAGTTTGCCCAACCAGTTTACATGTGTTTTGTGGACTTGGAGAAGGCATTTGACCGCGTCCCTCGTGGATTTTTGTGGGGGGTGCTTCGGGAGTATGGGGTATCGGGCTTGTTGTTACGAGCTATTCGGTCTCTGTACGATCGTTGTGAGAGTTTGGTTCGTATTGCCAACACCTGGTCAGAATCATTCCCAGTGAGAGTTGGACTCCGCCATGGCTGCCCTTTGTCACCGATCCTGTTCATAATTTTTATGGACAGGATTTCTAGGCGCAGCCAGGGAATGGAGGGTGTCATTCTTGGTGACCACAGGATCTCATCTCTGTTGTTTGCAGATGATGTTGTCCTGTTGGCTTCATCCAGCAATGACCTACAGCTCTTGCTGGGACGGTTTGCCGCTGAGTGTGAAGCGGCTGGGATGAGAATCAGCACCTCCAAGCCCGAGTCCATGGTCCTCAGCCGGAAAAAGGTGGATTGTCCTCTCCAGGTTGGGGACAGACTCCTGCCCCAGGTGGAGGAGTTTAGGTATCTTGGGGTCTTGTTCACGAGTGAGGGGAAAATGGAGCGAGAGATCGACAGACGGATTGGAGCAGCATCTGCAGTGATGCGGACATTGTACCGGTCTGTTGTGGTGAAGAGGGAGCTTAGTTCTAAGGCAAAGCTGTCGATTTACCAGTCAATCTACGTTCCTACTCTCACCTATGGTCACGAGCTTTGGGTAATGACCGAAAGAACGAGATCGCGGATACAAGCGGCTGAAATGAACTTTCTCCATAGGATTGCTGGACTCACTCTCAGAGATAGGGTGAGGAGCTCAATCATCCGGGAGAGGCTCAGAGTAGAACCGCTGCTCCTCCACATTGAAAGGAGTCAGTTGAGGTGGTATGGGCATCTGATTAGGATGCCTCCTGGACACCTCCCACTTGAGATGTTTCAGGCACGTCCCACTGGGAGGAGACCCCGGGGCAGACCCAGGACTCGGTGGAGAGACCATGTCTCCCAGCTGGTCTGGGAACGCCTTGGTATCCTCTCTGAAGAGCTGGAGCAGGTGGCTGGGGAGAGGGAAGTCTGGGCTTCTCTGCTTGAACTGCTGCCTCTGCGACCCGGACCTCCGGAAAAGCGGTAGAAGATGGATGGATGGAATGCCACCTCTGGTTATCTCTCCATTTACAAGCTATACATTAAACTACTAAACTGAGTAGAGGCGTGGTTCCTTTGTCTAGACTGCAGAATCGCTCAGTGTCAAGAACTGACACCCAGGTTATGAGACTGATCAATGGAATTTTTAAATTATTATTCAATTATTAAGTTAAATTATTAAAATATATATAAAAATATTATTCATTAATTCTTTTCTTATTTGCCATATTCTTAAGCTATATTGTTTCTTCATAGTTTTCACTTCTCTTAAAACTGTGAGTGGTGCCCCCTAGCGTTAGAACAAGGTAATGCAAGAATTAGTATTAATTAGCAATTTCAGTTATTACTAATAATATTCATATAATTGTAGCCTTAAGTGTGTGTGTGTGTGTGTGTGTGTGTGTGTGTGTGTGTGTGTGTGTGTGTGTGTGGTGCATGTCACAACGCACCAACTGGTAAAAGTCCACCACAGACCTTGCGACAGATGTGCTTATCTACCAGGATGTCCAGTCTCACTCCGTGTAACTGGGAGTGGTCCACCACAGACTTGTGACAGATATTGTTTTTAGTTCTGCCAGGATGCCCATTTTCACCCTTCACACCCTCAGAAGGGTGGGGCTGCCAGTTGAGACATGCACTACACAAAGAGCAGTGATAAACAAACCTATCATCTGGTCAGTCACTGCAACAGATACTGGAGTCAGTTTGTCTTGGCCTGTCCTTGCCACTGACAATACCTCTATCTGCCAAGAATGTGCCGCTAGTCCAGCAAAAGCTAGCAGTACTCAAATACTTTGCAAGAAGTTTCATGAAATGGTCAGTCAGAAAGCAACTCAGACATCGCCCAGGTTAACAAGGTCAGGAGTTCCTGGCAGCAGTGGGCAAAGGACAGAGCTGTGTGGAGGAATCCGATCAGACCTAAATGAAATGGTCATTGTCACCCCCGACAGACTGCTATGATGATGATGATGATGATGGTGAACACTACATTTATTTAATGATGTCCCCGTTTGATGCTACAGCCCTATTCTCTGTCTGGTCAAAAGTGTGATCATTTATGGGTGTATCCAAGTTCATGTTTTTAATATGACTATGAAAAAAGAGTTTTTTTGCCAACAAAAAGCACAAAAATGGTAAATGATGTTCATTTATATAGCACTTTTTCTCATCTCTGGATGACCAAAGCGTCTTACAGATCCTGCTATCCACCCACTCACGCACACATTCACACACTGATGGTGGAAGAGCTGCCATGCACACACGGGAGCTAGCCTGGCCACCAGAAGCAACTGGGAGTTCAGTGTCTTGCTCAAGGACACTTCGACATGCAGACTGAGCGGGAATCGAACCCATGACCCTCCGATCAGTAGTCAGTCACACTACACCTGCGCCACAGCCGCCCACAATAAGGCTATCATAATTCCATATACCTCCTAGAATTTATCATTACCGTTTCTCTGGCAGACTGGACTCCCTACATGGTGGAACCGCAACTGAGAAATCCACTGTATCACCTCAAGTAAGTCAAGAACTCTCAAATTACAATATCCTAACCCCCCAAAAAGTTCTCAGACACCTTCTCATCTTCACTACAGACTCCATACTCAAGAATCAGCTGGAAGGAAAACTTACCCAAGTCCAAATTAGGAACCACAACCATGGGATGAAGATTGGCAACCACTCTGCAATATACTTACCATACCTCGAAGTGTCACCACCTATAAGAGCCATTTCAATAACAGTTATTTCACATTTATTATCAAACAATATACTTACCATTGTCTCTCCTCTCCTTCTCTGCAAGGCTACAAGATTCTCATTATTCTCACTCTTTGGACATTTAATAAACATCTGTTAAACCTTTTAAAAGTGGTCTCCTCTCAGCATCTGCATCTGGGTGTGTTCTGGAAAATATGTCAAATATACAAAACTTAAATCACAGTATTGAAAAGGAAACATAGGTTTATCGTTTTAACTGATTTTCAGAGTGTTGTATAGTTTTGAAATATTTTTTGGTTTCATTGTTAACCTGTGTAAATGAATGTTTTGAGTTAGACAATGTAGAACTATGAATATGAAATTTGAAGAAAAGAACATATTTTTGTGAAAGCTACAAAACATGAACTCTCAGGCAATCACAATGTCCATATAACTGTGTAGCAAATCATACTGTGCAATGTCATAAGCAGGTGCAGGGCCCCGGGCAGCTCTAACCAACTAAGCACATTTAGTACCTACAGCAGCAGTGCCACTGTTTAAGCCGTATGAGGTGAAACAGTCACAGGATGACGTAGCAGCAAGTGTGTCCAGAACAAGCAACGAGCACCTGCATATTTTAAAAAGTTGACACTTGAATAGCAATTCATAATGCACTGCAAACTAGCAATGCAGCAACACTGCACCCAACCACACCCTTTATAAAAGACACCAGTCCTACAAGTGCAAAGTATGCACAAAGTCATTCATTATTTGGATGACAAGGGCACAAAGTGAGAAAATGGGGAATGTGCCACCAGAAATAACCAACACCATTGGTGGAAAGCTCAGAGTGTGGTGTAAATTTGTGTTTTGGATCATCATAATACAGCTTTGCATGCTACTCCATCAACAGGCCAAAACTAAAGGAATTAAAAGTCTTATGGTACATTCAGACAACATGTGAAGGGAATTTTAGGCACAGCATGATGACATATAAAGTCAATGAAAAGACATCAGAATCAGAATCAGAATCAGAATCAGAATCAGGTTTATTGCCATTGTTCATGTAGTACACAAACTAGGAATTTGTCTCGGTACAATGCTGCAACATTAAACATGATAAGATAAGAGAAATAAACTATACATGTAATAAAGTGTAGGATAAGATTAAGTGATACTGGTCAACAGTTAAAATATATATTAGCCAGCAGCAGATACTGTGGAGAACTATATAGTGCAGTCGGTAATGCAGGAAGAAAACAGTGATGATTGACATGAGTCTGGTTGAGCTGCTGTACATGGTGCACGAGAGTCACTTAGTGTTCAGCAGTCTAATGGCAGAGGGGAAGAAGCTGTTCATGTGACGGGAGGTTTTAGTCTGGATGGACCGAAGTCTTCTACCAGAGGGGAGGGGGGCAAACAGTACACGGTTATGGAGGTGGTGAGGATGGACTCGATGATGGCTGTGTAGAACTGCACTAACCAACAGTACATGACCAGGGTGTACATGTACAAACAGTACATGACCAGGGTGTGAGGGATCGGCTATGATCCGGCCAGCACGCCTCCGGGTCCTGGAGATGTACAGATCCTGGAGAGATGGGAGCTTGCAGCCGATCACCTTCTCAGCAGTGCGCACGACGCGCTGCAGCCTTAGTCTGTCCCTGGCAGTGGCTCCTGCGTACCACACGGTTATGGAGGTGGTGAGGATGGACTCGATGATGGCTGTGTAGAACTGCACTAACATCTTGGTGGGTAGCTTGAGCTTCCTCAGCTGCCGCAGGAAGAACATCCTCTGCTGGGCTTTTTTGATGAGTGAGCTGATGGTCAGCTCCCATTTGAGGTCCCTGGTGATGGTAGTGCCTAGGAAGCGGAAGGAATCAGCAGTGGTGATGGGAGAGCCTGAGAGGGTGAGGGGGGGCAGAGGAGTAGTGACTTTCCTGAAGTCTACAATCATCTCCACTGTCTTCAGAGCGTTCAGCTGCAGGTTGTTATTGCTGCACCAGGACGCCAGCTGGGCCACCTCTCTCCTGTAGGCGGACTCGTCGCCGTTGGAGATGAGCCCGATGAGGGTGGTGTCGTCCGCAAACTTGATCAACTTGACAGACTGGTGGCTGGAGGTGCAGGAGTTGGTGTAAAGGGAGAAGAGTAGGGGGGAAAGTACACAGCCCTGGGGTGATCCGGTGCTGATGCTAGTATAGTCTGAGACAGTCTTTCCCAGCCGCACATGCTGCCTCCGGTCCGTCAGGAAGTCGATGATCCACCTGCAGAGGGAGTCGGGCACGTTGAGCAGGGACAGCTTGTCCCGGAGCAGAGCGGGGCGGATGGTGTTGAATGCGGAGCTGAAGTCCACAAACAGGATCCTGGCGTAGGTTCCCGGGGAGTCCAGGTGCTGCAGGATGGAGTGGAGGGCCAGGTTGACTGCATCGTCTACAGACCTGTTGGCTCGGTAGGCAAACTGCAGCGGGTCCAGGAGAGGGGTGGTGATGGACTTGAGGTGGGACAGGACCAGGCGCTCAAAGGACTTCATGACTACAGAGGTGAGCGCTACAGGTCTGTAGTCATTAAGTCCAGTGATCCGTGGCTTCTTGGGGACAGGGATGATGGTGGAGGATTTGAGGCAGGACGGCACGTGGCATAACTTAAGGGAGGTGTTAAAAATGTCTGTGAATACAGGAGCCAGCTGTTTCGCACAGAGTCTCAGGGTGGAGGGAGACACGCCGTCTGGGCCGGGGGCCTTGCGCGGGTTCAGTCTGGAGAACTGTTTGAGCACATCCTGCTCACTGATGATAAGGGGAGGGGGGGAGGTGGGGGGGGGTGCCTTAAATGAAGTAGGGAATGTGGAGGCTGTGGAGCTGGAGGGAGGGGGGGAGTTGGACACAGATGACGAGGTGTCAAAACGGGCATAGTGTTGGGACAGTCTCTGACAAAGGGCTTTGTCATCCTGACCTTTAGGAGCCTGAGGCCGATAGTTGGTGATCTGCCTCAGTCCTCTCCACACGGAAGCCGAATCATTAGCAGTGAACTGCTGCTGGAGTCTCTCTGAGTACACAGATTTAGCCCTCTTCAGCTCTCTGTTAAACCGGTATTTAACCTCCCTGTAGCAGTCCCTGTCTCCACTTTTCAGCGCTGCTTCCTTCTCCTTCCTGATCTGTCTGAGCTTAGCTGTGAACCAGGGTTTGTCATTAGAGTAACTCACCCTGGTGCGTGATGGAAGAATGTTCTCTTCACAAAAGTGGATATATGAGTTCACAGTGTCCGTGTACTCATCCAGATCATGCGTGGCTCCTTTAAGCATGCCCCAGTCAGATATTTAGTCAGACATATACATGCAAATACAAATCCACGTCCAAGCAAGCTTGTAGCGATAGTCAATCAGTGTCGATATTCTGCTGTCACCAGAATGAGTATCAACAAGGGAGAGTAAACTAATTTGAGAATGAGATCACCACTCACTGGCGTTATCATCACACTCCGGCAGAGTGTCTGTAGTTTGCATCCACAAATGGACTCCTGCTACTGATGTGCTAATGAAGGCAAACAGCTCCTTAAGCTAGACACCAGCCAGCTTCAGTTTCGTGCTGAAAACGACTGTCTTCCAGGTGCGGTTTCTGGAGAAGGCAGTGATATTTTCTCAACTGTGTGCACTGCCAGGTAACATAAACCTTAATAAGATGGTGTTTTGGGGATTTCCACAGCTGCAGAAGTTATAAAGGCAACTCCACCACTCCACAAGGCTTTACTTGCACAAGTAGAGGGACTGTTAGAACCATATTTTACAATAAGAAAATATACCTGGGAAACCAAAACTGTACAGCAGTCTACTGACGTTTATTACCAAAGCCACTCAAAGATAAAAAGTCAAAGAAAAAAAAGCACAGTTCCAGATTAGACTCAAATTCAAACTGGAGGTTTTCTTAAGCTATCTTTATCACTTCCCCTGCCCCCAATCCCAAATTTTTCACAACATTTTGTTCTTATTCTTATTGAAAATCAAGGTCTATGATGACGGTCAATAGCGGCCTTTTGCACTGCGCTTCCCGCCTTGCGCAAGTGCTTCTGTTAGTTTCTGTCAATGCATTGTCTGTTTTTATGCTTTGCGGCATGCCATCTAATTACCAATAGACAGTGCACCGGCTTTGTGCTGGGAGGAGGGGGTTCATTTCAAAGAGGTCTTTGAACACAATTTCATGCACATCGGTATTTTGGTGCATTTTATGATAATGCGCTTCTGATCAGGAAACAGTAAGGTTGTTGTCAGAAGTGCATTGCTTAATGCTATTTCAGCAGTGAATTTTCAAAATCGCGCTGCTTCTACTGACAGGAGCACATGAGGACACACAGCAAGTGTTAGAATTTTCTGTTATTTTAATGGACAGAGTTGTAACAATTATAATCTAATCACTCTTCATATTAATTATAATATGATGATGTACAGTAGTTTTTTATTCCATCTATAGTTTTTTTTAATTTCATTTTAACATTTACAGTTGAAGTATAGTCTATAGTTTAGGTATTAATGTATTTTTTAGGGGAATGAATGAATGAATGATTAGGGAGTTGGTAGGTTCAGGTGTCGATGGATGTCGATCATCCCCTTTTTAACTGAAATGTCACCGTGAGCCTAAAGGTGCATGCAAAACCGTCATTCATCATTATCTAATTATGACAGTTTTAAAAAAAAATTAACTTCATTCGCTGTCATTCTTTTAACGGAATGACTCAAAATGAAAGTATTCCGACAGCAATTTGACTAAACAACAAATAGGACTGAACGGGATGAAACAGGACATCAAACGCCCACCGAACACCCCAATAATGAATAAAATCCTTTTTATGGGACACCAAAAGCCCATCAAACACCCAAATAATCATGTAAATGCACGGTGGCGCAGTGGTTAGCACTGCGGCAGCACAGTTTACCCTTGGCCAGGGGATCGTGGGGATCGTGGGTTCAATCCCAGCCCCCGACCAACAGTGATCTGTGTGGAGTTTGCATGTTCTCTCCGTGTATGCGTGGGTTTACCCCGGGATTTCTCCGGTTTCCTCCCACATGCCAAAAACATGCACGTTAGGTTAATTGGAGACTCTAAAGTGGCCCTAGGTGTGAATGTGTGTGTGAATGGTTAAGGGATAGCGCCGTATCGTGGCTGCTTCATCCATCCAGGTGGTGGATGACCCTCAATTTCCCCTCTGGGGATCAATAAAGTATACTAAATCTAAAATCTAAAAAATCTAAATCATTTTTACTTTAATATTTAAACTACAGCAGTAGGACCAGTTTGGCTGCAGCTGGCACCTCCACGTTTATGAGTCCCATTTGATAACCGACCATAGAGGATATTCTTTGGCAGTCTGCCATCAGGCATCCTAACTACATGGCCAGCCCAGCGCAAGTGAGCAGCTAGGACCATTGAGAACATTACTGTACAAGACAGAACTTCTGTGTTGGAGATCTTGTCTTTCCAGGTGATTCTCATGAGTGAGCGCAGGTGACGCTTTTGTAGTTGGTCAAGTTGACGCAGATACGTTTGGTATGAACACCATGCTTCACAGCCATACAAAAGGGATGGTATTACCACATCTCTATAAATCTTGCACTTGGTAGAAAGTCGAAGGCTTTGTGACCATACCCAAACCTGAAGCTGCCCAAAAGCACAGCAAGCCCTCCTTTTGCAAGACTCAATCTCAGAGTCAAGGGATGCAGTTGATGTGACTGTGTTGCCCAAGTAGCAAAATTTGGTGACACTACTCAACTGAACGTTACCAATTAAGATGACTGGATCTACATAGGATGAGTGGGGGGCAGGTTGATATAGGAATTCACTTTCTTCAAGCTGATCGTCAAACCAAATTTCTTTGCTGCATTTGCAAAGCAGTCGGTAGCCTCCTGCAGGTCTTGAAGGGAATGAGCAATGAGGGCACAGTCATCTGCAAACTAGTTCATGCACTACTACCTCTCTCACTTTGGTCTTTGCTTGTCTGAGATCTAGAGAAAGACTCCAGAATTTATGCTAGATGTGGCTTTCAGGTGCACTGCCGCAAAGAAAAAGCCAAATAGCATTGGGGCAAAGACACATCCCTGTTTAACACCACTGCTGACAGGAAATGGATCTTAAAGTTCTGGACCCGTGTCAATACGGGCTTCCATGCCTTCGTGGAATTCAGAAATGATTTTGGACAAGTGGGATGGGCATCCAAGTTTTGGTAATAACTTCCACAGCCCCTTTCTGTCAACTGTATCAAATGCCTTGGTCAAATCCAAAAAAGTAATGTAGAAGTCTTTCTGCTGCTCAATACACTTTTCCTGAAGCTGCCTTAGCGAGAATATCATATCAACTGTGCTTCGTCCTGAAGTCACACTGACTTTCTGGAAGGATAGCATCGCAGATGTTAAAGGCCCTGCCACGCCATGACGATTTAGGCAGTGTTTGCTAAATGTATAAAAATTGGTCTAAAATGCTGGCATATGCCAAAATTTTCACTTTTAGCCATGTGCATTGCGTATCCATAACGAGTTTGACGTTTACATAACGTATTAGTAACTTATATAGAACCTTTTGATAACTTATACACAACTTAAACCAATGAATGCTTAGCATGTTGCTGGCATTCACAACTTATGCCCGACCACAGCCTAACTTATGCATAACTTATGCATAGCTTATCCTAACTTATGCATAGCGCGGTCATGCAAAACTGCCGTAGTCTCCCGATCCATGAATCCTAGGTGTGCGAGAGATCATCTCTGTTCAACCGAGATGATTCTCCCCTCCAAAGACCATTGCAGAGCTGTCAAATCTGTCTGGTCGGTCACGTCTAAAACGTGACCGACCAGTGGCTCATCTGGTCAGTCATCTGGTCGGTCACGACCAGTGGCTCGACCAGTGGGGCAGCAGTGGCTCAGGAGGTACAGCAGGTCGTCTAATAACCCGATGGTTGGCGTTTCGAATCCCGCTCTCCCCAGATATCCTGCCGTTGTGTCCCTGGGCAAGACACTTCACCCGCATTGCCTCCAGTGCCCATAACACTGGGTATGAATGTGTATAAATGTATAAAATGTTCGGTGGTGGCCGGAAAGGCCGTTGGCGCAGATTGGCTGCCACGTTTCCGTCAGCCTGCCCCAGGGCAGCTGTGGCTGCAGAAGTAGCTTGCCACTACCATTGTTTGTCTGGAGTGAATGAATAATGTACCTATTTGTAAAGCGTCTTTGAGTATATATGATAAAGCGCTATATAAAACCGATGCATTATTATTATTATTATTAAAACAGCTGATGTGACACGTCAGAAAAGTCAGATGACAGTTGTCACAACCTGGCTCAAAGGCACACTAATTGATGGCGATAAAAAAGTTTATTTTCAATAAAGTGGAAGAAAAAAGATAATACATGGAGTGTACTTTTGCCGGTGTGAACCCAAAAACATCACAGAGCAAAGGGAGAGCAAAGTGTGATTTATCATGGAAAACAGATGAGCTCTGTGTCTGATCTCTGTATCTCCCTTGTTCTTATATACAGTCACAAACTTTGCATCTTTGAACTTTTGTGGCAATTCAGCAGCTTCCTATAACCTGCCTATTGCAATCAATGATCTTATTCAAACACTTAGCCTACCACTTCATAGCAACTGCCAGCTTACCATAATTAATGTTTATGCTCCCACTCTCACTAATCCAAGTGAAGTAAAAGAAGCGTGTTATGAAGACTTGAAGTGCACAATTAACAGGGTGGGTAAAACTGACAAGCTTCTGTTATTAGGTGACTTCAATGCCTGTGTAGGCTCAGATCACAGCACATGGCCTGGAGTCATCGGTCGACATGGAGTTGGCAGTAGCAATAGTAATGGTTTTCTACTCTTGTCTATGCGCACTGAACTTAACCTTGTTATCACAAATACTATGTTCAGACTGCCTAACAAACTACAGTGTACTGGATGCATCCACGTACAAAAAAGTGGCATCTTATTGACTATGTTATTACCCGCCAACGGGGTCTTTCAGATGTCTGTATTACTCATGTGAAACATAGTGTGGAATGTTCAGCTGATTATAGGATGGTCTGGACCAACTTGAAATTGCTGATCAAGCCATCATAGAGACAAAATCCTGCCAAACCACCTAATGAACTGGATGTTATAAAGCTCAAGCCTCTTCCATATGCTGCTGCCCTACAATCCAATCTAGATGCATCTCTAAGCAAAATCAATATGGAGCCACCAGGGAATATAAATGATCAGTGGAAAGCCTTTCAAGAAACTGTTTACAACATCACTCTTGTAAATATTAAAATAAAAATAACTTAATTCATTATTTGGGTGCTTTTGTGTCCCATTCAGTCCCATTTGTTATTTAGTCAAGATCTGACTAAACCATGAACGGGCTAAATAATAAATGAAATCATTATTACTTAAATATTTACAACAAATAGGCATTGTTATAAGAAAAAGAAAATGGCCAAATTATGAGCAGAACCAAATGGGACATCAAGTTGGCAAACAGGATACTTTTACACATATTTGAGAAACATTAAAAAGGTCAATAAGATTGCAAATAAAGACATAATTCACCTACCAGTGCCCTTGTTGCCCACAAATGGCTCATATTTTTAAATCATCACTGAGGGATGTTGTGGGGAGTGGAAGGACATTTAAGAACGTGGCAGTCAATTATTCAGTCTGAGCAAAAGCACATAACAACTAGGGCAGTGATCATGCAGAGAAGAGACATCCAGGACAAAGAGCATACAGCAGGAATAACATCTTTCATGATGAGCAGAAAGCTCATTGATTTAAACATAAGGAATGAGTTACCTTCTGAAACTCCTGGTAAATTCCTAAAAGCCGCATGATGGCAAATTCTGTTCCACTACATCCCTACTGATGCTAATGTCTCCTCAAGTGGTCCGTGCTGCGCTTAGCTGCTAGCAGCTCAGTGTTGGCTCAGCAGTGTCCGCATATATGCTCTAATTACTGCCTTTTGGGGGTATCCGACTTAGAGCAGAATGAAGTGGCATGAGGTCTCCCTGTCATGTTCAGGTGAGTGCGCACCCCCCTCCCTTCCTGCGAGAGGTTCCCCGGCTCCACAGGTAACCATCACACCTGCGTGAGTGGACACACCTGCTGCCTCTGCCTTGCCAGCGCTTATAAGGACCAATTTGTGAATGCTTCAGCGCTGGCTCGTTGGGTATACTGCCTCCCAAACATGCAAGTATGTTTTATTCCGATTCTAAGGAATCATGCCTAATTCCTCTTCTTCTCCTTTTTCCAGGTTGCTGCCATCTTTGCGGTGCGTCTCCGAGGCTTGTTGTGTGCTCACCTGCTCCATCATCCTCATCACTGGGCGGTGCGGTGGCGCAGTGGTTAGCACTGTGCCAGCACAGCAACTCACCCTTGGCCATGGGATCCCTGGTTCGATCCCAGCCCCTGACCAACAGTGATCTGTGTGGAGTTTGCATGTTCTCCCCGTATCTGCGTGGGTTTACTCCGGGATTTCTCCGGTTTCCTCCCACAGGCCAAAAACATGCAGGTTAGGTTAATTGGAGACTCTAAAGTGGCCCTAGGTGTGAATGTGTGTGTGAATGGTTAAGGGATAGCGCCGTACCATGGCTGCTTCATCCATCCACGTGGATGCCCTCAATTTCCCCTCTGGGGATCAATAAAGTATACAAAATCAAAAATAAAAAATCACCGTTTCAGCTGCCTAGCTCCACCTGGTCAGACACCTCACTCAGCTCCTCTCCTACTCCCTGCCAGCCTCATCCCACTGTTTTGTCTATTCTATTCCTGCTGGGTCTCGCTCTCTGTCGGGTTCTCTGCTCAGCCCCCGTAAGTACTGTTTGTCATTTCCCCTTCCCGCTCTCCCTCCTGCTACTAACTGGCTCTCCTCTCCCTCTTACAGGCTGAGTCCTCCTCTGGCGAGTGGCGTCTTTCCTAAACTGTGGGTTCCCCTTTTGGATTAATAAATTGTGGTTAAACTTAGCTTCTCTGTGTCGTGTGTGTGTTTTCTCTGTTGTGGCACCCTGCACGTGAGCTGACCATTCTATCAACATGGCACTCCCATTTCTTTAAACCACATCTTTCATCATACTCCCCATAACCAGGCTGAGCAGCTCAACTTTGTCGCTGCTACCTTTAATGTAATGAACAGACCCCAACTACAGAACATTTTCAAAAGAACCTCAAGGTTGTATACCACTAAGAACATCCCCTTTCTGCTTATCTTTATTTATGAATGGCAACTGATGTGCTCCTCTGCTTTTTATTTCAATATATTTGGTTTCTACAAAAAAATAAAAAAAAAAAAAAGATTAGGTGTGTGTTTTTGGCTTCTTTTCTTTGGCCTTGACAGCATTAAAAAGAAAATGTCTAAGAAGAGAATGCTTGTCTGTTTATTTGTGTCAGATTTTTGCAGGTTCAAAAGAATTCCGCTCAACAATTTTCAAAACAGCTTTTACCAACACTGCCAGAAGCAACACTTTCAGTCTCGGTTTTCATAATCATTCCAACACAATGTACAAAGTGATTTTTAAAACTGCCGTGTTTGCACTTTAGCCTAAATCATACTGACTGATATCTCCACAGGGTGCATAAATGTCCATTCATCCATCCACTTTCTTTTACATTTTCGGAGCTGGGTTGTGGAGCAGCAATCTTAGCAGTGGCCCATTTTACCACAAACATACTCCGTTATAGACCAAGCTGGCAACCAATCTGTGTGACGTGCCAACCTGTTGCACCGCCATTACTGAGGTGGCTGGTGGAAAATGTTTAGCCTTTGCTGTTCTTTTCCGACAGCAGGATGGCAAGTTTTCTGACTGATGACATTAGGGAGTGACAGCTATTCAAGTAATTGTGTTTAATTAGTTTACATTACTGCATTACTGTAAATAGTTTCTTGTCACTGAAATTGCATTTAATGTCACATACACTGCAATTAATCATTTCAAAATGCACAATTGAAAATGCTACCCACACCTTTTACATGTCACATAGTGTTATATGAAAATAACAATCCCATCCACACTGGTGGATCTTTGAAAACAATGTCAGTGTTTGTGTTTTTGACAACACACTTTTGACTACACTGTGGTAACAGGGCCCATAGAGTTTGAGGGACACAAAATAAACCAGAAAGCCCTTGAAGAGTGCAGACCTCTACTAAGGTAACTAATTTTCACCCTCATATCTTCAATTTCTCTGAAGAGTAGGTGAGCTGTCAGCAGACAGGACCTTCTGCTGGTGACCATCAAAACATCCAAAAAGATATTGCATTCATTACAGCCTTTGGATTCTTTCAAAAATTCCTTAAGTCTGAAAGTAATCTAGATCAGTGGCCCCCAACCCCTGGGCCATGGACCAGTACTGGTCAGTGGACCACAACCACAGAGAAAAAATGCATAGTTTATTCTGTTCTTCTGTATCAATTATTGAAGTACCCTTTTAATCGGGTAGAGCTGCTGCTGCTACCCGGAGCGATTGCAAGGCTAACGCTAACGCTAGTTAACGCTAGTTAGCTTAGCGCTGGCCCAGTTGTGCCACCTAACTCAGACATGAAGTGACTCAGCCTCCGATGAGGACCTACCGGAGGAACTAGCCGAGGCGGCAGCTGGGCGCAAGCGCGGGCCGGATCGAGGCTCGGGGGCGACGTTGGTGAGAGACGGGGGCCACCTGGACCACCCAGGCAGACGGCGGCAGGCGGCGGTGATCAGTGGAGTTCGGCTGCGCCGGCGGTGTGCGGCATAACCGGCCAGGCAGGCGGCGGCGATCGACGGCGGTGATCTGCGGAGCTGTGCAGCGTTACTTGGCGGAGGAGCTGTGCAGGAGCTCGGTTGCGGCGGGTCCAGCAGCGGCCGGGCTAGTTGAGGCCTAGCCGGATTCTCTGTTTATTTCTATCCACAGGTCAGTAAAATGCCACCAAAAAAAGAGGAAATGGAAGAAATTAAAAAATCTCTGAACTTTATGTCAGAAGAATTGGCCAAATTGACTAGCCAGCAGGCCAAAATAATAGGCCTAATAGAAGAGGTACAAGCCCTACATTCAATAATTCAAGAAAAAGACAAAAAAATTATGGACCTGGAGCAACACGGGCGTCTTTTGGAGCAACACGTCGAGGATCTTGAACAAGGTTCTCGTATTGATGACCTAGTTATAAGTGGACTAGACATCAGATATCAGTCATACGCCCATGCCGCAACAGAACTGAATGGTGAAGATGCTCCCATGAGTGAATCAGTCTCCTTAGAAAATCAAGTGCTTCAGTTCCTTAATAATAGAGACATTAAGGTAGAAGCCAATGCAATTTCAGCCTGTTATGCTTTACCGAAGAAAGATCCCAAAACAAAGAAATCAATTGTGATGCGCTTTGTGAACAGAAGGGTAAAGAATGACATACTGAGGCAGGCCAAAAAGCTACAGGGAACTCAAGTTTACCTAAATGAACACCTGACAAAAAAAAAAAAAAACGCTGAATTAGCACGGCAGGCACGGATGCTGAAAAAACAAAATAAGATACAGGCAACCTGGACAAGAAATTGTAGAATTTGGATTAAACTAAATGGAACACCTGAGCAAGCAAGAAGTATAATGATCAGAGATGCTACTGACTTGAATAAATACAGATGAACACCGATTAAAAAAATTATGAGTCAATGATAATCCATATTCATACACACGATAAGAATAGTTCTTTTGATACACCATGCCAAAGTACTTTAAAAAAATAAGCAAAATAAACAAAAACTTATGACCGACTCGAGTAGACATCAATTATCCCCAGCTGGAGGAAGTCATCTGACACAGAGTGAGGAAACTCAAACTCTGAAAATATGCCACTATGCTGAACATAAACCACAAGAGATGGAGAATGATATTGATCCTGATAACCACTTTTTCAATAATATTCATAACCACTGTGAATATTACACTGAAAAGCAATTCAAAGTCAAGTGCAATTAGATGGTAAACTGTCAATAATACACTTCAACAGCAGAAGTATTAACAAAAACTTTCCACAGATTCAGGACTATTTAAAACAGCTAGACAGAAAATTTACAGCTATAGCAGTCTCTGAAACCTGGCTTAATGAAGAACAGGCTCCCCTGATGGCAATAGAGGGATATCGGATGTTTTATATTAACAGAACTCAAAAAAAGGGTGGTGGTGTTGCACTGTGTATTGATGACCTGTATAGGTGTAAGCTTGTAAATGAAATGTCCTTTGCACTACCAGGGATCTTGGAATGTGTTACTGTTGAGATTGACCAAGATAAAACAAAAAATCTAATCATAAGCTGCATATATAGAACGCCGGGAACTTGCATTGAGACATTCAGAGATAAATTAGTCGAGCTGTACAATAATATTACTAGTAAGAAAATGGTAGCAATTTGTGGAGATTTCAATATTGATTTACTAAATCCACATCAACAAAATGTAGTTACAGAGTTCATGAACTCTATGTACAGCATGAGTCTATATCCCACAATAACACATCCCAGTAGAATCACAGTTCACACTGCTACACTTATTGACAACCTATTTGTCAATGTTATCGATAAGAAAATAGAAAGTGGATTATTGATAAATGATATAAGTGACCACTTGCCAACCTTTGCACTTATCCATGGCCACACGGGGCCCAACGCAGAAAAAATTTCAAAATCGTTCAGATACAAATCACCAAATGCAATCAGTTCTTTTAAAGAGGACTTGCTGAAGCAAGACTGGACAGAAGTCTATGTATCAGATGTAAATGAAGCCTATGACACATTTATAAACATTGTAACCACTCTTTATGAAAAAAACTGCCCATTAGTAAAAAAAAAAGCTTAAACACAAATTTGCTGATAAGCCATGGTTAACCAAAGGACTACAAAAGGCTTGTAAAAAGAAAAATTTATTATATAAAGCTTTCCTAAAGAAAAGGACAAAAGATGCAGAGCAGCGGTATAAAACATACAAAAATAAGTTAACATATATAATAAGATGTAGTAAAAGAGACTATTACAGTAAAGAACTGGAGAAAAAGACAATATTAAAAATACATGGACAATACTCAACAGTATCCTTGGAAATAAAAGCAGAAATACAAGCAACCCAACTAATATTCCAAAAAATAATAAAACGACTCAGAGTGTGAATATAGCTTCACCTGCAGATGAATTTAATAATTTTTTTGTTAACATTGGACCTAATCTGGCCCGAGAAATACCCACTACGGTGCCTACAGGTGATACAATATGCAATAACACTGCTGTAAAAGACTCCATCTTCATAAAGAACACAGACGAAAGAGAGGTCATTGAAATTGTTAAATCGTTCAAAAGTAAAACATCTACGGACTGTGATGGTATTGACATGCTACTAGTCAAAACTGTTATCGAATGCATAGTAAAACCACTGACATATATCTGTAACCTGTCTCTCCAATCAGGTATATTTCCCAATGCAATGAAAATAGCTAAAGTAATTCCGATATACAAGACGGGCGACAGAGGGGAACTCTCAAACTATAGACCAATTTCACTATTACCGCAATTTTCCAAGATACCTGAAAAAATATTCTATGAGAGAATTGACAACTTCATACTGAAGAATGATTTATTGTGTGAGCAGCAATATGGGTTCAGACACAAGAGGACAACTGCATATGCCCTAATGGAATTTACAGAAAAAATATCAACAGCCATTGAAAATAAAGAGTATTCAGTTGGAGTATTCCTAGATCTTAAAAAAGCATTTGATACAGTAGATCACAATTTATTATTAAAGAAACTACAAAATTGTGGTATTAGAGGGGTAGCACTGTCCTGGTTAAGTAGTTACTTAAAGAATAGATATCAGTATGTATGTGTTAGCAACAAAAACTCAGAGTTACTGAAGGTCACCTGTGGAGTCCCACAGAGTTCAGTTTTGGGACCATTATTATTCAATATGTATATAAACGATATATGTAAAGTTTCAGGAAAAATGGACTTAATACTGTTTGCCGATGACACTAATCTGCTATGCAGTGGAAACAATTTGGAACAACTTCTGGATACACTCGGAAAGGAATTAGGAAAGCTTAAACTGTGGTTTGATTCAAACAAATTAATGCTCAATTTAAGTAAGACAAAATTTATAGTCTTTAACAACCATCACAACAACCCAGTACCCAAACTCAGTGTAAATGGTGTAGAGATTGAAAGGGTATCTGAAACTAAATTTCTTGGAGTAATAATTGATAACAAACTGTGTTGGAAGTCACATATTAATTATATTAAAGGTAAAGTATCCAAATCAATTGCAATATTACACAGAGTGAAATATTTGCTGAATCAACCCACACTATACACCTTGTATCATTCATTAATACTCCCATACATGACATATTGTAATGAAGTATGGGGAAATACATATAAAACAAACATATATCCACTCTTTATGCTTCAAAAGAGAGCTATTAGAATAATCAACAAAGCAGCTTACAGGGAACCAACAAACCCACTTTTTCTTAAACAAAAAACTCTCAAGTTGAAAGATCTGGTTGACTTTAAAACCGCAATAATAATGTTCAAAGTGAAGAATTTATCACTGCCCGCAAATATCCAAAAGTTGTTCCAAACAAGGGAGAAACAATATCACTTCAGAGGAACATGTATATTTCAAAAGCCTACAGTGAGAACAACCACCAAGCAACACTGTATTTTAGTGCAAGGAGTCAGATTATGGAACGATTTTGGACCTGAATTAAAATCATGTACAACGCTTGGACAATTTAAACAAAAACTAAAGGAAGAAATACTCCAAACATATTTACAAGACGACATGTAAACTCACATAAGGATTGACATATCCAGCCTGTGTTGTGTTGTAGCTTAGTTTTTTTCTTTTTTTTTCTTTTTTCTTTTTTCTCTGTGACATTTTGTTTTAGATTTGTTTTTGAATAGTAATCGCTTAACTTAGCCTAGCTTAGTTTTCTTTTTTCTCTCAGTCACATTTTGTCTTAGCTTTGTTTTAAATTGTAATCGCTCTTGTCTTGTTTTCTCTTTTTTCTCTTTTGAATTCTTGGATGGAATATGGGTGGGCAATATAAGCTGCGGCTTCAGCCATCACCCATTTCGGATAACTTACGTGGAATTGTATAGTAGGAGGAGTCTTTGTCTAATTTGACCTTGTTGTTATATTATACAGTTTCTTTTAACCTGTACTGTACTATCCGAAAATAAATTCATTCATTCAAGTTTGTGTTTTATTTTGAAAAATAAATGGATGTTCTCTCTTTTCCTACCTGTTGTGTCTGCTCAGTCTTGACACAAAACCTGCCACATTAATTAGCGGTGATGCTCAGAAATTAAGGCAAGGCAAGTTTATTTGTACAGCATATTTCGTGTACAAGACAATTCAAAGTGCTTTATATAAATAAAACATTAAAGCATTACAGCAAGTTGCCACAGGGCTACATAAGAATTTAAAAGCAAACTAAAAAATAAAGAGAAACAGAAACAAGCTAGAATAGAATAAGACTAACAATTGTTCTACTGAAAGGCAGCAGCAAATACAGTCATGTGAAAAAAATTGGGATACCCCATTAAATATTCAGTTCTTTATTAAGAAATGTTCACATATCTATGTCTAACCTTGTTTTTGTTTTTATTTGCATTTTCTAAAATTTATTTTAGCCATTTTAAGTGGTAATGAATGTGGGAGTGTCCTAAAAAAGATGGGGGGTGTCCTAATTTATTCCTCACTATTTGTTTAGAATTACATTTTACGGAAAATTTTTTAAAAAAAGTCTTTAATTAATTTTTAATTGTTTAGTTGTATTACACGAATCTCCCGGTATTTTTAACATTGATATTAAATATCCATATGTCCAAATATGTTAAAACACATACAGGCTTATACAGGGTGTCCTAACTTTTTCGCATGACTGTAGGAGAGTTTTTGACCTCAGTTTAAAGCAGCTGAGAGTTTCAGCAGCCCTGATGCTTTCTGGGAGTTTGTTCCACATGTGAGGGACATAAAAACTGAACGCTGCCTCACCATGTTTGGTTCTAACTTTGGGTACAGAGTTAGAACCAAACATGGTGAGGGCCATGTAGGTTTGAATTTTTTTTTTTACCCTTAATAATAAACACCTTGATTTAAAAACTGCATTTTGTGTTTACTTGTGTTATCTTTGTCTAATGTTTAAATTTGTTTGATGATCTGAAACATTTAAGTGTGACAAACACACAAAAAAATGAGAAATCAGGAAGGGGGCAAACACTTTTTCACACCACTGTATTTCAATCTGAGGCTGTAGTGGAATGCTGTGTTGGGTCATAGATGAAAGATTCTCTCACTCAGCTGAGCTTATGGAGCCTATTTGTCCTTAAATATTAGTGTGATGACTTCATTAATATGACAGACAGGAAACAGCAATGTAGCAACGCTGGAATGATGAGGGGGGAGAGATCCCCTAACAGATTAATGAGGGAACACTTGAGGAGGAAACTGGAACAATAAACACCATGTTTACACAATGTAACAGATGATAAAAGATGTGTAAAAATAAAAGCAACCCTTTATTCATCCTCACCCAATTATAAGCTGTTTTTTTTTTACAATGGAAAAATCTGAACCTATCTACATCAAATCACCACAGTAGTTCATCAAGGGTTTAAAGTGTACAGTAGATGGGCTATTTCTAACTTTCACATCCAGTTTATAAATTTGTAATATATCATTAGCCCAACAGCAAGAAAGCCATGTACATAAATGCAAGTAAATGTTTATTTTGTCATTGCCTCTGCCAAAGATTTTATGATTTGATGGCGAACAGGCTGTCTATGAGAGGAAAATTAAATATGAGGGAGAAAATTATACTCTCTGGGTGTTCCTTAGCCCCTTAAGGATGACTGTCGCAAATTTGCCTCAATCTGCTTCCAGTCTGAATGAAGCCAAGGTGGTCTATGCATTCTACTAATGCCGGCTGATGCATATTCCACACATACCCATGAGTAACTTTCTCTTCATGTGACTTTTTTGTGACTCTGATGATGGAACAGCAATGACTGCTCATCAACTTTTGGATTTCAAAGCCCCGTTTTAGCAATAGCAGATTCAATAAAATCATCTACATACCTGAGACTGGAAAATGTGTTTAATTACTATAGACCACATGCACAAAGACTTAGGTATTTTACGAATTCTGGCTCTGTCATATCCGGTCTCTATGTTCTACACTGGCTGTCAATGACAGCTCAACAAAACTTTAGATCAGTAATTTTCTGCGGATTATTAAAATGATAAATATTGCTATAAAGGTGTGGAACATGGCAGATAACTGCTGGATCATTTTAAGCTGATACAAACTTTTATTTTGTTATAATCAACAGAAACTTAGCTTTTGTTGGTGTGTTGCCATGGTAACAGAGTCCCGATGAAGAATATGAAGCCTGCGGCAGGAGTGGACTTTAAATAATGTCTTCATTTTTAACTGTCAGATATAATGGGTGGATGGAAATAATAAAGGATAGATTATTAGGTAAAAATGACTTTCACTGTGCAGATTTGTTCTGCTGACATGATATATAAAGCTGATTAATGACTAACTTCAGCCTTTTATCTGCTGGTTTATGATTCACTCAATGTAAAAAAAAGTATTTTTATTGCTGAAATTGCGACGCAGTATTATTTCCTCTGTTCACAGGCTTTGCAGGAACTGGAACTGGAGCTGTTTTCAATAATCAGCGGAGCTAAATAGGGACTTTTTAAAATTTGTTTTCAGAAATAAAACTACCATGTTCAAACAACTGCCTTCTGTAATATTATTATTATAACAAGTTACAAGCTAAGGGGCTGTTTTTGACTGCTTTATGCAGTTATGATTTCTTTTTGTTGTCATTTCTATAATAATAATAATAACTTAGATTTATATAGCCTGTATGCGTGAAGGAGATCATGTTCCAAGAAGAAAAACTTGATGGACATAGCGTGGACTTGGGGTGGGCAATATGGCTGAAAAATGATATCACGATATTTCTGTGAATTTTCACGATAATATTTTTTTACGATAGTACAGAATACATTTTTTTCTTTTAAATTTATGCAAAAAGGACAGTTTCACAGGCCAGTATTATTTACCTTTAACATATTCAGGAAAAACAAAACAAAAACTCTTAATTCTCAAGTTTATAAACAGCAGCTCAGATATAATATTTTTTGTTCTGTATCAAATATTACAAGAAGATAGTATAAACCCTTATATCTTAAGTGCACAGAGATGCCGAGTTTTATGCTGAATCACTTTACTTTAGGGCTGCAATGATTACTCAAATACAAAAATTCCTCAATTCAAAATCTATGCATCAACATGTCATTTAATGTAGCATTTCAGGTCTACAGTATATGACCTTCTTCTGGTCACACTACGTAAACAAGACGCAACTTT
Organism: Pholidichthys leucotaenia; assembly: GCA_020510985.1. Lineage (NCBI taxonomy): Eukaryota > Metazoa > Chordata > Actinopteri > Cichliformes > Pholidichthyidae > Pholidichthys > Pholidichthys leucotaenia. The sequence continues at coordinate 193,078,924 of CM035841.1, forward strand.
GTTTAATGGCACCATATCAGAGGGACATAGCGATGGGCCAGCAAAGAGCAAGAAGAATGTAAGAAAAAACGACAAAAGTATCTCAAGTCTGGGATCATTCCAAGCTCAAACTGAAGGAAAACATTGTGTATATGGTAAAGCTGAATGCCGAGCTAGCATCCTACAACGTCAGTGTTATGGTGTCTTGGCAGAAAGCATCCCAGATCATGCACGGTCAGCACACCAGAGACAAGATACATGACTGAGATTTTAAACTAAGATGAATAGAATGTAGTCAGCTACGCTAATTATGCTTATATGACCAAAGAACATATAGCCACTGTGGAACTTTATGGTGTAACATCACATTTAAAGTTACGTTCTATGCAATAAACATTACAATTGTAGAGGGTAAAAGGGAAGGATGTGGAGGCGAGGCACGAGCATAGGTCGACACAGAATCTTTACCGATCCTCTAACATATATGTACAGCCTATGGCCCCCAGCATAGGCCACTGGGGCCGAGTTCTGTAGAAGAACCTCCCCAGTTTCTCTTCGTTCTCTTTATGTAGCTTTATTAACCTCACATAGAAACTGGGGCTGGCGCATTATGCATGGGTATGAACAAAGAAAATGTGTGGCGTGATTATCATAATACTTGTTACATTCATCACAATACATTTGCCTCCCTGTGTTTCATGCTGCAGCTTGGAGCAGCAGGAGGCGAAGGCGCCTCATTGTCTGGTCTAGTTACCCCTCGAGGGGGCTTCCCCTTACAGTCCATTATTCCGTCTCTCTTCCTGCTTCTGGGTGTGAGAGAATGTCCACCCGCTGTGTCTAGTGTTCACCATACAGGCCCGCCTTGAACACCCAGAAGGGGCTGTAACCCCCCGGTCCTTTGGACTCAAGTCGGCGCCCATGGCAGGTGCAGCGGGGGGTTGCTGCTCCGGTCGAACTGTCCTGCTGGTGAAGTGTGTTGGAGGGCATGTCAGTCCATGGGGAGAAAGGGGGACGGAAGAAAAGCACTTACTGCTCCAGTCCAAGTTCCAACATGTTGAACGGCCATGGTTCTTGGGCACACGGGGTCCGGTGCACGTCGTGCTGACGGAATCAAACTGGCAATAGGCAGGCTTTTGGGACAGAGGTGCAGAAAGAACGATGTGGAGGACGAGGGGGAGGTGGGGGAAAACAACGGAGTGTCAGCCCGGGACGTTAAAAGCCTCTGGGCCGTGCAAAAATTGCGTGCAGATCAGCCTCGAGTGAGGAACTTTTCCGGTAAACCCTCTGGTCATCCACAGCGGCTGTGAAAAAAATAAGTCTCTGACGATTCCTCGTGCGGGCCCGGTCTTGCAAGGATCTGGGGAAAGCGAACGGCCCAATTCCCCGAGGGTGCGTCGCGGCAGTGAAAAAACTCAAGCTGTGTCAGGGAAACTGGCAATTCTGCTTTAGGTGCTGGAGCAGTCCTACAGGCTCCAGAGAAAGCAATCAGCTTAAATCCCTGTGGATGCGCAGCGGCAGAGAAACAAATAAATACAAGTCCTGTGGGCGAGGCTGCCCAGCTGCTTTAGGTGCGATGCGCAAAGCCTAAAGGCTCCGAGGATGGCGATCGGCCGTGTTCTCCAGGAAATATGCAGCAGCTGAGGAAAATGTATAAGTTCTTGGGGCCGATTTGTCCCTGGTGCGTGGCGCGCGTGTCCGTGGCCACGTAGCTTTAAGTTGCGCTGTTCTCGTAATCCTGCAGAGTGTACTAGGGGATTCTGTGCGCCGAAACACCGCTGTTGGGAGGGGAAGTCAGGGTCGGGGAGCTTGACGAGAACCAATGCAGATGGCGTTGAACATCCCCTTTCAGGCTGTTTCTGCGGTGTGCTTGTCTCGCTGATCCTGGTGTGTCTCGGTCCCCGTACCACACGCTTTCTCCGGCCCTTGAGGCCGCCAACGTGGAGAGAGGAACAGGCGCGCGCACTCCAGTGTGGATGAAACGGATGCAGGTGATCCCTGGTACTCCGGAGTCCACAGCGCGGTGAAAGGGAGTAGACGGTCCATCTCACTTCAGGTCACCAATGTAGAGGGTAAAAGGGAAGGATGTGGAGGCGAGGCACGAGCGTAGGTCAACACAGAATCTTTACTGACCCTCAAACATATGTGTACAGTCTATGGCCCCCAGTGTAAACTGCCGGGGCCGAGTTCTGTAGAAGAACCTCCCAGTTTCTCTGCGTTCTGTTTATATAGCTTTATTAACCTCGTATAGAAACTGGGGCTGGCACATTATGCATGAGTATCAACAAAGGAAATGGGGGCGAAGGCGCCTCGTTGTCTGGTCTAGTTACCCCTCGGGGGGGCTTCCCCTTACAGTCCATTATTCTGCCCCTCTTCCTGCTTCTGGATGTGAGAAAATGTCCACCCACTGTGTGTAGTGTTCACCACACAATAAGCACTGCAATAAACGTGTACCTGTGTTATTGTTTGGTACAATTATTACTGCTCTTTAGGAAAGAAAGTTCCGTATTTGTTGGTCAATGCGAGTTCCCTTAAAAAAAGGATCTGATTACTCAAGTAATCTTTGATGAGAGTGGGCGAATACCCAAGTCGTAAAATAGTCGTTAGCTGCAGCCCTGCTTTACTTGCATTACTCTCGTTGCATAGACCTCTCCTGCTTTTTTGGCTCGTCGCACTGAACAGATAACCTTTTTTTCCCCCATCTTCAGATGGTTGAATAAAATCAAGATGAAGCAGCCAAAACAGAACAAAAATACAACTACAGACACTTCGAGTGGCACACTGTCCGACGTTACCACTGCTCAATGGTGGTGTTGAAAAAATGCAAGTAAATTATCCACATTGCTAGTTTTGGAATTCATCCATAATGAAATGACCAGAACAGAGCAAAAAGTTTGGGGTAAATACATAAAAATACATTTTTGCTGCTTTTCTGTTCGGGATGTATTCTTTCAGAGTTTGTGTAAGGATCCTGCTGTTGAGTGCACAGCATCTCTCAGCATGTTTGCATGAGTTGTGCTGTAAACAAGAGAAAACGAGGGGAGGAAACAGCTGGATTGGATCAGTTAGGCTGGCCAATAATAGAGCAGCAAGCGGATACAATGATGTTGCATAGCAAACCTGTAAGAATTAAAATGGCTCCTGACAGAATCAATATAAAGTCTGTGTGTTTTTTTCAGAGAAGTGTGTGTTGATGTTTTTTCGGTAATCACATGACCAACAGATGCATTTCAGAAGTTTAAAACCTACAAAAACACCACTTTACAGTTAATGGGTGTCATGGTCCGGGCATGGTCAGGGACCATGCTCCCGCTTTATGTTTATTTTTGGTTCTTTGGTTTTCCATTATTATCATTTTTATTAAGTGTCTTTGTGCACCCCAGTCATTAGTCTTTGCCTGTAGTCCTGTGCTCATCCCTTGTTGTTGTTTTCTGGTCATCTTTTGTAAATTGATTATTATTATGATTATTATAATTTACACTATGTGTCTTCTATGCTTCCTGTGGTCCGCTGTGCTCATCCTGTTCGTCTCCATTGTCATTATTGTGGTGTGTGTATATATTTGTTACCTATTGTTCCCAGCTCCTCATGTTTTCTGTACCGACAGCCATTTCTTCCTGTGTGCCCTTGTTCAGGCCGTGATTGTGCCCAGCTGTCTTGTGTCTTGGTAATTGTTTCCTCCCCTATATATGTGAGTTTGCATTTGTGTTCTGTGCGGTGTCATTGTCGTGTTTTCCCTCCGGTCTCCCAGTGTGCTCTCGTGGTTTTCTTTATGAGTGAGTTTTGCCTTCCATGGCCCTTTGTATTTCAGCCCACGTGTTGCTGTTAATTTGTGTCTTGCCCATTGAGTTTTTTGTTAATAAATATCATTGCACTGAAGTCCAGCCTGCGCCCTTGGGTCCATCTAGCCACCTACAGTGGTGTGAAAAAATGATTCCCTTCTGATTTCTCTCTTTTTTTTTTGTATGGTTGTCACACTTAAATGTTTCAGATCATCAAACAAATTTAAATATTAGACAAAGATAACACAAGTAAACACAAGACGCTGTTTTTACTGGAGTGGTGGCCTAATTGCTAGAGCATCCGCCCCACAACCAGGAAGTCGTGGGTTCAAATCCCGGCCGGGTCACACCAAAGACCATATAAAAAAAAATGGCACTTCCTGCCTTCTAGCTTGGTGCTCAGCGTAATAGAATGGGGGAAGGAGAAGTATGTGATTAGCATTGCAGATAGGAGAAATGTCATTTCATTCTACTGTACAGGATTGGCTGTATGGACTGAATGACAACAGAGATGGCTTCTTCTTAAATGACGGTGTTTATTATTAAGGGAAAAAAAAATATCCAAACATACACGTACATGGCCCTGTGTGAAAAAGTGATTGCCCCCTAAACCTAATAACTGGTTGGGCCACCCTTAGCAGCAATAACTGCAATCAAGCGTTTGCAATAACTGGCAACAAATCTTTTACAGCACTGTGCAGGAATTTTGGCCAATGCATCTTTGCAGAATTGTTGTAATTAACAGAGTGCTCTAACAGAGCACTACGCTCCCAAAATGCAGGATTACTTGTAATACCTAGAATCTCCAAAAGTACAATGGGAGGCAGAGCCTTCAGTTATCAAGCTCCTCTCCTGTGGAATCAGCTGCCAATCTGGATTCAGGAGTCAGACTCGATCTCTGTTTTTATGAATAGGGTTAAAACCTACCTTTTTGATATAGCCTACAATTAGGGAGGGATCATATGTTTCTGAACCCTCCCTTAGTTATGCTGCTAATAGGTTTAGTCAGCCGGGGGACCTCCAGTAATGCACTGGGCCTCACTCCTTTTCTCACTCTCAATGAAATATTTTTTTTGCTGGTCATTAACATTTGTTTGTTCTCTCCCATAGATTGAGTCCCCATCGTGCTGTTTGCTCTCTACATGTCTGTTCTTTTCTTCTTCTCTATCCCCTCACCCCCCAGCCAGTCGCAGCAGATGACTGCCCCTCCCTGAGCCTGGTTCTGCTGGAGGTTTCTTCCTGTTAAAAGGGAGTTTTTCCTCTCCACCGTCGCCAAGTGCTTGCTCACAGGGGATCACCTGATTGCTGGGGTCTTTCTGCAACTGTGGGGGTTCCCCCTACAGTTGATAGTGCTATGAGATGACTGTTGCTGTGAAATGGCGCTATATAAATAAAGTTGAATTGAATTGAATTGAATTGAATTAATTCAGCCACACTGGAGGGTTTTTGAGCATGAACTGCCTTTTTAAGGTTGTGCCACAGCATCTCAATAGGATTCAGGTCAGGACTTTGACTAAGCCCCTCCAAAGTCTTCATTTTGTTTTTCTTAATTCAGAGATGGACTTGCTGGTGTGTTTTGGATCATTGTCCTGCTGCAGAACCCAAATGAAATGCTGTGTTACTTTTACGCCAGATGTAATGGGACACACATCTTCCAAAACTAAACTTTATCCAAAAATAAAAAACTAAACTTTATCCAAAAATAAACTTTTATCTCGTCAGTCCACAGAGTATTTTCCCAAAAGTCTTGAGTATCATCAAGATGTTTTCTGGCAAAACTGAGATAAGCCTTTATGTTCTTTTGCTCAGCAGTGGTTTTCATCTTGGAACTCTGCCATGGAGCCCATTTTTGCTCAGTCTCTTGCTTATGGTGGAGTCATGAACACTGACCTTAACTGAGGCAAGTGAGGCCTGCAGTTCTTTGGATGTTGTGTGACCTCTTGGATGAGTTGTCGCTGCGCTCTTGGGGTAATTTTGGTCAGCCAGCCACTCCTGGGAAGGTTCACCACTGTTCCATGTTTTCATCATTTGTGGATAATGGCTCTCACTGTGGTTCGCTGGAGTCCCAAAGCTTTAGAAATGGCTTCATAACCTTTTCCAGACTGATACATCTCAATTACTTTGCTTCTCGTTTGTTCCTGAATTTCTTTGGATCGCAGCATGATGTCTAGTTTTTGAGGATCTTTTGGTCTACTTCATTTTGGCAGGTCTTATTTAAATGATTTATTGATTGAGAACAGGTGTGGCAGTAATCAGGCCTGGGTGTGGCTAGAGAAACTGAACTCAGCTTTCCAAAGATGTGATAAACCACAGTTAATTTATGTTTTAACAGGAGGGGGCAATTGCTTTTTTACACAGTGCCATGTAGGTTTGTTTTTTAACCCTTAATAATAAACACCTTCATTTAAAAACTTCATTTTGTGTTTACTTGTGTTATCTTTGTCTAATATTGAAATTTGTTTGATGATCTGAAACATTTAAGCGTGACAATCGTACAAAAAAATGAGAAATCAGGAAGGGGGCGTAGGCTGATAACTATGACAATGAGACCTTTAAGGTTTTTTTTTTTTTTTTTCGCCTCAGTCTACAATCTAGTTATTATTCTGATAAACCAGACTTCCCCCAGTGTGCCGCTAATTGAACTGTTTTAAAATTAATTACTTAATTTACTCATTTGATTTATATGCAGTTCAAAGACACCCAAAGTCCAAAGAAAAATCGTCTAAGTTTTATAAACTAAAAATAATATTGTTGCCTCAGTTACTCAGAATGCACACTGACAAGTAAAAGGAAAAACAGGAAAGTCTCACAAAATGAGCATAATCTTTTTTTTCCACACAGTGCTGTTCATCTATTAAATCCCTGAATATGCATTAAGCCTTCAAGTAAATGTGTCGTATGCCAAAATTAATAAATTGGCATTCTGATGTGTAATAAGTTCAGTAAGATAGACTTCTAAACATTTATTTTTTTAATTTCATGCTTTATAGATGGAAGTGGAAAAACGCATGCCTAGGAGGACACACCATGAGTCCCCATAACAACAAGCTCTTGGTTAGTTGAAAATCTAGTGCTAAGTAAAGCACTGTTTGTGAAGCGGTAAGAATTAGAGACAGCACTCTGTCAAATCACGGTAAAGTTTTTGAAGTTTCGCCATTTCTATAGAGTGATTAAACTAGAATTGCACTCAAAAGAGATGCAGACCCACGCCTTACAGTCCTATCCATGCTGGAATGTCACATAATAGGGAGAATCCCTGGTTCACTTTCTGCTTCAGTTCTGATGGGACGCCATGACCTACTGTATTTTCAGACCTTATCAGTCTTCATAGTCAAAATACAATATCAAGGTCACTGGCCAGTCAAGAGGTGTTCCATACACCATTCTAGCTTGTGTTAAAATTTGGTGGTTTTCTCTGTCATAATAAAATCACTATAAGCCAAAAGTGATTCTGATGTTGGCTTTTTATGACCCTGTGACCTTAACCCTCAAAGACCCCTCCTTTTCACTACCCTTTGGGGACCCTCGAGCCAAAAATATACACTCAAAAAAAAAAAAAAACCTGCAATAAAATCATCAATTTTTCTTCTGCTTTTTTCTGCATAAATCTCTTAAACCATGTTAGCTCTGGTCAAAACTACCAAAAGTTAAATAATTTTTCAAATTTTAACCTTTTATATAAGAGTTTCAATACATGGCGTCACTGTTGATATTTATGAAAAAAAGCAAAAAATTAGGTATTTTTTATAAAATGAATAGTTGGGATTGGGTGTTGCTGGTGATTAGAGTCTTGAATATGCCAAAATGTAGCAACAACATTGATTTCATTGCATTAGTATTGCATTAGTATTATTTCTGTGATGTCAGATTTATTGTCTGCAGTGTATAAAAAACACTATTGCAATGAAATCAATGTTATTGCTACTTTTTGACATATCCAAGACACTAATCACCAGCAATGCCTCATCCCCCCCCCAAACTATTCATTTTATAAAAATACAGTGGTGAGAAAAAGTGTTTGCCCCCTTCCTGATTTCTGACTTTTTGTTTGTCACACTTAAATGTTTCAGATCATCAAACAAATTTAAATATTAAACAAAGATAACACAAGTAAACACAAAATGCAGTTTTTAAATGGAGGTGTTTATTATTAAGGGTAAAAAAAAAAATCCAAACCTACGTGGCAAAGTGTGAAAAAGTAGTAGTAGTAAAGCAGTAAATCAAGAAATCACTTAAATAAGACCTGCCTAACAAAGTGAAGTAGACCAAAATATCCTCAAAAGCTAGACATCATGCTGTGATCCAAAGAAATTCAGGAACAAATGATAAATAAAGTAACTGAGATCTGTCAGTGTGGAAAAGGTCATAAAGCCATTTCTAAAGCTTTGGGACATTATCCACAAATGGCGAAAACATGGAACAGTGGTGAACCTTCCCAGGAGTGGCCAGCTGACCAAAACTACCCCAAGAGCAATGACTCATCCAAGAGGTCACAAGACTCCATAACAACATCCAAAGAACCGCAGGCCTCACTTGCCTCAGTTAAGGTCAGTGTTCATGACTCCATCATAAGAAAGAGACTGGGCAAAAATGACCTGCGTGGCAGAGTTCCAAGTCGAAAACCACTGCTGAGCAAAAAGAACATAAAGGCTCGTCTCAGTTTTGCTAGAAAACATCTTGATGATCCTCAAGACTTTTGGGAAAATACTCTGTGGACTGACGAGACAAAAGTTGAACTTTTTGGAAACCGTGTGTCCCATTACATCCGACGTAAAAGTAACACAGCATTTCAGAAAAGGAACATCATACCAACAGTAAAATATAGTTGCGGTAGTGTGATGGTCTGGGGCTGTTTTGCTGCTTCGGGATCTGGAAGACTTGCTGTGGTAAATGGAACCATGAATTCTGCTGTCTACCAAAAAATCCTGAAGGAGAATGTCCGGCCATCTGTTCATGACCTCAAGTTGAAGCGCACTTGGGTTCTGCAGCAGGAAAATGATCAAAAACACACCAGCAAGTCCACCTCTGAATGGCTTAAGAAAAACAAATGAGACGCTGTGGCATGACCTTTAAAAGGTGGTTCATGCTCTGCATCCCTGTCCCCAAGAAGCCACGGATCACTGGCTTTAACGACTACAGACCTGTAGCGCTCACCTCTGTAGTCATGAAGTCCTTTGAGCGCCTGGTCCTGCCCCACCTCAAGACCATCACCACTCCCCTCCTGGACCCGCTGCAGTTTGCCTACCGAGCCAACAGGTCTGTGGACGACGCAGTCAACCTGGCCCTCCACTCCATCCTGCAGCACCTGGACTCCCCGGGAACCTACGCCAGGATCCTGTTTGTGGACTTCAGCTCTGCATTCAATACCATCCGCCCCGCTCTACTCCAGGACAAGCTGTCCCTGCTCAACGTGCCTGACTCCCTCTGCAGGTGGATCACCGACTTCCTGACGGACCGGAGGCAGCATGTGCGGCTGGGAAAGACTGTCTCAGACTCTGTTAGCATCAGCACTGGATCACCCCAGGGCTGTGTACTTTCCCCCCTGCTCTTCTCCCTGTACACCAACTCCTGCACCTCCACCCACCAGTCTGTCAAGCTGATCAAGTTTGCGGACGACACCACCCTCATCGGGCTCATCTCCAATGGCGACAAGTCCGTCTACAGGAGAGAGGTGGCCCAGCTAGCGTCCTGGTGCAGCCACAACAACCTGCAGCTGAACGGTCTGAAGACAGTGGAGATGATCGTGGACTTCAGAAAAGTCACAGCCCCTCTGCTCCCCCTTACCCTCACAGACTCTCCCATCACCACTGCTGATTCCTTCCGCTTCCTGGGCACCACCATCACCCGGGACCTCAAGTGGGAGCCAACCATCAGCTCCCTCATCAAAAAGGCCCAGCAGAGGATGTTCTTCCTGCGGCAGCTGAGGAAGCTCAAGCTACCCACCAAGATGTTGGTGCAGTTCTACACGGCCATCATCGAGTCCATCCTCACCACCTCCATCACCGTGTGGTACGCAGGAGCCACCGCCAGGGACAGACTAAGACTGCAGCGCGTTGTGCGCACTGCTGAGAAGGTGATCAGCTGCAAGCTCCCATCCCTCCAGGACCTGGAGGCGTGCAGGTCGGATCATAGCCGACCCTTCACACCCTGGACACGCACTGTTTGCCCCCCTCCCCTCAGGCAGAAGACTTCGGTCCATTCAGACTAAAACCTCCCGCTACATGAACAGCTTCTTCCCCTCTGCCATCAGACTGCTGAACACTAAGTGACTTATTAGACTCTCGTGCACTACGTACAGCAGCTCAACCGGACTCATGACAATTATCACTGTTTCCTTTTTGCACTACCGACTGCACTATGTGGAACTCCACAATATCTGCTGCTTGTTAATATATTTAAAAATTGCATAGATTAGTATTACTCATTCATATTCTACATTTTATTGCATGCATAGTTTTTTATTTTTATCTTTAGTGCTACTCCATGTTTAATGTTGCAGCATTGCACCGAGACAAATTCCTAGTTTGTGTACTACATGAACAATGGCAATAAATCTCATTCTGATTCTGATGCTCGAAAACCCTCCATTCATTCATTCATTCATCTTCTTCCGCTTAATCCTTTTCAGGTCGCGGGGGGTGGGGGCTGGAGCCTATCCCAGCATCTTTGGGCGAGAGGCAGGGTACACCCTGGACAGATCGCCAGTCCATCGCAGGGCCAACAAAGAGAGACAGACAACCATTCACTCTGACATCCATACCTAAGGACAATTCAGAATCCCCAGTTTGATGCCAATTAACTTAACTTGCATGTTTTTGGCATATGAGAGGAAACCGGAGAAATCCCGGCGTAAACGTACGCAGACACGGGGAAAACATGCAAACTCCACACAGATCATTGTTGGTCGGGGGTTGGGATCGAACACAGGATCCCCTGGCCAAAGGTGAGTTGCTGTGCTGCCGCAGTGCTAACCACTCCACCACCGTGCTGCCCCGAAGAAAACTCTCCAATGTGGCTAAATTACAACAATTTTGTGAAGATAAGTGGGCCAAAATTCCTCCACCGCACTGTAAAAGACTCATTGCTAGTTATGGCAAATGCTTGATTGCAGTTGTTGCTGCTAAGGGTGGCCCAACCAGTTATTAGGTTTAGGGGGCAATCCCTTTTCACACAGGGACATGTAGGTTTGGATTTTTTTCCCCCTTAATAATAAACACCTTCATTTAAGGACTGCATTTTGTGTTTACTTGTGTTATCTTTGTCTAATATTTAAAATTGTTTGATGACCTGAAACGTTTAAGTGTGACAAATATACAAAAAATGAGAAATCAGGAAGGGGGCAAACACTTTTTCACACCACAGTAGCTCTTTTTTTCATAAATAACAACAGTGACATGTATTCAAACTGGTATTTAAAGGGTTAAAATTCTAAAAATGATTGAACTTTTGATAGTTTTGAGCAGAACTGAAGTGGTTTAAGAGACTTATGCAGAAAAAAATATTGATGTCTGATAAGTTTATAGCAGGTTTATTTTTTTTTGCATGTACATGTATGGCTCAAGGGTCCCCAAAGTGTGCAAAAATTGTCTGCAATGTATAACAGACTTGTAAGAGTAACTGACATTAGAATCAAAAAATATGTCAAAAAAGAAATATTATTGCAGAAATTCATGCCATAAGCTGTAACACAGTCAAAATGATCACCAAATGAAAAAAAATGACAAAAATGTAAAAAAATGACAGAGGGGCTCACAATGGTTAACCTGTGGATCCCAAAAGCATAGGCAAATGTGGTACTCCCATGGTCAACCTGTGTGCCACGTTTGGTCACTCTACGATCAGTTCTTCTTGAATTACAGCCCAGATTCACAGACAGATACACACACTCAGGCAACAGCCCTGACCAGGTACTCAGCTCCACTCCCTCATTCTCTAAAAGGGGAGAAACCAGACCACTGACTACTTAAAGTAATTCCATAAGTACTTAGGATTATAGGAGGAACTATCCATTTAAGTATGGTTGGTGAATCAGGTCCAATGACCTTAAAATATCAAAGCAAATACTACAGAATCATGTTAAACCAAGAGACAGCCTTCACTCATGAGAAAGGAAGCCAATGTGGAAGTAGTGAAATTGCGGCTCCTTCACTGGTCTCTTGTGATTGGCCCAAAAGTGCCTACCACACAGACTTTCACCTTAAAATTACCATACAGATAAAGTTGCTATAGGTTAGAAACCTTTAGTAGATAACTTACCACTGCAACCTGTCTTTTCATTATAGCCATTACTGGCTCTGGGGAGACAGAAAAAAGCTGTGGCAGCCAAGATACAAAAGCTAAGGCTTTAAAGTCAGAAAACTGCAGAAACCTATGGCATTCCAGGTTTTTTTCATTCTTCATTTCATTGTTTACTGCCTGTTGGCTCTTGCACTCAGCTTTAATTTGAATGTATCAGTCTGTTTTTCAATCAAAGAATAAAACATCTCCTATATGCCATCTACCCCCCCCCCCCCCCACACACACACACACTGACTGAGCCACTTGTCAGGTTTCCAACCATAATCTGACCCATGAGAATGAGTGGGAACTGGCTGAATCATGAAAAAAGGCAGGACTTCTTAGGCCACCACCGACACAAACTCTTCTTTTCTAGGACAAAGATAACTGGTTGTGACCTTTCTGCAAGAGCAAAGTTATAGAGGGCAGGAGATCAAATCAATCTTTTCAGTCTGCAAGCTACAACTGCGTAATATGGTTCAGAGGAAATATGCGCATATGCGCTATCATCATGAATCAGAAGCATGGAAAACTGAAAAGGATGGGCCAGAATGAGCACTGTACAACGGTGGCTAAATTTACCTTCCATTAACGGCTGCAAGATTGGCAGATTATCAAAGTAAAGCAAGCTTTTTTCTGCTGTTTCATCTGGCTGATTCAAGGTCAGCATTTCTCCCCATTTGCTTTCCTCACATTTGCAGATCTATACATTTCTGTGATTTCCTTGCTCATTTTTGTGACATGTAGAGCTGTGCGTAGTTATTGCAAAAGACCAAGCCACTAACCTTTCCTCTGACATCATCCCTATGTGCTTCTTTGACTTACAGCTGAGGCCTCCCAAACACCATCATTTTAGAAAGAAATGACATCAGAGTAGTAACCACTGTTGTCTCAGTGCTACAGGTTTCCTTCTTCTAATCTCTCAGTTGACATGGATCTTTTCTGTGTGGAGCTTCTGTGTGTTCAGGGAGCTCTGGTTTTCTCTCACATTCCAAAGGCATGTATGTTGAACTAATTGGCAATTTTAATTTGGCCAGAGGTGTCTTGTGTTCAGGTATACAAAATAAAATGCTGGATGAATGTAGCCAGAACTTGGGATCAGAACAGCACTATGCAAATTCAAACTATTCATTCAGTCACTAAGAAATATGTCTGCCAACTTTTCTCTATCAAAACAAACCAATACAAATGTATTTCTCTAAACCACTCACACACCACCAGCGTCTGAGAAGATCTATAAGCTGTAGTAATTAACACTGAATATGATATTTTTGATGAAATGGCAGTAACTGTGACTGAAGCATTTGTCAAGCTAGGCTCACTGTTTTTCTATGTGGGGCAATTTCTCCCTGTTCAGTTCATGTTTTTGTACAGCTAAGTGTGGCTTTTACAGCTGATGTGTGGAGACTGATGACATTAAAAATAAAGGGCATATTATGACAGTCTATTTAACACACAGACTGAATGAATGGGTTTGAAACTTCAGGAAAAGAGGACGATCCGCAGGATACTTTCATAAACTCGCACTTTTTTTCTGTGCAATGAAAAACTCTGCTGTTTCTTCAGATGGTTTCATCATCATCATCATCATCATCACAGCAGTCTGTTGAGGGCGACAATGACTGGATCAGATTCCTCTACGCAGCTCTGTCCCATGCCCTCTACTGCCAGGAACTCCCGACCCTGCAAACCCGGGCTTGGAATAGTCTATATTACAGGGTATAGGTGGATACTTTGTATTTAACTCTCCTCAGATCAATACATTTAACGGAAAAACAACACTTGAGGTATTTCAAGCATGTCCCACTGGGAGGAGACCCTGGCGCAGACCCAGGACTCGCTGGAGAGACTATGTCTCCCAGCTGGTCTGGGAATGCCTTGGTATCCTCTCTGAAGAGCTGGAGCAGGTGGCTGGGGAGAATGAACTCTGGGCTTCTCTGCTTGAACTGCTGCCTCTGCGACCCGGACCGCCGGAAAAGTGGTAGAAGATGGATGGATGGATGGAGAAAAACAACAGCTGAGTGTACCTTTTTTATTACCCCAGACGGCACACACACATGCATGTGTGATAAAACATTGATCGAAGGAGATGACTGAGGATACATGTGGACAGAATTATATTTTGTCAAAGCAGAGAGGTTTGTAGTTTAAAACCTTCACACTGACAGTTCCATCCCAACGCCTCCGCCCTCTCTCTCTTCTGTTTGGAGGGGAGAGAGGGTAAATGCTGGCGGGTGAGGGCACCAAACCACCGGTCTGTCCAGACTGTATAGCCCAGATCTGATCAAAGGCTGCACCAGCCTTAGCAGATGCACCTCCTGTCTCTGCACCTTTCCTGGGAGTTACAGTGAAAAGTAAAATGTGCACATGCCCTGTTCATTCATTCATTCATGCCGCTAAAAATAAACATATTAACGCCTAATAAGTCCCTGATTAAAATGAAAATGTGGATGGAATAAAATAACTATTAAGTGTATCATCATATTAAAATTAAAATGATGGGTGATTAGATAACTGTTACAACTCTGTCCATTAAAATAACAGAAAATCCCAGCACATGCTGTGTTTCCTCGTGTGCTCCCATTAGTAGGAGCTGCGCCATTTCAAGACACGCTGCCAAAATAGAATTAATAATGCATTTATGATAGACCTCCTTTTCCTGATCAAAAGTGCATTGTCATACAATGTACCAAAATACCAATGCACTGAGACTGTGTCACTGTCCCGCCTTTTTGAAATGAGATCCTTCCTCCCAGCTCAATGTGGGCCCACAGTCCACAGGCAATTAGATGGTGTGATGCAAAGCATGAAAAAAAAAGACTATGCATTGACAGAAACTACCAAAAGCACTGGCATAAGGTGAGAAGTGTGATGGAAAAGTCCGCCGTTGACCATCCTGAAAGGGCCCAAAATGTTCTTCCTCAGAGTGATAAACTGGTCTTGCATATCTCAAAAGAACTAATTCAAGCTATCCCGACAGCAGAAAGCCCTGCAGTTCATGAACTGGTTGGGGGATATTATGACAAAACAACAACATTGTGGCTATGTTAGTAAAAAAACAAAAAATGCAGTTCTTATTTTCCTGAACAGGTAGGCCAGCAACTGCTGAAGTGGTTGAATAGATTGTGTATGTACGACAGCTGCTCATTAAAGATTTTCCCTGACCCAGCTCCGATTAAAGTGACTGATGTGATTCATATCTGGTGAAGCATCCAAATGTGGTTATCAGGGAATATAGTAACTCCTGGAATCCGTGTTATTAAGTCGTGTTTATAATTTTGAACATCATGCTTGCATTTTTGATGTAAGATCAAACTAAATATAAAAAAAGTATTTATGTCGTTTTCATTTTGTTCCTCACAACCCCCATCTTTAAAGTAGCAACAGCCTCACATTTCATGGGCCTAAACTTTTTAAGACTCATTAAAGACAAAAATAAGGCCCTCTAAATGTAATCTCTATGCATATTTTGTTAAAATTAGCTAAACAGCATTAGAATGATACAGCATCACTGATTTACAATATTTATAGTTTACTTATTGAGTATAAGATTACATTTCTAGCTTTCTGTTCCCACCTTCTTCAATCAGGAGACAGCAAAACACGCATGAGATCTATGTTACTGACCAAACACCAAGCTATTACTGATGGCTGTCAGAATGTATAGCAGTTTAGCTCTTAAATGACAAGGCGATTATAACGAGTTTAATTACCCTTTACCTTCTGAGTTTGTTGTCTCAAGTGGATGAATGTTGCTACAATAATAAAATTTACTGTTCTGAACAAAATTGTGACTGTGATTTGCCTCCTCCAGGCTTTTGCTTTGTCTGTACTGGTTATGCCATACTTTTTCTCCCACATCGACTTAACTCAGGATGACTTCAATTGCAGCATCTGAACAGTTTTTTTTTTTGTTTCCACTACTTCCACCATGTTCCAAGGTCTCCATACCTCCTTATTATGGTGATTCATGGCAGTGATTAATGTTAATTGCTGGCCATCATGAGAGTGCTGTCAGTTTATGATTGAATGGCATTCAGGAGCTTACAAACAAGCCTGGGACCAAATCTGGGTTTTACACAGCATTCATGAAACCAGACTCAGTTTTTAGCACCAATGCGATTTGCCCACAGATCTATGCACAGATTTACAAACATTTTGTGAATAAGACCCATTGTCTTTGGAGGCAGAGTTTTATTCAAGGAATGGGAAGAAAGACTGTGGACTTAAGTGTACTGAGTTAGACTGAAGTGAAAGAAGGAAATATTAATTTGAGATTAATGGTCCAAGTAAGCGTCCACTTAAGTAATCAATAGCTTCAAGTGAACTTTTTATTCCTGCCAATTGAGAGAGATGGAGCTCACAGTGATCCCAATCTACCCACAATTATATTCAATAGCCCAGGACTGTATTGGTTGTTGGACTCTGATCCTGATTTACCGCCTTTATAGCTTGTACCCACACAGCTTCACTATTTTTAGCTCAATTTTTTTAGCTTCCAGTCAAAAGCCCATGAGGAAGGCAAAGTGAGAGGTGAGATGAGAAATGGAGGAAAAGCTCTGGAGAAGCAAAGACACACACTGAATTTATTCACACCTAATCCACATCACGCCCAAAGAGAACAAAGGTAAGTAATACTAGCCTCCACTTTCTTTTTGTATCTTTGTTACCATATTTTACTATGAATGTAACTATTCATTCACTGTAAATAAACAAAAACAGTCCCAAGACTGCATACTTCCACCAAGGTTGGCGAGACTTGGAAAAAAATGTAAAAAAGAATTGTCCTTGGCATCTATGATGATGTAAACATTGCATGCAAATAATTTCTGTTGTATTTCTTTCTTTCTTCTGTCAGCTGCTCCCTTTCAGGGTCCCCACAGTGTATCATCACCATCTCAGTTTGGCAAGGATTTTTACACCGGATGTGCTTCGTGACACAACCCTCCCCATTTATTCAGGCTTGGGACTGGCATAGGCAGTACACTGGCTATTTGTCCATAATCTGCCTAACAAAAAGGCAAAAAACAACAACCAGACCAAGGAAAGAAAAGACAAAAATCTGATTAACATTACAAGAAATGAACAAATCTTAAATCACTTTTATGATCTGGATCAACTCCAAAATTTAATCACAAGTTGGAGCAAGCTCCATTTCTGGTATAAATTTTCATAAATGTCTCTTTTTGTTTAAACCTGCTACCTAACAAACAAGAGGCTAACTGGACTGATCACATAACCTCCTCAGTGGCGGTAAAAAGATCTGATCCTACTGAAAGCATTCACTGAGTTAACCACCCCTAAAGGTACTGTTCACTAAATGTGGTGGGTTAGTGGGATTTAACCTCCTAAATACTTTCTTGGGACATATAATTATGGTTAAAATTTTTAATGATCTCTCTAGCTGCACCTTTTCCTCACTTGCCAGCTCCCACAGGTTTTAATAAAATATTTGTGACATATTTTGGTCTAATTGCCTTTGATTATTTAATAAATGCAACATCACTGTGAATCACCTTTTGCAGCCTTCCTCAGAACAGCTTGTTTTGGTGCATGTCTATTTAAATGGCCAAGAGCTGCAGCTAACTCCACCCTCCCTTTTTCACCTCTACTGCTAATGTTAATTGGCTAGCTCCCAGCTTGAGTAACGAATCAAAGCATCACTGGTGGACAGGAGTGTATGGTTTCAGTCCCTGTAGTACAATAAGCACAGAAACATTCATGAATGAATGAATGAATGGGAAACGGCTTATGTCAGCTAGCCCCTTTGGTCTGGGTCAGAATTTTAATAAACTATAGCAAAATAAGCTAAAACAACATCTGTGAATGACATATGGTCAAGTGTTGGTAGATGAATGATTCCAGTCGGGGTGAATATAATTTATAGAAAATAACAATCAAAACCGACTGAAATCCGACAGTTATGGTAAGGCCAGACGATCTGTCTGCAACCACAGAGCTAAGGTAATGCTAACCATTTGATGTACTATCAAGGATGAAAATATAACAAATACTCCAGATTGACACAAGATGCTGTATATTATCGACTGTGAATTAGAGGACCAGATGAAAACAGAAATGTGTATTGGACTGACTGGAATTTAAAGATAAGATAAGATAAGATAAGATAAGCCTTTATTAGTCCCACAACGGGGAAATTCCAGGATTGCAACAGCACAGGGATAGCAACACTCAGAGCAACAATCAGAAGGCAAGAAAAAAAACAAGCAAGCAAGAGCAGCTAATAAACATATGTACGTATTACTATAAAATATATATATATACACACACACACAGACACACAGTGCAGAGCATTGTAGCTGGATGGAATAAATATATGAATATATGAACACACAGTGCAGAGCATTGTAGCTAGATGGAATAAATATGTAAATATATAAACACCCACAGTACGGAGCATTGCAGCTAGGTGGAATAAATATGCAAGTATATAAACACACACAGTGCGGAGCAATGTAGCTAGATGGAATAATATGTAGATATATAAATATATAAACACCCACAGTACGGAGCATTGTAGCTAGATGGAATAAATATGCAAATATATAAACACACACAGTGCAGAGCATTGTTGCTAGATGGAATGAAACAGCATAACCGTCTACTTAGTTATCCTACATGGTATGATTATGTGCCCATACATATTCTCACCCTCCATAGCGACTGGTATGTTCCTAGTTGTATGCCGGAGAGGACCATTGTGTAAAAACAACAATAAACAAAACCTCGCTTGGTAAGCTAACTCCATAGTAGCACTGACAACTCTGAAGCTAACATCTTGAGCTCAGAAACTCTGGGTGGGGACTGAATGATCAGTCAACAACGCGGTGATGGGTTATAACTGAAGACCTGATAATGTGTTAGTGACATGGGGAAATGAAACCCAGAAGAACAATATCAACTTCTGTCTATTTGGATGGAATGTATGTAATTCTTTCTAAGTGAAGAGAGATTTTTTTTTTCCACAATATCTTTATTGAACCTTTTTTTTTTTTAACAAACATGATACAAACAATCAAACACTAACACTAAAGTACTACAAAAAAAAAAAAAATGCCCTAAAAACACCAACAACCACCAACAAAATCAAGTCTTCAACAATGCTCCTCTGTTTAGTCTAGACAATCCAATACATTAGTATACATATTATGTTCACCAGTTTGGAATTTACAAGGTCCACACACATCATTCACCTTCTTCTTCAAGAGTTATGTTTAAATTTTTTACATAATCAATAAAAGGTCTCCATATATTCTCAAACACAATTTCCTTTGATTTCAGTATATATGTTATTCTTTCTAATGGAAGGTTTGTTAACATCTGTCTTAACCACTGAGTCACATCTGGTCTATGAGTCTTTTTCCATAATAGTGCAATACATTTTTTGGCATTAAGCAAACTGAGGTCTATGAATGTTCTTTCACTTTTATTGAAATTATGCTTTTCTGGGTACAGACCCAACAAAAACAGTTTAGGATTCAATATGATTTGTTTTGAGATTATTTTTTCAATTGTTACCCTCACCTCCTCCCAAAACATTCTTATTAATCTACATTCCCATAAACAATGAAATAGGGTTCCTTTACTTTCCATGCATTTTGTGCATGTATCTGGTATATTTGTGTTATATCTATTTAACTCCTCCGGTGTAACATACATCCGCATTAACCATTTGAAATGTATCAATTTAAGGCGTGCATTTATTGATTTGGTTTGAGCTTCTGTACAAGCCAATTACCATTGTTCCTCTGAAATTTCAATTTGCAGATCTTCTTTCCAGTAGTTTAATCTTTTCAGTGAATTTTCATTTGAAGATAGTGTCAATGAGTTATAAAACTCTGAAATAATACCCTTTCTTTTACTATCTTTCACCATCATTTTTTCCAAGGATGAATAAATAGGTCGAGTGAGAGCTTTATTTTGATTTGATCGAATAAAGTTTCTAAGTTGAAGATATTTAAAAAAATGTGTTCTATTGAGATTAAATTTGATCCTCAGCTCTTCAAAAGACATTATGTTGTCTGCACATGGCAAATATAAATCCTGAATCTTTTGTATCCCTTTTAAATTCCATACTTTAAATACAGCGTCCGCTCTCCCTGGTTTAAAATATTGATTACCCCATATTGGACTAAATTGTGACAATAACTGTGGTTCTTTTAAATAGTTTTTAGCTTCACACCATATTTTGATCATATGCTTTACAAATGGATTTTTAACTTGTTTTTGTAATTTTTTTGCCGAATCTGAGTATATGAATATGGGAAGAGGTAAAGGTAAATTGTATGATTCCATTTCAGTCCAGTGAGGGAGATCATTTGATGAAAAATAATATGTCATAGACCTCAGTTGTGCCGACCAATAATACAACATAAAATTTGGACATTTCAGACCTCCACGATCAAATGGTAAATATAATAAAGACAAACGTAATCTAGCCCTCCTGTTGTTCCATATAAATTCCACTAACTTTTTTTTTATTCTTGAGAATAGATCTAAAGGTGGTGATAAGGGAATGTATTGAAATAAATAAAGTATTTTAGGTAAAATATTACTTTTAAGTATATTGATTCTCCCGATCATCGACATTGGTAGTGACATCCATCTCTGAGTTAACTCATTGATATCTGACATTAAGGCTTCATAGTTGACACTGGCGACTGATTCTAGCTTAGGCATAATTTGGATTCCTAAATATTTAAACTGATTTACAACATTGAATTGATTTACCTCAGGGGCTGGGTAATTTCTCTGGGTCTCATTTAGCATTAATATTGAAGATTTAGTTTTATTTATTTTATATCCTGATATTTCCCCAAAATCCTTTATTAAATTCAACAAGGTTGGAATTGATTTTTTTAGATTCGACATAAACAAAATTATATCATCGGCGTACAGGGAGATTTTATGTTCTGTTGGTCCAACTTTAATTCCATATATTTGTGAATGTAAACGTATCGCTATCGCTAAAGGTTCAATTGCCATAGTAAACAGTAAAGGTGAAAGTGGACAGCCTTGTCGACATCCTCTATTGATTTTTATTGGTTTTGAAATATTGTTATTTGTTAGGATTTCTGCTGTAGCATTATTGTATATTATTTGAACCCATTTTATGAAATTATTTCCAAGTCCAAACCTTTGTAGGACTTCAAAAAGAAAGGGCCATTCAACTCTATCAAAGGCCTTTTCGGCGTCCAATGATAGGAGAGCTGTATCCGGTGCTTCTTTATTAAAATAAATAATATTAAATAGTCTTCTTACATTATGGAAGCCTTGTCTACCCTTTATAAAGCCATTCTGATCTCGATTAATAATATTTGGTAAAATTTCTTGTATTCGTCTTGCTAAAATTTTACAGATTATCTTAAGGTCGGCGTTTAATAGGCTTATTGGTCTCATATTTTCACATTTATTAGAGGGCTTACCTGGTTTTGGCAGCAGTATAATTAAGGCATTATTTATGTATGATGGTAAATTATTATTTTGAAATGCTTCTAAAACCATTTCCAAAAAAGGTTTTATTAATTTATTCTTAAATTTTTTATAAAGGTCAACTGGAAGACCATCTGGTCCTGTACTTTTTCCTGATTTCATATTATCAATGGCTAGCCCAACTTCTTCTTGACTAATTTTAGACTCCAATATCTCCCTGTTTTCATTTGGAATACACGGTATAGATAGTTCGTTCAAAAACCCATTTAGTTTTGTTAAATCAGGTTCATTTTTGGTATCATATAATTTTTCATAGTAATCTCTAAAGGCTCTATTAATTTCTAAAGGATCTATAACTACCTGTCCGTTACTTATAATACTGGTAATTGGTGTTTTAATTTCCAATTGTTTAATCTGCCATGCTAATAATTTTCCTGATTTTTCACCTTGTTCATAAAAAGATTGTTTCAATCTTAGAAGACTCGAGGCAGCTCTATTCGCTGATTTTTTGTCGTATTCAGCTCTCAAAATCAGTAATTCATTCTCCAACCTTGGGTCACTTCCTGCATACACTTTTTCCTGAAGACTTTTTATTTTATGTTCCAATTTAGCTCTCTCCTCTCGAGTCTTCTTAGATTTTGATCCTGTATAACTAATAATATGTCCCCTAATAAAAGCTTTGAAAGCCTCCCACTTTACACATGCTGATGTTTGTGTAGTATTGATGTCAAAGAACTCGTCTATCTGTTTTTCTATATACTTGACAAATTCCTCATCCTGAAGCCATTTATGCTGAAATTGCCATCTACCTGATTCCTTTGTCAATTTTTTATCTACATATATTAGACAACAGGGTGCATGATCAGAAATCACGATGTTATCATAAAAGCAGTTTTGAATCTTGGACCTTAATTCTGTGGAAATCAAAAAATAATCAATACGTGAGAATGTCTTGTAGGTACTGGAATAACAAGAATAGGCTTTAACTTGTGGTTTCATTTCTCTCCATATATCTAACAATCTCAATTCTTTCATAAAATGATTAATAGTCATCCTACATCCAATGTGCGTACAATCCAGTCCTGTTGATCTATCCAAACCTGGATTCAATGTACAATTAAAATCCCCTGCTATTATATGTTGCCCTGTAAGTGATGATAAGATGAGAAATAAATTAGCAAAGAACTTCTGATCATCTATATTGGGACCATATAAGTTCACAAGATTTATATTTTCTAATAGCAAAGAACCTTGAATGATTACATATCTTCCAAATTTGTCTCCAATTACATTTTTCACCTGAAAAGGAACTGATTTATGTATGAGAGTCATAACTCCCCTGGCTCGGGATGAAAATGAAGAGGTGAATACACTTCCCTGCCATCTACTCCTAATTCTTTTAACATCCTCCTCTATCAGATGAGTTTCTTGTAAAAACACAATTCTTGAACCCATGTCCTTTATTTTATTCATAACTTGTTTAAGTTTTTTTAAATTTTGTAGACCTCTGCAATTCCATGAAGTTAAATTAAGATTAACACTTTGGTCCATGATCAATAGAGAGTTTAGGATTACCTTGCAGTGTAAACATGCTCATACAGAGAAGCAAAAACATGAGTGGTTGAACATTCATCCTACAAACTACACACAAACAAATTTCCCCTTCCCACACTTGTGGCAAACCCCCCAAAATCAAAAGAAAAATTCTGTCTCCCGATATAGCCATCGACCGTTCCACACCCACGGGGAACAGCCTAAGCCACTCCTTCTTCATCCTCCCAATCACCCTAACTCTACTGCTTTTAATGACGTAACATTAACTCTCCTCTGTAGTTTTCCAACTTAACTCCAAAATTTTTAACAACTTTGTACATCATAGTTTTTTTTTTGTTTGTTTTGTTTGTTTTGTTTTTGTTTTGTTTTTTTAATATATAATACAATCTATATTTTGTAAACTTACTATTTACTTCAAGTCAGTCAGATGCCTGTGCAAATGCTTAATTATTCTACCTTATATTTTGTTCATGCTTAGCTCCCACCAGTCTCTTCTTCTTCTTTGATCTTCTTGATGAACTCCTGCGCCTCCTCCGGGGTCTTGAAAATGTGGGTTCTGCCCTCATACGTGGTCAGCAGTCTCGCAGGATAGATTACACCATGACGAATCCCAAGGTTGCGCAGCTCCTTACGTACGGGATCAAACTGCTTCCTCAATTGCTGGATTCCTGTGGCCAAATCTGGGTAGAACCGCACCTGCTGGTCCTGGTGTTTAATCTCTCCTTTAGCACGTGCAGCGTTGAAGATCTTCATCCTGTCTCTGTTGCTAAGAAACTTCATAATTAAGGTCCTCGGCGGTCCCTTATCTCTCCGTGGGCCAATACGATGTGCTTTTTCCAGAACCACTGCTGATTGCAACTCCTCGCTGCCCAGCACCTCCGGAATCCACTTTTCCAGAAAGGAACATACGTCCCGACCTTCTGATTCCTCTGGAAGACCCACCAGCCTCAAATTATTCTGTCTCGACCGAGATTCCAAATCCAAAATATTATCTTCCAGAGATTTTTTTTTTTTTTCCAAAGTGCGCACCTTTAATTGAAGACGGGTGACGTCATCTTCAGCACTAGCGAGACGGAGCTCCATCTGCGCCGTTCGTTCTACACAGTCACCCAATTCCTTTCTTATTCCTTCCAACGCTGTCATAATCCCATCAAATCTAGAGGAAAAGTCCGCTCTCATTGAACTCATGGCAGCCATCAGCGCATCTGCGCCATTCCCCGCAGACATCGCACCGCCGCCAGCCTCCTCCGCCATATATGGAGTTTTGTTTGCTGCGTCACAGACCTGAAAGTCCGTTAATTTGGACTGTTTCGGCGGCTCGCTTTTTCCTTTTCCTGGTTTTCCAGCCTTAGGCTTCGCCGACATATCCTCGCCCAAATGCTGGGATACGTTCTGTCCCAAATGAGAGAGTTATTTGCCGATTTTTTTTCTCCAGGAGCAGAGCAGAGCGAGACACGTCCGTCCTACGTGGCAGCCATAACCGGAAGTCGTGAAGAGAGATTTTAATATTTTTACTGTAGTCATCTGACCAAGAAAGCATTTTAGAAGGCTAAAACCCATACATTACGCTTTAGTTACTGGCACCTTTAAATCCCTCCTCACTAAGAAATATTTATATTTCTAAGTGTTGGCAAAATGATCAGAAGCCGGTATAACTCCACAGGATTACATTTCCATATTAACACAATCCAGCCTTCTTTTACACCCCATTCACAACATATTGGCTGGATATCATATACAGTCAACACCCAGAGTTTCTGAGCCTAAAGCATTAGCTTCTGAGCAAACAATAACACTACAAAAATTACAATAACACTACAAAAATTAAACACATTTTGCTGGGCAAAATAATGATTAAAATTCCACCTCAGCGGAGTTATTAATTGGTAAATCCAGGGGTCTTGGACATGTTATTGTGAGACAAAGACTGAAGAGGTTCCCATTAACGTGTGCAACAGACCACCCATCTTCCCTCAGCATGAGCCACGTAGCCAAAGAGCTTGCACTCAGACCCCAGAGAAACTAGTGTGGCCTGTTAGCATCAGAGCTAACATTAGCTAATGGTTTGACTAAAGCTACGGTCAAATACCCTTATGAACGGCTGCGAGCACCATACAAATGATTTTTGGACCATTTTGTATGGCCTTCTTAAGGCGGCCATAGGAGAATACATTGTTCGTAGACCGTTTGCGGCCAGGTCGATGGTCTCGTCCAAGATTTTCTACAAACAACCCATGAAAACCCCTCATCGTAGGGCGGCCGTACGAATGCCTTAGGAACAATGTCAGAACAACACAAAGAAAACAAATTTTTCTTATAAAATTGTGGAGGACTGCATGCTTGTACAAGTACATAAAAACAGACCACGATGACATACTGTTGCTTCCAGAAAACTGCACTTCTCACTTTTCGTGATGCATGGGGAAACATGATGCAACACATGAGCAAAGGTGTTACGGTCCATCCCTGTGCCTCGTCCCCTGTGTGCACTGTGCACACTCAGCCTTCTACAGCTGCTCTGACCCAGCACAAACCAGGATGAATCTGGTCAAAATTACCAGAATAAACAGATAAAACTTTTATTTAAAGGAAATTTCTCCTCTCCTCTGGGAATTGATTTTCTCTGTGTAACTGAAATTAATCCCCACTCCAGGTGAGTTCCTGCATGTTTTCTAAACTATTTTTTTCGGTATTTATAAGTATTTCTCTCATTCGAAAAACACACTTTTTTGTTAGAAAAAAACATACTAAAACAAAATTATTATTATTAAATAATTTTGTTTCTATCAGATATATCATTTATATTAAGCTGGTGGTAGTTGTAATTCAATGTTGACACTGCTCCTGTAGTGATTGATGGCATATCCATCCATCCATCCATCCATCTTCTACCGCTTTTCCGGAGGTCCGGGTCGAGGAGGCAGCAGTTCAAGCAGAGAAGCCCAGACTTCCCTCTCCCCAGCCACCTGCTCCAGCTCTTCAGAGAGGATACAAAGGCGTTCCCAGACCAGCTGGGAGACATAGTCTTTCCACCAAGTCATGGGTCTGCCCCGGGGTCTCCTCCCAGTGGGACGTGCCTGAAACACCTCAAGTGGGAGGCGTCCAGGAGGCATCCTAATCAGATGCCCATACCACCTCAACTGACTCCTTTCAATGTGGAGGAGCAGCGGTTCTACTCTGAGCCTCTCTCGGATGACTGAGCTCCTCACCCTATCTCTGAGGGTGAGTCCAGCAATCCTACGGAGAAAGCTCATTTCAGCCGCTTTGCTAGTTGTCAACTTTGAGTATAATAAGGACTTCTTAAAAAAATATAGGTCGATATAAAATACATGTATTTTACATTTATTCTGTATATACTGTATATATATATATATATATATATATATATACTGTATATATATATATATACACTACTCACAAAAAGTTAGGAATATTCGGCTTTCAGGTGAAATTTATGGAAAATGTAAAAAGTTCACGCAACAGTGATATTATGTCATGAAAGTAGGGCATTTAAGTAGAAGCATGCAATGGTGATTTCCTCATCTCAAACAATTTATTGAAGTAAAAGCCAACAACAGTGGTGGGTATACCACAACAAAAAATGTCAATGTCTCAATAACTTGCCATGCACCCTTGAGCATCAATTATAGCTTGACAACGACATGCTCACTTGCTCTCATGCTGTTCACAAGTCGACTTATTGTCTGCTGAGGCATGGCATTCCAACTCTTCTTGAAGGGAAGCCCTCAGGTCATTGAGGTTGCGGGGTGCAGTGTTATAAGTCTCTACACGTCGACTTTGCTGATCCCATAGGCTTTCTATGGGATTGAGGTCTGGAGAAAGTGCAGGCCACTCCATTTGAGGTACCCCAGCCTCCAGCAGCCGTTCCCCAATGATGCAACCTCGATGAACTGGAGCATTGTTGTCCATGAAGATGAAATTAGGCCTGTGTTGTTCATGCTGGGGCACAATGACTGGGTTAATGCTGTTATTCAGGTAGCATCGGCTTGCCACTGTACCATTCACAAGGTGTAGGGCAGTTCTGTATTGACTAGACACACCTGCCCAGACTGTAACACCGCAACTACCAAAGGCTTGTCTGGTGACAACAGTGGCTGATGCATAGCGCTCTCCTTGATGTCTCCAACATTGTTGGTGGCCATCATTTCTGCTCAACGAGAATTGACTTTTATCAGACAACAGCACTGAGGCCTACTGGTCCCTTGTCCAGCGTAAATGTTCCCTGATCCATAAAAGACGGTGACGCCTGTGCCTGGTGGTCTGGTCATGAGAACATCCTGTTTGAAGCCTCACAATGATGAGGTACTGTTGATCAATTGTTAGGTGTCGTCTTGATCTCATGATGTAAAAATGTGAACAGCATGGTGAAGACGACTGTTTAAATACCCATTCTAATTGAACCAGAAAATTTATTGGTCGATTCATGGATCAAACACCTGTTGTGAATTTTGATATTAAGCACCTTGTTAGAGAACAGCAAGTTATGCACAAAGTACTAAAACATTGAACAGCTGGAAATGTGCATTCAAAAGGTTAGAGAAGATCAAATTAAGTTTGCCTGTAAAGGTTATAGTGTATTTTAGGTGCATCCTGAAATTTCACCCGAAAGCTGAATATCCCTAACTTTTTGTGAGTAGTGTGTGTGCGTGTGTATATATATATATATATATATATATATATATATACACCAACAGAAGTTGCACAACTTACTGTCATGAGTTCCTGCCTGTTTGAGGCAGGAGAGACTGAAATCCACGCGCAGGAGGATGTTGTGTGTATTTATTGCACAAAACATGATTAAACAATCCAAACAAACAACAGAAAATGTACAATGGGGAATAACTAGGATTACGCACAGGACGCCCCTCAGCTCCAGGTGAGTACAAAAACTGAGAGTAACCCAAGGCGCTACTGAAGTGACAGATAGTGGGGGGACACTAAGATGACCCCAAGCACTCCAGAAGTAACTGGAAGCGAAGGGAAACAAAACAGTACTCACTGAGCCGGGGACAGGCAGTCCGTGGCAAATAATCCCAGAAAGACAATACCGATGACTGAACAGATGACTGTGCAACAATAATCCGGCAAACACAAGTGGGAGGACAGAGCTTAAATGAAAGACACATCATGATCAGAGTGATTGCCAGTGTGATAGAGTGTGTGGGCTGAATGAGTGGAAACAGGTGTGGTGGTGCATGCATGTAGAAATGAGTGGGTGTGTATTGGGCTGAGTGAGTGCAGATGTGAATGAATGTGTGCATGTGTGTGCGTGAGTGTGGGTGAATGAATCTGAGCAGGGAGGGGAGCAGACAATAACAAATTGGAATCACCTGTCAGAACCTGACAGGAGAGGAGGGACCCACACAGCTGAACAAGGAAACAAAATACGGAACCCAAAAGCTAACAGAAAACGCAGAACATGAAGGAAAAGAAAATGCCATGAAACCGAACTTGGGAGAATCCCAAGCCTGGTTCATGACAGAACCCCCTTCTCAAGGGGTGGACTCCAGACACCCAGAGAACCATCCAAAAAACAGAAAATAAGAAAACCACCTGGCCCCCACTCCCTAAGCAAAACCGCAATAAACTACCCAGGGCAGGAGGTGGGGGGAACAGGTTAGGAGGGAACAAACAAAGATACCCCACTCAGAACCCACACAAACAAACACCAAAATAAACCTCCCCAAAACCCAACACCCTAGGACAAAACCCCCCAAACCAAGGAGTCCAACAGTTCTGGGGCCAACCAAAGCCCCAGGCCCAAGGCATGGCAAGGTGTGACTGATCAGGTGGCCCACTGAACAACATTAGGCAGCCTGCCGGAGCAAATGGGCCACCCGTCCTGGAGACTCAATCCTTTGGGTGGCTGGCCAGCATTGTTGAGCCACCAGGACCAGAGGGGAGAGCGAGGAGGTGGCTTACCCACCGGGTAGCTTAAAGGTGGGTGGCCGGACCGGCGAAGAGGGACCCCCACGACGACTGGTGGCGGAGGACGGAGGACCGCGACAGCGTCCAGCTGAGGAGGAAGAGACACTCCAAATGCCTCCGGACGTGGGGGGAAGGTCTCGGAGTCCTCAAGCTGGCCGGCGACACCCCCTGTGGTCCCAGCCTGGGACTCGGCTGCACCCCGGTGGTCCCAGTCTGGGACAGGGCTGCACCTGCATCGGTCCCAGCTTGGGACTGAGCTGCACCCGTGGCAGTCCCGGCTTGGGACTGAGTTGCACCGGCAGAAACCCCGGACTGGAGTTTGGCCGCACTCGTGGTGGACCCCGGCTGGGCCAGTGTTGCACCCATGGTGGACCCCGACTGGGGCACCGTTGCGCCTTCAGAGGACCCAGCCTGAGTTGCCACCACACATACAGGTGGTCCCAGGCTGGAACAACACACCCACAACCTCCTCCGATAAGACTGGACCCCCGGCTGCCTTAAGCGGACAGCCTAGGCCCTCAAAGACCTCTGGAGCAACCAGTTCACCTCCGGTGACCCTGGGAAAGAGCTCAAGAACAGAGGGAGAAGAGCGGTCAGGGTCACCTGCAGCAGCGGAGTCCGGCGAGGCAAGCTCAGGTGCGGCGGGCGGCTGCACCCGGCTCTCCTCACCAAAAGCCAGGCAAGAATACTCAAAAACTGGGGAAGGAAGAGTTATGGAGAGCACTTGCCTGGACTCAGGCTCCACTGCCGTCCAGGACTTCGATGATCCAGATGGTGGCGGTTCATCAGGCTGTAGGGGAGCTGGACCCGCGATGTCCATAGGTGATGCACCCCGATCCACGGGGGCCTCCGGCTGGAGCGGATCCTTCCCAGCGACCCTGGGATGAGACTCAAAAACAGAGGAAGAGACAAGATCATTGTCACTGGCAGCGGCGGAGCCCAGTAAGGTGAGTTCAGGTGCAGCTGCCGGCTGCACTCAACTCTCCTCCCCAAGAGGTAGGCAAGGTTGCTCAGTTACAGAAGAAAGAGAAACAAATGAGAACACTTGTCTGGACTCAAGCTCCACTGCCGTCCAGGACTCCAATGAACCAGGCAAGGATGGAGATTTGGGCTCAGCCTCTTGACTTTGCTGTGGCAGTCTCCGCAGCAGGCTTGGTGGTAGTGGCAGTCCTGGTGTCCCCAGATGAAATCCCCCACGCTGGTGGCTCCTCCACCGTGGCGGCTGGGGAACCACTCCGTGCTGGCACCGGTCTAGGATCATCCAGAGCCACAAGCAACTCCATCACCCGGCGGCTAGGTTCCGGGGCTGGTGGACACTCAGAAAGAAGAGGAGGGGGCATAGCGAGGATTGGGGAAGAGTTATTGACTGCAGCTGACGGAGAGGGCTCAGCGGACTGCTGGAACTGAGCCTCTCTCTCGAGTGACAGACAAGGTTTATCATCATGAAACTGAGTAGAATGAAAAAAACACTTGCCTGTCATCCCGGTCTTTGATGTTGACAGCTGCAGGTGACAGGCCATCATCCTCCTCCGTGTCAACGGCAACTCCGGGCCCCTCTGAGGAAAGTGGAGGAGCCGGCTCGGAAGGCATGGAAGTGGGTGTGTCAAGAGAGCCCCTGGCTGACCTCTCAGCAGCAGGAGAGGAAGTCTCGGCAATGTGGACAGTGGACGAAGCAGAGGGGGCACAAAATGATGTGACAGCTGGCTCGGGGATAGGGTTCGCCGCAGGAATAGTTGGGCCTGACGTCTGGACGATGGCTGCTGATGAGGTGATGGGCTTCCTCTGGTGTCCCGATGCAAGATGACTCCTCCGCCGTGGAGTTAGCTCCTCAAAAACCTCTGGCTCCTTCTGCATCTGGCTACTCCCTCCCCGGACCAGCAGAGATTTAGGAGAGACAAAGGAAGAAGGTTGAGGAGCGGGGACAGCAACTGATAGGGGAGCCCCAGAGGATTGTAAAATCTGGAGCTCCTCTGCAGGAATCAGGCTAACCACCTCAGGGGAGAATGCAAGTGAATGGAGAATGACTTGCCTGAATTCCTGACAGGTGATGACGTCAGCTGCTGTCTCGGTGTCATGCTCCGTCTTCCTGGGAGTAGGACAGGATGTCTGGTGGGGAGAAGAGGATACCGGCTTGGGATAGCGGTTTCTCGGTCTCCGGGAGTGTTTTGTAGATCACTGTGGTTGCGCTGTGAAGGACCCTCTCACCGCTTCCTCAAAACGCTGTTGAGACTCGCAGATCTGATTGAGCAGCGGCATCAGACCCGGGTATCTCCATAGGTTAGGGTGCATCTGGAGCACCCCGACAGCGATGTCCAACAAACAGAAATTAATTTCCGGGGAGTGCGTGGCACGAGCTCTAGAAGCGAAGTCCCCCGCTTGCTGGGTCACTGCGCACTCCTCCAGGCTCAGTCCAAAAACTGAAAAGTCCATGGTGTGCTGCTCGAAAAACAAGTGGGTGGAAAAACACAAAATATGAAAAAACACAGACACAACTCCTCCGCTGGGTTTCTATTTCTGGCCAGATTATTCTGTCATGAGTTCCTGCCTGTTTGAGGCAGGAGAGACTGAAACCCACACACAGGAGGATGTTGTGTATATTTATTGCACAAAACGTGATTAAACAGTCCAAACAAACAACAAGAGAAAATGTACAATGAGGAATAACTGGGATTACGCACAGGATGCCCCTCAGCTCCAGGTGAGTACAAAAACTGAGGAGAGTAACCAAGGCACTACTGACATGACAGATAGCGGGGGGAGCACAAAGATGACCCAAAGCGCTCCAGAAGTAACTGGAAGCGAGGGGAAACAAAACAGTACTCACCGAGCCGGGGACAGGGCAGTCCGTGGCAAATAATCCCAGAAAGATAATACCGATGACAGATGACTGTGCAACAATAATCCGGAAAAACACAAGTGGGAGGACAGAGCTTAAATAACAAGACACATCATGATCAGAGTGATTGCCGGTGTTATAGAGTGTGTGGGCTGAATGAGTGGAAACAGGTGTGTGGGTGCATGCATGTAGAAATGAGTGGGTGTGTATTGGGCTGAATGAGTGCAGATGTGAATGAGTGTGTGCATGTGTGTGGGTGGATGAATTTGAGCAGGGAGAGGAACAGACAATAACAAACTGGAATCACCTGTCAGAACCTGACAGGAGAGAAGGGGCCCACACGGCTGAACAAGGAAACAAAATGCGGAACCCAAAAGGTAACAGAAAATGCAGAACATAAAGGAAAAGAAAAATGCCATGAAACCGAACTTGGGAGAATCCCAAGCCTGGTTCATGACACAAACATTTTTGTAAGATGGCTGTAAGTACACCATAGGAAGATCCCAAGGCACACTTATGAAGAACATAAGAACTCTAGGGCCATTGTATGACAGAAAAGCACCTCATTTTCTCAAGAATGCCTCAAGTTGCTCTTGTGAATTGAACGGCAGCCATATGAAATATGGATGCAAGTTATCAATTAACTTAATTGATAATTGATTCACCTTATCGATCGATTAACAATTAACTAAGTGGCGTTTTTCCTGAGAATCTGAATTTCCCTTGGTACAATATGGTCTATCTTTAACATATAAAAAATTGCTGTTTTTTCATATACTGAATAAAACATTAACATTATATTCCTCAATGATTTATTGAAACATTTGCACTTTTTTTTTTTAACTACAGACAATGGCATTTTTTGTAGTTTAACAAATTTTGCACTGTATAGTGTATACTAGGTGCTGGTACAGCTCAGTAAATTACAAATGTCATGATTTTTTAAATTTATTTTAAAAACTAATGCCAATATCATAAATTTATCTTTTTTAGTTATATTAAAAAAACTTTCATGTTCTAATTTACTGAGATGCACTGGTAGACTGTTTTAACGGGAAAATACACTGTAAGCTGCTTCTTTTGTTGCATGTTAAACATTATCACAATTCCCCAGCAATCTAGGGAAACCCAATACGGTCTGGGCTCCCTCTGTTGTGTTACCTCAGTGACAACTTGAGTCCGGTCTGCTTTTCCATTTAGTGGCAGGTTGAAGGGAGGCAGCAGGGATATATTTTTGCACTCGTGCAACCTGCTGCAGTCCGTTTCTTTGCCCTGTTGATTTGATGACTGGACACTGGAATGTGCCATTGAAAGCTGTTGTGACTCTTCGACGTAACCCAGAAGGGCTTAGCATCTTCTTCCGCTTTTTCGGTTGAAATGTGGCAGTCGGTGACCGCGTGCGTGCCCGCCTGGACAGCGAAGCCACAACATTTCATGGAATAAGCTCCCATTGAAAAGGACTGCTGAGTTATCAATTAACTGACAACTAATTTAATTTAGTTGACTAAATTCTTATCGACAATTAATTGATTAAGTGATCGTCACTTCCTTGTGGTAACGTATCGTCACTTCCTGTTTTGCTGTCTGCCTGTGTGGTCTGCTCTCTAGCCACTAGCTATGGCTACTAGCTCTCTTTCCTCCCCTCCTCTGGTGTGCTCTCTCTGTCAGATGTTTAGCTACACCTCTGCCTCTTTTAGCGATAACGGTAAATGTAATAAATGTTGTCTTTTTGAGGCGCTCGAGGCGAGGTTGTCTGATTTGGAATCCCGGCTCCGCTGCATTGAAACACCGTCTGCGCCAGTTAATCTTGACGGACGCCCATTAGCTGCAGCGGAGCTAGCTAGCTTAGGTCCCACTGTCAGCGGTCCCTCGGCTCTCCTCAGCAGCGAGGGGACTGGGTGGGTGACGGTGAGAAGGAAGCCTAGTCGCAAAGCCCCGGTACACCACCAACCTGTTCACGTTTCTAATCGTTTTTCCCCGCTCAGCAACACACCCGCTGAGGAAAAAACTCTGATCATTGGCGACTCTGTAGTCAGAAACGTGAACCTAGAGACTCCAGCGGTCATAGTCCAATGCATTCCTGGGGCCAGAGCAGGCGACATCGAGTCAAATTTGAAAATGCTGGCTAAAAGTAACTGTAAATATTCCACAATTGTTATTCACGCCGGCATTAATGACATCCATCTCCGGCAGTCGGAAGTCACGAAACTTAATATAGAATCGGTGTGTGACTTTGCAAAAACGATGTCAGCCGCTGTAGTATTCTCTGGGCCCCTCCCCAATCTGATCAGTGATGACATGTTTAGCCGCTCGTCATCCTTGAACCGCTGGCTGTCTGTGTGGTGTCCTAAAAATGACGTGGGCTACATTGACAATTGGAGCTCTTTTTGGGGAAAACCTGGTCTTATGAGACGAGACAGCATTCATCCCACTTTGGATGGTGCTTCTCATTTATCTAACAATCTGGCATCTTTTTTATCCAAATTTCCAAAACCATGACTACTCAGAGTTGGGACCAGGAAGCAGAGTCGCAGTCTTACACGCCTCTCTGCAGCTCCTCTTCATCCGCCACCCCTCAGCTTAGCCCCTGACTTCCCCATCAGAGAATCGTTGTCTGCTCCCTCCAAAGTGAATAAAAATATAATGTATAAGCATCCCAAAGTGATTAAACAAAAAGCTGATAAAACTCAAATTAAACATGAAGCCTCTAAATTGAATGATTTGGCCTCTGTTCCTCCTCATAATTTAAAAATTAAATGTGGTTTATTAAATATTAGGTCTCTAACTCCCAAGTCTCTGTTAGTCCATGATTTGTTAATTGATCATCAGATTGATTTAATTTCCCTCACAGAGACTTGGTTAGGACAAGAGGATTATGTTGGTTTAAATGAATCAACTCCCTCTGGTTATTTAAACTGTCAAAATCCCAGAAGTTCTGGTCGTGGAGGAGGAGTAGCAACAATTTACCATTCCAAATTACTAGTTAATGTAAAGCAAAAAACATGTTATAATTCCTTTGAGGGCCTGGTCCTCAGTATTGGGCACTTTAGCAATTTTAGGTTAAACCCAATTTTATTTGCCATAGTTTATCGTCCCCCATCAACCTACTCAGAATTTTGATCCGAATTTGCTGATTTCTTAGCTGATTTAGTGCTGAAATCTGATAGAATAATTATAGTAGGGGACTTTAATATACATGTGGATGTAGATAGTGACTGCCTTAATGTGGCATTCAATTCAATATTAGATTCGATTGGGTTTTCTCAGAAAGTAGGAAATTCTACTCATTACCTCCACCATACATTGGACCTTGTTTTGACATATGGCATAGAAATAGAAAATCTTGTAGTGTTTCCTCATAACCCTGTACTGTCAGACCATTGTCTGTTAACCTTTGATTTTACTATTTCTGACTATTTGTCTCCTAAAGAAAAATATTATTACAGTAGATGCCTCTCAGATGATGCTGTTTCCAAATTTATGCAGATTGTTTCCTCTATGCCATGTGTCAACACAACGGAAATAAGCTATAGACAGCTTGCTCCTTCTGTAATTGATAACATGGTGGATAGTGTTACAGCTTCTCTGCATCAGACTCTAGACTTGGTAGCCCCCTTAAAAAAGAAAAAGTCTAATCAGAGATTTCTAGCTCCTTGGTTCAACACAGAAACTCGTACCTTAAAACAGAAGACTCGTCAATTAGAAAGAAAATGGCGCTCTACTAATTTAGATGAAATCTATTTAGCTTGGAGAAATCATCTTTTAATTTATAAAAAATCTCTTAGAAAAGCTAGAACGAGTTATTACTCTGCATTAATAGAAGAGAACAAGAATAATCCCAGGTTTCTTTTCAGTACTGTAGCCAGGTTGACAAAGAGTCAGGACTCTATCAATCCTAGCATTCCCTTAGAGCTTACTAGTCAGGACTTTATGAACTTTTTCAATAATAAAATTTCATCCATCAGAGATAAAATCAATCAGATTCTTCCCACAGTTAATTTAAATACTCTAACTACTACAACTCCTTCTATTGATGTCTGTCTTGATGAGTTTACTCCAATCGACCTTTGTGAGTTAGACAAAATAGTTTCCTCATCCAAACCTTCAACTTGTCTTTTAGACCCTATTCCTACCAGGTTATTTAAAGAAGTCTTCCCACTTATTGGTAGCTTTATTCTTCATATAATCAATTCTTCATTAACTTTAGGCCATGTACCGCAGGCTTTTAAAACGGCTGTAATTAAACCCTTACTCAAAAAGCCAACGCTAGATCCAGGAGCTTTAGCTAACTATAGACCAATCTCTAATCTCCCTTTCATTTCAAAAATCTTAGAAAGAGTTGTTGCTACGCAATTATTTGACCACCTGCAGGGAAATGGTTTACTTGAAGAGTTTCAATCTGGGTTTAGAATCCATCATAGTACTGAAACAGCCTTAGTGAAGGTCACTAACGACCTCCTCATTGCATCTGATAATGGACTAGTTTCTGTACTTGTCCTTTTAGACCTTAGTGCAGCTTTTGATACTATCGATCATAATATTCTACTTGATAGATTAGAACACTATGTTGGACTTAATGGAACTTCGTTGCAATGGTTTAGATCTTATTTATCTGATAGGTTCCAGTTTGTTCATGTAAATAATGAGTTTTCTTTCAACTCAAAGCTTAGTCATGGAGTTCCACAGGGATCTGTGCTAGGCCCTACTCTTTTTAGTTTATATATGCTTCCGTTAGGCAACATTATTAGAAAGCACTGTATACATTTTCATTGTTATGCAGATGACACACAATTATACCTGTCAATGAAGCCAGATGATACTAATCAATTAGCCAAGTTAGAAGCCTGTCTTAAGGAAATCAAAGCTTGGATGACTTGTAATTTCCTCCTATTAAATTCAGATAAGACTGAAGTCATTCTTGTTGGTCCAAAAAACCTTAGAAATTCCTTTCCAAATCAAACTTTCAGTTTGGATGCGGTTACTCTTTCTCTTAATAGCTCTGTGAGGAACCTTGGAGTTATTTTTCATCAGGATTTGTCCTTCAATTCACATATTAAATTTGTTTCTAAGACTGCCTTCTATCATTTGCGTAATATTGCCAAGATTAGGAGCATCTTGTCTCAGAGTGATGCTGAGAAACTGATCCACGCTTTTGTTAGCTCGAGATTAGATTATTGTAATTCTTTATTATCAGGCTGTCCTAAAACATCTTTAAAAAGTCTTCAGCTGATCCAAAATGCTGCAGCAAGAGTTTTAACAGGTACTAGAAAGAGAGATCATATCTCTCCGGTTCTGGCCTCCCTTCATTGGCTTCCCATAGAGTTTAGAATTAAGTTTAAAATCCTTCTTCTTACTTACAAAGCTCTAAACAATCAGGCTCCTTTTTATTTAAAAGATCTGATACTACCGTATTATCCTAACAGAGCACTACGCTCCCAAAATGCAGGATTACTTGTAATACCTAGAATCTCCAAAAGTACAATGGGAGGCAGAGCCTTCAGTTATCAAGCTCCTCTCCTGTGGAATCAGCTGCCAATCTGGATTCGGGAGTCAGGCTCGATCTCTGTTTTTAAGAATAGGGCTAAAACCTACCTTTTTGATATAGCCTACAATTAGGGAGGGATCATGTGTTTCTGAACCCTCCCTTAGTTATGCTGCTAATAGGTTTAGTCAGCCGGGGGACCTCCAGTAATGCACTGGGCCTCACTCCTTTCCTCACTCTCTATGAAATATTTTTTTTGCTGGTCATTAACATCTGTTTGTTCTCTCCCATAGATTGAGTCCCCATCGTGCTGTTTGCTCTCTACATGTCTGTTCTTTTCTTCTTCTCTATCCCCTCACCCCCCAGCCAGTCGCAGCAGATGACTGCCCCTCCCTGAGCCTGGTTCTGCTGGAGGTTTCTTCCTGTTAAAAGGGAGTTTTTCCTCTCCACCGTCACCAAGCGCTTGCTCACAGGGGATCGCCTGATTGCTGGGGTCTTTCTGCAACTGTGGGGGTTCCCCCCTACAGTTGATAGTGCTATGAGATGACTGTTGTTGTGAAATGGCGCTATATAAATAAAGTTGAATTGAATTGAATTGAATTGAAAGTCAATTAATCATTAACATTCCTAGTAAGAAACTATGCCCCCTTGCACAAATGTCTGAACTCCAGAATTCATAAGAGCTGGGAAATTCTTACGAACCCATTGTTTGTTCATAAGAATCTTTGTAACCATAGCTTAAAACAAAGTTTGTTTCACTGTGAAGCTACTTCCTAGGGATGCTATTGCCTCCCTAGGAAGTTGAACTGTGTTTCAGACCAAAATCCTAAAAGTAAATTATTTTTTACAAAGGCTGGATAACCAGAGGTTGTTGCTGCTGAAGCTGTAAACCTTATGGGTGGGCAATATAAGCTGCGGCTTCAGCCATCACCCATTTCAGATAACTTACGTGGAATTGTATAGTAGGAGGAGTCTTTGTCTAATTTGACCTTGTTGTTATATTATACAGTTTCTTTTAACCTGTACTGTACTATCCGAAATAAATTCATTCATTCATTCATTCATTCAACCTAGCACTGATATGCTGCTGAAATAAGTGACGACATGTGCGCTTTGTTATCTATGATTGTACTGGTGGCAGTTTAATTTTCTTTATTGTTTGAACTGGTACAGCTTGTTGTAGAAATCCAGCAGAGGTGAGACAGTCCATTAACAGTTAGTGTTAGCAGTTAGTGTAGCATAGTGGTTAGCAGTGTGTCATTAGCTCTGACCCCACGAGAAGGCAGAAAACAGTGTCTGAAAATATTGAAACAGTTTCCTTAAATGAGCTTTTTAATACAACACGGGAATGGTTTTTGGTCTTCAAAACTATACAGATGTCACCGTAGATGTCAAAACTTAAAAGATTCACTTGAAATGTCTGTAAATGACACCTTTAATGTATTTACTACAATTCAACATCTATGAACCAACTTTCTAGTTAACATTCCCAATATTATGTCTTAAATATGAACAGTGAGTCCACATTCATATATTCCCATAGTTTTTTAATCAGCCATATACAGCCATAGACCAGTCAAAATCAAATTCTTTCTCATCCCTTTTAATAACAGCACATGCACAAACATGAAAGGGATTAGGAGGAAAAATAAATTCCTACCTGAAAAAACACAGCCATAGCTGCAATGATCCTCTTCTCCCTGAGCGCTGCACTGAGACTGTCAAAGTCATCTGAGTTGTACATGTAGACCTGCATCTGTGAAAGAAACACAGGTTGAGAATACAGGATGGAAACCTTTTTAAGCTGTTTAATGTTATGCAGGAAATAGACAGACTATTATTATTGTTAATAATAATTAGGCACATGAGCATTTACAAGGGCTACAAATCTGGCTTGTTGTGGAGAGAGATGAGTGAAAAGAGACTGATGTATGTAGAAAAGAAAGGAAAAAATGTAATAGATGCTGATGCCATCTAGGACCAAAAGTAAAGTCTTTCAAGTAAAAGACGACTGTCTTACAGTCCTGTGCAAATGTCTTAGGCAACCCTTTTTAAATAGATTTTCTAGGAAATCTAAAATACGGAGGTGCAGTGATTTATTAAAACGTGTAAACATAAAAACAGAGTTTTTATATTTCTTCACAGTCAATATTTGGTCTGACCATTTTTTATTCATCAACACAACCTGAACTTTCTTAGGTAAGCTCTCTTGTCATTTCTTTAAAGGCCAAATGTCACGTAATTTTTTTTTCTAAATGACAACGAATTTAGATAAAATACACATAGCTTAAACCAAATATTCATACCAGAGACCATATCACCCACCCGTATTTACATAATTGCACAAAATACACCAGGTGAAGGCCCCACCTTGCTCGCTGGCTTGTGACAGCCAATCCAGACCACACCCATGTTTTTGACGTCACAAGTTGTACCCTGGCTGCCCTGCCTATCCACATTCACACTTATCAACATTGGACAATCATGACGGAAAGTGACAGCGATTGTGAACAAATTAGTTTAGTTTTGTCTTTTTTTTTTTTGTCTTTTTTTTGTCAGTGGTTCAGACAGTGACAGAGGCATAGAACCTTACAGGTTCGAGCCGTCCGAGACGGAATCAGATGCTTTGTCTGATGACAACAGTTCCGGCGATGACCAGAGAGCAGAACCAGTGGAAAATGTCATTGAATTGGCCATTAATCGCCTCCAGAATTGGGAAGCCGAAGGGGGTCTGTCGAGGGTGCCCCATAAATATTGATTTTTCGGAAGCCATTATTATTACAGTGGAGGAGAGCCGCTGCTGTCAAGAAATTGACCAGATCAATATGAAAATGGAGGCGCATACCTGTCAAGTGAGACGTTTTCGCCGTATTTTAATACGGGGAAAATGCAATTTTAGCAGATACGGGCGTATTGCCATTTCTGTACGCCCAAAAGAAAAATATACGGGAAAAAAATTACTGAGTGTGTTGAGGAACACGTCCTGTGTGTGAGACTCCCACAGCTAGGGTGCTGGCAGAGCGCTCAGCCTGAGCTATTCGCACTACATTGAGAAGTGTGGACTCAATCATTAGGCTGATTGTCGGGGTGGGCAGATCGCTCAGCGGGAGCTATTATCACTACAATGAGAAGTCATTAGGATAATGGCTTAACACTTTCAGCTGTGCTGCGGCTGCGGAACAGAGAGGAATCGCCTTACAAATACAGAATTCTGCTTTTTTTTTTTGGAGCCGGACGCTGAGTTGTGTTATTGTCAAATATCCATGGATCCTTAAAATATTTGACAATAACAACACGAATTACATTTAAAACATTTCCCAGAAAAGTGTGCATTATTACCCAGCTGTCCCTTATAGCCGCGTTTTACGGTATTAAAATATGGCGAAAACGTCTCACTTGACAGGTATGAAAACATTTCGCAGAAAAGTGTCCATTATTACCCAGCTGTCCCTTATAGCCCCGTTTTAAGGTATGGGTGAAATATCCAATTTTTTCTTTCTTGTTGCTCACTTCAATCTTCCAGTCTCCATATAAACAATCAATCGGGATACCCCAAGCATCAAACTAAGGTACAATCTATTTCGTCACTTCCGCCTTCTTCCCCAGGTGATTCCAGGGGCCGTGAGTAGGAATGTCAGGCCAAGCGCGGCAGTTTTAAATTAACGAATATTCCGGCGTTACTGAAGCATATGCACCAAGACCCGAACGGATCGGTTCCCTTTTATATCTAGTTTCAAGACATTTAAAGTACCCTGTTACGTGACATTTGGCCTTTAAGTAATCTTCAAGAACTGCTCCCCGAGCTTCTTTGGAAGTTGGCTGACTTCTGTTCATCTCTCAGGTCCTGCATCAGGTCTTCACTGGATTTTTTGCCTGCTTCTACAGGACATGAATTTCAGATACTGTTCATCTGCTGTAGATGGCTTCTCAGATCTAACAGTTCTTCTTTTTTGTCCTCTTTTTGACCAGTTTCCTCTAAAAAAAAAAAAAAAAAATCAGGAAACTAGACAATGTTCAAGCACAAGGATTAGACTAAAAATCAATGAAAACAGCAGCCAGTGTCCAAAGAAAGAGTTTGAAAGACCCTCAGAAAGCCTGGAGAACTATTGCTCAAACCCACTTTAAAAATCACAAGAAAGTCTGGATTCTTGGAAGAAAAATATAAAGAAATGAGGGATTACCTAAGACTTTTGGACAGTACAGTGACTGTAAATGAAAAAAAAAACATACAAAATAAAAAAGAATAAACAGTAGAATATTAAAAAAGACATCTAGATAGATAGATAGATAGATAGATAGATAGATAGATAGATAGATAGATAGATAGATAGATAGATAAATAGATAGATATCTAAAACATGTTCAATATGGGAGTACTTTTATTATGCCAGTGACCTGTGTATGAATAAACAACATTGCCAGTGGGGATATCTGAACTAGTCAGGCAACATTTACAGGAATGATGACTTAGTGAAACACCAACCAAGCCAACAGTTTGAACAGGTAGCTGTGGCAGAGTGAGAATGCTCTTTTGAGGTGTCAGACTCAATAGATTTCCACATGAGGGGGAAGTGGGAAGCCAATAAATGTTGTAGATAGTTGTTAATGAAGTGCTTTCTTATTTGCTGAGTAGCAGCTGGTGAACCACACAGAGAAGCATTAGCCCAGTACGCTCTCTATGTGGTGTACGCAGGAGGAGGAGACCGGATCCTCCCGGGTCCTCCCAAAACAAAACTTGGCTAACTTGACTACCATGTACTGCACCTGTAGCTTGGGACCATTCCCACAGAGGCTGTATTTACAAGGACAGGCCGCAAATCAGCATGGGACCAACAACCATCACACTGTACTTTTATAGTTGCTACACATCCACAGTAAAAACAGTAGCAAAAGAAGTTTTGGTGGAAAGTAAGTAGCCAAAGAACACTGGGGGGGAAAAATAAAAAATGAAAACAGAAAGTGTGTTGAGCACTCCAATAATCCACACTGCTCACTTTTACACTGTGTTAGAAGCTCTTCATATACTTCTCACTTGTCACAGAGGCATTACATTACCCATGACCTTTTCTCTCTGCTGGTGAGATTGCCACATCACTGCCTGGAGAAAAGAAATATTTCAAATATTCTACTGTCAGAAGCAGCTTTCTTTATGTAAGGAGGCGAAGCCCTATTTTAATAAGATGTGAATGTGATAAAAAAAAAAAGGCCCACAGAAGGGTGTATACACACACGCACGCACGCGCACACACACACTGTGGTGTTTGGTTTTTTTTTTTAAATACTGCAGGCTAAACTGGCAACATCTGGAATCAACAGCTCTGGGCTTCATTTACAGAAAGAATGATTCAGCAGCAATATGCCATCAACTGTTTATGCTGTGTTATGTATTCAGTGGTTGTGTCAGTGAAGACCGACTGCCATTCTAAAGACACTGTTTTGTATTTAGCAGGTGGTGCAGTGGTAAACAGAGCAGACTTGTGATTTCTGACCTCTAGCCGATGAGTGCTAACTCAAAAACACTCCTAACATAAAATACAGCCCCAAGCGGTGATCACTGGGTTCCGCACAGCTTTAGACTTGGAGGTTTTGAGTTTACCAACAGCATTTACAACAATAAGGTATGCTACATCTTAGGTTTTAAAAGAAAGTAGAGGCATGCTGCAGAAAAATAAGATTATTTTTCTGTATTCAAACCCAGGACTTCTAGGATATACGTAATAGTGACACCTTAACCCACTACACCACAAAAAACACTACATCACAGGCCTCTTTTACTTCACAGACCTAATTCCTCGACACAGACTGTTCAATTTACAAGAAATAAAGGCTGACAGCATTTTGTAAAGATAATTTGTGTCACACACTATGAACAGAATTGCCTG
This sequence comes from Pholidichthys leucotaenia, assembly GCA_020510985.1. Lineage (NCBI taxonomy): Eukaryota > Metazoa > Chordata > Actinopteri > Cichliformes > Pholidichthyidae > Pholidichthys > Pholidichthys leucotaenia. The sequence goes on from CM035841.1 coordinate 193,122,115, forward strand.
ACGTTTTGCATGCCTCTAAAGAATGCAGTTGTAATTGTGAGTGAGAAGTGTCATTAAGTTTGGTTCACTACAGCAGAAGATAAATTAGTGCATTACCCGTAGAACACAAGTATTCCTGTCTGAAACAGGTTTCCCAATCAGGCTTTACAGGCCCAAATGTAGGCTGTGTTTGAAAGTGGAATACAAAGAGGTGTAGCCTATATGTCAGTAAGACAAATATAAAAGGGAGTAAATGGCACTAAGATTTATTTGCTTGTGTGAATATTAATTACAGAATACCTAAATATTGAAAATGAATGGGACATCCAGTATTAGCAGCTGTTTCAAATCCCTTGTTTATTTGTTTGTCAGATCACTTGTGTGATCTTTTATCACTTATATTCATAACAGTGCATCTTGCACTTTGGGGAATGGGAGTTGTTCAGTCATCATCATAATTATTTTAGTTTATATCACTGTTCAGTGATGGAGTTCAGTGTAATATTGAATTTCTTTTGTGTATTGTCAATAAACTCATGTAGTACATACGGGACACTACAGATATTTGAGACCCATTGTAGTGCATCACTTTATATTTTAGCAATATTTTGTTATTAAAAGGTTTTTTAAAACTTTAATGCTAAGATTGAGGCGGTCCTTATATCATCGCGCTGGGGCGATACTGAGGCCAAATAAATTTTGAAATAGTAATATAGTTTTTTAATGCTTTGCACTGGCACACTATAATAATGATCTGAACCTTGAGGGCATGACTGGCAAAGACTAACAATTAGGGCTGCTGCAATAACCGCAATTATGTAGTACCGCACTACAGACAAGCCTACCGCAGAGGATAATGAGCAACCTCAACAACCGCAGTGTTCACTTTTTTGTGTGTATGTGTGGCTATATCTCATTGTTCACTTACGCATCCCTATTGATTATTAAATAAATTGTTAAATGTTAAGTGTATTTTTATTGCCAACAGCATGTTTGCACACAGTACTGTGGAAGGTTCCACAGCACCGTATGGGGAACTCTCTCTCCAGACGGATTCCAGCAGGCAGTTAGTGGCGGACGTGTTTGGACGAATTGCTAAATACAGCTGTGACAGTGAGCACTGAAAGGGCACAAAGTGCGTTATTTCCTTCTGAACAGAGTGTTTATGATCGTGACAATTGAGCTCCAAGAGCAAAACAACTACTGCATAGTGCATTGCTTGTTTGAACGTGATTTTTTGGACAGTGGAAAAAATCCAAAAATCAGAATCAGAATCAGATTTATTGCCATTGTTCATGTAGTACACAAACTAGGAATTTGTCTCGGTGCAATGCTGCAACATTAAAACATGATAAGATAAAGAGATAAACTAAAAAAAAAAAAAACTTAAAGACTAAGACCATGCAATAAGTGTAGAATAATGAGTAATAATAATAATAATAATAATGAGTAATACTAGTCACAGCAGTTTTAAATAAATTAGCAAGTAGCAGATGATGTGCAGTCGATAATGCAACAGAAAAACAGTGATGAATGACATGAGTCTGGTTGAGCTGCTGTATATAGTGCACGAGAGTCAATAAGTCACTTAATGTTCAGCAGTCTGATGGCAGAGGGGAAAAAGCTGTTCATGTGCCGGGAGGTTTTAGTCTGAACGGACCGAAGTCTTCTACCTGAGGGGAGGGGGGCAAACAGTACGTGACCAGGGTGTGAAGGATCGGCCATGATCCGGCCTGCACGCCTCCGGGTCCTGGAGATGTACAGATCCTGGAGAGATGGGAGCTTGCAGCCGATCACCTTCTCAGCAGTGCGCACGATGCGCTGCAGCCTTAGTTTGTCCCTGGCAGTAGCTCCTGCGTACCACACGGTTATGGAGGAGGTGAGGATGGACTCAATGATGGCCGTGTAGAACTGCACTAACATCTTGGTGGGTAGCTTGAGCTTCCTCAGCTGCCGCAGAAAGAACATCCTCTGCTGGACCTTTTTGATGAGGGAGCTGATGGTTGGCTCCCACTTGAGGTCCCGGGTGATGGTGGTGCCTAAGAAGCGGAAGGAATCTGCAATGGTGATGGGAGAGCCTGTGATGGTGAGGGGGGGCAGGGGGGTTGCGACTTTCCTGAAGTCCACAATCATCTCCGCTGTCTTCAGAGCGTTCAGCTGCAGGTTGTTGTGGCTGCACCAGGACACCAGCTGGGCCACCTCTCTCCTGTAGATGGACTCATCGCCGTTGGAGATGAGCCCGATGAGGGTGGTGTCGTCCGCAAACTTGATCAGCTTGACAGACTGGTGGGTGGAGGTGCAGGAGTTGGTATAAAGGGAGAAGAGTAGGGGGGAAAGTACACAGCCCTGGGGTGATCCGATGCTGATGCTAACAGAGTCTGAGACAGACTTCCCCAGCCGCACATGCTGCCTCCGGTCCGTCAGGAAGTCGGTGATCCACCTGCAGAGGGAGTCAGGCACACCGAGCACGGAGACAAGAGCCATACGGGGTCCTGTACAGAGGCTGTCCTGTTTAAATATGCTGAATGTTGCTGCAGTCTCCAGTCCACACAGGCTGTAGATGAAATACTAGAGTTACTGCCACTGCTTTACGAAAATTATCTTTTTTTTTAAACAGAATCAGCAGTTCATGCCTGTAGAAAGATCAGAGCGCCGCACAATTGTCACACACGCACATAAAGTTGAGAGCGGAGCTGCAGTGAATTTCTCACAGCTTCTATCATTTGCCACATAAGTTATGAACTCTGTTTAAATTACAAAACCACAGGATCCTTTTGCAATAATACTGCGGTGTTGAGCTATCCACCGTCCCTGCAGGGGAAATTCCTCTACTGTGACAGCCTTACTGACAATGTGAGTGCCACAGTTCTATTGTAAGCAGTTTCTTTTTTATTGATGCAAGAAGATTATTATTATTATTATGCCTAAACGATCGCATTTTTGACCCTCTAAACATTAACCAAAACACAATTTTTTTTCGCACACACCTCAGACCTGGTGGAAAATTTTATAAACTGGAAAAAATATGTGACCCATGCTGAAAATTTTCCGACATCTCCAGCATATGGTTGATACATCCCGTATTCGTGGAGCAAAGGCTGTAGGGCCTTCCCCCATGTGTTTTTTTTTTTTACCTTTGCAGTCTTTACCATCAGCTGTTCAGTGCTGTTTTGATAAATATGCCAAAATGTCAGAACACCAGAGGAGCTGATGCAATCAGCTGATCGCTTGAACCACAGAGCTCAGCTGTTTTCCATGATAAATCAGCCTTAGGGCAAAAGCACACTCCATGCATTGTCTTTTTTTCACTTTACTGAAAATAACTTTTTTTTTCATTGCCATCAGTTAGCGTACCTTTCAGCCAAGTCGTGTCTGGCTGCTGTTTCTCCCAGCATGTTCTGTGTTAATTTGTCAGACCCGGTCCCTGTTGATGTGCCGCCTAGTCTGCTCGCACACCTCATGTTCTCCACATATGCTGAATTATCCTTTAGACCTACGCAATCACGGCAACTTTATGGTATAATTTTTTAAGCATTAAATTTTCAGTATTATGTTTTTCTAGTCAAATTTGTCGTTTTTCACTTCCTTGTTTTGTCCAGGGAACACTGTGGTGACTGACAGGTCATGATGCTGCGTATTATCCAGTAAGCATGGCCACGATGCCGCATATTAGCCAATTAGCACGGAGTCAATCCAAAACTCAGCCCTAACTTCTTGAAGCCAGGGCATGAAGAGAGACAGAGCGGTGACAGAGCGGTGGCTAAACTTTTATTGATAAAAATTACATATTTTGATTGAGCGACTCCATACTTGGGGATGCACACCTTCGTAACCTCAGCAAAACACATATAAAACCTTAGGTCAGTCTGATGAACAGTTCAAGAGATACGCATGGAACAGACACACAGCTAGAGAGACACACAGACAGAGAAATGCTGCATTTGCAGATTACAAGATAAAGGCCAAAGAGAAACTGAAGGAGGAGTAGAAGAAAAGAAGTCTTCTTGAAGAACTGAACTCTACAAGGACACTGACTGCTTTGCAAAGTTAATGAATCTGTATATTTTTGTTTCAGGTGCAGCATGCATGCAATGAAGTAGCAGCAAGTAAGTTCTCATGCACCCATGTGTCTGGAATGCATTATTATGCACTGCTTAAACAGCCGATGATAATACACCACTGACTTTAGACTGTCAGAGAACGTGTGGTAGTTGTAAGCAGGACCCAAATGTGAGACTTAAGGTGCGTTCAGACCAAATGCGAACGGGCGGCGCAAATCCACGCAAAGTGAATGGAAAGAGGTGAGAACACGCGAAATTGCACATTCGCACATTCACGTCCGAAGTAATATGCTAGCTTTGAGATTCTGCCATCACCAGAGTAAAAGTATCACCATTGCAGAGTAAACTAGTTTGAAAATGAGACTCACTCACCTGGAGACAGAAGGACCAGGAGCTCTTCAGCTGAATCGGTATTTCGGAGTTATTTACCCACGGTTTCCTGCCACGGACGTGCTTGCAAGCTAGCAACGGAAACACTCATCATCTTATAAAGTTTTGGAGACAGGGATAACTTTTTCAGGTGAGCCCTCCAATAATGTAAACCTAAAGCATGACTGTGGCCGACACACATTGTGGGCTCACGCTGCCACAGAGACAGAACTGAATGTGTATTGTGGGGTGTCACGTCTGCAAGGACTGAGGACTCAAATCTACAGGAGGTAACAAGGAAGTGTGAGATTTGTCTCTTTGTCCCACAGAAGACGTATTCCGGTTCATCAAGAAATGAGAGACAATGGTGAAGCTTCAAAGGGATGCTTTATAACTGTATGTTGACTGAAGACACCATGTGACTTGAATTCTGATGCTGGAAATGTATAAAAGGGGGTTGAAGTATGATTCCTTCTCTTTCCTGCTTTGAGAATGCTAGGAGCTTGTGTTCTGTCAAATAAAGCTGGTTTATGACTGAAACTCAGCCTCGTTATTTGAACATGCTCCTACACTGGTGACCTACGACGGAGAATGAGCAATGAGAATTCTTCCGAACCGGGCTCGGTGGAAGCCAGCCTGATGGCCGCCTCCACGTTCCGGCTGCCCGATTTCTGGCAGCACAGCCCGCGCTCATGGTTTAGCGCAATCGAGGCGCAGTTCAACCTCCGGAGAATCTCCAACGACGACACAAGATTCTACCACGTGGTAGCGAAACTGGACAGCGACACGGTCCAGAGAGTGGAGGATTTGGTTAATCATCCACCAGACAGCGACAAGTACAGCGCATTGAAAGACGCGCTGATCAGCCATTTCACCCCCTTAGTCCAACAAAGAGCAGAGGGGCTCCTGGCGCTGACGGAGGCCGAAAACGATAGACCTGCGGACCTGATGGTGAAGATGCTGCAGCTCAAAGCCTCCGAGGATGGCGAATTCATTTTCGCCCACCTATTCCTTCGAACCCTGCCACCAGCAGTGAGAGTGGCCCTGGCAGAGTCACCCCGATTGGCCAAGCGAGACTACCATGGGTTGAGCAAGGAGGCGCAGAAGTTGGTCGACGCCCACAAGCAGACCGTGGTTTCGGCCGCGGCGGCTAGTTCGGGAACGGCGTCCGGAGACAGCTTGGGTCCAGCGGCACCAGACGCACCAACAACGGCGGCGACCGGAGCCAGACGACGCGGAGCGGAGAACGGCTCGTGCTTCTACCACCGCCGTTTTGCAGAGAGAGCGCACAGGTGCGTCCCACCGTGCAATTTTAAACGCCAGGACCGAGGGCCGGTAGCAGCCGCGACTCTCGGCAATGAGAACAGGCTGCTTTACCTGACGGATGCACGCTCGGGGAAACAGTTCCTCGTGGACACGGGCTCGCAGCTGAGCTTCGTCACGCCCACCTACGCGGAACGGCTGTCGCCTTCTAAAGCCCCCTGGGTGTCAGTGTCAGCAGCGAACGGCTCCACAATTAAAACGTTTGGTGAGAGGACCATGCTTCTGTCCTTACAAGGCCGTTCATTTGAGTGGACATTTATTGTAGCAGCAGTCAGTTTCAACATGTTAGGGGCTGATTTTTTGTGCTCACATGGTTTATTGGTTGATCTTGCTAATAGACGTCTGATTAATGCACTGTCCTTTCATTCTATTCCCTGCACAGCTCGGGTGGCCCCGCCAACTGCACATGCCAGCGTCTCAGCCGCGGGTGGTAAGTTTCACACTCTGCTTGCTCAGTTTCCAGCACTCACAGTCCCCACTTTTTCAGCAACGGTGGCCAAACATGGGGTAGAACATTTCATAACAACCACAGGCCCTCCCGTTTTTGCAAAGGCTCGGCGTTTGGACCCAGCTAAACTGGCCATCGCGCGCGAGGAGTTCACTAATCTGGAAAAACTAGGCATCGTTAGACGCTCCAAGAGCGCTTGGGCTTCGCCGTTACACATGGTCCCAAAGGCTGACGGCTCGTGGCGGCCTTGCGGCGATTTCCGCAGGTTGAACAACGTTTCAGCTCATGACCGCTACCCGATTCCGCACATTCAGGATTTTTCTGTTCATTTGGCGGGGGCGTGCATTTTTTCTAAAATAGACTTGGTGCGCGGCTATCACCAGGTTCCAGTGCGCGCGCAGGATGTACCCAAAACAGCGGTCATAACTCCTTTCGGCCTTTTTGAGTTCTTGCGCATGCCTTTTGGCCTCAAGGGGGCCGTGCAGACTTTCCAACGCATGATGGATGCAGTTTTACGCGACCTGCCTTTCGTGTTCGTTTATTTGGACGATATTTTGGTAGCCAGCACGTCCGAAGGCGAACATGAAAAACACCTCACAGCAGTTTTCCAGAGGTTGGCAGAGCACGGGTTAATAGTGAACCCAGCGAAATGCCAGTTTGGGGTGGCGCAGATTGATTTTTTGGGACATCGCGTTTCGGCAGAGGGAGCAGTTCCCCTTCCAAATAAAGTGCGTGCCATAACAGATTTTCCGCAACCTCAAACGGTTAAGGCGCTTCAGGAGTTTCTAGGGATGGTTAATTTTTACAACCGTTTCCTCCCAAGCGCAGCACGACTCATGCAGCCATTGTACACCGCGTTAAAAAAACAAAAGCCCGCAAATAAAGTCGAATGGTCTCCGGAGCGGGAGCGCGCTTTTGCCCAGGTCAAATCAGCCCTGGCAAATGCAGTTTTGTTAGCGCACCCAGTTCCAACGGCCCGCATGGCGCTCACCACTGACGCTTCCGATGTAGCGGTGGGGGCGGTAGTTGAACAGTTTGTGGCAGGTACCTGGCAACCCCTCGCGTTTTTCAGCAGGACCTTGCGCGATAGTGAACAGAAATACAGCGCATTTGACAGGGAGCTTTTGGCCCTACACTTGGCCATCCGTCATTTTCAGTTCTGGTTAGAGGGGCGACGTTTCACCGCTTTTGTGGATCATAAACCGCTAACGTTTGCGATGGCCAAAATTTCGGAACCCTGGTCAGGCCGGCAACAAAGGCAACTAGCCGCAATATCGGAGTTTACTACTGATATTCAGCATGTCGCGGGTAAACACAATGTTGTAGCAGACTGCCTCTCGCGTGCAATAGCACTGCCAAGCCCTATAGGGGCAGACTCTGTAGCCATGGCCGCGGGCCCGGGCAGCGACGCGGGAGCGCGCGCAGCCCCGGTCTGTGTTGGGTTAGATTATGCGGCCATGGCTGCGGAGTAGGTTAACGACGCGGACGTGCGCGCGCTCCAGTCTGGACCAACAGGGTTAAGGCTGGAGCACAGGGTGCAACAAAACGGTATGCCCCCGCTAATCTGTGATGTCTCCACGGGACGGCCCCGTCCTGTGGTGCCAACCGCGTGGCGTCGCCGTGTTTTTGACTTGGTCCATTCTCTCGCGCACCCGGGGGTGCGCGCATCGATCAAATTGGTGGGGGAGAAATTTGTTTGGCCCGGGTTGCGCAAACAGGTCAAGGAATGGGCAGCAGCCTGCGTAGCGTGTCAGCGAGCTAAAATACACAGACACACTAAGGCCCCGTTAGAACCTTTCCACATCCCCGCTAAGCGTTTTGATCACGTGCATATTGACCTGGTCGGCCCGCTTCCGTTATCACACGGGCACACACATCTTTTGACGATGGTAGACCGCACCACGCGCTGGCCAGAGGCGATTCCTCTGACATCAACCACAGCGGAAGAAGTTGCGCGAGCATTTTTAACAGCATGGGTTGCGCGTTTTGGTGTACCGTCGGACATAACGTCCGACAGGGGTCCCCAATTTATTTCCGAGCTATGGCCATCGATGGCCCGCAGCTTGGGGGTGAAGATTCATCGCACCACCGCGTATAACCCCCAGGCCAATGGTTTATGCGAACGCTTTCACAGGTCATTGAAAGCAGCCCTCAGAGCGTCGCTAACGGATACAAATTGGGTAGACAAACTTCCATGGGTGTTATTAGGGTTGCGTTCTGCACCTAAGGAAGATTTGCACGCTTCCCCGGCTGAATTAGTTTTCGCTCAGCCGCTCCGTTTGCCCGGGGAATTTCTTCCTGATAATCCCGCACCTAATGGCCCCCCCGCTCAGCCGTGGCAGAGCGGCTCAGGAACAAACACGCTTCCTGGCCCAGTCCATCACAGTTTCCCACACGTTTTTGTGCCCAAGGCTTTAAAAAATGCAGAGTTTGTTTTTGTTAAACATGACGCCCAGCGTCCAAGTTTGCGGCCGTTTTACGACGGACCGTTTCGAGTGCTGGAGACCGGGCAGAAGCATTTTCTGCTAGATTTAGGGGGCAGAAGGGAGCTGATTTGCATTAACAGGCTCAAACCCGCTTTTGTTCTGGCTGACGAGGAGGTGCAGCTCGCGAGGCCCCCCCGCCAGGGCAGGCCGCCAAGAAGACATTCTCCAAAGTCTTCACAGAGAGGTGCTAACAGCTTTAATCCACAGGTGCAGAGAGATGTTGCAGGGGCAGCCAAGCCAGGTTGCAGCAGATTCGGCAGAAGATTAAAACCTAGGCACTTGGTGGATTGATTAGCGATGTATGGAGTGCTTTGTGTTTTTCTTTTTGTTATGCCATGCAGATTTTGCCTTACTCGACGTTTGGGGGGGGTAGTGTGGCCGACACACATTGTGGGCTCACGCTGCCACAGAGACAGAACTGAATGTGTATTGTGGGGTGTCACGTCTGCAAGGACTGAGGACTCAAATCTACAGGAGGTAACAAGGAAGTGTGAGATTTGTCTCTTTGTCCCACAGAAGACGCCCCGGAGGGTATTCCGGTTCATCAAGAAATGAGAGACAATGGTGAAGCTTCAAAGGGATGCTTTGTAACTGTATGTTGACTGAAGACAACATACAGTTACAACATTCTGATGCTGGAAATGTATAAAAGGGGGTTGAAGTATGATTCTTTCTCTTTCCTGCTTTGAGAATGCTAGGAGCTTGTGTTCTGTCAAATAAAGCTGGTTTATGACTGAAACTCAGCCTCGTTATTTGAACATGCTCCTACATGACGTTATTTTGGGGATTTCCACAGTAGGCTGAACACTGCTGCATAAGTTATAAGACAACTTTGCCTATCTGCATCTCACTCAGATGCTGAATTCATGTTTATTTGTGCATTTACATTGAGTTATAACGCAATCGCACTGCCTGAAAAATTTGCCCATTCGCGTAATGTGTGAACGCACCTTTAAAGTTCACACGATTTATTTGGGAGCTGGTCACCCTGACGCAGCTCGAGGAATTGACATAAGACAAAGCAGGTGAAATAAACTCAGGCAAGGAATGGCAAAATAAGGCTAAGGCAGAATAGGCTAGACAGAAAGCATGCGGTTCACGCCGACATCATTCAGATGACTACGTAGCTCGAGTATGTTCAATTTGTCTTCTTTTTAATTAGCCTTTTGTTTTCTTATTAAAGACAAGGATAGAAAGCAGATGTTTTTACCTTTACATGTTTTGACTGTCCACGGCAGTCATCATCAGAAGACAGTGGGTAATCACACAACATGGAACAGGTGGAGACACTAATCATGGTGTGTAGATGGGTGGGAAGCCAAAGGAGTAAGAGCTAACAGTGGTACTTGGGAGCTAGCTAGCCAAGTGCAGTTTATATTATTTTCTTTAGATATCAGTCACCCTAAAAGACATCCCGATAATATATCAAGTCAATGGAAAATTAGGAATTATGCGTAAATAATCCACTCCATACAACCACATTGCTTTTTTGTTCAAGGCAACAGCTTTTTATTTTTTCAATTTATGCAAGGACCATGGAACGTTTTGAGATTTGATCGGACCCAATGACCACACACACTTTCACGCGGTCATGCACACACACTTACAAACATTGTCATAACCGGAAAGTAACAGCCACTGACACAGTAAGCGCCCACAGCCCATCAAGTACTGCACATTCAGATCACTGGGGCAGCGCCACCTTCCACCAACAGTGAGTATAATACACCCATGCTTCTACCCCTGCAACTCTTGGAAAAAATGTGTTGGAAACTTAAATAGTTTTACCTCTGTGGTGAAACAGGATTTTTTTTAAGCAAGAAGTTCCTGTTTATTGTCCACAGTTGTACGAATGTGAATTTTGTGACAACAGACGAAAATAGTAACTGGACTTTGATTAGCTTTGTACAAAGAACAAAAAGCTTCCTCTGAAGTGGACCTTCATTTCATCTGATTGTTTTTTATTTACATGCTGTTATACAGCTATTTTGTCAGTGGAAATAAACCCTCTAAATACTGTATGTAGATAATGTAAAAGTTTCTCAGAGAAGACTGGAATTCTTTTTTTGTTGTTTTTTCCTTGTACATTTTTAAAACTATAGCTATCTTGTTTTTCTTTGCAATTTGCATTTTTTGCATATATTTTCCCCACAAATTTACACATATCTTTCTAGTAAATTTCTGACTTTTTCTACTAATGATTTCAAAATTCCACTAATGTAAATTTGAGACTTTTTCCTCATCTATTTTCTTTCTTGTGTTAATTCTGTTTGGATCTACCTACATATGTGAACAAATATTTTCAGTGGTGAAATTCACCAACTCAAGATCCTGATCCTCTCTCACTGATGGTCACCTGTCCTCTGTATAATCTCCTCAGACATTGAGCATGGCTTTACTGTAATCATTCAAGCTCAACACAGACTAGATATCTCCCACTGAACAAGAAAAAAAGAGCTAACATGTACAATGTGGTGATTAGACTATAAGCAAAATAGCAGCAGTAATTTCTGTAAAATTAATTTAAAGCTGGTCTTTTGAAATACAGCAAATATATATTTTATTCAAAACTGCTCTTGTCATTATCAACTAAATAATGATTCAATGTTGGCATTTTTACCATGCCTGTTTCATAATTTCATTGCCCAACTCCAATAGCTATACTTACCTGTATTTTATCCAAACTATACAATTTAAAGCTTTTATTAGAGTGATAAAATTTATATAAAGCAGAATTGAGTTCACCTTATTGGCCACAGCTCTCCACAGCAGTCCCAGTCTCTGCTTTAAGAAAAATTAGCTGTCTCAGGATTGCTATCCGAGCTAGGAGCTAGTCAGCTCAGATTAGCAATAGTGCTTTAAGATTGAGGGCGGAGTTAAATGTGGCTGTTAAGACATTTAAAGAGACATGCGCTGAAACCAGCTGCTCTGAAAAAGACTGCAAAAGATGATTTTCAATGATGCTGCAATAATAAAGAAAATTTGAGCAAAATATGGCACAAATATTTCATTAATACCTGTGTGAGCTGTTAAAATGTGGAAAAAAGTTCACTCCATGACCCCTTTAAAGGTGCAAAACTAAAACTTGTGTCAAAGACATAACCCTAATGTCAGTCATACTGTGAACTGGACTTTGGCATTGTGTTGCTGTTCAGTAAAAACTAATGAGAACAGATGCACTCACTCACAGACACAGAAAGCTGGTCCAGAGTCGGGCAATACTGGTTGTCATGGTGATATGGAGACATGACGCACTAAGGCGTGCAGAAAATGTGTGCACATAGGGTCTGCAACAGAATACATTAATATGCCCGCGCGTTTGTGCATGTGCATAGAAACTGTGCTCATATGCACGTGTTTACATAATTTGTAGCGTCAAGAACACATTCAGCCGTGCCAAAAGAGGATGTGGGGGATTTTTCCTCGCCAAGATCAACACTGTCAATATCACTTGTGTAGCATTTTCTCCAGCTCACTAATCCTTGCATAAAGAGCCTTGTGCATCACTTTTTTTGATCTATTTGTGGAGTAAACAGTTGTCAAGCCTCCTGATATAGTGTCTGTTTGGTGAATTTATAGCAGAAGCAGCTCAACTGTAACAACCCATTCTCTGCGACTAGTATAATTAAAGTCAAAGTAGGGGATTGTGCTTGTGGATGTAGCAGTGTGGCAGCAGCTCAACAATGTGAATCTCTTTAAACACAGCGGCAACTGTCCTAATGATGGTGATGTGTATGCTCTCTCATGGTGAAATTCTATGGTCATGAAAAAGAACGGACAAAAGATCAAATTTCATTCTCTTCTCATGAAATGAAAGAAGAGCAAAATGGCCCAGAGACTCAGACTCAAATTGTGGTTTATGGGGCCCTTAAGGCCAAATTGCTACAGAATATTCTACAGAAAGATACTTTTAGTATAATTTGTTTGATAAAAGTTTGATTGTAAAGACTTCTATTATGCAGTGCAGCATCCAGTACAAGTCAAATATGAGTCCTTATTTTTGTTAAAGGATGTTCAATGATTTTACCATGACTCAGCTTCAGAGAGATATTTGCACGTTAACAAGCTGTATTGTTGCAGTTTTTGCATGGCAAAAGTGGTATCTTCACCATGATGTGGAGTGTGTCAGCCATAATAAAGATCAGTGGGTCCTGCTTCTACCACTGAGCAGCTGTCATACCCTCTCTGAGTATTTGTGAATGACCTCCTTGTATCCTAATTGTGTGAGATACCCAGTACTTGAAGCTGCTCTGTTTTTCTGCTATCCTGCTTTCTGGTATCTTTGACCCTTCAATCTCAATCTAAATCCTGGCGAGGAGAATCAGGTCTACTTTACAAGAACAGCTCGATGTCAACTGCTGTACATCTACAACTGATGGGTACTCAACTTCAGTATCTTCATCCAGTTTCTAAAATGAACTGGCCTCCAGATTCATTTTTCACAGTGGTATTGAGCTGTTGAGCTCATGTGGGTAGGATTTTTTAACCTGCCATTATAGAAAGTTGTAGTGATACCTTGTGTGGCCTCACAGCAAGCGGGTGTGGGACTGAACTTGGATTTGAACCCAGGTCAGGACCACCTGTTAGGGCTTTCAGATACAAAGCTCACCTCAGCCCTGGAATCTTGAATCTCTTAAGTACCGGCCCATATTTCAACCAATTTACTGTATTTAGAACCTATGTCTTGACGTTCTACGTCGATGACGTAAGACGTCATTCAAAGCACAAAGTGGATCACAAAAACAAAGAGAAAGTCATGATAAATGATTGACAGCTTTCCTAGCCCGTCTACAGCACTCACGTAAACACGGAGCTGCTCCGGATTGGACAGCATCTGTCCTGGAGTTCAAAAATAGGAAACATGGCGACTCAGCAGTAAACTTTCTCTGATATGGTGAAAACAAGCCAAGAGAAAGTGTTTCTGAAAGCAGTTGAGGCACAAATACAGTGTTTAGTGGCTGAATCTTTGTGACAGCAGCAACTGTTGATTAAAATGATTTGTGTCGCGGGTCATACCGTCGACGACCACGTTATGTGTTTGTGACGTACAGACATTATTTTCAGAACTGACAGTGCTACTATGGTGTTAGCCATAATATATACAGTATATATATATATATATATATATATATATATATATATATATGGCGTTCGCTAACAATAAGGCTTTTTTATTTGATTTTTTTTTTTTTTTTAATTCCAGTAACCTCACTAGACATCCCTGTTCCCACCTGGTTCACTAATCCACAGCTGATAATATATACACTACCGTTCAAAAGTTTGGGGTCACCCAGACAATTATTTTGTGTTTTCCATGAAAAGTCACACTTATTTACCACCATGAGTTGTAAAATGAATAGAAAATATAGTCAAGACATTGACAAGGTTAGAAATAATGATTTGTATTTGAAATAATATTTTTTTCCAGATACTCAACCTGCTCAAAGGAAGGTCAGTTTTATAGCTTCTCTGACCAGCTAAACTGTTTTCAGCTGTGCTAACATGATTGCACAAGGGTTTTCTAATCATCCATTAGCCTTCTGACGCAATGAGCAAACACATTGTACCATTAGAACACTGGAGTGATAGTTGCTGGAAATGGGCCTCTATACACCTATGTAGATATTGCACCAAAAACCAGACATTTGCAGCTAGAATAGTCATTTACCACATTAGCAATATACTGTATATTAGATAGTAGAGTGTATTTCTGATTAGTTTAAAGTTATCTTCATTGAAAAAAACAGTGCTTTTCTTTCAAAAATAAGGAAATTTCTAAGTGACTCCAAACTTTTGAACGGTAGTGTAGGTATCTTGGTTCATTCTGACTCATTTTGTTATATTTATATGGTGATAGAGGTAGACTGGACTGTTAGCATTAGCTTGGCTAGGCAGTTGGAGTCAGTAGCCATGTTTACATGCACACCAATAAACCAGTTATAATTAGATTTTAAGAGTTATCTAATTATTGAAGTATTCAAGTAAACAGAGTAATCAGACAAATGTCATTATCGGGTTATGAGATATCACACTAATTCAAATAGTTTACTGCCCAATAACCTGTTTATTCAGTGCATATAAACATATCAAATCACATTATTACCATTATCTCTGTCATGAACTGGGGTGGACTTCCAGCCCAGTTCCATGGCATGGTGGCTGCTTTGTCTTCAAGTACATTTTGATTCCCTATTTTGCCGCCAGGCACCTCCTTGGGAGCCTTTGAGGTCTTCTCGGCTCCCTGACAGCTTGCAGCCATGCCCCCTCTTCTGCCAGTTCCTGCCAGCTGGCTGTCATTATCTTTTAAGTACATTCTCTGTTTATTCACACACACACACACACACACACACACACACACACACACACACACACACACACACACACCTACATGTATGTCCTCATTCTTACACTCATGCACACTCTTTCACACATACACACACACACACACTCATCCTCACTCTTATGCTCTTAGGCATTCACACACACGTTTCCAATTTGTCCAGTCCACGCATTCACTCTCATTCTACACACCGGCAATCTATCTCCTCATTACATTTGGCATTGTTTAAGTCCGGTCCCTGCTCGAGTGATTTGCCAGATTATTATTTGACTGTTTGTTCACTTTGATGCATGCATGACTAGACGCCCTGCCTGTTTTTCGGTGCCGCTTCGCTCTGCATGTCATCTGTGTCTTTCTCTTCTGTTTTTGCAGGTTGGCTCTGGGATTCCATCCACGGACGCCTCTGTTCTCGGCTCCAGTGAGTATTTCTGTACCCGCCGCTTCCAGTTCTACCTGGGAAGCGCTCGGGTGTCCAGGCTGCCCCCCCCCCCGCTGTCCAGCTGTCCTGCAGTGTCTTGGGTACCCTGGGGTTACTCAATGGTGAGCTGAGAAGCGTCTCATGAGCTTCCCAGAACCTTCTTGCCATTTTGTGTTTTTCTGTTGTTTGCTGGACTGTTTGTTTCCTTATTCTGGCACAATAAATTGCACACAACATCTCCGGTTTCCTCCCACATGCCAAAAACATGCACGTTAGGTTAATTGGCATCAAACTGGGGATTCTAAATTGTTCTTAGGTATGACTGTGAGAGTGAATGGTTGTCTGTCTCTCTGTGTTGGCCCTGCGATGGACTGGCGATCTGTCCAGGGTGTACCCTGCCTCTCGCCCAAAGATGCTGGGATAGGCTCCAGCGCCCCCGCGACCCGAAAAGGATTAAGTGGAAGAAGATGAATGAATGAATGAATGAATGAATCTCCTGCGCGTGGATTTGTCTCTTTCCTTCCGTGCGCTGCGTAAAAGTGCACGGGGTTTCACAACAGAATAATCCAGCTCGTTAAAAATCCAGCGGAGGTGTTGTGTGCATGTGTTTTTTCACCTTTTGTGCTTCTTCTCACCTGTCAGGAGCCCCTTCATCATGGACTTTTCAGTTTTTGGACTTAACCCAGAGGAGTGTGCTGTGGCCGAGCGAGTGGTGGACTTCGCTTCCTGGGCTCGTGCCACCCACTCTCCGGAAGCAAATTTTTATTTACTGGACGTTGCTGTTGGGGTGATGCAGACATGTCCCAGCCTTTGGAAGTGTCCGGGACTGGTGCCGCTGCTCACCCAAATTTGTGAATTACGGCAGCGCTTAGAGGAAGTGGTGAGAGGGTCCTCCGCAGTACCACCGAGGCAGTCTAAGAAGCGCTCCTGGAGGCCGAAAACCCATCACTCGCCTCCCAAGCCGGTGTCCTCTTCTCCCCGCCAGACCTCCCGTCCTACTCCTGGGTAGACGGAGCATGACACCGATACAGCAGCTGACATAATCACCTGTGAGGAATTCAGGCAAGTGCTTCTCCAATCTCTTACACTCTCCCCTGATGTGATTAGCCAGATTCCTATGGAGGAGATCCAGATTTTACAATCTGCTGGGGCTCCCCCGTCAGCTGCTGTTTCCGCTCCTCAATTTTTTTCCCTCTGTCTCCTCTAATTCCCTGCCGGTCCCGGGAGGGAGCAGCCGGACGCTGAAGGAGCCAGAGGTTGTTGAGGAGCCTACACCTCAACGAGTGGGTCGTTCTGCATCATCATGCCTTAACCTTTTAACTGTCCACATTTCATGGATGGGTCGCGCATCCCCAGTGGCATAGCGCAGCAACTGCGCCTGTCAACTCTGGCTGTACTCTGACGTCCCCAGCTCTCCTGAGGATTTGCACTGAGCTGTACTGATCTGACAGTTCAGAAGGTGGCAGACATGCATCGAAGGAGTCATAGCTGACATGGAATACAGCAAAGAAGAAGAAATCCTCATTATTATTCTTCCTTTTTCTGCCATAAGCTCACAAGACCAAGATGGCTGCCACCACGATCGTCTGAATCCTCACAAAAACTGCATCATACAGGAAAAATAGTCGTGTAATACAAACGAAATTCATGTGGGATAATCACAAGAGTTTGTAGATGTGGTAGAGAGCATAAATGACCGACCAAACGCAAAACAACAACCATGATTGGCGAAAACGGACCGTCCACACGAGCAAGCAAGCCCCCCCCCCCCCCACCACCACCACCGGTAAGTGATGTATTTATGTCTTTTTTTTATTTTTTTACATTTTATTGATTTTCTGGTTCATATACTTTGAAGATAAGATAAAAACATACCGCTGTAGACAAAATGGTGTAAAAAAACCCCAAACCATTCTTTGTGTAAATATGTCCAAAGTCCACTTTTGACTGAGTTATGTAATTTATATAGTTGCCGCAACATTATGCGTATTAGATGCGTAAATTTATTCCTATCTGAAACTTTGGATCATATTCTACAGCTTTCTAATTGACAGTAGGCCATTATCTCTTGCAACTTTCAAGTTATAGCAATGGAAATCTGCACTATTTTACTGCCAAAAAATATTTACCACTCTTGACCACTAGGGGTTATGTTTACCCCTTAACCATCACAGTCGCCATGCGGCGACTTGGACAGTTAAAGGATTAAGAAGCCCATCACCTCATCGGCGGCCGAGTTCCAGATGCCATGCCCAACCACTTCTGTGGCAAAGCCTTCCCCTGGGCCAGCTGTCACACCAGCCAGCACCCTCTCCGCTTCAGCCGCAGCCTCCGTCATCAAGACGTCCTCTCCTGCCACTAACAGGACCTCCAGGGCTTCCCCCGACATGCCCACTTCCGCATCAGCCGAGCTGGCTCCTCCACTATCCTCTGGGGGTGCCTAGGAAGGCCATGGACATGGAGGAGAATGACAGCTCGCTGCCTGCAGCAGTTTACACCCAGACCCGGGAGGTCAGGGAAGTGTGTTTTCATTCTATCCCTGCTAATAATGATAAACCTTGTCTGTCTCCTGGGAGAGACCCTCAGGTTAGGCAGTCACCTGAGTGCTCTCCCCCTGCTGCTATGTTTAAAGACTCACCAATCCCCTCCGTGTCTCCCCCCTTTCTTCCCAAGTGCCCACCGGAACCAAGCCACTGGACAGTGGAGGAGCTTGTGACCCTGGATGATCGTAGACCAGAGCCAGCACGGAGTGGACCCCCAGCCGTCACACTGGAGAAACCACCTGCGTGGGGGGATTTGCCTGGGGGCACCAGGTCTGCCATCACCATCATGCCTGCTGCGGAGGCTGCCACAGCAGAGTCAGCACCTGAGCTGGACCACCTAGAGGCCAGGCCCAAGACATCTTCACCAAGTTCATCGGAGTCCTGGATGGCGGTGGGGCTTGAGCACAGGCAAGTGCTCTGTTTTGTTTTCTCTTCTCAGTGTTAGAGCGATCTTGCCTGGCCCTTGGTGAGGAGAGCTGGGTGCAGCCGTCCACTGCACCTGAGCTTGCCTTGCCGGGCTCTGCCGCTGCCAGCGACCCTGACCCTCTCTCCCTCTCTGCTATTCCTGAGCCATTGTCAAGGGTTGCTGGAAAGGATCCACCGCCACTGGGTCCCACCATGGGTGCAGCTATGGCCCAGTCGGGGTCCACCGCGGGTGCCGCTAAGTTCCAGCCTGGAGCCACCGTGGGTGCAGCTTTGTCCCAGACCGGGACCACCGTGGAAGCAGCCACGGTCCAGCCAGGCCTCACCGCGGGTGCAGCATTGACCTTGACCTTGGGGTCTTGGGGGTGCAGTTCTGGGGTTTTGGGGGAGGTTCACTTTTGTTTTCTATATAGTATGCTTTGGTTGTATTGTTGGTTTCCCTCCTGACCTGTTTCCCCCACCTCCCTCTCTGGTTTGCTGTGGTAGTTCCTCTGGGGGGGGGGGGGGGGGGGGTTGTGTTCCCTTTTGATGGTACAGGGGGTGTCTGGTACCCACCACTTGGGGGGGCGGGGGCTTTGTCACGAACTGGGGTGGACTTCCAGCCCAGTTCCATGGCATGATGGCTGCTTTGTCTTCAAGTATATTTTGATTCCCTATTTTGCCGCCAGGCACCTCCTTGGGAGCCTTTGAGGTCTTCTCGGCTCCCTGACAGCTTGCAGCCATGCCCCCCTCTCCTGCCAGTTCCTGCCAGCTGGCTGTCATTATCTTTTTTGTTCATTCTCTGTTTATTCACGCACGCACACTCTCTCTCTCTCTCTCACACACACACACACAATCATCCTTACGCTTATGCTCTTAGGCATTCACACACACTTTTCCAATTTGTCCAGTCCACGCATTCACTCTCATTCTACACACCGGCAATCTATCTCCTCATTACGTTTGGCATGGTTTAAGCCCGGTCCCTGCTCGAGTGATTTGCCGGATTATTATTTGACTGTTTGTTCACTTTGATGCATGCATGACTAGACGCCCTGCCTGCTTTTCGGTACCGTTTCACTCTGCATGTCATCTGTGTCTTTCTCTTCTGTTTTTGCAGGTTGACTCTGGGATTCCATCCACAGACGTCTCTGTTCTCGGCTCCAGTGAGTATTTCTGTACCCGCCGCTTCCAGTTCTACCTGGGAAGCGCTCGGGTGTCCAGGCTGCCCCCCCCCCCCCCGCTGTCCAGCTGTCCTGCAGTGCCTTGGGTCCCCTGGGCTTATTCACTGGTGAGCTGAGGAGTGTCTCGTAAGCTTCCCAGAGCCTGCTCGCCATTTTGTGTTTTTCTATTGTTTGCTGGACTGTTTGTTTCCTTATTTTGGCACAATAAATTGCACACAACATCTCCTGCGCGTGGATTTGTCTCTTTCCTCCGTGCGCTGTGTGAAACCACACGGGGGATCACAACAATCTCTTTATTCCCAGTTATCTGATTATTGTGACCATGTAAATGAGCTCAGCCTGTCTAACAGCAATACAGCGCAGACTGATGGGGAGAGACAGATACAGACCTACAAAGAAATCCCACAAATATCACACAGCTGAAAGAATTCTGTGCTGAACAGTAGGGAAAGGTTTCTGTCAGTTGCATGGGTTCATGGACAATTACAAGAAATGCCTCATTGATGTTACCGCAAAGGAAGGCAATACCAATAACCATTTTAGGATTACACATGTGTGTTAATTTCCTTTGTTATGGTTTGGGGCTACTTTGTTTTATTTCTTCCATTACAGGTGCATCTCAAAAAATTAGAATATCATCAAAAAGTTAATTTATTTCAGTAATTCAGTTCAAAAAGTTAAACTCGTATAGATTCATTACACACAGAGTGATATATTTCAAGTATTTATTTCTTGTAATTTTGATGATTATGGGCCAGATTTACTAACATGTTGCACCAGTGCAAAACCTTCTTTTGGCATTAAAAAACTACTGTTGAGATTTACTAAAGGGCGCAGCACAAAGTTAGCTCTGGAAAGGCATGGACAATGTTAATTTTGCACCTGGCCTCATTGCATATGTATTTGTAGATGCTGTCATGTCAAAGCATAAATTTGATAGAGGAGAGTATTGAAATGACTGGCCCAAGGCGATTTACTAAGGTTTGCAGTTGTCGATTTCCTAATTGAGCCAACATTTAACACCCAAAAAAAATGTCTTAACTTATTTGTGCCTGACATAGCAGCGATAGTTGTTGCCAGGAGGAGGCACCGGCGAGAACAGAGAGAAGAGAATTTTCTCTCTGCACGTTACTTTATTTGGCATGACAGAAGAACAGATTGTATGAATATAAATGGTCTCACAGAGATCAGTATTGTGCTGAACTGGCCCGCAGAGGTTTTTTTAATTTCATTTGTTTACATATAACCTAGTAAATTAATTTGTATCCATAAAATAGGCCTAATGTCTGTGTAGCCCTTCCTACCTGTAGTGTACATACAGATGTGTCAGCGGACAGGAACTGTTTTCTTTTCTGTGAAGGTTCAGACTCTGAGTCCAGAACGTTCCTCTCCTCTCCATCTATAAGACTCCCCCTTGCTCAAGTCTTGGAAAAGTACCAAAAGCTCTTACACATTGACAGTTTTCTTTATTTTTTACTCAATCCATATTTCTGTATTTGTTTTCTTTTTTTTGTATCTGTGCATAAAATGGTGATTCATTTCCCTCTTCTTCTCTCTAGTTCTCGCTCCCAGATCAGGATACACAATGTAATATAAGGGGGGAAAACAACAACAAGATTTAAAAAAAAAAAAAAAAACACAGACCCATGGAAACATCTCCCAAAACTGCAACATCGTAGTAACTCCGTTTATGGGCAAAATTCCTTATTTGGCTAGAGCTGCAACCAGCCGTGGTCACGTGATCCAGTTATTGTAGTAACTCCATACATGGCCATAATTCCTGATATGGTTATAACCCTGACCTGCTGTGGTCTAAATGACAGCACTCTTTACTGTGGCGGTCAAAGGAATAAGTGAACTTGTGTGTGTTTAATTTTATTACGTTCCAGACTTCAGAAAACATAAAGTCGTGGACTGGGAGACCTATAGATTTTGTTAAAACAAAGTTATTCACACAATTAAACCCCAAAAGTCCATCAGACCATCTTGATGGTTTGAGTGTTAATAAAACAGGAGCACTCTGAGGTAAGTGCAATATCCCCCGCCTCAGTTTTCTTTGACGATCCCAATACTTACTGATGGAGAGCAGTTTTCCACTTTTCAATATAATTACTGTAGCAGAACCAAATCATGATAAACCCATCATCCACACATATACAACGAAGTATACAATTCATAGTTGTAGGTCAGGATCCCAAGGTGAACCTGTGTAGCAAGTATGGTGGCCCTAGCTTGATGCGTTGTACAGTAATAAGGCATAAGAAATGTTAACCTTGGCCTTCGATCTTTTCACCCCAAACCCACAGTCAGAGGTCAGGATCCTAAGATGAGCCTGTATACCAGGTTTGGTGGCCCTAGCTTTACTCGTTTTATAGTAATAGTAAATGTAGCATTTACCATAGTGCAACTGCAATGTTAACTTTAACCCCTTGCACTCCGGTCAATTTCCCTAAAAACGCCAAAAAATAACTTGCCCAAAGTAAATCGAAAGCTGTTCTTCAACCCTTTGCAGCATCTTCATGGGGTTGGTCTCATTTAAAAGAAAACACTTTGAATTTTTTGGCAAAACAGCCAAACATAATCAACATAATCTCTCTAAGTGCTCCGGCCACTGAGTTACAGTCATCTAAACATACTGAACTTGAAGAAAATAAATTTGGCCTGGGTGTTTTTTTGGATACAAATGCTTGCAAATAACACACAGCTTCAGATCCGGGCTGGAAAATGCAACAGAAATGTAGAACCAAGTGTTGTCCAGCTGAGGTCAAAATTTTGTAACAATACCACAAAAAATGAATATATTACACAGCTTTTTCCTCAGGTAGTCCCCAGGCGTTTTTGAACTGTGCCAAATTGTGCCAAATGGCACAGTTTGGAAAAACGTCTGTAACTTTGGAATGATTCAATATAGAAGCTTCATCTTGGGCTCTAATGAAAGGTGACACTCAGGGTTGTGTGTGTCAATGATCCAAAACAATAATCCAAAACACACCAGCAAGTCCACTTCTGAAAACAAAACGAAGACTTTGGAGTGGCCTAGTCAAAGTCCTGACCTGAATCTGATTAAGATGCTGTAGTACGACCTTAAAAAGGCAGTTCAGGCTCGGAAACCCTCCAATGTGGCTGAATTACAACAATTTTGCAAAGAAGAGTGGGCCAAAATTCCTTCACAGCACTGTAAAAGACTCATTGCCAGTTATTGCAAACACTTGATTGCAGTTGTTGCTGCTAAGGGTGGCCCAACCAGTTATTAGGTTTAGGGGGGAATCACTTTTTCACACAGGGCCATGTAGGTTTGGATTTTTTTCCCTTAATAATAAACACCTTCATTTAAAAACTGCATTTTGTGTTTACTTGTGTTATCTTTGTCTAATATTTAAATTTGTTTGATGATCTGAAACATTTAAGTGTGACAAACATAAAGTGTGACACACATTCAAATCTGGTGATACATATACAGTATATCATACAGATCTGGTGGATCTAACCAGGAATCTTTTAGCTTTGCAGAATAAGCCACTCCACCACCAAACCACTTTGGAGTTCACTCTACATGTATAAAAGAGATTCTGTCACAGTTGTGGCCAGCCAGGTATATGGACAGAAACTTTGCTCTCTCCGGACTCAAAGGCCATGTCATCGCTGGCTCTCATCGCTTGTCTGCCACAATACCTGAAGAGTGCATCTGACATGGAGTCACTAACCGCTTGACCATAAAAGAGGTCAAAGGTGACCTTTTTTAACCAACCTTTACCCATGTAGGTGTACACCAGTGGAGAAATCAAGCGCACACCGTGGCTCTTACTCCACAATACACCTGTTGTGGAGTGTTGTTGGACCGGGATGTGGATGCCGCAGAAGGGTCCCGGGGTTGGGGGTCAGGGGTGTGCAGCCCGACCCAACAGCAGCCTGCAGCCTGCAGACTGCAGGTAAAGGCTGATTCATGTCTCTCTGTGGAGCTCATGGGGCATACCGCATGTTCTATGTGTGCAGCGGAGCATATACAGTGCAAATACAAACTGCTTTTCCAACACAGCTCTGAAAGGGAATATCAAGCATATACTAAGACACACTCTTCCTATTTTATTGCTGTTTGGGTAATTTTCCCTTTGTTTTGGCCGACTGTGATGACAAATTCTCAAAAAGTTTATAAATGTCACATTTCCCAGGCTTATTTTTTTTTCTTTGACACTTACATAAAGTTGGCTGCCCAAAATTCAGAATGGTGAGCAAAAACACACAGTGGGCACAATCTAGCTCAGTCCCTGGCCCTCATGGTTTCATACCATCACCTACTGAGCGCCCCAACTCCCACACTACCTGAAGGCTGCTGCCTACAATAAAATTCCCACACCCATTTCCCTATCTCTCCTATAGAGAGCCACAGTATGCAAGAAAAACAAATAAATTGATGAATAAATAAAAAATTAATAATACACATCCTACCCTAATGTGCCTTCCTATTGAATTTTACAGTAGTTCTTACTTTACAAGGAAATAAATCTGAGATGTCTAAAATGGTCATTGCTGCACCGAGTTTATATATTGTCATCTTGCTATTGCTATTTCTTTAGCATCATGGTTAATCACGGCATGCCAAATGCATTATGTCAGTGGTGTATATACAACGGGGAAAATAAGTATTGAACATAAGAAGAAGAAGACATCTTTGCTGTCATTCAGTCCATACAGCCAATCATGTACAGTAGAACAAAATTACGTTTCTCCTATCTACAATGCTAATCACATGTAGAATCAGAGGAGTCGCTGCCATGCAAGGCGCCACCACAAACAACTTCTCCTTCCCCCATTCTATTATGCTGAGAACCAAGCTAGAAGGCGGGAAGTACCATTTTTATATGGTCTTTGGTATGGCTGGGATTTGAACCCACGGCCTCCTGGTTATGGGGCAGATGCTCTACCAACTAGGCCACCACTCCGGTATGTCAACATATTAACATTTTTCCAGGGTTTCCTCAGGTAACATTTCTCGGTGGCGGCCCACTGCGCCAGAAATTTTACTGCCTCGCCAAGGAGATATGAATTTATTAAGAAAAATATATGAAGCAATGACTTTCTGCAGGTGCGCACACGAACAACACGCGTAGCCGTCATCCATGCAGAGTTTAGAAGCGCCCCACCCACGCAAGTTTTCCAGTCAGTCAGCAAATAGTGTCTCACTAAGCATGACTGTCCGACAGAAACATGAGTTTGTTAAAGTACTTTAAACGCAGAAAAAATCATAAGAGGTATGTATGTAAGCACTGGAGGAGTTTATCATAGTTTTAACCCGCTGGAAACGGGAGCAATAATGGAAGAGTCGCTTATCTAAGAGATGTTGTTAGAATTCATATGCAGCCGGTTTCATATGAAGCGAAAGGCAAGGGGGGCTGATGAATTGCTGAGGATATATTTCACCAGCTACTACAATATTAAATTATGTTCTGTAGGAATTGCAGGAATGAAGAGACTGGCAATTTCTCTCTTTCCTCGCACGAGCAGGCGTGCCATTTTTATTCTCCAGAGGCAGTGACAAAAAGCAACAGCTAAAAACGCTAGCTCTCTTCACTCTAAACTGAGGTCCTTCAGCGACTGCCTAGAGAGGTGCCTGATGAGAAAGCCTGAGCGCACAACTATAACTGCCTAAACAGATCATTCTGTACATGAACACATACTGTGGTGAATTATGTCTTTAGAGTCCACTACAGTTCCCTATTATGTACCTGGCAGGTTAGGATGACCGAAATTCACGAAATCAATGACTTTAATCTGTCAGCAGCCTTCAGACAAATTTAACGTGCTAACATTTGATTTCAAACTAAGGGAGGTTTTTCCTGCTGTCTGGGGTGGTGAGGAGATTTCTAAAAAAAACTACAAATATAAAGAAATATTAGAAATATCAGCATCCTTGGTCATTTAAGTTAATTTATTTCATTAAATACAATTTTATTAATATTTTTTCTTTGTATTGAGAGTTAAATTATTGTTCTGTTCTGACTCCAAAGTTATGGTCAAAAATGTAAATTGTTATAAGGAAAAAGTAAAAAAATTACCACAGTCTGTTTCAAATTTATCTAAAAAAAATATCCAGTAATTTTATTTTAAAAAAACAGACAAAAATTAGTCATGAAATAATCCACAAATTTATAATAAACTTTCAAATGTACAAGAAAAGTCAATCTTACAAGAGGAAATTACAAATTTGAGGAACATGGTTTCAACTTTAGATTTACAGAGAAAAGTAGAAAACTATAAGAAAATTGTTATAAATTTTTGAGAAAAACCTCAAACCTTCAAGACTGAAGTCATTACTCAAGTTTTTAAGTGGGTGCTCTTTGTACCCTTAACTCAACTAAAAAATTTTGGCTGTCTACTTTTAATTATTAATTTCAAAGCACTGCTTTTACATGAGTAGAATTTCTGGTTACTATACCCACCTGATCATATAATTTAAGTATGCTTGAGAACATTACTATTATGAATGTTTCTTTCCCATCCATACTCTCTCAATGGAAAAAAAGAAACACTAGAATAAAAATACAAAAAATACACATATTTTTGTCATTTATGTACATCATGACAAAAAAATCCTGCAGGACAAAACATGACACTTGATATTTTCTAACCTGTTTGTATACCACCATCAATAGAGAGAGAACCTGAATTAGACAGATCTCAGAGAGGGCAAGAATGAGACAGAAGAGAGGGGCCAAGGAGAGGGAAGTGTTCAGGCAGAGGAAGGAGAGAAGGATAACACCACTAAAAAGTCTAAACACAGGATGTCTGGGTGGGACCCCAACTTGCCCAATATTCAAGCCTCAGTTGTACAATACTTCAAATGGTAAGTTCCATATGCAACGTGGAAAATTTTAAAAAGAAAAAAATAGCATAAAATTAACATATTCCGGTATGTTTACTCCCCCCCGCCCCAGGGGAAAATATGTTACCACCGCGCCAATGTCTTTAAGCCAGATGAAACACTGCTTTCTCATTAAACATATTTCTGATGAATCCACTGACCTGAGATTTTCACCAGATATCAGTAGCAATCCAAGTAATCCACACATACAAAGAAATCAAGGCAACTGTGTTCACAAAACAAGTTATAGTTCATAAAAAGGAATGACACAGGGAATAAGTATTGAACACATGAAGAAGAAGCGGTGCAAAAAGGCATAGAAAGCCAAGAAACCAGCTGAAATCCATCAGAATTTCGGAAGCCATCCCATCCCCATCAGTGAAAATTAATTTCAGCTAGTTAAGTCCTGACTGATAGCCTTTAAAAAGGTCTGTGAATATCAGATTGTCACACCACAAAGAACTGATGGTTAGAAGAAAAAAGCTTTCTCTAGACCTTCGTAACTTTATTGTTGCAAAACATAATGATGGCATTGATTACAGGCACATTTCTAAACTGCTGAATGTTCCAGTGAGCACTGTTGGAACCATCATTTGGAAGTGGAAAGAGCATCACTTTACCATAAACCGGCCATGACCAGGAGCTCCTCGCAAGATTTCTGACAGAGGAGTCAAAAGAATTATCAGAAGAGTTATCAAAGAGCCAAAGACCACTGATGGAGAGCTCCAGAAAGACCTAGAGTTAGCAGGTACTGCTGTTTCAAAGAAAACAAAAAGTAATGCACTCATCAGACATGGGCTCTATGCCCACTCACCTTGCAAGACTCCATTACTGAAGAAAAAGAATGTTGAAGTTTGTTTAAAGTTTGCTGCATAACATTTGGGCCAGCCAGTAGAGTACTGGGAGAATATAGTCTGGTCAAATGAGACCAAAATTGAACTTTTTGGATGCCACAACACACAGCATGTTTGAAGGAGAAATGGCACTGCACATCAGCCCCAAAACACCATACCAACAGTGAAGTTTGGAGGTGGAAGCATCATGGTGTGGGGGTGTTTTTCAGCACATGGTACAGGCAGACTTCATATAACTGAAGGACAGATGAATGGACAAATGTACCAACACATCCTTGGTAAGAACCTGCTGCCATCTGCCAAGATGCAGAAGATGAAACGAGGGTGGACATTTCAGCAAGACAATGATCCCAAACACACAGCCAAGGAAACTCTCAACTGGTTCCAGAGGAGGAAAATAAAGCTGCTAGAATGGCCCAGTCAGTCACCTGACCCGAATCCAATTGAAAATCTATGCAACGACTGAAGATCAGAGTTCATAGAAGTAGAGGTGTGCCATATCGCATCGTTCACGATAATACCGGTATAAATTCTAATACTAACTAACTAACTAACCTGCACTTATATAGCGCTTTTCTAGTCACAAAGACCAATCAAAGCGCTTTCACTAGTACTAACCCTCTATTCTAAGGGCCTATAGGAAACAGATATCTAGGGACAATTTAGAACAACCAATTAACCTAACATGCATGTCTTTGGATTGTGGGAGGAAACCGGAGCCCCCGGAGTAAACCCACACAGCACAGGGAGAACATGCAAACTCCATACAGAAAGGTTCCAACCCCTGCCAGCCTGGGGATTCGAACCAGGAACCTTCTAGCTGTAAGGCAACAGTGCTAACCACTGCACCACCGTGCTGCCCAAATACCGGTGTAAAAATTAATATCACGATATTTGCATGATGATGTCACATGTTTACGTTGCCGACGCAACTTACGTAGCTGACGCAAGTATGTCACTGCGCAATATAAACATATGGCGACCAAAGACAGTGGCAGCACCCCTCCTCCAGTGGAGTTAATACCTAAATGAGGATCTGCTTCAGTTGTGTGGAAATATTTCGGTTTCAAAAGAGAGGGTGTGGGTCAAACGACAGTCATATGTAAGACTTGCTATCAGCCTGTGACGACCAAAGGTGGGAATACGTCAAACTTATTCAGCCATCTGAAGAATAAACATGTGATTCAATACGAAGAGAGTCAAATAACCCGAGAGGAGACCTCAGCAAGGGTGACTTCTAACGCAAGTAAACCCATTAAACTGGTTCAGCATGGCATTTCTGAGGCTTTATCCCATTACATGCCTTACGAAAAAACAAGCAAACATTGGAAAGACATTACTGAAGCAGTCAGTTTTTGTGTCACTAAAGATATGATGCCGATTCAGACGGTGGAGAGGGAGGGCTTCAGGCACCTAATACATGTGCTGGACCCAAGATACCGCTTGCCTACAAGAAAGTATTTTTCCAAGACCTCACTTCCAGACATGTACGAAAAACACCGTGACGAGCTAGCAGTTACACCGTCTTCTGCTGAATACTATTCATCCACCACAGACTTATGGTCAAGTAGAACTACAGAGCCCTATTTCAATTCAATTCAATTCAATTCAGCTTTATTTATATAGCGCCATATCACAACAGAAGTCATTTCATAGCACTATCAAAAGAAGGGAAAACCCCACAACTGCAGAAAGACCCAGCAATCAGACGATCCCCTGTGAGCAAGCACTTAGCGACGGTGGAGAGGAAAAACTCCCATTTAACAGGAACAAACCTCTAGCAGAACCAGGCTCAGGGAGGGGCAGTCATCTGCTGCGACTGGATGGGGGTGAGGGGATAGAGAAGAAGAAAAGAACAGACATAAAGAGAGCAAACATTTTAAGTCTGACTGTACACTACATTAACAATGAATGGAAGCTGTGCAAAACCTGTCTTGAAACAAGTTACTTCCCCGAGGACCATACAGGAGAAAATATAGCAAACAGACTCAAATACTTCCTCCAGTCTTGGCACCTTGATGAAAAGAAGCAGGTGTGTGTAACGACTGATAGTGGGGCAAACGTCGTGAAAGCTATAAAACTAAATGAATGGACGAGAATGTCATGTTTTGGCCATCGTCTTCATATTGCCATCGGCAAGTTTACTACTTCTATATAAGGTACTGATACTATACTATTAGTGCATCTCAGTTCATTAGAATAAGTTTTAATTTAAAAATAAAATTCAACAAAATTGTATGAAAAAGGCTTGAAATGTTTCACTGTGCATATATTGAATATACAGTATATACAGTGGGGCAAAAAAGTATTTAGTCAGCCACCAATTGTGCAAGTTCTCCCACTTAAAAGATGAGAGAGGTCTCCAATTTTCATCATAGGTATACCTCAACTATGAGAGACAAAATGAGAAAAAAAAAATACAGAAAATCACATTGTCTGATTTTTAAAGAATTTATTTGCAAATTATGGTGGAAAATAAGTATTTGGTCACCTACAAACAAGCAAGATTTCTGGCTCTCACAGACCTGTAACTTCTTCTTTAAGAGGCTCCTCTGTCCTCCTCTCGTTACCTGTATTAATGGCACCTGTTTGAACTCGTTATCAGTATAAAAGACACCTGTCCACAACCTCAAACAGTCAGACTCCAAACTCCACTATGGCCAAGACCAAAGAGCAGTCAAAGGACACCAGAAACAAAATTGTAGACCTGCACCAGGCTGGGAAGACTGAATCTGCAATAGGTAAGCAGCTTGGTGTGAAGAAATCAACTGTGGGAGCAATTATTAGAAAATGGAAGACATACAAGACCACTGATAATCTCCCTCCATCTGGAGCTCCACACAAGATCTCACCCTGTGGGGTCAAAATGATCGTGAGAACGGTGAGCAAAAATCCCAGAACCACACAGGGGGGGGGGGGGGGGGGGGGGCTAGTGAATGACCTGCAGAGAGCTGGGACCAAAGTAACAAAGGCTACCATCAGTAACACACTACGCCACCAGGGACTCAAATCCTGCAGTGCCAGATGTGTCCCCCTGCTTAAGCCAGTACATGTCCAGGCCCGTCTGAAGTTTGCTAGAGAGCATTTGGATGATCCAGAAGAGGATTGGGAGGATGTCATATGGTCAGATGAAACCAAAATAGAACTTTTTGGTAAAAACTCAACTTGTCGTGTTTGGAGGAGAAAAAATGCTGAGTTGCATCTAAAGAACACCATACCTACTGTGAAGCATGGGGGTGGAAACATCATGCTTTGGGGCTGTTTTTCTGCAAAGGGACCAGGACGACTGATCCGTGTAAAGGAAAGAATGAATGGGGCCATGTATCGTGAGATTTGGGTGAAAACCTCCTTCCATCAGCAAGGGCATTGAAGATGAAACGTGGCTGGGTCTTTCAGCATGACAATGATCCTAAACACACTGCCCGGGCAATGAAGGAGTGGCTTCGTAAGAAGCATTCCAAGGTCCTGAAGTGGCCTAGCCAGTCTCCAGATCTCAGCCCCATAGAAAATCTTTGGAAGTAGTTGAAAGTCCATGTTGCCCAGCGACAGCCCCAAAACATCACTGCTCTAGAGGAGATCTGCATGGAGGAATGGGCCAAAATACCGGAAACAGTGTGTGAAAACCTTGTGAAGACTTACAGAAAACGTTTGACCTCTGTCATTGCCAACAAAGGGTATATAACAAAGTATTGAGATGAACTTTTGTTATTGACCAAATACTTATTTTCCACAATAATTTGAAAATAAATTCTTTAAAAATCCTTCAATGTGATTTTCTGGATTTTTTTTTTCTCATTTTGTCTCTCATAGTTGAGGTATACCTATGATGAAAATTGGAGACCTCTCTCATCTTTTAAGTGGGAGAACTTGCACAATTGGTGGCTGACTAAATACTTTTTTGCCCCACTGTATATACAGTATATATATAAAGTAATATTGAAAGTTTATCTTTTTATATTGCAATTTTATTTTATATTTTTACAGTATTTTAATTTACTGAGATGTACTACAAAATGTTATAAGATTGAGGTAAATTTGAGTTATGATTGCAGGATTCTTTTTTTCCATGTGCATGTTATAGAAACATTTGTTTAAATCAGGTGCACTATTTGTTCTCCCCATTCAAATGCATTCATGTCAGGTCAGACATTGGTTTGCTTGCTACCGGATAACCATGAAAACCAGTACTCCCTGTCTCATGGGTCAGGCCGTTGGCGACTCAACCGGCATCTCTGCCCTTCCGAGGGCATGGAGGGTAAAACTGGGCATCCTGGCAGAACTAAAAACAATATCTGTCACAGGTCAGTCGTGGACCACTCCCAGTTGCACGGGGTGAGACTGGACATCCTGGCAGACAAGCACATCTGTCGCAAGGTCTGTGGTGGACTTTTGCCAGTTGGTGCATTGTGACATACACTACACAAAGATCAGAGATAAACAAACCTATCATCTGGTCAGTCACTGCAACCGATACTGGAGTCAGTTTGTCTTGGCCTGTCCTTGCCACTAATAATACCTCTATCTGCCAAGAATGTGCATAGTCCAGCAAAAGCTAGTGGTACTCAAATACTTTGCAAGCAGTTTCATGAAATGGTCAGTCAGAAAGCAACTCATACCGGCTCGGACGTCTCCCGGGTTAACAAGATCAAGAGTTCCTGGCAGCGGAGGGCGAAGGACAGAGCTGCGTGGAGGAATCTGATCAGACCTAAATGAAACAGTCATTGTCACCCCTGACAGACTGCTATGATGATGATTCAATTCAATTCAATTCAATTCAACTTTATTTATATAGCGCCATTTCACAACAACAGTCATCTCATAGCACTATCAACTGTAGGGGGGACCCCCACAGTTGCAGAAAGACCCCAGCAATCAGGCGATCCCCTGTGAGCAAGCACTTGGCGACGGTGGAGAGGAAAAACTCCCTTTTAACAGGAAGAAACCTCCAGCAGAACCAGGCTCAGGGAGGGGCAGTCATCTGCTGCGACTGGCTGGGGGGTGAGGGGATAGAGAAGAAGAAAAGAACAGACATGTAGAGAGCAAACAGCACGATGGGGACTCAATCTATGGGAGAGAACAAACAAATGTTAATGACCAGCAAAAAAAAAAAAAAAATATTTCATAGAGAGTGAGGAAAGGAGTGAGGCCCAGTGGATTACTGGAGGTCCCCCGGCTGACTAAACCTATTAGCAGCATAACTAAGGGAGGGTTCAGAAACACATGATCCCTCCCTAATTGTAGGCTATATCAAAAAGGTAGGTTTTAGCCCTATTCTTAAAAACAGAGATCGAGTCTGACTCCCGAATCCAGATTGGCAGCTGATTCCACAGGAGAGGAGCTTGATAACTGAAGGCTCTGCCTCCCATTGTACTTTTGGAGATTCTAGGTATTACAAGTAATCCTGCATTTTGGGAGCGTAGTGCTCTGTTAGGATAATACGGTAGTATCAGATCTTTTAAATAAAAAGGAGCCTGATTGTTTAGAGCTTTGTAAGTAAGAAGAAGGATTTTAAACTTAATTCTAAACTCTATGGGAAGCCAATGAAGGGAGGCCAGAACCGGAGAGATATGATCTCTCTTTCTAGTACCTGTTAAAACTCTTGCTGCAGCATTTTGGATCAGCTGAAGACTTTTTAAAGATGTTTTAGGACAGTCTGATAATAAAGAATTACAATAATCTAATCTCGAGCTAACAAAAGCGTGGATCAGCTTCTCAGCATCACTCTGAGACAAGATGCTCCTAATCTTGGCAATATTACGCAAATGATAGAAGGCAGTCTTAGAAACAAATTTAATATGTGAATTGAAGGACAAATCCTGATGAAAAATAACTCCAAGGTTCCTCACAGAGCTATTAAGAGAAAGAGTAACTGCATCCAAACTGAAAGTTTGATTTGGAAAGGAATTTCTAAGGTTTTTTGGACCAACAAGAATGACTTCAGTCTTATCTGAATTTAATAGCAGGAAATTACAAGTCATCCAAGCTTTGATTTCCTTAAAACAGGCTTCTAACTTGGCTAACTGATTAGTATCATCTGGCTTCATTGACAGGTATAATTGTGTGTCATCTGCATAACAATGAAAATGTATACAGTGCTTTCTAATAATGTTGCCTAACGGAAGCATATATAAACTAAAAAGAGTAGGGCCTAGCACAGATCCCTGTGGAACTCCATAACTAAGCTTTGAGCTGAAAGAAAACTCATTATTTACATGAACAAACTGGAACCTATCAGATAAATAAGATCTAAACCACTGCAACGAAGTTCCATTAAGTCCAACATAGTGTTCTAATCTATCAAGTAGAATATTATGATCAATAGTATCAAAAGCTGCACTAAGATCTAAAAGGACAAGTACAGAAACTAGTCCATTATCAGATGCAATGAGGAGGTCGTTAGTGACCTTCGCTAAGGCTGTTTCAGTACTATGATGGATTCTAAACCCAGATTGAAACTCTTCAAGTAAACCATTTCCCTGCAGGTGGTCAAATAATTGCGTAGCAACAACTCTTTCTAAGATTTTTGAAATGAAAGGGAGATTAGAGATTGGTCTATAGTTAGCTAAAGCTCCTGGATCTAGCGTTGGCTTTTTGAGTAAGGGTTTAATTACAGCCGTTTTAAAAGCCTGCGGTACATGGCCTAAAGTCAATGAAGAATTGATTATATGAAGAATAAAGCTCCCAATAAGTGGGAAGACTTCTTTAAATAACCTGGTAGGAATAGGGTCTAAAAGACAAGTTGAAGGTTTGGATGAGGAAACTATTTTGTCTAACTCACAAAGGTCGATTGGAGTAAACTCATCAAGACAGACATCAGTAGAAGGAGTTGTAGTAGTTACAGTATTTAAGTTAACTGTGGGAAGAATCTGATTGATTTTATCTCTGATGGATGAAATTTTATTATTGAAAAAGTTCATAAAGTCCTGACTAGTAAGCTCTAAGGGGATGCTAGGATTGACAGAGTCCTGACTCTTTGTCAACCTGGCTACAGTACTGAAAAGAAACCTGGGATTATTCTTGTTCTCTTCTATTAATGCAGAGTAATAACTTGTTCTAGCTTTTCTAAGAGATTTTTTATAAATTAAAAGATGATTTCTCCAAGCTAAATAGATTTCATCTAAATTAGTAGAGCGCCATTTTCTTTCTAATTGACGAGTCTTCTGTTTTAAGCTACGAGTTTCTGTGTTGAACCAAGGAGTTAAAAATCTCTGATTAGACTTTTTCTTTTTTAAGGGGGCCACCAAGTCTAGAGCCTGATGCAGAGAAGCTGAAACACTATCCACCATGTTATCAATTACAGAAGGAGCAAGCTGTCTATAGCTTATTTCCGTTGTGTTGACACATGGCATAGAGGAAACAATCTGCATAAATTTGGAAACAGCATCATCTGAGAGGCATCTACTGTAATAATATTTTTCTTTAGGAGCCAAATAGTCAGAAATAGTAAAATCAAAGGTTAACAGACAATGGTCTGACAGTACAGGGTTATGAGGAGACACTACAAGATTTTCTATTTCTATGCCATATGTCAGAACAAGGTCCAATGTATGGTGGAGGTAATGAGTAGAATTTCCTACTTTCTGAGAAAACCCAATCGAGTCTAATATTGAATTAAAAGCCACATTAAGGCAGTCACTATCTACATCCACATGTATATTAAAGTCCCCTACTATAATTATTCTATCAGATTTCAGCACTAAATCATGATATCAAGTCATGATGATGATATCAAGTATTTAAAATGTTTACAGTTTTTTTAAAGGCAATTATGTGACATTGTCAATAATACTGTTATCATGAAAATTCTCAAAAATATTGTGATATCTATTTTGAGTCATATCGCCCACCCCTACATAGAAGACACCCAAGGAACCTTCAAGATTTGAAGACAGTTTGTATGGAAGAATGAGCTAAAATCACTCCTGAGCAATGCCTGTGCCTCGTTTCTCCAAACAGGAGGTGTCTGGAAGCTGTTATTACCAACAAAGGCTTTTCTACTAAATATTAAATGAATTTCACCAAGCGTGTTCAATACTTATTCCCTGTGTCATTCCACTTTATTAAATATAACTGTTTTGTGAACACAGCTGCCTTGATTTCTTTGTATTTATGGATTACTTGGGTTGTTACTGATATCTGGTGAAAATTTCAGGTCAATGGCTCCATCAGAAATATGATTGAGAAAAATGTTGATGTGTTCAATACTTATTTTCCCCGCTGGATGTATTTATGTGGCCAAAACTTTCTTGCTATTCCTATGCATGCCACATTAAACAGGTATTGTTGCAAGTCTATATACAGTATAAAATTGATTCTGTCATGTTATGTGGACAAAATATTGTCCTCTATGGACTTGGCAACTTGACCACTGGGTCTCATCTCTTGCATGGTGATACTGCAATACCTAGAGAGCATCATAGTCATGGTTCGTTTGACCTCTTGACCATCTCATAGGTCAATAGGTCCATTAAACCCGTTTAGCCATTGGGACCTTTATATACTTCAGGGGGTATGTGGATAGGTCAGTGGGTGTGGTGTGCCTGACCCTTGACCATGTGAAAGGTCAAAGGTCAACATAAGGTGGATATGCATTTTGACCCACCTAAGTCCAGGAAGCTGCCAAAGTTGGTCAGCGGATGTGGTGTAGCTGACCCTTAAAGACACACTCCAGTGACTCTAAAACCACCAAAAACACCATCAAAAACCAATGTGTATTGCCCAAACTATTAAATTGTGGCTTATTATACACAAAAAAATTCATTGCCTTAGAATTACTTGAAAAGAAGTTTTTACATCTTCCACTTACTTAAGTATGCACGGAACTATGAACATTCTAATTAGCTCCACCCATACTCCCGCCCACCAGTAGCTGGAAGAAGAGGACTTTGAGCCAGGGCTCTGAGAAGGCAATCCAACTTGAAGAAGGATCATTCTCGGTGGAGCGGAAAGTCGCTGCCCGGCCCCACGTGGAGGCTGGAGGTCTCTAGTTGCCCACTCATCAAGGATCTCCAGGCGAGTGGCGCGGCGCCCCGTCTGCCGACGAATGAGAGCAGCTCAGCAAGATCATGATCTCGAACACCAGTGAGTGGCACGGTGCCCTGTCTGGCAGCAACTGGGAGCAACTCGGTGAGGAGAGCAGCTGGCTGGGGCTCTTGGCGAGAGGGCCACATTCAACCCAGCCTCCCTGTCCCCTCCGCCTCTCTCCGCTGTCTCTCTGCCTCGCTCTCTCCCTCTCCGCTGCTCCTCGGCTCCTTCCTTTTTCTCTGAGGTAGCCAAGAGTATCCATCTGATTGGTTAATGTTATAACCAATCAGACTACGCAGGAATGCTCACATAGCTAGAAACGGTCTGTCAAAACCCGCCCATTTGTAGGGGGGGGGGCTTCCCTAACTGGAAATTCACAGCAGAAAACACAGACTTGGGACTGCAGTGAGATTTTGCTCTGGATATGTCTTGTCAGTCACAAAAAACATGTTACACACATGTTGACAACAGAAAAATCTTGATTTTTGCCAGTGTGTCACTTTAACCTTGGATGATATCATGATCAGGGTCAAAGGTCAAATGTCAAATTTGTTTTTTGCTGTGTGGAAAATGCCTGGATGTCCCGAAATTATGTCAAGCAAATCTTGAAAGAGTCAACTGACCAGTGGTGAAGCAATGGCACTTTCCTGCTGGGATGTCCCACATTATGTCAGCTGAACCTTGATGGAATGACCAGTGGTTAAGCACTGACCTTTGGTGCTCTTTTGACACAATATTGGAGATCAATGGTCAACTTGGGTTTTTTGCATACTGCATCCCGTCATAACCTTGAGATCACTATATATTAGTCATGGCCTCAGCAACCCTTGGCCATCTCATTAAGCTGTATCATCATTTTCCACTTCATGATAAGTCTCCATTGTTTATTTTTTAACAGGCATTTTCAATATCATGACCTTGCTATTGCTATTGTGTATCATCACAATTAAACACTGCAAGAACAATATAAAAACTTATGTAGCTATAGAAGAGTGTATATGCACATGCATGTGTTTTGTGGAGGAGCAGCTACATCCCTGAGGAAGAAGCTATTCTTCTGTGGGTTAGTTTGTGTTTTCGATTGCCATCACTTATCGTGACTGACAATGGACTGTGACCAAAAACAAGGATATTGTTATGTTTGGGCTCACCTTTAATTTCCTCTCAATTCTCTCTCTTTCCTCTCCTTTAATCTAGGTTTTGGCAAAATCATTACAGGAGCTATAGCTAGTTTGGTGCAATGTTACAACATTCTAAATAAAGCTGGCCAATTTGACCTTTATTTATTTTATTTTATGTATTGATTGAATGAATGAATGAATGAATGAATGAATGAATGAATGATTGATTGATTGATTGATTGATTGATTGATTGAACATCAAGACAAAAAATTAAAAACAAGGAATCAAAACCAAAAAATAAACATAACAAAAAATGCCTTGTTCAAAATCAGCACCACAGTTATTTGAAGCTTTCAAGTTGGTTTTATTTTTTTTTTCAGTCTTTTCTCATTCCTTTCTTACCCCTTATAGTTCATTGACAAGGCTCTTAACCCACAAGGGTGCAGCATCAATGAATATAGCACTGCAGTGATTCAGCCATAAATGAACATAATATAATAAAGACTATGATCACTGTCACCTCACACACAAACAACCAAACTAAACACTGTCCAATGCAGAAGTGTGTGTCCATACATACTGTACCTCTTGAGGGCCCATGGGCCACGCAACTCGCACTGGTGGTCACAGAAACTGAAATGCTGATCGGGTTCTTAAATACAGGCTTAGCCTCTGCGGACCCTGCTGATGCCCTCCCAGCATCCCCAGATGAAACAAAGAGTCAATCATCTCACACTATGTGGATGGACATTGCATTTTTGGTACAAGGCATTTTGTGTTTTGCTGCTTCAGGACAGTGCTGACTGTGCTGCTACCTCTGCCAGGTTGCAGAGTCATGCGACCATGTGCACGTGACATGTCTTAAAGGGGCAGTACATGAAAGTTCTCATATACACAGGCACAGAACAGGAAGAATGGAAGAATCAAAAAAATCAATATGAGCAAGATTACGTATATTGGTTCTATGACTTGACGGTTAGTTTTGGTTTGAATTCAGTTACTCGCTCAGCCCTGTAGCTAAAGGTTTTTAAATGTCCATGCAATTACACACAGTGTACACATCATAGAATAATTATATGACATATATTTGAATTATAAAGTAAATTAGTAGCATGGTACCAAACCACAAAATGCACCAATATTCAATTCAGTTCTGAATGCAGTATTTCAGAGTGTTTTATTTTTTTATGCCACATCACTATCTTTTAACACTTTTCATACCACTACTGTCTCCATCCATCCATCCATCCATCCTCTCCCCAGCCACTTGCTCCAGCTCTTCAGAGAGGATACAAAGGCGTTCCCAGACCAGCTGGGAGACATAGTCTCTCCAGCGAGTCCTGGGTCTGCCCCGGTGTCTCCTCCCAGTGGGACGTGCCCGAAACACCTCATGTGGGAGGCGTCCAGGAGGCATCCTAATCAGATGCCCATACCACCTCAACTGACTCCTTTCAATGTGGAGAAGCAGCGGTTCTACTCTGAGCCTCTCCCGGATGACTGAGCTCCTCACCCTGTCTCTGAGGGTGAGTCTAGCAATCCTACAGAGAAAGCTCATTTCAGCCGCTTGTATCCGCGATCTCGTTCTTTCGGTCATTACCCAAAGCTCATGACCATAGGTGAGAGTAGGAACGCAGATTGACTGGTAAATCGACAGCTTTGCCTTAGAACTCAGCTCCCTCTTCACCACAACAGACCGGTACAACATCCGCATCACTGCAGCTGCTGCTCCGATCCGTCTGTCAATCCCTTGCTCCATTCTCCCCTCACTCGTGAATAAGACCCCAAGATACTTAAACTCCTCCACTTGGGGCAGGAGCCTATCCCCAACCCAGAGAGGACAATCCACCTTTTTCCGGCTGGGGACCATGGACTTGGACTTGGAGGTGCTGATTCTCATCCCAGCTGCTTCACACTCAGCGGCAAACTGTCCCAGCAAGAACTGTAGGTCATTGCTGGATGAAGCCAGCAGGACAACATCATCTGCAAACAACAGAGATGAGATCCTGTGGTCACCAAGCATGACACCCTCCGTTCCCTGGCTGCGCCTAGAAATCCTGTTCATAAAAATTATAAACAGGATCTGTGACAAAGGGCAGCCCTGGCGGAGTCCAACTCTCACCAGGAATGAGTCTGACCGAGTGTTGGCAATACGAACCAAACTCTGACAATGGTCGTACAGAGACCGAATAGCTCATAACAACAAGCCCGATACCCCATACTCCCGAAGCACCCCCCACAAAAAACCATGAGGGACACGGTCGAATGCCTTCTCCAAGTCCACAAAACACATGTAAACTGGTTGGGCAAACTCCCACGAACCCTCAAGAATTCTCGAGAGGGTTAAGAGCTGGTCCGATGCACCACAGCCAGGACGAAAACCACACTGCTCCTCCTGAATCCGAGGTTCAACCAACAGCCGGACTCTCCTCTCCAGTACCTTGGCATAGACGTTCTCAGGGAGGCTGAGGAGTGTGATCCCTCTAAAGTTGGAGCACACCCTCCGGTCCCCTTTTTTTGAAGAGCGGAACCACCACCCCGGTTTGCCATGCCAAAGGCACTGCCCCCAACCTCCACGCAATGTTGCAAAGGCGTGTCAACCATGACAGCCCTACAACATCCAAGGCCTTGAGGTACTCAGGGCGAATCTCGTCCACCCCTGGGGCCCGGCCACCAAGAAGATTTTTAATCACCTTGACGACTTCAGCCCGTGATAGGCAAGTCATCCCCCTCGTCCACAAGCCCTGCTTCCTCTGTGGAAGGCGTATCAGTGGGATTGAGGAAATCCTCAAAGTATTCCTTCCACTGCCCGACGATATTCCCGGTCGAAGTTAACAGCGCCCCATCTGCACCATACAGTGTGGACAGGGAGCTGCTTTTCCTCTTGAGCCGCCGGACAGTTTACCAGAATCTCTTCGAGGCCGACCGAAAGTCTTGTTCCATGGCCTCACTGAACTCCTCCCATACCCGGGTTTTTGCTTCAGCAACCACCCGAGCTGCACTCCGCTTGGCCTGCCGGTACACCTCAGCTGCTTTGGGAGTCCCACAAGCCAACCAAGCCTGATAAGACTCCTTCTTCAGCTTAGTGGCCCCCCTCACCACTGGTGTTCACCACGTGGTTCGGGGATTGCCACCACTAGATGCACTGACTACCTTGCGGCCGCAGCTCTGGGCCGCCGCTTCAACAATAGAGGTGAAGAACATGGCCCATTCAGACTCCATGTCTCTAGACTCCCTCGGAATGTGGTTGAACTACTGTCTCAAGTCTCACAAATCTGTATCTACCAGTTACTCAAGCCAACTATATCTAGTTTGGTTTTTAAATGGATTACTTCTTTGTAAACCCATTTGTTAGACTAGAGATCCAGAAATGTGTAGAAAACAATAGAAAACCTCCATGGAGAAGGATTTTAATCTGATGGAATGTAACCATAAAAACCAGGAATTAAATTGTAAGCATCATATTGTGCCTTCCAAAATATACAATGAAAGGCCCAGTTAATTTTGGTTGCAAAATCCAATCACAAGTAGAGAAACAACTGCCCCATTCATTCACTTGTTTCCTTTCCAAATCAAGCTCTAACTCTCCTGCTCTGTCAGGATTGTCTTGTGTCTTGCAGATATTACTTGTGAAGCAGTCATTGTGTTATGGCCTGCCCGGAGCCCTCGCACTGCCAAAACAAACCTATGTGTGTCACTGCTCATTTAGCATTTGGCCCACTGCACCCCTCTCTCCATATTTATACAGAGGCAAGCTTCCAGCATACAAACACAACTATACGGGCAACTGCCAAGATTGGAGGACAGGCAGAGTGGAAGATTCAAACCACTACCGGCTGCATCATCACTCTGCTGTTGACTGGTCAATGACTGTCCGGAAAAAGCTGGATATGGTAACAACTCTGCACAGTAATGAATTGTGTTTGGTAATAGCAGATGCTAAGCAGGTAATTTCAGGATATACAAAACAATACAGATTGTATCCAAGCATGACAGCCCAGTAGCCACACTTCTTTATGTAGTTTTGTTGAGTTTTGGCACCTGGGTATCAGTCAAATTAACTCTAAATGGTAACTCACAGGGTGCTTCCTTCTCCTTTTCAAACTCGTTCAAATCCAGTTCCATAAGGAACAGGTTTTCCTCGTCTAATTCTGAAGACCTTTGCTCATCAGAGCTCAACCCCATGCTACAGGTTTAGAATGGCCCACAACTTGGAGTTGCAGGAACGATTATCCTCTATCAATTCTGGACCTCACTAACGCTCTCATAGCTGCACTGGAGCCAGTCCCTGTGGCTGTGGGTTCCAACATCTGGTCGTAAGCTTTTCACCAAAATAGAAGCTTCTATGAACATTTTTTTTCCAGTGTTGTACTATAATAGAGAGAATAATTTTTCTCAAATGGTGAAAAAAAATGAATCACCCTCAAAAATGGAGGTAGACCTTTATGACCCCTGAGGAGCTTATGTGTACTGAATAAGGAGGTAGTTAGATGAAGCTAATACTTGGAACTTGTCTTAGTTGTCAGTACATCTAGAAAAACACTTTATAGATACACAGAAGCATCTGAAAAAATAGAATGTTATGAAAATAAAAAATATACCAAAGTTATGTTTTTTTCCCACTGCAAGACAGACTGACATCATCACATCCGGCACACACCCAAAATAAACATCTCTGCCTCCACACAACCACGTGAGGAGGAGAAAAAACCTTCAGCAGTACCCTCCTCCTCAGTGCCCACTGGTGCCTGGATGACAGCCAGGAGATCCCTGTCCCCTTGGGCATTCAAGAACGGTGACAGAGGGCGAAGTCGGCAGAAAAGCCAGAGGAGCAAAGAAGCCAAACTCAGATCTTCAAATGAGCGGTATACACAAGGCAGCATGCTAGCCGTCTCCAGACACTCTAGACACGGGGAGGAGAGTCAGAGCTGAGGGCAGTCGATGCTGAAGGAGATCTGAGATAAGCCACCCAAAGGAAGCTAACTCACCCCACACCTCAGTGACAAGCATGGAGGTAACCAAACTCTCTTTTAAGTCCTTTTCATGATAATATTCAACAGTCAGTACTGACAGTTTGCTTCTTCCTCACCTCACAACTTTGAGCAAGTCTCTGCAGATAGCAGACTTGGAAATGCCATAAAAGATCTTTGCTCTACAGTGAAACAAGATCGTTAAAAGCAACCAAGGTTTAAAATATTCATCGTAAACAGTTTCCAAAGTAGCATAAAATATCAATTAAACTGGCCAGTAAAACACGAGCTTCTATGCTGGGGGTGGTAGTTGCCTTATTTTCCTTAGGAATGTGTCTTCATATGCCAGTTAATCATTACTACAAGACAAAGGAGATGGAAACAGGTAGGAAAAAATATGTACATGCTATATATGCACATATATACGTATCCACAAAATGCACATCTTCAATACATGTACAAACACTGAAGCTACATTCCGATCCACAGTGTACTTCAACTGTATTCCCTACGCCGTTCTCAGGGAATATCAGTTAAGTTAACTGTCCTTCACAAAATTTCTCCATCTGAAACCGTCGGCTCCCTCCTCCGTGCGTTACCATGGTAACCATGGACACGTACTGATACTCTGGTGGATAATTTATATTTCTTAAATAAAATAATACAAATATATTTTTATTGTCCGTTGACCTCCGTCGGTCTATGATGACCATGGAAGAGAATCCTAAACGTCTACTCTGCTGGAACAGCACCGCCTGTGGCTGAACAGGCCAATGCGTACCGGTGTTCTACCTTCCAGCATTGGGCGTTGGTAGGATTCAAGCCTGGGCAGGAAGATATGGAGGACAAGATGTTACCCATGCAGCATGTCCCCCCTCTCCACGTCACTGATGAATCCAAAGGAACAGCAGGGCTGCAATAGTTTGGCACCAGCGCCGTCGCAGGAGCTGCCAGAACGATGTTGAGCACAACAGAGAACTGCCTTAGGGGCTCTGACTCCGGATTTTTCCTCAGGGTTGACTCCCGAAGCCTTTCCCGTGATTGGGTGTGCCGCAAGACAGCGGAGGTTTGAAATCAGGGTTTACCTTCCCCTAGATGGGCTACCTTCCCAGGTTGACGAGCCACCATCTACCCGAAGC
This sequence comes from Pholidichthys leucotaenia, assembly GCA_020510985.1. Taxonomy (NCBI): domain Eukaryota; kingdom Metazoa; phylum Chordata; class Actinopteri; order Cichliformes; family Pholidichthyidae; genus Pholidichthys; species Pholidichthys leucotaenia. Next base: position 193,165,633 of record CM035841.1, read on the forward strand.
ATCTGGTTTTAAGATGCTTCGCCCTTACGGCGTGCATCTTGAAAAGCCTCTGACAACTAAGTCCAACTCCTAGCCTGCCCGTGTGGTTTAGTCTCTAAGCCCGGCGGAATATTTTTATTACAATCAGTTGATATAAACAATAACCAACATCAATTTAGATTGTTAATAACGTTAGCAACAATAGTTTCTTTTACTCGTGTTTGAGGCACAATGGCTTATGGGTAATCTTCTTGTCAACTTCCAGTGAAGTGATGGACAGTTGTTCACTTCTTCCTTGCTCAGTTCTCAATTCCCTTTGAAGACCGTTCGCTGCCTTCAGTTTGGAATCACACTTAATATGGTGGAATACCTTGTGCAGTCCACTTCGGAGTACACTACTGGCTGATCGGAACGCAGCTTGAGTGACATAAAAATATCCTAGCTTGAAAACTGTGGGAGGAGTTAAAAGGACAAATTCATACATTTGGACAGCTGGATGGACAGACATCATCATACCATAATACGTTCCAGCCTTAGGGATTTAAAGAGACATGCACTGAAACTAGCCATTCTGAGAAAGGCTGCAAAAGATTATTATTATTTTTTTTTTTTTTTTTTTTAACTTATTTGTACCCGTAGGTAGACTTGGTTTGCAGTCTGGTGACAAGCCACCGGCTGCTGGTCGCTGCGTGCGCGAGCGCCCTAAACCTACATGTGTTTGGTGTTTGGATTATTCATAATGTTGTGGTAATAATAAAATAATTTAAGGGAATTTGACCAAAATATGCCACAAACATTTTATTAAAACCTGTGGGGGCTGTTAAAATGGGGAAAAGGGCAGTGAATTGGACCTTTAAAGTGTGTGAATGTGTGTGTGAATGGGTGGATAGCAGGATCTGTAAAGCGCTTTGGTCATTAAGAGATGAGAATAAAAGCGCTATATAAGTGAATGCCATTGACCATTTTATCATTTTTAAAGTGATCTCTATCATGTAACAGTGAGAGTTTCTGTTTTGTGGTCATGTTTGCCTTTGGAATGCCTTTGAACTGAATGTCTTTGGATCTCTCCTTGCATATTCCCCGCAGACTCCATAATACATATGTCAAATATCTGAGCTCTCTGCCCCTCAGCGTTGTGATTCCTATCATCTACCAGAATATCGGAAAAAAGAAAAAAACTCTCATCAATAACAGGAGGCAGGGAAACCTGTAATTTGTAGCAGTGGTATGAGGAAAACGTAACCAAAGAGAAGAGAAAGAGGTAGGTAAATACAATACAGGGAGAAGTAACGAGAGGGAGGAATAGGAAGCCTGACTCCCTTTCGGCGATCAGCCTTAGGGGGCCTGTATAGCACCTCTCTCCTTTCCTGGAGTTCAAAAGCCTGAGTGGGAGGTAAAGATGCTGCTATGCCTGGAGATAAATCATCACCAAATAAGTTATTTATTCTCAGCTCAGAAAAACATTTTGGAAAAAAGAAAGGGAAACACCCCGTTGCTTCGGAGGCAAGCAGCATCCACTTTTCTACTTTTACATCTTCACACCAGGCCAGAAAAGATCACCTCCCTGACAGATGGGTGGCCTGCCATAAAATGGCCTCCAACCTGTTATCAGAGCTGGAGAATGGCTGGGTCAAGGCCTTAGTTAAAAATACCACTTATTCTTAGTGAACAGGAACACACTGTGTAGAGCAGCATCCCACAAGGCCAGATGACCATAAGCACCTCAAACTCAATGAAGAACTCCAAATGTAGAAAGGAAGAGGCTCAGTCAACTCATTAAAATGATTCAGTCTTCCTGCACCACTATAAGGCATTCTGCTTACTGAGCGCAAGCAGACAGGTGCACACTGTTATTTAGTATGGTAAATCTGGCTTTCAAGTATAGATATGCTGTATTTTTAAGCCTTATTAAACTCAAGGTTGTGTGGCATCAATGAATATAGCACCAAGGTGATTTGGTAATAGGCTAAAGAACACTACACCACGCTGTCCTTTGTGGAAAAATGTACAAACTAGCAGCTGTTTGCAAATAAAAAAAAAATAAAATAAAATAAAAAAAACAAGAACAAATTAAATAGCTCAACACAACTAATATTACAAGTGGTCTCTCCAAATTCAACACAAAATGCCACTTTTAATTACTCCTACAGTCTCAACATTATTCAACCCTTTCACAATAAGCATCTATAGTACTTAGTAGAGCACACTTTTACTGTCATGACCTGCTGAAAATGTGATGCATAGCCAGACACCAGCTTCTGGCAGCATTCTGAGCAATCTTAGGCCCATTCTTCATCGACAAAGGCCTCCAGTTCACTAATATTCTTGGGTTTACGTGCTGCAACCGTCTTTTTCAAATCCCACCAGATATTTTCAATGGGGTTAGAGTCAGGTGACTGTAATGGCCACTCTAGTATCTTCTGGGACTTCTTCTGAAACCAAGCCTTGGTGGACTTTGACGTATGCTTGGGATCATTGTCCTATTAGAAGGTCCAATGAAGCTGAAGCTTCCTCACAGACGGCATGACATTTTCTCCTAGGATTTCCTGATACTTGATTGAATCCACCTTGTCCTCCACACACTGCAGGCTTCCAGTGCCAGAGGAAGCAGAGCAGCAACAGAGAATCACTGTGCCACCACCATGCTTCACTGCAGACACAGTGTTCAGGTTCAGGTTCAGGTTACTTTATTTGTACCCGTAGGTAGATTTGTTTTGCAGTTGGTGACATCCATATTTACAAGCCACTAATTACATTCAACATAGACACAAACACAGGCACACATCTTACAAAATAGGTAAATATAAAATATGTACAATATAATTTTTATAGCTTGTTCAACTCTTTGACAGCAGCAGGGACAAAGCTGTTTTTGTAGCGCTGGGTTCTACTTTTTGGGACAGCAAACCTCCGTCTGGAGGGAAGAAGCTGAAAGTTGCAGTGCAAAGGGTGGGAGTCATCATTTAAAATCGAGTCGGCCATCCTCTGTACTTGTCTGGTGTACAGGGATGTCAGGCTCAGCTGTGACTCACCAAGCAAACGACTGGACCATCTGACTACCTGATCCAAGGATTTCCTCTGTTTCAGTTTTATCTGACCAAACCATGACATTAAAGAAAAGGACATATTGCTGATCCATAGGTCCAAAAAGTTCCAGTTTCGTTTCATTGCTCCACAGAAGAGAATCCCAAAACCTCTTTGCCTTACTTATATAGTTTTGAGCCCTTCACCATTAAGTATGTGCCTTACTGTGAAAACTGAAACCTCAGTACCTGCTGCCACCAAGTCGTGTTGCAGGTCTTTTACAGTCAGTTGAAGGTTTTTGATCACCTGCTTCCTCAGGACTCTGGTGGGAGCTCCTCTGAGGAATTCTCGTCAGGAGGTTGAATAGTTTTGAGAATGCGGTAGTCATTGGAAATAGGATTTAGTGCTGAATTTGGATAAAATCCTTGTAAATGTAGTTTTAACTATTTAAATGTTCTTGTGTAATTCCTTTATTTCAAACAGCTGACCCTTTTAAAATTTTGCCAATAAACGTAAAATGCAATGCGGGTTGAATAATTTTGATTGCAACTGTATGTGAGGGTGGTGCAGGACATGATTGAGGACAGTGAGGCAGTGGTGAGGTGTGCTTTAGGAGTTACAGAATGATTCAAGGTGGGGGTGGGATTACATCAGGGGTCCACTCTGAGCCCCTTCTTGTTTGACATGGTGATGGACAGGCTGACAGACAAGGTTAGGGAGTCTCTATGGACCATGATGTTTGCAGATGACATTATTATCTGTAGCAGGTCCAGAGTGGCCCACAGGGAGAGTCAGGAGGATTCCCCATGGGCCGCTTCACTTATGGGCTGGTGTTCCAGTCGGAAGGAAAATTAATTAACGTGAATATTATAATCTGATCATCTACATCAGGCGGATTCAACAGGGTGCAGGACTCCACAAGTTGTGCTCATGTTTCAGTAGTTAACAAGTTAAGGAAGAAATGGATATAACAGGCTTTTTTCTCTAGAAAGAAAAGTAGTCAGAAGGCACAGACGAGGGAAGAGGAGGCAGCAGGAGTGTGTTCTTTTGCAGCATAGACCATGAGATTCCCAGCGCCTAAGGTTAGTGACCTGACTCTCAGCGCAACTTCTAAATATTTAGCTGCCATCAAACAGTTCACACTTCTCTGACTCCAGCATCTCTTTTCTCATGTAGGCCTAATTTAAAAATTAATTAATTCCTCCTCACGAAGATTTTTAAAGTTCTAAATTTCCAAGAAAAAAACAGGCTATATAAACCTACAGTATATGTTAATATGAACATTTATAAGCAAAAGCTGCAATTTTTATGGAAAAAAGATTTTTTTAATTACATTAAAAAGTTCTAAAGTTAAAGAAAAAATGTTTTATGTGAAAAAAAATCACATACAGAAAAAACATATTTATAATAACCATTCCTAGCAGTTAGTACTTTACCTAAAAACATGCTGATGAATGAAGAAAAAAAATCCTGCTTGTTCTCAGGTGATTTATTTTTTCAACAAGGTGGATAGTAGTGGTGGACTCACAAATTTAGTATAAGGTAAAGCCTATACACGTAAATGTAAAATAAGTGTAAATTTTAACAAATAATGGTGCAAAACTATGACAAAAGATTCTTATTTACAAGTAAAATTGCAAATTTATGAGAAAAAGGTAAAAATTTGTAAGAAAAAAATGATCAATGCAGGGGAGAAATAGCACATTTCCATGAAAAAAAACCCAACATACTGACAAGAATGAAGTCACAGATTTATAGAAATGTTTTAGTTTTTCTCTCATAAACTCCCTATATTCTATGCAGTTAATGAGGCTTTTCTTGTAAACATCCTTGGACATTTATAACATTTTTCTGGTAAATTTGTGACTTTTCTATTAAGTTTAGTACTTTTTTCGAATAAATTTATCACTTTTTGTAATAACTTCCTCTCACCTATTTGGGACATTTTCCTCTTAGAAGTGTTAGTCTGAAGAAAATCATAAAAAAGGAGTCATGAAGGTACAACTTTGTGAAAAAGCTACTTTAGTACATAAATGCAGTTTGTTACTCTGCTATCCTTGCACTCTTCAGTGGCATGGAGGGACGGCAGCTTAGCAAGGGGGTGATTTGGGTCTTTTACTAACAAGGGGGATGGCAGCCCCCTTCATCCCCCATCAAACTGCCGACTGCTCAGGTACCCCATCTCCTAATTACTCAGGAGAAGGTTGTTCGGTCAAACAATCAGGAGGATAAGGATAGAACCACAAATCTATAATGCTGCAACATGCATACATGCTGCTGTCAATTTAAACCATAATACATTACAATAACATGTAACAGTATATGCAGTCATGTCAGTTCAGTGTTAGTAATGATATCATAGAAGAAAAAAAAAGAATATTTGACTGCATTTTGTGTAATTTTCCCATATAGATTTTTTGTCCTGTTCATTATGAGTGTGTACTCAAAGATAATATTTATAAGTTAAAGTACTATGTTGTTCCTTGTTCACTGTGTATTAATGAAATCTACAGGTCACAATGTACTGGCCTACAGGAAACCCAGATGTTAATTAGTGTTGACATTGGGAATTAAAATGAAAACAAAGGCCTGTCAAAATTCAGTTAATGAATATAGTTGAATTGGTTTTATGTACAACACATTTCACATTCATAAACTCGAGGTACTAAATACAAGAGCCCAACCCTTAAAAATCTAAAATTGTTCAATAAATACTAGGTTAAAATAGTTTAATGAATAGCAAATAGTTTTGTTTGTGTAAAATTGTTATGCTACTGAATTGATTTTCCGGTTTGTCATTTGTCTTTCAGTTTGTCATTTATTTGACCGATGGTTTACTGAGGTGAGGGAGGGAGCAGGTGGACGAGAACCCAGAGAGATGGAGGTATGCTCAGATGAATATTTTATCTAATTAAACAAATTAAAATGGCATGGACAAAAAAAGATGGTACCTTTAAATTTAATATTTTGTGGCACCACCTTTTGCAGCAATAACTGCCAACATGCAATCTTAATTAGTATCACAGGTGCCTGCAAGCTTTTCATCAGCAATTCAGTGAATTTAAAGAGGAAAAAAAATATGGTACTGTGTAGTTTGGTATCATTGTGTGCACCACACTGAACATGGACAAGAGAAAGCAAAGGAGAGAGCTGTCTGAGGAACACAGAAAGATTATAGATAATCATCTTAAAGGTAAAGGATATAAGAGCATCTCCAAGCAGCTTCGTGTTCCTGTGACCACAGTTGCCAGTATTGTTAAAAAGTATAGAATTATTTTCTCTTACCTCAGAGAAAAGAAGAAATAAGTAAATGCAGAAATCCTACTAACAAAACATGAAAAAAGGGAGATGCAAAAAAAAAAATTGTTCTTGCATTAATTTTTTCATGAGGCCCATTAGCTAATGGCTTTGGGGCAGGCCTGTCTCACAGCTGCTGGTTTGCCACAGGTGGATGCAAATCATGCAAATGAAAGCTCTACCTACACATCACCATTCCTTTGTTAATGTCACCAATGATTCCCTGCTATTTTCTGTCTCGGAAGCTGCCGTCATATCGTCCTACTGCACTGTGTTACACGCAGTCTCCAATTTGTTCTCCTCGGGTAGCATTTACTTGTCTGAAAGTGATAGGTCAATCACACAGTACACCAGAAAGCTTTCAGAACTGAAAATCTTTTTGAATATATTCACACACACAGATTGGTTAGAGTTTACAAAAATAAGAGTGCAAAAATCTAGCATATAAAAATACTGTACAGCCACAGTTTTGCACTTAACATGTTCTAAAACGTTTAATATGTTGAAAAGAAGTGTTGTTCTAGGATGATTTAAAAAGTTCGAGATATACTCTGTGTGTGTGTGTCCTTCATCAAACACAGATGTGATGTAGTGTAAGGTACTCGATGAAGCATTAATATCTAAGAAGGTAAGCATAAGAGACAGGCTCTCACTATGAAGCGACTGCAGTGATGAATCAGGCAGCCTGCACTGCTGACACCTTAATACATCATTATTATAGATGTTCTAAGTGGTTTCAGAGGGAGGGGAGGACAAGCCGATTTAAAGCTAACAAACCACCTGAAAACCGGGTGTACACGCATTCATTCTATGATGCTACAAAATTCTATTATCCAGGATTGTCAACAATGCTCCGACAGCAGGAACTGAAGGAACAAAACCTGGATCGTTTAAGGGCCTCATTAACTGCAAAATGGTGTTTTTAATGGGCTTTTCACCCTTGTGTGTGTTCATGGGTCACATGCATACCACTGAAATATGAAAATGATCCCTTCACAAAGAAAACTCACCGTGTTTAATTAGTTAGAACATTAAAGCGACAACTGGGTTGCACTTCCTGGGTTTTATGATGTCACAAACCAACAAGCCTTGGTTCTCTAAGTTAGCAAAATAAAAGCACTCTAACTGCTTGGTTACATGTGACTGGCCCACTCAAAAAACAAAAAAACAAAAACAAACTTCCAGTTATCTAACTACCCAGTTATCAAAACTGAGCAAGCCTAGAATTTCACACAGACCTTTACAGCTTTTTTAATAAGCAGTAAAACAACGCTGAAAAGTATACATCCCAAGAAAATGCATGATATGGGACCTTTAATGAAAACTGGATAGATACATGCTGTTTAATAATTAAAATAATAATGATATTATTAAATGAAACATAAATAAAAAGAGCGGGTTGTCCAATAACCGGAGGGTTGGTGGTTCAAATCCTGCTCCCCCTAGCCATCCTGTGTCCTTGGGCAAGACACTTTACCCACCTTGCCTCCAGTGTCTGTGACGTTGGTGTATAGAAGGGGGAACTGAAAAGTTCATAGTGGTCAAATTTGACCAAATGTGGTATACTTTTCAACATAGTCTTCCCGTTGGTTCACATACTTCTTCCATCGGTGTTGCAGCGCTTGGATCCCTGCGGTTGAAAATTAAACCACATCTGGTTAAATCTGACCACTATGAACGTTTCAGTGCCCCCTCGTGTTTGGTGGTTGGAGAGCCGATGGTGCAGATTGGCAACCACATTTCTGCCAGTCTACCCCAGGGCAGCTGTGGCTACAGAAGTAGCTTACCACCATCATTATCTGTCTGGAGTGAATGAATAACAGACCCACTGTAAGTGCTTTGAGGTGTCAGGTGACATGTAAAATGCCATATAAATCTAATCCATTATTATTATTATGTAGTTAAAAGGTAAAAATCTGTTTGATCTCTGCATGAGAATACATGTACCCTGGTGAAGTGCAGACCCTCAGCAGACAGGAAGATGAAGAAGTTTATGTCATCTGCACTGTGCAGATATGCTAATATGAATCCAGCTCAAATCTGGTGAACAATGAAGAATGACTACCTGGAGTCAGGAAATATGTGAGTGAACAGACTATTCAAGAAAAGGGACTGCTGGTCTGGAATACTAAAAACAACAGGTCTAGACTGCAGTTGTTCAGGACAGGACCTGCCAAGGCATTACAGATTCAGGGAAAAAGGAACCCAAGCTGAGATTCAGATCTTTCAATGAACTTCATAAATTAGAGGTGGAACATGTTCATATTCCCACCACAGGAGCTTTTTCAGTACCAGGGACAAAGGGTAGTAGTTGCTTTTTTTGAGTATTTCCACCCAGAACACCAGGAAGCCCTTTTTTTTTTTTAGGAATAATTTCAACTCCCAGTCCAGAGTAGGGACAATCTAGAAATGCAGAAATCTTCATCACACATGAACTCCATCAGCCCAAAAGCCAAAAGAGATGGAGTTGTCACACTTATGTCCAACCAGAACCATTTCTCTTTGATGAAATGCCAAATGAGCACTCAAGCCTGTATTTCCTGGAGGGGGCTCACTGCCAACAGTTCGACCAGAAAGATACCAGTACTTTCTGGTAAGAACACAGCTAATGTGACCAACTTTGTGAGTTGCCCGTTTGGCTGTGAGGCAAAGGACTAGTCTTTATGCATGAGACGGTGCAGCTGATTGGCTGCAGGAGAAACCCACAACGATACATGTGAACTACTCTTGTAATCTAATGGTCCAATTGTGCCAGCAGCCCTGACAATATTCATTACTCTATATTCACTTCTACCAAAATGCTTCTATTATTGCCACAGCTTCTTCAGCAGCATCTACTGTAAGTGTTAGAATGGATGTAAAACCGAGATGCAAAGATGACACAAGGCCATTCATTCACTGCTCTTAAGTTTACACTAGAAGATAAAAGCATCATTAAAAATCTTGTCTCATGCTTGTTTGTCTACTACAGACTTTATATGTCTTCTAAGTGAAGAGCAAGTCGTTGGCTCACTCGAATACATCTCAAAAAAAAAAAAAAAAAGAGTGCAGCGGGTCAAGGTTTACTCCTGCATGGACCACTGCAGCCTGCTAGCACCACATGAGACAATATCCCCTATGTTCCTCTTGACCAGCTGCATGCTTGAAGTGATTTGTTCTTTATCAGAGTTGCTACAGTCTTCTCCCACAAGCTGACTAAGAATCAATGTTTACTTACAGCTTAAATGTCCTATATTGGCTACTGAGGACAAACAGGTTTGCAAGGCAACAAACTGAAGTCAATCATGAGACCCATGCTTGTGTCCCTTTGAGAATTAAACTATACACTCAGTTACTTTCAGTTTAATTAGGTTAAATACCCACAAGTACTTGTTTGGTTAAAAGTGCATTATTCAAACCATGGCAGTTTACAATGTAACCCGTGTATGTTTTTTTAAAATAATGGTTAAGGATAACACTGCAATGACACTGCATTGGCTCTATTTTGGTGTCAATCAGAGCTCTGCACACTTGTGTCTACATATAATAATTAGCAGATTGATTATTGTGAGCAGTAAAAAAAGAGAGAGGTGTACTGTTGTCGGTCTGTTAACTTAGCTCTGGTCAGAAAAGTGAATGTGGAACTGGAGAAAGATAATTCAAACTATCCACTACTGCAGTTGTCATTGTAATTTACTTAAGCGTGTTTCGCTCATTTGTAATGATGACACTGATCAAAATATTTCAAAGAAAATCTATTTAAAGGGATCATAGACAGAAAAAAAATGTTTTAGTAGGTTTTAACCTTCTGAAATACATCTATTGAAGACATGATTATCAAAAAAATATGAAAACACTCACTTCTCTAAAAAAAATCCTTTATCTTGCTTTTCTCTCAGTTTCTCTACAAGAAGCCGTTTTTACTCTTTGGGGTATTTTCCTGTGCATCAAAAAACAGGAAAAGTCAATAAAAGGTAAGCATCACCAGCCTTGATACCTGCCCGCTGCTCAATTATTGGCCAGCCTAACTGTCATATAGATGGGCGGGGAGCCAAAGGTGTTATCTTAAGAGCTAACAGTGGTATGAGGAAGCTCGCACAAAGCACGCTTTATATTATTATAATGTTGTCTTTAGATTTCAGTCACCCTAATAGATATCCCTGTTTCCACCTGGTTGACTAATCCATAGTCAGTATTTCTTGTATCATTCTGGTTTAGTTTGTTATATTTAAGCCATGATGGTACACTGAGCTGTTAGCGTTGATTGTTGTAACTGGGATATAGCTCGTCTCGGCAGGGAGGAGGTGACAAACAGGTCCCCTGACATTAGCTTAACTGTCAATTTGGCCGGTTTTGATCACTATCGTCTATAAATTCCATTCACCCCCACTGGAATCCTTGTCCATCTACAATACTTGATCATATACTTCGTTCTAGGTGCTATTTCAGCATATTTTCTTGAACTACCATCTATAGCTGGGACCAAAGGTTGCTAGCTGATGCTAGCAGTTTAGCCACTCATTCACATATGTTTCTGTGCTTATTGTGCTCCAGGGACCAATCATATCAAAGACAGAAACCACACACCCATGTCCACCAGTGATGCAATATTTCATTCATTATTTGAGACAAATTTACTTCAGTTGGCTCATGCTCACCACCTTAGCTAAAGCTCTGGGTTAGCAACAGTGATGTAAGAGGGAGGGCAGAGTAGAACGCAGACAGAGATTTTAAAGGGACATGAACTAAAACGAGCTGTTGTCAGAAAGGCTGTAAAAAATGCACCAATAATTAAATAAAGAAATTTTGAACAAAATGTCAGAAATATTTCATTAAGACGTGTGTGAACTGTTAAAATGTGGAAAAAGTCCAGTCAATCACCCCTTTAATCTAATCAAATCCACCACTTTTTCAAAAGAAAATGCGTTTGCCAGCACAAACAAGAAGCAATAACCTATTTTCCTCTGTTGCCTCAATCACCCTCTACTGGGGACGCAAATTATCAGTTAATACATTAATTGATAATTGATTCACCTTATCGATCAATTAACGATTAATTGATAAGTGCTGTTTTTCCTGAGAATCTGAGTTTCCCTCGGATACGGTCTATCTTTAACAAATAAAAAGTTGCTGTTGTTTCATATACTGAATAAAACATGAACATCATATTCCTCAGTGATTTATTGTACCGTTTGTATTTTTTTTTTTTTTTTTTTTACTACAATGGCATTTTTTGTAGTTTAACACATTTTACACTGTATAGTGTGTACTATGTGCTGGTACAGCTCAGTAAATTACAAATGTCATGATTTTTTATATATTTTAAAAACTACTACCAATATCATAACATTTATCTTTTTTAGTTATATTTAAAAAAAAAACTTTCACATTCTAATTTACTGAGATGCACTGGAAGACTGCTTTAACAGGAAAACAAATTGTGAGCTGCTTCATTTGTTGCATGTTAAACATTAGCACAGTACCCCACAATCCAGGCAAACCCAGTACGATCTGGGCTCCCTCTGTTGTTTGTTGCCTCAGTGGTGACTTGAGTCTGGTCTGCTTTTCTGCTTAGCGGGAGGTTGAAGGGAGGCAGCGGGGATATATTTGTCATTACTGGACAACTCGCCCCAGTGCGTGCTCGCTCCACCACCTCCACAACCAGGACGCTGCTGCTCAAGTACGCACCACCACTTGCCCGCCCCACGCCGAACTCGCAACACATGCTGCCTGCCCCTACTGACACTGTGCACTGCAGCTGTCCTGAGTGATCTAATTAAGCCTTTTCTCCATGATCACTTCCATGTAATTATCCTTACCAGATTCGTTTTAACAGGTTTACTTTGTTGAAAAATGTAGTCTATGCAAAAAAAAACAAAAAAAACATCCAGTTTCCCAGTAGGGAAGTGTTAAAACACAAAGAGACTGTGGTGGAGCGGGCTCCCTGTGGAGCAAGCTTGTCAAGGCACGAGCAGGTTATGGGGCAGCTGTAGCTGGCTAGGGCGAGTTCGTTTTGGTGCAACCTGCTGGTAAACCATGGTTTTGCACTTGTGTAGCCTTCTGCAGTCCATTTCTCCACCCTGTTGATTTGACGGATGGACACTGGAATGTGTCATTGCAACTTGTGGCTCTCCGACATAACCCGGAAGGGTTTAGCGTCTTCTTCTGCTTTTTCGGTTGAAATACGGCAGTAGTTGGCCGCGTGCGTCCCCGTCTGGACAGCGGTGCTAGTACATTTCATAGAATAAGCTCCCATTGAAAAGGACTGCTGAGTTATCAATGAATTGACAACTAATTTAATTTAGTCGACTAAATTCTTATCGACAGTTAATCAAAAGTCAATTAATCATTAACATCCCTACCCTCTACTCTGATTTTATTTAGAGATCCACAAAGAGGGGTTGGAGCTTGGCCTACTGGAATTGCCCTGGGCAGCAGGCGGCAAGCAGGGGTGGGTATTCTTGAATCCCCACCTTGTTGCCTCTATACTGGAGTTCTCCCTAGTGGACAAAAGGGTTGTTTCCCTGTCCCTTTGGGTTGGGAAATGGGTCCTGACCATCATTTGTGCCTATGCACCAAATGATGTTTCAGAGTACCCACCCTTTTTAGAGTCTCTGACTGGTGTGCTGGAAATTGCTCCTCTTGGAGACTCCATTGTCTTACTGGGGGACTTCAATGTGCACGTGTGCAATGACAATGACATCTGGAGTGTGTGACTGGGGGGAACGGCCAGCCCAATCTGAACCCGAGTGGTGTTCAGTTGTTGGACTTCTGTGCTAACCACAGTTTGTCCATAATGAACACTATGTTCAAGCATAAGGGTGTCCATATGTGCACCTGGCACCAGGACACCCTAGGTTGCAGGTCGATGACACAACATAACAAAAATAATTTTTTTGTAAGTTGTCTGTGTTTTTTCAACTGATTTAAGACAATTTTGCACCGCTGAATCCGAAAATGACATCTGTTTCTTTCGATCAGGTTTTTATGCTAAGTTGTAAGCAGTTGTACAGCAGTTGTACAGTTGTACTGTAAATTGAATAGTAGACATTGAGAAAAGTAAGTACATGTAAATTGAATGTTACATCATCATTGTTCAAAATTCAGAGAATTTCAAGAAATAAAGAATTTTGCATCATATAAAGCGAAAATACATGTACATGTAAACAAATACATAAAAAATATGTAGCCATAGTTCAAAAAGTTGACCTGATTGAGCAAAGCCAAGGTGATTTTTGGATTCAGCACATCAAAATTGGCCTAAATCAGCTAAAAAAAGCTTAGACAATAAATTTGGTGTTGACCAGTGTGATCGATTTTGTTATCGTGTCATCAGACCTGCGACCGTATGTCTTGGACACTTGGGTAAAGAGGGGTGCAGAGCAGTCAACTGATCACCACCTGGTGGTGAGTTGGGTAAGATGGCAGGGGAGAATGCCATTCAGACCTGATAGACACACACATATAGTGAGGGTGTGCTGGGAATGTCTGGCTGAGACCTCTGTCCGAGAGGTCTTCAACTCCCACCTCCGAAGGAACTACAACCACATTTCGAGGGAGTCTGGAGACATGGAGGCGGAATGGACCACGTTCTCCACCTCCATTCTTGAAGCAGCTGCCCAGAGCTGTGGCTGCAAGGTCATTGGTGCATCTCGGGGTGGCAACCCCCGAACCAAGCAGTAGATACTAGTGGTGAGGGGCACCATCAAGCTGAAGAAGGAGTCCTATTGTGGGTCTCTCATAGCAGCTGGGGTGCATTGGTAGGCCAAACGGAATGCAGTTGGGTGGTTGCTGAAGCAAAAACTCAGGTACAGGAGGAGTTCAGTGAGGTTATGAAACAAGACTTTTAGCCAGCCTCAAAGAGATTCTGGCACACTGTCCGGCAACTCAGGAGGGTGATGCAGCAGATTTTATTATATCTTTTCATGGGACAACACTGAAGATATGAAGTTTTGATATAATGTAAAGCAGTCAGTATTTATTTATTTATTTATTTAGCGAATGCAAAGTCCTTAAGCCAAGCAGTTGCCTCCTGGTTTGCTGTATGGAGGGTGTGTAATCCTCCTTCCAGTCTTTGGAGCGGGCAAGCCTCTATGATGTGTTCCATAGTTTGCTCCTCTCCACATGCGCACAGTGGGCTAGGGCTACTGCCCCATCTGTGAAGGCTGGCCAAGCAGGGGCCATGTCCAGTCCTGAAGCGATTGAGTGTAGACCACTGTCTCCTTGGGAGGTTGGTGCCCGGGACCTGTTGGTTGGGGTTTATCACCAGCTGTTTGTTTGGGACCTCCTTGGTTTCCCATTCCTCTTGCCAAGCTGTCTGGATGGTAAAGTCAGCTGGGGGAGGGTTTTTCCAAATCGGCCGTCTGGATGAAAGTCGGGCAGTGGGTGGGGTGTAGATATCTGCATGGATTGGTAAGTGAGGAAAATCTTTAACTTTTTGGAGCATCCTTTGAGTTAATGCTGCTCGCCGGATGTGTGGAGGGGCTATGTTTGACAGTACAGAGAGCCAGGGGAGTGGTGTTGAGCGGATTGGGGGCAATGGATCAGCGTTCTCGTCGCGCCCTCCGCCAGTACCCGGGCTTGCCTGGGGAAGCTAATGATCCTACCAGCAGACTAAATTCAAAGAGACGACGCCTCTGTGCCAAGTCAAAGAAGAATCCTAGTCACAGTCCTAAAGCCGAAAGCAAACAGCCCCAAGCAGTCAGTATACAGCTTCTGTTACAGTGTAAATTTGTTGTTCCCTCAAAATAACTCAACACACAGCCATTAATGTCTAAACCGCTGGCAACAAAAGTGAGTATACCCCTAAGTGAAAATGTCCAAATTGTGCCCAAAGTGTCAATATTTGGTGTGGCCACCATTATTGTCCAGCACTGCCTTAATTCTCTTGGGCATGGAGTTCACTAGAGCTTCACAGGTTGCCATTGGAATCCTCTTCCACTCCTCCATGACGACATCAACGGAGCTGGTGGATGTTAGAGACCTTGCACTCCTTCACCTTCTGTTTGAGGATGCCCCATAGATGCTCAATAGGGTTTAGGTCTGGAGACATGCTTGGCCAGTCCATCACCTTTGCCCTCAGTTTCTTTAGCAAGGCACTGATCGTCTTGGAGGGTTGTTTGGGGTCGTTATCATGTTAGAATACTGCCCTGCGGCCCAGTT
This sequence comes from Pholidichthys leucotaenia, assembly GCA_020510985.1. Lineage (NCBI taxonomy): Eukaryota > Metazoa > Chordata > Actinopteri > Cichliformes > Pholidichthyidae > Pholidichthys > Pholidichthys leucotaenia. The sequence continues at coordinate 193,181,074 of CM035841.1, forward strand.
TCCGAAGGGAGGGGCTCATGCTCTGCTTCAGTATGTCACAGTACATGTTGGTAATCATGGTTCCCTCAATGAACTGTAGCTCCTCAGTGCCGGCAGCACTCATGCAGCCCCAAACCATGACACTCCCACCACCATGCTTGACTGTAGACAGGACACACTTGTCTTTGTACTCCTCGCCTGGTTGCTGCCACACACACTTGACACCATCTGAGCCAAATAAGTTTATCTTGGTCTCATCAGACCACAGGACATGGTTCCAGTAATCCATGTCCTTAGTCTGCTTGTCTTCAGCAAACTGTTTGTGGACTTTCTTGTGCATCATCTTTAAAAGGGGTTTCCTTCTGGGAAGACAGCCATGCAAACCAATTTCAGTATGCGGCGTATGGTCTGACCACTAACAGGCTGGCCCTCCACCCCTTCAACCTCTGTAGCAATGCTGGCAGCACTCATACGTCTATTTGCAAAAGACAACCTCTGGATGTGACACTGAACACGCGCACTCAACTTCTTTGGTTGACCATGGCGAGGCCTGTTCTGAGTGGAATCTGTCCTGTTAAACCGCTGTATGGTCTTGGCCACCATGCTGCAGCTCAGTTTCAGGGTGTTAGCAATCTTCTTATAGCCTAGGCCATCTTTATGTAGAGCAACAATTCTTTTTTTCAGATCCTCAGAGAGTTCTTTGCCATGAGGTGCCATGTTGAACTTCCAGTGACCAGAATAAGAGGGTGTGAGAGCGATAACACCAAATTTAACACACCTGTTCCCCATTCACATCTGAGACCTTGTAACACTAATGAGTCACATGACACCGGGGAGGGAAAATGGCTAATTGGGCAGAATGTGGACATTTTCACTTAGGGCTGTACTCACTTTTGTTGCCAGCGGTTTAGACATTAATGGATGTGTGTTGAGTTATTTTGAGGGGACAGCAAATTTACACTGTTATACAAGCTGCACACTGACTACTTTACATTGTATCAAAGTGTCGTATCTTCAGTGTTATCCCATGAAAAGATATAATAAAACATTTACAAAAATGTGAGGGGTGTACTCACTTTTGTGAGATACTGTAAGTGCACTTACGATGTAGTTTATATTATTTTCTTGTAATATTTGATACAGAATTAAAAAAATATTTGAAACTCAATTTGAGCTGTTTATAAACTGGAGAAATAAGAGAGTTTTTGAAGGTAAATAACGCTGGACTGTGAAACTGTTCTTTATAAATTAAAAAGAAAAAACAGAAATTTGTGATATCACTAACAATCAGGGCTGTGAATCTTTAGAAGTCACACAATTCAATTTGATTCCGATTTTTGGGGTCACGATTCGATTCAGAATCGATTTTCAATTCAAAATGATTTTTTGATTTGCATTTGGCTTCAGTTCAGTACAAAAACCCACTAATCTCAGAAAAAAAGTCCACTGCACTGCAAAAAATGCTGAGGTAAGCTTCTGAGCAGAGTACAGTGTGTTGATGTTTTGGGGGGGGTTATATTTTTAAAAAAATACATCTGTTGATTTGCAATAAAATACTGTTAAATGAAAAAAGTAGGCTAAGATTAGTAACTGCTTTTTTTATTTCTTAAAAACTTGTGTGTTTCAAAAATGAAATTGTATACAAGTGAAATACATTTTGAAAATTTTCCTTTTCAGCATATTCAGCATATCACAATTTCTAACAGCTTTTACACAGTGTGTAGGTTGGGTCTCCCTCCAGCATTCTAGAAATATAGGCTATTCATTAAAAACAAAAGTAAATTCTATCACAAATACTTTGAACATCCATTTAAATAGTAGTGCTACCTGACTGTATGCAATGTACAGTTACCGATACAGTAACTTAATGCAATGAACAAATTCAATAAGAACTGAATGCAATTAATGCATAAAATAAGAAACATTAATTTTAAACCAGCACAAATATAAACTTAAGTATCTAAATTCTTCAAAGACTTAAAAAAAATAAAATTAGAAAACAAAATTAGAAAAGCACTCAGAGAGCACATACCTCTGCCAAGGCTCCTTCCATCTGTCATGGATCACCTCCAAAATGTAATGGGTTTTTGTGTATACCTAGAGCCACTTCTGGTGAAAATTGCAAAGTGTGCCCATTAGTTTTGGAGTATTGCTGCTAACACTCTATGAGAACATAAGAGCCCTGGCTGAGGTATGCATTCTCAGATCATCACCAAACTGTAATGGGTTTTACTGTAACCAAAGAACCACGTCTGATGAAAATTTCATCCAAATCCATCCAGTAGTTTTGGAGTATTGTTGCGAACACTCTGTGAGAAGATAAGAGCCTTGGCAGAGGTATCTATTTTGAGATCATCACCAAAATCTAATTACCTGTTCAGTTTGCCATTACACACCTTTCCTGAAAATGTGAATGAAAGGCGCTATATAAATGCAATCCATTATTATCATTATTATTATTATTACTATTATTTTTATCAGATCGGGAAGGCCGTTCCTCCCAATCACCCCCCTCCAGGTTTCACTGTCATTGCCCACGTGCACATTGAAGTCCCCCAGTAGGACAATGGAGTCTCCAAGAGGAGCACTCTCCAGCACCCCTGGCACCAGGACACCCTAGGTCACAGGTCCATGATCAATTTTGTTATCATGTCATCAGACCTACGACCGTATGTCTTGGACACTTTGGTAAAGAGAGGTGCAGAGCTGTCAACTGATAACCACCTGATGATGAGTTGGATCTGATGGCAGGGGAGGATGTCATTCAGACCTGGTAGACCCAAACCTATAGTGAGGGAGTGCTGGGAACGTCTGGCTGAGGCCTCTGTCCGGAAGGTCTTCAACTCCCACCTCTGGAAGAACTTCAACCACATTCCGAGGGAGTCTGGAGACATGGAGTCTGAACGGGCCATGTTCTCCACCTCCATTGTTGAAGCAGCTGCCCAGAGCTGCAACCGCAAGGTCGTCGGGGCATCTCGTGGTGGCAACCCCTGAACCAAGTGGGGGACACCAGTGGTGGGTGGGTGAGGGGGCATTAAGCTGAAGGAGTCCTATCAGGCTTGGTTGGCTTGTGGGACTCCCGAAGCAGCTGAGGTGTACTGGCAGGCCAAGTGGAGTGCAGCTCGGGTGGTTGCTGAAGCAAAAACTCGGGTATGGGAGGAGTTCGGTGAAGCCATGGAACAAGATTTTCGGTCGGCCTCGAAGAGATTTTGGCAAACTGTCTGGCGGCTCAGGAGGGGGAAGCAGCTCTCTGTCCACACTGTGTATGGTGCGGATGGGGCGCTGTTAACTTCGACTGGGGATATCGTCAGGTGGTGGAAGGAATACTTCGAGGACCTCCTCAATCCCACTGATACGCCTTCCACAGAGGAAGCAGGGCTTGTGAACAAGAGGGACGACTCGCCAATCACGGGGCTGAGGTCGCCAAGGTGGTTAAAAATCTCTTTGGTGGCCGGGCCCGAGGGGTAGACAAGATTCGCCTTGAGTACCTCAAGGCCCTGCATGTTGTAGGGCTGTCATGGTTGACACGCCTCTGCAACATTGCATGGATGCCTTTGGCATGGCAAACCAGGGTGGTGTTTCCTCTCTTCAAAAAAGGGGACCAGAGGGTGTACTCCAACTTCAGAGGGATCACACTCCTCAACCTCCCTGGGAAGGTCTATGCCAAGGTACTGGAGAGGAGAGTCCGGCCGTTGGTCGAACCTCGGATTCAGGAGAAGCAATGTGGTTTTCGTCCCGGACCAGCTCTTTACCCTTTTGAGAATCCTTAAGGGTTTGTGGGAGTTTGCCCAACCAGTTTACATGTGTTTTGCGGACTTCGAGAAGGCATTCGACCACGTCCCTCATGGGTCTTTGTGGGGGGGTGCTTCGGAAGTATGGGGTATCGGGCTTGTTGTTACAAGCTATTCGGTCTCTATACGACCTTTGTGAGAGTTTGGTTCGTATTGCCAACACTCAGTTGGATTCATTCCCAGTGAGAGTTGGACTCCACCAGGGCTGCCCTTTGTCACCGATCCTGTTCATAATTTTTATGGACAGGATTTCTAGGCGCAGCCAGGGAATGGAGGGTGTCATGCTTGGTGACCACAGGATCTCATCTCTGTTGTTTGCAGATGATGTTGTCCTGCTGGCTTCATCCAGCAATGACCTACAGGTCTTTCTAGGATGGTTTGCCGCTGAGTGTGAAGTGGCTGGGATGAGAATCAATACCTCCAAGCCCGAGTCCATGGTCCTCAGCCGGAAAAAGGTGGATTGTCCTCTCTGGGTTGGGGACAAGCTCCTGCCCCAAGTGAAGGAGTTTAAGTATCTTGGGGTCTTATTCACGAGTGAGGGGAGAATGGAGCAAGAGATTGACAGACGGATTGGAGCAGCATCTGCAGTGATGCAGACGTTGTACCGGTCTGTTGTGGTGAAGAGGGAGCTAAGCACTAAGGCAAAGCTGTTGGTTTACCAGTCAATCTACGTTCCTAGCCTCACCTATGGTCATTACCTTTGGGTAATGACCGAAAGAATGAGATTGCGGATACAAGCGGCTGAAATCAGTTTTCTTTGTAGGATTGCTGGACTCACCCTCAGAGATAGGGTGAGGAGCTCAGTCATCCGGGAGAGGCTCAGAGTAGAACTGCTGCTCCTCCACATTGAAAGGAGCCAGTTGAGGTGATATGGCCATCTGATCAGGATGCCTCTTGGACGCCTCCCACTTGAGGTGTTTTGGGCACGTCCCACTGGGAGGAGACCCCGGGGCAGACCCAGGACTCGCTGGAGAGACTATGTCTCCCAGCTGGTCTGGGAACGCCTTCGTATCCTCTCTGAAGAGCTGGAGCAGGTGGTTAGGGAGAGGGAAGTCTGGGCTTCTCTGCTTGACCTGCTGCCTCCGCAACCCGGACCTCCGGAAAAGAGGTAGAAGATGGATGGATGGATTATTATTATTATTATTATTATTATCAGACAGAAATGACACCAAAAACAATATGACTACATAATAATAATAATAATAATAACAACAACAACAACAACAACAACAACAACAAGACTATCATAACTGTATTAGTTTAGTTTAGTTTAAGTTTAATGTTTATTTGAAAGGTACATTACATACTAATAAACATTAATACAAATGTAAGTATGCCAGATTTAGCAATACTGCTAATTTGCATCTGTCGTCCCCCGGCGGGTCACAAAAACACACAAACAAACAATCATTCACGAGCAGAACAACTGCAATAAAACTGTACAAGGTGGATATGCTAAAGTGCAAGAGTTAAGGTGCTACAAAACAAAATATTCAAATATCACATGAGTGAAGTACAGTGTATGCATACACACAAACATGCAACCAGGCACATCACAACAACAACAAACGGCAAGAAGCAAGAGGTGGGGCATATGTGTGTGATGCACGGGAACATATCTACTGTATATGCGCATGCCGCAGAGCAACCACTAGTTATGGCTACAGTTTTGGATATTTAAAAGCCAATTTTTACAATGGAGTCTTAAAAGTGTTTAGTGTGGTACATTCTCTGATTGCAGGTGGTATGTTTTTCCAGATCTTGATGCCCTTCACTGATAGCACAGATTGAGCAAATGTGGTGCATCTGTGGGGGACCTCACAGTCTCCTCTAGTGATTGCTGTATTTACCATACATTGGGGCTGGGCAATTCAACCTTAAATCAACATCATGGTTTATTGACTCTTTCAGGTTGGTTTTTGTTTTTTTTCCTCCTGTGCTCTCCATTACAATTAACTGAAAAGGTTCATAACACAACAGTGCGATATCATACCATTTTTTGGCAGTTATCAAATAAAAATTCACATTCACATGAGGATAGGATTTTAATCAACCTGCAATCAGTTATTGGAGTTTTTAAATCAATGCATACTAATAAGGCGACGGGGCCAGATAACATCTCTGCTTTTATGTTAAAAACATTTGCAGAGGAACTCGCTCCAGCTTGGCATCAAGCCTTCCAGCTCTGTATTGATACTTATACAGTACCTGAGCTTTGGAAAAGATCTATTATTGTTCCAGTTCCGAAGAAAGTATGTCCCCAGGTGAACAACGATTTTGGGCCAGTGGCTCTTACCTCCAATGTTATGAAAGCACTGGAGAAATTCTTAATTCAAGAGCTTAGCATGGAGGTGGAGCCCCATTTGGATCAATATCAATTTGCGTACAAAAAGAAATGGAGTACAAGTGATGCCATTTTAACTATAATGCATTTAGTTTTAAAATATCTTGAGAGTACCTCTGCATATAGATTGGTTTTTATTGATTTTTTTTTTCGGCTTTTAATTGTATTCAGTCACAGATTCTTCTTAAAAAAATGACTCCGTTTTTAGTCAGGTGGTATCATTCTTTCTTGTCAAATAGGTCACAGCAGGTGAAGTTTAACTCTGTGTTCTCTGACATTGCATTGAGCAGTACCGGGGCCCCTTGGGGCTGTGTCAGCTCATCGTTTTTATTTACATTGTATACTAATGACTGTGTCAGCTCTCAGCAGGACCAATATATGGTGAAGTTTTCAGATGACACTGTAATATTGAGTTTGTTAAAAACTAATGTCAATTCAAATAGTCATAGATTTGGGGTGGATGGGTTTGTGAACTGGTGTGATGACCATCAGCTGCAGATTAATACAGAAAAGACGGTGGAGATGCTGGTGGACCCCAGGTCAGATGATGATCACAGTCCTGTGGCCATACATGGTCATGATATCAAACAGGTTAAGTCATATAAATATCTTGGTGTTCACAATGATAGTGATCTGAGCTGGCACATGTAAGTAGCGACTGTTTGTGCCCGAATCCACCAGCGTCTGCATTTTCTTTGCCGGCTCAGACTGTTTGGCGTCTGTGGAAATATTATGTTGATTTTCTACAGGGCAACCATTGAGTCTGTGTTACGGTATGGTATTACCAGCTGGTTTGGCATATTTAACAGGAAAATCAAAAGCTCAGATATTTCTAATTTCTAGTTGAGTTAAGGGTACAAAGAGCACCCACTTAAAAATCTGAGTAATGACTTCAGTCTTGAAGGTTTGAGGTTTTTCTCCAAAATTTATAACAATTTTATTATAGTTTTCTACTTTTCTCTGTAAATTTATCTAAATTTGAAACCATTTTCCTCAAATTTGTAATTTACTCTTGTAAAATTGGCCTTTCTTGTACATTTGAGAATTTATTATAAATCTGTGGATTATTTTATGGCAAATTTTTGTCTATTTTTTAAAATTACAGTTTTTTTAATAAATATGAAACAGACTGTGGTAATTTTTTTTTTACTTTTTCCTTATAACAATTTACATTTTTGACCATAATTTTGCTGAGCCAGAACAGAATAATTTAACTCTGATTTCAAAGAAAAAATATTAAAATTGTATTTAATGAAATAAATTTACTTAAATGACCAAAGATGCAGTTATTTCTGTTATATTTCTATATATTTAAAGTTTTTTTTAGAAATCTCACCAACCAGACAACAGGAAAAACCTGCCTTATTTTGAAATCCAAATGTTGGCACGTTTAATTTGTCTGACCTCACCTCAGTATTCAACAACCGTGCCGCTGCAAATCAGGCACATTGGTTTTAGGTTGGACTCTGGCAGAATGAATGCATATTTTTTCCATTCCTCTTTGAATTCTCGGATTTTCTGATCATCCTTCCTTCTTTTGCCAGTGCCAACTTTGAAAGCGACATCATGGTGGCAGTTACAGAACATTACTGCATGTAATTACATCGTCGTTGATGGGCGCATATACACAATAAACGGGCACATTCACATACGAGCAATGAGCGTCAGACATGAGCAATGGCAGCTGTGCAAGATGGGGGGCCAACTTCACGCAGGTCTCAGCAAGCTGGCAGTAGCATTTGGCAACTCTGCTATGTTTGGAAGTGGACTGAACGCGCGCATGCACACACGGACATGCAGTCTGTGCAACGGTGTCACGCAACGCAACACTCAGGCAGCATAGCAAAGTTGGTAAGAAACGCACATAATGTGACACACGTTTGGGTCCGGACTGACTTGTGATTGGGTCCGCTATTTGAGGAGCCCCACGCTAGACAGACACTGCCTGCTGACAGGAACAGACGCAAGCGGCGCGCTTCTGAACTCTGCGCGGATGACGGTCACGCGCGATGTCCGTGTGTGCGCTTGGGGAGTGTCATTTATACATATTTTTTTCTTAAATTCATATTTCCTTAGCCTGGCAGCAAAAGAACAAGGATGGTGGCCCGCCATGCAGAAATGTTACCAGAGGAAACCCTGCTCACTGGCAGAGAATTTTATGTCATCCTGGGTGAACACTCATCAAAGAGATACAACATGGATTGTGGTGTTCCTCAAGGTTCGATTTTAGGTCCAATTCTTTTTAATTTGTACATGCTGCCACTAGGCAATGTCATCAGGAGACCCGGAATTAGTTTCCACAGCTATGCTGATCCAACTGATACGCCTTCCACAGAGGAAGCAGGGTTTGGGGACGAGGGGGATGACTCGCCTATCACAGGGGCTGAGGTCGCCAAGGTGGTTAAAAATCTCCTTGGTGGCCGGGCCCCGGGGGTGGACGAGATTCGCCCCGAGTACCTCAAGGCCCTGGATGTTGTTGGGTTGTCATAGTTGACACGCCTCTGCAACATTGCGTGGAGGTTGGGGGCAGTGCCTTTGGCATGGCAAACCGGGGTGGTGGTTCCTCTCTTCAAAAAAGGGGACCGGAGGGTGTGCTCCAACTTTAGAGGGATCACACTCCTCAGCCTCCCTGGGAAGGTCTATGCCAAGGTACTGGAGAGGAGAGTCCGGCCGTTGGTCGAACCTCGGATTCAGGAGGAGCAATGTGGTTTTCGTCCTGGCCGTGGCACATCGGACCAGCTCTTTACCCTCTCGAGAATTCTTGAGGGTTCGTGGGAGTTTGCCCAACCAGTTTACATGTGTTTTGTGGACTTGGAGAAGGCATTTGACCGCGTCCCTCGTGGATTTTTGTGGGGGGTGCTTCGGGAGTATGGGGTATCGGGCTTGTTGTTACGAGCTATTCGGTCTCTGTACGACCGTTGTGAGAGTTTGGTTCGTATTGCCAACACTCGGTCGGAGTCATTCCCAGTGAGAGTTGGACTCCGCCAGGGCTGCCCTTTGTCACCGGTCCTGTTCATAATTTTTATGGACAGGATTTCTAGGCGCAGCCAGGGAATGGAGGGTGTCATGCTTGGTGACCACAGGATCTCATCTCTGTTGTTTGCAGATGATGTTGTCCTGTTGGCTTCATCCAGCAATGACCTACAGCTCTTGCTGGGACGGTTTGCCGCTGAGTGTGAAGCGGCTGGGATGAGAATCAGCACCTCCAAGTCCGAGTCCATGGTCCTCAGCCGGAAAAAGGTGGATTGTCCTCTCCGGGTTGGGGACAGGCTCCTGCCCCAAGTGGAGGAGTTTAAGTATCTTGGGGTCTTGTTCACGAGTGAGGGGAAAATGGAGCGAGAGATCGACAGACGGATTGGAGCAGCATCTGCAGTGATGCGAACGTTGTACCGGTCTGTTGTGTTGAAGAGGGAGCTTAGTTCTAAGGCAAAGCTGTCGATTTACCAGTCAATCTACGTTCCTACTCTCACCTATGGTCACGAGCTTTGGGTAATGACCGAAAGAACGAGATCACGGATACAAGCGGCTGAAATGAGCTTTCTCCGTAGGATTGCTGGACTCACCCTCAGAGATAGGGTGAGGAGCTCAGTCATCCGGGAGAGGCTCAGAGTAGAACCGCTGCTCCTCCACATTGAAAGGAGTCAGCTGAGGTGGTATGGGCATCTGATTAGGATGCCTCCTGGACGCCTCCCACTTGAGGTGTTTCAGGCACGTCCCACTGGGAGGAGACCCCGGGGCAGACCCAGGACTCGGTGGAGAGACTATGTCTCCCAGCTGGTCTGGGAACGCCTTGGTATCCCCTCTGAAGAGCTGGAGCAGGTGGCTGGGGAGAGGGAAGTCTGGGCTTCTCTGCTTGAACTGCTGCCTCCGCGACCCGGACCTCCGGAAAAGTGGTAGAAGATGGATGGATGGATGGATGGATGGAGCTATGCTGATGATACCCAGCTTTACATTTTCATCTCTCCTGATGACCCAGTACTAAATGATGTCCTTTTAATTGCATTTTAGACATTAAGTCCTGGATGACAAAGAATTTCCTACAGCTCAACCAGGGCAAAACTGAAGTTTTAGTTATCGGTCCTAAAGCTCAGAGAGAGAACGTTTCACCAAGATTACAAACATTGTCTCTTATTCCATCAAAACAAGTTAAAAACCTGGGCGTTATTTTTGACTCTGAGCTTAGTTTTATTCTGGATGTTAACTCTTTAAGTGTGTTTGTCGCCGAATTACAACATAACCCCTAGTGGTCAAGAGTGGTAAATATTTTTTGTCAATAAAATAGTTCAGATTTCCAAGGCTATAACTTGAAAGTGGTAAGAGATAATGACTTACTGTCAATTAGAAAAATGTAACATAGGATCCAAAGTTTCAGAAAGGAATAAATTTATGCATCTAATTTGCATAATGTTGTGGCACCTATTTAAATTCTATAACTCAGTCAAAACTGGACTTTGGACATATTTACACAAAGAATGGTTCAGTCTTTTGACACCATTTTTTGTACAGAGGTACCTCATCATCTTATCTTCAAAGTATATGAACAAGAAATCAGTACAATATTGAAAAAAAACAAATTCCTCACTCACCAGTCGCTCGCTGCCGTGGCCACTGCGTTTTCACCCATCGTGGTTGTTATTTTTGAGTTCTGTCGGTCATTTACGCTCTCTAGCACATCTACAAAGTCTTATGATTATCCCACATAAATTTCACTAGTATCCCGCGGCTATTTTCCACGTACAAAGCCGACTAAGTGACAGTGCACGATGACGGACGGAAGCCATATTAGCTTTATGGGCTAAAATGCTATATAAAAAGGAAAAGGAAATGAGGAGTTCTTCTTCTTTGGTGTATTACGTGTCATCCACTGAGTCCTCAAATCAGTACAAATCCTCAATGGAGCCAATCATGTCAGAGTGAGGATGACAGGCACAGCACCACGCTCTGTCACTAGGGGCACGCAAAATCTCACACTCAAAAGGTTAACAATATTTTAAAAATTGGATTTTATCATCTAAAGAATACAGCCAGAGTACGTCCGTTTCTCTCACGAGAAAACACAGAGACGCTAATGCATGCTTTTATTTCCAGTCATATTGATTATTGCAATGCTCTCCATTCTGGTCTTCCTAAAAAGACGATCAGTAACTTACAACTATTACAGAATTCTGCAGCCCGTGTGCTGATGAAGACCAGAAAGAGAGAGCATATTACGCCAGTTTTAGAATCGTTGCATTGGCTCCCTGTGAGTTATAGAATCAATTTTAAAGTTCTTTTATTAGTTTATAAAACTCTTAAGGGTCTTGGTCCTTCTTATTTATTTGATCTGCTTTTATGATATTGTCCCTTGTGGACCCTGACGTCCACTGGTACTGGCCTTTTAATGATACCTAAAGTTAGGACAAAAACCCACGGTGAGGTATCGTTTGAGTTTTTCAGCCCACATCTTTGGAACGGCCTGCCGGAGGACCTCAGGGCTGCAGAGAGCGTTGATATTTTTAAAAGAAGGCTCAAGACCCACCTGTTTAGTTTAGCTTTTAACTAATTTTATCATTCATGTTTATATACTTATTTGGCTATTTTATTTATTTATACTGTGGGGGACCCATGCTGTAGAGTTCAGTAGTTTTCCTCTCAGACTGAGAGAGCATGGAGATCAAAGGGCTGGGGGGTAAGGGGAATTGTCTTAGGGGAGTGAATAGTGAATGCAGGACCTCAGGTAGCAGGGAGGTGTAGGTTTTGGGATATAAAAGAGAGAGTCCTTGCTACACATGTTTAATGTTCTGGTTCTGGAAGATGTGAGAGTGAAATAAAGTTTGTCTGCTCGGAAAGTTCGGTCTGGTTATTTCACCTCCACATTGGTGACCCTTGACGCAGAATGGAACACGAGGCGAACACCCCGGAGACAACCCGGACGGGAAACCCCAACAATACGTGCGCCGTTTTGGTCAAACTACCGGACTTTTGGCCGCACGACCCAAAGTCTTGGTTCCTCCACACTGAGGCCCAGTTCGCGCTCCAGGGAATAATGGCAGAAGACACCAGGCATTACTAAGTGGATGCAGCGCTGGATGCTCGCACAACTCAGCAAGTAGCAAGCCTGCTCCAACAGGCCCAGCCCACGACAAATACGGGGTTCTCAAAGCCGCACTGACCCAGTGCTACACGCTCTCGGACTGCGAGAGAGTGGAGAGACTCCTGATGTGCGCCGAGTTGGGAGACGGGTCGGTGGTCGAACGGATAGAAGAGATGTTGGCGTTGAAGGGCACGGACAACGGGCATTTTCTATTTGCCCACCTTTTCCACTGGAACCTCCCAATGGCAGCCAGAGCGGTCCTTGCCAACTCGCCGTTGCTGGCCGTGCATGACTACCGTGCACTAGCCCAGGAGGCAGATCGGCTCATCCTCACCACCAGAGCCTTCACAGTGAACGCAGTGGCGTCGGAACCCAGCGAGACAGCCAGCGGAAGCAAGGAGCCAGAGATGGTAGCGGTAGCGGGGGCCAGGAAGCGCCAGAGAGACACGCTCTGCTCCTACCACCGCCGTTTTGGAGAGGACGCATGCCGATGCGTGCCATGTGCCAATTCAAGCGTTCGAGAAATGCCAGGACCGGCAGTCGATAGCAGCTGCGACCACCAGTGAAGAAGGCAAGCTGCTCCACGTGACAGACTCACCCTTGGGGAGACGATTCCTCATGGACTCCAGCTCCCAAAAGAGCCTCATCCTGCCACCCTACGCCGACCGGCTAGCAGGAACTAGCGGCCCCGAGCTGACGGCCGCAAACGACTCAGACATTAAGACTTTTGGTGAGAGGACACTGACTGTATCCCTGCACGGCCATACATACCAGTGGACATTCGTCATAGCGGCATGCAGTTTCCCAATCTTCAGCGCTGATCTTTTGTGTGCACACAGACTACTAGTCGATGTTACTAATTGACACCTGATTAACGCAATGTCTTTTGATTCTCTCCCCTGTACAGCTCGAGAAGCCAGGCCAACAATGCTAGCCAACGTCACAGCTCCAGGTGATAAGTTCCACACACTGCTCACCCAGTTCCCAGCACTCACAGTCCCAACGTTTTTGGCGGCCATCACTAAACACGAGGTGGAGCACTTTATTACCACCACTGGGCCACCCGTTTTTGCATGACCTTGGCGCCTGGACACAGCTAAACTGGCCATAGCGCGCGAGGAGTTTGCCAACTTGGAAAGGCTGGGCATCATCAGACAATCAAACAGCCCATGGACATCCCCACTACATATGGTCCCAAAGGCAGAGGGATCGTGGCGACCTTGAGGAGATTTCCACAGATTAAACAACGCCACAGCGTATAACCGCTACCCGATCCCCCATATTCAGGATTTTTCCATTCACCTCGCCGGGCACGTATTTTTTCTAAGATAGACCTGGTCCATGGTTACCACCAGGTCCCAATACGCGCGAAGGACATACCTAAAACGGCAGTAACAACCCCATTTGGTCTGTTTGAGTTTTTACGCATGCCTTTCGGGTTAAAAGGCGCAGCACAGACATTCCAACGCATGATGGATGTGGTGTTGTGCGATCTGCGGTTTGTGTTCGTCTACCTGGATGACATCCTGGTGGCCAGCACGTCCGAGGACGAACATGTAGCCCACCTCAGGACGGTTTTCCGGAGGTTGGAGGAGCACGGGTTAATAATCAACCCGGCGAAATGCCAGTTCGGCGTGACAGGGATCGATTTTTTTGGACACCGCACCTCACCGGAGGGAGCGGTACCCTTGCCGGACAAGGTGTGCGCAGTGGCGAATTTTCCCCAGCCTCAGACAGTCAGGGCGCTGCAGGAGTTTTTGAGGATGGTGAACTTCTACAATCGTTTCCTCCCCCGCGCAGCCCAGCTCATGCAGCCGTTGTACGCCGCGCTTAAGAAACGGAAGCCGGCGAACAGAGTTGACTGGACTCCTGAGCGGGAGCAAGCGTTTTCCGAGGTTAAAACAGCTCTGGCTAACGCTGCACTGCTGGCGCACCCAGACCCGGCGGCTCAGATTGCGCTCACCACAGACGCATCAGGCGTGGCCATAGGGGGCCGTCGTGGAGAAGTGTGTCGCCGGTTCTTGGCAGCCGCTCACCTTTTTTAGAAGGTCTTTGCGCGACAATGAGCGTAAATACAGCGCGTTTGACAGGGAGTTGCTGGCTCTCCATCTGGTCATACGCCACATCCAGTTTTGGCTGGAAGGGCACGCCTTCACTGCGTTCGTGGACCACAAGCCACTAACGTACGCGATGGCCAAGGTTTCGGAACCATGGTCGGGCTGGCAGCAGCGACAGCTGGCCGCGATCTCGGAGTTTACGACCGACATTCGTCATGTGGCCGGTAAACTCAACGTGGTGGCTGACAGTCTCTCTCGCGCTGTAGTGGCCCCAGTTTACGTGAGGATAGATTACACGGCCATGGCTGCAGAGCAGATCGGCGATGCCGACGTTTGCGTGCTCTAGTCTGGACCAACAGGGTTAAGGCTGGAGAGCAGCGTTATGCAAGACGGGGGGGTCCCCCAATCTGTGACGTCTCCACGGGCTGCCCGTGCCCGGTGGTACCACGCGCTTGGCGACGCCGCGTTTTTGAGTCGGTTCACTCCCTGGTGCACCCAGGCGTACACGCATCAGTCAAAATGGTGGCAGCAAAGTTTGTCTGGCCGAGCCTGCGCAAACAGGTGAAAGAGTGGGCTGCAGCCTGTGTAGCGTGCCAACAAGCCAAAGTGCACAGGCACACAAAGGCCCCCCTTGAGCCATTCCATATCCCGGCTAAGAGGTTCGACCACGTTCACGTGGACCTCATCGGCCCCCTCCCACCATCGCAGGGGTTCACGCACCTCCTGACAGTGGTGGACCGCACCACGCGATGGCCCGAAGCAGTCCCACTAGCTTCCACCGCATCCACAGACGTGGCATGCGCCTTTTTAACAACATGGGTGGCACGTTTTGGCACCCCTTCGGACATCACGTCCGATCGGGGCCCGCAGTTTGTTTCCGACCTCTGGTCCACGATGGCCCGGATCCTGGGCGTTTCAATTCATCACACAACTGCGTACAACCCACAGGCCAATGGGTTATGCGAGCGTTTCCATAGGTCACTGAAAGCAGCGCTCAGGGCTTCGCTTACGGATGCAAATTGGGTGGACTGGTTGCCGTGGGTTCTATTAGGGTTGTGTTCCACACCAAAGGAGGATTCAGCGGCTTCCCCAGCAGAGCTGGTTTTTACACAGCCCCTGCGGCTCCCCAAGGAGTTTTTACCAGATAACCCCGCGCCGAACACCCATCCGTCCCCGCATTCGCAGCATAGTGCAGACGCACGGACGCTCCCTGGCCCGGCCCACCACTGTCTTCCCCGCGCGTTTGTGCCAAAAACCTTGAAGGACGCGGCGTTCGTGTTTGTCAGGCACGATGCCCACCGGACCCCAATGCGCCCACCCTACGATGGCCCGTTCAGAGTGCTGGAAACCGGGGACAAACATTCTGTGTTAGACCTGGGGGGTCGCCGGGAGAGAATCTGTATAGACAGGCTTAAGCCCGCCTTTGTTGTGGCAGACGAGCAGCTGGAGTTGGCTCGAGCTCCTCGACGAGGAAGACCCCCACTGAGAGCTCCCCAGGTAAATGATTCATCACAACAGTCACACGAGCATGCTGAACGTTCTCCCACCCCTTTGTCTCCCAACAGACGGACACACCCCCAGGAACCCCCCCACCAGCACAGCAGCGTCGCGGAGCCGAAGACCCCCCGTTACAGCAGCTATGGGCGGAGACTGAAGCCGCGAGGACGGGAGAGTTAACACCCAGTCTGAGACTCTGGGGGCCGGCGGTGTGGGGGACCCATGCTGTAGAGTTTAGTAGTTTTCCTCTCAAACTGAGAGAGCATGGAGATCAAAGGGCTGGGGGGTAAGGGGAATTGTCTTGGGGGAGTGAATGGTGAATGCAGGATCTCAGGTAGCAGGGAGGTGTGAGTTTTGGGATATAAAAGAGAGAGTCCTTGCTACACATGTTTAATGTTGTGATTCTGGAAGATGTGAGAGTGAAAAAGTTTGTCTGCGCGGAAAGTTCGGTCTGGTTATTTCATCTCCACAATATATCTTTATATTTTAAGATTATTTCAATTCAGTTTTGCATTACAATATACTATATATATATATATATATATATATATACAGTGGGGCAAAAAAGTATTTAGTCAGCCACTAATTGTGCAAGTTCTCCCACTTAAAAGATGAGAGAGGTCTCCAATTTTCATCATAGGTATACCTCAACTATGAGAGACAAAATGAGAAAAAAAAAATCCAGAAAATCACATTGAAGGATTTTTAATGAATTAATTGGTAAATTCCTCGGTAAAATAAGTATTTGGTCACCTACAAACAAGCAAGATTTCTGGCTCTCACAGACCTGTAACTTCTTCTTTAAGAGGCTCCTCTGTCCTCCACTCGTTACCTGTATTAATGGCACCTGTTTGAACTCATTATCAGTATAAAAGATACCTGTCCACAACCTCAAACAGTCAGACTCCAAACTCCACTATGGCCAAGACCAAAGAGCTGTCAAAGGACACCAGAAACAAAATTGTAGACCTGCACCAGGCTGGGAAGACTGAATCTGCAATAGGTAAGCAGCTTGGTGTGAAGAAATCAACTGTGGGAGCCATTATTAGAAAATGGAAGACATACAAGACCACTGATAATCTCCCTCGATCTGGGGCTCCACACAAGATCTCACCCCGTGGGGTCAAAATGATCACGAGAACGGTGAACAAAAATCCCAGAACCACATGGGGGGACCTAGTGAATGACCTGCAGAGAGCTGGAACCAAAGTAACAAAGGCTACATCAGTAACACACTACACCGCCAGGGACTCAAATCCTGCAGTGTCAGATGTGTCCCCCTGCTTAAGCCAGTACATGTCCAGGCCTGTCTGAAGTTTGCTAGAGAGCATTTGGATAATCTAGAAGAGGATTGGGAGAATGTCATATGGTCAGATGAAACCAAAATAGAACTTTTTGGTAAAAACTCAACTTGTCGTGTTTGGAGGAGAAAGAACACCATACTTACTGTGAAGCATGGGGGTGGAAACATCATGCTTTGGGGCTGTTTTTCTGCAAAGGGACCAGGACGACTGATCCGTGTAAAGGAAAGAATGAATGGGGCCATGTATCGTGAGATTTTGAGTGAAAACCTCCTTCCATCAGCAAGGGCATTGAAGATGAAACATGGCTGGATCTTTCAGCATGACAATGATCCCAAACACACCGCCCGGGCAACGAAGGAGTGACTTCGTAAGAAGCATTTCAAGGTCCTGGAGTGGCCTAGCCAGTCTCCAGAGCTCAACCCCATAGAAAATCTTTGGAGGGAGATGAAAGTCCGTGTTGCCCAGCGACAGCCCCAAAACATCACTGCTCTAGAGGAGATCTGCATGGAGGAATGGGCCAAAATACCAGCAACAGTGTGTGAAAACCTTGTGAAGACTTACAGAAAACATTTGACCTCTGTCATTGCCAGCAAAGGGTATATAACAAAGTATTGAGACAAACTTTTGTAATTGACCGAATACTTATTTTACTGAGGAATTTACCAATTAATTCATTTAAAAATCCTTCAATGTGATTTTCTGGATTTTTTTTTTCTCATTTTGTCTCTCATAGTTGAGGTATACCTATGATGAAAATTGGAGACCTCTCTCATCTTTTAAGTGGGAGAACTTGCACAATTGGTGGCTGACTAAATACTTTTTTGCCCCACTGTATATATATATATATATATGGGTATATTTATTATTTCTTTAACCATTTTATTCTCTTTATTTATTTTTATTCATGATCTTACTCTGCTTTTTGTTGCATTTTATTTTATCTTATGTTATTTTTTGCTCTAGTGTTTCCTTATTGAGGGGATTCTCGGCAGTTGGAGCTGTAATTGGCTCTGGTGGTAGGGATGCTGTTGCGATGGTGGCCCTGGCTTGATGGGATGGAGAAGTCCAGTCCACACCACCTGTTGTGGTGTGGACTCCTCTGTCTGCCTGGGCCCCGGTGGCCCCTGTGGTGGTGTCTCTGCAGCTGTGGGCTGAGACCGGCTCCTTTTGCTGACGGTCCTTCCGTGATGGCATGTCCTCACTCTGGTCCTCAGTGCTCAGCCATGTTTCAACTATGCCTATTATTACTTGTGGGTGGGGTGGAACAGGGTAGGAGGAGGTGGGCTCTGTGGCGGGTTGGGGGTCAGGTGGATGTGTGCCTTGGATGGGAGTGGGGGCGAGGGGGGGGGAGGGCTTGGGGAGGGTGCTCTGTCTTTTTATTGTTTTGTTTGTGTTTTAACTGGAAATGTTTTTAACTGTAAAGCACTTTGAGCTGCACTTTGTTGTATGAGAGGTGCTATATAAATAAATAAAGTTTAAAGTTTAATACATGAAAAGTGCCATATTAATATATAAAAATAATACTCAAAAAATTCCTGCATCTAGATCGTGATCCAAATCACCACCAAAATGTAATCATCTGTTCCGCATACCATTACACACCTTTCCTGAAGATTTCATCAAAATCCATTCATAACTTTTTGAGTAATGTTGCTAACAACATTACAAGCCAACCAACCAACAGACAAACTAACCAACCCCACTAAAAATATTTCCTCTATCCTCCCTTGGTGGAGGTAATCACAATAATAAAATTAATAACAATAATAATAATAATAACAAATCGATTCTTAATTTTTGTGAATCAGTTCTGAATTGTGTAAAATGAGAATCTAGATTCTTATGTGAATCGATTTTTTTCCAACACCCCTACTAACAATATTGTTGTTGTGAAAATTTGCAAAAATATTTTAGGCCTTATTGCCCACCCCTAACGTATGCCCATATGGTGAGAATGATGGCTTCCTAAGTCTCATAAATATGCTATTGTCACAGTGCATTTTGCAGGTGCGCAAACATTTCAGTGAAATAGTAAGCTGAGGCTTGAATGATATGAGGAAGTAGGGCACCATATCATAGCTTTGCAGTCAGCAGAGAGACAGCTGGACATGTGGAAGGTCCCTTGACACTACACACCCTTTGCATTAAGGAAGGTACTTGTTGGCACTTTTTCAAATCATAATTTGGAGAAAGACTGCATTGTTTTGGCTGATCTGGGGTATTTATGTATTTAATTAACCAGGTTAGAGTATTCCTGGTGCATTTTGCATCATTCGGTCTGTGGCGGCAGCGCGGTGGAACAGTAGTTAGCACTGCGGCAGCACAGCAACTCACCCTTGGCCGGGGGATCCTGGGTTCGATCCCAGCCCCCGACCAACAGTGATCTGTGTGGAGTTTACATGTTCTCCCCGTGTCTGCGTGGGTTTACTCCGGGATTTTTCCGGTTTCCTCCCACACGCCAAAAACATGCAAGTTAGGTTAATTGGCATCAAACTGGGGATTCTAAATTGTCCTTAGGTATGAATGTGAGAGTGAATGGTTGTCTGTCTCTCTGTGTTGGCCCTGCGATGGATTGGCGATCTGTCCAGGGTGTACCCTGCCTCTCGCCCAAAGATGCTGGGATAGGCTCCAGCTCCCCCGCGACCCAAAAAGGATTAAGCAGAAGAAGATGGATGGATGGATGGACGGTCTGTGAGGATGTTATTTCCTATGCAATTAAAATAGTTATTATAACAGTAATTTTCCTGAGTGAACTGACACCGAATCGGATTGAAATTGGATCGATTCAGAAAATTACTGCTGATTCTCAACCCTAATTCTGACCCATAACAAGTAGGGATGGGAATCGCCAGGGACCTCATGATACGTATTGCAATACTTAGGTCACGATTATCACGATACTGTGGTGACCCACCACAATCTACATGAACATTCAGCCTTCACACTCAGCTAGGGCAAGAAGCAGCACAATTTGCATACGGACAGAGAGCCCCTAGGGGGACAACCAGAACAATGACTATTGTTATACATCCCCGGATTAAGGAGAGGAAGTCCGGCGCCAGTTAATCACGCGATTGATATGTATTGACTGATATGCATATCAATATGCAAATGTGCCATGCATTCTCTCTTGTCTGTATAAAAGAGCTGACTTTACATGCCTCACATAGCGCACTCACAGGAGCACACACAGGACACATACACACAGCACAGCGCTACAGTGTGTCTCATGATGATGGAGGAATAAAACTCTTAAACCTTCCAGCTCGTAGCGTCTCGCCTGAACTGATCTTTTACCTCCACACTGGTGACTCTTGACGAAGAATGGAACACGAGGCGAACACCCCGGAGATCACCCCGACCGGGAAAGCCCCAGCACGCGTCATGGTGCGACCGTCACCTGATCTCTCCCCTCCACACTGGTGACCTGACGAGGGAGAATGACCCTCTGCTCCCTCTCACCACGCTGTGGACACAGAGGACCAGAGAACGCCTGCAACCTCTTCATCTCTGCACTGTGTGTCTGCGTGTGTGTGTGTATATATATATTTTATAGTAATATGTACATATGTATATTAGCTGCTCTTGCTTGCTTGTTTTTTTCTTGCCTTCTGATTGTTGCTCTGAGTGTTGCTATCCCTGTGCTGTTGCAATCCTGGAATTTCCCCGTTGTGGGACTAATAAAGGCTTATCTTATCTTATCTTATCCTTCCCGGAGCGCAGCGCTGGGACCTAAACGCATCATGATCGACATGAGCGAACGAAGGAAGCAGCCTGAACGGGGACAATCATCGACACCGACTGCGTTGATTTCCACCGAGCTCCCCGTGACTAAACTCCGGACAGCGGACCTCCCATGCACAGAAGCCCTGCACGCACTCCACAGGATTACGAGGACAGTGCAACTGCCAGCTATGTGGTCACTGCGCCAGGCGTGCACCACACACCAGGGACAAACCGGCTCCACAGACTGATACAGCGTCCTCCGCCACTGCACATGCCCAAGAAAAACGGCCAATTGCCACCCTCGGAACCTTCAGGGCTGCTCGCGCACCTGGAGCGGACGTGCAGCCCGCACACAGGACTTTGTATGGGTTTCTCAGCCGTGACGCACAACGGGAATTTAGCCGATTGCTTTCCCTGATGACTTTAGGGCTGCTTCCCACACCTAAAGCCAAACTGCAGAGTCCCTGACACAGCTTCAGTTGTTTCACAGCCGCTACGCATCCTCGGGGAATTTGGCCGCTCGCTTTCCCCACATCCTCGTTGGATTGAACCGTGGGAGGAGTCAGATAATTTTTTTTTTTTTCACAGCCACTGTGGATCTCCACCAGGCTTAACGGGAAAGTCCCTCGCCATCGTGGATCCACACGCAATTTTTGCGCGGCCCCTTCCTCCTGCACAGCGCTTTTCCCGCACCTTGCTCCCTAAAGCCGGCCGATCGCCGTCTTGTTCCATTACGCACGAAACATACCGGCCCGTGCGCCCACGATCCATGGCCATTCAACGTGCTGGAACTCGGAGCAGAGCACACTGTTTTTCCACCCCTCCCCCGTCCCCCCACGGACTGACATGCCCTCCAACAGTTCTACCGGAGCTGGAGCCCAAACGACCGGGAAGGGGGGTGTCACACCCCCTGCTGAGTGTTCTGGGTGGATCCCTGTGGTGACCCACCACAATCTACATGGACATTCAACCTTCACACTCAGCTAGAGCAAGAAGCAGAACAATTTGCATATGGACAGAGAGCCCCTAGGGGGACAACCAGAACAATGACTATTGTTATACATCCCTGGATTAAGGAGAGGAAGTCTGGCGCCAGTTAATCACGCGATTGATATGTATTGACTGATATGTATATCAATATGCAAATGTGCCATGCATTCTCTCTTGTCTGTATAAAAGAGCTGACTTTACATGCCTCACGTAGCGCACTCACAGGAGCACACACACGCACACACAGGACACACACACACAGCACAGCGCTACAGTGTGTCTCATGATGATGGAGGAATAAAACTCTTAAACCTTCCAGCTCGTAGCGTCTCGCCTAAACTGATCTTTTACTTCCACAATACTACAATTCTTTAAGTATTTCGATACTATATATTATCTAATTAATAAAAGACTGGTACCTGCGTGTAGGGACTGGTGCATCATTACAAGTGTCAAGTACTGCAATACCACTTCGATTCAATCTTTGGCCCCACCCCTAGCACTATTTCATCTCATGTACTGAAAAGTCACATTGTTTTATTACTCTGATACCTAAATAGGTAAGTTTGTATTGTAACATTTATTAATACATTTTTATAAAATATTGCAATACTGTATCTCTGAATTAACACAGTGTCACCACCACAAAGCATCACAATACTATGATGCATCAATTTTTTTCCCCGCCCTAATAACACTATGAAGTGTTTTAAGCTCCCTTATGACATATGACGCTCTATGCTAGTTTTTATGGCTAAAGTAGCTTCTTTCTGTTACAGCATTATACTGTATGTTTTCAAGAAGACATCAGTTACCATCATGGAGCAGCTTCTGGCCAATCTCAAGCCACATGTTGTCCTTGAATGCTGGTGTTTATTGGATAAAATGTGTTGGGTTTTTTTACATTTACTTTCAGTTTATATTTTTTTGAGATCCACTGCTAACAGGAATGTTAGAATGTCATTGTGTGTGTTTGAATCTAGGTTGGAAGCACTGTTTAGGCTTTTGGCACAAACCCAGCCTCAGAAGTGTTAGCATCAGCTGAGGTGGTTAGAGTTTGACATGAGCATGTGGCTGAGAGAAACTCTCTCCACTTTCTGCCAAGGGGGCTTAATCCACCCAGGGGTGTCAGAACATTTACAAGGGTGTCCATCCTTGACAACCAGCCACTGACAGAATCTTGTAACCAGTAATATAAAGATATGAGAGGATAAAGTGAGAGATCAAAAGGCTAATATATGGTGTAATGGGAGGATGCTAAAGGGAAGACTGAGGCAGTTAAATGTTAGAATAACAGTTGGGTATATAGTAAGATTTTTTTTTCAGTTCCAGTCTCACATCCATGAATTGTATTTATGAATAAATTACTGTGGCTTTTGGCTGTTTTTTAATGAAATGATAGACTAATTCAGAGCAGATTACTGTGAAAAATCAAACATAAAGAGCTTGTTTTGAAGCTCAGAAATCCAGCATGACAAGAGAGCCTAGAGGGAAGAGCAGAGCTTCCTTGTTAACTCTGATCACATCACAGGCTGTCTCTCATGGTGCCAGGTTCAAAGTTTTCAATACACCGGTCAATTGTATAAAACCTGTGGGACCGCTGAAGCTGTTTACAGTGTTTGGCACTGCTGTAGTCGAGGCTTTTGTGTTTTACATATAAATGAATTCCTGCGAGGTAGAAATTGCTTAGACCCAGAAGAGGAGCAGGCACGGATGCACAGTGAGCTAACTTCATTCCACAGAGCCATCTAACTGCACTCCTCACTCGAGCAACATGAGCCCCGCGGTTACAGATGGCCAGGCTGAAGGTGATGAGGAAGATCATTCACTTACGGGACACCCCATGGCCCTGACCCTTCAGACAAACTGCCTGTCAAGGAGAAGATAGTGGCTGGGAAATTGAAGAAGCCCAGCTATATCAGCTCAGTCTCACAAGAAAGCGTATAAATTGCATCTTTACCAAGCCGTAGAAAATGTATAATATACATGGATATTACACATTTTGTGGGTAATAAGTTTTGTAAATAGTGTATATTAGAGGTGGGAAAAAAGATCAGTTCAGTGATGGATCGCGATACTTGGCACTGGCGACAATGCATTGATCCATATATGTACACACAAATCTATCTTTTATTTAAAAAAAAAATGCACACACATATACTCTTGGGTTATCAGTTAATCAATGGCTTTTCAGTCCACTAGATGGTGCAAAGCAAGCACCCAGTCAAGTGAAGTCATAACTTGTCTCGGAGACTTGCAGCCAGCTTTGAAAGTTAGGAAGCAGTTAGCTCAAATGTCGGGCGTTTTTTGGATTTTATAACAAAGATGGAAGGAAAGACCTTGACATGACACACAACCGGCAAGAAGCGCTGGACAAAGAAAAAAAAACACTCGGAACACGATGGGCCACACATGTCTTGGAACAGTGTTAGCAATGGCTAAGCTAACGAGACACCAGCATGAAGCTTTTTCTCCGAGTGTCAAGTAAGTAAAGTTTATTTATGAAGCACTTTTCAGAGACATATAGTAATAAAGTACTGTACAATAAAATGGAATAAAAGGCAGTTGATAGATAAAAATAATTTAAAAAATACAAAAACAATTTAAAACACAAGATTAAAATAATTTTGAAATATCAGACTTACCATTAAAAAGCAGTTGAAACTCAACGGAAATCCTCATTAAACAAAAATGTTTTCAGCTGCTTTTTAAGAGTCCACAGAGTCAGCTAAACATATCTGGAATGGGAGTCTATTCCAAACACCGTCCACAGCCCTCCCTGTGTACAAAGACTCATCTCCGTGGAACATGAAGCCCCGAGAATACTTTATTATATGAAAGAGATGTCAACAGTTTTACTTTGGGACATGATTTGAGGTTGAAAAAGGTGAAAACTGAAATATGTGTAACCCAGGTTAAATAACCAGGGTTAATAAAAGAATCATATGCACATTATCAAATATGATTTCATATTTAGAGAATAAATAAATATCTGCTGTGTAAAAAGTAGACAATTGAGGTAAATATGCAGTTACAACATGCAAAAAGAGAAATGTTGTGGAGAGTGTGGAAATGATGAGGCCAAGTTACGATCAGACGAAGTTTATTCACACTCTCACAACATCATACACAGAAAGCACTGAATAGTCAAACCAGGTTTCATCCCTTGAAACTCCACAGATCATCTCACATCTGCATAACATTTCACCTCCACCATACATTTTCCTTAAACCCCCAGCTCTCTCTTCCTTCCAACTCCCCATAAGGTCCCTGCCTATTGTTCTCTTGTGTCGAACCACTGTCTCCTGACTGAGACGCTGTCTGCTGACACAACCACAATATACATTGCTATATCACCACTATGCATCGCCATAATGTTTTAGTAAAACCATTTACATACCTGCCAACTTTTAAAACCTGAAAAGCCTAGTAGCTAGCCGGGGTCCAGGGGCCGCAGGCCCCGGTAGGTCCAGGACAAAGTCCTGGTGGGGGGTTCAGGGGGGCGAAGCCCCCTTACGGCAAACAAATATTAGCATTAAATCAAGTTAAAATGTGGCTAACAACCTCATATTTCTTCAACAATCATGTTTCTGTTTTCCTTAAATTGTCAATGCAGATATGCTGATGGAAAAGATCAAGGACAAACTCTATGGTAACTCTCAAGCATTGTTGTTTTCCATGGTGCACCTCTTAGCTTTCTTCAGTTGGTCTTTTGAATGGAAGACACTGTGGCACTTGTTACCCGAAGGGGGGCGAAGCCCCCCGAAGCTCCTGGGTTTTTATGATTTTTAAGTACGGGAACTGTACTTAAATGACATAAAACAAACAGCTGAATGCCACTTATTACTGTATAATATTGACTTATGTTCCAAGAAGATAAAATCTCTGAACTTAGTTCAGAGATTTTTTGATCTCTTCCATTTCCTCCTTCTTTGGTGGCATTTTTACTGACCTGTTGATAGTAAAACAATCTCTGCTGGTGACGCCGATATCCGATCCGACCGACCTCGAATCCAGCTGGGCCTCAGCTAGCCCCCTCCGCTGCTAGTCCAGCTGCAATTGAGTACCTGTCCAGCCGGGGTACCGGCAGCTCCTCCACCGAGTCCCGCCGCCCACCGCCACTGTAGTTGAGCTCCGATCCTGCTCCTGTCCAGCTGGGGTCCCGGTAGATCCTCCGCTGAGCCCCGCCACCTACCGCCGTCTTCCTCAGTATTTCCTCCGCCGAGCCCCACCGCTGTAGCTGGGTTCCAGCTACAGTCGGCTGATCCAGCTGGGGCCCCGGCTGCTCCTCCACTGGTCCCCGTCTCCTACCACCGCTGTACTTGAACTCCGATCCGGCTCCCGTCCAACTGTTGCCTCGGTTGGTTCCTCCGGCGAGCCCCAATCACCGGGGACGGAGTCGCTTCTTTGTATCGGTGTTGGGTGCTACGACTAGCTATGGCGTTAGCTATAGCGATAGCTATTTTGGAATTGCTTTCGTGTTTTTTTTTTACGATTTAAAATTTTGGACTGAATTTTAAGTGAAAAACCGTAATTTTGATTAATAAAGCCGTAACCCGGAATGGGGTCTTGAAAACCGTAACCATTACAGCAAAACCGGAGTAGGAGTTGGCAGGTATGCATTTAATTACTTTATTTCATTGTTAATTTAATTTATCTTTTGTTTTCAATGTGCATGCTTTAAATATGAAGGGATAATCATGCAGACTAACCGCAGTTAAAGTAAACCAGAAATACCCTTACATTTCCTCTCCCTGTCTGTTGGTACCTCAAACAGCCACGCAGCGCGACCGGAGCTGCCATTAAGAGGAGAAAAAAGTTACTAAAATTACTATTAAAGTGGTTAAAGTGCTTATAAGCCCTTTGGAGGAAGTGGAAGAGTCTAGTGAGCCACCGCTCTCTCCATCGGGTGTTAAGGAATCATTGCACTGGTGAGAAACATCCCGTTTTTATTGCTAATTAGCTTAGTGCTAACGCCTATGGCAGTTTCCATTGAGTGGCTAGGCTAACAGCTATGGTGCTAGTGCAGCCTGTATACTGTGGTTGCAACGAGAAACGTGGCAGCTATATTTAAGTTACATTTTTCTTTAATGCCCAAACTGTTTATTTTATTTGTGTTAACACTTTATTAGGAAGTCTGAGAGCCTCTAAGATGCACTTTAATTTCTTGAAAGCCATAAAATTAAGGTGTACATTCATTTCAGTACAATTTTTTTTTTTTTTTTTTTTTTTTTTGTTACTTATTTGTACCCGTAGGTAGATTTGGTTTGCAGTCTGGTGACAAGTCACCGGCTGCTGGTCGCTGCGTGCGCGAGCGCCCTAAACCTACATGTTTTTGGTATGCGGGAGGAAACCGGAGAAATCCCGGAGTAAACCCACGCAACACGGGGAGAACATGCAAACTCCACACAGCTCACTGTTGGTCGGGGGCTGGAATCGAACCCACGATCTCATGATCCCCGCGATCCCCCGGCCAAGGGTAAAACTGTGCTGCCACAGTGCTAAACCACTGCGCCACCGTGCAGCCCAATTGATGCACATGAAGTGGCTGTAGATTAGGCCTGTATGACAGCCCTTGAACACATTTTATTTTCATGCATTTATGCTTATTTGAGTCCAATTTCTTTATGGAAACATACATTCTGTGGGTAATTTATGCCAAATTGCCATAAGTGATACAATATATGTATATTTCTGAAACATGGTGTGATAAAATATGTTAACTGTGTATTGTAAATTAAGTTTATAATGTTAGATGTTTGAAATCAGAAAAGCCTGTTAAATCTGAAGTTAGATAGATGAACTTTATTGATCCCAAACTGGGAAATTACATAGTTTTCCTGAATATTTATGGCTTATTTTTGCCAATATAAGCTAAAAATTGGAGAATTTGATTTAGTTAAGGTCCAGTTTAAATATTAATCTTGACAAGGTTAATAACTCTGAATGCTGACCTGTTGTTACTTCAGGTGGGGTTTTTTTTGTTTTTTTTGTTGTTTTTTTTAAATGGTGATGTGGTCTACACACGGACCAGATGACATCTGAAACTACTCAATGCCTTGGAGCGATGTGATGGCGAACTGAGCCCAGAGATGTTGATCATGATGGCAAGCCGAGCCCAGAGATATTGATTGTGAATACATGCAGAAGATTCCAAATTCATTAAAATTGGCCAAATTTGAGTTTGCCTTTTTGTTTTTTATTTATTTTCCCGGGTCATTTATTTGCGATGGCGGTTGTTTTTGTTGAATATATTGATATCTTGCAAAAAACTTTATTTTATCCATCCACCCGTCTTCTTCCGCTTAATCCTTTTTGGGTCGCGGGGGGGCTGGAGCCTATCCCAGCATCTTTTGGGCGAGAGGCAGGGTACACCCTGGAAAGATCGCCAGTCCATCGCAGGGCCAACACAAAGAGACAGACAACCACTCACTCTCACATTCTTACCTAAGGACAATTTAGAATCCCCAGTTTTGATGCCAATTAACCTAACTTGCATGTTTTTTGGCATGTGGGAGGAAACCGGAGAAATCCCGGGGTAAACCCACGCAGACACGGGGAGAACATGCAAACTCCACACAGATCACTGTTGGTCGGGGGCTGGGATCGAACCCAGGATCCCCCAGCCAAGGGTGAGTTGCTGTGCTGCCGCAGTGCTAACCACTCCGCCACCACGGCACCCATTTTTTACAAATTTAACAAAAGTCATTTTCATTCTGACATTGTGGTGTTTTGTGTCATTTCTGGGTGTAAGTTGGTCCCTTTGCTCCGTAGCCCGCCCTAGAACTTCTGACAGATTGGCCCTATCTAAGACTTAACTTATTACACCTTTATAACTGATTTACTTTGTGCACCCTCGTAAAGAGGGGTTACATATGGGATCGGAATACTCGACTATTGCAATATCATGATTATCGTTGAATAATCGTTGAATAGGATCATATCGTGACCCAAGAATCACGAACCAAATTGAATCACAAGGTCCGTTGCGATTCCCACCCCTAGTGCAAGCAATGCCTTCTAGTAGATGTGAAAAATAACTACTGTTAATGAATGTGGCACAACTAGTGGAAAGAAGTGGAAACAGAGCCTCTTTGTGATAAAATTTTAAGTGCTTCAGTTTTCAAAGGGTTTAAAAATCAGCTCATGTGTGAAACAATTATCATTCAGCAGTCCTATAATTCAAGAACACTGCCTTCAGCAAAGAATGATTGCCTACAACCAGACAAAAACAGTCATAGCATGGAGAACAGACATTACATACATGAACAGTATTACAGCAACAACGGAGCCTCACCTTGGGCACAGAGGGAACAGCCTATCATTATCCTCCACATCCACACTAGGCCTTTAGCATATGTTAAGAGACTCCTGAAGGATTTGATTACATGATCTGCCTCTCTTGTGGCTGGTATTGCAGATCTGCACCTGTCGCGTGACTGGTCAAAAAGTATGGAAAAAAAAAATAAACCCAGATGTACCAAGTATTTCACATCACTAGATGGCAGACATATATAGCTTACTGGTCTGTAGTGGAGTTCAACAAAACCAGAACCGCGTCGAATCTGATATCACTTCTGGGGCGCAGAAGAAGAGATGTATAAATAATTGCACAACATGTATTCTACAGGGAGGAAGTATTTGCTCCAAATTTTGCCAACTATGATTCTAAAAGGGATTATTTAGCCTCTGAAGGGAAATAGCACAAGATGAACTGGAGTAGAACACTTTTCATCAGCCATTGACAAAGCTGCACGTGACGGAGAGGACAATACTGCCATTCCCGCGGGGTAATCTCACGGAAATTGAGGTGGAATAAATCAGAACATAAATGTGATTGTTTCTGGATGTGGGAGAGAAAGCGAAAATGCCCAACAGATGACAATTAAGGACCGGGGTGAGCACACAGACACATGGCGACACATGAAGAGCAGTAGATCTGATCATGTTTTTATCAGTTTGTTTACATTCTACTGATTTTCTGGGTCATATATTTTGAAGATAACGAAACAAAAAACAAAACAAAAACAAAGACAAAAAAGCAAAACCATCCTTTGTGTAAATATGTCCAAAGCCCACTTTGACCGAAAGTTATGTAATCTGTTGTGGCTGCCGTCACATTATGCAAATTAGATGTGTAAATTTACTCCTGTCATAAACTTTGGATCATATTCTACATCTTTATCACTGACAGTAAGCCATTATCTCTTACCACTTTTAAGTTACAGTCTTTGGAATTTATGATATCTAAACTGAATATTTTCTTGAAAAAAATCTTCGCCACCAGAGGGTGCATGCAGATGGTGCGGATCTGTGACTGAAAACCTCAAGTAGTTAATAGCGCTCTCACTGATGGTAACAAAAGTAAAGGAGAAATGACTACATGCTTGAGGGAGAAACCATGACAATTAGTTTGTGTCCTGTAGCACAGTGGTCCCCACCCTTTTTCACCTCAAGGATCGGTAACAACATTTTTTTAGCAGATTGGGGGAGCTAAAATGAACGAAATATAAAAGCATAAAAACAAAGTGTGTGTTTAAAAAAAAAGGCACACTATTTTTTAACTGAAACTTCTCCTAAAAGTTCATGGCAAATGTCCTTAGCAGCAGGCAGGATCAACTCTATACTGATTGCTTTAGCAATGTGGTTAGCCTGTCAGAATAAAGCCGTATTTTAAATCAGACTCCTGATAAACACACCTTTCTTTTATTGGCAGTCTAGGCTCTTCTGCTGTCTCAGATGTCCTTTTCCCCCTTCTTCAAAAACTCCCTGACGATGACTTTTTTATTTATTTTAAATATTGTTAACTAGCTTGTGGGTGTAGCGTTGACCTTGAGTTCCAATCTATAAAATCATTCTTTGCTGAAGAAAAATTGTTTCAACTCAAAAGTCTGGTCATGAACTGCTTCTCTCACCAGAGGACCAGAGCTGTAACACTAAGTGGAAGTTAATCCCTTCTCCAGGACTTAGTCATTCTCCCTTTTCTGCTCTTTGGCAAAGGAATGTTTCAGATGACAGATTTATGGTTGATATAATCCAGACCTGGGAGTCAAGATTCTCCAGTAAACAACCAGACAGTTTCACAGTGCCATCTGGTGGATGAATCAAGAATATTTAATTTTTTCTCTATGCAGTGGAATTTATGCATTATGGACAAATAAATTAATTAATATTCTTCCTCTCAAGACAGTATCCGCTACTGAAGACATGGTTGAGCTCTTGGGATGGACAATGTGGTTTCAAATGCTTTCATTGACATGATTTGATGTGTTGCTTTATTTTCAGGAAGAAATTAATTTTTGCATGCTTACTATCACAAATTAATTATAGTTACAATGTAGAAACATCGTATGTTCTCTTATTATTGAGTAGAATATCTTAGTCACTCAAGTTTAAGGAGTTTATGCTTTATTCAGCAACATATACGTTTAAGGGGGATTTCACTCTTCATATCAAATTTCACTCTCTCCTCTGTCTGTGGGAGACCCACACCTCAGAAATTTGAACTGACCAATGGGCTCCCAAACCTATCTTCATTGCCTTTTTAGTCAGTTTATGACTTCTGCCAAACAAAGAAGCTCAAATGTATGTAATTGGTTCAGCCCAGTTCCATGAAATTCAGTGAGATTCTGCCACACCGTCAAGCTGTAAGGAGCAGACGTCTCTGCTCTCCCATTTTTTTCTATCTTCCAAGTAAGGCCCAGAACCTGTCATGCTCTGTGAAAAGTTTTTTTTCTTTTCTTTAAAGTTCACTTTTTCTTAATCCTTTTCTTTAAATTACCGTGTAAGAAGATTTTGTTTGATTTTTTTTATTAGCTTAAACCAACTCATTTAAACCACCAACATTGGAAGAAACTGATTTGCGATGTGTTTTTGCCTCAGTTTGAATTTCTGATGGGCCTTTGTACAATAAACCAATTCCTTCTTTAGTGCATAGCAGAAAACCGCAGTCAGCCTGCTGAAGAACATTTTTGTTCTCGGCATTTTTGTTCTTGTGATCTTGGGAGTAGGCCATAACTGTGGTAAGGAGCCTGTCTACCAGTATTCCAAAAGAACCCACGCTGGTCCAGTTGAAACAGAATCCAGTGGACCGCCTGCTACCTACTGGGACACAATGATTCTGCTTGGCTGGCGGTCTGTTGTTTAATTTAAACTTAATTCTTCAGAATATTCCTGATACAAGTTCTTTAAACTTAATTTCATGCAAACCCCATCATAATTTCAAAATGCATTTTGTCCTTTCATTAATTTTTCTTTTTCAGAGTAACACCAATTTTCCATTTTTATAAATAGTTTAATCATCATTTTCTTCATAAAATTGCATCCACCTTTCTTAACCAATGCTATTTTATGGCTTTCCTGTCATGAACCGAGCCCGTGTTTCCTGGGGGCTCGGTTCTAATCAATCTTGGTGGCTCACGCACTGGGTTTATTATGTGGAGTTGTGTTTTGATTTTTTGTTGTTTTCATGTCCGTGCACCATTTCTGTTCCTGCCTGCAGCTGCCGCTCTGGCCCGTCCGGCCATGCCCCCTCTTTCTGACAGCCAGCTGTTCACCCCGGTAATCATCTTTCCCGCTCTCACCCAGGCGTTCCCAATTTTCACGCCAGCAGCGTTTGTACAAAAGCAGCTCTTTGCTAGACCAATGCCGCTGGATCACTGTACGCGTTGGATGGTCGTTTTCCCTGTCCACCGTCACGTCACCAAGGACTGTCCGTGTGCTCTTGGATTTTCGCTGTGACAACTCGGTCTGCCCCCGCACTGTGAGTAACTGCCTGTGCTCTGTTTGTCGCTGTTTCCCTCCAGTGTGTGTGTTGGGCAACCTTGAGGACGCTAACGTGTATCCAAGCAGACTTGTCTCTGTATGTTTACTTTTTGTGTTAATAAATGTGTGTGTGGTGTAACCCAGCATTTAAATCCTCGTCCTTTTTTCTCCCCTCACCATGCGCCATGGAGAGGCGCACGGGGAGCCTATGACAAAATGATCCAGCCATCTAAAAGGATTTAGTGGGTTACACCCACACAAATCATTTTTTCATTTCTGGGACTGTCTCGTCTTCACTCACCTGCTTTCCGGGCACGATGGCTGAGCTGCTGGAGAGGGAGCTGCGCTCGCTTTGTCTGCTGGAGGACATACTTTTGCGGGCCCTGTTCACCCGAGACAGTTCAATGGGCTCGGGACGCGGCAGCGAGAGTGATGAATCGGGACAGCCTGTGGGACCATCCAGAGGCAGCCGAGATTTTCCAGGAGATTTCCGCCGTGATGTCCAAGAGGTCGGGTGAGGAGCTCCCAGTGCTTGAGCCCCCCGCGGCTACACTGCCTTCGTTTCCGGATACTCCAGAGTTCATCGGCCTCGATTACTTGCAGCCGGATGGTGTGCTCAGAGTCCTGGACTATCTGGGGCCCAAACCGAATGTGAGGAAAAGGAAGCCTCGCCGGAGGAAACCCCTCTCGTCTTCGGCGGCCGTCATCGCTCCAGCCGCCGAGAGGTCTTCCAAGATTGTCCCGGCTATGCCCACCTCCGCGTCATCGGAGCTGGCTCCTCTACAACCCATTAAAGGAGTCAGTGACACGGAGAAGGGTGACTGCCAACAGTTTGCAGCTGTCAGCATTGGGAGCCAGGATAACAGGCAAGTGTTTTTTCATTTCACTCCACCTAATTGCAAACCTTGTCTGTCTCCCAAGAGAGAGGCCCAGTTTCAGCAGTCTGCTGGGTCGTCTCCTCCGGCTGCAAATATTAACCTCTTGCACTCCGGGATACCACGGGCGGTCATGTCTCTGCGTCCTAGCGCGCCCTCGTGCGCACTAGGACGCACACTGTGCGTCTCAGAGCGCACTGAAAAAAAAAGCTACATTTCTGTTCTTCCACTACAGACACAGCCACAAACAGAAAGCCAAAGGAGTGCTTTGATTGGTTTAGATTTGATTGACCTCTCATTCGACTAATAAGAGCCTTGAATTGGGTTTCTGAAACCTTGAAGAACCAATGACTGAAAACCTAGCAAGAAGGACCCGCCTACCAACGGCTGCGAATACAGCGAGCCAATTGAAGCAGAGAAGTTCGACGATTGAAAGTGTGCGTCCCGTGCGTAAAATCTGTTTTGTGTAAGCCGCTGGGTGACACACACGCGTTCGCCAGTCTTTTTTTCTTACTACTGTTCTTATTTGTTTTGAAAAATCGTTCGCCAAAACCGCAATCATGGAAGCGCAAAACCGCAATAATGGAATCATGGTTTGACCGGGTCGCGTGACCAGAACCACGAGTCATAACAAGCGGACCAGCGTCATGTTCGTCTGACAATGAGGAAGACATGTTCGCCAGCGACACTGCTGTTGTGGACAGGTAAGTGTTATAAGCTAAATTATTCTTTATCTCTGAAAATTGTAATCAAAATGACTTTTGACCAATCGGTAAATTACAACTGTGCATCATCACCACATGACGGACCGGTCCGTGCACCGCGTCCGGACCATGAACGCCCCCCCCCCCCGCTACTACTCTGTAGCGGATTGCAGATATTTTAGTACAACTGTGCGTAGTAGACCGCGGCACACCGTCCCCGTGGTCCGTCATGTGGCGATGGACGATGTCTGTCCTCTGTAGCTGGGGGTGGGTGGGTGTTGGAGTTGTTATCCTCTACATTACAGATATTTTAGTATAATTTTTAGTGCACTGTAGGTTATTTTTTCTTGTAAAAAAAACCCCACACATTTTTTACGTGGCATGCTTCTTTGTGTGTGGGGGCTTGTTTGTTCATTCATTCATTCATGAATGAATAAACAACCCCCCCCCACACACACACACACACAGCCCTGAGTGTCACCTTTTCTTAGAGCCCAAGATCAAGCTTCTATATTGAATCATTCAAAAGTTACAGATGTTTTTCCAAACTGTGCCATTTGGCACAATTTGGCACAGTTCAAAAACGCCTGGGAACAACCTGACAAAAAAGCTGTGTAATATATTCATTTTTTGTGGTATTGTTACAAAATTTTGACCTCAGCTTGATAACACTTCATTCTACATTTCTGTTGCAGTTTCCAGCCCGGATCTGACAGGTGTGTGTTATTTGCAAGCATTTGTATCCAAAAAAACACCCAGGTGAAATTTAAGCCTGTTTTCCACTAGCCCAGCACACCTCGGTACAGCTCGATTCACTTCAGTACAGCTCGGAATGCTTCTGTCTCCATTAGCACGGTGTTGTGGTTGTGCTGTGATGGTTTGTGTTAGGAGGTTTTAGAAGCGAGGCGGCGCCAGATTCCCAGCGAGGCGGGGCCACACTCCCGTGACGTTACGCACCCGACTGAGTCCTTATTTACACGAGACAAAAAATGGAGGATCCAAGGATTATTGCCTTGCTCGCTCTGTGGTTTTATCTCACAATTAATTTTATCTCATAATTAAGCTGCAACAACACAAGTCACTTTTGTTTTGAATTAACTGCCAAATGACCTAGAAATAATGAGCTGAAACTTGTTTTTATCCGTATTAAATAATGAGACAGTGGCACACTGGCCAACACCAAATTGGATTATTTTTTACATCCTAGGGCATTTTGGATGTACTGAATAAAAAAAAATCATGTTTTTCACCTTCAGGTCAACGTTTGGAACAACAGTATTATTATTTTCCGTTTAGATGATGCTACACTCCTTCTAAAGTATTGTAATTCTCTGAATTTAGAATGCCGATAGAACATTCAATTTACATATACTTGTACCTACTTTGACTTGGTGCTAATTTTTTATGATATTTCAATAAAAAGAACAGAAAGCTTACAAAAACATTTGTTTTTTGGTCTAGTTAAAAATTACATTACCTTTACAATGGTTGACCCCTGACAGGATGATCAGCATCATTTTCATCAGACTAGGCAATGGAATTTCTATGTAATTATACCGTTTTATAATTCAGTGTTATAACAGACAAACCACACTTTCCAAAACAATTCCATTTTATTTTATACAAAATATTAAAATAAAAAAAAAACTTTGCAACACAACATGAAGGTTAATCGACATTTTATACACGCCGACCACTGAGTGCCTCTACACCAGCTTCCCAAACTGGGTCAAGATGGCTCGGTTGAATGAATCCGGGCGGGCGGGCGCGGCGGACGCGTGGGATGATTCTACAAGGAAAATGCACACAATAAAATACAGCACGAAAGTGCAAGATATACAGAAAAGACAATAGTTTTTAACAAGATTACATAAGCTTATTTCAGCGTATTGTTCACATGAATAATTAAAATAAAAGCTTTAGTCCGCAGTGTGCTGCAATAAAGCAGCGATCATCATCCACAAATGAACAGCTTTTTTATTGCATAAATAAACTGAGCGTCTTACCGAATATATTTGCGAAAAAACGCACAATAAAAAAAAATTAAAACTCACCGTTAAAGGACTCCGATGTCGAGACCTCCCGGTATATTTTTTCATTCCGGGCGGCTCCGTCTAACTCGCGCTGGATACGTTCGTCTGACAATGCAGTGAGCAGACACTGCACCTCCTTATTGGTCCATGGAACACCCTTATTACGCGAAGCCATTTTTGATAGAAAATAAATGAAAATAGCACAGCAATACACTGAAAATAAACCGCCAACAGTGGTTGCGTGCTGAGTAATGGCGGTCGTGAAGATTCTTTTTTTTTTTTTTCCAAAAACTTTATTGAGAAGGTCGTGAAGATTCGGTAGAAGAGGAGGAGAGGGGCGGTTACAACCTGACCAATCAGCGCCGGTTATGACCTGACCAATCAGCGGCGACCAGTCTGTTAACGTCACAACACGGCACAGCTCAGCACTGCTGTACCCTGCCCTGGAGCGGGGCTGAGAATTGCGGCTGTTAAACCGTGTTGGGGCTTGTGGAAAAGTGTACAAAGCGTGCTGAGCCGTCCCGTGTCGCGCTAAAGCGTGCTAGTGGAAAAGGGCTTTTATTTTCTTCAAGTTCAGTATGTTTAGATGACTGTTACTCAGTGGCAGGAGCACTTAGAGAGATTATGACTGTTTTGCCAAAAAATTCAAAGTGTTTTCTTTTAAATGAGACCAACCCCATGAAGATGCTGCAAAGGGTTGAAGAACAGCTTTTGATTTACTTTGGGTACGTTATTTTTAGGCGTTTTTAGGGAAATTGACCAGAGTGCAAGGGGTTAATTCACCTTTTCCCCTGTCCGTGTCTCCTCCCATTCTCTCTGTGGGCCCGTTGGCCCAAGGTCAGGGTTGCCAGACGGTGGAGGAGCCAGTGGCCCCGGGTGATCTATTCCCGGAGCCAGCGTGGAGAGGCTCCCCTGCAGCTACGCTGGAGGATTTCCCAGCATTGGAACCGCTGCAGGAGAAGCATCGGACTGTCACCACCATCTCGTCTGCTGTGGAGGCTGTTGCTGCGGAGTTGCCCACGATCGAGGAGGGATGGGCTGCCGAATCTATCCGGACCTTCGTTAACGGGGCCCTCGCCGCCTGAGGACCAAAGAGGAAGCTGGAGTGTTTGGAAGGAGCTATGGAGGTTTTGGAGGCTTATCCCGGGTTATGGGACTATCCCGAGTTCGCCGACCTGCTGGCGACTGTGAGTTCGCTCCAGCGCTCCTTCCCCGGGCTGATGTTCTTCACAGCGCCGAAACGGTGACCTGGAGATCAGCAGGCCTTCACTCTTCAGGACTCTTCGCCCGACCCTCCTCCGTCTCCAGCATGGTCAGTCCCGGAGAGCAGACCACGGCGTCATCTGGTGAGGAGACGCCGGGAGAAGTCCTCCCCTCCTTCGGCTGTCGACGTCCTTCCAGCCACTGAGAGGGTCATGGTTCCCCGGTTCACGCCGACTTCCACGTCTCCCGAGCCGGCTCTTCCATCGTCCAGGGGGAAGTCAGAGCCAACGCAGATGTGAGTGAGGATGACTGCCGGCTCCCCGCAGCTATGAGCGCCGGGAGAACAGGCAAGTGTGTTTTCGTGCTATTAAATTTGATCATGATAAACACTATCTCCCGGAGGAGAGGCCCAGCCTCGGCAGTCCGCTGGGTTCTCCCCTCCAGCTGTGGAGGTAAACCACTTTCTTGTCTCTTCTGTGTTCCCCCCATTGATTCCTGAGAGTGAGCAGAGCTACCGGATGATGGAGGAGCTGAGGGCCCCGGAAGATTTCGCTCCGGAGCCAGCACGGAGCTGGTCCCCTGCAGCCACGCTGCGAGAGTCATCGGTACCGTGGGAAGGGGTCAAAAACTCCATGGACATGGAGAGGGACAACAATCCGCCTGCTACAGCCGAGAACATCGAACGCCGGGATGACAGGCAAGTGTGTTTTCAGTTAACCCAAGTAACCCATAAAGACCCTTGTCTGTCTCCCAAGAGAGAGGCCCAGTCTCAGCAGTCCACTGGGTCCTCTCCTCCAGCTGCAGCTGCAAACTTATCCCCTACTCCCTCTGTGTCTCCTCCCTTCATCCCTGAGTGCCTGCCGGTCTTGGAACCGAGCTGCCAGACGGTGGAGGAGCCGGTGGTCCCGGACGTTCCCTTCCCGGAGCAAGCACGGAGAGGTCCCCCTGTTGCCATGCCAGATGAATCCCCAGCATTGGAGCTGCTGCAGGAGGACAGTATGACTGCAATCACTATCTCGCCAGCTGCGGAGGCAGACTGGCGATACTGAGCCTGAGCTGAACCTCCTGGAGGCCGGGCCCGAGTGTTCATTGCCAGGATCGACGGAGTCCTGGACAGCAGTGGAGTTCGAGCTCAGGCAAGTGTTCTCTCTTGTTTTTCTTATGGCAGTTTTAGAGAGATCTTGTCTGGCTCTAGATGAGGAGAGTCGGGTGCAGTGCACAGCTGCGTCTGAACTTCCCTCGCCGGGCTCCACCGCTGCTGGTGACCCTAATGACCCTGTTTCTTCCCCCGTTCTTGAGCCATTTTCTAGGGTCGTCGGAGAAGAACAACCATCTCCAGGGGTCCTCATGGAGCCGGTCTCACTGCCCGATGACATCGCAGGTCCAGTTCCCCTGAGGTCTGAGGTCGTCGTGTGGTCTCCTTCGCAGGCCGTGCCGCCGTGGGTCCAGCAGGCTGGTTTCAGACCATTGTGGGGGCTGCGCTCCAGGATTAGCCCGACGTGGGTGCTGCGCTCCTGCCCAGATCCACCACGGACACCTCGCTCCGGGTCGGAGGCCACCGTGGGTGCAGCTAGGCTCCTGCTGGAGTCCACCGTGGGTACAGCAGAGCCGGCCTGGTCAGGGGTCACCGCGGGGGCAGCTGAGCCTCAGTTGGAGGTCACCGTGGGTGCAGCTAGGCTCCTGCTGGAGTCCACTGTTGGTGCAGCAGAGTCGGCCCAGTTGGGGCCCACCGTGGGTGCTACTGGGTCCCAAGCCGGGATTCCTGAGGGCACTGCGGACTGCCATAAGGACGCCGTGGTCCCCTTCTCCTCCCGGTCGCATGCCATGAGGGTTCCCTCCCTTCGGTCTGGTCACCCACCAGCGAGCTTCCCGGTAGGCAGGCCACCTCCTGCCTCACCCCGTCGGCCCTGGTGGATTAACAACGTTGGCCGACCGCCTGAGGGAATGGGTCTCTGGGCCAGATGGCCCAGGTTCTCCGGCAGGGCACCGAACTGGGTTCACCAAACTGCCTGTTGGGCCTGGGACTCAGGGTGGCCTCCCGAGCCTTCACGTCTTTGGACTGGGGGAGTTAGTTGTGGACCCTGGGCGGGGTATTGTGTTCCCTCCTTTCCTGTTCCCCCTACCTCCCACCTGGGATCATGTGTTATTACTGTGCCTGTTGGGGTTGGTTGGGGGGGGGGGTGGGTCCTTGATGTTACCGTGGGTGTCTGGTATCCACCCCTAGAAGGAGGGGCTCTGTCGTGAACCGAGCCCGTGTTTCCTGGGGCCTCACTTCTGATCGATCCTGGTGGCTCAGGCACTGGGTTTATTATGTGGAG
Organism: Pholidichthys leucotaenia; assembly: GCA_020510985.1. Lineage (NCBI taxonomy): Eukaryota > Metazoa > Chordata > Actinopteri > Cichliformes > Pholidichthyidae > Pholidichthys > Pholidichthys leucotaenia. The sequence continues at coordinate 193,220,732 of CM035841.1, forward strand.
TTGTGTTTTGATTTCTTGTTGTTTTCATGTCCGTGCACCATTTCTGTTCCTGCCTGCAGCTGCCGCTCTGGCCCGTCCGGCCACGCCCCCCTCTTTCTGACAGCCAGCCGTTCGCCCCGGTAATTATCTTTCCCGTGCTCGCCCAGGTGTTCCCAATTTGTCACGCCAGCAGCGTTTGTACGAAAGCAGCTCTTTGCTAGACCAACGCCGCTGGATCATTGTACGCGTTGGATGGTTGTTTTCCCCGTCCACCGTCAAGTCACTAAGGACTGTCGTGTGCTCTTGGATTTTTGCTGTGATGACTCGGTCTGCCCCCGCACTGTGAGTAACTGCCTGTGCTCCGTTTGCCGCTGTTTCCCTCCAGTGTGTGTGTTGGGCAACCTTGAGGACGCTAACGTGTATCCAAGCAGTCTTGTCTCTGTATGTTTACTTTTTGTGTTAATAAATGTGTGTGTGGTGTAACCCAGCATTTAAATCCTCGTCCTTTTTTTTCCCCTCACCGTGCACCTCTCCATGGCGCACGGGGAGTCTATGACATTTCCAATTTCCAGTATACTGACAAGTTAAACTAGGGTTCTTTGGTTCCACAAATGTTTGATTCACAGGTTACATTCAGTGACTCAGTAACAGTCTATGATGCTCATAATACATGTTGAATTCCCCGTCTCAAGTTATCCAAATGTGTTAACCTATTCTGACATTTCTTATTAAACCATTGAAAGACATATGGGAGTTATTGTTTGATTTCATGTCCATCTTCTTGATTATCAGCAGACAAGAACTCACAAGGTTTTTTTGAGGCTGATTCATAATTGGTACAAATAAAGAATTGTTTATAAAAATGTCCTTTTGGACTGGTGCCCCAACAAGTTAATGTGTTGATAAATGTAAATAAATTTTCATCCCTACTCACATTCATATTTACATTAATACTTGTACCAACAATAAAATACCTACTGTATAAAACCTATAAATCCACTACATGGGTTTAATTTTTGAGCATCACCACTAATTACTGAGTTAGGCATTTGTCAAGACTGTGCAGACAGACACAACAGGCAGGAATTCAGGCAGGCACGAGGGAGAACATCCTGTAATTTTTTTCAAAATAAATCACCCAGCAGACTTCAACAGTTAATATGGCGGCACAGAATAAATCACTTATTTATTAACACACTGAATATTTTGTGTGTCTTTCTGAGGTTATACCAGCTGGTCTATTTTGAGAACTTCTTTTGCATGTTTAACCATTATTTTACTGATTCAGTTCATTAAAAACCCAGCTGTCAGCTTAGTCTGTCCATAAGATGATTTATTTATGTCTCAAAAAGAACTTGGCTTTATCTGAAGATTTTATTTTATTTAAGATGGAACAATTTGGTTTTTGCATAAAAAGTAAAACTACTTTTAAAAAATGGGAACGTTCACGCTCATCATCTTGCCCAGCTACAGACAATTATTTGTTCCATGGTCATCAAATGTGGCACTGTCGGCTCTCTGAAAGGATTAAATGGTTAAAAAAATGAAAACATGATGGTGTATAATTGCCCTGGATGGCGATGTTTGTGTCCTTTTATTGTGTCCATCTCTCTGTACTTGAAAATTTTCACATTTATTTTAATAATAATATTTTATGACCACTCCATATACAGATTAAAGTAGCTGAAGATTTTATGTCATCATGTGGATGAATACTCTTCTGATTGGCTAGCAGGTGAGTTTTAAAACCATTTACTGCACAAGTAATTTTGCTCAAGTTGCTAAAATTACTCGTACCCATAGCAACTGTACACAGCATGGCTCTGAGTGCTTACTTTAACTGCTGAAAATGGAAGGAAAAAAACCATCAATAGCTGATTTTAGCATTTTTTAATCTTTTTTTGGAGAATGTAATGTTTTTGAAAAATGAAACACAATAGAGGAGAGAGAAATAGAGAGGAAAAGGGGGAAAATGACACATAAGAAACTGGCACCCGAGAAGTTTAAAAGGATGAAAAGAATGAAATTAACACCAAAAAGGCATAAAATGGGCACTTGATATACTCAAAGACTTCTTAAACCACTCACTAAAGAAGACAGACTTGTGACACACATCAAATATATCAATAATAATCAATGACAGATTATCAGCTGACGCCGCCCCCCCCCATCGCACACACACTCTCTCTATTACACGCATAGCTGAGGATGAGGTTTCAACTCTCACACAGACTAAGACATAGACTTAAATCCTGACAGAAAACAGAGAAAATCAATACATGGAGTCAGTGGACAGAACCTAGAGTAAGATCAAGTGCTATCTTCTCTCCCAGTACATCTTAAATCACCATCTACAGCCTGCCAGAGCACCAAAGCGCTTAAAAAATAAGTCTTTAGTGTGAATTAAACATGAATGATTTGTATACATGTTTATTCTTTGCAGCGATTTCAACTTCTGCATATGTCTTAATCACTGTTCATGTAAATATGAAGTCAGACTATGATAGAGCTATGTGATGGTTTTCAATTCTGGGGGTGGGTTCAAATCCACCAGCCAGCAGGGCCTATCTGTGTGGAGTGTGCATGTTCTTCCCATTCATGGGTTTACTCCAGGTGCTACGGTTTCCTTCAACATTCAGAAACTAGAAAAGCACTCGGAGAGCGCAGACCTCCGCCAAGCGCCACAGTTCCCGCGGTGATCCGGATCACCACCAAAATCTAATGATCTGTAGGATACCCCATTTCTGACAATCTCTGAAAATTTCATGAAAATCCGTCCCTAACTTTTTGAGTTATCTTGCTAACAGACAGACAGACAGACAGACAAACCAACGCTGATGAAAACATAACCTCCTTGGCGGAGGTAAAAACATGTAAGGTTGGTTAAATGGAGACTTGAAAGTGGCCCTATGCTTGAATGTGTGTGAATGGAAAAGAACCTGTCTTTACAGTGAAGAGAATAAGTATTAAACCCCTACTGAATTTGTAAGTTTATGGGATATTTTAAGTGCCCTATATAGTGAATTAAATTTTCAGTTAAGATCTCAAACAGCACTACAAAATGGCTGATTCATTATATAGTACACTATACTGTATATGGAAAGAGTGAACATTTCAAACACAGCCCTGGATAATATCCTAGCTTCTCTAAACTAGTTCATGACTAATATGATGGAGTATGAACCAGTTTCAATGTAAAGTGCAGTTACCGATGCTGCGGGAAACAGCTTGGTGGGTGAGTAACATGTTTGCTAACTATTGGTCTGTGCTAACAAAACAAACATATACAGTCATGACACCAAGACGGAGCTGCATCACATAATGCTGTTCAGTTCGCTTGGAAAAGGAGCAATGTGAAACCAAACCTAACCGGTCCAAATGTAGACAGTCTAACAAAAACATGAGCTTTGGTCTGGATCTTGGTGTGGACTTTCAGTTGTGAAAAAGTCCAAAATCAGCTAAATCAGCTGTTAAGTCATAAATATTAAATGTTTTACCAGAACAACTTTCATAAAATACTTACTTACTTTTAATAATAATAAGAGTAGATTACATTAGGGATGACAGTATATTAGAGTACAGTTTCTCCTGAAGCCTCATAACACAATGCATGCTTCTGAATCTCCACTTCCTCTAAAGATGCTTATAAGAAGAGAATGAAAAAGAGAATGCTAGCTAGCTAAAAACATATCAAGCAGGCTACCCAACTAAAGGGACCTAACTGATGAAATCTGCAAAAGTACGTATATAATTAAAAAACTGGTATACAACAGCACATTTTGTTAAACATATCCACAGCAGCTGAGAACTACTTGTATTCACATAAGGATACTAGTCTTGGCAGAATAATGTCTCCTTAAATAAACAAAACACAATCTGTTGTCTATTATTACTCTCGCCTTGTAAACTGCATTTGTGGAACTGTTGTATAAAAGCAATATTCCACTCAAGGTTGTGCGGTATCATCAATATAACACCATGGTGATGTCTTTGGTCCTCCGCTGCTTGTCAGCCCTATGACCAAATCACAACGGTGCTACATTCATTAATACCACGCTCCCTCTTGTAGGACTGGGTGATTAACCAAAAAAGAACCAAAACCATACTTCAGGACATATAATCTTTTTCATGTTGTTTTTTTTCCTCAGTTCTTCCCCTCTCCCTTTATATGAGAGCTTTCATGTACTGTCCCTTTAAAATGTCTTCTGCGTGAGCCCCCCATGTGACTCTGCAACCCCAAAGCAGTGCATTCATATTACACTAGTGCTGTCTAGGGCTGCAAAAAACAATTATTTTGGTAGTAAACTAATCTAACAACTATTTTTTCGATTATCTGACTAATCACGATTATTTCGGTCATGTCCACCATCTCTGCTTCCTGTTGGCACGGCTCTTATTCGGGGTTCTACTGCATGTTTTACCTCACCTGTTTAAGCCTGCACCTGTGAAAATCACCTTGTTGTCAGTCCCTGCTTTAATATAACATTTTATAGGCAGTTTAGAGAGCTAAATAAAATGACCCATAAAACACAAATTTCAAACTGAAGCTGAACAGCTTACTGAAATGTATTTTAGCCAAACAACTGATACAAATTAAAAGAACAGTCTCGAACGAAAAAGGTATAGTGCAAAAGCAAAAAATAGCAGCCTCTGCTTAAGTCTGCATACCCAATCTGTCTTAACATAACATAAAAAAGGTATAGGACCTTATATCTTTATATAAGGTATGACATTCTCATTAACTCAGATGCACTAATATTCAGAATGAGGGCCAATATTAACAAACATGAATAAGAGATAGCTACTCCTGTAATTCAGTCATTTACAGCATTCAACATGTTGTCATGACTTAAACAGCTCAGCCCTCAGCAACTATCCTGCAAGAGAGCTTATTGTCGAACAGGTACGCTAACATAAACAGCTCGTACTAACAGTACAGTCATTTTTCTAAAGCTTGAAATAATTGGCCATTGAAAATAAACTAATTTTCTTTACTTGCTAAAACTTACCAAGCATAAGCAGCAGTAAATGTCGCAGCTTTGCAGTGTCTCCATTTCAGATACTCATGCATCACTGTAGTTCTGCCATGATAAATCTGCTTTGCAGAGTCTGCATTTTACTTGTTTCATTTCTTTAATGTCAGTAAAATGGGCAGCTCGGTGGCTAGCACTGTAGCAGCATAGTAACAAGTAGGGATGAGCCGATACCACCTTTTCAAGTCCGATACTGACACTGTGACTTTGAGTATTGGCCGATACCGATTCAAACCCGATACGTCTCTTATTTAAAACAACAAAATACAGAACATACTTTGGTAATGACTGGTTGCATTTTGTACACATATAAAAACAGAAATCTAAAAGTCAAAGAATATATTACAAATTTGACTCCGTTCAGCAACGCTGCTGATATTTTTATTTTAAACTTTGCAACATTGGCAGCATTTCACTGGTCAGGACCATGTAAACATGCATTCTGAAGTTTTAAGTGCAAGTTTATGCAAAACTTTGAAGCTGAGTATTTAAGTAAACATTCAGATGAAATTCAAAGTGTCACTTTATGCATGAGATAAAAAAAATGCTGTAGATCTGAAAAAAAAGGAACTAACCCTTTAAGTTATTTTTTGTCATCCATTATCATATTATGATAATGGATATGAATATCATATTATCATATTATCATAAGTCTTCTCCTGGTCCTCAGTTTATTTAGTAGTGTTTCTGATATTATTCTCTGTACATTCTTAGATTTTAGGTTTGCTCTTATTTTGAAGTCATTCCTGTTCCATTTCATGTAGCCCTGTTGTTCTCATCCTGCTTTCCCATTCACGTAATTTGCCATTTATGTTTCTGTCACCTATGTCTCATCAACTGTAACTCTTCCCCGAAAGGTATGCTCCAGTCTGGTTTTTATTTTCAGTTTCGTTCTTTTGTTTAGGTTTCACTTTTAGCGTCCAGCCTCCTGAGTTGGAAAAGCAGCAACTGCTGCTACACAACACACTTCCTTCTCAAAATCAAATCAAATCAACCTTTATTGTCATATTGCTGTACATACAACAGTAGCGCAGGCAAGATGAAATTGCGTTTCTCTCGGCATCCATATAAGTTAAAGAACATGATTTAAGACACACTCACACATATCTTCAACCCCCACCCCACCACATCCATTTATGCATCCCTGAGACATACTTGAAAAAAAACCAACTAACTATAATATACAAATAATGTACATAATGTCCGTAGGTGCAGTAGTGTATACGAGAGATTCCGGCTCAACTGTTCAGCATCCTAACAGCTTGTGGAAGGAAGCTGTTAATCAGTCTGGTGGTTCTGCCTCTGATGCTCTGGAATCGTTTGCCAGATGGCAGAAGTTCAAAGTGTTTATGCAGAGGGTGAGAACGGTCCTTGACAATGTTCAGTGCCCTGCTCCTACAGCGGTTCTGAAAAAGTTCTTGGACAGAGGGGAGGGAGACTCCAATTACCCTCTCAGCTCCCTTAACTATCCTCTGCAGGGCTTTTTTGTCTGACATACTGCAGCTGGAGTACCACATAGCAATGCAGTACGTCAGAACACTCTCCACCACACCTCTGTAGAAGGTGCTGAGGATGCAGATGGGGAGAGAGGCCTGTTTGAGTTTCCTCAAGAAGTGCAGTCTCTGCTGGGCCCGCTTCCTGATCCCCAAGGAATTCTTGCTCCAGGTCAGGTCCTGCGAGATCTGCACTCCGAGGAACTTGATGTTCTCCACTCTCTCCACTAAACAGCCGCCGATGCTGAGGGGGACGTGTTCAGGCTGTGACCGCCGGAAGTCGATAATCATCTCCTTCGTTTTGTCTACGTTGAGCACCAGATTGTTCTCCCTGCACCAGCCCTCCAGGTCTCTCACTTCTTCCCTGTACATTGATTCCTCATCCCTCTGAATAAGTCCCACCACCGTGGTGTCATCTGCAAACTTAATAATCGGGTTCCCCTCATGTCTGGATACACAGTCATGTGTTAGAAGTGTAAACAACAGTGGACTGAGTACGCAGCCTTGAGGGGATCTGGTGCTCAGCGTGACAGAGTTGGCGATGTTGTTTCCAACCCGGACAGACTGAGGTCTCTCAGTCAGGTAATCCAGGATCCAGAGACATGTGGCGGTGTTCAGACCAAGAAGGGGTAATTTCTCCATCAGTCTCCGGGGAATTCTGCTCCGTTCTTGGCAGAATTCAGCATACTCCTTTACCGTGATACTTTTGCAAGTGTTTTATCAAGTTGGTTGTGTAAAATTGTAAATGCTGGTACCACACAGCAACATACTGAGGCAAGTCCCACAGACAGGCTCTAGTGATGTGACACTCGTTGCCTTTGCTTATAGAAGCCACGCACAGTGCGGCTGAGAACACAATCACACCTTCATTTTAATATTGTTAATGTATCTGATTGGTAAATTACTTTTATTCCTTACAGATACCAATCCAGCCATTTTGACTGGATCAAACCCGATACTGATACAGTGGATCGGAATGGCTCATTCCTAGTAAGAAGGCCATGGGATCGATTCCACCCCTAACCATCATGGGTTTGATCCCACTCCCTGACCATCAGTGACCCTTCTGTGTGGAGTTTGCATGTTGTCCCTGAGTCTGCGTGGGTTTACTCTGGGTACTCCAGTTTCTTCCCACAGGCCTAAAATATGCAAGTTAGGTTAACTGGAGACGTTAAAGTGGCCATAGGTGTGAATGTGTATGTGAATGGTGAAGGGATTTGCACCACACCTTGGCTGCCTCATCCATCCAGGTGGATGCCCTGAATTTCCCTCTGGGACTAATAAAGTATACAAAATTTAAAAAAAAAAAATCAAAAATGTCCCCGTACTTTCAAAAGTTTGGGTCTCACTTTTTTTTAAGCTCCTCTTCTCCGTATTTATCTTTCCGCTTCACCATGCTGTGCCCCTCCTCTTCGATGGAAATTGTTCATGCATGCCAGACAACAGAAGTGCTACTGCCCGCAGCAGTTCCGGTAGTGCATTGCAGTTACAAGTGGACATTTCCGCAGCATGTCCATAAACTTTAAAATTAAATGATGCATCGACAATAACATTTTGCGTCAACAAATTTTTATGATTGATGTCGACAATGTTGACTAACTGTTTCAGCCTTAGTGCTGTTCAAAAGGAAGAGAACTCAGTGGAAAAACTGAAGAAATGTGGTGTCTGTCCACATAGTATGTGGTGATTGACAATTTATTTCATCTGAAGATGCCAAGAAAAAGCGAACAAAGTGTGTAGAAACTAATAATGAAATGTGCCAAACCTAAATTGCTGTTAGCCTCCAACCGCTTTACATTTTTATCATTTTACAGTCATATGACCACAAAACCTCAAGAGGTATGTACACTGACTTCTGCACTGGACAATATTTAGCTTGGTTATACATGTGTGTTTAATGACAATAGGCCTTTTTTATGATATTATGCTCATTTACTACTGAATCACCACAGTGATGCATCCATTGATACCACATTCTCATGTAATAATCACGAACCTTGTGAAGGAAGAAGGAGGACAAAAAACCCTAAACTAGTGTGAAAGGTTGATTTAACACGATGCTGATTTCAGGTAAAATCACCCAGCCCTACCTTCTTGTGTAACGTCACTTAAATATGGGGTCTGTTGTTCAGCCTTATGTTATTGTACCATTTTTATCAGCTTACACTGGACACAGTCTGAATGTACAACTAACTGAGATAGGGAGGCATGTGTTTGCAGCAACCCTTCAGCTGACATGTTAAAAAAAGATGTCACAAACCCCTTACAAGTCACACTACACTGTAGGAAAGGAAAGATTTGGTGGGGAGCTGGTCCCCACATGAAATTTCACACGTCTCTCCTCTGCTGTGACAGAGGCTTCCAAGAGCTTCCTTCTGTTGTTTCATCCATCTTCAAGTGTCTCCCGGGACAGCCCTCTAGCCTCAAGATGAAAATATAGAACAGGAAACACTCGCAGGGCTGGCGACGCTGCCACGACCCCTCTGCAACTGCTGCCAGGGCGGCTGTGTCAGCCTGTGATCCCTCCCTGAGGGACTGACAGATTGGAAGCGACATAAGCAATGCTTTGTATTAAAAAACGGAAAACAGAACGCCCTGCCGGAATCACATGTCCTTGCTGAGAGGAGAATGCCAGGACATCAAGAGGAAAGGTTTGATGCAGTCTCTCCCGATCGCAGCCGTGCCATGTGGTTTTGAATTCCCCTGCCCCTCTTGGAGTGGGTGAACGGATGTCCATCAAAGAAGGTCATGTGGCGTAGTGTTATCAGACACCGATGCAACAGACACCGCGGTGCCTTTCATCTCAGCCGTGGCTTTACAGAACACATCAGTGATGTGAGGACAGTCTTGAACAATCTGGGTTGTGGGACATGTTTAGAGCATGCCGTGGCCTCGTGCAATCTATCTTAAAAACCCAACTGAAATGCATTACGTGAGAAATGGCCCCCAGAGTCAGCTGTGGCTTTTTCAATTTCGTGAGTGTTACTTTTTTCATGAAAGCAAAGAGGGCCAAATATTGCTTTTACCCCCACCACCTGCACTTCAATCCCACCCCTCAAACAGCAAAACATAAAGAAGGTGGTGGGGGCTGCCCCCTATCAGGAAGTCAGATTATTAAAAATGGTATGGAGTGGGCCCGCGAACTGGGACAGCATCTATTTGCCCTCTGGGTAGCATTAAAGAATGACTGTGTTTTTTCCTCCTTTCTTTTTCTGGTGTCATTGAGGACAGGCAGGGAAATACAACATTATGTTAGGAATACCATGTGCTCCCTATCTGGAGGGGAGGCCAATCATAAATAAAAGAAAAATAAGTATAAAAAAACAAGAGAGTGCAGCCTGGCAGTCATAAGTTATCTTTGAGGGTTTAATGGAATGTAGCCGGCTGAGAGGGACAGAACACGAAAGAACAAAAGCAGAAGGAGAGAAAAAAGAAAAGAAATGCAATAAATGAGCAGGGCACAAACTGCACGAAGGCAAGAGGATGGTGCATGTTACAGTAAGACAAGAAATGCTCCAAGGACACCATTACTAATAAGATCAACATCACAGAGAAACAACCCCATCCCCTTAATGTGGTTATGCATGGAGCACCTCCATGTGCTACTCTGCAACATCCAGTTAGGCTGATTTACTTGCTCATCTTGTGCTACAGGAGCAGAGAATAAATGCCGCTTTCATCAGCTGTCTGTCTGTCTGAGTAACAGCAGCTTCCCTCTGCAACCACCCATTTAATATTCCGTCCTGTCACTGCTGCGTCGCCAGACACTCACCTTTATTTTACTCACACATGTAATTAATCATAAATTATTCAGATAATCACAGGAACTTAAGTGCACCAGGACATCGTATAGAATACAGAACAAACCAAGCACGGATGGGAAAAAAAAAAAAAAAACAACAACTATAGACCACTTTTAAAAAAAAAGACACATCAGCATCATTTTTGTTTCCATCTCCATCAGGAGTTTCCCTGAATCCTTTCCGATAAAAAGATTTTGAAGCTGTGACGTGTCGTTTAAGGACAGATGACACGCCACAGCAATCAGCTAACGCCTCTGAAGATGACTGCAGGTGTCAGTCGAAACATGTTAAGGTAGAAAACAAATATCTTCTACCTTTTTGTCTGACAAAAAAGAAACTGTAAATTAATTATGGAGAAAGAAGACAAAATAAACATGTTACTAACAACTTAGTTTGTGGTTACCAAGAGAAGTGCAAAGAGAGGACAAGGATATATATACATATAGAGTACCCTTGGAATACTCTACATTCCACCTGTTCTGACAGCCTGTGCCTTCTGAATCCACTTTTTATGTAGTCATTCTCTGGCAGGCTTGCTGTAAGTTAATTAACAGTACCTAATGTAGATGAATGTGTTGCTAGAATAGGGCGGAAGGTAAGCTAGCCTTGCTGACCGTGGTTGATACATCGGTCGCTGCAGCACATTCTGCCATTTCCTTGGTGTGTGTGTGCGTGCACGCGTGTGCTATATACCAGTGGGCCAATCAATAGACATGAGATAATATTCTGCGGGCCAGATATATTTGTGCCATGGACCAGATGTGGCCTTGAGTTTGGCAGGTACAGTACTGTGCAAATGTCTTAGGCAACCCCTCATGTCTTTATATTTTGGTCCTAAGGAGCCAGCCTTGTGATGTTTGAAATGATCCTGAACCACAGTTCTCCAGGCTTTCCAGGGGTCTTTCAAAGTCCTTCTTTGGACATCACCTGATTTATCACTCAGTTTTAGTCTAGTCCTTGTACCTGAATACTGTCTAGTTGTCCAGTTACATATTACATTATATACAATACCATCACAGTAAATTAGGGGAAAAGGCAGCTGCTTTAAAATTTGTACTTCCTCCCACAACTTTCATTGCAAAACAACTCTAAAAACATTGCAACTTGTATCGCAACTTTGTAGAAAAGTTGGTGCAAATCAGGTCGCAGCAACCAAAAACAGCCCGTGAAATCCTGCAGGGACTATCAAATTGAGGACAAAAGAAGAACTGTCTGTCTACAGCAGATGGAAAGTATCTGAAATTAATGTCCTTCAGAATTAGGAAAAATCGAGCAAAGACAAGACACAGGAACTGAGAGGTGCACCTGCCCTTCGGTACTGTCATAATTGGCCCTTTCAGGGCAGAGATTAAGACTCCACTCGCCAGCTGTGAATTTGCGTATTTAATACTGGAGAACAGAAATTAACCACGAGGGGTAACATACAAGAAGGCAATAACTGAGAACCACGAAGGGTGGCTTACAGTTATTCAGGCGAGGCTGAGTACAGCGTAGAAAATAAAACGGGAATCAGACGGGGGGATTCCTGTCTACACAATGTGAGGTCGCAGCAAGGAATGAACCCCGCAAGCGAGCTTAAATAATAAAAAGGGGAAAACCCAAACATGAATCAGGTGTGGGTGCATGAATGAAAAAGTAATTAAAGAACACTAAACAGCTGTGACAACCCGCAAAAAGATTTAGACAGGAGCAAGTCACATGACTGTGCTGTCAAAATAAAAGCACAAACCAAAATGGAAGAAAATCAAGAATAAATACATATACAGAAAATGAGTAGTAACCAAAAGACCCGAGCACGGCACTGACCCACGCTCGGCATCATGACAGGTTCAACCATTTACCACTGACCGAACCCTCATCAGAATGGTCTCAGTAGAAGGGTGGCGGTCAAGAAGTCATTCATTGGGATTGAAAATCAGTGGAAAACAGGTCTCATGGAGAGATTAATCCAAATTTCAAATGTGAAATCATCTTGACAAAGAATGGAACAAAAGTCAGACAACATTCATGAGCTTCAAAAGCCTGGAGAGCTGCTTCCTGAAATGGCAAGACAGCTTACCTCAGAGTGTTAGGCTGTGCTGAAGAATAAAGACCATCAGACCAAATTATGACTTTCAAGCTTGGTAGAACTCAACAAACTCTGCTTTTGCCTTGTATACTGTATTTCCTTTTATGTTTGTATATTTCCCTAAATCACTGCATCTATTTTGCATTTGCTAAAAAATATAAAAAAAGAGGGGTTGCCTGAGACTTTTGCAGACTGTATATATACAGTACTGTGGTATGTTGCAAAGTAAATCATAAGTAAGTTCAGACTAAAATGATGATTTAAAAACCCAAAATTGGCAAGCACGTGTTCATAATGGCATGTTTTGAAATGCTGGCAGGTTGCTCAAGTTATATAGTTTCTATGCATAAAAGCGCACGGAACAGAAAAAATAAAACATCCTGCTCAAAAAATACTTTTTGAAGAACTATCTGCAGAATAGGTCTTACAGGAAGTACACAAATTGAGGACATTTACTGAATTGAGTTCCCACCTACCAAACTGTGTGAAGCAAAGCAGTGGCATTGGTAACCAGCTCACCAGCAGGTGAGGCGTCCCCATGCCGAGCTCTCAGAGGCTCCGTAGCAGAAAATAACTACTTTTGCAAACTGCATTTCAAGAAAGGAAGTCCTTCTATGGGATGAGGCCATCAGTAAAGAAGCAGCAGTTGAGTTTTTCCCAGTTATATCTTGTCAAAAATTAGGGCCCACATACAAAACAAATACAATCTCTGCATGACAAACACTGCAGGGTGTGAAACAGTGCCACTTATCCAAAGCTGTTTGAATTTCACAGATGAACTCAGTGTCCACTGGTGTTGTGATGCACCTGCTGCACATGCAGAGAATGAAATCATATGCAGGAAAAAGTAAACCAGAGATTATTTGCTTCATCATTTATGAACCTGTATTTTTTTTAAATTTTGGTGACCAAAAAAGATGTTTACAGTTAAAGCATCTCCTTAAAACATGAATCACAAGAGCACTCTGAGGCGAGTGCAATATCCCCTGCCTCCGTTTTCTTTGAAGATCCCAATGCTTACTGACGGAGTGCAGTTTTCAACCTTTCAATATACTACTGTGGCAGAACCAAATTATGATACGTCCATCATCCATGAATATACAACAAAGTATATAATCCATAGTTGTAGGGCAGGATCCTGAGGTGAACCTATGTAGCAAGTATGGTGACCCGAGAGAGCCTTACACATTCTATAGTAAGAGAGCATAGGGAGTGCCAACCTTGACCTTTTGACCCCAAACCTGTAGCCAGAGGTCATGGTCTCAGAGTGAACCTGTGTACCAGGTTTGGTGACCCTAGAATTATTCATTGTACAGTAATAAGGCATACGAATGTTAACCTTGACCTTCTGACCCCAAACCCATAGGCAGAATTCAGGATTCTAAGGTGAACCTGTGTACCAAGTTTGGTAACCCTAACTTTACTCGCTGTACAGTAATAAGGCATAGGGAATGTTAACCTTGACCTTTGACCTTTTTGACCCTAAACCCATAGCCAGAGATCAGGATCCAAAGGTGAACCTGTATACCGGGTTTGGTGACCCTAGCTTTACTCGTTTTATTGTAATAGTAAATTTAGCATTTACAATAATAATAATAATAATAATAATAATAATAATAATAATAATGCATCAGATTTATATACCGCTTTATCATAGACACTCAAAGATGCTTTACAAGTAGATACATTATTCATTCAGTCCAGACAGACAATGGTAGTGGTAAGCTACTACTGTAGCCACAGCTGCCCTGGGGCAGGCTGACGGAAATGTGGCTACCAATCCGCGCCAACGGCCTCTCCAGCCACCACCAAACATTTATACACATTCATACAATTCAACTATTCAATTCAACTTTATTTATATAGCGCCATATCACAACAACAGTCATTTCATAGCACTTTCAAATGTAGGGGAAACCCCACAATTGCAGCAAGACCCCAGCAATCAGACGATCCCCTGTGAGCAAGCACTTAACAACGGTGGAGAGGAAAAACTCCCTTTTAACAGGAAGAAACCTCTAGCAGAACCAGGCTCAGGGAGGGGCAGTCATCTGCTGCGACTGGCTGGGGGGTGAGGGGATAGAGAAGATGAAAAGAACAGACATAAAGAGAGCAAACATTAACAGAGAGAAGCCAAGTACATTATTGGAGGTCACCCGGCAGTCTAAATCTATTAACAGCAAAACAAAGGGGGGGTGGTAACAGACACAAGATCCCTCCCTAATCGTAGGCTATATTGAAGAGGAAGGTTTTTACCCTATTCTTAAAAACAGAGATCGAGTCTGACTCCCGAACCCAGATTGGTAACTGGTTCCACAGGAAAGGAGCTTGATAGCAGAAGGCTCTACCTCCCATTGTACTTTTGGAGATTCTAGGTATCACAAGTAATCCAGCATTTTGGGAGTGTAGCGCTCTGTTAGGATGATAGGGTAATATCACATCTTTTATATAAAAGGGGGCCTGATTATTAAGAGCTTTGTAAGTGAGAAGAAGGATTTTAAACTTAATTCTAAACTCTACTGGAACCCAATGAAGCCAGTGTCCATACCCAGTGTTATGGACACTGGAGGCAAGGTGGGTAAAGTGTCGTGCCCAGGGACACAACGGGATTCAAACTGCCAACCATCCGGTTATTGGACAACCTGCTCCACCTCCTGAGCCAATGCCGTCCCATATGTCTGCCGTTCCATTTGCAAATGGAACATTAACTTTGACCTATGACCTTCTGACCCCAAACCCATAGTTAGGTCAGGGTGTAAGTCATCCAAGATTTGTCTAAGATACAACTTCTGTATCAATTTGAAAAGCCATCATCATTTCTTTCAGTAGTTATTGCATTTACAAGATTTCAGGAAAATCTGACCTCTGACCTTTGACCTCAAGATCATTCAATGAGAGTCAAATTGTAATATGCATATCATCAGAGTATATCAAACCATGGCAGCAAGTTTCAAAACATTTGGAACAAAACTGTAGGAGGAGTTGATTTCACAAGATGGTTACTGTCTATGAAGTGAGGTGAAATACGAGGTCACAAGTCAGAGGCTACAATTCCTGTAAAAATCATACGATCAGAATCAAAATGCAATATGTGCATCATCCGTGTATATTAAACCCTGGTGCCAAGTTTCCAAACAATTGGAGCAAAACTGTAGGAGTTGATTTCACAAAAGACGGACGGACAGACTGACCAATAACATAATCCCTCTTTGGTCTTCGCCCAAAGGGCTCTTCGACCCCTTTGGGCTTCAATCGGCAGGGAATAAAAATGATTACAAACTTTACAGATGATGAGGCAGGTAGTTGAGAGTGAAACCATGTCCTATGCTGTCATGGTTCTCTGTGGAAACAAGTGAATATCCAACTTCCTGTACACACCATAAAGTGCACTCTGCTGTCTGTTTTCTCATAAATCTGTGTGAATGTTGCCTCAGATCTGTCAGGCCCTCAGGAGATGGGGTAGATCACAGTACACCGTGTCAAGTCTCAGAGCACTCTGAGTGAGGTCGAGGCAGCATCACCACCCCTACACTTCTGTGCCTCAGACTTCCATCCTGAGGTAACAGAGGGGCCCCAGGGGACACTTGAAGGTGGAGGAACACTATATAAAGGAAGATTGTGCTCGGAAAAAAAAAAAAAAAAAAATTTAAAGTTGTCTTTTGGGAGGAGAGTGTGAAGTTACTTAAATGGCATTCCCTGTAGGTGACTGCAGAAAGGCTCAGTAAAAAAGAAGTTACTTGAAAGAAGTCATTAATGCAAAATGTTGAACAGAGAAAAGCCACAAGCTCATACGTGAGACTCAGGGGCCAGTGTACAGCTTAGAGGCATGAACAGGGTTTACAGGCAAAAGTCTGTCGAGTCGGCCTGACTGCTAATGAGCAACTCGCTGCTTCTACACATTGCTGGACAACAAAGTCAACTCTCCAGTAGCATGTGCTGCTGTAACAATGTGCTTTCAAAAACGAATACAGCTTGTGCCGGAGGCTACACACCCATCGAGAGGTACTCTTATAGAATCAGAGAGGAGCTTAGTGAAAATATGGAATCCAGTCATACTGGAAAATTCGACAGCACTCAGTATATGCAGAGTGAGGGTGGATGCATGGGACTGGATTACCAGATGGACAACTTGGTTGCAAACAGCTAAAAGCATGACCTGAAAGTCGCTATACAACAGCGACTACAATACTGACTGAGCAAATTGGCAGGACAACATACATGATGGTGTAGCCTTAACTCTGTTTGCACAACAACCGTATAAGTCTGCTTCATATGCAGCTGTGGAAAAAAATAAGAGAACACTGCAAAATCTTGTAGCATCTCTACATTGTGGAAGCCATTCAGTTTGAGTAGCTATTGAATTCCAACACAAGGACACCTCAATCTACTTGAGGATGTAGTGATTAGGAGATCATCCAAGCACAGTAAGATGCATGAAAGCTGTGAGTAAAAATCACTTATTACACATATACAGATTTGTGAGTGCTTCCTAAATTAAAACTTAAAGAATGAACAGGAACTTGTTTTCTTTGCATTATTTGATCTAAAAGCACAATATTTTTGTTGTTATGGCCAATTGTTATTTACTGTAAATAAATGCTCTAAATTATGATATTTTCACATGAAATTGGGGTAAGTTGGTTTTAGTAGGTTAGAGAAGAAAACAAAATTGTTCATTCTACTCTGTTCCTGATATCCTGACTGATTTGTTTTTGATTTTCCCGTGATGTCACACAAGAACTCAATCAACCAAAACTTTATTTATATAGCATTTTTCAGAGAAAAGGTTGTACCACAAAGTGCTTTACAAATTAAAAATATGACACAATTACATACCCCCTCCCACCCCACCCCTTTACCCCCCCCCCCCACACACACACACAGACACTCATCTATGTAAGACATGGCCGAGTGCCGAGGATGCAGGTGTAGAAGCACCGTCCTAGGATGCCATCAACTCAAAGGAAGTGCCAAGTCAGGGGCTACAGGGTCACCACCTCTGCGAACGCCCAAGACCACTCATTGGGTGCTGTCTGAGGTGTGTCTTAAACTGCACCCACAGATGTGCCTCCAGTTAACTCAAATGTTGTCAATTAACCTATCAGAAGCTTCCAAAGCCATGACATCATTATCTTTCCCAAATTGTTGAAAGGCACCGTAATCCTAGTGTATGTAAACTCCTGACTTTGAAGAAAGTAATAAGTTCTAGTGCTCTTCTACCTCCTTTACACTCGGGTGGAGATCACTGAGAGACTGTTGAAAGATGGGAAAAAGGCCAGATCTCTCAATGATCTTTCAATGATCTCTCAGCACTCACCAGGATTTCTCAATGATCTTCCAGTGATCTCCACAGTTGCAAAAAAAAAAAAGTTTTGACTTAGTCCAAAACAATCTCTCAATGCTCACCAAAGGTAAGGAATTCTCGAGGAGTGCTCAACGATCTCAATGATCTCCCAATCATCTTTCAGCAATCTTTCAATGGTCTTGCACCGATGTTTCAGTGGTCTCGCAGTGATCTTTCAATGAATGCCAATTTTTTTCCACTCCAAAGGAAGAGACAGCTGACAGATCAGTGAGGGATAGCTAAGCATTCAATGACAGACCAATGGAGTTCATTTAAACATCGCTGGGTGCTAATTGAAAGATTGTTGAGAGATCTGGCCTGTGTCTCAACAATTGCCACCCCTGTGTAAAGGAGTATAATTAAAGCAATTTATATCAATAAAAATAAAAGCAACAACAATGTATCAACAAGAGGTGAAGAGTCTCCAACCCTGACTACACTGTGAATTGCTTTTCATTTTGGCTGCTCTGAGACATGAAGCATCTTTAAAGCCACCCCCCCCCCCCAAGACTATGCATATGTCTGCTCTCTTGTATTTATTTCCTCACAGACCCTCCCACAGCTCTCCTACCGCCTTTGTTGATGTGATTTGAGCAGGTGTAATGAGCAACTTGTGTTGGACCATCACGCCGGTCGTAAAAAAAAAAGCTGGCAGCTTGCTGAGGTGTTTTAGATTGTTCGACAAATATATGCCAAATAAAAGTTTACGGTGTCAGTTTACGAGTCCAAATGAATGATAGTGGGCTCACGCTGAGCACATTGATTTTCGTCTGTGTTTATCTTGGAGCTCACAGGAAACGACTGCCAAAAGCGATTAAGGAAGCATGCGGGAGGAGACAAAAAAATACAGCAATAAGAGCGAAGTTGGAGAGCTGTTATGAGTCTTGTATTGTGTATAATTGACGGGGCATACATTCCCCTGTTCGTCTGTGTCCATGGTGGCTGAATTAGAAGCTCTTTAATCTCTGCTGTGATTAAGTGAGTGGAGTTTAAGCATCTGTATCCCAGTTTGTGGGAGCTCAGTGTTCATTTAGCTGCAGAGACACTACAGGTGCTGCAAGAAACAAACAGTGTGCATACGGAGCTGTGCAGACAAACAGTGTGCAGAAATGAAAACTGCTGCCCCGTGTTATCATTATTCATCTGATGATTTAGGAGCAGGGATGTGCTTTCCATTTCCCACGCAGCAAAAGGTTGATGGGGAAATAAAATCCCATTCATCAATGACACGTCTTTATCTGCAATACCTGTGGTAAAGCAAAGAGACGAAGAATGTGTGCATATACGCGTGAATGGGCGCACATCCCACCCCACACACATGCGCACCGCCCGTGCTCACAGCCCCCCTATCGTGTGTTAATTTACAGTGCCTCTCTTATCTTGGCAGGTGGGTAAAAGCTGGCAGAGCAAGTTCTGGAGCCACACACGTTCATGCTCACCCCCCCCCCCCTCCATTTTTGCTTCCTTTGCTCCTCTCGTTTATCACGTCTGGGAGACTTGGAGGGGAGTGGCGAATACGAGCCCTGCCAAGAGGCAGTTGGAAGAGCGAGGAGTTTGTCTGCTCGGCCAGCTAGTCCTGATAGCACGCTTGCTTTTGGACCCAGGTGATGCCATAATGGACAGTAGATACAGTAGGACAGACTTTTAGTGATACACAGGAGATGTCTGTGTGGCCAGTAATCATCTGCTGTGGGGTAAATGGTGGATTTTGATTGGATTGGATTTGATTAGCGTCCATTAGTCATAGACACTAGCAAAAGAATAACCTGCTGGGAAAGGCAAATGAAGACGGTTTCATTATTCTCCAATTTGTTACCGATTAATGTATCAGTGAGTGTATCAGAATGAGGAACTGCTCTACTGAAGCTGAAGAACTTGTTCATTCTTCAAAAAAGCACATTAAAAAGTCTGCGACAGCAAGGAACTCATCATAAGGTTGACAAGGGTAATTTTTTATAATTGCCATGTAGAAATATTATCACAGTCCTGCTCCAACAACAAAACAACTCTATTTTTTGACTATTAATTAACGTTAACATTAATGTGTAGCAAAGATTGTTGATCTGTGGAAAAAAAGACACACATGCAACCAAAAGCAGATTCCTCCAGAGGGTTTCTGGACTCAGCCTTAGAGATACGGTGAGGAGTTCTGACATATAGAGGGAGCCTGCAGTAGTGCCACTGCTCCTGAAGCTACGGTCAGAAAGATGAGGGGTTCGTAAGAATCTCCCAGTTCCTACAAATTCTGGAGTTCACAGACATTCATGGAGAGGGACATAGCTTCTTACAGCTGCGTTCAATTCCCAAGAGCAACTTGAGGTATTCTTGAGAAATGAGGTGCTTTTCTATTGTATGATAGTGTGACAGCCCCCTCTATGAGTAATTTGGTCAGTGGTGCAGATCCTGACACCATAGAGTACACCTGTTACTAACCAAGAGCTAGTGAGGAATCCCTCTTTGGCTCAGTAGTAGAGCGGAGGTGTTGAGACCATGGTGCCATAGGTTCAAATCCCAGCCTGGGATTTTGGTGAATGTCTACCGTACCCAAAGAAGGGGGTGAAAATGACCAGGTTCGTATACCTTGGTGTAGGGGCCGAGACGGACTTGAAAAACCCAGGATTAAAACAGGCAATTCTGGCCTTGGCCCAGAAAGGGGCCGTAACTGATAGCCCTAGAGTTCTTCGTAAAGGTGCCTTGGGATCTTCCTACAGCATACTTGCTGCCGTCTTACGAAAATAGTTGTGCAACTCAAAGCACTCAAGTCGTTGGAAGGAAGATCTTACGTCTTTTGGCACAAATGCCATACGAATGGTGTACTTCCACCTTATGAGCACCTCACTACTTATGCACGCTGTACAAATCTCCATAAGAACTGCGATTTGTAAGGCATTTCCTATGACCATTGTAATGGGCCCTCAAGAACAACTTAAGATGCTATATAAATGCAATATATTATTATTACTATTATTATACTTACAGCCACCATCTTGCATAGTTCTTATGTTGTTCCTAAGACATTCGTACGGCACACCCTACGATGAGGGGTTTTCATGGGGCATTCGTAGAAACCTTGGACAAGACCATCGACCTGGCCATGAACTTATGAATGGTCTATAAACGTTGGACACTCCTACGCCTGCCTTAAGAAGGCCGTACGAAATGGTCCAAAAAATTGTTCGCACGGTGTTTGCAGCCATTCGTAAGGGTATTTATGGCCATAGCTTAAGCCTTGAAAGGAGTCAGCTGAGGTGGTTCAGGTATCTGGTCAGGATGCCTCTTGGTCACCTCCCTCTGGAGGTTTTCCAGGGACACCCAACTGGTATAAGACCTCAGGGCACACCTAGAACCAGCCAGAGGGATTATATCTCCCTCCTGGCCTGGGAGCACTTCAGAATCACTCAAGAGGAGCTGGAGAGTTGTACCTTTCAGGGTATAAGGAACTATATTTTATCTTTTTCTTATCCTACACTTTATTACATGTATAGTTTATTTCTCTTATCTTACCATGTTTAATGTTGCAGCACTGTACCGAGACAAATTCCTAGTATGTGTACTACATGAACAATGGCAATAAACCTGATTCTGATTCTGATTCTGTTATTTATACAACACTTGTTTGTTTGTGAGCAGGATTATGCAAAAATTACTGAATGGATTTTAATGACATTTTTACCAGAGGAGGCCTTTGGGCTATGAATGAACCTTTTCTCTTTCTTTAACATTGCAAACCAGAGTATCTGCAGCTATAAGGAAGCCATATTTAAGACTTGTTAACGACTGTTTTAAGCCCACTTAATCAAATTTAGGTCCTTTCTTCCACAAAATGGCAAAAAAAAAGTATGTGACCAAAATTAGAGCATGAGTTGCTTTTAACTGGGACTGAAATTACAGTAAATTCTATGTAGGTCATCAGTCCATGCCATGTTAAATTCACATATTCCATGGACTGATGTTGCCACTAATATCAAACTTGTACACAACATTTGAAAACTTTAAATACAATAAATGTTTTAAAATTTTCCAGACCAGGGGTGTGTTTCCCAAAAGGATAGTTGCTAACTATGGTAGCAACTTTGGTGGTATGAACTATGCGGCTGCAACTCAAGGGTTTCTAAAAAGCAATGATCAAAGTACGATGGTGCTACTTACATAGTCCAGTGCATCACTGAACAACACGTGTGTTTCCTAAAAATTATAGTTCCAGTGAACGTTCGCAAACACTGTGGTACAGTTGTGTCATTGCTGCCAACAGCTCAGGAGCTGCAGTGGAAGATTAGTAGCTGCAGAAAATGGTAAATACTGACAGAAAATGCAGTGGCTTCAGCAACCTTTTTGGTATGATATATTTCACTGAAGTAGACTATGTTTCATGCTTGTAATAATTTTCCAGGTATATTGCACACATTTTTGATTTGGCATGTGCTACACATAGTGAATTAGTCCATCCATCCATCCATCTTATACCGCTTAATCCTTTTCAGGTCGCGGGGGGCGCTGGAGCCTATCCCAGCATCTTTGGGTGAGAGGCAGGGTACACCCTGGACAGGTTGCCAGTCTATCGCAGGGCCAACACAGAGAGACAGACAACCATTCCCTCTCACAGTCATAACTAAGGACAATTTAGGATCCCCAGTTGATGCCAATTAACCTAACCTGCATGTTTTTGGCCTGTGGGAGTAAACCGGAATACCCGGAGTAAACCCACGCAGACACGGGGAGAACATGCAAACTCCACACAGAAGGGTCACCAATGGTCAGGGTTGGGATCAAACCCACGATGGTCAGGAGTGGAATCGATCCTGTGACCTTCTTGCTGTGCTGCTACTGTGCTAACCACTGTGCCACCGTGCTGCTCCAGAGTGAATTAGTGTTATTTAAAAAAAAACAAAAAAAACATAGTGAATTAATGTCTTTTTTAAACATGCTACACCGTGACCATTGCCTTTTGGATATGACCGAAGTATTCCGAGATTCTCTGAATAGTTAAAACCAACATAGTTTGAACCAACATAGAACCGATGCTGATCGGAACGCTTTGGGAAACAGCTGTAAGTTAGATGTTGGTTAGCTGAACGATGCGTGGCACTATGTTGGTTCAAGACTAACCTCCGTCATAGTTTGGAAAACACACCCCAGACCGTCAATAATGGAGTAGCTGGTTCTGACTGGATGAAACCACCCGGAGAGCGCTGACATCCCCAGCATTTCACACTGACTTTGACTGTGAGCACAATTTTGATGCAAACCCACCTGATGATCAATCATTGTGTATGGTTTTGGTTAACACTGGGGCAATTGCCTAGGAGGAGAAGTAATTCCTGTGAAATCCAGACAGAGGCAGCACCATGGCATTAGCTTATTTTGAGCTCACAGGGATGAGCTAAATAAAATGACTGTTGTTGACAGTTACAGAAAAAAGGAAAAATGGGTTTTATGCCTATCTGAAGTCATGTAAGAGGTACAATGGGCTTGTGCTGAAAATGATCGTAATCACTGATATTCCATAACCCAAAATCTAAGTAAAAGTGCTTCATGTAAAAAATTGGAGTTATTCAAGTCAATGCCAAAAATTTGTTTTTATATTCAAGACAGTTCAGCTTGAAAATAAGTGTTTACTAAATTAGCACCACATAATAGGACCCTGTCCCTCACCCTGCTCCACGCTGAGACCCAGCTCTGAATCCGTCTACATATTTCTCAGGCTAAATAAATTTCTGACCTCCAATGCAAAGAAAACATTTTCCGTGTCATTTACGAATGAGTCCGCTATAAACCTAATGATGGGCTATCAGTTATGTGTTGATGTTTTTGCTGCCACAAGTCAGAAAGGTTTAATGAAAAATTGCTGCTGTTGGATGAAAACCTCACAGCCATGCTGAAAAGCTGTTTTTGAAATCATACTGTGTGTTTAATTTAGAGACTTTACAAGGTAACCAAACCAATCATGGTATTTTAGACCAATTCTGAGAAATTAGAGTGGAGTTGAGTGAGTAAGGGGTTCAATGGGTTTACTTAGAAAACGCAGTAGTCTCAGTTGGCCATGTATTTATTAAATTCTACTGAACTAATCATGAAGTAGCAATGTATTAAATTGGACCCCTTTGAAGGTTATAGAAGCTGATGTACAAGAAATATTCATTCAGGTACGCAACTGGAAGATGTAATTTAGGGTGCTTTTTCATATTTAGAGATGTCATGAATTGGCCCCTACGGGGCAGGAAGGGAGTCCCACACGCTGAACTGCTAGTTGTAATATATATTGAGAAAAAACACAAAGTCCAAACAATGCACAAAAGTAAACTTATGATTGGGATGAACAGGTTGTAGGTAAGATGAGCACACCAGAACAGGGAAAGGCTTCTGGTGGAAATGGGTAGATTAGACTCCAACAAGGAGTGACAGGAACAATGGACTTTAAATAGTGCAGGTAATCAGTGAACATAACTGACAGTAGGTGTGAGCCACAAGAGCGGGAAGGTTGACCTAATTAATGACAGGTGTCAGTTGACGACCCGAGAACTGAACCAATGGCAGGGAAACTGAGCAACACATATGAGATAATAACAAGGTGGGAGTGTCTGGAGGAGGTAGAAAGCTCATGTCAAAATGGAAACAAAATATAAATACAAAGAACTAGATAGGAAACAACCCTACAGAAACTGACAGAGTAATAATAAGAACACAGATTACATAGACAGAACGACTGACAACTGAGAACATATCCTAAACTAACATACAGTAAACACATGACACTGGGAAAATACAGGAAATAATCAGGAGTAATATGAGAGCATGAGCACGGTGGAAACACCGTGGTCAGCCTCATGACAGAGTCCCCACCCCCACCCCAAGGGGTGGATACCAGACACCCCAAGGTAACATCAAAAAAAGGAGAGAAAAGGACCCCCCCCCCCCCCGCCAACAGGAGAAAAACAATAACCCAAACCGGGAGGGCGGTGGGGGAACCAGGCTAGGAGGGAACAAAAGACAGGGTACCTGCTCCGGATCCACACCAGGCAAAACCCAAACCACCTAGGCCCCCTGGACCAGAGAGCTGGACAGTTCAGGTGGTTGATTGAAGTTCCAGACCTGGCAGATGGCATGATGGAAAGAGTCGGGTGGCCTGCCAGAGAATGTGGACCACCCAACCCAGCGGCACAGTCTGTCAGGTGGTCTGCTAGAGTTCTTTAACCACCTGAACAGAAAGGGTGGTCCAGGGAGCGGCTGCCAAATGGGAAAAATCAATGGTGAGGAGGATAGAGGAGTAGGGGAAACCACAACGACATCAGGTGGAGGAGAGGGAAACACAACAGCCTCGGGCAGAGGAGAGAGAGCCCCGACAGCGTCAGACAGAGGAGAGGGAGCCCCGACGGCATCAGGCAGAGGAGAGAGAACCCCGACAGCGTCAGGAAGAGGAGAGGGAACCCTGATGGCATCAGGCAAAGGAGAGGGAACCCCAACAGCGTCAGGCAGAGGAAAGGGATCCACGATGGCATCAGGCAGAGGAGAGGGATCCATGACGCCTTTGGACTGACCTGTAGCACCCTCGGGGACCCCAAGCTGGGACATGGCAGCACCTGCAGCAGCTCCAGGCTGGAGCAAAGCAGCACCCGTGGTGGCTCCAGGCTGGAGCAAAGCTGCACCCGCAGTGGACCCGGACTGGGCCATAGCTGCACCTGCGGTGGACCCGGACTGGACCATTGCTTCACCCACGGTTGATCCCGGGCTGGAGCTTAGCACCCACGGCAGACCCAAGCTGGAGCGCAACACCCATGTTGGGCTGAAACTGGGACGCAGCACCCACGAAGGCCCCCGACTGGAACACAACACCCACGGAGACCTGGACTGAGGAGAAGCTGCACCCACGGAGGTCCCAGGCTGGGATGAAGCACCGGCAAAGACCTCACCTGGAGGGGGAGCAGCACCCACGGAGGTCCCAGGCTGGGACAGAGTACCCGCGAAGACCTCAGCTAAAGGAGAAGCTGTTCCCACAGCAGTCTCAGATGGCGAGGCTGGACCCACGGAGACCTCTGGCGAAGTTGGACCATCCTCAGTGACCCTGGGAAAAGACTCCGACAGGAGAGGCCGAGACAAAGGGTCAGGGTCACCGGCGGCAGTGGAGCCCAGCGAGGCGAGCTCTGCTTGGCTCTCCCCACCAAGAGCCAGGCAAGATCTCTCCAAAACAGAGACAGTGAAAACAAAGAGGAGCACTTGCCTGAGCTCAAGCTCCACCGCCATCCATTACTCCGTTAATCCAGGCGGCGACGTCTCGTGCCCGGTCCTCTGGAGGTCCAGCTTCGGCTCTGCTGCGGCGGCCCCTACAGCAGGCATGGTAGTAGATGCAGTCCCGGGACCCCCCAGCAAAGTGGCCTATACAGGTGGCTCGCCTGGCACGGACACAGGAGGTCAGCTTCCTGCTGGCGCTGGATCCTGCACTGCTGAGGCCAGGGGACGCTCCATCGTCGGCACAGGCTTCAGCTCGGTAACAGCACTCTCCCTCTGTCCGGACCATGGCTGCGGGGCTGGAACCAGGTCCTCCAGGGCCACAGGACCCTCCATCGTCCGGCAGCTCAATCCTGCCAATAATTCATGTGTTGGTGAATGAGAATGAATAAAACACTTGCCTGAGTTCCCAGGGCACGATGGTTTCTGCTGCAGCTGGCCTAGAATCAGCCCTCTCCGTGGCTACGGTTGTTGTGGGCCCATCAGAGGAACGTGGAGTAGCCGCCCCTGCAGACACGGAGATGGGTGGAGCCGGGGAGGAAACAACCGGGCCCTCAGCAGCGGGAGGAAACACCGAGGAGAAGATGGAGGCAGCAGCAGGGGAAGAGGAGAAAGCTGACAGGACAGTCGGAGAGGAAAAACATGGAGAGGGAACTGCTGCGGTAGTTTTCTGCCTCAGCGAAGGAGGAGCTGCTGACAGGGAGGTGGAGGAATTCTCCCAGCGGCCTGTAGCTGGATGGCGGCATCTAGGAACAGGTGGAGCGGGAGCAGGAACTGGTGCCGGAGGCTGGTGAGAAGCCAATAGTACTGAGGCTCGGGGACGCCTCCCCTTCAGCGCAGACCCAGGCTTCGTCATGGCTTCTTCATGGAACTCACCTTCTCACTGTTCCCACATTGCAGGGCCGCTACCAGAGAAATCCTTCTCCAATCCCTCTGCATGCTCAGTGAGCTGAGGGCACCAGCGAGCAGCTGCCTCCGCGAGACCCAGGTAGCATCTTTAGGGGTAGGAGCAATACGAGCTGACAAGCCCATCCATCTCCATTAATGTTCTGCAACACTCCCATCTCAGGTTCATCAGGCACCCGCGCCCACCTGCAGAGTCCGTGTGAGCTGGTTGACTGTTCCAGGGAATGTAAAAATAGGTGGGTGAAACAAAAAACACAAACTAGCAGCAGCTGGGTCACAAACTGGTCAGAGTCTACTGTCATGAATTGGCCCCTACGGGGCAGGAAGGAAGACCCACATGCTGAACTGTTAGTTGTGATATTTATTGAGAAAAAACACAAAGTCCAAACAGTGCACAAACGTAAACTTACAATTGTTATGAAACACCGTGCTCAGCCTCGTGACAAGAGAGGCACTTCTGTTATCTACTTTCAGTGACAAAAAGAAGTTGTTGAGTAGTAACAGAGGGAACATACTGGATATAGACAGAACATGTGGACTGTAAACAGATAAGATGATGTTTTAAACGACAGTGGCAGGTTTTGACAAGTCTTAAAGGGAAAATTTATTGATTTTTAATTAGGCCGAATTTGGTATGTTCACACAGGAAATTATATAATTTCCTCGAATATCACTATTGTTTTGAATAAATTGTGATCTGAGAGAGAAAAAAGTCAGCAAAAGTGACGGTTTCAAATGACCAAAATTCGCTAGTAATGTCGACCTGAAATGCATAACGTCACCGATTGAACAATGAATTAATTACTAGTCTTGTTACTAGTTACTAGTTACTAGTCTTGTTACAATCTGAAAACAATGAGATCACGTTCATATTTTGAGGAAACTAGAAGAAAGCATTTTCGATCTGAGTTTCGAAGTGGATACCAATGAAGAAGAGGAGAAGGTGAAGAGTGATTTAGCAGACAGTGGCTATGTTTACATGGACACAAGTAACTGGATTTAAAGCCTGATCAGAATAAAAATGCTTCATGTAAACACGCCAATCTGAATATTCTAACCCGATCATGCTCATTCGGATCAAAATTTCATTCCGATTGAGAGGGGTGGGTTATGCCGATTGTTAATTCGAAAGGTGCGCATGAAAACACTTATTCCGAACGTAGGGCAGAAAATATGTTTACTGCGCATGTCTGTGCACCGGCTGCACGTTGACGTGACGTATTTCCGCCTTAGCAGTAGTTAGCAGAAAGCATAGCGGGAGTAAAACAAAACTGGTCTGTATCGTCCTGCTGTCTCCCTCTGTTCGTCATATGCAGAAGTATGTACTTGTAGCTTCATTACGGAGACCAGCAGACGCAAAAGTACAGTCTGAATAACACAATACAGGTCAATTTTGACACGAAGCGGGGCTTGCTAACACCGGAAGATGCTTCTTCTACTATTTTTGGAATATCTAAATGTCGACGTGCGCATGTCAAAATGATTTATTTCGTTCAAACGTGTGACACATGGAAACACACGTCCTAATCGGGGATCAGCTTTTTCAGGATCCATGTAAACTGTAAAATTCTGATCTGAATTGTAATCAGATTGATGAAATTTTGCCCATGTAACCGTGGCTAGTGATAATGATGATGGAGATTTGGGAGATTTTGATCCTGAAGCCGATGACAAAAACCAAGCTAGTGCTAATGCTGCAGCTGCAGTCCCTGCAGCTTACCTGCATGAACCAGGAACAAGACAGCTGGATGGTGAGTTCCTCTTTAATCCTGGAGGGTTTTTTTTTCCATTGCCCAGCTACTCCCTGTTAGCCATTAGCTCCGGTCCTCCTGCCCCGCTGCTCCTCCCTCACCGTCCCACTGCCGCCGGTGGCGGAAGCGATTTTTAGGCTGCATGTCTACCAAATGTGTTTTTGTCGCCCAGCCACCCTGAACGTCTTTTTTTCATCATTTGTGCACTGTGCTCTGGAAAAAAAGTCTGTGCCCTGTATCGCAGCAACAGTTTGTCACTCACAGCTCAGCACTTCCACTTTTCCTATGGTCAGATTTTCTACTTATTTTTAATAGCAGTCTCTAAATAACAATGGACAGGAAACGTATTCTAGCATTGGTAGCAGCTCTGGATGCAAAATATGATGACACGGAAAGCAGGAGTCTGAGTACAGACTGTACTGGCATCCTATGTCCCACCCTTCCTTATTCTGATTGGCTGCTTAGAAAGGTCTGACATTGACGCGACAAAAAACAGCCACCGCCAAGAGCGGTAAATGCTGGACTACATAGAGAATGAATAGAAAATAGTCGCCCACAGCAGAAAAAATGTGTTTGGTGGACACGCAGCCTAAAACTTCCACTAAACTGATCTCCAAGTCCAGCAGTGGTCCCTCCTTCACTTCTGAGCCCCGGTGACATGAGGCCCAGGGCGGCCGTTCAGTCCGGTGTGAGCCGCTGGATCAGAGCCGAGCAACCCAAGTCGGTGCGTCTGCTCCGGGCTGAACCTCTGTGATAATGAACCAAGGGGAAATGAAGACGAGTCGCAGCTTAACCCTAACAACACTGTGGACCGGTACATGACGTCACGGTCATTGATGTTTCTTGTCTGACTTTTATATTATAGAAAATTTAGAAATCCACTTTGGGATTGTCTTTTCTCTAAATTTAAAAAAAAAAATATGTGTAAAAAATATCTCTGAGCGATTGGCAATTCAGACGAAATTATTCATCAGATTTTAGAGAAATTAGAGTGATTCTTATTTTAATACCAAATTATGTTTTTAACTAGGGTAGACTTTATTCTTCAAATATATGTGCTTTTTTGATTGGGATGATTTTTAGACAAGTCTTGATCATTATTTTTGCTTCATATCTTCACCCTCTCCTTGCAAGCTGCATGCTAGCAGTGAGAATAGTGATCTCATCACTAAGTGACCAAGCGATCAAAATCTTCACCAGGTCTATTGTCTGCAATATTCGTTTATTTCTACAATTCAGATGCATAATCAAAAGTGCGGGTTGGATTCACTGGAGCCACTGAGCTTTTAATTGGTTCCACTGGTAACTCCTGTCCACAGCGAGTGAACAACCGAAACATTGGCAGGAAGATTTTGAAGAAATACTCAGTCAACCACCCCCACCCCTCAAGACCTCCAGATATCACCAGAGCTGACCAAGATCTCAGAATCAGTACAGAACCTCCCAGCTACAGCGATATTATAAAGGCTATAAACACTCTCAGGAACAAGGCACCTGGACCTGACAAAATCCGCCCTGAAACACTGCAAACAGCCCCACAAATATCAGCTGAAGCCCTCCACAAGCTATTTAAAAGAATCTGGACAACTGAACAACTTCCATTGGATTGGAAACATGGTCACCTCATTAAGATCCCAAAGAAAGGCTCTCTGAAGATTTGCTCCAACTGGCGAGGAATAACACTCTTATCGATCCCCGGCAAAGTATTTAACAGAATCCTTCCTGAAAGAATCAAGAAGGAAGCAGAGTCTCATGACATCCTTCGTGAGGAGCAGGTTGGTTTTAGACAAGAGTGCTCCTGTGTACATCACATCGCAACACTCAGTATGATAATCAAACAGAGCATGGAATGGAATTCGTCACTATATGCCTCCTTTATAGACTTTGCGAGAGCCTTTGACAGCGTCGACCGAAACGTGCTTTGGGATCTGCTTAGCCATTATGGCATCCCAGACAAGATCACCTGCATGAGTCACCTATCCTTTGAACCATCGACACGTCAAGTAGTCCACAACAACGCCCTCACTGAAGCCTTTACCATGCAGACTGGAGTGTGTCAGGGATGCCTACTATCTCCCTTCTTATTCTTATTAGCCATGGACTGGATCATGCACAGAACTATAGCTGGCCATCGCAGAGGAATCTAATGAATGTTCATGCAACACTTAGAGGACATAGATTATGAAGATGATGTTGCCCTCTTGTCTCACTGTTTCTCAGATATGAAAAATAAAATCACAAAAATGAAAGAGCACTCAGAAGAAACAGGACTGAAGATCAACACGCAGAAGACTAAGAGCCTGAGAATCAACCACATCAGTAACAGCAGTTTCACTGTGAACAATAAAGATATTGAAGATGTAATGGAATTTACCTACCTGGGCAGCACAGTCACCACCACTGGTGGAACAGATCAGGACATCAAAGCCTGTATTGGGAAAGCAACATCAGCTTTCATGACATTCCAACACACCTGGTGCTCAACTAAGATCTCACTCAAGACCAAGATCTGAATATTTAACTCAAACGTTAAGAGCATCCTCTTATATGCCTGTGAGACCTGGCGTTACCTGAAGGCCTCCATCATGAAAGTTAAGTCTTTCTGAACAGGTGTCTCTGCAACACCCTGGGTGTCAGATGGTTTGACAAAATGAGCAATGAAGAGATATGGACAAGAACAGCGCAAGAGCTAGTCGAACTTGAAATCAAGACAAGAAAGTGGAGGTGGTTGGGACCACACCCTGAGGAAGCCACCAGAGAACCCCACTAGAACAGCTCTGAGATGGACGCCCCAAGGAAAAAGGGAAAGAGGAAGGCCCATGAACAACTGCCGATGCAGTCTGGAGAAAGAAGTCCAAAAAATGGGATTGACGTGGGGACAGCTGGAGAGGAAAGCACAGGATAGAAGAGGGTGGCAGTCTCTCGTGGACAACCTATGTTCCTTAAGGAACTCAAGGGTTTAAGTCAAGTAAGTCACTGGTAATGTCACCAGAATCAGTCAGGAAATATGGAAGTCAGAGTCTTGACGTGGGTGCACAGAATAAGCGACTTTCGCATCTCGGCTCGCGCAAAGCATTATTGGAATGTGGCTACCAAACATGCTCTATCGATACATTTAATTTATGGAAAGTTCCTGATCTACGAGCATATTGTATGCATAGGGGTCTTCCCAGTTGTACCCGCAAACGCAAGAATAAACTAGTTGCGCTTGCATTTGCGGCCACGTTGCAGAAATTGGCCAAAATGGCGCCCTTGTATGTACGCTGACATTGCAGATTTTTTGTCGTCAAAGGACCAAGCACCCTTACTTGCGAGACTCTGAAACGTCTACAAAGAAGGTAAGCGAGTGGTTTGACAGCTCAACTTTGGTTTTGTCATTTTGAGTAAATTTCACTACAAGGCATAGCCTGCTTACTTAGATCTATAGGTCGATACTACTATAGTTTAAGTACAACACGTTTTCAATGATTTGCAATTTTATTTTATACCAGCCTACTTATCAGTGGCCTAAATTACATGTGTGTGTAGATCAAGCTTCATTACCAATATACAAAGAACTATATCCTAGATCCAGGCCTGCCTGTCCGTACCTACTACTTCAGGGTTTAGACTAATGTAAATTAGGCAAGAACTTGAACAATACACAACACTATTTAATTATGTTATAATATAGACTTACCGCTTTAATCCAACAATTACGTCCATCCGGATCCTTCAGCTCCGTGGGGAATGTATATAACGTGAATGGCGGCAGACATGTGCACACACTGGTCCCGAAGTTACACGCATGTATGCTGCAAGTTTTCTTTTTCCACCACTCTAGATGATACATGCCGTTCCACACTTCACTATGGTACAATGTGCACCTGGCATAATGGCGATTTAAAGCTTGAAGCACACTTTAAACGGCAGTTGTTTCAGGTGTGACAGTACTGTCTCTGTACAAAAGCAAGGCGGCTACCGGAATGTTTGGTAGTTGTGAACTCTGAACTCACATAGTCTGCACATGCGCACTCGTAATGTGAAAGTCGCTTATGAATGGAAAAAATTAAATTTCTTTCTAGACGAAATTAAGGTTACAAAAGTACTATATTCATGTTTATTATGTTCTCAGCTTTCGGTAGAGGTAATAATATGTTTATTTCAGGATTCTCAATAAGTATTCCCTTTAAGGACTTGGAAATTTCATTGGTCATGGTTCTGGATGGGCATAGCACTATCTTGGCACATTCTACTCTTTGATGGCAATGCTATCTTCTGATCAGGTAATCAGGTGCAGCTGCTTAATCTCTCGTACTCAGCTGATTGCTGAAGTCCCACATGCTCTCAGTTGTTGGATTGATGCATGACCATCATGTTAATGAGCATTCTCCTTGTGACCTCCAAGATCAGTAAGCCATCTCATCCTTTCTGTTCTGAGTCCCACTCCCTGCTAAACTCTCTTTGGGATAAACAGGTTGGACCAACTGCCTGCCATCCTGCAGGCACCTGCTGGGTGCTGCCACACTGAAACTATATTTACGTATACAGTATCTCACAAAAGTGAGTACACCCTTCACATTTTTGTAAATATTTTATTATATCTTTTCATGGGATAACACTGAAGATATGACACTTTGATATAATGTAAAGTGGTCAGTGTACAGCTTGTATAACAATGTACATTTGTTGTCTCCTCAAAATAATTCAACAGCCAGCCATTAATGTCTAAACCGCTGGCAACAAAAGTGAGTACACCCCTAGTGAAAATATCCAAATTGTGCCCAATTAGCCATTTTCCCTCCCCGGTGTCATATGACTCATTAGTGTTACAAGGTCTCAGGTGTGAATGGGGAACAGGAGTGTTAAATTTTGTGTTATCACTCTCACCCTCCTTCATATTGGTCACTGGAAGTTCAACATGGCACCTCATGGCAAAGAGCTCTCTGAGGATCTGAAAAAAAGAATTGTTGATCTACATAAAGATGGCCTAGGCTATAAGAAGATTGCCAACACCCTGAAACTGAGCTACAGCATGGTGGCCAAGACTATACAGCGGTTTAACAGGATAGGTTCCATTCAAAACAGGCCTTGCCATGGTCGACCAAAGAAGTTGAGTGCACGTACTCAGCATCATATCCAGAGGTTGTCTTTTGAAAATAGATATATGAGTGCTGCCAGCATTGCTGCAGAGGTTGAAGGGATGGAGGGTCAGCCTGTCAGTGCTCAGACCATACGCTGCACACTGCATCAAATTGGTCTGCATGGCTGTCGTCCCAGAAGGAAGCCCCTTTAAAAGATGATGCACAAGAAAGCCCACAGTTTGCTGAAGACAAGCAGACTAAGGACGTGGATTACTGGAAACATGTCCTGTGGTCTGATGAGATAAACTTAATTGATTCAGATGGTGTCAAGCGTGTGTGGCGGCAACCAGGTGAGGAGAACAAAGACAAGTGTGTCTTGCCTACAGTCAAGCATGGTGGTGGGAGTGTCATGGTTCGGGGCTGCATGAGTGCTGCCGGCACTGTGGAGCTACAGTTCATTGAGGGAACCATGAATGCCAACATGTACTGTGACATACTGAAGCAGAGCATGATCCCCTCCCTTTGGAAACTGGGCCGCAGGGCAGTATTCCAACATAACAACCCCAAACACA
This sequence comes from Pholidichthys leucotaenia, assembly GCA_020510985.1. Taxonomy (NCBI): domain Eukaryota; kingdom Metazoa; phylum Chordata; class Actinopteri; order Cichliformes; family Pholidichthyidae; genus Pholidichthys; species Pholidichthys leucotaenia. Next base: position 193,254,967 of record CM035841.1, read on the forward strand.
CCTCCAAGATGACCACTGCCTTGCTAAAGAAACTGAGGACAAAGGTGATGGACTGGCCAAGCATGTCTCCAGACCTAAACCCTATTGAGCATCTGTGGGGCATCCTCAAACGATCTCTAACATCCACCAGCTCCGTGATGTCGTCATGGAGGAGTGGAAGAGGATTCCAGTGGCAACCTGTGAAGCTCTAGTGAACTCCATGCCCAAGAGAGTTAAGGCAATGCTGGAAAATAATGGTGGCCACACCAAATATTGACGCTTTGGGCACAATTTGGAAATTTTCACTTAGGGGTGTACTCACTTTTGTTGCCAGCAGTTTAGACATTAATGGCTGTGTGCTGAGTTATTTTGAAGGGACAGCAAATTTACATTGTTATACAAGCTGTACACTGACTACTTTACATTGTATCAAAGTGTCATATCTTCAGTGTTGTTCCATGAAAAGATATAATGAAATATTTACAAAAATGTGAAGGGTGTACTCACTTTTGTGAGCTACCGTAACTATATTCACATTTATCTATTTTAATCCACTTATATAACCCCCATTGAGGTGTACGCCAGTGACAGAATCGAGTGCACCATGACCGTTCCGGTCGGGTGTGATGAGGAGATGGAGGCTGAAAGCTGGGAGACTGACCTACATATAATCTGCTCATTTCTCTTTTGTGCGCTGCTTTGAATGTGTTCTTGAATTGCCAAAATGGGTTTCAGCTGTGTTCAGTAATTTGTGTTCAAATCATGTCTGTTTCTTTATTAGACAGTAATGGATAAGAGCGGAGAACAACTTTTCATACAATCAGTGCAACAGGTGAAAAAAAAATACAATACAAGACAGTATGTTGGGCAGTGGTGGTCTAATGGTTAGATATGTGGACTAGTGACTGGAGGGTCGTCGGTTCAATTCCTGGACCAGCAGGATCAGATCTGGGTGGGACAGATGACATAGAAGTGTTTGCCCCACCCTCATTAACCCCACTGTGGTGCCCTTGAGCAAGGCCCGTAACCCCAGCTGTTCCAGTGTAGCTGCTCAGTGGCCACAGATCAGCCTGTGGCTGTACTAGGCAGCATCCAGGTGTCAATGTGAAGAGGATGTCCTTGAAAAAGAGAGGTTCCCTCTTAATGGACCATCCCTGTATAAATAAAGGTAAAATAAATAAATAAAAAAAACACCCACCACCACTGTTAGGGTTAGGGCAAGTCATACAAATGTTCTGTGTCTGCTAACTTCTTTAATATTCTTTTCAATTCAGACTGTTGCTTATCCCACTCGCTTTGCAAGTACAGAAAATGTGATGGATGCAATTGTTTTCTATTAAAAATAATGTTTTTAAACAATATTAGCATCCTGATAAATAATGTGAAGTATTGTGTATTTAAAATGTTTGTTAAAACATGCAGGGAGATGTCTTTTTATTAACATCCATCCATCTATCCACCAAAACCTTTAAAATGGACCAAAAAAACCTTCCCTTCAATCATATGAACACTGCAAATTTACAGTAAAAAAGTAGCAAATTTATGAAAACAAAAATTGGTAATTTTGAGATGAAGTTTTTGATTTTCAAGAGGAAAAAAGCTAATTTGAGAAAAAAACAAGTTTATGAGAAAAGTTCCAACTCTGTAAGAAATGTTGTAAATTTACAAGAAAGAAATTCCAAATTTCAGTAAATAAATGAATTTCACTAAAGTTAAACAGTAGTAAAATGAAAGGATATACAAGAGTAAAACACTATATCATAACTGAAGAATAAAGTAATACATAAAGTAAATGAAGTAAATAAATGTAAATTATGTGTTTAAAGCCTACATGCTATTATCAGCCCCTGGTGCATTTTACTTTGTGCAATAAAAAAACTAATATGAAAAAATTAATACATGTTTTATGCTTTATATACCCTTGAGAACGTAGGAATACTGGCGCAATAACCCTCCTTGAATGCAAAAACAGCACATTACCAACATTTGGAAACATCAGCTTTTTAAACCATGCTGCAACCTCTAGGCTCATGCCAACACTGTCACATGTAGGGTGCTGTTACGTTAAAAAACTACATTAAAAGTTACGTTAAAAAACATAAGGAAAGGGACCAATTATATGGAAGGCCATCTTATTCAAAATGTTGCCATGATGTCTAGTTACATTTCTGGAGAGGTGCATGTCAGATCAACAAAAGCTATATATTCATTACAGCCCAACTGAGCTGTGGGAGGGGCAGAGGCTTGCCAGTAGGTCCTTGAAATCGCTGTTGTAGTATCATCAAGATTAAATATTGCATGCCGTAATCACCAGGTATTGCTGCTATTAGTTAATAAAGTTTCATTCCCTTGCCTCATCTTGTGTCACTGTGTGTTGTCCTGCTACTGGGTCTAGACCTTGTATAACCCTGACAGCAATGCATTTTTAGTTATTCCACTAACAAACAGAAAAAAGAACATAATGATTTTACCATGTAACAGATAATTGATGTACAAACTCATTCAGCTCCCAATGTGTCCAGTTGTGTGTTTAAAGGAACAGAGTATAACAATTCAGTGGATCTTTAAAGAAAAATTAAGAAGAATTATTAATACACATGCTTTCAACGGTGTCTAACCACTAAAAATAAAAAAAAAAAAAACTGTATTATCGCTGCTTTAGAATAAACTGTCTTTCTCTACATGGGGAGTGGGTCACCTCATGTTGCATAGTCATGTTTCTAGTAGCTCAGAATGGACAAACAGAACACTGGCTATAAAGAGAGCCATTTGTGTTGTAATGACAAACTGGGTATTAGAAGATGGTGGTGCTGTAGCTCCATTTTGGTTGCAGGCTGACATTAAAATAGGAAAAGAAGAACGATGAGGAAGAGCTCTGGCTAGAAGACACAAAGTGAGAAGGTTTTTTTTTAATTTAATTGGTTAAATAGTTAATCATAAATATTATGTGAGCTCAACAAGAAAAGCAAATTAAGTGTGAATCATCATCACCATCAGTCACAGAGTAGCTCATTCCGGCCTGATGAAATCACCCAAGAGTAGTCAGATCTCCTGACCATTGACCTTGAGCTTAAGAACAGCCTAGATGCAGACTCACTATTTGAGGATCATTGAGCATGAGTTTGCTGAACACTGGGACAATAGCCTAGGAGCAGTAACAATTTTGGTGAAATCCTAAATGCCCAGCTCTCCTAACAGTGGCCTTGACCTTGAGCACAACTTGGATGCAGACCCACCTGAGGATCATTGTGAGTGAGTTTGGCAAGAATTGAGGCAATAGCCTAGGAGGAGGAGTGATTTTTCTGAAACCATATAAGTGTCCAGATCTCCTGACCTTGGACTTTCACCCTGACATTGCACACAACCTGGATGCAGCCAAACCTGAGGATCATTGTGAGCAAGTTTTGTGCCCATTGGGGCTGATACCTAGGAGTAGCAACGGACGGACGATGCATCATCGCATTAACTCCTTTCAATTTTGTCAGAATGAGCTAAAAACTACAACAAACATCTCTGTGGCCTTTTCCAGATAGAAATCATTGATGACAGACAAACGTTTTCAAAGTGAGACCATAGTTGCTGCTTTCTGCTAGACTGGTAATATACAGTAGTGTACTATGATATATGCAAACTGCAACAAATCAGTCTTTTTATCTATAAAAGTTGTTTTCCAACATAATTACATTCACTGTATAAATGCTACTAAGGTTGTAATGTTTCTTTTTGTGGTACAAAGACAAGAAATAACCAACTATTTCAAAGACAATTTGTATTGTCGCATTGTAATGAAGGCAGACTATCAATCATATTTAGAAGGGCAGTAGTGGGGAACAGGTTTCCAGCTGGTTGTGGTCAGGAATCTCACCACTAGATACCACCAACTTTTACACACTGTTCCTTTGTCAGAAATTAAAACATGAAAACTTTACATTTCCTTGCAAAAAACACAGTGTGAATGCAGTTTTCTGAAAACCCTTTCCAGAAATGCTTTTAAAAAAGGCTGTAATATCTGACAGCTGTTTTAAAGTAATTTAAATGCCATAATAGCAAAATCAAACAAAACATTAGCGTAAAAGTCAAAATAGCTTTAAGATGAAAAGTTAGTGTAAAAATGCTAAATGTATGCTTAAACCTGAAAAAATGGTAGCCAAATTGTGAAAACAGCCTAAACTTTGAAAACATTAGCATGAAGGCAGAAGTAGCATACAGTTGCAGGAAGTTAGGTTAAAAATGCTAAACATAAGCGTAAATATTAAAAATGATATCTTAGCCTAAACCTTAAAAACATTCACATAAAAGCAGAAATAGCTTACAGTTGTATGAAGCTACCTTTAAAATTCTAAAAATAAGCATAAATCTTAAAAAATGCTAGCTTGATTATTAAAATTATGCCTTGTGTATAAGCTGGTCTTAGTTATTTATCGCTCAGTATGTTTTTATTATTGCTATGTACATATTGTATTTAACTTTTTAGGTATTATTGTTTTAAGCATTATTTATTGTTGCAATTATGAGAATGTTAAATGCATGAGTGAACTGTGAGTGTGATAGTCTGTTTTAGGGAGGAGTAGTATCTCCATTTCGTTGTATTGTTTTTTAGCAATGGAATGACAATAAAGGCACTTTGACTTTGAAAATACCCTAATATTTACAAACATTAGTATAAAACAGCTTAAAGTTGTAGAAGTTTACCTTAAAAATGCAAAATATATGCTTAAATCTAAAAAAAAAAATGCTCGCTTGAATGATAACACAGCCTAAGCTGTACAAACATTAGCATAAACGTGGAAATAGCTTAAAGTTGCAAAAAGTTAGCTTAAAAATACAACATAAATTTAAACCTTAAAAACGCTAGCTTGAATGTTAACATGGAATAACCCTTAAAAATATTTACATAAAAGCAGAAATAGTTTACAGTTGTCGGAAGCAACATTTAAAATGCTATATAAAAGCATAAATCTTAAAAAATGCTAGCTTGAATGCTAGCTTGAATGTTAACGTAGCTTAAGCTTTAAAAAATGTTAGCATAAAAGCAGAAATACGTAGATTACAAATATATATAGCTTGCTTTATAACCCTCGGTTGTTCTCAAGCATTGCTATAAGCAGTGGGCAGTGAGGCTGCACTATTTAAATTACTCGTACATGACACAGTTTTTGGGGTTTTTTTGCAAGACAAAGAACGCTGATTGGCTGAGTAAATGGGTCTTTGAGTGCGTGAAGCCCATTTCACCCATAGCCATTGCAAGTCTGGATCTAAACAACTAGGAATACAACATACAACTAGGAACATACCGGTCGCTATGGAGGGTGAGAATATGTATGGGCACATAATCATACCATGTAGGATAACTAAGTAGACGGTTATGCTGTTTCATTCCATCTAGCAACAATGCTCTGCACTGTGTGTGTTTATATATTTGCATATTTATTCCATCTAGCTACAATGCTCAGCACTGGGTGTGTTTATATATTTATATATCTACATATTATTCCATCTAGCTACATTGCTCCGCACTGTGTGTGTTTATATACTTGCATATTTATTCCACCTAGCTGCAATGCTCCGTACTGTGGGTGTTTATATATTTACATATTTATTCCATCTAGCTACAATGCTCTGCACTGTGTGTTCATATATTCATATATTTATTCCATCCAGCTACAATGCTCTGCACTGTGTGTCTGTGTGTGTGTGTATATATATATATTTTATAGTAATATGTACATATGTTTATTAGCTGCTCTTGCTTGCTTGTTTTTTTTCTTGCCTTCTGATTGTTGCTCTGAGTGTTGCTATCCCTGTGCTGTTGCAATCCTGGAATTTCCCCGTTGTGGGACTAATAAAGGCTTATCTTATCTTATCTTATCTTATCTTATCTAAACAAAGAAAATCTACCACCAAGAGTCTGCAGCATAAACCACTATTGGGAATGCACGTGGGATGTTTTATACATGTTGTACTTTTGATGAACAGCAGGAAAAAAAGTGGAATGACAGTGTATTAAAAAAAACAGGCCAGCAGTGCACACACGCAGGAAGTTCTTGGTGACACTCTCCAGCTGAAGATGTGTGCTGTGCTGCCTGGTAGGACTGTGCTTGGCATATTAACCAGAGCATTACTGTTTAAAACAGCAGGTAGGGGAGCAGCAGATCCCTACTTCATCATGCCATTCAAGGGCCCTATTAGGCTACAATTACTAAATGGCAAGGCTTGTAAATCATACATCATTCATGCAGAACACTTAGAGAAATCATAAGAATGCTCCTCTTCTCCACCAAAACCACCCAATGAAACACTGTGAGCTGGTAAGAAATACTGGGTGGAAGAAGAAGCAAAATGGGAATGAGAAAACTGAATTATAGAATGCAAGAATTTAAGAAAATGCTGAAATACAGTATACATCTAACCACTATATATTAGAGGAATCATATTTTTGATCATAGCTCAACATGGATCATACAATCGTTAGTTATGACTGACCAAATTGATTGGACAGTGAGAATTCCAGGACTTAAGCTGGATTTTTGCACCCATGTCACGTCGACGCCATCGCCAATGCAGCGATCGGCAATTCTATCTTGGGTGCTGTTTGAATGTGTTCTTCTGTTGCCAAAACGGGTTTCTGCCAATGTGTAGAGTGATTTGTGTTTGTTGTGTGGTTTTGTTTATTCTATAGAGCAAACTGTGATGGAGTTGGAACTAATAAATATAAAAAAAAGCAACTTATAAGATCGCTTCAACAGAGAAAAAAGAGAAGATGTTACGATACGTCTGAACACCATAGCTGCCATCAGTTGACAATCTATGTAATTACTGGAGTTTGGATAAGTCATACAAATGCTCTATCTTTGCTAACTTTCTTGTCAGTTGACAAATGAGATATCGTACAACTGTGACAGAGATCATCCTGCGCAGTTCGCCCCACACGGGACACGAACCCGCGACCTCTCAGTCAACTACACAGTTCGAGCATGGGAGACACAGCACGATCGCGCTGAGCTAAAGGTCCGACCGGTAGCTCAGCGCTACCATCTGGGGCTCACAGCACCAGTTTGTAACTGAGGTCATCAGCGCAGTTCGCCCTACACAGGACACGAACCCGCGACCTCACAGTTAACTGGTCAGAGACACGCACAGCACGATCGTGCTGAGCTAAAGGTCCGACCGGTAGCTCAGCGCTACCGATACTGTATGAGGCTTTGGGAGGGAGGTTTTACTAACGTTCTACGCCGAACAGCACTAGTTGGCATCCGTTACACTCTCCCCCTTAAACCTCACTCCCATGCCGGGTTCACGGCACCATTGTGACAGAGATCATCCTGCGCAGTTCGCCCCACACGGGACACGAACCCGCGACCTCTCAGTCAACTACACAGTTCGAGCATGGGAGACACAGCACGATCGCGCTGAGCTAAAGGTCCGACCGGTAGCTCAGCGCTACCATCTGGGGCTCACAGCACCAGTTTGTAACTGAGGTCATCAGCGCAGTTCGCCCTACACAGGACACGAACCCGCGACCTCACAGTTAACTGGTCAGAGACACGCACAGCACGATCGTGCTGAGCTAAAGGTCCGACCGGTAGCTCAGCGCTACCGATACTGTATGAGGCTTTGGGAGGGAGGTTTTACTAACGTTCTACGCCGAACAGCACTAGTTGGCATCCGTTACACAACCACTGCCTGAACAAGTGGATTGAAGTTTTGAGGGTTTTTTTTTCCTACAGTATGGCTACAATGAGAGCAGTTCCAGAATGTGACTGTAAAGGAACATTAGTAAAGGGAGGTGGGTGGGTACGCTGCCTTTGTTGATTCTAGCATGAAAATTATTTAGAGCACAAGTGCATATAAAAACATTGTAAAATAGCCCCACTATCCCAATGTCACCACACCTAATGGGCCCAACTAGTGAGTGACTCACATGGCACAAAAGCATACTTTGAAACTAAGTAGAAATTCAAAAGATTCCACAAGTATCTGCCAGGAAGAATATAATGGAGATTTTCATAGTTAATATTTACAAGTATTTTCAACCCCTGTCTACACTGATCATGCCGCATGGATCAACTAAGCTCGGGTCAGTGGCAAAATCTCTGTCTCCTGCCATGTTTTAAATCTTCAGAGAAGAGAGGCTGTAGAAGCTTGAAATGGCATCAACAGTCCAGGTTGCTCAAACTTTTTTTATTATAGCCATCATTTTGAACACATGGTAGATTGATAGGTAATGTAAACTTTAGTGAATACATATTTTAATGTCATTTACAATTAAATGGATTAATTACACAAATAATCAACGAATCAGTTAATGTACAGAATGAATAATGTACACCAGGCCTATTCAATTAGTGGCCCACGGGCCACATGTGGCCCAGAACCAACCTCCAAGTGGCCCAGGCCCAGGCCCCGCCAAGGAAATATAAATTTAAGAAAAAAATATGAAGGAATGATGGTCCACAAGCGTGCACACAAACAACACGCGTGACCGTCATCCACGTGGAGTTCAGAAGCGCCGCACCCGTGTGACCATTCCAGGCAGAGTGTCTCGCTAGCGTCACTGTCCAAGAGAAGCATAAGCTTATGAAAGTACTTTAAGCGCGGAAAAAAGCAGAAGAGGTATGTAAGCAGTGGAGGCATTTATAGTGGTCTTAACCTGCTGGTAACGGGAACAATAATGAAGAGTCGCATAGCAAACAGGTGTGGTTAGACTTCATATGCAGAGAAAGGCAAGAGTGACTGATGAATGGCTGAGGATTGACCAGCTACTACAATGTTAACCAATAACTTATGTTCATTATTATGTACCTGGAAAGTTAAGATGACTGAAATTCACAAAGTCACTGACTTTAATCTGTCCACAGCCTTCAGACAAACTCAATGTGCCAACATTTCAAAATAAGGGAGGTTTTTCCTGCTGTCTGGGTGGTGAGGAGAGTTCTTAAAAAACAATAAATATATAGAAATATTTTAACAGAAATAACTAGATCTTTGGTAATTTAAGTTATTTCATTAAATATATTTTTTTCTTTGAAATCAGTTAAATTATTGTTCTGGCTCTGCAAAAGCATGGTCAAAAGGGTAAATTGTATAAGGAAAAAAAGTCAAGATTTTACCACAATCTGTTTCAAATTTATAAAAAAAATAGTAATTTTATTTAAAAAATAGACAAAAAATAGCCATAAAATAATACAAGATTATAAATATATAATAATACAAGAAAAAATTTTACAAGAGGAAATTACAAATTTAAGGAAAATGGTTTCAAATTTAGATAAATTTGCACAGAAAAGTAGAAAACTATAAGAAAATTGTTATACATTTTGGAGAAGAACCTCAAACCTTCAAGACTGAACTCATTACTCAAATTTTTAAGATTTTTGCTTTCTGATATGCATGTGTAATGGAATGTGTAGTTATAAAAAGAGGTTCCTACTAGGGACGAGCCGATACCACTTTTCAAGACCGATACCGACACTGTGACTTTGAGTATTGGCCAATACCGATCCAAACCCAATAGATTAGATTAGATTATTTGTTTATTTGACAGGGACAGTGCAATAAACATAGACAATTAATCAATGACAATCAATCTGATGTGTTGCACAAAGAGTGTATAGCTATTTGCTAATTTGCAACTCTTGTCCCTGGATGGGCTTTAGAAATGTCTCATTTATTTAAAACAACAGTACAGAACATACTTTAGTAACGACTGATTGCATTTTGCATACATATAAAAACATAAATTTAAAAGTCAAAGAATATATTACAAACTTCACTCAGTTCAGCAACGCTGCTCCTTTTTTATTTTAAACTTTGCAACATTGGCAGCATTTCACTGGTCAGCACTATGTAAACATGTATTCTGAAGTTTTAAGTGCATGTTTATTGCAAAACTTTAAAGTTGAGTATTTAAGTAAACATTCAGATGAAATTCTAAGTGCCACTGTGCATGAGGTAAAAAAATGCTGTACATCTGAAAATAAAGGAACTGACCCTTTAAGTTGTATTTTTGTCATCCATTATTATTATTATTATTATTATTGCTACTATTGCTACCATGAGTATTCTCCTGATGCTCAGTTTATTTAGTAGGTAGGTTACTCTCTGTTTTTAGTTTTTAGCTTTGCTCTTATTTTGAAGTCATCCCTGTTTCATTTCATGTTGCCTTGTTAGTCCTTGTATAGTCCTGCTTCCAATTCACCTGTTATAATTTGCTATTTATGTTTCTGTCACCTACCTCTCATCAGTTGTAACTGTCCATCTAAAGGTAAGCCCACTTTCTGTCTTCATTCCTGCTCCTCTGGTTTTTACTTTTAGTTTCCCTTTTAGCGTATTCCAGCAGTAAAACAGCGGCTGCTGCTGCACGACACACTTGCTTCTGCTTGATTCTTGACAGAATTCAACATACTTCTTTGCCATGATACTTTTGCAAGTGTTTTATCAAGTTGGTGGTGTAAAATTGTAAATGCTGGTACTGCACAGCAACATACTGAGGCGAGTCCCACAGACAGGCTCCAGTGATTTGACACTCGGTGCCTCTGTTTACAGAAGCCGTGCACAGCGCGGCTGAGAACAGAATCACGCCTTCAGTTTATTATTATTACTGTATCGGATCAGTAAATTACTTTTATTCCTTACCAATACCGATCCAGTCATTTTGCCTGGATCAAACCCGATACCGATATGGCAGATCGGATCAGCTCATCCCTAGTTCCTACTCACACACGTGATTTAAAACAAAACAAACCACAATAGTGGATGTGCAATGTTTGTTAATGTTATCAATTTTTTCTTGGGGAAGGGGGGGGGTGTTGTGCACTGAAGTGTTTGACAGTTTATTTTTATTCTGCTAAATGTACTTTGTGATGTGCAAAGGTCAGTTATGACCAGGATGTAGTACACTTTATTTTAAAAAGGAAACAAATGTTCATACTACTAATAGTGCACATTGAGTTTTTATGCACTTTGAGATGTGCCTGAGTAAGATGTGACCAAAATGGTTATTTACAGAATTTTAGTTTTTCTTCCTATTTATTTAATTGTTGTTCAAGAGGAAAATTATTTCTACTACTTCAAGTTCTGCTCAACCCCAGCACTGTTATTGTGTTTTTATGCACTTTTGATGTGCCTTTGTCATGTACCAAGTGCACATTTAAAACCAAGACAATGAATAAAAAGTGCATATTTTTTTGTCATATTGATCTGTGTTGGTTTGAAATTTGTCATATTCAACAGATCACTGAACATGTGCAGCCCAGTTACATGTCTTGATTTCAAATTGTGGCCCAAATGATTTTGTAATTGAATAGCCCTGATGTACACTGTACATCCCATAGCCCAAAGATATACATTTGCAAACAAAATTATTAAAACCCCACCGAAAATTAGGTTAATTGGCAAAATGTACAAACTAGCAGTTGTTTGCAACAATCACACAAGAACAATTTAAATAGCTTAACACAATTAATATCACAAGTGATTTCTCCAAATTCCACTTTTAGTGACTACTGCAGTCTCAAAATTATTTAACTTCTTCATGACAAGTATCTTTAGTGTAGCAACTGTTCCTTTAACTTTAAACTTGTGAACTATGCTTCCAACTGTAATGGTAAATGGCGTTCACTTATATAGCACTTTTTCTCATCTCTAGATGACCAAAGTGCTTTACAGATCCTGCTGTCCACCCATTCACACACTGATGGCGGTAGAGCTCCCATGCACCGGCGCTGGCCCGACCCACCAGGAGCAACTGGGGGTTCAGTGTCTTGCTCAAGGACACTTTGACATGCAGACTGCAGACAGAGCGGGAATCGAACCCCTGACTCTCCGATCAGTAGTCGGCCACGCTACACCTTCACCACAGCCACCCCCATTGTATTTCTAGGAACATTCAGTGCCTTTGCTATCTTTTTGTATCCTTATCCTTGTTTGTCCAAGGCAATGATCTCTTCTCTGAACTTTCTGGACAATTGTCTTGACTTAGTCATATTTCTAACATGCAATCAGTGGTCCTCATCAGCACGTCTTTTATTGGTTGATTTCAGTTCAGCTTTTAACACACTGCAGCCACACCTTTTAATTAAGAGGTTAAATGATTTTAAAGTGCATCCTGTTATTATTAAATGGTACCACTCATTTTTAACTCATCGTAAACAGCAAGTTAGTGTAAATGGAACTTTATCTAAATTTAGAACCCTCAGCACAGGAGCTCCCCAAGGCTGTGTTAGTTCACCATTTTTGTTCACCTTGTACACTGATGAGTGCAGAAGTATCTATCCAGGCAATCGAATTATTAACTTTTCTGATGACAGTGCTATTTTATCACTACTTCAAAAGGCTCATGATCTGTCAAGCTATTTTATAGAAATTCAGAGGTTTGTCAACTGGTGTGATGACAGTCATCTCATTTTGAATACTGATAAAACAAAGGAGATGGTGTTTGACCCTCGGAGAGTTGGTGACCACAGGCCTGTGGTCATCCACAACCACACTATAACACAGGTTAGTTCCTATAAATATTTGGGAGTATGTATTGACAATTCATTAACCTGGAGTACACATACTGATTACCTCTGTAGTAGACTACAACAGTGGCTGTATTTTTTGCGTAGATTAAGAATACATGGCGTTGATAAAAGGATTATGTTAATATTTTACCAGGCTGTGTTGGAGAGCTGTATTAGATACAGCATTACAGCTTGGTTTGGCAACCTCTCTGTGAAACTAAAGAACAGAGTGTTGCATTTAATTCATACAGCATGGAAAATTATTGGAGTTAAAGAGTATTTACCCATGCAGATCTTACACAAACAGGCAGCCTGTAGACAAGCTCAAAAAAATAATCAGTGACATGAGCCATGTACTAAACAATGAATATGTGCGGCTTCCCTCAGGTAGGAGGTACAGAGTCCCCAAGTGCAGGTTCAGCAGATATAAGAACTCATTTATCCCGACGTCAGTAAAACTTTTAAACTCAGATAAATAGGTCAGGGACACTTATAACTCCTGTTCTTAATGACTGCTGTAATATATTTATTTATGTATGTACTTGTATTATTTATTGGGTTTTATTTCATTTATATATACAGTGGGGCAAAAAAGTATTTAGTCAGCCACCAATTGTGCAAGTTCTCCCACTTAAAAGATGAGAGAGGTCTCCAATTTTCATCATAGGTATACCTCAACTATGAGAGACAAAATGAGAAAAAAATCCAGAAAATCATATTGAAGGATTTTTAATGAATTAATTGGTAAATTCCTCAGTAAAATAAGTATTTGGTCACCTACAAACAAGCAAGATTTCTGGCTCTCACAGACCTGTAACTTCTTCTTTAAGAGGCTCCTCTGTCCTCCACTCGTTACTTGTATTAATGGCACCTGTTTGAACTCGTTATCAGTATAAAAGACACCTGTCCACAACCTCAAACAGTCAGACTCCAAACTCCACTATGGCCAAGACCAGAGAGCTGTCAAAGGACACCAGAAACAAAATTGTAGACCTGCACCAGGCTGGGAAGACTGAATCTGCCATAGGTAAGCAGCTTGTTGTGAAGAAATCAACTGTGGGAGCAATTATTAGAAAATGGAAGACATACATACAAGACCACTGATAATCTCCCTTGATCTGGGGCTCCACGCAAGATCTCCCCCCGTGGGGTCAAAATGATCACGAGAATGGTGAGCAAAAATCCTAGAACCACACGGGGGGACCTAGTGAATGACCTGTAGAGAGCTGGGACCAAAGTAACAAAAGCTACCATCAGTAACACACTATGCCGCCAGGGACTCAAATCCTGCAGTGCCAGACGTGTCCCCCTGCTTAAGCCAGTACATGTCCAGGTCCATCTGAAGTTTGCTAGAGAGCATTTGGATGATCCAGAAGAGGATTGGGAGAATGTCATATGGTCAGATGAAACCAAAATAGAACTTAATTGTAAAAACTCAACTTGTCGTGTTTGGAGGAGAAAGAACACCATACCTACTGTGAAGCATGGGGGTGGAAACATCATGCTTTGGGGCTGTTTTTCTGCAAAGGGACCAGGACGGCTGATCCGTGTAAAGGAAAGAATGAATGGGGCCATGTATCGTGAGATTTTGAGTGAAAACCTCCTTCCATCAGCAAGGACATTGAAGATGAAACGTGGCTGGGTCTTTCAGCATGACAATGATCCCAAACACAATGCCCGGGCAATGAAGGAGTGGCTTCGTAAGAAGCATTTCAAGGTCCTGGAGTGGCCTAGCCAGTCTCCAGATCTCAACCCCACAGAAAATCTTTGGAGGGAGTTGAAAGTCCGTGTTGCCCAGCGACAGCTCCAAAACATCACTGCTCTAGAGGAGATCTGCATGGAGGAATGGGCCAAAATACCAGCAACAGTGTGTGAAAACCTTGTGAAAACTTACAGAAAACATTCGACCTCTGTCATTGCCAACAAAGGGTATATAACAAAGTACTGAGATGAACTTTTGTTATTGACCAAGTACTTATTTTACCAAGGAATTTACCAATTAATTCATTAAAAATCCTTCAATGTGATTTTCTGGATTTTTTTTTCTTATTTTGTCTCTCATAGTTGAGGTATACCTATGATGAAAATTGGAGACCTGTCTCATCTTTTAAGTGGGAGAACTTGCACAATTGGTGGCTGACTAAATACTTTTTTGCCCCACTGTATATATATATATATATATATATATATATACAGTATATATAATTTTATTATGTACTACATCCATTGTGTATGTGTGGATTGTGTGGTTGCAGCACGGGTGATAAGCCCAAGACAAATTTCCCCTTGAGGGACAATAAAGTTCATCTTATCTTACCTTAGTCCAGGTATTTGAGATGTTCTACCTCAAGCACACCTGATGCAACTAATAAAGCCCTTGAGTGGTTGCATCAGGTGTGCTTGAGACCACACCTGATTTACAAATGTGTGCTGTTATGAGGAATTCTATTCAGGGGATTGAATAATTTTGAGACTGCAGTAATCATTGAACATAGGATTTAGTGTTGACTTTAGATAAAATCCATGCAATATTAGTGTTATTTAACTATTTAAACTGTTCTTATGTAATTTGTTTATTGTTAATACCTGAACATTTTTAAATTTTGCCAATAAACCTAAAATGCAATAGGGGTTGAATAATTTTGATTGCAACTGTACATACTTATTAAGCCTTTCCGGGGTTAACCCCACTTGTTAACCCATAACAGAATGCCTGAGCTGTAGCACCCCCCCCCCCCCCCGCCATAATTAAGCAATATTGCATGAGAGGGAGTATGGTATCAATGAATATAGTCACTGCAGGTGTGATACGTCAAATGCCTGACACATGGCCAATTTTGAAAATGCAGGACGAAAAGTAGATAAACTTTTGAATTTCTGAAAATGTTGAAACCAGCCATGATATAATTTCATCACAATGACCCCAATTACACATCATAATAACCTGATGACTGGAAATAATCAGATAATGGTAATCGATTTGATCTGTTGACATGCAGTGAATCAATGGATTACTGGTCAGTAAACTACTTGAGTTAATGTGATTTTTCATAACCTGATAATGACCATTAGCTGATTATGCTGTTTACATGACTACTTGAATAATTTCATAATTCCGAAAAGCTGATTATAATCGGTTTATTCATGCTCATGTAAGAAAAGCCAATGACAAAAAGTGAGTAGGTCAAATATCAATTCAAAATCTAGTGGTCAACATGCAGAAAGACACACTTAGTGGGAGGGCAAAGTGTTAAAGAGAAAATGACTCTAAAGATGCCACTTTGTTACAAAAATACCTTCAATTTCAACAAATTTTACAAACCCAAGAACAAAAAGTGTTCCTGTTGGCAGTGGTAATGGTGCTACAGGCTCCCTGTCACCCGGGAAATGCTAAGCAGCCTCTTTGATCACCCAAGTAAGTCTCAATGTCTGAGCAATCTCTCCTGGTCTCTCAATGAGCTCTCCAGGATATGTCAAAGATCTCTATAGACTGCCATGAAAGCTGCCAAAATCTGACTTTTTGATCACACCATGATCTCCCAAACATTTATATAGAAATAGCTTTTTCGAAGATTTAGGAGATCGTTGAGAGGTTGGGCCAATTTTTGATCTCTCAATGGTCACCCAACAATCTCCGTGCTGTGTAAAGGGGCCCTAACTCACAAAGTATGAGGGATTTACTCATAGTAGTGCTAACATGTTTGTGCATAAGGCCTGATG
Source organism: Pholidichthys leucotaenia (assembly GCA_020510985.1). NCBI lineage: Eukaryota > Metazoa > Chordata > Actinopteri > Cichliformes > Pholidichthyidae > Pholidichthys > Pholidichthys leucotaenia. Next base: position 193,271,169 of record CM035841.1, read on the forward strand.
TTTCCTAATGTTTACATTGCTCTAAAAGTGTATGTGACACTACCTGTCAGCACCTGTCAAGGAGAAGTGTCCAGATTAAAAATGAACCAAGGACAGAGATGACACAGATGCCTAAACTGTCACTCATGAGGTTTGAGACAGAACGGTTCAGGTTTTGGACTTTGATGATGCAACTGCTGGTTTATCTTCAAAGAAAGCCAGAAGGCAGCCAGTAGTGAGCGTAGGTCTTTACCACGAATGCTTCATTTAAGTGTAGATATGCTTTTCTGATTTCAGAGTAATTCTCTTCATATATGCTATTTACAATATTGTGTACACCAGTGTTTTTTCAACCAGGGTGCCCTGGTACCTTAATCTTTTTGTGGGAAATTATCTAATTTCACTTTTTAATTTGTCAAAAAAAATTGCAAATAATTTTCTGGACAAATTAAAAAATGAAATTAGATAATTTCCCACAAAAGCATGAAGATACCCTGATCCAACTGAGTGGGGTCCGATCAGACCCCACACATATGTTGTTATGCACAACACGGACATATTATCGATCACAGCTATCATGCTTTATGACTTTGTTTGTCATCATCTGTGAATCACAAAAAATAAATCTGATTTAAAATACAGTTTTCTTCTGTACTGTCAGTTCAGATTTTTCATTGGGGTCCGATCGGACCCCAGAGAAAAATATGATGTTAATGATATTAAATGTATGAATTTTGTGTTATATTTCATTGAATGATGGCTCAACGAGGTAGACGTGCAAGCTATACAGCTGCTCAGGCCCTGCAAATTATTTTGCAGTCAGATGATGACTCAGGCCAGGAGGACTCCGATGTATCAGATGATGCCGAAGACCACCTTTCCGAACCGTCGGATTACAGTGACACAGACTCCATTCAGCCTGCTCCAGATGGTAACAATGGTGTCAACAATCTTCCTGCAGACCAAAATCCACCTGAACCTGTTAGAGGCAGAGGACGTGCACGAGTTCGTGCCCGCGGCCGTGGTCGAGGTAGGGGTAGAGGCTGTGGTCAAGTGGACAGACAGAACCATGATGAAGATCAGGGTGATGAGGATCCTGCAGCTCAGCATGAGATACAAGACGTGCTAGTTGGACGAAATGGCATTGTGTGGCAGAAAAACCCACCAAATGTAGGTAGACGTCAGCCTCAAGAAATCATCAGACAGGCGCCTGGCATAACCAATGCCGTGAACTGTACTTCACCTGTTGAAGCCTTTGGTCTCTTCATTACTCCGACAATGATAGATCTTGTAGTTCTGGAAACCAATCGAGAAGCTTGACGACAAGTCACAGCATGGAATGAAACAAATCCAGATATAATAATAATAATAATAATAATAATAATCCAGGTATTTCTTTACTAAATATTGCTCACAAATGACTATTTTGTTTACTTAAGGTATTATTGTTATCCACCCTCTGATTTGTTGATATCAAAGTTGATATTTGACTGTGCTATGTTTGTTCCAAAGAAAAACCATAAATGTGCGTGCAAATGATAAAATTGGCATTTTCTTTCCTATTAAGATATCTTTGTAGCCTAAATGTAAGTTGGTTATAGAATTTTGAGATGAATGTTCTTTGTTTTAACCAAATAAAACATTTTAAGTGAAAAAAATACTTTGGTATTGCTTAATAATCCAATTAACAGTTAAATTTTGTGTGGGGTCCAAACGGACCCCAGTTGGTACTATTTGTATGTAAAATATGTTGGTAGGATGAGGGTTAAAAAACACTGGTGTACACCCCGAAAACCTTCCCACAGCAATAAATCTACAGTGGTGCGAAAAAGTGTTTCCCCCTTCCTGATTTCTCATTTGTTTGTATGTTTGTCACACTTAAATGTTTCAGATCATCAAACAAATTTAAATATTAGACAAAGATAACACAAGTAAACACAAAATGCAGTTTTTAAATCCATCCATCTTCTACCGCTTAATCCTTTTCGGGTCGCGGGGGGGCTGGAGCCTATCCCAGCATCTTTGGGCGAGAGGCAGGGTCCACCCTGGACAGATCGCCAGTCCATCGCAGGGCCAACACAGAGAGACAGACAACCATTCACTCTCACATCCATACCTAAGGACAATTTAGAATCCCCAGTTTGATGCCAATTAACCTAACTTGCATGTTTTTGGCATGTGGGAGGAAACCGGAGTTCCCGGAGTAAACCCACGCAGACACGGGGAGAACATGCAAACTCCACACAGAAGGGTCACCGATGGTCTGGGGGTGGGATCGAACCCACGATGGTCAAGGGTGGAATCGATCCCATGACCTTCTTGCTGTGCTGCCACTGTGCTAACCACTGCGCCACCGTGCTGCCCAATTTTTAAATGAAGGTGTTTATTATTAAGGGGACAAAAATTCAAACCTACATGGTCCTGTGTGAAAAAATGATTGCCCCTAATCCTAATAACTGGTTGGGCCACCCTTTGCTACAACAACTGCAATCAAGCGTTTGCAATAACTGGCAATGAGTCCTTCACAGCGCTGTGGAGGAATTTTGGCCCACTCATCTTCACAGAATTGTTGTAATTCAGCCACATTGGAGGGTTTTCGAGCATGAACCGCCTTTTTATGGTCATGCCAAAGCATCTCAATCAGCTTCAGGTCAGGACTTTGACTAGGCTACTCCAAAGTCTTCATTTTGTTTTTTTTAAGCCATTCAGAGGTGGACTTGCTGGTGTATTTTGGATCACTGTCCTGCTGCAGAACCCAAGTGCGCTTCAGCTTGAGATCACAAACAGATGGCCGGACATTCTCCTTCAGGATTTTTTGGTAGACAGCAGAATTCATGGTTCTATTTACCACAGCAAGTCTTCCAGGTCCTGAAGCAGCAAAACAGCCCCAGACTATCACACTACCGCCACCATATTTTACTGTTGGTATGATGTTCCTTTTCTGAAATGCTGTGTTGCTTTTACGCTGGATGTAATGGGACACACACCTTCCAAAAAGTTCAACTTTTATCTCATCAGTCCATAGAGTATTTTCCCAAAAGTCTTGGGGATCATCAAAATGTTTTCTGGTAAAATTGAGACGAGTCTTTATGTTCTTTTTGCTCAGAAGTGGTTTTCGTCTTAGAACTCTGCCATACAGGCCATTTTTGCCCAGTCTCTTTCTTATGGTGGAATCATGAACAGTGACTTTAACTGAGGCAAGTGAGGCCTGCAGTTCTCTGGATGTTGTTGTGGGTTTTTTTGTGACCTCTTGGATGAGTCATCGCTGCACTCTTGGGGTAATTTTGGTTGGCGGACCACTCCTAGGAAGGTTCACCACTGTTGCATGTTTTTGCCATTTGTGGATAATGGCTCTCATTATGGTTCGCTGGAGTCCCAAAGCTTTAGAAATGGTGTTATAACCTTTTCCAGACTGATAGAGCTCAATTAATTCGTTTCTCATTTGTTCCTGAATTTCTTTGGCTTGCAGCATGATGTCTAGCTTTTGAGGATCCTTTGGTCTACTTCACTTTGTCAGGCAGGTCCTACTTAAGTGATTTCTTGATTGAGAACAGGTGTGGCAGTAATCAGGCCTGGGTATGGCAAAGAGAAATTGAACCCAGCTTTCCAAAGATGTGATAAACCACAAATTGAACTCAGCTTTCCAAAGACGTGATAAACCACGGTTAATTTATGTTTCAAAAGGAGGGCAATCACTTTTTCACACAGGTCCATGTAGGTTTGGATTTTTTTTTTTTACCCTTTATAATAAACACCTTCATTTAAAAACTGCATTTTGTGTTTACTTGTGTTACCTTTGTCCAATATCTAAATTTGTTTGATGATCTGAAACATTTAAGTGTGACAAACATACAAAAAGATGAGAAATCAGGAAGGGGGCAAATACTTTTTCACACCACTGTATATAATATGGTGTCCTTTTTAAACAGGGAACACCAAAATTATCAAAGTAAAGTAGAAAAAAGTATTGCAATATTGCAGTTGCAGGTTTCCATGAATGACTATTAATCAATATGCACTATGGAAAGGTGCAAACAGTGCCTGCCATTTGTATATGTAATTAGGAGACATAAGTTTGAGCCCAGGCACAAAAAAGGAGTTTGTGCCCAAGTGCCACAGTCACAATAATCCATCCTTGAACATCATATGTAATAAAGACATTTTTTTTTAGAAGTTTATATTAGGTCTATGGTGATATGGAATACAATCAAGGGGTCATAATTGAGGAAGTAAAACTTAAGTTATGTAAGGTATGGAATCTTTATAATGTCTTTTCTGTGCATTATGAATTTTAAGTAGTTAAAACCATTGGGCAGCTGCTATAAAATGGGAAAACCTTCCAGCTGGTCATAATGTGAAGGAGAGGGTTTGGAGTTAACAAGGGAAAAAACACAGACAGTCTCCAGATTCACAAAATTTTCAAAGCTGGCATCTTAAATCTACCATATCTGTCTACTTAAAAATTCAAATTCTAAACCACTTACTCAGCTCAGGTCCCTGGCTGGTTAAAGTCATCATGGCTGCCTTGGAATGGCAGCGCACCCCCTGGATAGAATGCCAGTCTACAAATCCCCCGACACACTGATATGCGTGTTCTCCTCTTTTTCTTACAACTGACTGGTTGTTCTTCCCATGCCTTTTTTGACTGCTTCCAGTCTTCCCCTGAAAATCCTGTGTTTAAACGTAGTAATTGCCAAGGGCAAACTCTGCAAAAACACAGTCTAAGGAAAGTCTATATAAAGAAATACAAATGTCTGGCTGAGAGCCCCTGTGCACTTTAAGATGTGACAGTGGGACAACCCAAAGCCCTCACAGACTTCAAGTGTGGGCGAGTGTTGATTTCTGGATCAGTACTGTGCTTTGCTGTGCTCACACCCATACTGTAGGTCTGAAACAGCCCAGTCTCACTGCAATCTGCCAGTGAAGCCAACTGAAATGTGCCGAGATACTTGCCTAGACGTAAGGTTGCAGACAACAAGTCAATGTCCCTGGCAAAACCCAATGAACCATGTCCTGCTATGCGCTCTTGATGAGTTTGTTACTGTAAAAATGAACATGCACTTTGGGAGGACTATGTCACGTCTGTCTCTTCTAATGTTCACTTATTGGCTACATTTAGTAGCCAATCAGAATGAGTTCTTTCACTGATAACTCAAAAACGTGTTGGATCAGCTACAGAATGCAGATGAGGATTGTTTGGTGCCAACAGCACTGGACATACAGACAGACTAGATTCACCAAAGTGTCAAAACTTGCCACATGGCTAATTGTTGACTTGGTGTGTCCCAGGCCTAAAATGCATTGTGGTGTTAGGCTCTTAAATGAGTACTCAAAATTAAAATCAGATTTATTGTGAAGTAGAAGTGGACAACATATCATTTTAAGGATATATTGAGATATTTTCCATCCAAGATGGGCAATATTACAAGGGCTGAAAAACGCGAGTTAGTACGTAGCTTGCTTTTGGTCTTAGCAAACTTTCAAGGTGATAGTAAGCAAGTAGCCATATAACTGACTGCACTGTTGTCTCAGACATGAGGGAAACAAAAATAAGCAACAAAAATATAGCTGCAAGCAGTGATCATCGGATTCCATACAGCTGTAGACTTCAAGATCTTGCACTGTTAAACAACATCATTTAAAACATAAGGTGTGCTGTACCTTTTCAAATGTAAAGGAAAGGCATGTTGTATTTCAGAAGAACAAGCCTTCCCTGGGAAGATTCAAACCTGGGACCACCAGCATATGAAGCAATCGCCTTAACCATGACACCACACGACTGCTTTAGCTCACACTTTTTCAAAACACAAATGTTCAGCTGACAAGGAATTCCAAGTAGCTGTATAACATTTAAAACTTGAAGTGTGCTACACATTAGCTGTTATTATGTACTTCAGAAGAATGACACTTTTCTAGGAGGATTTAAACCTGGGTCTCCAACATACCAGCCGAATGTCTTAACCACTAAACCACATGACTGCTTTGGGTCACACACTAGCTTTCTACACACAAAATGTTCCATGACAAGACACAAAGGTTAATAGACATATCAGGAAGACAATTTTTGGCACATGAACAAAATTGCATGAAATTTGGTGTTTTACTGAAGAATACTGTTGTGACTGTGAGTGTGAAGTTTGAATCACTACATCAGAAGATAAATCTGAAAATACATGCCATAGAGAAAGTGTACAACTTGATTGGCCTGTAAACTTAAAATGAATTGACATTTTTGGATAATTTTAATCACTTTGTAGATGATCTCTGCTTAATTTCAAGAAATTTGGATGAATGGCCTTCGAGGGGTTGCAGAAGTTTTCAGAGATTAGAATGATGAAAGAAGGCCATACTTGAGATATTTGCAATAATGCAAAACTGTTTATTATAGTGTCACCTATGCAGTGGCATGAAAAAGTGTTTGCCCCCTTCCTGATTTCTCATTTTTTTCTACGTTTGTCACACTTAATTGTTTCAGATCATCAAACAAATTCAAATATTAGACAAAGATAACACAAGTAAACACAAAATGTAGTTTTTAAATGAAGGTGTTTATTATTAAGGGGGGAAAAAACAAAACCTGCATGGCCCTGTGTGAAAAAGTGACTGCACCCTCAACCGAATAACTGGTTGGGCCACCCTTAGCAGCAACAACTGCAATCAAGTGTTTGTAATAACTGGCAATGAGTCCTTTACAGCGCTGTGGAGGAATTTTGGCCCATTCATCTTTGCAGAATTGTTGTAATTCAGCCACACTGGAGGGTTTTCGAGCATGAACCGCCTTTTTATGGTCATGCCACAGCATTTCAATTGGCTTCAGGTCAGGACTTTAATTAGGCCACTCCAAAGTCTTCATTTTGTTTTTCTTAAGCCATTCAGAGGTGGACTTGCTGGTGTGTTCTGGATCATTGTCCTGCTGCAGAACCCAAGTGCGCTTCAGCTTGAGGTCACAAACAGATGGCCGGACATTCTCCTTCAGGATTTTTTGGAAGACAGCAGAATTCATGGTTCTATTTACCACAGCAAGTCTTCCAGGTCCTGAAGCAGCAAAACAGCCCCAGACTATCACACTACCACCACCATATTTTACTGTTGGTATGATGTTCCTTTTCTGAAATGCTATGTTACTTTTACGCCGACTGTAATGGGACACACACCTTCCAAAAAGTTCAGCTTTTGTCTCGTCAGTCCACAGAGTATTTTCCCAACAGTCTTGGGGATCATCAAGATGTTTTCCTTCAAAAATGAGACAAGCCTTTATATTCTTTTTGCTCAGCAGTGGTTTTTGTCTTGGAACTCTGTCAAGTAGGCCATTTTTGCCCAGTCTCTTTCTTATGGTGGAGTCATGAACACTGACCTTAACTGAGGCAAGTTAGACCTGCAGTTCTTTAGATGTTGTTGTGCGGTCTTTTGTGACCTCTTGGATGAGTCATTGCTGTGCTCTTGGAGTAGTTTTGGTCGGCCGGCCAGTCCTAGGAAGGTTCACCCCTGTTTCATGTTTTTACCATTTGTGGATAATGGCTCTCATTGTGGTTCGCTGGAGTCCCAAAGCTTTAGAAATGGCTAGAAAATTAAACTCAGCTTTCCAAAGATGTGATAAACCACAGTTAATTTATGTTTTAAAAGGGGGCAATCACTTTTTCACACTGGGCCATGTAGATTTGGATTTTTTTACCCTTAATAATAAACACCTTCAATTAAAAACTGCATTTTGTGTTTACTTGTGTTATCTTTGTCTAATAAGAGATGAGAATAAAAGCGCTATATAAGTGAGTGCCATTTACCATTTAATATTTAAATTTGTTTGATGATCTGAAACATTTAAGTGTGACAAACCTACAAAAAGATGAGAAATCAGGAAGGGGGCAAACACTTTTTCACACCACTGTAAGAGCAGTGCCTTGATTTTTTTGGTCTCTGAGTAGTGGGGAGAATTTCTGAGCACACTGTAAAATTCCATCTTTCTATGTATTACCGTTTTTGCTTCCCATGCACTTTTAGTAGAAGAAGAATTACTATAGGTTGCCCATATAAGCACTTTTTGGAACCCTAATCGTACTTGTGGGATTTGTCAATATACATGGGCAGCCTATCCAAATGCTGTTTATGTGTGAGAAACTGAAATGTTTTCACCTTTATAGTTAAACTTGATTACTTAAACAGGGCAGTTACATGTTGTTGTCTTCTCTGAGGTGAGATATTACTTTTATAAAGACAATTAAAACCCTGTAGATGTATATAATTTATCCATATCGCCAAGCCTTACTGTGACACTTCATTGTGTTCATCATTAATGTGTCTTTGTCCTCTGACATCAAAGAACCCAAGTTTCTTCTGTTTCAACTAAACTAAAACCTGTGCTAAACAGCATTTGCCATATTTTCAATTCTTTCACGTATCCATGGAGTTTCTCTTCTTGCATTTCAAAATCAGACCCCCACCTCGACATCATTCAACACACCTGATCTCTGCACCCATCTCCTCTCTCCTCATTAGCGCCTTCTTGCCACATTGTCTCAAGTTCTTATGGCACAGCTCTCCTGACTTTGTTTTCAGCTCTATATCCTGGTTCAATTACTTCCCTGCTTTCCTTTTGTGCTCTGATCTGGATTGGATTTGTAGGCTGTCTCCTTGCCTATCTGGTTTCAATATTGTTGTGCTTTGATTCTACCCACCTATCTTTGAAGCTGTGAGTTTTTTGGGTTTTTTGGTTTCCACATTTTCCACCTTCATACAGTATGGGGAAATTAGGGTATACATCCAGTAGACTGCAGGAAAGATAAAATAACATCGGCTCAGGTACCCTGTAATGACAGAATGTGTCAGTTAATATTTGCTTTTATATGTACTGCCTTTATTTCCCTGCAGTAAAGTGGAAGATAATATGTTCTGTTGTGGTGTTTGAGACCTTTGTTGACTTATGCTAACTGTGCCTCGTGTGTGTGCGTAGTGTGTGTGTACGTGTGTGACCATATATTAGTTTTCCATTCTCTCCCCACAGAGATAACATTGTGCACTGTAGCAGGCAGGCGAGCAATAAAGTTGAACCAGGGGCCGGGTTGCAATCAAACTCTGTTCCCATCACAGTGCTGACACTGTGACTGTGTGAGCCAGCATCAGAGGCCACGCCAAGAGAGCTTTACAGTCTGATCCTCCACTCGCTCATGGTCAGCTGTTTCTCAAATACGGCCTGAATCACTTCACATCAAATTCTGTCATAAACTGGTTTTAAAACAGTAAAAAATGCTTTTTCTCGATAAGTTGAGGGCACTTTCAGTGACTTCAGGGTTGTTCTGGTAAAGAGCTCGTATAAAACACGATAATAAAAAAACACAACATACTGTAAATAACAATCAAATGGAAATTTCAAGCATAATATAAGAAAAAAGACGATAAAGAAAAAGGAGAACAAGAAGATGGAACAAAACTCTGTTTCCAGAATCCCACCCCTAGTGAAAATTCCAGTGTCATTATGGTGCTGTACAATAGCAACTCAAGTGACTCTGCACCCAGTCACACCCCTTTTATAAGACACTACAACTATGACTACAATGCACATGCAGAGTCATTTGTCATTTGGATGAGGGCATAAAGTGTGAACATGGGTAATGGGCAGAAATAACCGAAACCAGTGGCGGAATGAAGTTAAGTGTGGCACAAGTTTGAGGTTTAGATCGTTGTAATGGGCCCAATAGAGAAATCTGATACCTACACTTATTGTAAACCACACACTCGTGTCCACCAGTGATGTTTTGTTTTATTTCATTCACTGTTCAATATGAATTCCTGCTTGCTGGCTCAGGCTTTGCACCCAAGCTAGGAACTAGCCAGTGGAGCTAACTGCAGCTCATTTACAGAAATGTGCACTGAAATCAACCATTCTGAGGAAGGCTGCAGAAGATGATTCTCAATTATGTTGCAATAATTATATAATTAAAGGTACTTTGGCCAAAGTATGTCACAAACATTTCATTAAGACATGTGGGAAAAGTGCAGTAAATGGGACCTTTAATACTTGTGCTTGGCTGAGAATTTTTGTTTATATGAGAAAAAAAAAAACAGGCTTAATTTTTACTGGAACATATTGAGGGTGCAACAAGGTAAATTGTCAACCGCTAAATCCACTGTGATGACAAACTTTAAATCTATCAGTTAAAAAAAAAAAAGCCCTACAAAGCTTTGCCATGGGTTCAGGACACACTCAGACAAAAAAGCAACATTTTAAATCAGAAAATATATATCGTTTCCATGCAAAACTCTTAACAACTGACACAAAAGCACCTTGATGCAACTTTGTTGAAAAGGTTTTGGCGAGCGGGGAAAAAAAGGCAAACCTGGAAGGCGAGAAGAAGATTACAATATCAAACTGAACCTTCAGCATGCTGATCTACCAAATGTCAAACAATACATATTCATCTGTTTGGCTGGCCACAGCAAAGAGGCCGGGCTCTAGGAGTGGTCTAAACAGAGAGATGGCTGACATTTCAGCATTCAAGTGGTTGACAGCTGCACATAAACAACAGGCACTCCCAGAAATGCCCAGAAACACCAGGAGTTACACACTTGCCGTGGTGCTGCGAGTTTAGTTGACCGATGTTGAATCCAAATGAGTCTCTTGGTGCCATGATTGAATTTTGAGAGGTAATTTTTGGTGTTGTTAAAGCCAGGCCAATTTAATAGATGTTTAGAATGCCATGTTTTTGTCTTTATTCTAGCAACACATAACTGCTAAAATAAAGACTCAGTTTTGGGGGAAATACATCAATAATGAATGAGTCTACTCGCACTTTGAGACGCATATGCAGACAAGCTGAGAGAAAATGGAAAAAGGATTGTCTTCAAATTTCTCTACTTGCTTTAAAAGACAGTTTACAAGAATATCAGAGGGCTGTTAAAATTGCAAAAAGCCAGTTTTTATCAAATCTTGTGTCAGTCAACAGCCATAAGCCTCAGTTTCTTTTTTAATGTTTTAGACTCTCTTTTAAATCCTGTGACCATACTGGTGTTCCACCTATTATTATCATTAACTTTTTAAATGATAAAATTTCTGCTGTGAGGGCATCTCTCCTACGTTCTGCAATAGATCCTGTTCTCTTGATTTCATGTCCAAGTGTTTTTTTGAGTTTTGAAGAGGTCTCTCTCACAGTTTTAACCTCTGTTGTTCAGTATCTGAGACCCTCTTGCTGCTCCTTTGACAGCATTCCACCAAGACTTTATAAGGAAGTTTTTAGTACCATTGGTCCTTGTGTTTTAAATATTATCAAATCTTCCTTGATGTCTGAAAGTGTCCCATCTGCTTTTAAACATGCTGTGGCTCAGCCCCTCCTCAAAAAACAAAATCTAGACCCCACTGTCTTGTCTAATTTTAGGCCCATTTCAAAACTCCCATTTTTATCAAAAGTTTTACAAAAAATTGTATCAGCAGCTGCCATCTTAATTCTGCTGTTCTTGTACTTTTGGATTTGACTGCGGCATTCAGCACAATTGGTCACAATATTCTTATCTCACATTTGGAGTTGTGTGTGGGCATTAGGGGCACTATGCCCCTAAAAAAAAAAAAAAAAAAAAAAAAAGCTTTCAGTAAGGTGCATGCTAAATGCTGAAGGGCTCCATGCCTCAACTCCACGACGTACAACAACGACGTACTACTGACCCAAAAGCACAAGAAAAGTCAGCTCCAATTTACTCAGAGCTATATAAATAAGCCAAAGAGGTTGGAGGATTCTGTTTGGTGGAGAGATGACACAAAACTGGAACTTTTTGGGCCTATAGATCAGTAGTATGTCTGGAGGAGGAAAATGAAGCATACACTGAAAAGAACACCCTGCCGACAGTGAAGCATGGTGGTGGCTCAGTGATGCTCTGGGCCTGCTTTGCTTTCTCTGCCACTGGAAACCTGCAGCATGTGGCAGGCAAGATAGATTCAAGTACAGTGGTACCTCTACTTACGAATTTAATTCGTTCCGGAAGAATTCTCATAACGTGAAAAATTCGTAAGTAGAGGCGTGTTTTACATGTAAATGCCGTAATCCGTTCCAAGCCCCCAAAATTCGGATATAAATTTTTTATAAATCGTAAAAACGCATCAAAACATGTAACAAATACATGTTACAATTAGATTACTGCACAATAAACATAAAATGAGAGTTTAAAATGAGAGAAAGAATAATAAAAGAGAAAGAATAATAAAAATTATGTTCATTTACCTTTTAACTGCGATCGTCGGCGTCGGCGTCACCTTTTGCCTTCTTTGGTTCATGTTCTGTCTCATCAGTGGTTTTTGCCTGACGTTTTTTGAAGAAACGATCCAAGGACTTGCTGTGCAACGTAGCCTTCATCAATCACCAATTGTTGGAATTTTTGCACAAATTCGTCGGCCGCTCTGCGGTCGGCGCTACATGCCTCGCCATGCCGAACAACAGAGTGAATTCCAGACCTCTTTTTGAACTTCTCGAATCACCCATGCGATGCCTTAATCTCCTGGTGTATTTCTTGGGCCGAAGTTCCCTCGCCTGCATCTTCCTTCACGAGGTCATTAAAGATGGCGGTCGCCTTTTCACAAATTATGGCCTCGGTCACTGTGTCACCAGCTATCTCTTTCTCCTTTATCCACACGAGTAACAACCTCTCCATCTCATCGTTCACAGCTGACCTCCTCTTCGAAATGACAGAGAGGCCTTTGGAAGGAGTCACAGCTTTAAGGGCTTCCTTTTGTTTTAAAACTGTGCAGATCGTTGATGTATTACGGCCATATTCTTTGGCAAGATCAACCAAACGTGCCCCCTTTTCATACCTTTCAATTATCTCCTTTTTTGTCTGTATGGACAAAAAAAGTCTCTTCTTCTTTTCTCCTTTCCCACTTATGTCCGTCACCTTCTTGGGGGCCATAGCGAATAAATGGTAGTTCTGTACTGTTAACACACGTAAAACTGCCCGAACACTTCGTGGCCAATGGGATACCAGGAAGATGCTAGGCGATAGCCAATGGCAGAGCAGCTACAGGTATGTTTACGTTCGGTAAAATACGGGAGCTGCGAGGAGCGCGTACTTTTTTTTGCCTTTCGTATCCTGAAATTTTGTTCGTAACTAGAGGCAATATTTTCCCGTTGAGGCGTCTCGTAACCTGAAAATTTCGTATGTAGAGACGTTCGTAAGTAGAGGTACCACTGTATCAGGAAATCCTGGGAGAAAATGTCAGGATGTCTGTGAAGAAGCTGAAGCTTGGGCTTCATTGGACCTTCCAACAGGTCAACGATCCCAACCATACCTCAGAGTCCACCAAGGTTTGGTTTTAGAAGAAGTTCTGGAAGATACTAGAGTGGCCATCACAGTCCCCTGACTTGAACCTCATTGAAAATCTCTGGTGGGGTTTGAAAATGACAGTTGCAGCACGCAAACCCAAGAATATTAGTGAACTGGAGGTCTTTGCCTATGAGGAATGGACTAAGATTCCTCAGAACACTGCCAGAAGCTGGTGTCTGGCTATGTATCACATTTGCAGCAGGTCATCACAGCAAAAGGGTACTCTACTAAGTACTAAAGCTGTTTGTCATGAAGGGGTTGAATAATTTCGAGACTGCAGTAGTCATTAAAAGTGGCATTTTGTGTTGAATTTGGAAAAAACTACTTGTAATATTAGTTGTGTTGAGCTATGTTGCTGCTAGTTTGTAGATTTTGCCAATAAACTTAGATTGCAGTAGGGGTTGAATAAGCTTAATCTGTAACTGTAGACGATTATCATTATATCACTATATCCTGGGCATAAAATGGTCTTCAGAATGTCAACAATATCATTTATTGCCTTAATTTTGGGGAATATTTATTGTCCATCAAAATTTGTTATCATTACAGGCCTACTCAAGTGATCTATGTTTGGACATGTGCTTAGGATGTCAACAAACACACCTGGACAAAAAGTCCTAGAATTTGCCGTACTTAACAATTACAAAGTCGGGAAAGGTCGGCCCTGACCAAATCTCTGTATCATGACAACTCGGAACTCTAAGTAAACCAAAGAAATTCCAATAGCTAAGGGTGCTGTAATGATGATGACGATAACTTAATTATACTCCTTGATAAAGCCATTTTTATAGTAACTCCTTAGAAAAAAAATACTCAAAAAGGCATGAAAACTGTAATTTCCCAGTTTGGGATCAATAAAGTACATCTATCTGTCTATCTATCTATCTATCTAAAACACCACTGACTTCATCACAAAAATATTCATCATAAGAAAACTATTGTCAGTGGAGAGATGAAGTTTGGCACTTGTTACAAACTTTTTATTATAATAGTTATAGTTTATAACAAAGTGCCACATATATTGTTTTATTTAACTGCTTCATGCATCTGCTGTATTTTAAGGTTGCATTTGATTCCAATGAAACACTCATTCAAGAACATATTCCTGCATTGCCAACTTTCCCCTTAGATTTCATTGGGTTCCGCCAGTGTTTGACAGTGTACCTCTGGTTCAGTTTATCCCTGTTTATGATCCCTCATACTGCTGTCGCTATTCCTAACATACACCTACTTTCACACTTTAATTCTGTTTTTCCTTCAATAAAGTTGTTTGATATGCTGCAATTTCCACTTTATAGGAGTGAAAACTGCTAGTGGAATTCCATATTCAAATTCAAGAAGCCAGGATGGATGAAGTGAGATTCAGAAGGTGATTCTAACCATTTACAACTCAGTTTGATTAGAATATCATCATATACTTTTTTTATTCCCACAGTAGTATGTGGAAAAAGTTCCATCTGGCCTCAGGTATGCCTTTCGTACTGTCAGCCAGGGTGGCATTTTCCATCAGCATATGTTAAAGCTGCAGTCAAGAAATTTGAGAAACCAGAAAAAAAAAAAAAAAACCTGCCTGAAACCTGGATTTAAAAAAAAAAATGTTTCTTTCAGCTCCACCTTTCTTCCCTGTTCTAAGCCACTTCCCATCTGACAGATACATCCGAGACATATCGTCTTTTGGAAAGCAGCCAATAGCAAAGCCTCTAGAGCAGTGGGCGCCAACCTGTGGGTCGTAGACCACTCAGCAGTGGGTCGTAGTTGCCACTTGCTTGGGAAAGGAGAGCCACTCCAGTCGCAAGTAAACATCATGTTTTAGACTTTGTGCAGGCTGAACAGAGCCCAGGGGAAATACTGTCCTGCAGGACTACTTGCATTGCAAATTGCTACAGGATGATTTTTTTTTTTTTTGATGATTGACCTATTTTCAAATTTACACAAAATTAGTCTGCCTACCACAGCTTTAATCCCCTGATGTGTTGTGGATTAGATCGCTGAACTCACCTCCACAGGGTAACGACGCCCATTGATGCTGTGTTCAGAGCCCTCCGATCCATTGCTGGGACCCCAGTGAAACTCCACTTTTTCAGCCTTAAACCTTCCTGGAAGGCCTGCTCCTCGAACAAAGTAATCGTCCTTCAACATGATGGCCACTAGCAGAACAACAGCAAGACACAGAAAAATACAGACAGAATAAAAAGAGTTAATGTGGTCGTACATCACTGACTGTTTTTTTTTTCAGCTTTTAATCATTTTCATACTGCACATCAACTCTTTAAACATCAAGGAGACATACAAAAGGACATATTCTGATAACATGGTTAAGGCAGAACTGTGTTTATTTTTTTAGATTTGCTCTGAGAAATGCAGTCTCACACAAGACCATTTCTGTCGTTTTCCATCAGCTTCCAAGGCAAGTTCTCAAACGAGGGGCTAATTTGCCGAGCAAAATTGGTCTCTTCAGCCGCCGAAAATTGCCCTCACACAGTCCTTTGTTATTCCATCAAATCTTGCTGAAATATAGAGTGTATTAAGATGCCCTTATTTTCACATTCACAAATGGCTCTGAAAGGATTCCCATGTTCCATTAACCAATACAGCGCCGTTTCCTCCACACTTCATTGGACAATTCTATTAGTTTTATAGAGACAGCAGTCAAGTGGAGAATGGTTCATCATTTCATTGAGATTTGGCCAAAACTCATGAATCACGGACAAATCATATGTCTGATACCACATCTAGAAGCCCACATATGCATTCTACTTACTCACATTGATGCAACTAATGCTGGGCTAAAACAGAAAACAGTGGCAGCTTCACGGATTGTCATGTCTGTTACAACTCAAACGTTGTGTTTATACAGCTTGCTCATTCCAACCAATCTCCCGCCCCACCACCAAAAAAATACATAAAAACAGCAGACACAAAGCAAATCAAAAGCTGTTCTTCAACCATTTGCAGTATATTCATGGGGCTGGTCTCATTCAAAATAAAACACTCATTTTGTTCTCAAAATAGTCAGAATCACTCTAAGTGCTTCTGCCACTGACTAACAGCGGTCTGAACATACTGAATTTGAAGAAAATAAAGATCATCTGAGGTCTTTTAGATACACATACCTGCAAATAACATACAACAGTGATATATTAGCTGGGAAACAATACGAATGTTGCACCAAATGTTTCCAAGTTCAGGTTTAAATTTTGTAACAATACCACAAAACTGAACATAGGGTGCCTATAAAGTCTTTTTACAATTTAAAAAATTTATTACAAAAGCAATTGATGAGATATGTTAATCAGATTTATTCTATGTACTCAGCGGTTATCAAAGTTTTTAATCACACTGCATTTGTGTATTTCAGGTACCCCCCCATTGATGAAACAGGTTCTGTTAAATAAACCCCTAAAACACGGCTAATCCTCAAGAAAAGGCACAATGTGTATCGTGGTTTATTGAAACAAAATCGAATATGCAGACTCAGTGAAACTACGGGATTAAGTATGGAAGACATCCACCGTCATGTCCGTCAATTTGTGCATGGCACAAGAAATTTATGGAGACAATGACAGCATTGGATAAAGGGAGGAGTGGCTGACCAAGAACATCTGAGGAAAACATCAATCGTGTAAGAAAAGCCTTTGATTGTTCTCGTACAGTGTCCATCTGTACTGCTGCCATGGGATACGGGACATCAACAACATGAAGCAAAAGATCACTGATACCATTGCCACCACTGATGAGGCTATGCTACAGCAAACATGGCAAGAACTCGAGTACTGTCTTGATGTGCTTTGTGCAACTAATGGTGCCCATATAGAGGTGTATTAAATGAGGCAAAGAAAACCCCTTCAATATCTACTTTTCATTTTGTAATAATTTCCACATATTTGTCTATTCATTTTCTTTTTTAATAAATTTGCTAAATTGTAAAGAGACTTTATGGACACCCTGTATATTACAGTGTTTCCTCCGGCTTAAAGACCTTGGCGCGGTGGAAACATATTTTTCCAGGGGGGGGACAGAAAACACATGACACTATTTGTAACCGGAATATGCTAATTTTACACTATTAATTTCTTTTTTTTCTAATTTTGCACAGTAACTCTGCATATGGAACTTACCATTTGAAGTATTGTACAACCAAGGCTTGAATGTTGGAATATTGGGCCAGTTGGGGTCCCACCCAGACGTCCTGTGTTTGGACTTTTTACTGGTGTCATCCTTCTCTCCTTCCTCTGCTCTCACCTCTCCTGGACCCTCTGCCAGAACATTTTCCTCTCCTTTGCTCCTCTTTTTTGTCTCATCTTGCCCTCTCTGAGCTTTGTCTAGTTCAGGTTCTTTCTCTTGTCTATGGTGGTATACAAACAGGTTAGAAAATACCAAGTGTCACGTTTTGTCCTGCAGGATTTTTTTTTTTTGTCATGGTTTTCATAAATAACAAAAATATGTGTATTTTTATTATAGTGTTTCTTTTTTTCCATTGAGAAAGAATAGGAAAGGGAAGGGGAACAAAACTATGGGTAATTTACTCATGCATACTTAAATTACATGAGTAGAGGTGGGTATAGTAGCCAGAAATTCTACTCATGTAAAAGCAGTGCTTTGAAATTAATTAATAAAACTAGACAACCAAAAATTTCTAGTTGAGTGGGTACAAAGAGCACCCAATTAAAAACTTGAGTAATGACTTCAGTCTTGAAGTTTTGAGGTTTTTCTCCAAAATTTATAACAATTTTCTTATAGTTTTCTACCTTTCTCTGTAAATCTATCCAAATTTGCAACCATTTTCCTCATTTGTAATTTCCTCTTGTAAAAATGACTTTTCTTGTATATTTGAGACTTTATTATAAACTTGTGGAGTATTTTATAGCTAATTTTTGTCTATTTTTTATAAAATTACCATTTTTTAAAATAAATTTGAAATGAATTGTGGTAACATTTTGACTTTTTTCCTTATAAAATTTATACACTTTTGACCATAATTTTGCAGAGCCAGAACAGACCAATAACTTGACTCTGATCTCAGAAAAAAAAATATTAATAAAATTATATTTCTTCTTCTTCTTTCGGCTGCTTCCTTTAGGGGTCGCCACAGTGGATCATCTGTCTCCATCTCACCCTATCTCTTGCATCTTCCTCTGTAACACCAACCCTCTCCATGTCCTCCTTCACTACATCCATGAGTCTTCTCTGTGGTCTTCCTCTTTTCCTCCTGTCTGGCAGCTCCATCTTTAACATCCTTTGTCCAGTATATCCACTATCCCTCCTCTGCACATGCCCAAACCATCTCAGCCTTGCCTCTCTTACTTTGTCTCCAAACCACTCAACGTGAGCTGTTCCTCTGATGTACATTTCTAATCTTGCCCTCCTAGTCACTCCCAATGAAAATCTTAGCATCTTCAACTCTTCCACCTCCAGCTCTACCTCCTGTCTTTTTGTCAGCGCCACTGTCTCCAAACCATACATCATAGCAGGTCTCACTACAATCTTGTAAATCTTCCCTTTCACTCTTGTTGCTACCTTTCTGTCACAAATCACCCATGACATTCATCTCCGCCCACTCCACCCTGCCTGCACTCTCTTTTTCACCCCTCTTGTGCATTTTCCATTGCTTTGGATGGTTGGCCCCAGGTATTTAAACTCACCTACTTTCACTACCGCTACTCCTTCCATCTTCATCGTTGCACCTGGCTCCCTCTTTAATAAAATTATATTTAATGAAATAAATTAACTTGAATTACCAAAGCTGCAGTTATTTCTGTTATGATATTTCTATATATTTATATTTTTTAGAAATCTCCTGACCAACCAGACAGCAGGAAAAACCTCCCTTATTTTGAAATCCAAATGTTGGCTCGTTTAGTTTGTCTGAAGGATGTTGACGGATTAAAGTCATTGATTTTGTGAATTTTGGTCATCTTAACTTGCCAGGTACATAATAATGAACATAAATTAGTTAATATTGTAGTGGCTGGTGAAGTAAATCCTCAGCAATTTGCCGTTCCCCGCATATGAAACCTACATATGAAGCCTGTTGAACCTGTTTGTTAAGTGACTCTTCATTACCGTTCTTGTTACCAGCGGGTTAAAACCACGATAAATGCCTCCACTGCTTACATACCTCTTCTGATTTTTTTTTTCCACGTTTAAAGTACTTTAATAAGCTCATGCTTCTCTCAGACAGCAACGCTAGAGACACTGGACAGACGACTGGAATGGTCACGCAGGCGGGGTGCTTCTGAACAACTGCGCATTGTTTGTGTGCACACTTCTAGAGCGTCATTCATTTAATTTTCTTAAACTTATTTTTCGTGGCGTGGCGGTACAGTTTCAGTGGTGGCAACCTGACACACAGAAATATTACACATTGTTACCTTCAGAAATTTATTGGCCATACGATACATCAGTCATCAACAGACTAAGGTGCAATTGGCTCATTTTGTATGTGTGAGAAGTGGGGTGATTGGGTGTCCAGTACATAGTGGGACTAACACTTTTGTGCTGGATGCAAGCTGTATAATGGGGGTGAGAAAAAAGATTGATTCAATGGTGAACTGCGATACTTGGTACTCGCGACAATGCACTGATCCATAAACGCACAGATGAATCTCTTAATTTTAAAAGAAAGCCCACTCAAACTGCTGTACTTTTAGGCATCAGTTAATCAATTGAGTTTTCAGTCTACTAGATGGCGCAAAGTCATTAATGGTAAGGTGTTTCCCGAGATTTACCTGAAGCCCAGCCCCGGTACAATTTAAGATGATGGAGGGAGCAGCACCTACAGTGGTGTGAAAAAGTGTTTGCCCCCTTCCTGATTCCTCATTTTTTTGTATGTCACACTTAAATGTGTCATGATCCGGGGGCACAGGTGGGCACCGTGCCCAGCCTTCTGTTAAGTTTGGTGTTTTTCTGTCTGTTTCATTGTTATTTTGCCCAGTTTTTGTCACTGTGCATTTATGTTCTCATGTTGGGGTTGTGTTGTGGTTTCCGGTTATGTTTTATTTTGACAGCGCTGTGCAGCTTCCGCCTGTCAAACTGGTCAGAGCTGCACACCTGTTATTCATTCTGTTATTTTCTCCACTCATGTACCCACACCTGTCACTGATCATGTATTGCATATACAGACGTGGACAAAATTGTTGGTACCCCTCTGTTAATGAAAGAAAACCCACAATGGTCACAGAAATAACTTGAATCTGACAAAAGTGGTAATAAATAAAAATTCTATGAAAATTAACCTATGAAAATCAGACAATACTTTTGAATTGTGGTTCAGCAGAATTATTTTAAAAAACAAACTCATGAAACAGGCCTGGACAAGAATGATGGTACCCTTAATATTTTGTTGCACAACCTTTTGAGGCAATCACTGCAATCAAACGATTTCTGTAACTGTCAATGAGACTTCTGCACCTCTCAGCAGGTATTTTGGCCCACTCCTCATGAGCAAACTGCTCCAGTTGTCTCAGGTTTGAAGGGTGCCTTCTCCAGACGGCATGTTTCAGCTCCTTCCACAAGTGTTCAATAGGATTTAGATCAGGGCTCATAGAAGTCCACTTTAGAATAGGCCAATGTTTGGCTCTTAGCCATTCTTGGGTGTTCTTAGCTGTGTGTTTTGGGTCATTATCCTGTTGCAAGACCCATGACCTGCGACTGAGACCAAGCTGTCTGACACTGGGCAGCACATTTCTCTCGAGAATACCTTGATAGTCTTGAGATTTCATTGTACCCTGCACAGATTCAAGACACCCAGTGCCAGATGCAGCAAAGCAGCCCAAGAACATAACAGAACCTCCTCCATGTTTCACAGTAGGGAAAGTGTTCTTTTCTTGGTATGCTTCATTTTTGCGTCTGTGAACATAGAGCTGATGTGCCTTGCCAAAAAGTTCCAGTTTTGTCTCATCTGTCCATAGGACATTCTCCCAGAAGCTTTGTGGCTTGTCAACATGCAGTTTGGCAAGTTCCAGTCTGGCTTTTTATGATTTGTTTTCAACAGTGGTGTCCTCCTTGGTCGTCTCCCATGAAGTCCACTTTGGCTCAAACAACGACAGATGGTGCGATCTGACGCTGATGTACCTTGACCTTGGAGTTCACCATGAATGTGTTTAGAGGTTGTTCTGGGCTCTTTTGTTACCATTTGTATTATCTGTCTCTTCCATTTTTCATCAAGTTTTCTCCTGCGGCCACATCCAGGGAGGTTGGCTACAGTCCCGTAGATCTTAAATTTCTGAATAATATGTGCAACTGTAGTCACAGGAACATCAAGCTGCTTGGAGATGGTCTTATAGCCCTTACCTTTAACATGCTTGTCTATAATTTTCTTTCTAATCTCCTCAGACAACGCTCTCCTTTGCTTCCTCTGGTCCATGTTTAGTGTGGCACACACCATGTCACCAAACAGCACAGTGACTACTTGTCACCCTTTAAATAGGCCGACTGACTAATTACAAGTTTGTAGACACCTGTGATGTTAATTAGAGGACATCTTGATTGAACATGTCCCTATGGTCACATTATTTTCAATCTTTTCTAGGGGTACCATCATTTTTGTACAGGCCTGTTTCATGAGTTTGTTTTTTAAAATAATTCTGTTGAACCACAATTCAAAAGCATTGTCTGATTTTCATTGGTTAATTTTCATCGATTTTTTATTTATTACCACTTTTGTCAGATTCAAGTTATTTCTGTGACCATTGTGGGTTTTTCTTTCATTAACAGAGGGGTACCAACAATTTTGTCCACGTCTGTAAGGGCATGACAAACCTCTGTGGTTTGTCGTGTCCTTCTACCATGTGTGCCCGTCCTCAGGAGCTGTTGCCTGAGTGTTTTTACTGCTGTCGAGGGGAGTTGGGGAGTTGGAGAGCTCCGTCCAGGTACGTTTTCCCTTATTTCCAGCCATGAGCTCTCACAGCCTTCGGGAGCGTCCCGGCTGGATTCCGCCCCTGGCTAGGCGTTCCCTGGCTTCATGTCCCCCTGGACGTTGAGCCCCACTCTCCTCCAGCATTTACCACATTTGTCCTTGTTTTGCACTACATTATTTATTTTTTGTATGTTTAAGATAAGATAAGATAAGATAAGCCTTTATTAGTCCCACAACGGGGAAATTCCAGGATTGCAACAGCACAGGGATAGCAACACTCAGAGCAACAATCAGAAGGCAAGAAAAAAAACAAGCAAGCAAGAGCAGCTAATATACATATGTACATATTACTATAAAATATATATATATACACACACACAGACACACAGTGCAGAGCATTGTAGCTGGATGGAATAAATATATGAATATATAAACACACAGTGCGGAGCATTGTAGCTAGATGGAATAAATATGTAAATATATAAACACCCACAGTACGGAGCATTGCAGCTAGGTGGAATAAATATGTAAATATATAAACACACACAGTGCGGAGCATTGTAGCTAGATGGAATAAATATATAGATATATAAATATAAACACACCCAGTGCGGAGCATTGTAGCTAGATGGAATAAATATGTAAATATATAAACACACACAGTGCAGAGCATTGTTGCTAGATGGGATGAAACAGCATAACTGTCTACTTAGTTATCCTACATGGTATGATTATGTGCCCATACATATTCTCACCCTCCATAGCGACCGGTATTTTCCTATTTGTATGCCAGAGGGGACCATTGTGTAAGTCTATTGCATCTTTTGCATTCAAAAAACTATTAGTTTGTTACGTCTTTTTGCTATCTCTGCGAGCAGCCCTGCTTAGGTTGTACAGTCTGACAGCCGTTGGTAGGAAGGACCTGCGAAATCTCTCGGTTGTGCACCTGGGATGATGTAGTCTGCTGCTAAATGAGCTCCTCAGTGCATTCAGTATGTCCTGCATAGGGTGGAACTCGGACTCCAGCAGAGATGACAGTTTAGCCACGTCCTTCTCTCTCCTATCTCCTCCACCGGATCAAGACGCTGCCCCAGGACAGAGCTAGCTTTCTTGATCAGTTTATTCAGTCTCTTCCTATCGGCTGCAGTAATGCCACTGCCCCAGCAGACCACTCCAAAAGTGATGGCTAATGCCACCACCGTGTCATAGAATGTCTTCAGCAGCGCCTCTCCTCAGCAGGAACAGCCTGCGCTGTCCCTTCTTGTAGAGTGCGTCAGTATTGTGTGACCAGTCTAGTTTATTGTTCAGATGAACACCCAGGTACTTATAGGATGTCACCATCTCGATGTCTGTTCCCTGTATATTTACTGGTGCTGTGAGGGGTTGCCCATGCCTGCGGCAGTCCACCACCAGCTCCTTAGTTTTCCTCGCGTTGATCTGGAGGCAGTTCCGATGGCACCAGTCCACGAAGTCCTGGATAAGCCCTCTGTACTCAGCTTCATCTCCATTGGAGATGAGGCCAACGATCGCAGAGTCATAAGAGAACTTCTGTAGATGGCAGTGTGTTGTGTTGTGTGAGAAGTCCGCAGTATAAAGAGTGAACAGGAAGGGAGCCAGCACCGTTCCCTGGGGGGCCCCCGTGCTACCGATGATCGTGTCGGACACACAGTCCCGGGTTCTCACAAACTGAGGCCGGTTCGTGAGGTAGTCCAGGATCCATGATGACAGGTGCTGGTCCACCCCTGCGCGCAGCAGCTTGTCCTTCAGGATCATCGGTTGGATGGTGTTGAAAGCACTGGAGAAGTCAAAGAACATGATCCTCACCATATTCCCGGGCTTCTCCAGGTGGGACAGAGAACGGTGAAGGAGGAAGATCACCGCATCCTCCACCCCAATGCCATGCTGGTAGGCGAACTGGAGTGGATCCATCGCTGGTTCCACCAGGGGGCGGAGGTGAGCAAGGAGCAGTCTCTCCAGGGTCTTCATCAAGTGGGACGTCAAGGCCACCGGTCTGTAGCTGTTCAGGTCTTTGGGGTGGGAAGTTTTTGGTACAGGTACCACACAAGATGTTTTCCACAGCTGTGGTACCCTCCCCAGCTTCAGGCTCAGGTTGAAGATGTATGTCACAATCCCACACAGCTGGTCTGCACAGGACTTGAGGAGCTTTGCGCTGATGCTGTCCGGTCCCGAGGCCTTCCTCGCCTTGATCTTCCTCAGCTCCGTCCTCACCTGGGTCCTGGTCAGGGTCAGGATGGGGGGCTGTGTGTTGGGAGTGGGGGGGTGTTGGTGGAGTGGGGAGTGGGCAGCAGGACTTGATTTCTTTAGAGGCAGCAGTGGTTGTTGTGCAGTCAGGGGGGAGGGCGGTTGGTCAAACCTATTGAAAAACAGATTCAGGTTGTTCGCCCACTCCCTGCCCCCCGTGGCCTGGGGGGAGGTATTCTGGAGCCCAGAGATGGTTTTGAGGTTTCTCCAGACCCCGCTGATGTCGCTCTGTTGCAGCTTGTCCTCCATCTTCTTCCTGAAGCTGTCCTTGCCTTCTCTGACCTTTCTCCTCAGCCCCCTCTGTACGGACTTCAGCATCTCCCTGTTCCCCGACCTGAAGATCCTCTTCTTCTCTCTCAGAAGTGTTTTTATCTCAGGGTTGATCCAGGGTTTGTTGTTTGAGCAACGCCGTATGGTCTTGGTGGGAACGGATTTGTCCACACAGAAGCTGAGGTAGTCCATGAAGGTGTGAGTGAGGCCATCGATGTCCTCACCATGTGGATCGCAGAGCTGCTTCCAGGCGGTGGCTTCAAAACAGCCCTTTAGAGTGTCCATTGTCTCCTCAGACCATAATTCCACTGTGCGCATGGCCGGAGGTTGTCTGTGCACTAGGGGTTTGTACACCGACCGGAGATGAACCAAGTTGTGATCCGATCTCCCAAGTGGGGGGAGTTGTGATGAGGTGTACGCCTCCTTAGTGTTTGCGTAGAATAAGTCCAGTGTTTTATTGTCTCTAGTGTGGCATGTGACATACTGGGTGAACGTGGGTAGAATGGGAGATAGTGAAACATGGTTGAAATCGCCTGAGATGAGGAGAAGAGCATCTGGGTGTTCTGTCTGCAGCCTGCTGGTTACTGAATGGATGACGTCACGCGCTGTCCCAGCGTTCGCAGTCGGATTTGCATAAACAACAATGCAGATCACGTGTGAGTGTTCTCTCGGGAGATATGTAGGCCGCATGCTAACAGCTAGCAACTCAATGTCTTTGCTGCAGTGTCGTTGTTTAACAGTGATATGTCCCGGTCTGCACCAGTTGTTGTTAACATACATTATCATTCCACCGCCCCTTGCTTTGCCACTGTCTGGTGTTCGGTCTGCCCGTATCATGTGGAAACCATCCATCCATCCATCCATCTTCTACCGCTTTTCCGGAGGTCCGGGTCGCGGAGGCAGCAGTTCAAGCAGAGAAGCCCAGACTTCCCTCTCCCCAGCCACCTGCTCCAGCTCTTCAGAGGGGATACCAAGGCGTTCCCAGACTAGCTGGGAGACATAGTCTCTCCACCGAGTCCTGGGTCTGCCCCGGGGTCTCCTCCCAGTGGGACGTGCCTGAAACACCTCAAGTGGGAGGCGTCCAGGAGGCATCCTAATCAGATGCCCATACCACCTCAACTGACTCCTTTCAATGTGGAGGAGCAGCGGTTCTACTCTGAGCCTCTCCCGGATGACTGAGCTCCTCACCCTAACTCTGAGGGTGAGTCCAGCAATCCTACGGAGAAAGCTCATTTCAGCCGCTTGTATCCGCGATCTCGTTCTTTCGGTCATTACCCAAAGCTCGTGACCATAGGTGAGAGTAGGAACGTAGATTGACTGGTAAATCGACAGCTTTGCCTTAGAACTAAGCTCCCTCTTCACCACAACAGACCGGTACAACGTCCGCATCACTGCAGATGCTGCTCCAATCCGTCTGTCGATCTCTCGCTCCATTTTCCCCTCACTCGTGAACAAGACCCCAAGATACTTAAACTCCTCCACTTGGGGCAGGAGCCTGTCCCCAACCCGGAGAGGACAATCCACCTTTTTCCGGCTGAGGACCATGGACTCGGACTTGGAGGTGCTGATTCTCATCCCAGCCGCTTCACACTCAGCGGCAAACCGTCCCAGCAAGAGCTGTAGGTCATTGCTGGATGAAGCCAACAGGACAACATCATCTGCAAACAACAGAGATGAGATCCTGTGGTCACCAAGCATGACACCCTCCATTCCCTGGCTGCGCCTAGAAATCCTGTCCATAAAAATTATGAACAGGACCGGTGACAAAGGGCAGCCCTGGCGGAGTCCAACTCTCACTGGGAATGACTCCGACCGAGTGTTGGCAATGCGAACTAAACTCTCACAACGATCGTACAGAGACCGAATAGCTCGTAACAACAAGCCCGATACCCCATACTCCCGAAGCACCCCCCACAAAAATCCACGAGGGACGCGGTCAAATGCCTTCTCCAAGTCCACAAAACACATGTAAACTGGTTGGGCAAACTCCCACGAACCCTCAAGAATTCTCGAGAGGGTAAAGAGCTGGTCCGATGTGCCACGGCCAGGACGAAAACCACATTGCTCCTCCTGAATCCGAGGTTCGACCAACGGCCAGACTCTCCTCTCCAGTACCTTGGCATAGACCTTCCCAGGGAGGCTGAGGAGTGTGATCCCTCTAAAGTTGGAGCACACCCTCCGGTCCCCTTTTTTGAAGAGAGGAACCACCACCCCGGTTTGCCATGCCAAAGGCACTGCCCCCGACCTCCACGCAATGTTGCAGAGGCGTGTCAACCATGACAACCCAACAACATCCAGGGCCTTGAGGTACTCGGGGCGAATCTCGTCCACCCCCGGGGCCCGGCCACCAAGGAGATTTTTAACCACCTTGGCGACCTCAGCCCCTGTGATAGGCGAGTCATCCCCCTCGTCCCCAAACCCTGCTTCCTCTGTGGAAGGCGTATCAGTGGGATTGAGGAGATCCTCGAAGTATTCCTTCCACCGCCCGACGATATCCCCAGTTGAAGTCAACAGTGTCCCATCCGCACCATACACAGTGTGGACGGGGAGCTGCTTTCCCCTCCTGAGCCGCCGAACAGTTTGCCAGAATCTCTTTGAAGCCGACCGAAAGTCTTGTTCCATGGCCTCACCGAACTCCTCCCATACCCGGGTTTTTGCTTCAGCAACCACCCGAGCTGCACTCCGCTTGGCCTGCCGGTACCCCTCAGCTGCTTCGGGAGTCCCACAAGCCAACCAAGCTTGATAGGACTCCTTCTTCAGCTTAATGGCCCCCCTCACCACTGGTGTCCACCACTTGGTTCGGGGGTTGCCACCACGAGATGCACCGACCACCTTGCGGCCGCAGCTCTGGGCTGCCGCTTCAACAACAGAGGTGGAGAACATGGCCCATTCAGACTCCATGTCTCCAGACTCCCTCGGAATGTGGTTGAAGTTCTTCCGGAGGTGGGAGTTGAAGACCTCCCGGACAGGGGCCTCAGCCAGACGCTCCCAGCACACCCTCACTATACGTTTGGGTCTACCAGGTCTGAATGGCTTCCTCCCCTGCCATCGGATCCAACTCACCACCAGGTGGTGATCAGTTGACAGCTCTGCACCTCTCTTTACTCGGGTGTCCAAGACATACGGTCGCAGGTCTGATGATACGATAACAAAATCGATCATCGACCTGCGGCCTAGGGTGTCCTGGTGCCAGGTGCACATATGGACACCCTTATGCTTGAACATGGTGTTCGTTATAGACAGACTGCGGTTAGCACAGAAGTCCAATAACTGAACACCACTCGGGTTCAGATCGGGCAGGCCGTTCCTCCCAATCACCCCCCTCCAGGTTTCACTGTCGTTGCCCACGTGCGCATTGAAGTCCCCCAGTAGGACAATGGAGTCTCCAGGAGGAGCACCCTCCAGCACCCCAGTCACAGACTCCAAAAAGGGTGGGTACTCTGAAACATCATTTGGTGCATAGGCACAAATGATGGTCAGGACCCGTTTCCCAACCCGAAGGCGCAGGGAAGCAACCCTTTCGTCCACCGGGGAAAACTCCAATATAGAGGCAGCAAGGTGGGGCGATACAAGAATACCTACCCCTGCTCGTCGCCTCTCGCCCGGGGCAACTCCAGAAAAGGCCAAGCTCCAGCCCCTCTCCAGGAGACTGGTTCCGGAACCGGAGCTGTGTGTTGAGGTGAGGCCGACTATATCTAGCCGGTATCGCTCAATCTCGTACACCAGCTCAGGCTCCTTCCCCACCAGAGAGGTGACATTCCACGTACCAAAAGCCAGTTTAGAAAGCTTGGGATCAGTCCGCCAAGGTCTCCGCCTTTGACTGCCACCTAATCCACATAGCACCGGACTTCCATGATCCCTCCTGCAGGTGGTGAACCTACTGGAGGGCGGACCCATGTAACTCCTTCGGGCTGAGCCCGGCCGGGTCCCATGGGTGGAAACCCGGCCACCAGACGCTAGCCTTCGAGCCCCTCCCCCAGGCCTGGCTCCAGGGTGGGGCCCCGGTAACCCCATACCGGGCGGGGTACACTGAATCCTTGATATACAATTTATCATGAGAGTCTGTTGGATCGTTCTTCGTCTGGCCCTTCACCCAGGACCAGTTTGTCTTGGGAGACCCTATCAGAGGCAAATTGCCCCGGACAACATAGCTCCTGGGATCACTGGGGCACGCAAACCCCCCCACCACGATAAGGTGACGATCCATGAGGGGGCATGTGGAAACCCTCCAGCTCAATGTTAGCATCTGCTGCTAGTTCAGTTAGCCACGTCTCAGAAAACAAAAGGAGAGAGCACTCCCGATATGTGCTATCGTAACGGCAGATAGCCGCTAGCTCATCTACCTTTCCCAGTAACGACCGTACATTTCCCATGACAATAGATGGAAGGGAGGGTCTGTACCTTATATTTTTTGTCCTCCGCCTTACTGCAGCCCGGCAGCCGCGGCGTTTTCGCCTCAGTTCTCTCGGTATGTCGAGTTTTTCCAATGGGACCGGGTGGCGGTTGAATGCTAGCAGCTCTTCCCTGCTGTATCGTATCCTGCTATAAACAGTGGCTCCGTCCACCGGCTCAGGAGACATTTGGGACGATCTGTGTGTCCGTGATATAAGTGGAGTGAAAAAAAGACAGATCAAAAAGAGAGAGGAAGGGAAAAAGACTCGGAATCGAGCCGCTGTTGCAAAGGGCGGCCGACTCGTGTGGCGCCGGGAGAGGGAAAAAAAAAAAAAAAGTTCTTGTGTTGTAGCTCTTATGTTCTTGTCTGTTTTTATGTTAATAAATGCGCAAACTCAAAGAGAGCATTTGGTGTCCTACTTTCACCCGTGAAATGGGCATTTTGTCATTTGTGACAAAATGTGTCAGATCATCAAACAAATTTAAATATTAGACAAAGATAACACAAGTAAACACAAAATGCAGTTTTTAAATGGAGGTGTTTATTATTAACTGTTTGAGTATGTCCGAATTGTGACATAACCCCTAGTGGTCAACAGTGGTAAATATTTTTTGTCAGTAAAATAGTTCAGATTTCCAAGGCTATAACTTGAAGGTGGTAAGAGATAATGGCTTACTGTCAGTTAGAAAGATGTAAAATATGATCCAAAGTTTCAGATAGGAATAAATTTATGCATCTAATTTGCATAATGTCGCGGCAGCTCTTTAAATTCCATAACTCAGTCAAAACTGGACTTTGGACATATTTACACAAAGAATGGTTCAGTCTTTTGACACCGTTTTTTGTACAGAGGTACCTCATCATCTTATCTTCAAAGCATATGAACAAGAAATCAGTACAAAATTTAAAAAAAACCACAGAAATAAGTTGCTTACCGGCAGCTAACGGGACTTGCTCGCTGCCGTGGTCGCTGCATTTTCACCCATCGTGGTCGTTATTTTGCGTTCTGTCCATCCTTTACGCTCTCTACCACATCTACAAAGTCTTATGATTATCCACCATAAATTTTGCTTGTATCCCGTGGCTACTTTCCGTGTACAAAGCCGTCTAAGTGAAGGTGACGGTGATCGCACGCGACTATATTACCTTTCTGAGCTAAAAGAAAAGGAAATAAGGAGTTCTTCTTCTTTGGTGTATTACATGTCATCCATTGAGTCCGCCAGCGCATGTCTGCCACCTTCTGAAACTGGCAGATCAGTACAAATCAGTACAAATTCCCAATGCAGCCGGTGATGTCAGAGTGAAATGACAGGTGCAGCGCCGCACTCTGCCACTAGGGGCACACAAATTCTCACACTCAAAGGGTTAAGGGGGAAAAAAATCCAAACCCACATGGCCCTGTGTGAAAAAGTGACCCCCCCCCCCCCCCGTTAAAACATAAATTAACTGTGGTTTATCACATCTTTGGAAAGCTGAGTTCAATTTCTCTAGCCACACCCAGGCCTGATTACTGCCACCCCTGTTATCAATCAAGAAATCACTTAAACAGGACCTGCCTGACAAAGTGAAGTAGACCAAAAGAACCTCAAAAGCTAGACATCATGCTGTGATCCAAAGACATTCAGGAACAAATGAGAAGCAAAGTAATTGAGATCTATCAGTCTGCATGAGGTTATAAAGCCATTTCTAAAGCTTTTGGACTCCAGCAAACCACAGTGAGAGCCATTATCCACAATTGGAGAAAACATGGAAGAGTGGTGAACCTTCCTAGGAGTGGCCGGCCGACCAAAATTACCCCAAGAGTGCAGTGACGACTCATCCAAGAGGTCACAAAAGTGTCACGAGGCTGAGCGCAGTATGTCACCGTGCTCAGGCTCTTAATTCATTCCTGAGTGTTTCCTGCATTATTTCCAGTGTTGTGTGTTGATTTTCTTGTGTGTTGGTTTAGGATGCGTTCTGAGTCATCAGTTGCTCTGTTTATGTATTCATGTCCTTATTATTATTCTGTCAGTTCTTTAGGTGTCCCCTCCCATTTAATCCCTAGTGTAGTTATATGTTTCTGTGTGATATGAGTTCCACACCCTTGCCTCCAGACACTCCCACTTTGTTATTTTCTCACTTGTGCAGCCCTATTTTCCATGCTCAGTAATTAGGTCAACCTGCCCGCTCATGTGACCCGCACCTGCTATCACTTGTGATCATCTGTTTCTGGCTCTATTTAACCCTTTAACTGTCCACATTTTATGGACGGGTCACGCACCCCCAGTGGCACAGCACAGCAACTGCACATATCAACTTATTGACGTCCCCCGGCTATACTGACAATTTGTACTAATCTGTATTGATCTGACAGTTTAGAAGGTGGCAGACATGCGCCGAAGGATCATGGCTGACATGGAATATAGCAAAGAAAAAGAAATCCTCATTATTATTCTTCCTTTTTCCGCTTTGAGCTCACACACCAATGTGGATGCCGCCATGTTTGGTCATCGCGGCAGCGATGATCACTGAAACTGCATGAAACGGGAAAAATAGCGGCGTTGTGGTGACCCACCACACTCTACATGGACAATCCTCACACTCAGCAGGTCTGGAGGAAGCAGAGGACCATTCACATACGGACAGAGAGCCCCTGGGGGACAACCAGACAAGTCTCAGGAGCATAGTAGAGCACAGTAGCACCAAGAGCTACAAAGTGCGTCTACAAAGTGCCAATGTTGGAGGAAAATAAAACTCTGCAACATTCCAGCTCATCGCATCTCGCCTGATCTTATTCCTCCACACTAGTGACCCTGACGTGATATGGTGCGCCCCTCGCCTGATCTTTTCCCTCCACACTGGTGACCTGACGAGAGAGAATGACCGTCTGCTCCCTCTCACTGCACTGTGGACGCCAGAGGACCAGCGAACGCCCGCAACCTCTTCATCCACACCCACAAGGATCAGCGGCAGTGCTGGGATCGACACGCACCATGAACGGCGACACGAGCGAACCGAAGGAAGCAGCCTGAACGGGGATATCATCGACACCGTCTGCGTTGATTTCCACCAAGCTCCCCGACCCTGACTCACCTCATGACAACGGACCTCCCGCGCACAGAAGCCCCGCATACATACCGCAGGATTACGAGGACAGCGCGACTGCCAGCTTATGTGGTCACTGCGCCAAGCGCATGCCACGCACAGGGACAAACCGGCTCCACAGACTGATACAGCATCCTCCGCCACTGCACATGCCCGAGAAACACGGCCGATCACCATCCTCGGAACCTCCAGGGCTGCTCACGCACCTGAAGCAGACGTGCAGCCCGCACACAGGACTTTGTATGGGTTTCTCAGCCACAGCACACAACGGGAGTCTAGCCGATTGCTGTCCCCGAGGGCTTTAGGGCTGTGTCGCCCCCTAAAGCCTACCACCAAGTCCCTCACACAGCTGCAGTTGTTTCACAGCCGCTACAGATCCTCGGGGAATTTGGCCGTTCGCCCTCCCCACATTCTTGTGGGACTGAGCCGCGAGAGGAGTCAGAGACTTAATTTTTTTTTCACAGCCGCTGTGGATCACCGCCAGGTTTACCAGGAAAGTCCCTCACCATTGCAGATCCACACACAATTTTTGCGCGGCCCAGACACCTTTGGCGTCCCGGGCCAGCACTCACTTACTCCCACCCCTCTCCCCCTCCTCCGCATGACGTGCACCGGCCCCATGCGCCCACGATCCACGGCCGTTCAATGTGCTGGAACTCGGAGCGGAGCACACTGTCCCCCCCACCGACTGACATGCCCTACGACACTCCTGTACAGCAGGACAGTTCTACCGGAGCTGGAGCCCAAACGACCAGGGGGGTGGGGGGGTCACAGCCCCTTCTGAGAGTTCTGGGGGGAGCCCTGTGGTGACCCACCATACTCTACATGGACAATCCTCACACTCAGCAGGTCTGCAGGAAGCAGAGGACCATTCACATACGGACAGAGAGCCCCTGGGGGACAACCAGAACAATGGACTGTTGATTATACATCCCCGGATTAGGGACAGGACGTCCGGGCGCCAGTTGGTCATACTAATCATGTGTATTGACTGATATGCTAATGTGCCATGTATTCTCTCTCCCTGTATCACTGTATAAAAGAGCTTGTTTGACAGGTCTCAGGAGCACAGTAGAGCACAGTAGTGCCAAGAGCTACAAAGTGCGTCTCATTATGTTGGAGGAAAATAAAACTCTGCAACCCTCCAGCTCATCGCATCTCGACTGATCTTATTCCTCCACAGCATAATACAAACAAAATTCACGTGGAATAATCATAAGAGTTTGTAGATGTGGAAGCAGGTGTAAATTACTAAGTAAATGCGAAACACTGGCCACGATGGACGAAAAACTGAGCTCCCATTACCAAGATGGCAGCGCCCACGAGCGGCTGGATTCCCACAGGAAAAATGCAGCAAACAGAAAAAACAGCCACGTGATACAAATGAAATTCATGTGGGATAATCACAAGGGTTTGTAGATGTGTAAGCGGGTGTAAATTACTAAGTAAATGCGAAACATCGGCCACGATGGACGAAAACGGACCGGTCACGTGGGCAAGCAAGCTCCCCCCCCCCCCCCCACCCAGCAACAAGTAAGAGAAATATATGTTTTTTTGACATTTTATTGATTTTCTGGTTCATATACTTTGAAGATTAGATAAAAGCATACCCCTGTAGACAAATCGGCATAAAAAAAACGGACCATTCTTTGTGTAAATGTGTCCAAAGTCCACTTTTGACTGAATTATATAATTTATATAGCTGCCGCGACATTATGCAAATTAGATTAGTAAATTTCTTCCGATCTGAAACTTTGGATCATATTCTACATCTTTCTAATTGACAGTAAGCCATTATCTCTTGTAATTTTCAAGTTATAGTCTTGGAAATCTGAACTATTTTATTGACAAAATTTTTTTTACCACTCTTGACCACTAGGGGGGCCTTGAGTTGCCTTGTGTTTCCCCAGGCACCACTTGGCACCTAGGGCAATTAGAGGGTTAAGGACTGCTGTTTCTTTCCCTCATTGCTGGACTCTCAAGTTTGATTCCCCGCCAGAACTCCATCCTATTCTGTCGGTCTACCTGCCTACTCCTGTTCACCTTGTTGTAAGTTTTTGTTTTTGTGCACTGTATGGACTTGTGTTTCTTTCATTAAATACCACAAACTAGCAGTCTAGCGTCTGGGTCTTCCTCTTTGCCCCGCAGGGGCCAATACATGACATGATCCTCAACGTTCCTCTGAGGGGCCCACAACAGCTGCAGCCACGGAAAGGGCGGATTCTACGCCAGCTGCAGCAGAAAACATCCCGCCACGGGAACACAGGCAAGAGCTTTTTCACTCTCTATCACTGACACATGAATTACCTTGCCTGATTCTCGGTGGTGAGGCTCAGCCAATGCAGTTCTCTAAGTCCTCACCACCTGCTGCAGCCATAAGCTTTTCACCTGCTCTCTCCGTGTCTCCTCCTTTGCCCCAGAGTGTCTGCCAGCCCCAGGATTGAGCCACCGGATGGTGGAGAAGCCTGCGGGCCTGGAGGACCTGGTTCCAGCCCTGCAGCCATGGTCCGGACGGAGGGAAAGCACTACCAGTGAGATGGAGCCTGCGCCGATGATTGAGCATCCCCTGGCTTCAGCAGTGCAGGATCCAGCGCCAGCTGGGAGCCGACCTCCTGTTGCCACGCCGGGCAAGCCACCTGCGTGGGTCACTTCGCTGGGGGGGGGGGCAGGACTACATTAACCACCGTGCCTGCTGCAGGGGCCGCCACAGCAGAGCCAGAGTTGGATCTCCAGAGGGCCGTGCCCGAGATGTCGCAGTCTGGATCGACGGAGTCCTGGATGGCGGTGGAGCTTGAGTTCAGGCAAATGCTCTCCTTTGTTTTCATTATTTCAATTTTGGAGAGATCTCGTGGGCTCTTGGTGGGGAGAGCCAAGTGCAGCAGTCAGCTGCACCTGAGCTCACCTCGCCGGGCTCCACTGCCACCGGTGGCCCTGACCCTGTTTCTCTGCCTTTCTTGCCTGAGCTTTCCCCCAGGGTTACCGAGGATCGTCCAGCTTTGCTAAAGGTCTCTGTGGGTCCGGCCTCTCCACCTGCTTGCAGTGACTGTCAGTCTGGAAAAGGTTATAAAGCCATTTCTGAAGCTTTGGGTCTGCAGCAAACCACAGAGAGAGCCATTATCCACAAATGGCGAAAACATGGAACAGTGGTGAGCCTTCCTAGGAGTGGCCAGCTGACCAAAATTACCCCAAGAGCGCAGTGACAACTCATCCAAGAGGTCACAAAAGACCCCATAACAACATTTAAAGAACTGCAGGCCTCACTTGCCTCAGTTAAGGTCAGTGTTCATGACTCCACCATAAGAAAGAGACTGGGCAAAAATGGCCTGCATGGCAGAGTTCTAAGATGAAACCCACTGCTGAGCAAAAAGAACATAAAGGCTTGTCTCAGTTTTGCCAGAAAACACCTTGATGATCCCCAAAATTTTGGGGAAAATACTCTATGGACTGACGAGACAAAAGTTGAACTTTTTGGAAGGTGTGTGTCCCATTACATCCAGCGTAAAAGTAACACAGCATTTCAGTAAAGGAACATCATACCAACAGTAAAATATGGTGGTGGTAGTGTGATGGACTGGGGCTGTTTTGCTGCTTCAGGACCTGGAAGACTTGCTGTGGTAAATGGAACCATGAATTCTGCTGTCTATCAAAAAATCTTGAAGGAGAATGTCCGGCCATCTGTTTGTGACCTCAAGCTGAAGCGCACTTGGGTTCTGCAACAGGACAGTGATCAAAAACACACCAGCAAGTCCACCTCTGAATGGCTTAAGAAAACAAAATGAAGACTTTGGAGTGGCCTAGTCAAAGTCCTGACCTGACCAAGACCAGACTGCAGCGGATCATTAAGTCTGCGGAGAGGATCATTGGTACCGACCTACCCTCCATTGAGAACTTATATCGGTCCATAACCAGGAAACGGGCGGGAAACATCTGTGCTGACCCATCACACCCCGGCCACAAACTGAACTTCTATCTTCTGGTCGTCATTACAGATCACTGAAGGTCAAAACCACCCGTCACAGGAACAGTTTCTTTCCTCAAGCCATCACTCTGATGAACTCCTAACATTCACCTAGTCCTACCTGTTGCTGTACTCATGACTTTTCATCCATTATTACATTGCACATAACTCTCACACTGCTTTTTACTTCATTCACATTATATCACTGAATCTGAGTTCACATTGAAATACTGTGACTGTATATTTTTTCATATATTTCTGCAAAGTGTGGTTAGTCTGAGTAAATAACTGCATATATTCCTGTATATATTTGCATCCTTTTATAGAAACGTGGACAGACTGTAATTTACTGTACATACTCTGTTGTCATTGAATCCTTATTTAAATCCTCCACCTGAACAACGAGAGCAAGTTTTTAGCCAAAGTCAAATTCCTTGTATGTGTTGTGCATACTTGGCCAATAAAGCGATTCTGATTCTGAATCCGATTGAGATGCTGTGGTATGACCTTAAAAAGGCGGTTCATGCTCGAAAACCCTCCAATGTGGCTGAATTACAACAATTCTGAAAAGATGAGTGGGCCAAAATTCCTTCACCAAAGACTCATTGGCAGTTATCGCAAACGCTTGATTGCAGTTGTTGCTGCTAAGGGTGGCCCAACCAGTTATTAGGTTTAGGGGGGAATCACTTTTTCACACAGGGCCATGTAGGTTTGGATTTTTTTCCCCCTTAATAATAAATATCTTCATTTAAAAACTGCATTTTGTGTTTACTTGTGTTATCTTTGACTAATATATACATTTGATTGATGATGTAAAACATTTAAGTGTGACAAATATACAAAAAAATGAGAAATCAGGAAGGTGGCAAACACTGTTTCACACCACTGTACAAGCAGCACTGGGGAGGAAACAGCAGAGAATTGCAGCATCAAAGTTTAAATTAAATTTCTGGGCTTTTTTGGATTTTATAAACAAAGATGGGATGAGCGACTTGGATATGACACATCCAGTTTGCAAGGAGTGTTTTTGTCACATATTAAAACACTGGAGCTCAGGTATGTGATTTCATCTCGCCATTACTTCACTGATTATTTTTTCAGATTATATTTTATTATCAGTTGAACATTTATTTTAAGAGCATTTGTTTTTGCATCCGCCACCATCAGTTTGTGAATGTGTGTGTAAATGGGTGAATACCAGGATCTGTAAAGTGCTTTGTTTATCTAGAGATGAGTAAAGAAACGCTATAAAAGTGAACGCCATTTACCATTTAATTTAAAAATAATTTACTGTGAAATTGTCCAGTTGCTGCCCGTTTGGACTGAATATTTTATTATATGAAAGAGATGTCAACAGTTTTACTATGGGTCATGATTTGAGGTTGAAAAAGGTGAAAAAAAAAATTGAAATATATGGTATTGTGATTATCGCTGAATTGTGATAGGATCAAATCGTGACCCAAGTATCGCAAACCAAATCGAATCGCGAGGTCCTTCACGATTCCCACTCCTACTGTATAGAACTGTAAGAATATTGTAAGAAGTATAATTATGAAAACAATACTACTACTATTTTCCACAGATTTAACCGTACTATTTTTAAAGAAAAGTTTCAGCAAAAATGCAATATTTTTTACAAGCACACAAAGTTAAACTACTGTATATATGCAACATTTCATACAGGGAGACCAGGTGCCCCACTTTGTAATGGACGCTTGGTCACCCTAGTGAGAAATTAAACTGGAACTTTGTTGATAAATGGTCACTCATTGCCCACTGTAGACTGTAAAACTATAATGGAAGCTCCAATATGGTCAAATGAGGTGTCAATCAAAACCCAAGAGTCACATGTATCTTTTCAGCTTCTGTTTCTGGCAGCATCTCCATGGGAAATTTAGTTTTTATAGCATCTAAATCAGGGGTGTCCAATCATGTGCCATGGAGGGCCAAGACCCTGCAGGCTTTACCTCCAACCAGTGTCTTCAACAGCAGATTCTACTGAATTTCTTCCCACTGATTGCTTATAAGTGAAAACACCTGCTGAAGAGACTGGGTAGAAGAGAAAACCTGCAGGGTCTTGGTCTCCGTGGCACATGATTGGACACCCCTAGTCTAAATAGAAACTAGAACAGGAGTTGGCCAGTCTGTTTCAAACAATGTGGTGATTTTATGGATAATATCCCTGTAATCATGTGGACGGACAATAAATCTTACTCAAATAGATCTACTGGACCTTTGGCAATGAAATAGGACTGGATTTGCTAGATTATGATGAATTCTTGGCATTCAAGGAGGCTTCATTGGTGAGTCACTACAATGTTGCTTTTTTATGTTTGCTCATTACTTCTGCTGCTGCAATTGTATCTCAAATCTGTTTTAATAAACAAAATAGATGTTATTTTAAGCTTTCAAAGGATGTATGGCATGACTACTAACTCCAAACAGGTTCACTATACTTCATTGTATGACCATAGAAATATACTCATGATCAAAATCTTAAGACCAAGGAGAGGGGGAAATTACAAACATTCGCATTTCACACTGGTGGATTGCAACCAGGTTGTAAGTACAGTTTCAAAATACTAAAAGAAGAATAAGGAGCAAGAGACAAAAAATAAAGAGTCTAATCTAGAAAAGATCAGTGAGTCTGATCTAAATTACACTGAGAACATTTGGGGATGGATGGCAAGGGAGTTTACAAAAACAGACGTCAGTTCCAGACCGTGGATGCCCTTTGTGAAGCCATCTTCACTACATGGAGCAACGTTCCCACCAGCCTCCTGGAAACACATCAAGCATGACTCTTTTTGAAGTGATCAAAAAGAACAGTGGGGCTACTCACTAGTGAGTCCTTCTGTGACACTTTGAGTTCTGTTTTGGGTTTTTTTGCGCTATAGTCTTAAACTTTTGATCAGCTGATGAACAGTCTGTTTGCGATTAAATGCAGTTTTCAATAAATTACCTATGCTCTATTTTTTTCTCTTGCTCCCGTTTCTTCTTTTTGCATTTCAAAGCTTGACTGACAACCTGGCTACAATTCACCAGCACAAAATGTGAATATTTGTTATTTTTCCCCGGTCTTACGATTTTGATCAGAAGTTTATTAAGATGGCCCACAGGAATTTTAAGATGTTTTAAGTGTGCACTACATGTTGCAGTTCAGTCACATTCATATTCAGAGGGTGCCCATTAGAAAAACAGAATCATTGAGTTGGATAAAAGATCCCACCCCTTGTGTCAATATGTTGTTGAACCACTTTTTGCTTTAATTACAGTATATGGGAAGACATCTCTACCAACTTTGCACATCTAGACTTTGCAGTATTTGCCAACTGTTCTTCGCAGAACTGCTGGAGTTCAGTTAAATTTGATGATCATTGGTGGACTGCAGTCTTCAAGTCGCTGAACAGATTTTCAGTGGGGTTAAAGTCTGGGCAGTGACGAGACCATGCAAGGACATTCACTTTTTTCTCCTTCAACCACTGTGTACTTGTAATGTAATGTACTTTATTTATATAGCCCTTTAAAACAACCCGTAGGTGACCAAAGTGCTTTACAGAAAATAAACAGCATTAAAAACACACAGAGCATTAAAAACAAATAACATAAACAAAAAACAAACAAACAAAAAACCCCTAAAAATAAGAATAAAATAAAAACAAATGCCAAGACAAATATCACCACTACTGGGTATTAAAAGCCATCCTAAACAAATATGTCTTAAGTTCTGATTTAAAAAGGGCCAGGTCAGAGATAGCACTTAGGTCAGGGGGGAGATTATTCCAGAGCCTGGGGGCGGCAACAGAAAAGGCTCGGTCACCCCAATATTTATACTTTGACCTAGGCACATCCAGCAAAAGCTGATTGGATGACCTCAAAGCCCTGCCTTGGTCACGGACAGTCAAAGTCTCAGACATATAAACCGGAGCAAGGCCATTAAGAGCTTTAAAAACAAAAAGCAAAAGTTTAAAATTAATTCTAAAATGGACTGGAAGCCAATGAAGCGAATAAAGGATCGGAGTAATGTGCTCTCGCCGAGGTGTGTTGGTCAAAAGACGGGCCGCTGCATTTTGCACAAGTTGAAAGCGGTCGAGAGAAGACTGAGAGATGCCAACATGAAGTGCATTGCAGTAATCAAGTCGAGACGTGACTAAAGCATGGATGGCTATCTCAAGATCATGACGGGTCAGGAAAGGTTTGGCTTTGGATAACAAACGTAATTGATAAAAGCTCATTTTGACTACATTGTCAATCTGTTTATCAAATTTTAAATGGCTGTCAAAAATCACCCCCAAATTTCTGACAGCTGAATTGAGCCTTAAAGAG
Source organism: Pholidichthys leucotaenia (assembly GCA_020510985.1). Lineage (NCBI taxonomy): Eukaryota > Metazoa > Chordata > Actinopteri > Cichliformes > Pholidichthyidae > Pholidichthys > Pholidichthys leucotaenia. Next base: position 193,311,597 of record CM035841.1, read on the forward strand.
AGGGTACCAAAAGCCAGCCGTTACAGTATCCCCAAACACAATACATTCTGTTTTTTCTTCATTTAAGTAGAGCAAATTTTGGCTTAACCACAACTTAATATCAATGATGTAATCCAATAGAACACTTTGTGAGTTAGTTTGTTCTGGGTTCAAAGGTAAATAAAGCTGCAAATCGTCTGCATAACAGTGGAAAGACATGTTATGCCTGGCTATTATTGACCGGAGTGGCAGCATATACAGCGATCCCTCGCTACTTCGCGCCTCACCTTTCGCGCCCTCAGTGCATCGTGGATTTTTCAAAAATATTCATCAAAAATTCAAAATTGAGAAAAATGGGCGGGCGCTAGCAGAAGGCAGGGAGACTACATTAGAACATCAGGTATCAACACGGAGAGTCCGCACAACTCAAAATCCACCTCTCTGTTCGCTGTTCTCGTGTTGGCTCGGCTCGGGAATCTCGCAAGCTGATTGGCCGAGACGTTTTACCCAGCTTCTTTCCCTGCCGAGCGCCCATACCCAGCGAAGGAAGACCGCATTCATTGTTCTTTATCGCTCGTGTTGCTTAGTCTCGCCGCGTGGAACTTTTCGCTGTTCTCTTGTGCCTTTTTGTGCGAAATAGTCTTCCCGTCGAGCCACTACGCCGCCTCCTGCAGCTTCTTCAGCTCTATCAGAAGCTGCCCTCGACGATGCTGTGCCTCTAGCACTTGACGATGAGGCGTCACCTGAGGAGCAGTAAAGCTCTCATTAACCTGTGCAGTAAATCATCTTCATCTTGAGTTACGTATCTTGTTATAAGAATAGAAGAGTTCTAAAAACATATTTATGTACACTTTATTTACATCTACGTATGTATGTACACTTACACACACACACACGTATCATATGAGAGAGAGAGTGAGAGAATGAACGTACGTATTATTTATGGGTGACGTCATTAGGGGTGACGCTACTTCGCGGTTTTTCACTTTTCGCGGTCGGTTCTGGAACCCATTAACCGCGATAAGTGAGGGATCACTGTATAATGAAAACAGAATAGGGCCAAGGATAGAGCCCTGTGGGACCCCACAGGAGAGAGAGGCACTAGAAGAGGACATGTCACCAATCATTACAGAAAAAAGTTCTATTAGAAAGGTAGGATTCAAACCACTTAAGTGCAGTGCCATGGATGCCAACATAGTGATTCAGGCGTGACAAAAGGATAGTGTGGTCCACAGTGTCAAAGGCTGCTGTAAGATCTAGCAGCACTAAGACCACAGGACATTTGGCATCAACAGACATCATAATATCATTGTGCACCTTAAGCAGGGCAGACTCAGTGCTGTGACGAGATCTAAACCCAGATTGAAACTTCTCAAAAATAGAACTGTCTTCTAAAAAAGACTGCAACTGTATAAAAACAGCTTTTTCTAAAACTTTAGATAAAAAGGGCAAATGAGAAATGGGTCTAAAATTAGATAAAACTGAAGGGTCAGGGTTCCAAGGTTGTCATAGCCAGGAGCGGCACTGGGGTTAAGCTCCCAGTGCTCATAAAATGCTCCTTATGGCGTGCGTCTCGAAAAGCCTCTGACAACTAAGTCCAACTCCTAGCCTGCCCGTGTGGTTTAGTCTCTAAGCCCGGCGGAACTGCTTTTACTAATAGGAGAAGGGGCGAGGGCGGATCTCTGGCGCCTTAAAACCAGATGCTTCGGGTAGATGGTGGCTCGTCAACCTGGAAAGGTAGCCCATCTAGGGGAAGGTAAGCCCTGATTTCAAACCTCCGCTGCCTTGCGGCACACCCGGTCACGGGAAAGGCTTCGGGAGTCAACCCTGAGGAAAAATCCGGAGTCGGAGCCCCTAAGGCGGTTCTCTGTTGTGCTCAACATCGTTCTGGCAGCTCCTGCGACGGCGCTGGTGCCAAACTATAGCAGCCCTGCTGTTCCTTTGGATTCATCAGTGACGTGGAGAGGGGGGACATGCTGCATGGGTAACATCTTGTCCTCCATATCTTCCTGCCCAGGCTTGAATCCTACCAATGCCCAAGGCTGGAAGGTAGAACACCAGTGCGCATCGGCCTGTTCAGCCACAGGTGGTGCTGTTCCAGCAGAGCAGATGTTTAGGATTCTCTTCCATGGTCATCATAGACCGACGGAGGCCGACGACGACGAAGGGTCAGGGTGAGGTTTTTTAAGAAGGGGCCTAACCACAGCATGTTTAAAAGCAGGTGGGACAAATCCTGAACTAAGGCAGGGTCACTGTGGGTCACTTTTCCTGTGTGCTCTGGGTCACTGTCATGTTGGAAGGTAAATCTTCTTTCCATTGACAACTTTCTATCAATGGGAGGTTTTCTATAAGAATTTGACAACATTCTTCCCCAAGCATTTTTCCTTCTATCCTGAAAAGTGCTCCAGCGCCTGCTGCAGAGAAACACCCCGACAATATATCACCCCTTCCATGCTTAACTGTACGAATAGTGTAATTGGATGGTGAGCTGTATTGGCCCACCAGACAAATCATTTAGTGCTGAGGCAGAATAGTTTGATGATAGTCTCATCTGGCCATAACACTTTTTTTCCACTTGGTCTCAGAATCTTCAAGGTGTTTTTTTGCAAAGCTGCATGTGACCTTTCTTGAGGAGTGTTTTTCCCCTTGTTACACTCCCATACAAGCCACATTTGTGGAGAATTTCTGATATGGTCAGATTGGCACAATGACCACACTTTATCTTTAATTCCTCCAACTGCATCAGAGTTGCTGTAGGCCTCAAGGTAACCTCTTTCATCCCATTTGGAGGGACATTCTAATCCAGGAATGGTCTCAACTGCCCCAAATACCTTCCATTTCTTGATAACAGATTTCATTGAGCTTCTAGGGTGATCAGTGATTCTTTTTTAAACTCTTTATTTTATTCTGACCTGCTCCTGTTACATCTTTCAGTTGGATGTGATGGTGAGTGAAAATAGGTTGTTTTTTGATTACATACACAAACCCATTCTCAACAGAAACGTGATGGATTTGATTAGATTAATAAAAAAGTTATATAGTAAATGTCATTTAAAATTTGAACAATGATGAAAATTGGTTTTAATATTGTAATAACATTGCCCAAGCATCATCATTGGCGCTATTTTCACCAATGGTGATGCTGAGGCTAAAGATATTCTATTTGACATCACCCACTCCGCTCAGCCTTATGGCCTTAAGATCAGTGTAGACAATCCAAAAGTTTTCACAATGGATGGTTCGCTGGCCACATTCTACCTCAAGCGAGTTCAGATCGAACAGGGTTGAAGGTTCAAATATCTCGGTTCGCTGGTGAATGAATAGAAGGTAGCATCGACAGCAGAAATCCACTACAGAATCATGTCCACGGCTGTGACTTTCGCATCCTTCTGAGGGTGCATCTGGAAGAAGACCAACATCTCCCTAAGGACCAAGATCCAACTTTTCCGCACACTGATTCTGCCTATCCTTCTCTATGGCTGAGATCTGGACCATCCTCAAAGGCTCTAGGTTTTTCAAATGCGTCTCTATGAGATCCCTGGAGTTTCCTTCCATAATCAAATTACCAATGACACCATCTGTGAACGATGCCACCAGCAGCTGATCATTGAAGAACAAGTCCAGAAACGCAGGCTGTGGTGGTTTGGCGATGTCTGCAGGATGAGCACTGAACAGCTTCAGCACCAACTCCTGTGGCAGCAACGACCCATGCACTGGAGAATCCAACGTGATGCATCGAAAAAGACATTCAGCAAAATTGAGGACAACATAAAACCTCGGTGCCTCAACCTCAATCAAGCGAAGACCAGTACCATAGACCATAAAGCATGGTAGAGCATTGTCAACGCTGTCCGTCAACCTATGGCACCCACAGCAGTGTACTGGTTGTGAGGACGACCTCCACCTTCAGGCATAAGGTAGGGACCCAAGAAGAAGAAGAATATTGGTCATACCTCCTGGCAAGTGTACAGTATATGTAAAAAAACAAAACAAAACAGAAACAAGTTGAAATATAAAAACTTAATCTTTAATTAATCATAATTAAAGATTAAGTGGGGGTTATTGCTGCCCTCAGTGTGTGAATGTGTGTGTGAATGGGTGGATAGCAGGATCTGTAAAGTACTTTGGTCATCTAGAGATGAGAATAAAAGCAAAACCCACAATGGTCACAGAAATAATTTGAATCTGACAAAAGTGGTAATAAACAAAAATTCTTTGAAAATTAACCAATGAAAATCAGACAATGCTTTTGAATTGTGGTTCAACAGAATTACTTTAAAAAACAAACTCATGAAACAGGCCTGGACAAAAATGATGGTACCCCTAGAAAAGATTGAAAATAATGTGACCATAGGGACATGTTCAACCAAGATGTGTCCTCTAATTAACACCACAGGTGTCTACAAACTTGTAATCAGTCAGTCCGCCTATTTAAAGGGTGACAAGTAGTCACTGTGCTGTTTGGTGACATGGTGTGTACCACACTAAACATGGACCAGAGGAAGCAAAGGGGAGAGTTGTCTCAGGAGATTAGAAAGAAAATTATAGACAAGCATGTTTTAAAGGAAAAGGCTATAAGACCATCTCCAAGCAGCTTGATGTTCCTGTGACTACAGTTGCACATATTATTCAGAAATTTAAGATCCACGGGACTGTAGCCATCCTCCCTGGATGTGGCCACAGGAGGAAACTTCATGAAAAATGGAAGAGACGGATAATACGAATGGTAATAAAAGAGCCCAGAACAACCTCTAAACACATTCATGGTGAACTCCAAGGTCAAGGTACATCAGTGTCAGATCGCACTATCCGTCATTGTTTGAGCCAAAGTGGACTTCATGGGAGACGACCAAGGAGGACACCACTGTTGAAAACAAATCATAAAAAAGCCAGACTGGAATTTGCCAAACTGCATGTCGACAAGACATAAAGTTTCTGGGAGAATGTCCTATGGACAGACAAGACAAAACTGGAACTTTTTGGCAAGGCACATCAGCTCTATGTTCACAGACGCAAAAATGAAGCATACCAAGAAAAGAACACTGTCCCTACTGTGAAACATGGAGGAGGTTCTGTTATGTTCTGGGGCTGCTTTGCTGCATCTGGCACAGGGTGTCTTGAATCTGTGCAGGGTACAATGAAATCTCAAGATTATCAAGGTATTCTCGAGAGAAATGTGCTGCCCAGTGTCAGACAGCTTGGTCTCAGTCGCAGGTCATGGGTCTTGCAACAGGATAATGACCCAAAACACACAGCTAAAAACACCCAAGAATGGCTAAGAGCCAAACATTGGCCTATTCTAAAGTGACCTTCTATGAGCCCTGATCTAAATCCTATTGAACATCTGCGGAAGGAGCTGAAACATGCCGTCTGGAGAAGGCAGCCTTCAAACCTGAGACAAGTGGATCAGTTTGCTCATGAGGAGTGGGCCAAAATACCTGCTGAGAGGTGCAGAAGTCTCATTGACAGTTACAGAAATCGTTTGATTGCAGTGATTGCCTCAAAAGGTTGTGCAACAAAATATTAACCCCTTGCGCTCTGGTCAATTTCCCTAAAAACGCCTAAAAATAACATACCCAAAGTAAATCAAAAGCTGTTCTTCAACCCTTTGCAGCATCTTCATGGGGTTGGTCTCATTTAAAAGAAAACACTTTGAATTTTTTGGCAAAACAGTCATAATCTCTCTAAGTGCTCCGGCCACTGAGTAACAGTCATCTAAACATACTGAACTTGAAGAAAATAAATTTTGCCTGGGTGTTTTTTTTTGGATACAAATGCTTGCAAATAACACACAGCTGTCAGATCCGGGCTGGAAAATGCAACAGAAATGTAGAACCAAGTGTTATCCAGCTGAGGTCAAAATTTTGTAACAATACCACAAAAAATGAATATATTACACAGCTTTTTCCTCAGGTTGTTCCCAGGCGTTTTTGAACTTTGCCAAATTGTGCCAAATGGCACAGTTTGGAAAAACGTCTGTAACTTTTGAATGATTCAATATAGAAGCTTGATCTTGGGCTCTAATGAAAGGTGACACTCAGGGCTGTGTGTGTGTCGGGGGGGGGGTGTTTATTCATTCATGAATGAATGAATGAACAAACAAGCCCGCACACACAAAGAAGCATGCCACGTAAAAAATGTGTGGCTTTTTTTTTTTTACAAGAAAAAATAACCTACAGTGCACTAAAAATTATACTAAAATATCTGTAATGTAGAAGATAACAACTCCCACCAACCCCCCGCTACAGAGGACGGACATCGCCCATCGCTACATGACGGACTGCGGTGATGGTGCGCCGCGGTCTACTACGCACAATTGTACTAAAATATCTGTAATAATATCTGCAATCCGCTACAGAAGAGTAGCGCGGGGTAGGGGGCATTCACTGTCTGGACGCGGCGCACGGACCGGTCCGTCATGTTGCGATAACGCACAGTTGTAATTTACTGATCGGTCAAAAGTCATTTTGATTCCAATTTTCAGGGATAAAGAATAATTTAGCTTATAACACTTACTTGTCCACAACAGCAGTGTCGCTGGCAAACTTCTCTTCCTCATTGTCAGACGAACATGACGCTGGTCTGCTTGTTACGACTCGTGGTTCTGGTCACGCAACCCGATCAAACCATGATTCCATTATTGCGGTTTTGCGCTTCCATGATTGCGGTTTTGGTGAACGATTTTTCAAAACAAATAAGAACAGTAGTAAGAAAAAAAGACTGGCGAACGCGTGTGTGTCACCTAGCGGCTTACACAAAACAGATTTTACGCACGAGACGTACGCTTTCAATTGTCGAACTTCTCTGCTTCAATTGGCTCGCTGTATTCGCAGCCGTTGGTAGGCGGGTCCTTCTTGCTAGGTTTTCAGTCATTGGTTCTTCAAGGTTTCAGAAACCCAATTCAAGGCTCTTATTAGTCGAATGAGAGGTCAATCAAATCTAAACCAATCAAAGCACTCCTTTGGCTTTCTGTTCGCGGCTGTGTCTGTAGTGGAAGAACGGAAATGCAGCTTTTTTTTTTCAGTGCGCCCTAGGATGCAGAGACGTGACCGCCCGCGGTATCCCGGAGTGCAAGAGGTTAAGTTAAGGGTACCATCATTTTTGTCCAGGCCTGTTTCATGAGTTTGTTTTTTAAAATAATTCTGTTGAACCACAATTCAAAAGCAATGTCTGATTTTCACTGGTTAATTTTCATAGATTTTTTATTTATTACCACTTTATTACCGGAGTGGTGGCTCAGTTGGTAGAGCATCCGCCCCACACCCGGGAGGCAGGGGTTCAAATCCCGGCCGGGTCATGCCGAAGACCATATAAAAGTGGAACTTCCTGCCATCCAGCTTGGTGCTCAGCAATAATGGAATGGAGGAGGGAAATTTGTGGCGGCGCCTTGCATGGCAGCGGCCCTCTGATTCTACACTTGGGGTGTGTGTGATTAACACAGTAGATAGGTAAAACACAATCTCGTTCTACTGTACATGATTGGTTGTACAGTTGAATGACAATAAAGGGTGATTTAATTTAATTTAATTTAATTTTGTCAGATCCAAGTTATTTCTGTGACCATTGTGGGTTTTTCTTTCATTAACAGAGGGGTACCAACAATTTTGCCCACGTGTGTAAGTGAATGCCATTTACCATTTACCATTTAATGTAGATTTGAGGTCGTATGGCCCATTCCTACATCGCATTATGCATTGAGCAATGCTGACGTCCTTTCAGTGTTCAACAAACCTGTCTTTGTGTAGCCATCAGAGAAGATCAGCCTTCACTCATCTCTCTGGATTTTGTTTTGGAAGCTGCATATATTCTGCCTCCCAGGAGCAACATTATAGTTACAGTATGAAAATGCTGTATTGTCTACACAGATTCCAAAGCAGTTTTTTTACGAGTGTCTAAACTACAGAAATTGATATTCTTTTTTTCCCCCGAATGCATGAAAGATGGATTTACATTCAAGGTCAAGGGGTGAAGTTTACCTGCAGAGAACTACAGCCATGTTTCAGAATTGAGTTTGTTCTGAAGGATGTGGGGGGTTATTTCTGCCCTCCCTGCCTCATTTTACGCTTCCATCAAAGCATTCAGTAGCAGCTCAACCAGGTAATTCGACCGCAGATAAAATGCTCATCGGTCGTTTAGAATCTGCCCAGATTCCATGCATAATTCATGGTAAAAACACAGGGACATTTGTCTTGTTATCCATGCATTATGTAGCGGGGAAGAGCAGAAGCTGCGCGCCATTTTGTTTCACAGTTGTTGTTTATGTTTTAACTTTCTTACATGGCTCTCCACTTGATGTAGTGGCCTAAATCCACTTAAATTATGCTGCTACATTTCTTAAATCACAAGATTCCGTTGTAGTATTTTTTTTCACCCATGGGTGGCCTTGGGGAAATGGTGTGTATCACTGAAGGCTTGGAGACGCTCTACAAATCTCACTCTGCATCAAATTTGTCAGGGAATTTTTCACTCACACTGCAATGATGAGGTCTTCTCTATCTCCATCCTCACCTAGAGCAGGTGCCAGGGCTGCTGATCCTCAACCTGAAGGTCACCTAGCCAGTCAAATTCCACAGGAGATAGCATGCAATGAGTCCGACTCACTCAACTGAGCTACCTGCGCCCAGACAAACAGTTGTCTCACATCAGAGTGGCACACTGCTCAAGATTGGACGTGAGCGGAACATTTACGCACTCTTGGTGTCCTTAATCAGTCACTGGATGCTTAGAGGAAAAATAGGCACAGCACCAAGACTGCAGGGGGAGATTGCAAGCATTCATGATGGCTACAACTCCCCAATACTTTACTGCTCTCAGCTCATTCTGGCAAAGCCAAAAGGAGCTAATGTGGTGGTGTGGCATCCGTCGTCCCTCCGTCTGTCCATCTGTCCATATTTCATGAGAATTGTTACTCCTCTTAAGCAACTGCCCCAATGGTCACCAAACACACACAGTGATCCTCAGGTGGGTCTGCTTCCAGGTTGTGCTCAAGATAAAAGGTCAACGTCAAGATCAAAGGTCAGGAGACCTGGTACCTCATGTGATTACAAATAAATAAATAAATAAACAACTACTTCTCCCAGACAGTTGCCCAATGGTCACCAAACTCACACACAGTCTACATCGGGGTTGTGCTCAAGGTCAAGGTTAGGCTCAAAGGTCAGGAGATCTGAACACTCTGGGGGTGATTTCATCAGGCTAGAACGAGCTATTCCATCATTGATGGTCAGATTTACAATTACAAACCATTTTTTTGAAAGCTATTTCTAAAAACTAGAAACACAAATAGAACAATCCAAACTACAGTTATGTAACTAATCATTTTGGGGGCTACACCAAACAAAAGCCTGAAAATCCACAATCACAGTAGCTATGTTTACATGGACACAAGTAACCGGATTAAAAGCCTGATCAGAATAAAAATGCTTCATGTAAACACGCCAATCTGAATATTCTGACCCGATCACACTCATTCGGATCAAAATTTCCTTCCGACTGAGACGGGTGGGTTATGCCGATTGTTAATCCGATTGATGCGCATATAAACACTTATTCCGATGTTTGGGTAGAAAATATGTTTACTGGGCATGGCTGTACATCCGCCACACATTGACGGGACGTATATCCGCCTTTACAGCAGCTAGTGGAAGACATGGCGGGAGTAAAACAAAACTGGTCTGTATCGTCCTGCTGTCTCCCTCTGTTCGTCATATGCAGAAGTATGTACTGCTGGACTTGTAGTTTCATTACGGAGACCAGCAGAAGCAGAAATACAGTCTATTGAATAGCACAATACTGTCATGTTTACTGCCCCTTTGGGGCAGAAAAGACAAAAACAACCACACGCAGGATGGTATTGTGTGTTTAGTAACAAAAAAGGTAATTACAGTAGCTCCAACAAACAAACTGGTGAGGTAGTAAGATAAAGAATAAATACAAAATGCTCCCAAGTTTACTGGTGAGCAAGTAACATAGAAAATAGACCCAAGGCACTCCCAAGCAGACTGGTGAGTGGAGGAAAACAATTACTTACAGGATTTCACCAGAGCAGCCCGTGCTCTGGTGGAGGAGTAGACAAAGCAATGAACCGGCGAGGACAAGGTGAACAAACTGAGCTTAAATAATATGTGACATAACAAGGTGAGTGAACACAGGTGTGTGGGCTGACCTGAGCAGAGAGGGAAGGAACAAATCATGATTGGAACCAGCTGTCTGCAATGACGGGAGAGGGAGAAGTGACTGTCAGCTGACAGGTGGCACAATAAGAGCTGGCAAGGCCCCTGACCACTGCCAGTCACAAAATAAATATAAACAAAACCAAAAGCAGACTGAAAGGTAACTACAAATAACACAAGAGATAATCAAACAACCAAAACATACACAGACAAATAACAGGCACCAAAAATACAACAGATGGAAATAAATACAGCAAAAAGGCCATGAAGCTAAGTTTGGAAAAAGTCCAAACACAGTTCATGACAAATACAGGGCCATTTCAAAAAGAAAAAGACACAAAGCGGGGTTCCTTCACATCGGAAGTTGCTTCTTCTTCTATTATTTCTGGAATGTCGGATAATTGTGCGCATGTCAAAATGATTTAGTCCGTTCAAACGTGTGACACATGGAAACGCACGTCCTATTCAGATCAACTTTTTCAGGATCCATGTAAACAGTAAATTTCTGATCTGAATTGTAATCAGACTGAAGAAATTTTGCACATGTAACCGTGGCTACTGTAGCCAGTTTGAATAAATCCTCATACTTTGTTAGTAAACTGTCAGGAGCCGAGCCGGCTTGGTTTCCCCCGGCTCGGTCCGGACCTACCTGTGGGGTTAGTGCCACTGTTTATGTCTATATTACACAGGGTTACAAAAATAATTTTTTTGTAAGTTGTCTGTGTTTTTTCAACTGATTTAAGACAATTTTGTACCGCTGAATCTGAAAATGACATCCGTTTCCCTCAATCAGGTGCTAAGTAAAAACCTGTACTTACTTAGTACTTACTTAGTACTGCGCATGTACTTATCTTTATATAAAGGTAAATACATGTAAATTGAGTGTTATGTCATCATTGTTCAAAATTCTGAGAATTTCAAGACATAAAAAATAATTTTGCATCATATAAAGCGAAAATACCCGTACATGTAAACAAAAACGTATAAAACAACATGTGGCCATAATTCAAAAAGCTGACCTAATTGAGTAAAACCAATGTGATTTTTGGATTCAGCACATCAAAATTGTCCTTTAATCAGCTAAAAAAAACTTAGACAATAAATTTGGTGTTGACCAGCATTATGTATTTCAGTCTGCCTTCCTTACCCATAGCCATTGTCTGACCGGCAGCTGTTAGACAGCCGCTGTGACCTACTTTCTGTGAGCGCTGCTGACCACAAGCCGGTCCGGCCACGCCCCCTCTCTCATCATCACCAGCTGTTCCCCTTCCCGTGTGCCATCTTCCCACTCCTCGCCCAGGTGCTGCCAATTTCACCATGACCAGCAATGTGTGTACTTTAGCAGCTTGTGCCAGTCACGCATTGCTGGGTCTTAAATGAACTGTTCAGGTTGTCTGCTGCGTTGTCTGGAGGCTACCTTATTCAACTATATGCCACAACGTGTAGCCACTCTACATCACTGTGGTTCTCTTGCGCCTGCACAGCGATACTGGCTGTGGGACGCCAGCGTGGCTACACATCTCTTCTCATGCATTCGCTGGGCGATGCCGGCCCTCGAATGCCCACTGTAAGTTATTTTTGCATTTTCGTATGTCTTCACCCTTTTTGGAATGATGTGACTTTACGTTAATAAATGTGTGTGGTGAACCCAGCATGTAAATCCTCATTATTTCACCCCTTGCCATGCGCTGTGGAAAAGTGCACGGGGAGGTTCATGACAGTAAGCCACATTACTACAAATGAGCCACTCCAGATTCAACATTCGTATGTCCTACAAAACTGCATTACCAAGCCACTCAAAAATTATGACAACCATCTGTGTATAAATGAGCGAATGTTCATTAGAATTGAAGATTGCATAATGCCCTAATACTATAATACTATAATATTTGTTACATAATGGCATCACTATCTGATTAAACTGATTAGAATACCATATGAATACATTTAGAATTATAACTTCAATCAAAGTCCCAGGAGCTATGTCGTTGGGGGCAATTTGCTCCTGGTAGGGTCTCCCAAGGCAAATTGGTCCTGGGTGAAGGGCCAGACCAAGACCAGTCCAGTTGATCCCCATGAAGAAGTTACACCAAGGATCCAGGTTTACCCCACCCATTTCAGGGATCAAGTGGCAACTGCCTGACGACTGGGTTCCTGTCCATAGGACCTGGCTGGGCTCGGCCCAAGTGAGCCACATGTGTCCAACCTCCTGTGGGCTCACCATCTGCAGGAGGGGTCATGGAGATCATGGTGCTGTGTGAAGTGGCAACAGTCTAGGTTTATCTGCTTGGACAACCCGGAGCCCAGGATAAGCAGTGGAAGATGTGAACTTATATCAAAGTATAGAATTATGTCAATGATTAAATTTACAGGGTTAATAGTCTTAAAATTGATGGGCGTTAATAATTTAGTGAAAACTGAGGTTAAAATAACAGCAAACTGGGTATCCTTCCACAAGCTTCTCACAATAGTTTGCTGGAAATTTGGCCCATTCCTCCTGACAGAACTGGTGTAACTGAGTCAGCTTTGTGGGCCACCTTTTCAGCTCTGCCCACAAATTTTCTAAGGGATTGAGATCAGGGCTTTGTGATGGTCACTCCAAAACATTGACTTTGTTGTCCTTAAGCCACTTTGTAACTAATCTGGCAGTATGCTTATGGTCATTGTCCATCTAAAAGACCCATTTGCACCCATGCTTTAACTTCATGGCTAATGTCTTGAGATGTTGCTTCAATATTTCCATATAATGTTCTTTCCTCATAATGTCACCTATTTTGTGAAGTGCACCAGTCTCTTCTATAGCAAAACACCCCCACAACATGATGCTGCCACCCCCATACTTCACATTTGGGATGGTGTTCTCAGGCATATTTATTATATTTATGGTTTCATCATACCACAGGACATGTCTCCAGAAATTTAAGGTTTTTGTCCCCATGTCCATTTGCAAACTGTAACCTGGCTTTTTTATGTTGCTTTTGGAGTAATGGTTTCTTCCTCGCTGAGTGACCTTTCAGACCATGTCGGTACAGGACTTGTTTCACTGTGGCTAATGACACTCTTTTACCAGCTTCAGCCAGCATCTTCACAAGGTCTTTTGCTTTTGTTCTCAGGTTGATACACACATTTCGCACCAAAACACGTTCATCTCTGGGACACAGAACCTGTCTCCTTCCTGAGCTGTATGATGGCTAGACATTCCCATGGTGTTTATGCTTGTGTATAATTGTTTGAACAGATGAGCGTGGCACCTTCAGGCATCTGGAAATTGTACCCAAGGATGAACCAGACTTGTGGAGGTGCACATTTCTCTTCCTGATATCTTGGCTGATTTCTTTCGGTTTTCACATGATGTCACACAAGGAAGCAGTGTTTGAGGTGTGACTTAAAATACATCGACATGGGTGTCTCCAATTAACCCAGATGTTGTCAATTAACCTAACAGAAGCTTCCAAAGCCATGACATCATCATTTGGGCTTTCCCAAATTGTTTAACGGCATAGTAATTTTAGTGTATGTTAACTTCTGACTTTGAAGAAAGAAATAAAAACAATTCTCTTAAAAAATTATTTGGCAAACATTGTGGAGTGTGTCAAATAAGAGGCAGATCCATGGACAGACGGTTTATTACACACTTCACATCTCACAAGCACAGAACAGAATGAATTATTTCCACAAGCTCTCTGCTTTTACCCCAATCACTCTTCACAAGTTTCATGGCACTTCTGAACACACAGCATGACATTTACATTACACTGCATTCAACCCCCTATGTCCTTGACTCCTTCCTGCCATCTTGTCAGGAACTCCCTGGGCATTGTTCTCCTATGCTTATTCACTGTCTCTGTCTGAGATGCTAAATAATCTGACTCCCCCAAGGTCCCATAACATAAATATTATTTACCAAATACAAATAATTTTGGTAATCCTAACTGACCTAAAACAGGAAAGTTTAGCCTGATTTAATGTCAGACAGTGAAAAAAAAAAGGTTGCGTCTTTATATAGACATTTATAGACTTATAGATTTTTATATGGATGTCCCGATCAAGATTTTTACTCCCTGATATTGATCCGAGTCATTTAAGATTGAGGGTCAGCTGATACTGAGTCACAATCTGATACTTAGTGTACATTTCCCACAACACATTCTTGCACACTACACACAATTAAGTACATTAAGGTTATTTAAAAAGTCAGTGCTATGTATTTGCTTGACACCTCAATACTCTGCTGGCTGAGGGAAAGCTAAAGAGATTTAAACAGAGATGAAAATTAGGGCTGGGATAATTAACCATTTTCGATGGCACCAGTGTTTACATTCTCTGGAAACAGGCAACAGCGTAAACAGAAGCAGGGTAGCAAGTCTGGATAACTGGCTTGGCGAAGAGGGCTCTGAACAGACCAATGCTGCCTAGCCTTTTTGTCGCAAATGTCCAGTTCCTTGGAAAGAAGATTGATGAACTAAAACCGGATATACAGTATAATCCAGCCAACCATAGGAGATAGCTCTGTGATGATCATCATCAACCTGGCTACACCCCAAGATCATAGACGTCACGGTTGAACTAGTGTGCTGTTAACTGCACCAAAGTGGCAAGACAGAGGAATCTGGTAAGGGCTGTGGAAGCAAAATTTTTATATATGTGAATAAGGGCTTGTTTACAAATTCTGTGGTCATTGATACTGCTCACCAGACCTGTAGCTGCTGGCAGTTAACTGTAGACCTTTCCATCTGCCACAGGAGTTTTCTGTTGCCATGACAGCAGCGGTCCAGATGCTAATGCTAATTTAGCACTTGGCTATGTGCTACAGCCATTGACAAGCAGCAGACCAACATATTAAGTGTACAGCAGGAGGCAATAACACACTGGACTGTGTATATTCTAATATTATGAAAGGATACAGAACCTCCCTCCCCTCGCACATTTGTCTGAAAATACATAACTCATATTTATTTTCATATTAAGTTGAGGTAGTTGTCCTATTTTCCTTGGGGAATGTGTCATTATATGTGAGTTAGCCATCACTGTAAGACAAAGGAGATGTAAATAGGTAGGGAAAAAATTGTGTGCATATATTGGTATCAGCAAAAACTAGTTTTAAACTATTGGCAAAACTTCGACTATCGTACAACCCTAGTATAAATTTACACCACACTAAATCCTCCAGTAGTCAAGGCGACCTCATCCTGTGCCAAACCCCACTTAAAGCACATACACACACATATACAGTACCTGACATAGCATCAGTGATTAGGGCTGCTCACTCAAAAGTATGAAAAGAGGGAGAGTTTCTGTCAGAGTGAGTGAAGAATAACACTCCAATATAAAGTAAATTGCTGTTTTTAAGGACAGTGCAAGTTGATGAACATTGATACCAATCAATGTAAATTTGCCAGATTGTAGCCAGTGACTAATTTTTATCTGTTACAATTTTTCCTTCCCCTATTCTAATATGCTGAGCACCAAGATAGAGGGTGGGAAGTACCATTTTTAGAAGGTCTTTGGTATGACCCGGCCAGGAATTGAACCCATGACCTCCCGGCTGAGGGGCGGGTGCTCTACCACAAGGCCACCACTCCGGTTATAAATTGCTCCATTTGTTTGTGATTTTAAGGGTTGAGATAATTAATAAAACTGTCTTCAGCAGAAGCACTGACTTCCTCTTTCACCATTTCAAAACAGAACAGGAACTATGACAACAAAATTAACAATGGTTGTTTTGCAGAAAAATCAGTAGAGAAAGCCAGAGTGGTGGCATAGTTGGTAGAGTTGTCCTGCTGGCTTCATCCAGCAATGACCTACAGGTCTTACTGGGATGGTTTGCCACTGAGTGTGAAGCGGCTGGGATGAGAATCAGTACCTCCAAGTCCGAGTACATGGTCCTCAGCCAGAAAAAAGGGTGGATTGTCCTCTCCGGGTTGGGGACAAGCTCCTGCTAAAAGTGGGGGAGTTTAAGTATCTTGGGGTCTTATTCACGAGTGAGCGAGAGATTGAAAGACGGATCGGAGCAGCATCTGCAGTGATGTGGATGTTGTACTGGTCCGTTGTGGTGAAGAGGGAGCTAAGCTCTAAGACAAAGTTGTCGATTTACCAGTCAATCTACATTCCTACCCTCACCTATGGTCACGAGCTTTAGGTAATGACCAAAAGAATGAGACTGCGGATACAAGCGGCTGAAATGAGCTTTCTTCGTAGGATTGCTGGACTCAACCTTAGAGATAGGGTGAGGAACTCAGTCATCCTGGAGAGGCTCAGAGCAGAACCGCTGCTTCTCCACATTGAAAGGAGCCAGTTGAGGTGGTTTGGGCATCTGATCAGGATGCCTCCTGGATGCTTCCTACTTAAGGTGTTTCAGGCACGTCCCACTGGGAGGAGGCTCTGGGGCAGACCCATGACTCGCTGGAGAGACTACGTCTCCCAGTTGGCGTTGGTATCCCTTCTGAAGAGCTGGAGCAGGTGGCTGGGGAGAGGGAAGTCTGGGCTTCTCTGCTTGAACTGCTGCCTCCATGACCCGGGCCACCGGCAAAGCGGTACAAGATGGATGGATATATATATATATATATATATATATATATACACACAGTGGGGTAAAAAAGTATTTAGTCAGCCACCAATTGTGCAAGTTCTCCCACTTAAAAGATGAGAGAGGTCTCCAATTTTCATCATAGGTAACTATGTGAGACAAAATGAGAAAAAAAAATCCAGAAAATCACATTGAAGGATTTAAATTCCTCGGTAAAAAAAGTATTTGGTCAATAACAAAAGTTCATCTCAATACTTTGTTATATACCCTTTGTTGGCAATGACAGAGGTCAAATGTCTTCTGTAAGTTTTCACAAGATTTTCACACACTGTTGCTGGTATTTTGGCCCATTCCTCCATGCAGATCTCTTCTAGAGCAGTGATGTTTTGGGGCTGTCGCTGGGCAACACAGACGTTCAACTCCCTCCAAAGATTTTCTATGGGGTTGAGAGCTGGAGACTGGCTAGGCCACTCCAGGACCTTGAAATGCTTCTTACGAAGCCACTCCTTCATTGCCCGGGCAGTGTGTTTGGGATCATCGTCATGCTGAAAGACCCAGCCACGTTTCATCTTCAATGCCCTTGCTGATGGAAGGAGGTTTTCACTCAAAATCTCACGATACATGGCCCTATTCATTCTTTCCTTTACACGGATCAGTCGTCCTGGTCCCTTTGCAGAAAAACAGCCCCAAAGTATGATGTTTCCACCCCCATGCTTCACAGTAGGTATGGTGTTCTTTCTCCTAAAAACACGACAAGTTGAGTTTTTACCAAAAAGTTCTATTTTGGTTTCATCTGACCATATGACATTCTCCCAATCCTCTTCTGGATCATCCAAATGCTCTCTAGCAAACTTCAGATGGGCCTGGACATGTACTGGCTTAAGCAGGGGGACACGTCTGGCACTGCAGGATTTGAGTCCCTGGCAGCGTAGTGTTTTTCTAATGTAGCCTTTGTTACTTTGGTCCCAGCTCTCTGCAGTTCATTCACTAGGTCCCCCCATGTGGTTCTGGGATTTTTGCTCACCGTTCTCGTGATCATTTTGACCCACAGGGTGAGATCTTGCGTGGAGCCCCAGATCGAGGGAGATTATCAGTGGTCTTGTATGTCTTCCATTTTCTAATAATTGCTCCCACAGTTGATTTCTTCACACCAAGCTGCTTACCTATTGCAGATTCAGTCTTCCCAGCCTGGTGCAGGTCTACAATTTTGTTTCTGGTGTCCTTTAACAGCTCTTTGGTCTTGGCCATAGTGGAGTTTGGAGTCTGACTGTTTGAGGTTGTGGACAGGTGTCTTTTATACTGATAACGAGTTCAAACAGGTGCCATTAAGACAGGTAACGAGTGGAGGACAGAGGAGCCTCTTAAAGAAGAAGTTGCAGGTCTGTGAGAGCCAGAAATCTTGCTTGTTTGTAGGTGACCAAATACTTATTTTACTGAGGAATTTACCAATTAATTCATTAAAAATCCTTCAATGTGATTTTCTGGATTTTTTTTTTCTCTTTTTGTCTCTCATAGTTGAGGTATACCTATGATGAAAATTGGAGACCTCTCTCATCTTTTAAGTGGGAGAACTTGCACAATTGGTGGCTGACTAAATACTTTTTTCCCCACTGTATATACACACAGACTGCCTTGAAAAGAATTTAATATCTTTGCCAAAATAAAAATATACAGTATGACATAAAGACTTCAAGCTTATGCAGAA
Source organism: Pholidichthys leucotaenia (assembly GCA_020510985.1). Classification (NCBI taxonomy): domain Eukaryota; kingdom Metazoa; phylum Chordata; class Actinopteri; order Cichliformes; family Pholidichthyidae; genus Pholidichthys; species Pholidichthys leucotaenia. The sequence goes on from CM035841.1 coordinate 193,329,979, forward strand.
TTACACACCATTTAAGCTATTTAATAAATTTTTTGGTTAATTATGTAGTTAAAAAAATATTTAAATGATTGCAGGTGCAATCAATTAAATCAGGCTGCAACACATTAAATTCAGTACATTCCTGAAGAAAGTGGTAAGTCTGAAATAAAAAGTCTGAGACCCATGATAGTTGGATACGTTTTGATGTCACAGAAATTAAAAGTAAAATAGGCTAAACTAAATAGATTTAAAAGATATATGTTTTTAAAATTGTAACACTGAAAATGAATTAAGACAATTTGATCCCCTTTATTTCAATAAGAAAATATTACAATTATAAATGTAGATGGACAAAAATGAATGAGAGCGTAATAATTTAGACGAGAATTGGGATTTTATTTTAAGACGTTTCACAAAAACCTCTAAAGACCCTGGAAACACGCAGCCTTGAACTTTCAGGATCATTTCCTTTTATCCTTTGACAATATAACCCTGTTTGGTTCTAATTTTAGTCTTGTCTATGGTTTTGATTTTTGTGATATCTTATATACACTATTTTTGATTTCTAATTCTTTTAATAAAGTAAAAAAAAACAAAAAACTGTAAGTGTCCCATTTCTACCATTTTGAGCCACTTCATTCCCTCACAAACTCAATCACTCAACCACTACTGGGGCGGCAGTGGCTCAGCAGGTAGAGCAGGTCGTCTAATAACCCGATGGTGGGCGGTTCGAATCCCGCTCTCCCCAGATATCCTGCCGTTGTGTCCCTGGCAGTACCCATAACACTGGGTATGAATGTGTATAAATGTTCGGTGGTGGCCGGAGAGGCCGTTGGCGCGGATTGGCAGCCATGTTTCCGTCAGCCTGCCCCAGGGCAGCTGTGGCTACAGTAGTAGCTTGCCACTACCATTGTCTGTCTGGAGTGAATGAATGATGTATCTACTTGTAAAGCGTCTTTGAGTGTCTATGATAAAGCGCTATATAAATCTGATGCATTATTATTATTACTGAAGGCAGAAGCCTGAGACTACAAGGGTTCAGGGCTTGGGGGTTTAGAGAGGAGATTGAGATTCGTCCAAAGTGTATCGAGGTGTACCTATTAAATTGGCAGGTGAGTCCTTTCATGGCGGTCCAAAATATATATATATTTTTTTTTTATTATTTCTGCTGTTCCTTGGGGCTGCTCAAGTTAGCATATTCATGAAATTTCAGGAGGATTGGACAGTATTTAAAGGTAAAATGTTCTTTTATCTGTATTCATTCATGCACGATTCCCCTAATGTTGTTCAAATAGCTCAAACTGTTTGTATACAATTATTTGCATTACGGAAAGAGGCCAGCCTAATGGAACATCATTATTTCTTTTCCCAACAGACTTTGTACCACCCAAATATTCATTTCATTAAGTTGTGATGGAATACATTCTCCCATGGCTGATGTGTGATCTGAAAGTGCTGTTTGATTTTGAATGCGGGTGGCATGGTTTTTGAGACAATTGTTTGGTTTTGTAAGAAAAGAATAGAAGTTGTGTGAATAGAGTTGATCTATGTTTTTTATTTTTGCTTGTGTTTAAAATTTGAGAAAAAAGGTGCAGGTTTCAAAAAACTGGATTTTAGCAGTTGTGAAAAACTGCAGTAAATGGGTTCAGCCAACTGAGAAATGGGGTTTAGTCCTTTAGCAATTCAGAGAAACTGTAACAGTCACTCTGGGATTATTATTATAATGCTTATGTGTTAAACACCTACTTACAGTTTTCTCACTAATCAGAAGAATGTTTCCCATATCTTTTCTTGTCACCAGCAGACTATGATTAATCACTGTCACCAATGCTCATGCTGAAATCTTTTTCTTTAACTTTAGATGTAAAAACAAACAAACTTGATAGTACGTCACAAATTTCTTTTTGCCTCTCTTTTTAAGATGTTGGGAGCAATATGTCAGTGTATTTCTCCTTTTTAACAATACCATGAAATGCAACTCCCTTTGCGACCCCAAATGAAATAATAAAACACAGAAACACAATGTCTACCACCCCCTCTGCTATGCCTCCCTGACTGCACACTCAACATTTTGGGGGGTCATTACCAAGATTCTATACCTGAATACATCTGCGTCATTAGTTACAGCTCTAAAACTAACACAAGAAGGGGAAGGGTCGTGTAACGTCTGAGGCATCTGGTGCACTAAGTGTTTGACACTTCCACATTTTCATTAGTGAGTCATGCATGTTATTTTTTTAACATGGATGCAATGAAGCTCTCTGGCATCACATGACCTGAGCCCCCAGAATTTGCAAACAGCTGCAGAAAACTTTAAGTTTCATCTCTACTGACATGCTGAAAGCTGATATTTTTGCCTGCCATTTGTTGTGTTAACTGTATAAGTAAGATTCCAGCTGTTACAATGACACATACCAGAGCTAACATCCAGGTGTTAACAAAGAGCATGGCTATGATATATGATGTGGGGTTAGGGGGCACTAAAGATAACGGGGAGTCCAGGGTAGTATGAAATGTGAGCGTGTTAACTTCACAATAAAAATAGACTGGAAGTGAGCGGCACGTGGGCCTGAACTGCTGCAACCCTAATTTTAATGAGCATCCTCAACGCAGCTGTGAGAAAGATGTGAACAACAAGACAGATGTTGGGAACATACTGTATCTAATTAATGCTTACATCCTGTCAATAGACTCTTTCAAATGATTCTGGAAGAAATTTCTGAATTAGATGCTTTTGGTTGACTTGAGCCTTTTTTTTGTTAATATGTTTGTCAGCACCTTAAAATATAGCCTGCAAATTTCAGGGTAAATATGGGTAAGTACCATTAAAACAGGAACAAAATGAAAAAAAAAAAAAAAAGGATAAAAACCGTGAAAAAAAATAGATAAAAACAGGGCAAATAAGAGAAAGTCATGGGCTGTATTGTTCCTGGCCTTTCATCTTACTAAATTACAGTAAAGTACAGGGAAAACAGGGTGAGTACAGCGTAAGTACCTGGAAAAACGAGGAAAAATGGGGGGGGGGGGGCTAAAAGGAGTAAGTACTGGGAAAAAATTGTGTACGTAAGGAGAAAATACTGGGGTGAAGTATGCCTCAACTTTCTCCTGACAGTTTTCCCCTGTTTTTCATGGTATTCACTTTGGAACATGAACAGAATTGCATGAAATTTGGTGTGTTGCTGAAGAATACTGTTGCGATTGTGAGCGTGAAGTTTCATCAAGTTTGAATCAATACATCAGAAGATAAATCTGAAAATTGCCAAAGAGAAGCTGTACAACTTCACTGGTGTATAAAATCAAAAAGCAGGGTTTTCGCTCATGTCATTTCTGTGTGGCAGGCTGCCATGCTAAAAACTGAGCTGCCACACTGAGAAAATTAATGGATTGTAAATGATATATCTCCACAAGCCCAAACACAAACAACAAGAAAGACAGCCACCCCATTTATGTCTGCAGGTCGAATGAGAGTCTTAAAGTGACACTCTGCCTAAAATAAAGGGTTTTTTTTCTTGTTAACATATCTGTAACATGTTTTTATGACTTACAAGACATATCAAGAGCAAAATCACTCAAATGCCTCATGTCTGTTTTTTTGCTTTAAAGTTTCACTTAAAGGGGAAATTCATTGATTTTTAATTAGGCTGAATTTGCTATGTTTATGCAGGAAATTATATAATTTCCTTGAATATCACCATTTTTTGGAATAAACTGTGATCCGGAGAGAGAAAAAAAGTCAGTGAAAGTGACGGTTTCAGATGACCGAAAATTGCTGGGAATGTCGGCCTGAAATGCGTGACATCAGGAACTGAACAATGAATTAATTACTAGTCTTTCTACAATCTGACAACGATGAGATGCATTCATATTTTGAGAAAAGTGGAAGAAAGCATTCTCGACCTGAGTTTTGAAGTGGAAGAGGAAGATGACGGTGAAGAGAGTGATTTAGCAGACAGTGATAATGATGACAGAGATTTGGGAGATTTTGACCCTGAAGCAAACGACAAAAACCAAGCTAGTGCAAATGCTGCGGCTGCAGTTCCTGCAGCTTACCTGCATGAACCAGGTCTAAGACAGCCGGATGGTGAGTTCCTCTTTAATCCATCCCAGAGGGTTTTTTTTCACCGTCCAGCCGCTCCCTGTTAGCCGATAGCGTCGGTCCTCCTGCACAGCTGCTCCTTGCTCATCATCCCGCTGTCGCCAGTGACTGAAGTGGCTTCCACCAAACTGATGTCCGAGTCCACGGGCAGTCCCTCCTCCACCTCCGAACCCCAACAACATGAGCCCCGGGCATCCATTCGGTCCCGTGTGAGCCGCTGGATCAGAGCAGAGACACGCGGGGGGCGGTGCGCCTCCTCCTGGCTTAAATCAAAAAAAATATACGTATATGTGTGTGTAAAAGTTGTTGCTGAGCGATCGATAACTCAGCCGAAAAATTATTTATAAGATTTTAGAGAAACTAGAGTGTTGTCATAATTGGCCCCTCTGGGACAGAGAGACAGACCCACGCGCTGGACTGCAGTAGTGACATTTATTATTAGACGGACGGAGCTGGGGAAAAAATAGAGGACCTCTCGGCAGCAGGAGAGGATGCTGAAGTGGAGTGAAGAACAGCAGCTACAGGCCAGGAAAAAGCTGAAGATCCAGCCGTAAAAGAGAGGGAGGAAGGCTGAACTGCTGAGGGGGGCTTCTGCTTTGGTGTTGAGGGAATGGCTGCTGGAGAGGCGGGAGGATTCCTCTGGTGGTCCGGAGTGGGATGGCGGTGTTGTGGTGGAGCTGGCGAACCGGAAGAGGGGAAGGACTTCTGTCAAGGTGAGTGCCTCTGCAATGGCTTCAGTCCAGCGGGAGGTGACTCCATCATCAGCCCGGGGAATGATCGCTGAAGCACGGTGACCATGGACAGCAGTCCCGCATATTGAGGATATTTCCAGAGGCCGGGGTGTGTCTCCAGAATCCCCACCGCTCCATTCACACTTTCCCAGGTCTTCTTGGGTCTGGGAGCGGCGAGAGCTTCATCCACAATACTCTGGATAAATTCCACCGCCCACTCTTCCTCTAGGCTCGGAGATCCCGCTGCCAAACTTGCTTTATTTGGGTGAGACCGGTGAGCCGGGGACATGATGAGCTCCAGAAACAGGTGAGTGGAAGAAAACACAAAAGGGAAAAAAAATCACTAACTGCAGCCGCTAAGTCTTAATCCTGGCGGCAGTCTTCTGTCATAATTGGCCCCTCTGGGGCAGACAGACAGACCCACGCGCTAGACTGCAGTAGTGATATTTATTCAAAACAACAAACAGAAAAAAACAAAGCTGTGCAGGGTACACAAAAATACAAATGAAAGGTAACTTACAAAAAGGCACTCCAGAGCTGCAATCGCTCTGCGAGTGACGAGGAGAAGACTGGAAAAGATCAAACAATAAGTCATTCAGTTATCCAGTCAGTAATTCAATCAAGACTGCTGCGATGAGAAAGTGAGCTGGCAGTGCTTAAATACATTTAAACAAGTGAGCAGCAGGTGCGGGCAGCTGAGCAAGCAGGTGACCTAATTATTCAACTACTCACAGCTGAGATGGCTGGAGAACAGAGTGAGTAGCTGGTGGGAGTGTCTGGGAAGGAGAAAGAGCGCTCTTGTCACCAAACAAAAAATAAACACAGAAACAGACAAAATAATCACAACAGACATAAAATACTCAGACATAAATTGACAGTCTGAGCTCTGTGAGAACACTGAACTCAGACTCATGACAAGTGTTTCTTATTTTAATACTAAATTATGTTTTTTAGCAAGGGTAGAACTTATTTTTTAACTATATGTGCTTTATTGATCAGGATGACTTTTAGACGAGATGATTTAGATGATTTTTGCTTCATATCTTCACCCTCTCCTTACAAGTTGCATGCTAACAATGAAAATAGTGATCTTGCCACCAAGTGGCCGAGCGATCAAAATCTTCACAAGGTCTATTGTCTGCAACATTCATTTATTTCTACAATTTAGATGCATAATCAAAAGTGCGGGTTCTATCCACTGGAGCCATTGAGCTTTTTTATTTAAATCATGCTTTTATTGATTTTCTCTGTCAATTGGGCAGTTGTATATTCATATCAATTTTCCAAATTTCAAGGTACATGACAGAAAGATCATGGTAACAAAAAAAGCATCAAAAACAACAACAAAAAAACAGGAACAAAATTGAACCATTAACAAAACTAGAAAAGCACTCGGAGAGCGCAGACCTCCGCCAAGCACCACAGTTCCCCCCCATACAGTGTTTTACATCATAAATATTAATCCTACATTTATTGTGTGTACGTTTTCAGATTCCTTGACCATGAAAACATATGAGTAGCAATTGGATTGACATGGATAGGATTAGTGGTTCAGTAGTTATTCCGGAAAATCGCATTTCGCATAATGGCGGTTTTCTTCTGGATGTAGCTCCATAGCTTTTAAAGATACAACAAATCCGTTGACACACTACAGATTCCACAGTGTCTTGGCTACATAATGGTGTTTGTTGAGTGACTTTAGCTTCATTTGTTCTCTTCCTATGAAGAAAATTGCAAAGGTCCCCTATTTTTTTTTTGATATTGTGGATCATAATATCCGGAATTATTGCATTATCCGGATCAGTGTTGGATATATTATAGAACCTGTGGGCATGTTGTCCTGTATTTTTTTTTGTTTTGCAAGTGTTCTGACGATTTTTGGCAGACTTACATGCACAAATATTGAAAATGGCCCTATCTGGCAATGTTAAAGAATCCTTTAAAAAATTCCTGGATCCAGACGGTGATCCGGATCACCACCAAAATCTAATCATCTGCAGGATACCCCATTTCTGACAATTTCTGCAAATTTCATGAAAATCCGTCCATAACTTTTTGAGTTATCTTGCTAACAAACAAACAAAGAAACAGACAGACAGACAAACCAATGCTGATGAAAACATAACCTCCTTGGCGGAGGTAATGAAAAGAAAAAAAAAATCAATCACGGTAGTACTTATCTTATAGTTAAAAATACATATGACTCACACTATAACCCATCTTTTGTGTCTCAGTTCAGATTAAAATCAGGGCGCAATCATACTTCCAAAGCCTCTTCTATATCTGTGTTTTTTAAGAAATCCAGAAAGTTCTCCCAGACACTGTAGAATTCAAAGGATTTTTTTCATCACATATGTGAGTCTCAAGTGCCAAACTTGATGTCAGATTTTTTAACCATAGTCCGACAGTGTGGGCTTTGATATTTTTCCAACAAAGAGCAATAGACCATCTGGCTTGAACTAAACACAGGTCAATCATTTTCTTTTCCTTCTTTGACAAGACACATTTCTGTCACGGACTGAGAACTGAACGGACTGAACAGACTGTTGTCCTGTAGGCTCGATTCTGACCGTTCTCTGTGGCTCAGGTATCAGGTTATTTATGTATTGTGTTATCTTTTGAGTTCTTGTTGTTTTTATGTTTTTGTTCCTTTTTTTTTCTGTGCCTGTAGCCACCGCTCTGGCCGGTGGCTGTTAGGCAGCCTCTTTGACCTACATTCGTGCGGGTGTTGTCTAACACTCACCGGTCCAAACATGCCTCCTCTCTCTTGACAGCCAGCTGATTCCACTCCGGCAATTGTCTTTCCCGTGCCTCGTCCAGCAGTGCTTGTACTTAGGCGGCCTTTGCCAGTCAAGCATTGCTGGACCATTGTGCTAAGTCATATGGACGTAAATCGCTGTATCGATGGACTGTCTAATGAGGGAGTCAGGAACCACGCTGTCGCAATTCCCCTCCGCGTAGTTACTGATTGTGTGTGCTGGCTGGGAAACTTGGATTACTCGGACTGCTCCAGTGCTGTGAGTAAAAAACTGTCTGCGTTTCTCTGTGCAGTTCACTGCTACGCTTTGGCACTGTTGCCCAGTTAATTCTCCCCAACCTGTAAAGCGTCCTGGAGGACTCTTAAGTGAACACGAGCTGTTATATTATTTTGGTTTTTTTTTTTTTTTTTTGTGGCCACTGTGCACCGTGGTCTGCCCCGCTGTACATCTTACGCGTGAGACCTTTGGTGCACCCCGTTGCCTTTTTGTATGTCTTTATTTTTGGAACTGTTGTCCTTTGTGTTAATAAATGTGTTTGTGGTGTAACCTGCGTGTAAATCCATTCATCCTTCCCCTCCTCCATGCACTACGTAAAAGCGCACGAGAAGGCTTGTGACAATTTCTCAGGATAAATACTAAGTAAGCACAACTTAGGACAAAGGGGTACAGACAATGATCTCATTTCAGATATAAAATGCATTACTGAGACCCAGAAAACTTGCATTTCTTTACAATCCCATAAACAATGGTACAACGTCCCCTTATGTGTACTATATTTATATCAAAGATCTGGGATATTTGAGTTATAGCTATGTAATTTTTCTGGAGTTATGTAGGTTCTCATTATCCAGTTGTATTGTATTAGTTTCAGTCTAGTATTAATAGTTTGTGAGTGAGCTTTTGAGCATATTAATCTCCATTCCTCTACCGTGATGTCTTCTTTTAGGTCTTGAATCTATTTCTGCCGTCTATCTTCTGTATTAGCTCTATGATTTTCTGACATATTGTACAATTTTGTGACTATTTCCTTAGCTAAATAATTCTGAGTAGAGACCTTCTCCAGTGGTGACAAGGGTGGTTGTTGAACTATACAATCTAATCTTGATCTGATAAAGCTTTTAAATTGCAAGTATTTAAAAAAAATTGGTCTGTGGTACACTGTATTCCCCTCTTAGTTCCTCAAAAGACAGAAACTTAGCTTCCATATATAGATCGCTCAATTTAGTAATGCCTTTTTCAAACCATTTCTTAAATCCCATATCATCTGTAGCTGGTTTGAATTGTTCACTGCCCCAAATTGGTGAGAAGCAAGACAACTTCGACATGTCCCCTACATATTTATGAACATCATACCAGACCGTTATAGTGTTTTTTTTACAAAAGGATTTGTTATATTTTTCTTTAAATTTTTAATGGGAACTGAGTACTGAAAGCTATCTATTGGTAAACCTTTAGAGGACATCTATTCAATTTGCAGCCAAGCTAGATCCATCTTTTTGGAAAACCAAAACATTGCTGCTCTTAACTGGGCCGCCCAGTAGTACCTCTGGAGGTTTGGCAGCTGGAGTACCCCTCTGTCATATGGCAGATATAAGAGAGACAGTCTAAGTGTGGGCTTTCTATTGTTCCAAACGTAGTTCAAAAGTTTTTTAGTTTGAAAGAATAATTTAGGTGGTGCAGCCAGTGGAACTGGTTGAAACATATATAACTAGAAAAGCACTCGGATAGCGCAGACCTCCGCCAAGCGCCACAGTTCCCCCCATACAGTGTTTTACATCATAAATATTAATCCTACATTTATTGTGTGTACGTTTTCACAACCATGAAAACATATGAGTAGCAACTGGATTGACATGGACAGGATTAGTGGTTCAGTAGTTATTCCGGAAAATCACATTTCGCATAATGGTGGTTTTCTTCTGGATGTAGCTCCATAGCTTTTAAAGATACAACAAATCCGTTGACACACTACAGATTCCACAGTGTCTTGGCTACATAATGGTGTTTGTTGAGTGATTTTAGCTTCATTTGTTCTCTTCCTATGAGGAAAATTGCAAAGGTCCCCTATTTTTTTTGATATTGTGGATCATAGTATCTGGAATTATTGCATTATCTGGATCAGTGTTGGATATATTATAGAACCTGTGGGCATGTTGTCCTGTATTTTTTTTGTTTTGCAAGTGTTCTGACGATTTTTGGCTGACTTACATGCACAAATATTGAAAATGGCCTTATCTGGCAATGTTAAAGAATCCTTTAAAAAATTCCTGGATCCAGACGGTGATCTGGATCCACACCAAAATCTAATCATCTGTAGGATACCCCATTTCTGACAATCTCTGCAAATTTCATGAAAATCCGTCCATAACTTTTTGAGTTATCTTGCTAACAAACAAACAAACAGACAGACAGACAAACCAATGCTGATGAAAACATAACCTCTTTGGCGGAGGTAAAAATTTTGGGAGTATATTCATTTTAATTGTATTTATCCTTCCTGTTATAGAGAGAGGCAAAGTTGACCATCTTGCAATATCCTCCGACAATTTGGTTAGTATGGGTTCATAGTTTGCTGAGCTGAGAGTTTTTATCGGGGGTGTGATTTTAATGCCCAAATAGGTAAATCCATCTTTGGCATTATTAAATGAATGTGGTATTACTGGATTTCTTCTTTCCTGATCACTTAGGAACATATTGATGATTTATTTTTATTCACTTTAAATCCAGAGAAAACACCAAATTGACTAATCAAATCTAAAAGAGAGGGTATAGATTGGCCCAATTTGGATAAGAATAATACACAGTCGTCTGCGAATAGTGCTAAGTGTTGTTCTAAGTTCCCTATCACAATACCTCTTATAGACGGGTGTGATCTGATTGCCAGTGCCAGTGGTTCCATAGCAATCACAAATAACAATCAAGAAATTGACGAGCCTTGGCGAACACATCGTCCTAACTCAAATGGTTGAGAGACCAGATAATTTGTAAGTACTAAGGTGGAGGCGCCTTTGTCCAAGACTTCACTGACATGGTTCAGGTGACCCACAGAACAGACACGACTCAGGATGAATACAATTAACGTACTTTATTTGTAAACGTGAGTGAATGGGTGCGTGAGTGCAGGTATATGGTGTAATACCGGAGTGGTGGCTCATTTGGTAGAGCATCCGCCCCACACCCGGGAGGCAGGGGTTCAAATCCTGGCCGGGTCATGCCGAAGACCACATAAAAGTGGAACTTCCTGCCGTCCAGCTTGGTGCTCAGCAATAATGGAATGGAGGAGGGAAATCTGTGGCGGTGCCTTGCATGGCAGCAGCCCTCTGATTCTACACTTGGGGTGTGTGTGATTAACACTGTAGATAGGTAAAACACAATCTCGTTCTACTGTACATGATTGGTTGTACAGTTGAATGACAATAAAGGGTGATTTAATTTAATTTAATTTAATGTCATGCAGTGCGATCCGTGAACTCCAGCTGGGGCCGGCAGAGCACCATACAAACTGGCAACCCTGGAAAGAGACAAGGGCCGTTAGCTTACAGTACAACTTATGCAGCTCGTTAGATGTTGCAACGCTTACTGTCATCATTTGGGGCGGCAGTGGCTCAGGAGGTAGAGCAGGTCGTCTAATAACCCGATGGTTGGCGGTTCGAATCCCGCTCTCCCCAGATATCCTGCCGTTGTGTCCCTGGGCAAGACACTTCACTCGCATTGCCTCCAGTGCCCATAACACTGGGTATGAATGTGTATAAATGTATAAAATGTTCGGTGGTGGCCAGAAAGGCCGTTGGCGCAGATTGGCTGCCACGTTTCCGTCAGCCTGCCCCAGGGCAGCTGTGGCTGCAGAAGTTGCTTGCCACTACCATTGTTTGTCTGGAGTGAATGAATAATGTACCTATTTGTAAAGCGTCTTTGAGTATATATGATAAAGCGCTATATAAAACCGATGCATTATTATTATTATCAGATGTTGGAGTAGCTCAGGTAGCGCTGAAGCTACAGCCAGGGAGACAGTGTCTGTGGGCAGGTTAGCTGGAGGTAGAAGAAAGGGTCCGCCACCTGGAGGGAAATGGAGGTCCGCCGTTGCGGGCTCCGCCTGTGCACAGGGGAATCGGACAGGCTTAGTCGTAATAAGGCTTACTTGATAGTTGGTCCGGACGGAACCAACCCGGACGTAGTTCAGCTGGGCTTGGAAGCCGAAGGCTGGACAGTTGAGTGCAGAGAAGCATGGAGGCAGGTGTGGCATGATTCAATGAAGAGAATCAGACGACTCCGCACCCAGCACTGGTCCTGATGGGAATAAATAGGGCCGCAGGAGATGACAGGCAGGTGCGTGCACAGGTGCCATGATTGGCGGCCATGACAGTCGATCCACTTACAAAAGTAATCTCCAAATCCAAAACGTTTAAGCACCTCTAGCATATATGGCCACGTGACCCTGTCAAAGTGACACTGGCATGTCCATAGTGTTAAACCAATCAGGACTCTCTGGCCTAACTGAAGTTATCCTCCATGCCAGTTAGAATTTTTGGACAGCTGCTTTGAAAACTTGACCCAAATTAAGATGGGTTTTACTATTAAACCTCTCTTAAGGACCAGTGCAGTTTCAGCCATTATACAACTGGGCATATTCTTCAACCGCTAAGTCTTTTTAATTACAGGATTTATTCTGTTTAATGTAGCGCTAGCCACTATTAGCCTTGTGGGGCGTGGGTAGGAGTACTGACAGATCCTGGCATTTGAAGGAGAAGGAAAAGTGAAAAGATTTTGACATGAAACTGTAAGACAATGAAAGGTTTTGTTTGTAGAAAAAGGGGCTTAAGACATCATTTTAGACTATGTAGATTTGTTTTTATAGGGAATTTAGTATATCCACTGGAGTGCATCTTTATATGCGTTTATCCAAAATTAATTCATTAATTATCCTTAAAAATAAGAAACAATGCTTGAATTCTTGCTCAGTAAGCTTAAAATTATAATAATAAATCACATTTCTATAATGCTTTTCAAGGACACTCAAAGACACTTTACAATGGATGCATTATTCATTCACTCCAGACAGACACTGATGGTGGTAAGCTACCTCTGTAGCCACCGCTGTACTGGGGCAGACGGACGGAAACACGGCTGCCAACAGCCCCTCCGACCACCACCAATCATTTATACACAATCATACTGGAGGCAAGGTGGGTAAAATGTCTTGCCCAGGGACACAACGGCAGGATGACTGGGGGGGTCAGTGGGATTTGAGCTGCCAATTGTCCGGTTATTAGACAACCTGCTCTACCTCCTGAGGCATTGCTACCCCACACAAATAAAATTATGCCACCATAAATGCTGAACTGAATAGACACCCCCCCCCCCTTCCCCGGGAGAAAATGTTCAACTGAGAACTGTCACTGGTACAACCATCACAGCAATCACTAGAGGAGAAAGACTCATTGTTTAAAATTGGCTTTTAAACAACCAAAACTGTACCCATAACTAGTGGTTGCTCTGTGGCATACGCATATATACAGTTAGGCCCAGAAATATTTGGACAGTGACACAATCTTCATGATTTGGGCTGTGCATGCCACCACATTGGATTTGAAATGAAACAACTACAACCGAATTGAAGTGCAGACTTTAAGGTTTAATTCAAGGGGTTGAACAAAAATATATGATTAAACATGTAGGAATTGTAGCTATTTTTATACAAACGCTCCTCATTTCAGGGGCTCAAAAGTAATTGGACAAATAAACATAACCCTAAGTAAAATGTTACTTTTCAATATTCTGTTGAGAATCCTTTGCAGGCAATGACTGCCTGAAGTCTGGGACCCATGGACATCACCAAACGCTGGGTTTCCTCCTTTGTGATGCTTTGCCAGGCCTTTACTGCAGCTGTCTTCAGTTGTTGCTTGTTTGTGGGTCTTTCTGCCTTAAGTTTTGTCCTGAGAAAGTGAAATGCATGCTCGATTGGGTTGAGATCTGGTGATTCACTCGGCCATTGCAGAATATTCCACTTCATTGCGTTAAAAAACTCCTGGGTTGCTTTTGCAGTATGTTTTGGATCATTGGTGAAGCGCCGTCCAATCAACTTTGCTGCATTTGGCTGAATCTGAGCAGAAAGTATATCCCTATACACTTCAGAATTCATCCGGCTGCTTCTGTCTTGTCACATCATCAATAAACACAAGTGACCTAGTGCCATTGGAAGCCATGCATGCCCATGCCATCACACTGACTCCACCATGTTTTACAGAAGATGTAGTGCTTTGGATCATGAGCTGTTCCAATTCTTCTCCAAACTTTCTTCTTCCCATCATTCTGGTACAGGTTGATCTTAGTCTCATCTGTCCAAAGAATGCTGTTCCAGAACTGGGCTGGCTTCTTCAGGTGTTTTTTGGCAAAGTCAATTCTGGCCTTTCTATTTTTGAGGCTGATTAATGGTTTGCACCTTGTGGTGAATCCTTTGTATTTACTCTCATGAACTCTTCTCTTTATGGTAGACTTAGATACTGATACACCTACTTCCTGGAGAATGTTCTTCACTTGGGTGGATGTTGTGAAGGGGTTGTTCTTCACCATGGAAAGGATTCTGTGATCATCCACCACTGTTGTCTTCTGTGGACGTCCAGGCCTTTTTGAGTTCCCAAGCTCACCAGTGCACTCTTTTTTCTCAGAATGTACCAAACTGTTGATTTGGCCACTCCTAACATTTCTGCTATCTCTCTGATGGATTTCTTCTTTTTTTTCAGCCTCAGGATGGTCTGTTTCACCTCCAATGAGAGCTCCTTTGACCGCATGTTGTGTGTTCACAGCAACAGCTTCCAAATGCAAACGCCACACCTGGAATCAACTCCAGACCTTTTAACTGCTTAATTAATGACAGGTTAACGAGGGAAGAGCCCATGCACCCTTGTTATTTTTTTTTTTTTTGGCAGCCTTCTGAGTCAATTGTCCAATTACTTTTGGTCCCTTGAAAAAGAGGCGGCTACGTATTAAAGAGCTGTATTTCCATGCCATGTGGTGGCATGCAGAGCCCAAATCATGAAGATTGCGTCACTGTCCCAATATTTCTGGGCCTAACTGTAGTATACTAAAATACTATAGTATTTTCTGCTAGCTATGCTAACAAGCTAACAGTGCTTTTACTATGACCAAACGTTTGTCCTCCCCATAAAGAAATGAACAGGCCATCTTTGCTGACAAATATATTATATATACATATACTGTATCTGCTTGTATTGATATGTAACAGCCAAAGTGCAGATATTTTTTTACTCACTCTTGTTCCTACACTATTTTCGGTTAGCTATGCTAACAAGCTAGCACTGCTTTTAGCACAACCAAACGCTTCTCCTCGCCATAACGAAATGTGCGTTTGAGAAACTAGAACAAAAAATCTTAACATGTTACAGAATACTTTGTTAGATAGCCAGTGCAAAATACGCTGTTTGTTTTCTATCAACACTGTTTCTTGTCATCTCAAATGACGTTAGTGACGTCGCCATATATCTTGAAATGCTCGTTTGACAAGAACAAAAGTCTTAGTGTCTTACAGAATACTTTTTTATAAAGATATCCAGTGCAAAATACGCTTTTTGTGGTATCAATACTGTGTATGAATGGATGCCTTACATTGTGTATATGGGAGATTTTTCTCCCAAAGACACTAGTAACATCATCATGTTTACTATTTTGGTAATATTTCCACAATCATGGGCCATGTTTTTTATATTTCACTCGTGTGCTTAATTGTGTGTTGTGTAACTGTGTTTTATCTAATCCTTCTCTTATTTTATTGTGCAGTAGTCTGGTGGAGTACCTACAATGTCATTGTACTGTACAACCGTACAATGACAATAAAGCCTATTCTATTCCTATTCTTCTATTCCATAATCAGACATGTAAGCTTTGCTAATATTGATATTGAATAAAACTGACTTCTATGTCTGCACATTTAATGGAAGGCTTAAGTTGTACGGCGCACAAACCAAAACACTTTTTTGTATTTACAAAGTTATCACAGCTGGATGATGAGCGAGAACCACCCAGACCTGTGGTGTCCAGCTCACCTTCACCAGTACCAAGCATGTCCTCCTCCTGCTCTTCCTATTCTCATCAGACCAGATTAGGTAATATATGTTCGGATCATGACCCATTCACACAAAGGAGGGAGTGAATTAAACCAATTATACACTTCAATTGAATGTTGTGATGCTACTAACAGTAAATGGATGTTGAATAGACACATTCAGTCTTGGATTGACAATTCCTGCATTTTTCAGTATGTGGTTACAGTGATCCCTCACTTATCGCGGTTAATGGGTTCCAGAACCGACCGCGAAAAGTGAAAAACCGCGAAGTAGCGTCACCCCTAATGACGTCACCCATAAATAATACGTACGTTCATTCTCTCACTCTCTCTCTCATGTGATACGTGTGTGTGTGTGTGTGTGTAAGTGTACATACATACGTAGATGTAAATAAAGTGTACATAAATATGTTTTTAGAACTCTTTTATTCTTATAACAAGATACGTAACTCAAGATGAAGATGATTTACTGCACAGGTTAATGAGAGCTTTACTGCTCCTCAGGTGACGCCTCATCGTCAGGTGCTAGAGGCGCAGGATCGTCGAGGGCAGCTTCCGATAGAGCTGGAGAAGCTGCAGGAGGCGGCGTAGTGGCTCGACGGGAAGACTATTTCGCACAAAATGGCATGAGAGAACAGCAAAAAGTTCCATGCGGCGAGACTAAGCAACACGAGCGATAAAGAGCAATGAATGCGGTCTTCCTTCGCTGCATGGGCGCTCGGCAGGGACAGAAGCTGGGTGAAACGTCTCGGCCAATCAGCTTGCGGGGTGAAACGTCTCGGCCAATCAGCTTGCGAGATTCCCGAGCCGAGCCAACACGAGAACAGCGAACAGAGAGGTGGATTTTGAGTTGTGCGGGCTCTCCGTGTTGATACCTGATGTTATAATGTAGTCTCCCTGCCTTCTGCTAGCGCCCGCCCATTATTTCTCAATTTTGAATTTTTGATGAATATTTTTGAAAAATCCGCGATGCACTGAGGGCGCGAAAGGTGAAGCGCGAAGTAGTGAGGGATCACTATTTTATATTGCTTCTTATTTATATACTTTTAAACAGGGAAACGGAAGCGAGACACAAACATGGACCACCTGGAGAGGTCAGATGAGAGACACCATGAGCAGAGCAGGAGGGAGGAGCAGCTGACCTCCGCTTTGCTGCAAAGCATCCAGAAGATGAAGGACAGGACCAATACCCTTGTTGGACTGATGGGACACGTTGTGTCTGTGCTTGAGGGACTGCAAAAAAAGTAACTATCACAGCACTGATATTTTTGGCTGTGTGTACATAATATTTCATATGTAGCAGTCTTAAGTTTTTGCACATTTTGTAAATAAAAGCTTTCTTTCCTTAAGTGTTTTTCTGCTTCCACATTAAGTAATTGTTATCCTCACCCCAAACATATGCATGAAATGTAAAGCTATTTAGGATGAGCAATGCAAATCACTATAACATTGTAGTGGTGGGAAGTGAAAGTAAAAGTACTGAATTATGGCATTTAAGTTCATTTTTTTCAGGTATTGGACAATATATCAGGGATTTGAGGACTTTACTCACATTTTTTTAAAAACGTTTTTCACATATTCTAAAGAACAAGCAGCAACAAACTTTAAATCTATGCACGTTTTCTGTGGAAAATGTTCCAAGTTGCCAGCTTCAAAATGATGAGTTTATATTCTTTTAGCAACGTACCACATGACATTCTGTCAGCTCTGGACAAGATCATTTCCAGGGAAAGTACTTTTAATTTGCACACTTTAGTTTGTCTCTTGTTACCCCTACATGAATAAAAACTTGAATCAGTACTTTAACCAGAATAGATTACATACAAGTACACAAGGTGTATACCTTTAACAACTCTGTAAATGTGTCTATAAAATATATAAATACACCATAAATACTTCAAAACAGAGTACACTGAGGACCGATTGTCAGCTGAATTTTTTTTATTCATTAATGCTTTTGCACTGCTTCACATATGTTATATTTTGTAAATGACATGGCAGGCACTAAACAGGTTATTGCTGCCCGCTGTTAAAGTACTCCATTAAAGCCGCCCTAATGTCATCCCCTTCTGCGTTGGCATGGTCAGGTAGTGGTTGAACTGGAGGCTGACTGTGATCATGTGTGTCTGGGAGTCCAAAGTTGTCACCATGTTCCTCACAAATATTATCAAGTATGCAGCAGGTGAGCACCATTTTCTTGCTCAGCTCCAGTTTGCAGTCATTCCTTTTCAGGAGGGACCTCCATCGTCCTTTCAAGCTGTGTGTTATGTGCAAAAACATTGTTGCTTGGAGGTACATAGAATATATATTTATACAGTATCTACATGTATATATCCAGTAAATCTATGCATTTTTCCATGTAACCTTATGACTGCATTATTTTAATTGCTTTTAATCCTAGATCAAGTTTGTTTTGGGTTCAAAATGCATCGTAAGTGTTAAATATATCTTATTATACCGAACTAAGTACTGTTTCTGTTGAAATATATATTTAACGGCTAATATAACCCCACAACAACAATATGGCACCTGACGATCATTTTTTTGGCAGCTGATCACTTTTTGGCATGACATAACAGGTGTTATGTCATGCATCTCGTAATGCGCTGCAACACCACCTATTACAGAATTGACATAAATATTACGTTTAAAAGTGTAGTCAATGCTAGCTAGTTGAGCTACAGACTTGAGCTAACAACAGCTGATAACGGAGATATCGATAATTATCGATCTCCTTAAACATAGCCGCGGTTCTCTGCGATTAAGTATAAAACTGTTTTTGGATGGTAATACAGGTTTGGAATAATAAAAGCAGCACTCCAAAAGAGACAACAAACTCCTCCATGCTGACAAGTTAGCGCTGCTTCTTCTTCTCCTCTTTTTACTTCTTCTTTTGTGGTGTTCTGCTGGGTTGCATAACGGCGCTTCACACAACGTAATGACATAGCCCTAACGTAATCCCCGACTAGCTCCATATCAGTGGAAAACCAACTGGTTCTTATGAGGCACTACAGTTGAACTGGTTAAGCACCAGCATAAGTCCCAGAACCAAACTAGCACTGGTTCTTATTTTGGTGGAAATGAGGCAAATGAGTGCTTAAAATGCTTTTATTATCTTGTCTAGTTCTTTTTAACATGTCCATACAGTGAACAGCATTACATCCATAAAACTTTATCTACAATGTGCAATTAAAATAACATTGTTTTTCATTTTTGTAAAAAATGAGCAATTTTCACACGACAAAAATTACACGTTTACAATTGATGACAGCTTTGAAATTTTTACCTCTGATTCTCATACACATAAAGAATATGTGTGCTTTTTTTCCTGGTAGCACACTCTAATACAGCCACTATGTTGTAAAATGACTGATGGTAAAAATGGTCACACTGCTGACACGTAGCGTAAACATGGGTGTTACATGAGTAATTAGATAGCTGAAGCCGACCTCTCCAATCGGGGAAAAAAATGAGGGCTTAAAAAGCAGCAGACTTTTAGGCTCAGTTGGGACAAACTTTGCATTGTGAGTGAACCCTTCAACTTGCTGCTTCACTTTTTTTCCAGCTGTGTTCCCATGGGCTCTGCCTCACATGGGGAGCATGCAGAGGGAAAGAAGCATCCGCTGCCGGCTGATAATGATGGTGGTTATGTTAAAAAAACAAAACCTCACACATATGCATGTAAACAGTAACTTATCGTGGCCAGAAAACTTATCGTGGTTGTTTTTTCTTATCGTACGATTAATCATTTCAGTTGTTGTGAGACCATCTGCTACATTTGTATTGTGTCACAGTGCGTGTGTACTAAATTATCTCTGGCACACAGCTCAGAATGTGAGCATAGCAGGCCTCTTTACCTGCTGTTCAAACATTCTGTTTATAAGAGGCAGCCAATCCGAACAAAAGTCAGCTTAAAGGCATGGAAGAATTAAAAGTCAGAGGAGCTAGATGGCTTGTTTTAGAAAGCTGATGAGGTGAGGTTTTTCACTGAGGCTAAATATAAGCTCCTACAAAACCTCCTACAGCTTTTAAAATGTAGGATGCAAAGCTAATCTAGAGTCCTAGAGTACAAGAATAAAATATTAAGTTACAGATAAGAATTAACAGTGACTAATGGGTTTAAGATGTCAATCTGTATGATTCATAATATTTACACTGCACACTAACTGCATCAATATACCTTTTCCATCTGTCAGCTGATACTTTTTCCAGAACATTTTTATGTTGACAGTGAGTCAGGCAAGGGAAGAGAGTGAAGGCAAGGCCGTGACAACACTTAGTGCTTAGAAGCCATGTGGGTGAATGCTGTAACTCACTCAGCTCAGCAGCAGGGGGACATGGCAAACAGCTTATTTCATTTGACGTGGGGATGTCATGCTGTTTTATTTTCCCGTGCATTATGTCAGAAACATCAAGATATTCATACCTGCAAAGAATACCAATTTGACGACACTAATCTCAAACAGACCTGTAAATGTATACCATGCCAGGCCCGCTAGAAGCTACAGTCGATTACAATGGTCATAAAGTATTGGACATAGCAAATAATACATTCTGATTTAGCTGTATATAGAGAGAGCATTCCCAGCAGTGGGGCTAAAATGGGATCAGCAAATGTCCTGGCAATACGTTTATTACATTATGAAGAAGCTTGTGTGCTGGTGGCAACACTCATGTATGGGTAATGCGATAAAGAAATAACTCCAGCACACCTAAATCTAAATCAGCCTCCTCGTACCGCCTTGCCTCCTTCACGTTTTTAGTGTGGGGCCCATTTCCCCTCACATTAAGTTTTATCCCACCTCTGTCACAGCTTGCCACATCCTATTTATTTGTGTGGAGTGTCTTGCATGGCTCACAATGCCTGCACAAAAATCTGTATTTCATGCCATGTTAGCCTTTTATATTACACTCATTACTCATTTCATGTTTACCACTTCTTATTAAAAGCAGCTCACGTCTGTGGTCACAGTACACTGGTTGGCGGTATAATACATATTCTCATCTCTTTATGTGTTTCTGTTTGAATGAATTAGACATGTGAACGTTTGATTTATAAAGGTCTCTCCAGGAAAAAGGACATCACACAGACAGTGTTCCTTTCAGCTTCACTTGGTGTAGACGTGCTACATTCTTAGACATGATATCACTGTGGCTCTAGGAATGGGGATTGAGTGCACAGTCTGCCCACAGGTTGGTGGAAGACTAAATTATTTCAAATTATTACCCACCCTACCAGAAGATTGCTAAATTTTATACAGAAATATTGATACTTGATAACAATCAAGCCTATTATCCTTGGAGATTGTCAAACATTTTAGCAGATATGACCTGATGATACAGATCCATAATCTCAATGAGTGGTTGTCAGTGGTCTTCAGTGAACCACTGAGGCTGTGCAGGAACTCTGTTACCCACCGGAAAGATTAGGCTTCTCTCATCTCTCCTTTATTTTTAAAAAAAGCTTGAGTGACTAGCATTTATTACCTGGATACAATGGTGCTTGTCAGTGGGAAATATTAGTGCCTCAAAAGCTTTATCAAGGGTCAAATAAAAATGACTAGATCAGACCGTCGATGACAGCGTAGCTCATTCTGGCCTGACGAAATCACTGAAAGAGCGCTCAGATCTCCTGACCATCGACCTTGATCCTAGATGGGTCTGCATCTAGGCTGTGCTTATAGCCTAGGACAGGGGTCACCAACCTTTTTGAAACTGGGAGCTACTTCAAGGGTACCGAGTACTACGAAGGGCTACCAGTTTGATACACACTTGTGCAAAAAAAAAATTTAAAAAAAAATTGCACCATTTAAATGTATATGTTATTATTAATGATTACTGATATTCATCTATGTGAAGACACTGATCACATTAATAAATTCCTGTAATAACTATTAAAAATGATTTAACAAGCTAGGAAACAGATTCAAACAGTGCAGCACTTTTTTTCTCTGTAACTGCACAGAGAAAATGCTCATTTTGGCTTTAAATGCATTATGTTAGCAACAGTCTTACCTTGGCTTTGCAGCTCACAATTCAAAAGGTTTAGTTTCCCGGTGATGTCTGTTAAAAATGTGAGGTCAGTGAGACGTCTTCACCTCTGGATTGCATGAACCCTTTGATTTCACATAGAAGTGCCCAAAAAACCGTCCCCTGCTGAGCCATCAGATTTCTATGTGTAATAAAAGATCACCATATTCAGCTGACAGCTCCTCCAATAGCACCTTGAATATCCTGTGTTGTTTGGGTTTGGAGTGGATGCCATTTATGATTTCCATGACCGGAGTCATCACATGCTCAAATCCAGTCATTTTGCACATATGGCCTGCTGATGAATGGTGCAGTGGTAATGCAGGAATGGTGGGAAGTCTGTGTCACCTTTACAGTGCGCTATGAAACCTGCATGTCGGCTGGTCATAGCAGGAGCCTCGTCTGTAGTCACTGATACCAGCTTTTCCAATGGTACCTTTTTCTTTGCTAAAAACTTCTTCACTGCATTATAGATTTCTACTCCCCTGGTTATTTTAAGAGGCAGTAGTGTCAGGAGTTCTTCTTTTGTGGAGAAATAATCAAACACCATCCGAATGAAGATCATCAGCTGTGCTGTACTGCTGCTGTCCACGGACTCGTTGCACTGGATGCTGAACCACCGGCACTCTTCCAGATCCTGGTCCAGCTGCTCGGTCAAATTCTCAGACATCACTGACTCTCTTCTAATCATCGTACTTGCCCCCATTTGCACATCAGAGAGAGTGGAGATGACATCTGTTCCATTCTTTGTGTCTTTAAATACAGTGTTTGCAACTATCATCACTGCTTTTTTGAAAACCTCCCCGTCTGTAAATGCCTTCTTCTTTATCAAAAACTGTATTGCTCTAAATGAGGCTTCAATTGTTTTTTGGGATTTTTTCAGTGGCCTCATGAAAAAAGACTGCTGTTTGACCAAAGTTGCTTTTAACTCACGGACTTTCTCTGCCCACAGTGTGCTGCCCGGTGGGTAGTTAGCATGGTAGCTTTCATGACACGAACTGAAGTGTCTTTCGACGTTGTGTCACTTTGCCGTGGCCACAGTCGCCCCGCAAATGAGAAAAACATTTTTCTTTCACCGTAGCAAAAAAGAACTCTTCTTCCCATTCGCTATGAAAATAAGTTTGTTTTGTTTTTTTCTGCCATGTTTTTGGAGGTACAATCTGCATTTAACTCCTCATCATCGCATCCCCCTCTAGCTTATCTCAACAAATGCTGAAATTTGTCATGCGCACAATAGTATCCTTTGAACCAGAGTAAATCAGAGTATATGAATATTAAACATTTTTATTTTTATTTTTTATTTTAACATTTTTATTTTTGGGGGCAGCAGTGGCTGAGGAGGTAGAGCAGGTCGTCCAATAACCACATGGTTGGCGGTTCGAATCCCGCTCTCTCCGGATATCCTGCCGTTGTGTCCCTGGGCAAGACACTTCACCCCTAATTGCTCCTGGTGGGTCTGGAAGTGCCATGTTAGGTAGCATGCCACCATCAGTGTGTGAATGTGTATGTGAATGGGTGGATAGCAGGATCTGTAAAGCGCTTTGGTCATCAAGGGATGAGAATAAAAGCGCTATATAAGTGAATGCCATTTACCATTTTATATTTTCATTTTAAAATCTACAACATTGCAAGTGTGATTCAAAAATAATGGTAACACAATTTAAGAAATTTAAGATGAAGCTCATTGGTGATGAGTGCTATTTTCTAAGGGTGTCATCATCATCATCATCATCATCATCATCATAGCACTCTGTTGGGGGCGACAATGACTGTTTCATTTAGATCTGATCAGATTCCTCCAAGAAGCTCTGTCCTTCACCTTCCGCTCCCAGGAACTCCTGACCTTGTTAACCCAGGCGATGTCCGAGCCGGTATGAGTTGCTTTCTGACTGACCATTTCATGAAACTGCTTGCAAAGTATTTGAGTACCGCTAGCTTTTGCTGGACTACTGGCACATTCTTGGCAGATAGAGGTATTATCAGTGGCAAGGACAGGCCAAGACTCCAGTATCTGTTGCAGTGACTGACCAGATGATAGGTTTGTTTATCTTATAGGAGGGGGTTATGCAGCATCTTAGACAGAGACAAGGAATAAACATGGGAGAACAATGCCCAGAGAGTTCCTGGAGATATAGCAGGAAGGAGTCAGAGGCATAGGGGGTTGAATGCTGTGTGATGTAGATCAGAATCAGAATCAGAATGAACTTTATTGCCAAGCATGTTTACACATACGAGGAATTTGACTTGACATTAGGTGCGCAGGCGCTCACTAATGACGCGGCAGCCGACAAGGCGCCTAATACAGTGGGGGTAAAGAGGGAGAGGGGAAGGGAATGACACATTAGGCAGAGAGAAAAAAACATAGTTATCAGAATAGCGCTCGAGTGAGCAAGATTATGATCACATAGAAAAAAAACCCTCAATGCACATTTAGCAGACAAGTTACAATGCACACGTTAACAAAACAAAAGAGAGAGACCAGTGTGTGTAAATCAGTCATATGATATCAGTGTGAGTGCAGTGTGAATGTATCAGTTACTGGTGCACAACAAAATCGTCTCCTAGGCAACGGCTAGATGTTATGTTCATGTATTCTAAACATAATAAACATGTCCACAGAGTTCGTCTCTCTTCATGCCAGATGGTAAAATTCCATGTTAGTCACATGATAACGCTGTCCTTGGAGAGTTCAGATTGTTGTACAACAGCAGTTGTTTGGGTTAAGAGAAGCCAAGACTCCCTTCTGCTTTATCTCTTCTCCTGGAGGAATGAGTTCTCCCAAGGGCGCCGAATCAAGGCCGAATGAGCACAGTTCACTTAGAGCATAGAAATTTCCTCTCTCATGCGATTCTGTGCATCACAATTTAAATTAACATTCACAGGCTTTAAAGTCATTCCCTGGAGAACACCCAGCGACTCCAAGATGTTACCCACTTTCTGATTCAGTTCAACATTTGCCGCCATCAGCGCTCTCCCCAGCTGGTCGAATTGTTGGAGGAGCTTCGCCAGGTCCGCATTTTGATTAGCTCGTTCCAACTTCTTTAATTTCCGATACACCAGGAAAACTCCAAGGCCAATCAGCAGAAATCCTGTGATCATGAAGCCAAACAGATAGATGTCTTCCACATCCTCAATCGAAAGATCACACAGACACATGAGTTTCCAATTATCCCATGAGTCCCTCACATAACCCGCAGCTGAAGTGCCTGCGGGACATTTGGGCTCCCCCGGGCCCGATTTTCTGTTAGAAAAAGTGGTGTCAATTGCATTTAAAGCCCAGCTCACCAATTCCATTTTTCCATTTGGATTGAGATCAGCGAGAAGGAGAGCGAGACACAGACAGGACACAGCAAGCTGGGATCAGTCAGGGAGGCGGAGGAGGAGAGGAGAAGAAATGCGTCTGCTCTCTCTGAAAGCCGGAAGAAGGCTGTGTGATGTCATGCTGTGTGAGAGGAAAACTCCATGAAACGTGTGAAGAGGATTTGAGGGGAGAGAGGAGAGCTTGTTGGATTCATTCATTCTGTTCTGTGCTTATGAGATGTGAAGTGTGTAATAAACCGTCTGTCCATGGATCTGCCTCTGATTTGACACACTCCACACTGGTGACCGAAGACGTATTATGGAACACGAGGCAAGAACCCCGGAGCCGGCCCGGTCGGGAAGCCCCAGCGAGGCAGCAGCCATCCCACAGACAGCCCGGACTGGAACCCCCAGCCACGCGTGTGCGGTTTCAGTCAAGCTACTGGATTTCTGGCAGCACAACCTGCGCTCTTAGTTCCACCACACCGAGGCCCAGTTTGCCCTCCGGGCAGTAACGGCAGACGACACCAGATTCTACCATGTGGTCGCAGCGCTGGACGCCCGCACAGCTCAGCAGGTAGCAAGCCTGCTTGATCAGCCTCCAGCCCACAACAAATATGAGGCGCTCAAGGCTGTGCTCACCCGGCGCTACACGCTCTCCGAATGTGAGAGAGCGGAGAGGCTCCTGAGACGGACCGAGTTAGGAGATGGTTCGGCCGTCGACCTGATGGAGAAGATGCTGGCGTTAATGGGCACGGACGACGGGCACTTTCTGTTTGCCCATCTCTTCCTCCGGAACCTTCCAACAGTGGCGAGAGCGGTTCTGGCCAATTCGCCGTTGCTGGCCGCGCGTGACTACCGTGCGCTAGCCCAGGAGGCAGACAGGATCATCCTCACCACCAGGGAGATCACAGTCAACGCGGCAGCGGCGGAGCCCAGCGAGGCGACCAGAGGAGGCGAGGAGCCACCGACGGTAGCAGCAGCGGGGGCCAAGGAGCGCCAGAGAGACATGCTTTGTTTCTACCACTGCCGCTTCGGAGAGAACGCACGCAGATGTGCGCCACTGTGCCAATTCAAGCGCTCGGGAAAACGCCAAGGCCGGCGGTCAGTAGCAGCTGCGACCCTCGGTGAAGAGAACAAGCTGCTCTACATGATGGACGCGCGCTCGGGGAGGCGTTTCCTCGTGGACACCGGAGCCCAGAAGAGCTTCATCCTGCCGACCTACGATGACCGGCTGGCAGGACCTAGCGGCCCCGTGATGTTGGCAGCAAACGGCTCGGAAATTAAGACCTTTGGTGAGAGGACACTGATCTTATCTCTACACGGCCGTACATACGAGTGGACTTTTGTTGTAGCAGCACTGAATTTCCATATCCTGGGGGCTGATTTTCTGTGTGCACATGGTTTACTGGTTGATGTTGCTAACAGGTGCCTGGTTAATGCACTGTCCTTTGACTCTCTCCCCTGTATAGCTCGAGTGACCCAGCCAACAGCACAAGCCAACGTCACAGCTCCAGGCGGTAAGTTCCACGCACTGCTCACTCAGTTCCCAGCACTCATGGTCCCGACGTTTTCGATAGCCATCGCTAAGCACGGGGTGGAGCACTTTATAACCACCACCGGGCCGCCCGTTTTTGCAAGACCTCGGCACTTGGACGCAGCTAAACTGGCCATAGTGCGCGAGGAGTTCGCCAACCTGGAAAGGCTGGGCATCATCAGGCGTTCGAACAGCCCATGGCCATCCCCGCTACACATGGTCCCTAAGGCTGAGGGATCGTGGTGACCGTGCGGTGATTTCTGCAGGTTGAACAACGCCACAGCACACAACCGCTACCCGATTCCCCACATACAGGATTTTTCCAAAATAGACCTGGTCCACGGTTACCATCAAGTCCCAGTGCGCGCTGAGGACGTACCCAAAACAGCGGTAATAACTCCGTTCGGTTTATTCAAGTTCCTGCGCATGCCATTCGGGTTGAAAGGCGTGGCACAGACGTTCCAGCGCATGACGGATGCAGTGCTGCGCGATCTCCCGTTCGTGTTCGTCTACCTGGACAATATCCTGGTAGCCAGTGCGTCCGAAGACTAACACGAAACCCACCTCAGGACAGTTTTCCGGAGGTTGGAGGAGCACAGGTTAATAATCAACTCGGCGAAATGCCAGTTTGGCGTGACGGAGATTGATTTTTTGGGGCATCGCGTCTCTCCGGAAGGAGCGATCCCGCTGCCCGACAAAATGTGCGCCGTGGCAGATTTTCCCCGGCCTCAGACGGTCAGGGCGCTGCAGGAATTTTGGGGGATGGTGAACTTTTATAACCGTTTCCTTCCCCACGCGGCGCAGCTCATGCAACCATTGTACACCGCGCTCAAGAGACAGAAACCCGCGGATAGGGTCGAATGGACCCCGGAGCGAGAGCGGGCGTTCTCGGAGGTGAAAGCAGCCCTGACAAACGCCGCACTGCCGGTGCATCCGGACCCGGCGGCCCGGATAGCGCTCACCACCGACGCTTCAGACGTGGCCATAGGGGCTGTCGTAGAGCAGCGCGTCGCTGGGGCTTGGCAGCCGCTCACTTTTTTCAGCAGAACTTTGCACGACAGCAAACGTAAATACAGCGCGTTCGACAGGGAGTTGCTGGCTCTCCACCTGGCCATACGCCACTTCCAGTTCTGGCTGGAAGGGCGCAGCTTCACCACGTTCGGGGATCATAAGCCACTAACGTTCGCGATGGCCAAGGTTTCAGAACCGTGGTCGGGCTGGCAGCAGAGACAGCTGGCCACGATCTCAGAGTTTACTACCGATATTCAGCATGTGTCTGGTAAACTGAATGTGGTGGCGGACTGCCTCTCACGCGCTGTGGTGGCCCCGGTCTATGTGGGGATAGATTACGCAGCCATGGCCGCGGAGCAGGTTAGCGATGCAGACGTGCGCGCGCTCCAGTCTGGACCAACAGGGTTAAGGCTGGAGAGCAGGGTGCTGCAAGACGGCATGCCCCCCCTAATCTGCAATGTCTCCACAGGACGCCCGCATCTGGTGGTCCCGGTCGCGTGGCGCCGCCACGTGTTTGAGTCGGTTCACACTCTGGTGCACCCAGGAGTGCGCGCGTCGGTCAAAATGGTAGGAGAGAAATTTGTGTGGCCGAACCTACGCAAACAAGTAAAAGAGTGGGCTGCAGCCTGCGTGGCGTGCCAACGAGCCAAGGTACACAGACACACGAAGGCTCCCTTGGAGCCGTTTCGAGTACCGGCTAAGAGGTTCGACCACGTTCACGTGGACCTCGTGGGCCCCCTCCCGCCATCACAGGGGTGCACGCACCTCCTGACAGTGGTGGACTGCACCACGCGCTGGCCAGAAGCAGTCCCACTGGCGGCAATCACGTCCACGGACGTAGCACACGCTTTTTTAACAGCATGGGTGGCGCGTTTTGGAGTCCCGTCAGACATTACTTCTGACAGGGGCCCTCAATTTGTTTCCGAACTCTGGTCCGCGATGGCCCACAGCCTGGGTGTTACAATTCATCGCACAACCGCATACAACCCACAGGCCAATGGGTTATGCAAGCGTTTTCATAGATCACTGAAAGCAGCACTTAGGGCTTCACTGACGGATGCAAATTGGGTGGACAGGTTGCCGTGGGTTTATTGGGGTTGCGCTCCGCGCCAAAAGAGGATCTGGAAGCTTCCCCAGCGGAGCTGGTTTTTGCGCAGCCCCTACGGCTGCCCGGGGAATTTCTGCCAGATAATCCCGTGCCGGACAGCTCCCCGTCTCAGCTTTTGCAGGGTAGCGCAAACACAGGCACACTGCCAGGCCCGGCCCACCACTGTTTTCCGCGTGTTTTCGTAAAACTTTGAAGAACGCGGAGTTCGTATTCGTCAGACACGATGCCCACTGCCCCCCATTGCGCCCACCCTATGATGGACCGTTCAGACTGTTGGAAACAGGGGATAAGCAGTTTGTGCTAGACTTGGGGGGTAGACGGGAGAAAATTGGCATAGACAGACTTAAACCCACCTTTGTAGCAGCAGACGAGCAAGTGCTGTTGGCTAGGGCCCCTCGGTGTGGAAGACCCCCACGGAGAGCTCCCTAGGGAAGCGATGCAACAGAGCAGCCACACGGACAGGGCGAAGTCCCCCCCCCCCCTCGCCATGGCCCACCCGCAGTCAGACACACTCCCAGCAGCCCCCCACCGGCACAGCAGCGCCACGGAGGCGGTAAACCCCAGTTACAGCAGATATGGGAGGAGACGGAAGCCAAGAGAGCGTATGGACTAATGTTCTATCTTAGACGCTGTGGGGGGGGGGGTATAGGAGGGGGTTATGCAGCATCTTAGACAGAGACAAGGAATAAACATGGGAGAACAATGCCCAGAGAGTTCCTGGAGATATAGCAGGAAGGAATCAGAGGTATAGGGGGTTGAATGCTGTGTGATGTAGATGTCATGCTGTGTGAGAGGAAAACTCCATGAAACGTGTGAAGAGGATTTGAGGGGAGAGAGGAGAGCTTGTTGGATTCATTCATTCTGTTCTGTGCTTGTGAGATGTGAAGTGTGTAATAAACTGTCTGTCCATGGATCTGCCTCTGATTTGACACACTCCACACTCTATGCTTTTTGTATAGTGCATGTCATGATGCACCGACTAGCAAAAATCCACCACAGACCTTGTGACAGATGTGCTTATCTGCTCGGATGTGCAGTCTCACCCTGTGTAACTGGGAGTGGTCCACGACAGACCTGTGACAGATATTGGTTTTAGTTCTGCCAGGATGCCCAGTTTCACCCTCCACGCCCTCGGAAGGTCAGGGTTGCCGGTTGAGTCACCGATGGCCCGACCCATGAGACAGGTAGTACCTGTTTTCATGGTTATCCAGTAGCAAGCAAACCAGTGCCTGACCTGACATGTACCATTTCTTGGGGTGTAACGGTATGCTAAAATCACGGTTTGGTACGTACTTTGGTTTTAAGGTGACGGTTCGGTTCATTTTCGATACAGTAAGGAAACAAAATGCAAAACATAAAACTGCGTATGTTTTTGATAAGCAGGAACAGCTTTGACAAAAAAAAAAACAAACTGCAAACTGCCAGCAGTGAATTCTCCAGGAAAT
This sequence comes from Pholidichthys leucotaenia, assembly GCA_020510985.1. Lineage (NCBI taxonomy): Eukaryota > Metazoa > Chordata > Actinopteri > Cichliformes > Pholidichthyidae > Pholidichthys > Pholidichthys leucotaenia. The sequence continues at coordinate 193,360,058 of CM035841.1, forward strand.
AAAATGTAAACAATAAAATAAATAAATTGTCTTTTTCAGCAAATGAACGATGTAGACAAGTGCAACAACAGAAGTTTGAATAGTCTGAATTATTCTTTTATTCCTTATTGCCTGAAGCAGTGATTTTAACCAGGGTGCTCTGGTATGTTCAGGTTTCTAGAACTTAATTATCTAATTTCACTTGTTAATTGGTCAAAAAAATTGCAAATGTGTCATTGTTGTGTATTGGTTCTGAAGGCACCCGTGCACAACAACAGCAAATTATTTGCAATTTTTTGGACAATTAAGAAGGAACTTACCCAGGCACCCTTGAAAAAACACTGGCCTCAAGTACAGCATTAACAGATTTAGCTTGTTCTTAAAAGAATGGCATTATTTTCTGGCTGAAGTGGGCACAACAACAAACTTCATACCGGGGCTCAGTTAGCTTCAGAATGTGTTTAAACCCAGTGTTCTCGGCAACTGAATATGGACTTAGATCCACTTCTATAAAAACACCAAAGGCATTTGTTATTGCTTTGGCTTGATCTGAAAAGCCCCGAGAGGCTGTCTAAATGCCGCTGGAAGCTGTGCTTGTACCATGCTAGGTTTTTTCTTTTTTTTCATGCTGCAATGAATATTGACATTTGCGTAGTGCTGTTTCAAAATGAGTTAACAAGTTCAACATACTGCCAAAAGCATATCCGATGCTGTTTTCCTCTTATTCACTTGCCTTTGTAAGTTCACATATTTCACCGGAAAGCTGAAGTGTTCCCAGACAGGAGATTTGTGAAGAATGCCTTCAAGCTCTGGCTTCTCCGTACAGCCAGCCATGACGCTTGCTAGCCAGAGGCTGAGCTGCACTGTTTGTTTACATGTATGGTGTGAGGCAGTTACACTTCCTGTCCGTCACTCAACATGGTCCGTGTGGAACCTCGGTACGCTTCTGCACCAAACCAAAGGTTCCATACCAAAAAATTCAAATACAGTTACACCCCTACTATTTTTAGAACAGGCTCACGGGCGACTCATGTGGTCCCTGTGGGTGATCCCTGGCCTAGGAAAAGTAAAGTTTTTCTTGAAATCATAAGCGCCCAGATCTCCTGACCTTTGACCTTGAGCACAACATGGATGCAGACCCACCTGAAGATCATTGTGCATGAGTTTGGTGAGCATTGGAGCAAATGATTAAGAGGAGTAGTGATTTCCAGGAAATACGGACAAATGGATGTATCATCACATTAGCTCCTTTCAGCTTCACCGGAATGAGCAAAAAACGGTTTCAAACCATCTTTATAGCTGCCCATGGTTATGAGGTGTCATCTCTGGCCATCAATAGTTGTATTCCCACTGCGGGAAACAGTTGAGTACAAAGGGAATTTCTAAGATAGTTACTCTTTTTTTGTGCATTACTGTGTAAGACTCAGGCAACCCTCCAATTCTTTATATTTTGTTTCTGAGAAGCAGGACTTTCTTGTAGTTTTTAAAGTTATCTTGACTGATAGTTCCCCAGGTTTAGTCACTGAAAATTGTTTTACTGAACTCTTAAAGAACCTACATAATAGTCACAAGACAAACCACAAAGTAAACACAGTTTGAGCCGTTCGTTCTAATCCTATGGAATATCCTAAAACACAGCATAGCAGCTGTGGCCTCTTTCTGCAATAATGTGCCCTGCAACACTGCACAAACCATTCAGGAATAGTAAGGAGCTCAGTATAGTAAACTCCTCAGACCTCGGTCCAATCAAAAGCAGTATGGCATGAGCTGAAAAACAAAGTCAGATTCACAGAAGTACAAAAAGATCTGCTGCACCAAGCCAAAAAGTGTTGGAGCACTACAGAACGGTTTATACACTCAAGGGATTTAATAATGCACCACTCTATTTTTGGCCCAATTTGGGAGGAGCTTTTCTCTATTAAGGGAACAAATTGTACAAATGCATGTAGGATCATTCCCAACATTTGGGATTTGGGCACACCTGACTGATTATTGTGAGCAGTCTTGCATCTCGAAACACATTTTTGGGGAAGAAGTCACAGTACCCCAATATATGGTGCTTATGTTTCTTGGCATTTCTTTGTCACTGATTAACTTAGAATATTCATTAAAAGGCATCTAGCTGCTGCTGATGTTGGCTGTTCCCAGTTAGCTGCGCCAAAAAAATTGGAGCAAGCACAAACAAAAGGTGAAACTTTTAAAACAGTAACATGTCCTGATGTCAAAGAGTCAGGACAGAAAACTCAAAGCAACAGCTCTTTATAATAGAAAATGCACAGCAAAAGAAATTAAATGAAAAGAAACAAGAATCAATATCTGTGTCCAAACAGTAAGAAATCAGCTGAAGGAAATGGGATCGGCAAACAGAAAAGGCAAATGTAAACCATCATTAATATCTAAAGAAAACAAGATTACAGTGGAATAAAGAGAACCAGTCATGGGCTGTGGATGATTGAATGGAAGTGATATTCAGTGATGAATCGCAAATTTGCATTGGGTGAGGAGATGATGCAGGAACTTTTGCTTAGTGTCATTTAGGAGGATGAATAATTCTGAAACTCCAATGGTCATTGAAAGTAGGATTTAGTGTTGAATTTGCATAAAATCCTTGTAATATTAGCTTTATTTAAAGGGAATACTCATTGAAAATCCTAAAATAAGCATATTATACCTCTACCAAAAGCTGAGAACATAATAAACATAAATATAGTACTTCTGTAGCCTTAATTTTGTCTAGAAAGAAAAGAAATTGATTTCTTTCCATTCATTCTGTGCACCCATGTTGAGGGTCTGACTTCCGTATTTGCTGACTGAATTTGGTGACGTCACCACCTGAACAAACAAAAAGCTCAATGGCTCCAGTGGATCCAACATGCACTCTTGATTATGCATCTAAATTGTACAAAAAAATGAGAATGCGGTCTTTCATTTTCCTCAATACAAACACGAGCTCGTCGTTTTCAGATTATAGCAACACAATGCAGTTTGTGTATACAATAGACTAGTAATGTATTGTGCATTTGGTGAGGTCATGCATTTCAGGCCGACATTCCCAGCGATTTTCAGTCATTTGAAACAGTCACTTCTGCCGACTTTTTTTCTCTCTCCGGATCACAATTTATTCCAAAAAATGATGATATTTGAGGAAATTATATCATTTCCTGCATAAACATACCAGTTTTGGTCGAATGAAAAATCAATCAATTTCCCCTTTAACTATTTAAATTGTTGTTGTGTAATTTATTTATTGCAAACACCTGAAAACTTTTAAATGTTGCCAATAAAGCTAAAATGCAACGGGGGTTGAATTATTTGACTGCAACCGTAAATGCAGGGGGCAAGGTAGTTAAATGAAGATCATTTCAAGCCTCCAGATTTATCATTGACCGACCAATCTTACGATGAGATTGACCTCATATGTACTGTTTCATAAATGCCACATGGACCTTGTTGTACAATCATTTCTGCACCCAAATGCACCAATTTCCATGTCCTTTTGATAAATGAGGGCACATGCAGCAGGGAAAGTAAGTATTGAACACGTCAACATTTTTCTTATTAAACATTATTCTGATGGAGCCACTGACCTGAGATTTTCACCAGATATCAGTAACAACCCAAGTAACCCATCCATGCAAAGAAATCAAGGCAACTGTGTTCACAGAACAAGTTATAAAGTGGAATAACACAGGGAATAAATATTGAACACATGAAGAAAAAGAGATGCAAAAAGGCATAGAAAGCCAAGAAACCAGTTGAAATCCATCAGAATTTTGGAGGCCATCCCATCCCCCATCAGAGAAAATTAATTTCAGCTGGTTTCACCCGGTTCCGCCGGACCGGCGGCGCCACACGAGTGGGCTGCCTGTTGCAACAGCCTTTTTTTTTTTTTTTAATCTTCCTTCTTCTTTCTACACCTTTCACTCTGTATATATATCACGGACGCACGGATCGCCCCGGGGGTCTCCCGGGTCGGCAGACGGAGCCACGGTTTGCAGCGGGAGACGTTACAGCGGGGAGGAGCTAGTGCTAGCTAGCACTTGGCCGCCGCCTGGTGCTAATGGGAAACGCGACATACCGGGAGCTGTAGCGAAAACGACGCGGGTGCCAGGCTGGAGTTTAGGTGGCGTGAAAGAAATATAAGACAGAATAATAAAGAGCGATGGCAAGAACCAAGCAGACCGCCCGTAAAATCTACTGGAGGAAGAAGCCCCCCAGGAGACAGCTAGCCACCAGGGCTGCTCGGAGAGGCGCTCGGGCCACCGGCAGAGTGAAGAGGCCTCGCCGTCACAGGTCACAGGCCCGTGGCTCTGAGAGAGATCCGTCACTACCAGAAATCCACGGAGCTGCTCATCCGTAAGCTGCCCGTCCAGCGCCTGGTGAGGGAGATCGCTCAGGACTTCAAGACCGTCCTGCGTTTCCTGAGCTTCGCCGTCATGGCTCTGCAGGAGACCAGCGAGGCCCACCTGGTGGTCTCTTCTTCGCTAAGGGGGTCACCATCATGCCCAAAGACTTCCAGCTGGCCCGCTGCATCCGCGGAGAGAGAGCTTAGACTTTCTGCTGCACATTCACCAGCCATAATGCTCTGCACTGTGTGTCTATATATATACATTTATAGTAATATGGACATATGTTTACTAGATGTTGTTTTTTCTTGCCTTCTGATTGTTGCTCTGAGTGTTGCTATCCCTATGCTGTTGCAATCCTGGAATTTCCCCATTGTGGGACTAATAAAGGTTTATCTTATCTTATCTTAAGTCCTGACTGATAGCCTTTAAAAAGGTCTGTGAATATCAGATTGTCACACCACATAAAACTCATGATGGGTAGAAGCAAAGAGCTCTCTCTAGACCTTCGCAACCTTATTGTTGCAAAACATAATGATGGTATTAGTTACTGGTGCATTTCTAAACTGCTGAATGTTCCAGTGAGCACTGTTGAAGCCATCATTCAGAAGTGGAAAGAACATCATTTTACCATAAACTGGCCACGACTAGGAGCTCTTCACAAGATTTCTGACAGAGGAGTCAAAAGAATTATCAGACGAGTTATCCAAGAGCCAAAGACCACTTGTGGAGAGCTCCAGAAAGACCTGGAGTTAGCAGGTACTGCTGTTTCAAAGAAAACAATAAGTAATGCCTTCAACCAACATGGGCTCTATGCCCGCTCACCTCGCGAAACTCCATTGCTGAAAAAAAAAGCATGCTGAAGCTTGTTTAAAGTTGCTGCACATTTGGGAAAGCTAGTAAAATACTGGGAGAATATAGTCTGGCCAGATGAGACCAAAATTTTACTTTTTGGATGCCACAACACACAGCATGTTTGGAGGATAAATGGAGCTGCAAATCAACCCAAAAATACCGTACCAACAGTGAAGTTTGGAGGTGGGAGCATCATCGTTTGGGGGTGTTTTTCAGCACATGGTACAGGAAGAATTCATATAACTGAAGGAAAGATGAATGGACAAATGTACAGAGACATCCTTGATAGAACCTGTTGCCATCTGCCAAGATGCTGAAGATGAAATGAGGGTGGACATTTCAGCAAGACAATGATTCCAAACACACAGCCAAGGAAACTCTCAACCGGCTCCAGAGAAGGAAAATAAAGCTTCTGGAATGGCCCAGTAAGTTGCCTGACCTGAATCCAATTGAAACTCTAAGGAATGAAATAGAGATCAGAGTTCACGGAAGACATCCACGGAACCTTCAAGATTTGAAGACAGTTTGCGTGGAAGAATGGGCTAAAATCCCTCCAGAGCAATGCCTGGCCTAGTTTCTCCATACAGGAGGCTGGAAGCTGTTATTACCAACAAAGGCTTTTCTACTAAATATTACAAGAATTTCAACAAGTCTGGTCAATACTTATTCCTTGTGTCATTCCACTTTATTAAATATAACTTGTTTTGTGAACACAGTTGCCTTGATTTCTTTGTATGTATGGATTACTAAGGTTGGTTACTAAGGTTGTTACTGATATCTAGTGAAAAACTTAGGTCAATGGCTCCATCAGAAATATGTTTAATGGGAAAAATGTTGACGTGTTCAATACTTATTTTCCCCGCTGTACGGTGGTGTGAAAAAGTGTTTGCCCCCTTCCTGATTTCTCATTTTTTTGTATGTTTGTCACACTTAAATGTTTCAGATCATCAAACAAATTTAAATATTAGACAAAGATAACACAAGTAAACACAAAATGCAGTTTTTAAATGAAGGTGTTTATTATTAAGAGGGAAAAAAATCCAGACCTACATGGCCCTGTGTGAAAAAGTGATTGCCCCCTAAACCTAATAGCTGGTTGGCAGTGTTGGGCAAGTTACTAAAAAACAGTTACTAGTTACTTCTTTTCACAAGTAACTGAGTTACTTACCAGTTACTGCACAATTAAAGTAACTAGTTACTTGGAAAAGTAATTTTCACGTTATTTTTAAATGCATACTTAAATCATCTTGCAAACATAGCAAGATCAAGGGCCCCTTGTTCTCATCAGAAAAAAAGAAGAAAAGAAGAAGAAGCCATCTCTGTTGTCATTCAGTCCATACAGCCAATCATGTACAGTAGAATGAAATTATGTTTCTCCTATCTACAATGTGAATCACATGTAGAATCAGAGGGGTCGCTGCCATGCAAGGCGCCGCCACAAACAACTTTTCCTTCTCCCATTCTATTACGCTGAGCACCAAGCTAGCAGGCAGGAAGTAGCATTTTTTTATATGGTCTTTGGTATGACCCGGCCAGGATTTGAACCCACGACCTCCCGGTTGTGGGGTGGATGCTCTACCAACTAGGCCACCAAAGAAAACTAATGAGAAAAAAAGTCTCATCTTACAGAGAAAAAATGTCTCAGATTTAAACAAACTATTGTGATCAGCAGAAAGTCATAAATTTACAAGAAATAAAGCTGTAAATTCACAGAGAAAATTTTGGACCTCCTAGTGGGCCGTTTTTGGCCATTTGATTGACACCCCTGGACCAGCCCAATAAAAATGCATATTTAGAGGATTTACTTCCGTGAAATAGTTGCATATCACAACAGCATGTAAATGAATAAGATAAAATAAAACAGAAAGCACAGAAAAATGAAAGTTCACCTTAAGCTGTTCTCTACTGCAACAAATCAGTCACTTTTTTTCTGTGCGGTAAGAAAGCATTTACACAACTGCGGACATTAACGCAGCTTCTTGCTCTAAAAATACTCATGTTTAACCACAGAAGTAGGAGCTGTTAGGGGCAACCGCTCACCGCTCGAACAAAAGGTAATCAGGGCTCGATATGAGAAGTCGCCACCGCCACGGCATTTCTTCCCACCGGGTTGCTGCGTGAACAGGGGCAGGACAGGAAACTGACCTGTGGAGGAGACTGACGGCTGCATCAGCTCAGCAATGTAGGATCAGTTTATTTATTATTTATTTGCGCTAAAAATATCTATCCATATTAATAAAACGAGTAACGCAAGTAACGCATCTGATAAAATTTCAGTAACTGTGACGCATTACTGAATTTTTAAACAGTAATTTCGTTACACATCACGTTACTGCAAAAGTAGCGGCGCTACAGTAACGCGTTACTTTGTAATGTGTTACAAGGTAACGCGTTACTCCCAACACTGCCGGTTGGGCCACCCTTAGCAGCAACAACTGCAATCAAGTGTTGACGATAACTGACAATGAGTCTTTTACAGCACTGTGAAGGAACTTTGGCCCACTCATCTTTGCAGAATTGTTGTAATTCAGCCACATTGGAGGGTTTGCGAGCATGAAACACTTTTTTATGGTCATGTCACAGCATCTTAATCAGATTCAGGTCAGGACTTTGACTAGGCCACACCAAAGTCTTTATTTTGTTTTTCTTAAGCCATTCAGAGGTGGACTTGCTGGTGTGTTCTGGATCATTGTCCTGCTGCAGAACCCAACTGCACTTCAGCTTGAGGTCACAAACAGATGGCCGGACATTCTCCTTCAGGATTTTTTGGTAGACAACAGAAGTCATGGTTCCATGTACCACAGCAAGTCTTCCAGGTCCTGAAGCAGCAAAACAGCCCCAGACCATCACACTACCCCCACCATATTTTACTGTTGGTATGATGTTCCTTTTCTGAAATGCTGTGTTATTTTTATGCTGGATGTAATGGGACACACACCTTCCAAAAAGTTCAACTTTTGTCTCGTCAGTCCACACAGTATTTTCCCAAAAGTCTTGGGGATCATCAAGATGTTTTCTGGCAAAACTGAGACAAGCCTTTATGTTCTTTTTGCTCAGCAGTGGTTTTCATCTTGGAACTCTGTCATGCAGCCCATTTTTGCCCAGTCTCTTTCTTCTGGTGGAGTCATGAACACTGACCTTAACTGAGGCAAGTGAGGCCTGCAGTTCTTTGGATGTTGTTGTGGGGTCTTTTGTGACTTCTTGGATGAGCTGTCACTGCGCTCTTGGGGTAGTTTTGGTCGGCTGGCCACTCCTGGGAAGGTTCACCACTGTTCCATGTTTTCGCCATTTGTGGATAATGGCTCTCACTGTGATTCGCTGAAGTCCCAAAGCTTCAGAAATGGCTTTATAACCTTTTCCAGACTGATAGATCTCAATTACTTTGTTTCTCATTTGTTCCTGAATTTCTTTGGATTGCAGCATGATGTCTAGGTTTTGAGGATCTTTTGGTCTCCTTGACTTTGTCAGGCAGGTCCAATTAAGTGGTTTCTTGATTGAGAACAGGTGTGGCAGTAACAAGGCCTGGGTGTGGCTACAGAAACTGAACTCAGCTTTCCAAAGATGTGATAAGCCACAGTTTATGTTTTAATTGGGGGGGCAATCACTTTTTCACACAGGGCCATGTAGGTTTGGATTTTTTTACCCTTAATAAAGAACACCTTTATTTAAAAACTGCAATTTGTGTTTACTTGTGTTATCTTTGTCTAATATTTAAATTTGTTTGATGATCTGAAACATTTAAGTGTGACAAACATGCAAAAAAATGAGAAATCCAGAAGGGGGCAAACACTTTCTCACACCACTGTATATCTTCTACTTGTTTTTTGTTTATTTTTATTAGTTAACAAATCAGATATGAACTTGTGGGGATCAAATCATTGTAACTGGTGCGTTATGTGTTCGATAAGGCTGGGCAGATTCTGCTTTTGCTTTTATGTGTTACTACAATACATTGTTAGAAAAACAGCCAGTTCATTTAAAGATGCAATCAGAAAGCATGCATCCTTGAGTCAACAAATGATGGGAAGTGTAACATCACATTGCTAAGCACACAGCTGTGCTCTGTGCACCATTCAGAATGCTGTCAGTGGCAACCACCTGTGGCCTATGCCTCTCAAATGCCTTTCAACTCCATTTCTCCACTGAGGAAAAAGCATCATCCATCTTAGTGACAACCTGGAATTGTGAAAAATACCTGTGGCTGACAAAGATGCTCTTCTAGTTGCCAAGAGAGCTGAATGCAAATGGCCTGTGCTGAGTCCTACAGGCACTGACACCTGCCATGACACGCACTAATATGGCTGCAGCATGTCAGAATGGAAATGGCCTGTGTACCCCTCATCATAAGTGGCTTGCTGCATATTGTACCTGTCTTGCTTCATAATCATGTGTGGGGACAGTGATGCAACAGATGTTTGACATGCAGACACCTGCCAATATGAGATGGGGTTATTACAGGTGTTAGACTTCAGCTTTTTAGTCTCTATGATGAGGTTTAACGCAGTTTTACACACTTTAAAGCAGTTTGTCATACAAAATAGGTACATCTTTCTATCTATACTCAAAGCACTGACAATGGCCATACATAGCATTGCCCAAAAACAGCACATGCATTTATGTTGTGTCACACACGCACAATGATTTGTAGAAAAATGGACCTGACAATGAGAATATGTGGTTGGAGGATATACTGTATATCACTTATCACTGCAAACATTTTGAGAGACTAAATCATTTAATCCAAGCACTGTAAACATGTTGCTATTGCAGTGACACTTGTGAGTAATGCTGCCTGACAGCTGCAGCAGTGCTGTTAGAGGACAACATGGTTTGACGTCCACTGATCAGCAAAGTCATTATTGTGTGTTGGTACCAGAGGTGTGAAGAGTAGCCAGAAGCTGTTCTCCAGTCAAAGTAGTGTTACCTTATGACATTAAAGGTCTGATGACACAATTTTGACAATTTTTAGCATGTTGTGTAAACCCAAAAGTCATTGTCGATATAATATTTACAACCGCGCCTGCATAAACTAGTTATCATCAAAAAACTGCAGCCGCTGACTGGACTGTGGTGCCACCCACCAAATGAAGGGCGGCACCACCATGATATAAGTGACAGAACGGATGCCGGTGTTGTTGACTGGAATGACAGCAGCTTTGTAGCTCACAGTTTCTCTGATTTTTTGTTTTCATTTTACGGCTATGCCTTTGCGTTGTCGCAGGCTTAGATAAACAACAGGCCGTGAAAGACCACATCACACGCTTCAGCTACAACTGTCATAAACCTCCTCATGCGCTCCTCATGTGCTTTTATGCAGGAGGAGCGCACAAGGAGGGGAAGGATTAATGGATTTACGCGCAGCTTTGACCTACTTTCTGTGATCGCATGCTGACGCTTGCCGGTCTGGCCACGTCCCCTCTCTCATTATCACCAGCTGATCATGTTTCCTGGTCCTCACCCAGGTGCTTCTCATCACACCATCACCAGCAGTGCGTGCACTTAGCAGCTGTTTGCCAGTCAAGCACTGCTGGTCCATAGTATTGTCACCTGTGCTGTTAGTCTGCCAGTATTTTCAGCACTCTCATGACGTGTTTGTCACTCCATGTTCGCCGTGGTTCTCGTGTGTCCTTGAAGCGATGTCGGCTCTGGGGTGCACCTGTGGCTAACACGTCTCCTCTCATTTGTTCTCTGGGCGATGTCGGCCCCTGAACGCCATCAGTAAGTGTGTTTGTGTTTTTGTACATCTTCACCTTTTTGGGAATTGTCTGTCTTTCTGTAATAAACGTGCTGTGGTGAACCCTGCACGCGAATCCTTGTTATTTTATCCTCCCTCTCCGTGCCCTGCGTAAGAGCGCACAGAGGGTCATGATGAATGGATTTACGCGCAGGATTCACCACAGCACATGTATTGAACATAAGAATGATGACAACAGTTCCCAAAAAGGTGAAGACTTACAAAAATAAGCAGAAACACTTACATTTGGCATTCGGGGCTGACATCGCCCAGTGAACATGGAGAGGAGACGTGTTAACCACGGTTGCACCCCAGGGCCAACATCGCTTCAAGGGGCGTAACAAAACCACGGCTGTGTGGAGTGGCTAGCACATCGTGATAGTGTTGGCAATATTGACTGGCTGACAACACGGCAGATGCTGCACACAAAACATGAACAGCTGACTGTCAAAGAGAGAGGGCGCATGGTCGGACTGGCGAATCTTGGACAGTGCCCACCTGAAAGTGGGTCAAAACGCACATAAAACACATGTACAAAACAAACACAACAAGAACTCAAGATATAATACATAATAAACCCGATGCCTGAGCCACAGAGAATATACTGCTATGATTTTATTGAAAAATCGGGTTTAAATAAATTATATTTATGAACAAATAATTTGTTGCAATATCTGTAACAAAAGCATAACACTCGGTGTTCTCCTGCCGTGTGTTTGTCGCTGCTGCTGTGGCGGGCATGTGTGCCTCTCCACTGTTACTCTCTGAGTCTGACTCGCTTGGCACGATGCCCACTTGGCATGGCTCAAACCTATACGGTCTGATGCCCCCAGATTCTTCATTGTCATCCCATTCTTCAGAACTATACATTGAGTCCCCATCGTGCTGTTTGCTCTCTACATGTCTGTTCTTTTCTTCTTCTCTATCCCCTCACCCCCCAGCCAGTCACAGCAGATGACTGCCCCTCCCTGAGCCTGGTTCTGCTGGAGGTTTCTTCCTGTTAAAAGGGAGTTTTTCCTCTCCACTGTCGCCAAGTGCTTGCTCACAGGGGATCGCCTGATTGTTGGGGTCTTTCTGCAACTGTGGGGGTTCCCCCTACAGTTGATAGTGCTATGAGATGACTGTTGTTGTGAAATGGCGCTATATAAATAAAGTTGAATTGAACTGAATTGAATTGAACTATAATCGTCTGAAGATTGGACAACACAAACCAATTCCAGACTACATGTGCTGGAACCATCATCTATGTTTTCTACCGCTTCCATCCTGTGTGTACAATGAGCAGCCAAGCGCTGTGTTCTGTCGATGACATTACAACACGGCCGGGGTGTTTTCCAGCCACTGACGCAATTGGTGATGTGGCGCTCAAGAAAATGTCAGATATTCGCATGAAAAAAAGCCTGTTTGACTTAGAATTGCACAGACCAACCGATTTCATCATATTGTATTATGTGTTGAAAAATTAGATGAAGTCAAAAATGTGTCATCAGACCTTTAAATACTCCTGTACAAGTAAGAGTAGCCACCAAAAAAAATGAGTAAGCATCAGAAAGTGTCTGCTAAAAAGTAACTTGAGTAGTGATTAAAAACAATCGCCAGTTTGCAAGGTTTTTCCTCTTAAATTTGAATCACTTTCCTCATAAATCTACTACTTTTCTCACATATTTATGATTTTTTTCTTGTGAATGGACTGTACCTTTACCTTGTAATTTTGAAAACATTTCTTCAAATAAATCTATAACTTTCCAATCTATCATTTCTGTTATCTATAACAGAAAAATGCAACTTTTTTCCCTTATTATTCTCATCTGCCTCCATCTCAACCCTCTCCATGTCCTCAAATGACATTTTTTAGGATTAAAAAAGAGATGAAAGCTAAATAAAATATATTATTGCAAGCAAAAAGGTCACTGAAAATAAATGAAAAACAAGACTTACAGACAAATACAGTAGGTAAGTGATTTTATCTGCTCTAAATATTTGCACTTCATAGAATCTTTCTAGATTGATAGAGTGACCCCACTTGGGATATTGAGGATCTTTGTTGGTTTGCACTGGTCGAGCCACTATGGCTGTAGCACCAGATTTCTCTAAATTTTGTCTGAAAAGCTCTGAAATAATTTCAAGCAAACACATTCGAGATAAGTTTACCTGTCTCCCACGGCTGTGATGATGAGGTGAACTGTTAAGTTCAAAGTTGAAAAGCGCTATATAAGTGCAGGTTAGTTAGTTAGTTAGTTAGTTAATGATTTAGGAAATTAAATTGTTCTTAACCTTTTTTATGTCGTGTTCAGGCTTAATACAGCAGGCATTTCTTCGGAGATATTTCCGTAACTATAATTAAATGTTACAGAAAATGACTAAAACTTTATATTAGAGTTTATATTTGGGCTGTGATGAGGACAGATGTCTGTGACTGTTTTTTAGGGCTTCATATCAGACTCAAAATCATACTGGACATAAACTCACATCTTTTATATGTAGCCCAGTGGTCAATTTGGGATATACCTTTGTTTATTTTGTTCATTTATTTATTTTATTGATTGTACATTTACTTTTTGTGAGAATGTCATTTTTGTTGTTTTATTCACACATTTCCTGCAGACAATGTCTTTCTGTTTAAGTGTATATGTATTATTGTTTTTTTGTCATGACAGGAAGTGCAGTGGTTGCTACAGCAACAAAAAAACATGGGGGGAGAGACACAGTAGAGTCATGAAGAAGGGAGAGGAAGCTGAAAGGGGACCCAGAGTTTGACGTGACAAACATTAAGTTGAGGGACATCCATGAGAGGACTTTTATTTATCTAGTATCCTTTTTTTTTGTTTGTTTTAGAGAGGCTGACAGGTGGTAGGATTGTGCAGCCCAAACAGCCGCTACATCACCTGGACAGCCAATTAACGGCAGCCAAGGAGCAACAGGAGTTGACTCCATCAGCCATCTTCACCTGGGAGCGGCAGTTAGCTTAATCACTTAACTCCACCAGCTTTCTTCAGGGCCAGAGACAGCACAGAACTTCTCAACAGCCTGTGAGGACGTGACTGCTCTGAAGGAGACCTCCGTGGGAGTGCACTTTTGGCCAATTTTCCTACTCACCAAGACCGATGCTACCGTTGACACATAGCACTTGCTGCCATTGAACTTAACAGCTGAACAGTAGTTAGCTACATCGGTTAACCCCAGCAGTTTTCTCCAGGGCCAGACAGCTGTAGGGACTCCTGAGCAATCCATGGATGTTTAATTTCTTAGACGGTTGTGATATCCTCTATTGATACTATCCTACCCAACCACAATATTGTGATATGGTGCATATTTATGGTGCTTTATAAATCACTGTCAAGTGATTTAGTCCACCACCTGCTCCCAGGACAGATTCAGTGTGACTGATACTGAGTCTCCAGAACCACTGAAAAGTGTAATTATGCCCATGTTGATTATTTGGATATTTTTAATGAAAAGAAAACCATTTTCAGTGCCCAAAGGTAATGCCAAATTGCTTCAGTAATTAAACATATCAAGAGTACAAGCCTTGTTAGTGAAATAGTGGCCCAGTGTTAGAGCGTTTGCTCGACACCTGAGAGGGTGTGGGTTCACGCCCCGGCCATGTCCAACCAATGACCATAAAAATGGTAGTTTCCACTAGGGATGTACCACTGCAGCTTCTTTAATATCTGATTTCTGCAAGTGTTGGGGGTTGGTGATGTTAAAATTTACATACAGTGTATATATATATACAGTGGGGTAAAAAAGTATTTAGTCAGCCACCAATTGTGCAAGTTCTCCCACTTAAAAGATGAGAGAGGTCTCCAATTTTCATCATAGGTATACCTCAACTATGAGAGACAAAATGAGGGAAAAAAAAATCCAGAAAATCACATTGTCTGATTTTTAAAGAATTTATTTGCAAATTATGGTGAAAAATAAGTATTTTGTCAATAACAAAAGTTCATCTCAATACTTTGTTATATACCCTTTGTTGGCAATGACAGAGGTCAAACGTTTTCTGTAAGTCTTCACAAGGTTTTCACACACTGTTGCTGGTATTTTGGCCCATTCCTCCATACAGATCTCCTCTAGAGCAGTGATGTTTTGGGGCTGTCGCTGGGCAACATGGACTTTCAGCTCCCTCCAAAGATTTTCTATGGGGTTGAGATCTGGAGACTGGCTAGGCCACTCCAGGACCTTGAAATGCTTCTTACAAAGCCATTCCTTCATTGCCCGGGCGGTATGTTTGGGATCATTGTGAAAGACCCAGCCACGTTTCATCTTCAATGCCCTTGCCGATGGAAGGAGGTTTTCACTCAAAATCTCACGATACATGGCCCCATTCATTCTTTCATTTACACGGATCAGTCGTCCTGGTCCCTTTGCAGAAAAACAGCCCCAAAGCACGATGTTTCCACCCTCATGCTTCACAGTAGGTATGGTGTTCTTTCTCCTCCGAACACAACAAGTTGAGTTTTTACAAAAAGTTCTATTTTGGTTTCATCTGACCATATGACATTCTCCCAATCCTCTTCTGGATCATCCAAATGCTCTCTAGCAAACTTCAGACGGGCCTGGACATGTACTGGCTTAACAGGGGGACACGTCTGGCACTGCAGGATTTGAGTCCCTGGCAGCGTAGTGTGTTACTGATGGTAGCCTTTGTTACTTTGGTCCCAGCTCTCTGCAGGTCATTCACTAGGTCTCCCCGTGTGGTTCTGGGATTTTTGCTCACCGTTCTCGTGATCATTTTGACCCCACGGGGTGAGATCTTGCGTGGAGCCCCAGATGGAGGGAGATTATCAGTGGTCTTGTATGTCTTCCATTTTCTAATAATTGCTCCCACAGTTGATTTCTTCACACCAAGCTGCTTACCTATTGCAGATTCAGTCTTCCCAGCCTGGTGCAGGTCTACAATTTTGTTTCTGGTGTCCTTTGACAGCTCTTTGGTCTTGGCCATAGTGGAGTTTGGAGTCTGACTGTTTGAGGTTGTGGACAGGTGTCTTTTATACTGATAATGAGTTCAAACAGGTGCCATTAATACAGGTAACGAGTGGAGGACAGAGGAGCCTCTTAAAGAAGAAGTTACAGGTCTGTGAGAGCCAGAAATCTTGCTTGTTTGTAGCTGACCAAATACTTATTTTCCACCATAATTTGCAAATAAATTCTTTAAAAATCAGACAATGTGATTTTCTGGATTTTTTTTTCCTCATTTTGTCTCTCATAGTTGAGGTATACCTATGATGAAAACTGGAGACCTCTCTCATCTTTTAACTGGGAGAACTAGCACAATTGGTGGCTGACTAAATACTTTTTTGCCCCACTGTATATACTGCTCAAAAAAATAAAGGGGACACGTTGAAAACACATCAGATTTTAAGGGGAAAAAATAAGCTGGATATCGAAATTGTGGCAGGCTAGTCCAGCTTACTGAGATTAAAGGAACACTTTTTAATCTGAGTATATATACTGTATATATATACTGTATATATATATATATATATATATATATATATATATATATATATATATATATATATATATATATACACACTACCGTTCAAAAGTTTGGGGTCACCCAGACAATTATTTTGTGTTTTCCATGAAAAGTCACACTTATTTACCACCATGAGTTGTAAAATGAATAGAAAATATAGCCAAGACATTGACAAGGTTAGAAATCATGATTTGTATT